>JAYJMM010000113.1:2540000-3810000 GCA_037349105.1 Limnomonas spitsbergensis
GATCCAATCCAACATGGCATAGATCCAATCCAACATGGCATAGATCCAATCCAACACAGCCAACAAATGTCACTGCCCCCAGAAGCCAGCATGAAAAAAGTGTATTGTAAATAAATTAAGATACCGATATGTCAGGGCGGTGTGTTTAAGGGCCTTGGCGGTGCCTGGTCAACCCTGACCCCAAAGCCCTGAGCCCTCATCCCTGAACCCTTATCCTCATGCCTTGAACCCTTATTCACATGCACTGGTCCCCAAACCCTGAACCCTTATCCTCATGCTCTGGACCCTTATCCCCAACACTGAACCCCAAGCCCTGAACCATTATCCTGGTGCCCTGAACCCTAATCCCCATGCACTGAACCCCACGCCCTGAACGTTGATCCTCATACCCTGAACCCTATTCCCCAAACACAGAGCCCCAAGCCCTGAACCCCAAGCCATGCACCCTAATCCCCAAGCCCTGCACCTACCGCAATGAAGAGCTGCTGCATGATGAACCTGGCCAGACCCTCGATGATTTTACCGCCGACCTTCTCCAAGAAATCCTGACAAGGGCATGATGTTTCAGGGCCAGGGGCAGCATGGAGGGATTTGCTCGGCACACAAGCACTTCATTGCTATGGCTGGGGGATGTTGCGGGGCGGGAGCGTTTCAGCGGGGGCGGGGGGGTGTTGCGGGGCGGGAGCGTTTCAGCGGGGGCAGGGGGATGTTGCAAGGCGGGAGCGTTTTAGTATCGGGCGCGGTCCAGAAAGTCTGATTCCCTCGGCCCCCTTACCTCCACTGTCTCTCCTTCCACATACTCCATCACCAGGGCTAGGTGGTAGGGAGTAAGGAATGCGCCCTTCATGTCCACGATATGCGGGTGGTTGGCTATGCTCAGCTCCTGAGCAGATCATCATGGGAGGTGTGAAGTGTGAAATGCGGTGGTTGAAGTGTGAATGGAGTGTGAGCGGAGCGTGAGCGCGGTGGGAGCTTGAGGCGTGCACGGCGACTGGGGTTGTGGTCAATGTAACGACGCTAAGCTACTGAGACATCTGGCGCCTGATGTCTTAGTAGCTTTGGCAGTCTTTCGTTTGGTAGGCACCATCCCACCTATAAGGGGCCATCCGGGAGTCCACCACAGGGCCGTTTGGGACAAGACCTCGACCGGCCTGTGGCCAGTGATCGAAGCTGGAGAGCTTTCTGCATTGAAGCTAAGGAGTTGTTCACACCTTTTGCAGGCTAAGGAGTTGTCCACCCTTTTCATAGGCTGACAAGTTGCGGGGAGCACAATTCCATGCCCGTACAATGCAGCACAGAACACCGACAGTAGAGAGGTCCTATCAAGGCCGCATGAGGCACAGTGTGTCTTTCAGGTGGCATCAGACCAAGGGGCCGCCGGGCGGCCACCACTGGGCCAATCAGGACAATTTTCTGACCGACCTATGGCCGGTGGCCTGAACAGCAGCACTTGCTGCCCCAAGCATTCACGGCTACGGCCGTGAATGCTACAATTCAGCTACAATTCAGCATGGCCGTGATGTAGCTGACTCGTAGCTAAAGTGTGCTAAAAGAAACACTAACAAGGAACCTCTCGCGTACTGGATCGCGGCCGTCACTACGGGCTTCAGGGCATGCCTTCTGTTATTCGAAGCGCGCATCAGAGACAGCTTGGCGGATGTAGGGACGGGCAGTGGGCCAAGGGGCCTGTCACTTAGCGGGCCTGCCCCTCTTGTGTTCATCTCTGTTACCATCAGGGCATCTCCGACCATCAGGGCATCTCCGACCATCAGGGCATCTCCGACCATCAGGGCATCTCCGACCATCAGGGCATCTCCGACCATCAGGGCATCTCTGACCATCAGGGCATCTCTGACCATCAGGGCATCTCCGACCATCAGGGCATCTCTGACCATCAGGGCATCTCCGACCATCAGGGCATCTCCGACCATCAGGGCATCTCTGACCATCAGGGCATCTCTGACCATCAGGGCATCTCCGACCATCAGGGCATCTCTGACCATCAGGGCATTTCCGACCATCAGGGCATCTCTGACCATCAGGGCATCTCCCACCATCAGGGCATCTCCGACCATCAGGGCATCTCCCACCATCAGGGCATCTCCGACCATCAGGGCATCTCTGACCATCAGGGCATCTCTGACCATCAGGGCATCTCTGACCATCAGGGCATCTCTGACCATCAGGGCATCTCTGACCATCAGGGCATCTCCGACCATCAGGGCATCTCTGACCATCAGGGCATTTCCGACCATCAGGGCATCTCTGACCATCAGGGCATTTCCGACCATCAGGGCATTTCTGACCATCAGGGCATCTCTGACCATCAGGGCATCTCCAACCATCAGGGCATCTCCGACCATCAGGGCATCTCTGACCATCAGGGCATCTCCGACCATCAGGGCATCTCTGACCATCAGGGCATCTCTGACCATCAGGGCATCTCCGACCATCAGGGCATCTCCGACCATCAAGGCATCTCCGACCATCAGGGCATCTCTGACCATCAAGGCATCTCTGACCATCAGGGCATCTCCGACCATCAGGGCATCTCTGACCATCAGGGCATCTCCGACCATCAGGGCATCTCCGACCATCAGGGCATCTCCGACCATCAGGGCATCTCCGACCATCAGGGCATCTCCGACCATCAGGGCATCTCCGACCATCAGGGCATTTCCGACCATCAGGGCATCTCCGACCATCAGGGCATCTCCGACCATCAGGGCATCTCCGACCATCAGGGCATTTCCGACCATCAGGGCATCTCCGACCATCAGGGCATCTCCGACCATCAGGGCATCTCTGACCATCAAGGCATCTCCGACCATCAGGGCATCTCTGACCATCAAGGCATCTCTGACCATCAGGGCATCTCTGACCATCAGGGCATCTCCGACCATCAGGGCATCTCCGACCATCAGGGCATCTCCGACCATCAGGGCATCTCCGACCATCAGGGCATCTCTGACCATCAGGGCATCTCCGACCATCAGGGCATCTCTGACCATCAAGGCATCTCTGACCATCAGGGCATCTCCGACCATCAGGGCATCTCCCACCATCAGGGCATCTCCGACCATCAGGGCATCTCTGACCATCAGGGCATTTCCCACCATCAGGGCATCTCCGACCATCAAGGCATCTCTGACCATCAGGGCATCTCCGACCATCAGGGCATCTCCCACCATCAGGGCATCTCCGACCATCAGGGCATCTCCCACCATCAGGGCATCTCTGACCATCAGGGCATCTCCGACCATCAGGGCATCTCCGACCATCAGGGCATCTCCGACCATCAGGGCATCTCTGACCATCAGGGCATCTCCGACCATCAAGGCATCTCTGACCATCAGGGCATCTCCGACCATCAGGACATCTCCGACCATCAGGGCATCTCTGACCATCAGGGCATCTCCGACCATCAGGGCATCTCCGACCATCAGGGCATCTCCGACCATCAGGACATCTCCGACCATCAAATCAGTGTCCCTTCCTGGCCATTAGAGTACAAGGCATGGAGGCCTCGGCCATGCGCACTGGCACAAACAACGTCTCATCAAAACGTGTGAGACAAAATCCCTTACGTTTCAATGATGCAAAATACAGTCAATGTCAAGCTACCGGTACTGTGTTTTATTTAGGGTTTACTGGACCACCTAAGGCAGGCTGTGGGTCAACCACGGAAAGGTTGATGGGCTGCTTAAACATGACCTTCTTACAGCCGGTTACAGAGACGCAGCCCCAAGAATAAAAACTGGGTCCCTTGACGGTAGAGGCGTCTTTTTTTTGCCCTCACACCACCAAAGGTTGCCCAAGCAGCAGGGCTTCCTGCATCAGGCCATGCAGCTGTACAACACGATGTAGCTGAAACGTAGCTGAAATGTAGCGTTAGCACTCTGGTATCAACACTGATGGCTTGCCGATAGGAAGTGTGACCTTTTGAGTGTGCGTCATCCTTGAGATCGCATGTTAAAGTGTGGCAAAGTCACACACATATCAACCGTGCCTTATCTTTGGGATTTGCGCCAGATGATCTTCTCAGCTACCTTGGCTACCACTGCCAGACTTCTCCATGGAATGCTTTCTGGTGGATGCAATCAAGTTGTAACAAAAATAAAACAAGTCAGACCTGTTATTGACTTTACTATGCTACACACTTCCATTGTTCACAACATGCTGTCATTGTTCACACAACATGCATGTCATTGTTCACACAACATGCTGCCATTGTTCACATATCATGCTGCCATTGTTCACACAACATGCTGTCATTGTTCGCACAACATGCTGTCATTGTTCACACAACATGCTGTCATTGTTCACACAACATGCATGTCATTGTTCACACAACATGCTGCCATTGTTCACATATCATGCTGCCATTGTTCACACAACATGCTGTCATTGTTCGCACAACATGCTGTCATTGTTCTCACAGCATGCATGTCATTGTTCACACAACATGCTGACATTGTTCACACAGCATGCTGGCATTGTTCACACAGCATGCTGGCATTGTTCACACAGCATGCTGGCATTGTTCACACAACATGCTGTCATTGTTCACACAGCATGCTGGCATTGTTCACACAGCATGCTGGCATTGTACACACAGCATGCTGTCATTGTTCTCACAGCATGCATGTCATTGTTCACACAGCATGCATGCCATTGTTCACACAACATGCTGACATTGTTCACACAGCATGCTGGCATTGTTCACACAGCATGCTGGCATTGTTCACACCAAGCTGTCATTGTACACACAGCATGCTGTCATTGTTCACACAGCATGCATGCCATTGTTCACACAACATGCTGACATTGTTCACACATCATGCTGGCACTGTTCACACAGCATGCTGTCATTGTTCACACAGCATGCATGTCATTGTTCACAGCATGCTGGCATTGTTCACATATCATGATACCATTGTACACACAGCATGCTGTCATTGTTCACACCATGCTGTCATTGTACACACAGCATGCTGTCATTGTTCACACAGCATGCATGCCATTGTTCACACAACATGCTGACATTGTTCACACAGCATGCTGGCACTGTTCACACAGCATGCTGTCATTGTTCACACAGCATGCATGTCATTGTTCATACAGCATGCATGTCATTGTTCACACAGCATGCTGCCATTGTTCACACAGCATGCAAGTCACTATTCACACAACATGCTATCATTGTTCACAAAGCATGATGTCATTGTTCACACAGCATGCATGTCATTGTTCACACAACATGCTGTCATTGTTCACACAGCATGATGTCATTGTTCACACAGCATGCATGTCATTGCTCACACAGCATGATGTCATTGTTCACACAGCATGCATGTCATTGTTCACACAGCTTGCATGCATGCATGATATCCTTGAACACATAGATAGTATACCCATGGGTTAATAATAAGGACATGATTCATGAACATCACCACATTTGGTTCCTGACTCTCTCAAATGTTATGCATGCACATCATCTTTGTGTATACAGTAGGCATGCATGCCATCCCTGGATTTCCCCATGGATTCTCAATTATATGATTCCTGGATATACCGGTATGCTCCACACCACAACCTGCGGCTAGCATGGCAAATGGTGATAGCACACACAGTTGGCAGTTTGGGACATGGTAGAACATGGGTGGCCCTACCAAAAGTCGTCCGGGCTGCTGTGAACAAAGCTTCACCCCTGTGGTTCCCTGACAGACCCAGTCTGGTCCATTGGAAGATATCGGGCAATCTGTCTCATCCAACAGACAGAGCAGGAATCAACGATGCAGCATGTCCGGCGGCCTTGGAGGGCAAGACATTTCGACATGGCCACCAGGTTAATACATTGCGCACTACTAGACCACCCTTAGGGGGCCACTGGGCTGGGCTGGGCTGGACTGGGCTGAGCTAGGCTGGGCTGGGCTGGGCTGGGCTGGGCTGGGCTAGGCTGGGCTAGGCCTAAAATGTGGCTGAAGCAACTTCACGTAAGGAGTGCCCCGCACGGCGTGTCGTGCTGCCAGTCGTCTCAGTGTCTCACCATGTGGTTGTATAGGGACCGGGCATGGCCCACAGCCGACTTGGCGTCCCATCCCCTTGGTATAAACTGCCAGGATTGTGTGAAAAGGGAGCTTCAGAGATAGTCAAAAGTGTGGGGGTGTCCATGCTGGTAAGCAGGAGGGGAGCAACTTGCTCTGGACGACCCGGCATCGGCCAGCCAGGGGTTTTCATTCATTCGCGGCATGGTGACGTTAGGAGTGGAGGCACGGACACAGATTTGGGTGTCGTGCATGGTTCTACCTTTATAGCCACTAGCTCTCCAGTTTCTCTGTGCCTTGCTGCTTGCTTGAAGACGGGGCCCTTAGTCAGGGCTACGATCTTCTCGTACATTTCGTGCCCCAGCAAGGGCTCCTCCCTGAGCGCCGCATTCATTCGTATCAACCTAGAGGAGGTGCAAGCGGTCCCCAACCAATCAAGGTATTTCGCTGCTGAGGAGGCAGACCTCGGTCGAAGGTGCTACCGGGGGGCAATGCAACAGCCAGGCGGTCGAAATACGAGTGAGATTATCTGAGAAGAAAACAGGCAGTATCATGCTTCATCGTGTCAATATCCTGGGGACCCGTACTTGACGCACTTGCCACCCCTGCTCGGACTTCATACTTCAATTCAGGTGAGGGGCTTGTACAAAGTGTGTATACGGTATATATATCGGGTTTCGTAGATTTTGGATTCTGGCATGCTGCCATCTGTGTCCATGTCTAACGTTAAATATGATACTTCATACCTTGTAGCTCTTCTCTATCTAACACTGCCCCTTACGACACTCACCATTCTTGAATCCAAAACATTATTTAGATTTCTGTCTTGTCCCCAACAAGTTTGTAACAGACTTCTGCGCTTTGCTCTCACTTCCGCGGGTGGCCGGCTCAGCTCGCCACTGCCAGTTTCATCTTACTCATTTCGTTATGTCTCTAGACGGTGGTTGCAGCCGCTCCTCCAGCTGGCACCGAGGTCACGACCTTCGTCCAGGGCCTTCTTACGCAGATGCAGGTGGAAGTCGTCACCTAGTTTCTTAAGCTTCACATATTTCTGATTCACATCATATCATGACCATGTGCGATGTCACCAATTTCCCGCACACCCCTACTCTAAGCTTATATTCACATGGGAATGGACTTGCTCAGGCTCAGGCGCATGCTCATGCTTCCGCTCATGCACATGCACAAACTCATGCACATGTTTTTGCTTTTGGACATGCTCATGCATGTGGCGCATGCACATGCTAATTGAAATCCTCATGCCTATCTCATGCACACTTCACGCCCATCCACACTTCTTACAGAACTCAAAGGTGGGCAGCCGTGCTTCGCGACCATGCACATTATAATGTCATGTGTCCTGCCAACCCAGCCTGAATTTAGGATCAAACCGCGATACATGGCCAAATGGTGTGAAGTATCTCCTCCCTCCATTGTTGTTTTAAGTCCGGTCTGCCTGTCAGAGAGAAACTCTTGACCAACTGTCACCACTGGGTCGATGGAGACGAAATCTGGACTAGCCTACGTCCGGCGCCCCATGCAGCAGGGCTTCCTACACCAGGGCTCGCTGGCCGTGAGCCGTGTTGTAACTTACGCGTAGGCATCCTAGAATAAACTCTGATGAGCCCTCCATGGCACATGATCAATTGCTCAGCCCTGATGCTCTCTCTCCTCCAACCTTCATGTAGCGTTCCATGCTACTTGGTTATAAGGCTGTACAAGACGTACTAAGGGACGCCTTGGTATAACATGGACAGTGTTGAATGATAAGGGAGATATCATGGAGACACAGACAGTTTAGAGCAAGGCGGGGCTCTTTACACGGAAATACACATATTATTATATTCTTTAGCAACTGAGCTTGCTATACTTCAACAGATGAGTTGCGGCTTTGGACATGACTTGATATTTGTGCACACATGCAAGTAGGACACAAAACATGCCACAATGCACGAACATTCCCAGTCAAACCCCCAACCCCTTGAAACCCCAAACCCCTTGAGACCCCAAACCCCAAACCCCTGGGAACCTTACAGACCCGGTTCAACAAGATGAGCGACAAAATGATCGTGAAGATCGATGACATGGGCAGCTGGTGCGTGCTTGGAATAGATCTCTTGGGCAGCAGGTGCGTTGAGCTTGGACTAGATCTCTTTTTCTTACGACTTTACCTTCAACACCACTTTTGAATTTAAGCCACCTGCCTCCAGCCGTGTAGGCACACCCATCAGCCAGAGACGTGTGGTCTCATACAGAGCTTGAATGGAATTGTCCTGTCTCCCTTATGTGTAGGGTAATGAACTGCCTGAATTGGTAAGCGATTTATATTGTGGAGGTCAGGGCTGGGGATAATCACCGAGGATTATCCCAGACCTGACCGGGAGGGGGAGTGGACAAATGTTTCTTCCTAGTGCCTGCCTGGAGTTGCTCTGTTACGTCTCCTTGATGAGCGCAGCCGCGCTTGGCGCCTGACTCTCGTGCTCTCCCTTTGACAGTTGTTCACCCCTTGCATCTGCGCCCCTCGGTTGTATGCATGGTGTGCACCACGGCAGTCACATGGGGCCCTTAAGATCAAGCAAGGGGTCTTATGAAAAATCTTTTCAGGGAAAGACTTCTCATAAGATTCTGCATGGTCGGGTCCCGAGAAGACCATGCAGAAGATTCCCAAGAAAAATCTCACCATGGAAAGACTCCCCCAAGAAAATAAGGAGACCTTCAAATTCTACCGGGCCGAAGCCAAACTGCCCTCGGTAACTGCCCTGGTGTGCACTGTGCAGGATTGATGACCTTGAAAAGGGCATCGGGGAGATCATGGAGGCGGCCGGGGATGAAAAGGGAAGCAGCCCACCGACAGCCGTGCCTCCGGGCGCGTGACTGGACGCAGATTATAATACTGCCTCTGCTTCTGTGACGAATGGCCGCCTAGGTGCTCATGAAGCACCATCTGCCTCCAGTTGGCGGCTGTCTACACAGTGCCTGCGGCCAGCTACGGTGATGAAGGGAGGGCTAATTGCCACCTCTGGCCGCGGCACTGCCTCCAGCAGAGGCCTTTTTCCTTCTCCTTTTTCCGCCTGATCCTTTCTTCTCGCCTTGAGTTGATTCTCCTCCCGACCACACAGTCGGGCGCCCATGCGGCCGAGCTTTTTCAGCGGTGTGATGTCATTGACTGCCTCCAGCACAGGATGCAGTCCAACCTGCTTCATGCATATATCTACTGCCGCAGGCAGCAGGACTACCCATTTCGCCGCCTGCTTGGGGTTCACGAGTGAGCTGCAGATCCAGCGTATAGGTCAATGACAGTAGACACCTGGGCCATGCTGGTGGCAACCATACCAGGAGGTTGAGGGATCAAACCCGCCACACGACCTTCTCTCTCCCCCCGACTAGAGTGCCGGGTTCCATGTTCCTGCCCCCTCACATAGGAGGATGGCATGGCTGCACCATGGCCCAGGCTGTGTATGGTAGCTGGAATTGGCCACGTGGCCGAGCGTTCAGCAGGGCCCAGCGGGTATGCACTGTTCTAAACCTGGGCCATGCTCAAAGGCTCGACCACATGGGCGCCCGACTGTGGTCTGGAGGGGGGGGGAACCGTGGCGTTTTGTGATGCTTTTACAGTCTATGAGAGCATCACATTTGATGCGTAGGACATGTGCCCGTAAACCGGTACAGGCACTTGATACACCAGGACAGTAAGCGAAAACCAGTGACCCCCCTGGGCAAGCAACTAGCACACAACCACAACAGTGGCGTGGGAATGAACCCCATACCGGTAGTGCAAAAGATAAGCCCAGCCATAAAAGATGACGTGGGTGCAAAAGAGTTCGATTGAGCACTGACTAGAAAATTACGGCTAAAGGCTAAAATCCAGCCCAATGGTACAGCGAGATTGGTGGAGGCACTTCCATGCCGCAGAGGTGTCACAGACAGTACAGCAATACAGCCCACCCCTTGCGGCCGCCATGGCGGCAAACGCATAGCTTCCAATCTGACAAAGCGCCAGGAAGCGCACCCAGAGCTGTGAACTGCTGGGTGCCCGACTGTCTGGCTGGTAGGGCCCAGAGGTTTAACGTCATTAACTTAAGAAGCTGGATGGGGGGCAGCCGCCTTCATTATGCGCCAGGCAACCAATTACATAAAGCCGCCACCCGTCATAACTCATAAGAGGTGCGGCATTAATAGCTGCAGCCTATGTACAGGCGTCAAATGTGATGCCCCGTTGGACTGTAAAAACTTCACAAAATTCACAGGCGCAATTGGTCACGACGGTTGGGGGGGGTCTCTGGAGACCCCAGGAACTCACCACCGAACACCAAAAGTGCAGCAACTTATCTTGCTTGGGTACGTTCGACGGAAGGCGCTGTTCTGACACACGCGTCTGGTGTGCACAAGGGCACCACCGCTGAGGCTGCGGCCACCAGCTGTTAGAACGGCCGACACTAGACGATGGCGCTGTCAATGACGTTACACCTCTGGGCCCTGCTCGAAAAAGCTCCGCCGCGTGGGTGCCTAACTAAAGTGTTGGGAGGAAAGATGGAAACAAACACAAGGGGGCAGGAAAAAAGAAAGGAGGGAAAAGTGGGAAAGAAAGTGAAGGGACAAAACCAAGGCTGGAAGTGAAGTGAAGTTTTTACAGTCCAACGGGGCATCACATTTGATGCATGGGACTTGTGCCCGTAAACCGGTACAGGCACTAAATGTGCTAGGACAGCGAGCGAAAACCAATGACCCCCCTGGGCAAGCAACCAACACTCAACCACCGAGCAGTAGCGTGGGAATGAACCCCATAGTGCAGCAGATTAGCCCCAGCCATAAAACATGACGTGGGTGCAAAAGAGTTCGGTTGGACGCCTCCTAGGAAAGACAGGTGAGTGTCGTAAGGGACAGCGTTAGATTCTAATTGAGAAGGAAACAAGAAAGTTTTAGTGAAATTTTATGAGTCTGTGTAAAAACTGTGTGATGTGTAAGCGAAACTTCAGTGTGTTTAAGTGTTTTAAAATGTGTGAAATATGTATGAAACTGTGTGACACATAACTTAAGTGAGTTAAATGTTTAAAAAGTGTGACCTGTGTGTATAAATTATTGAGATGAGTGTGTGAAACTTCTGTAAGTGAGCCATTTCAATGTTAAATTAGTGATTCAAAAACGATGATACAAACATCTGGAAATAACACTGGAAATAACTCTGGAAATAACACTGGAAATAAATTACAAAGGAAGTTCCAACCTCTGAAAACGTCTACGCCTCAATGATATTTACCACGTCTTCCACAAAGGCCAGGGCATCCCACTTAAGCCTGCCCTGGTACACCTTTAAAAAGTCTCTAGCACCATTCAGATGACCTGCCCATCCCCGCTCTCTAAGTTGATCATGCACGCTGGGGCATTGAAAGACGATGGCGCTGTGAGACGCATTGTTGCCAACAAAGCTGGGCAAGAGGAGACGTCGAGCATGAAAAGGATCCCCAAGGTCCTGCATGCTTGCTCCTATCGCCTTTGCATCCAGGTGTTATCAACCTGCGGGAGCGATGGTAAGCAGGCCTTCCAGGCGGGGCAAATGTAATTCAAATGTGGTGTGGTAGACATCGTTGATGCCTAGAAAATATACACGGGGGGTGCGGAGTCTAGCCATCCTTTCTTTCCTGTTGTGCCTTCTCCCTTGACATTCCTTGCTCAATTTCTGTTTGCCGACGTGGCCGAGCTTCATTTCAGCAAGGCCCAGAGGTGTAACGTCACTAACACGGGGTGAGCAGAGTCTCTGGGGGTGGGGGGTTTACCTGGTTTTGTCCCTCCCAGCCTTTTCCTGATCTCTTCACCTTGGTTTGTGACCTTGCCCCCCCTCCTCTCTTTTTTCTTCATTTCCCTCTGCACCACCAGGGGAGGGGTCAGATGAGGGTCCACGTGGCCAAGCTATTTGAAAGGGTCCACGGTGCTTTGCTGTGACGTCATCAACTTGGTTCTTCCTCCAATGCAAGAAGGGCCGGGGGTAAAAAAAAACAATACGGTTCACCCGGTGGAGAAGCAAAAAACATGCTGTTTCGTACTGTACCGCATTGTACTAAACTACTACATACATCAAAAAGTATGTTCAAATCGGGGTTCTTATCCTGTCTGGCCCTACAACATCGGACCAAGATCAAAAAGATTAGACAGTGCAGCCAGCAAGCTCTGTGCCTACTGTACTCGCGACATGACGGGGGCACAGATACTGTTCATCAACACTCGTCCGCCGACAACGAAGAGTGAGGAGCTCAAATCGGTGATTCAGTACCAAAAAGTTGATAGAAAATAGGATGGCGAAAAAACCCCAGGCCCCACTCCAAAGGGAAAAGTGGTGAGAACTGGGTGGGACATCAGTGGGGAACATAAAAGAGGGGGAAATGTTTGGCAGTGCGGATATGCTGCTGGGGCCTACTGTGGTGCCACCAGCGCGCAAGTATTCACATAAGGGCCGCCTACAAATAGGGTAAGATATGCGGGCCAAAAGAAAGGGCAACCTCCCGAGGAGAAGGGGCCTGATGGACAGTACTGAAAACTGAGGTTGAAAACACCCCTTGGAGGATGCCATGAAAACAAGTCCGGCAAACAAGCACCCGTGGACACAGGTACGAATTCAACTGAACGAAATCTCGGTCCTGGAGGCAACAACTCGCAAGAGCTCACAGCACAAGAGGTGCAGCCCTACCCCTCCCCAACCTCCTCCCCAACAATGCATTGCCAACAAAAAAACGAAAAAACTCCTGCAGAATAAAGGACGCGCTCTTGGGTCGATCAACCTTCTCTACGGTGAGCAGTGCAGCAACCTGTGCTGCAGGCCCTCCTTCGAAGAATCGTAATGGATGCCTGGCGCAGTCACACTATCCACCGAGCTGTGGTCTGCAGCCTTCGGGTTCACGGAGTGTGGCCCCGGGAACGACGGGTCCTCAAGGGTAACTTTGATGGCACCAATGTCCGCCAGGCGCCGGTCCTTGGCGACGCCGCCACCACCAATGAAAGTGGCAGCAGAGGCGGCGGCGGCGGCGGCGCTGTCCGAAGCGCTGTCCGAGGCACCGGGCGAGCGCTAGACGCTGCAGCTGCGCTGTGTCGACGCAGACAACGGCCGCATGCCTCGTTCTGCTTCGGCTGCCTCTGCTATCACTGCCGCCGCTGTCAGAAGAGGCCCTCTGGCATGCTGCCCATAAGCACCGTCAAAAGTGAAGGATTGCATCTCTTGCTGCTGCTTCGGCTGCTGCTGGTAGTGCGCAGGGGGCGTCAGGCGAGAGCCGGCGGCAGGGGGGGCGGTGGCAGCGCCCGGGTGGTGACCCCCGGGGTGCTGCGTCATCAACCCACCCTGCTGCTACTGCTGCTGCTGCGGGAATGGGTTCCAAAAAACGCCCCTCGGCGGAACTGCAGCCGCCCCTGCGGCAGCCTGGGGCAATCTGGGCGCCTGTGGCGGCGCCCGGCTCCACAGCTTGGTCATCACGGCCATGTCCAGGCCGAGCAACTCATCCATCACGGCTGCGGCAATGTCGTTCTGGCTCTCAAACCGGCGCAGCTGACCGCTGGGGGGCGAGAGCAGGCTACGCAGCCGCTTGCAGCTGTCAACCACTAGGGGCGTCACGCTGATAGCCAGCTCGCTTAGCTTTCGGATAAGACTGGAGGGACAGAAGAAAAGGCAGTCGATGCGTCAGGAGAAGAAATTTATGTCTTACACAGTTGTCTAAAAAATGAAGGAAAGGCATCTTCAGGAACTAGGGTAAGCCCGACATGTCATGGCGGGAGGGGGTGAGGTGGGTGAACTGAGCAATTTGGAGTGCTAGATACACATACAGGTACGATAGCAGCGAAAGGAAAACAGAACGCGCAAGAAGACAAGGCAGGGGGCAAGACTTGTAGTGTGTATGGTCCTCCATTTAAGGGGTAAATCCCACACGCCAAGCATGGAAGACCCTCGCAGACGCATCATACCCATCAACCCTTCCCTCCTTCCTCCCTCCCGCACAAGACTGGCACGTTCCGCCCTAGTCCTCTCCCCCCCCCCTCCGTTAGACTCAAAGGTTTCCTTTTGCGCGACTCGGCTACACGTCAGCTACACTCCGGCCGCTGGCCGGTGCCGCTGGCCGGAAGCCCTGTTTGTGGCCAGCCTTGCTGCTTCGGCCACCAATTGCAGGTCTGTCCAGGTTTGGTCCTAATTGGGCCTGCCAAGGTTGGACTTGTGGCCAAAAAAGAAGCAGTAGTTAGACTCACATGTGGTCCATGGAAGCTTCTTGGATCCCCACAGTGAGCACCCCGGTGACCACCCCGTTGTGCAGGCAGGGAAACGTGACCATCGCATGCATGCCGACACGTTTGAGCCACATGGCCTCCTTGGGCAGATCTGCAGCATGCAAGCAAAGCAGGCGCAGAAGATGAGCCGCAGTCCGGCGAGAAACCTGCAGGTCACAAAGGCATCATGCCCATGTGTGCCTTACACCATGCAGCATGTCCATGCGTGCCTGCACTGCATGGCACTATTCAGTTTGCCCATGCATGGTTGAGACTGACGAACACCATGCATGATGCGGTTTCATGCATTGATGCCCATGCATGTTTGTCATAGACAAACACCATGCAGCATGCATCACCATGCATGCCCAGTTCAATTCAGAGTTCACCATCCCGCTCAGCTGTGAGAGTCACCCCCCCTCACCAGAGGCGCCCGCGTAGCAGTCATAGTACAGCGGCTTCATGCTGTCCATAGCGTCCTCTATACTCCAATTGGAGTCTTCGATGCGGAAAGCGCGGGAGGTGATGAGCGAGAAGCAGCGGCCATCATCCTGGGACAGTGCTGGGGGCCAGAACTGCGAGCCTTGGCCGCAGGCAGTGAGCACGCCAAAGGTGTTGCGGAGCTGGCTGACCAGGGAGAAGCTGCAAGGAGGAGGTTGCAGGCATCAGGCGGGTAAGAGCGGAGCAGGTACAGGCTATATACCACAGGCACTTATTTAAAGGGCCAAATCTACCCTGAACTGGAGCCATAGCAAGAGCGCGCGTGCGGTGAAGGGTAGACTCGCGCCCAGTCAATTTGAAGGGCGCGAGGCTTCCGTAATGGCGCTACCGCAACGAAGTTGAAGGGTGCGAGTCTACCCTGAACTGGAGCCAAAGCTGCATGGGATCGAGGACATCGGATGGACAGCTTGTCAGCATGCCATTCGAGGCCCCCAGTTGGTGCATGCCTGAATGATTCGGCCAACCGAGTGAGCCTAATGAAGTCCTCAGCTGTCATGTTAAGTGCTGAACTGTCCTGCTGAAATGCTGAACTCATTAGCTGTCATGCTGAACTGTCATGCTCAAGATTCATACCTAGTTGTAAGTTGTAGCAGGAATTGTAGCATATATCCAGTTATCCACACTTCCGCCTTTCTCGAAAGGGCCGGGCTCTGTACGCCAGGATAAACATTGTGCAGGGTACTGTGGCCTTGCTATATCCTCCAGAGAAGTAGCTGCTTGTTGCCAATCTTTTGGACTCCGAGTACCATAGCATAATATTACCTCGCGAAGGCTGTCAATTTACTGTGCACCAGGGCCGCCGCGATTGCGTGCAGCTTCGCTTGCGACGAGGACTTAGCGGGCAAGGATGCGTTCAAGCACTCATCGATCTGCAGCACATGGGGAGGAGGACGCCGCCTGCCAGTCAGGGAAAGGGGGCAGGGCCCAGGGCATGCAGAGGGGGTGGCAGCCGGCAGGCAGGGACTGGCCCTTGCATACTGGGTGCTGGGGTGGGCGGTGCATGGTGTAGGGTGAAGCTAGTAAAGCCGCGAACAGTGCTATGCTTGTGCAGAACATGTTACCAGCTGGACTCCGGGCTAGCAACGTTGAGCTTGTCGTTTCTGCAGACCTGTTCGGTCCTGACCTGTCTTGTCAGCGGTGCTTTGTCCATGGACCTGGCCCCAACTCTCGCACCCACCTTCTGCACCAGCGCCTACTGGTTCAGTGCGGACCCATCCTATCCCGTCTTGTCAGCAGCCGGTGCTTTGTCTATAAACCTGGCCCACCTGACCCACCTGCTGCAGCAGCGCCCTACCTTCGAATACTTGCTGTGACTGGAGTCCAGGCTCATGCGGCAGCGCTGCCAGAATGTGGACGAACATGGCGCTTTCACATTTGAGCTGTCCGCTTTTCTGTACTCGCCGAGGCTGCTCGTGCCCTGGTCGTCGGGCTGGTCACATGAGATGGACTTCGCGTACAAAGGAGTCTCTACGCGAAATAGAGGGTAGGTCGGTGGGAACATAAGCAGAATAGAGGGTGAGGCGGGATGACATTGATAGCTGCAGAGTCTCCAGGGGGTCGGGAGAAATCACTGGGGTGGGAGATTTGGGGAGAAGTTGCAGCGCCCCCCGCTCCCGTCACATCATTAATTCATTATGCTTGCCTGATATCTGTTTCACGCTTTTTGTGAGCTCGGGAGTCGATCCATTAAAACAGCGCATTTGATTTCGGGATGACCACCAGAGACTCGACTGAGACGGAAACGAGCGCTAAACTTCAAAAGTGCTGCAGCCGAGGGACATATGCAATGTAGCACACGGGTGGAGCTTACTGAAAAGCCAACTTCGCCGAAACGGTGTTTGTGCCACAGGGCAAATGGCAGATGCACAGACACCTCCGATGTCGGACGATATAATCACTGGCAAGCACTTCGAGGCAAATGCTACGTGCAAATGCCAGTGCAAATGGGCCAAGTGTAAAATGTATACAGACAATGAGCAAGTTCTACTACCTGGTGAGGCAACTGAATTATTGCGATTGCATGTACGGGAGCACCCCAGTCAGTGTCAGGGGGTGGAAATCGTGAAACTCCGACATCATTCCCACCCACGCTGCCTGACAACTAATGTCTATCGGTAAGTTATCGTGTCACTTCACCTGCGGGGTGTGAGGGAGAGGGGGGATCGCCAGATACTTTCAGCAGTAGATGAGCGTAGCAGACAGGGTACGCGATATGCAGCCCTGGCAAATCCCAGGATTCTTACGTGATTCGTACGTGTCACGTCATCGTATCTGATGTCATGGAATGTGCAGGGTCCGTTACTCCAGGGGTTACAGCACGTTTCTGGGGTTACAGCACGTTTCTGATTGGACCTGGGAAAAAAGCGTGTACGACGGTCTTCTGGTCTTCGAGAGATTTCCGGGGTGGGTGTTTCTGCAAAGACCCCGGAGCCACACACCGGAACGTGAGGCCGCGTAATCTTGCGTGGTTCAGGGTTTACTGCGATGTTGCCGAATGTGTGCCTATATGTTTTCTGAGCTGTTACTGATGCTGTTGCTGCTGCTGATGATGACAAGGATGATGATACTGATGACTCGCTCGCGAAGTGACCAAGGCCGAGGCGGTCCGTGGCCTTTCTGCAGGATCACCCCCATCACTATCGCCCGATACGTCCATGGGAAGAAACATGCGGCGATTAACACTTGTGAATACAAGCATTTCGAAGGTCTAAAAACTCTCCGGGGCCTTTGGAATTTCCGGGGAGGGGGGGATGTCCCCGGAAAAACAAGAGACGTACTGTACGATTCATGTTGGTCTTAGGGCCCGGAGATTTTCCGGGGTCCAGTGTTTCTGCTCAAAACGACCTGGAAACAACCCGGAAAGTTTCCCAGTTCCAATGAGAAACGTGCTGTTCTGGCTTTCTGGGAGAACCAATTATTAGTGTCGGGCATATCCAGTCTCGTGGAAAGACATACAGTAAAAGTTGAAGAACATCGAGGAACACGCACTGAATCACAGGGAAGATCACCCACTATACAGGCCCCACCAATGCCATACCCAATGATGCAGAACTTTAAAATTGGGGTGAGGGCCTGGTGTAGGTGACGAGGTGGGGCCACCCACCTTCCGTCATCTGAACTAGTCCCTGGGTCACCTGAAACACCATCTCCAGTTTTTTTCACCCCTGAACCACCATCTCCACTCCGATCTCCACTCTCTGTGACAGGAGATGGTAATTCATGGGACGGAGGAACTGTGTCGCGGCACAGGGGTGCACCCTAAGGAATGGGTGCACCAAGCAAAAAGAACACAAGACATTAACGCCCATCCTCCGCTGTATCCTTCCATCCCACAGAATGTTTCATCTCCTCCTTCCGCTGCATCCTTCCATCCCACAGAATTTTTCATCTCCTCCTTCCGCTGTATCCTTCCACGCCATCCACCACCACCAACTCTGACCTAATTCCCAGCTCCAGTGAGCTCTCAAACTCCATCCTAATTCCCAGCTCCAGTGAGCTCTCAAAGCTACATCCTAATTCCCAGCTCTAGTGAGCTCTCAAACTCCATCCTAATTCCCAGCTCCAGTGAGCTCTCAAAGCTACATCCTAATTCCCAGCTCCAGTGAGCTCTCAAACTCAATCCTAATTCCCAGCTCCAGTGAGCTCTCAAACTCCATCCTATTTCCCAGCTCTTTCCTCCCCCCCCATATCCAGATGTCCCCCCCCCAGCCCAAGCGCAGATCCAGCGAAGATCCAGCACAGATCCAGCACAGATCCAGCACAGATCCAGCACAGATCCAGCTCAGATCCAGCTTCTTCCAGCTCCTTCCAGCTCCTCTTTCCGCTGTGTCACCTCCAACAATCACCGGAGTAGATGGAGAAAGCGCAGCTATATACCGGCGCTAGGGAGCAGCGCAGTATTGGCTAACGGATGAGCGTGTGCATCGGTGGGATCATCCGGGCCCGGATAGCCGCTGTTGCAAACACGAGGATCCACACCTTGTTGCTGCAACAGCCGTGAATGGATCGGTTAGCGCCCAAACCTGCTGTGAAGCTGACAAACTGCAAAATGACTAGACGCCTTTCTTTCCGTAGTTGGGACAGCCACTCAAACCTTGCTGAATGACACGTAAGGAAATGTTGGGAGACTAAGCAGCAAGCCACGTGGCGCGCGTACTTGACCGCGCGCGAGAGCGCAAGAGATGTCAGCGTATTCAGCATGATGGTTTGTGATGAGGACATGCAGTCCATGCTGTCGTAGTAGAAACTCGTAGGTGGAGGGTTGCAGTGGGTCAGCACAATAGTCTGCAGGGACGTTGACCCCGATGCCAGAGTTGGTGAGAACGTTATTCTGAGACGTTAACGCCTATCCTCCCGGCATCTTGTTGCCCAAGTAGACCGCATCTTCATCGCGTTCCCGCCACACTCCATGCATCAGAGACTTCAGGGCATCCACCGCATCTCCACGGACACCCCAATTGATGAAATCTGGGGGCACCCAAGGATGAGTGACATGACTCTCGAACCTTTTGTTGGGGACACGGATTCTCACGGATGCACGGGTAGGGCGCTGGTCATCAGGTTGCACCTCCTTAGCGATTTCCTCTTTGCTGACAACTGCGGCGGCTAGCTGCTCCCGCATTGCCATGCGGTCAGCCCTTTCGCCTCCGGCACCGCCATTAGCGGTCCGGACCACCTCACCGCTTCCGGCACCGCCCGAGGCGGTCCCGGCAAGCTCAACCGCGTTGCTTCCGGCACCGCCTGAGGCGGTCCCGGCAAGACAATCCGCGTCCTCTTCCCCGCCCTCAGCGGGTCCTTCTTCTTCATCCTCCACAGGCCCACCGCCATTGGCGGCTCCCATCACCCTTCTTGCCTTCTTCTGCTTAGCAGGCCTCAGCTGGTAACCCGTCACAGCCGGGACTGCACTCTGCGGAGTTCTTGACAAACACGCAACCATGAGGGAATACGCTCGTTTAGAGCTATTAGCAGTCAGGTCAGTGTCTACACCTGATCCACAGAACGCAGAGTTGTAGTAAAAGGGCCACATCACCGCAAAGTGACTCTCCTTCGTGCCTGTCCAGTCCAGATCTGACTGGACAGGAAACCTGCTGGGGACATCGGCAACAATATGTTAAACACCTGGTTTATATTCAAGCTCATAGGAGAAAGGCGAGAGCATGACAGACCAGCGAGCGTACTGCCCCTCTAACTCCTTGTTAGACATTAACCACGACAATCCTTTATGGTCACTTATTATCAAGAACGGTATTTTAGCCCCAAGCAGATAATAGCGGAAGGCTCTCACTCCCCATACTGCGGCTAACATTTCACCCTTATAAGACCCATAATTAGCCTCATGCACATTGCAAGTCCTGCTAATGCAGGCTACCAAATATTCCTTCCCGTCATCATCCTTCTGACCCAGTACAGCTTCCCTTCTCGGACCAATCTGTGTGAAGGATGTAACAGCGGTTTTTATTAGGTGTACGCAATGCGTTACTAGGCTTGCAGAGTTCATCTTTTAGGTGTTCCCATGCCTTATCCCTCTCAGCTGTCCACAGCCAAGGAGTGTCCTTCTTAAACAACTCTGTAAGGGGGCTGGAGATGACAGAAAAGTTAGGAGCATAACATCGGTAATAATTAGCAAAGCCAATTACACGGCGCAGTTCATGCACAATAGTGGGCGTGGGTAAAGCCCTGATTGCTAGCACCTTGGTCTCACTAGGGGAGATACCTGTTGTTCCGATCATGTGACCTAGGTATTCCATGCTGTTGAACAGAAACTTGCATTTTCCTGGGTGCACCTTCATCTGACATTTCTTGAGGGCGGCAAACAGGAGTCTAAGCGCCACTTTATGCGACGCAAGGTCTTTGGTAAAGACCAGGATATCATCTATAAAACATACACAGCAATGATCAAGACCTGCTTCCGTTATTACGGTATTCATAGCCCTCTGAAAGTAGGCAGGCATATTAGTAAGACCAAAGGTATTACGGTTAGTTTTCCAACACCTGTCATTCCACCAGAATGCAGTCATGTCCCTACATTCTTCAGATAGGGAAGTCTGACCGAATCCTGATTTCATATCACAAACAGAGAAGACAGTGCAACCCTCCGTCCTTCCGAACAATTCTTCAGGCAAGGGTAAAGGGTACACGTCGGGAGGCGTAAATGCGTTGATGCCTCATGATGCTTTACCATAGTTAATACAACACCTTTTATCGGTCCATGCACAAGTCACAAGATCCTTTTTAGCAGCTATAACAGCCTCATGTATCACAAGGGGCCGTGCACACTCACTGATAAATCCAGCTTCCATGAGAGGGGTCATGTGTTCATCCATGACCTCCTTCTCCATGGGCGACCTCCTGCGAGCTTTCCTAAGGATGATGCCTGGGGGCAAGGTTATTGTCTCTCCAGGGGGACCTATGGTGAAGGGAAGGATTGATCCTTCGTACCCTGTTAAATCAGACAATTTGTACGCACTTTGCGCCTGAATAATATCTCCTAGCTCATCATGGAACTGCTGCCTCTCAGTCTCGCTTATACCACAGTGGTTGCCAAGAGTTTACCCCTGTTCCATCTTGAAATGCTTATCAGGCTCTATGGGGTCTGCTGGATTGTCTGGTGTCGTATTATCTAACGACCAAGATCCCTCAATAGGGACACCTTCATGAGGTTCATCATGTGACAGCAGGTCATTCAGCAGGGAGGGATCTGTGTAATGCTGAACATCTGCTGTGTAAGACATACCCATCTGCATGACAAACGAGGGTCTTACTATTTCTCTTGCATACTGGTCTCGTGCAATGCTTCGAGTCAGGTCAAATACCTAAGCAGGGGCATTGTGAGTGATCATACTGCTAACAGGTGTGAACATAAATGCTGTAACTATCATCCAAAGGTCGAACAGCCAGTGCATGATAGTAGGTTGCATTCTACGGTATGGAGGTGCTGAGTTCTGCGAGTGATAGCAGGACCAGGACAGCGCACAGATTTACAGGAATCAATCTTCAATGTAAGCTTACGCAATCGGTCAGACCTAAGCTGGTCAGCCCTGATCTTATCATCAGCAATCCTCTTTGCTCTGCGGAACCTTCTGACTCTCTTGGCCCAGAACTCAATAAGAATGGCAATACGCTTGGCACGCAGCTGTACAAGTTCCCTAGCTCGAGCACGACGCAGCCTAGGTTTGTTACCCAAACTCTGCAGAGGAACTACATAGGCAGAGCTCTTGAGGGAGTGCGCAGGTCGGAAATTAGGGTGACGCCTTTTATTTGACAAGGTTAAGCAAACTCTTTCTTCTAGCATGCGCAACACTTCAAGAGTCCTCATCCCTGGGCTGACCTGAAACCCGCCAAGCATCCTCAGCTTCATTCCCCAGGTTCATATTTACATTAAACTGGAGGTCTGCCAGGATCTGAAGTCGGTTCTCAGTCGTAGGCAACCACGTGGAAGGGCGCACACCGCAGTTGTAGCAGCCCATACGGTACCAACCACTACACGCGCTTCTGGATAGGCCATTTCAATTGAACATGATACATATAAATGTTGTAGCAACCAGCAGGCGCGAAGCGCTCTATCGGGAGGCAAATTGGTGCCCCCTTAAAGCCGCTTTAAAGCGTCCTTATTGGTTAAGGGTGCTTAAGCGTGTATAAAGTTTGGATATTCTTCACAGTGGCAGTCATTTGCATACACCAATCGAACAAGGTGTTGCGATGCTGCAGATAAAGCAACCACTGCCCACGCAGGATACCGCCGTAATGCGTTAAAATCTCGCGCCCCATTGCAACTAGGTGCATCCTTGCTGTCGAAACGCCTTCGTGCATGGTGCCGAGCTGAGGGATTATGCCAATTCCCTGCAGGTACGGAGTTATTACTCCATCCTGAAACTGTCCATTCCAGCTCACGTCATAGACATCCAGGAGGCCTGCCCCTATGGCGAACATAACGTTCTGATTTTGGGACGCAGCTCTGACAAATCCCAGCTGACATATAGGTGATGATGGCCAACTGCCCAGCAATAAGCTTGGCAGCTCGTTGCGCTTTATCAGAATAGAGCGTTGCCGTGTATGGTTGCTCAACTTCGTCAAACCCACTTAAAAACGATATTGGAGGCAAAAGCTCCATTTCGTTTCCCAGTGGGATTGGGTAATTTCAAACTCAGGCCACCCTTCTTCCGACCACCTATGTACTGTCGGTAACTTTCCGACGCTTGAATGGGTCGTTTGAATCAAGATGGGGGAAACGGGTCGTTTGAATTGGCGATTTTACGTGATTGAATCAAACGTGCCCCCACCCCCTGCATTATTGTCGCCCCAGCATCGATCCGTACCGTCTTCCCGCTGGCGTCAGTGTTTGCTGTAGAATTGCGCACGCATTCCGGCACGCTTGCCTGCTTGAAAGATGTCCGCTGCATGACCGAGTCCGCTTGGTCGTCCGTCCGGCTACAGTTGTAGAAATACGTTCCCTTGCCCGTCCTTCTGTTGTATATGAGTACCGTACTACCGTTAACTGCGCTTCTTTGTCCGCCTGATGCAGACACACCCTGGCATTACTAATGAGCAGGTCTTCCATGAGTTCCCTGTTGAAGGAATTCGATCATCGAGATGTTACCACGACGACCAGACAGGGTATGAACACGTACGGCGTTTTAAGTAGTACTACTGGTAGCTGAGGACTAGCCAGGGTGCCCAGTGCCTGGTACTAGCTAGTCGTTTGCCTTTCCTGTCCCTGCTTGCCTTTTCTCAGCTGACAACGAGGGCCTCTTGTACACCTGGGCTGTTGTTGGGCCGACTGCATTCTCCTAAAACTTCGTGTACTCATCCTGCTTGGCATGCGGCTTGTCTACTGCTTGATTCTTTCACCTTTACTGAGTGGTCTACTAGTAGCCATCAGCCATTCCGAATCTGGAGCTGCTGGCCTGCTGCAGCGAGCATGCATGCATACCAGCATGGAGCTGCTGGCGAGTGGTGAGCTTCCATGCCAACATATAAAATTATAGATGCTAGCCAGCTTGGTGAACAGCCTGCAACATCTGGCTAGCTTGCGCACTAGCGTGAAGCTTCTGGCCATCTTGCACACCAGCTATCAGCATGAAGTTGGTGGTCAGCTTGTGCACCGGCGTGCGTGGAGCTGAAGGACAACTTGCACACCAGCATGTGGCTGTTGACCAGCTGGCAAACGAGCATGGCTGATGGCCAGCTAGCCCACCAGCATGTGGTTCATGGCCAGTTTGCGCACTAGCATGGGGCGGTTGGCTAGCTTGCGCACCGTTGCTGCAACCCAGTTGCTCGCTGAGGTGCGTGCTGCTTGTTAGGTGACCAGCGGTGGACCGCATAATACTAGTAGCAGTGAACGGCCGCTGCTACCCTGAGCTCAGGTAAGTGCCGCTTGAACAACCGATGGCAGGCCTCTCTTGTTTTCCCCTCTATCAGGGAGGTGCAATGATTGTACAGCTGTTGCTTACATGCACAACCATGAGCTTGTATTATATTGGCTGCATGAAACCGGTGACAGTGAGCGAGCGGCTGCTTCTCCCTAGACATGCGCTTATCTGCCTGCATGGGCAACTGAGAGTAGGCTGGTATTTTTTTTCCCTATAAGGAAGGTGCATGACCGGTCCAGCAGTTGTCCACGTGCGCAACCATAAACATGCAGTAAACAAGCTGCATGTAACTGGTAGCAGTGAGCGGCCCCTGCCCTCCGGGTCCGCGCTTAGGTGTGTGCTGCTTAGGCGACCGACCTTTGGCCAGTCTTGTCATGCTCTCTGTCAAAAAAATGCCGCGACGGTTCAAGTGTTGGCCACATGCGCATCCATGAGCGTGCATTATATTGGCTGCATGAAACAGGTAGCAGTGAGCGGCCGCTGCTACACTGGTCCGCGCTTAGGTGCGTGCTACTAAGGCGACCAACTAGTAGTATGGGCCGGTCTCGTTTATGCACCCCATCATGGAGGCGCAGTACCAGTACTGCAGTACAGCTACTGGCCGCATGCGCAACCATGAACGTGCATTATCCTGGTTGCATGATACCGGTCGTAGCTCCATTCCCCTGTCCCAGCTCCTGCCCCTTGTCCCAGCTCCTGCCTTCAGTCCCAGCTCCTCCCCCCTGTCCGTGCTCCTGTCCCCTGTCCCTGCTCCTGCCCCCTGTCCCTGGCTGCTCCTGCCCCCTGTCCCTGCTCATGTCCCCTGTCCCTGCTCATTTCCCCTGTCCCTGCTCCTGCCCCATGTCCCTGCTCCTGCCCCCTGCCCCTGCTCCTGCCCCCTGTCCCTGCTCCTATCCCCTGCTGTCCCTGCTCATGCCCCATGTCCCTGCTCATGTCCCTGTCCATGCTCCTGCCCCCTGTCTCTGCTCCTGTCCCATGTTCCTGCTCCTGCCCCCTTTCCATGCTCCTGCCCCATGTCCCTGCTCCTGCCCCCTGTCCCAGCTCCTGTCCCCTGTCTCTGCTCCTGTAGCATGCCCCATGCCCCTGCTCCTGCCCCTTCTCCCTGCTCCTGTCCCCTGTCCCAGCTTCTGTCCCCTGCTCCTGTCCCCTGTCCCTGCTCCTATCCCCTGCTCCTGTCCCCTGCCCCAGCTTCTGTCCACTGTCCCTGCTCCTGTCCCCTGCTCCTATCCCCTGCTCCTGTCCCCTGCTCCTGTCCCCTGCCCCAGCTTCTGTCCCCTGTCCCTGCTCCTGTCCCTGCTCCTGTCCCCTGCTCCTGTCCCCTGCTCCTGTCCCCTGCCCCTGCTTCTGTCCCATGCTTCTGTCCCCTGCTTCTGTCCCATGCTCTTGTCTCCTGTCCCCTGCTCTTGTCCATGCTCCTGTCCCTGCTCCTGTCCCCTATTCCTGCCCATGCCCTCTGTCCCTGCTCATGTCCCCTGTCCATGTCCCTGTCCCCTGTCAATCTGTCATGCACATGTCCCCTGTCCCTCTTCCTGTCCCCTGCCCGTGCTTTCGACCCATGCTCTGGGCAGGGAGTAAATGAGTTCCCCGAGCTTGAGATGAACAACTAGTTTTCATCCGGTGGTACACTGACGCAACACAAGGCTGGCATGAGCTTTCTGGAGAGCAAGGGATGCATCAGCTTTGAATGGGCAAAGAGGCGGCCGGCTGGAGCGGCTTGGTACGACATCATTGACTTCCAAAAGCCTATCCACCGCATGCTCTACGCGTTGCCCGACTTTTTTAAGGAAGAGGCCTCCAGGTTCCTAATCAACCCATAGATACCGGTATGGGGCATGCTAGAGCCTTGCGAGAGGGGCTGGGAATCCGAGGCTGGTACTGTCAATGATGGGGACCTTGTGTTTGAGCGAGTCTCTGATTGACAGCAGTGCCCCTTCACAGTGCCCCTTCACTGATTTTTAATCATACCAGGATTAATTGTACAATGATACAATCCTTTGTATCTACTGACTCGTGCGCTCTCTCGGCGCTTCCACTCTTGCCCCTGACCGCTACATTGCACCTAAATTCTCCGTTGCTCTGGACTGGTGTGTTTTCTGAGCACTGCTCTTTGGCCTGACCACTTTCTAGCTTACGTACCAGTGCTAGTATTTTTTATCACCGCAGTACCGCACTGGCGCCTGACCGCTCTATTGATGTCAAACTAGTATATTTAAGCACCGTTCTTGCACCTGACCGGTCTGTGAAGTTTTGTGTGAAGTTTTTACAGTCCATCAGAGCATCAAATTTGATGCATGGGACATGTGCCCGTAAACCGGTACAGGCACTTGATACACTAGGACATAAAGCGAAAACCAGTGAACCGCTTGGGCAAGCAACTAGCACACAACCACGACAGTGGCATGGGAATGAACCCCATAGTGCAGAAGATAAGCCCCAGTCAAAAACATGACGTGGGTGCAATAGAGTTCGGTTGAGCACCGCCTAGAGAATTAGGGGGGAGACGGGAGATTTGGCAAAGTTTTGAGATGATTCTCTCTTTTCATCCACTGGAAGATAAAATAACCAAATTTCTTCCAGAATATAGATGCAGAAACCTCTACATTTAGTTTGCCCCATCTTCCATTTGCGTACTGTTTCATGGCCTCATCCTCATCCTCTAGGTCATTATGGAAAGTAAGGTTAAATTGAAATCGAAGGTCTTTGTAGAACGGGAAGTAAATCATGTGAAGCTCATCCTCCCGACATTTAAGATTGCTGTAGGAAAGGTGAGCGTTGTATTGAGCAAATTAAGATGCAATGCCCGGCCGCATCTCCGCAGCATGCAAATTGCGGTCAGGCAGCGGTCCATCTCTATTCCTTCATTTCCTATCTA
Source organism: Limnomonas spitsbergensis (assembly GCA_037349105.1). NCBI lineage: Eukaryota > Viridiplantae > Chlorophyta > Chlorophyceae > Chlamydomonadales > Limnomonas > Limnomonas spitsbergensis. The sequence continues at coordinate 2,567,030 of JAYJMM010000113.1, forward strand.
GGCTTGCTGCCCACTGGCCCTAGCTAGTGGGCACCATGTTGCATGGGTCTTGGCTGTTCAGCCCGATGAACCACAATAAATTAAGAACCCATAGCCAGACCGCATTACCCCAACATATTGCGCTCAGCGCTTCCTCTCTATTCCTTCACCTCATGTAATGGGTTGCTACCCCTGGCCCTAGCTAGCGTGCAACATGGTGCAGGGTTCTTGGCTGTTCAGCCCGATGAAACAAATGCCCCTTTCCTGTGCCATACCAGTGGGTGCGCTGCACCCACTGGTATGGCACAGGAAATGCAGGCAGTTGCGCTACACCCATCGGAGGGCATAGGAAATGCATGCGGTTGCGCAGCACCCACCAGTAGGGCACAGGAAATGCAGGCGGTTGCGCTGCACCCACCAGTGGGGCACAGGAAATGCAGGCGGTTGCGCTGCACCCACCGGTAGGGCACAGGAAATGCAGGCGGTTGCGCTGCACCCACTGGTAGGGCACAGGAAATGCAGGCAGTTGCGCTGCACGCACTGGTAGGGCACAGGTCATACGGGCGGTATGCTGGTGAAGCGTTGCACCCGCTGGCAAGGCATATTCCATAGAGGTAGGTGCCGTGCATGCGAGTGGGGCACTATACCATGGTAATACGGGCGGGCGCTGTGCACAATAGATGATGTGGGTGGGCGCTGTGCCTGTGGGTGTGGAACTGAACCAATCCGCATGACATATAAATGCGAGTGTTGTTGTGCATATGGGTGGCACTGCCCATCGGGGAGGCGCTGTGCATGCACATGAGGTTATGGGGTGCTACGGACTCCAGTAGGGCATTGCAAACAGGCCGGCAATAAGCATACCAGGAAATGCTATTATATATGTGGGGCGTTGTTCTTACTCGAGGGATATGCTCATGCAAGAAGGGCGTTGTGCATGCCGGCAGGACGTTGCGCTTGGGCCTTGTGCGTATCAATGTACGGTATATATGGGTCAGGCGATGCCCATGCCAGACATGCATGCTGAATTGCGAGTCCCACAGCGCTGACCCCACACTGAGGGGTGTACTACTGCCTATTTCTGGTGTTGCCTCCTCTACTCTTGTCGCAGCTGCTGCCCGTTTGCTTAGGGCGGCCAAATTCCGAGCTGCCGGATAACTCTCGCTCATGTACACATGCTGGTAGGCTTCCGTCGCTGCAGCTTAGTGACCTTGCTGCTGCTTAGAAGCCTTGGAGAGCTTAGGAAAAGGAGCATCCTTGACCGTTTGCAAGATTGTTGTCGAGGACGTTGATGCAGACCATATGATGTGTTTTTCCTTCTAAAATTGCTCGAAATTATTCTTGTATTCCATATTTTCAAATCATTGGCGCCACGCACGCCGATATTTACTTGCCCTGCTGTAACTACTCATCTGCAAAAAATATCGATTAGGGGACGACACCGAGACATGTAGCGATGACGTCCCCTAACTGAGCATCGAAGTTCACACTTGGGTCCACACCCAGCGCACGATTGCGGCAGGGGATTGCGGCATCGGCACATCGCCCTCCGTGAATACCCCAAACCCTCAAAACTCTCCACGTTCGTTGTTTCAATTTGGAAACATGCACATCCGCCGACCATGTTTGCCTTTGTTACTATGTCTGTTCGTCCATCAAGTACTAATGCTGCTACATGAAAGTCTCTCCCCAAGGTTGCTAAAACAAATATCATTGGCAATAAGAGGCCGGGATCCATCGCGTTCGATACAGGGAGAGGCAGTCAATGGTGAACAAGCTTAATGCATTTAAATTTGCCGAAATGGAGAGATCTTAAGTAGTGTGTTCCGTGCAGACAACAGTGGCGCGGGCCCCTCCACGGGCTCCTCTGCCAAGACGACACCCATCAGCCTATCGCGCGCAAAGATGGAGGGCATTCTGTTCAGAGCGGTGAGATCTTCATCATATAGGACATAGGACGCAGCGGCCTCCGCATAATCTGCTAACTCGTTGCATGTCCTCGCTGTTCTGATTTGTTTGCATCCAGGCATTGAGCCTACCTCCGGACATTGATCTCCTAGATGATCCCCTTCGGTAGTAAGACGGCTGGGTGGAGGAAGAAGGCACTGCGAATGATGATCTCCCCGATCCGCCCATTATTGGCAAGGTTTCGTCACAGGAAACAATGCGAAACTCGCGCGTCTCGTTCGCGGGGCGGGGCAGACGTTTATGACCCCCGATTTCATGGCCGTCATCGCGGGTCTCGCCCCGCAAGTGGCAACGAGTTACTTAGCCCTCTTCGTGTGAGCTGAAGAGGTCAAGCTGGGCATGCTCCGGGTCGAGGTAAGGAATCACATCTGCCACTCATACTTGTCAACCGCCCTAATAAATGAGAATGTTTTGTCCTCGCAGCCGGAGAAGTTGATTCAGCTCGGATGACATACAGGCGGACATCTGCCATGTGGACCTGACCAGAAGTGAAGCAGGACTTCGCTGTGGTGGCCATGCCAACGCATACATGCGTGCCAACAAGACGATGCTGGTGAGGTTTCCATGCTATAATTGTGGCCTACCAGTTTTGAGGCTAATAATGCATCAGTGGAACTAGCTACCGGTAAATAAGATGAACGCGTAAGTCTAGCCGGGGTGGGAAGTAGGGCCGGGAGATGTAACTCTGCTTTATGTCCTACAGTTCGTGGCACATCAATGAATGAGCGATGGCTAGCTAATTCTGGACTTGTATTTACATCATGCAGGACCTTATTGGGAAGGCAGTGAGCTGTCCGTTGTCCCGGCTGAAAGAAGACTCCAAGTTCTTGCTGACTGAGTGGGAAGGAGGCTGAGACGTACCTTATCATCTACGGGCCCATCGAGGAGTTCCAACAGCTGTTCGACCCTAGTTTTGCCAACAACCGTGCCCACTGGAACCAATCCTGGGTCTACAAGGTGGCCAGCATTTCCATGCTGTCAGGGTGGGAGAGCTGTCTGGGACAACAAGTTTTCCAATCAAGTTGGGCAGATCTCCACGCGCGCGGTGAGTTGTAGATATGCATTTTAGACGTGCTTGTAGATGTGCATGACAGAGTAAGAGCCACCACATTAACTCTCTTTAACTGCTGGGGTTGATGGCTTAGTAATTAATGTTATCAATATCTCATTAATTGCTGATAAATCCAAGGCAATTAATTGCTTGCTCATAACATTTAGTAGAGGGATACATGGCTGTCCTTACTTCCACTCGTCTAAAAGAACCCACATACCGGTAGTAAACTTTCATTAGTGCATGATTTCTCATTCATGTGCTTTAGATTAAGAACCAGCTGAGGGAGCTGGCTGGTGTGACGGCGACTGCCAAGGGAGATGGGCACCTCGCACTCATCCTAGCTGAGGTGGCGGAGGTAGAGAGGCTTGGCTTCGCTCACGGATGGGACAAGATCACGGGCCTCCGCATTACTTGCAAGTCGAAGTAGCAACCTTGCAATGCAGGCAACAAGGGAACGTTTCATATAGTGTTTGAAACACATTATTACTGTTTCACCAACACAGTTCAAGTATTTGATTCATGCTGCGACAACTAATGGGCCTCCTTTGATTCAGACATGCATCGATTGAGACTGGGTTTGATTCATACATGCTTGAAATATGGTTTTCTGTTTGACCAGTACTTGATTCAGAATGTTATAAACCACACTTGATTCAGACAAAGGTCCGCTTAAGGCTGAGTTTGATTCAAACACGATTGATTATTTTGTTACTTTTTGATTAGTACTTGATTCCGACGCTTTTCAACCCCTCTTGATTCAAGCCAGTGTCCGCTTTAGACTCGGTTTGATTCAAGCATGCTTGAATTGCAGATGTAATGATTGATTGACGGTTGATTCGAGTGGTGCTCAAACATGTTTGAATGTGATCGATCTCCGATTATGCCTGAGTTTGAATCAAGCGGCCCTTTCGAAAGCTATCATTCTTTATTCAAGCGGCTTTCAAACCAACGAAAGTTACCAACGAGTAGCCGGCCGTGAAAATCTGGGCCAACCAGGTAGAGCAAAGTCTATGGCTCTTCCCCAAGCAAGCCATGACTGATGCGAGGGAGGTTCTAAGAATGTCAAACCCGTCCGCATATCCATCTGCGCAGGATGACAGGCACCAGAGGCGCTCAGCATCATATTATGAATCACTGAGTCCACTATACCGTAAACCAAGCTTGTAAGACAGTCTGATGAACTGGTACTCACTACTCACTTGAAGGAGTAGATCTGCAACAATCAGCAGTGGACACAAAGATGATGAGTTATGTTAATAGCTATCAACAATGGTCAGGCAAGCCCTGGAAAAGGCAGCGAACTCTCCCCCCAGCTCAAGACGAATACTTCGTTGAGAGGTGGAAGCTGCCAATGTTGGCCTATCAGTTATCGGATCGAATCGTGGATACTGGCAGTTCTAGAAAATCTGAAGAACGGTTTGGCCGGAACGTGAAAATTCCTCTGGCAACATCATGAATCGCCCTGAAGTAGATGCTATCAGGATTGCCAAATACGGTAGGGCCGTGAACGAATGAGAAGCTGCCCAGGCAACGACCACAAAGCAGTGCTCACTGGTAAGTTCAGCCGCCCCCGACCCATACGAGATTGTAACAATGGGCGTAACACCCCTGATCGTATCAACGCCACCACTAGTGGCCAATTTTATGGGGTAAGGCAAGATAGGAATGCCCAAACGCCTCGCCTCCCTATCAGTTAGCAAGTGACAATTGGACCCGAAGTCCAACATAGCCCTCTTTGGCATCAATTTAGGTCCGCCATCATAGATCAACCCGATTTGCTCACCTGCAGGTGGCGACTCGTCAGGGTTTGCAAAATAGAACAGGGATCCTGTAAGCGAACGAAAATAGGCACCAATGTCCGAAGCGTTAGCAAGTAGGGCTTTCATGTGAATAGGATCAGGTGCAGGAAGCTCACTTACTAGGAAAGATTCTGGCGCAGGGGCAGAACTATCAGATGCACCGTGAGTGTCAGAACGATCAAAATGGAAGGTTCTGGGAGTGCCATTCAGTGAAACGTCAGATGCTGATATGTCATGCACAATCTCCGAGCTGTGACGGTTCGGTGAACCCTGACCTCAGACCAGCGAGATCCAGGACCATGTGTAAACAATGTGGTCGGAACTTCAGTCTGAAAACGTGATGCAGAAGCTGCCCCATGTCCACTAATGGATCTGTCATCAGGGTGTGGAATCGACGCGACTCATCTTCAGCTGCTGAAAATGGAACCAGGGTATCAAGTTTGGAAACCGGGGCAAGGACTCTGGATCTGCCCTGGAACCCGTCTGGAAAATTCTAGACCCCTTTTTAGCAAAGTCATCTCGAAAACTCCCTAGTACTGCAGCCATAGCTGTCAGTTGATGGGTACCAGGGATTCCATGTCAGTGGTAATTGGAGCCGAAGCATCCTTGTGCCTCAACACCAGGACACTTGTCAGGGTCACCTGGCTCATCCCATCCATCAGGGTACTGAGGTAGTTGCGCACCGTGTACTTCCTCACCACGGTACTCTGTTGCATTGGCATATAGTCCTGGACCTGTAGGCAGCATCATTTTTATGCTCATAGTCCTCACCTCGTTCCTTCTGTTGGAACTTGACACCACTCTGCTCCTCTTCTACTGCACATGCAGCATAGTGGTTGTCCAGGTTGAACCGTGCCTCTGCCTCTTGCTTGTAATCAGGCCCCAGAGACACATAAGGCACAGCTCTTTCCAATCCAACTAGATCAGCTTTGGCTCTTGCCACTGCATCAGTCGGCATAGGGACACCGTCCACTGCAGCCTTGGCTGCTGCAGCTTTGGGCCCCTTCTCTGCAGCTTCCATTGCCCTACCTCTGGCCGCCGAAGCGAGGAAGGCAGGCAACTGGTCACACTTTCCAAGTAGTGATCACCGTGGCAGATCTGACAATTCTTAACTGCCAGGGGTCTGCTGGATGGGTAACCCGATCTTGTGGGTCGCTGCACATTGCTGTACCCACCCCCTCCTCTGCCGGCCTGGTAGGGCCTGGATGATCCTGCGGCCGGGCCGCGTTGCGGGTGCATCGTGCTAGGGTAACCCTCTGCACCTGCCCTCACCTCAGTGGCGACGTGGCGTGACTCCGGGGTGTAGCATTGCGGCGGAGGCGGGGGTGGAGGGTATGATGCTCCAGATTCCACGCCGTGACCTTCTCTCCTTCCAGATACACTCTGAACATGCGCTGCATTGGGAGGAGGAACAGAGGCGACACGAGCAACAGGCACATGTACTGGTGCATCTCGAGCCATAGGCTCGTGAACCGCAAAAGGCATGTTAGACTGCGTTGCAGCAGTGACCTCAGGGGCGCGCATTCAAACCAACATCCTTACTGCTGTGCAGGGGGCGCGCATTGATGCTGTTACTGAACTAGCAGACCCAGCATGTGAACTAACTTCACTAACAGTGTCAAAGACTGGTTCAGCGAGCCGCGTAGCCGCTGTCATCTTTGACGGAGTTCCAATATTAGAGTACTTGATATTCTCTTTCTTAGACACTCATACACTGGATTGGGTACCAGCATTATCAATTTTTCTGCAGTATCATCAATCGTGACAGACTTCGACACCTTTTTAGGGGACGCTGCCATCGCGGCTCAGATGGCTACATTCCTTTCATCTAGCATGAGATTTTTCTTCTCATGCATCTCTGAGTATTCCTCCGCACTGCAATCAAATGCTAGCTTTGCCAACTCGGCCTCTGCCTTGTCCACTGCTTCTTGCTTGATTCTGACAGCATCCATGCATGCCAGATCAGTTTCAGCCTTTTCATACAGATTTTGCCAGGTAGATCTAAGCCTCTCAGGTAAGACTACTGGATCAGATGAGGTCCCAACAACAGAGGCATCAATTGATGCAGCCTTTGCCGCTAGCGCACCCCTTGTGTTCTCAGCAACACTGTCTTTTTCCATATTTGGAGCGACTTTGGGCACTTCTACAGCCCCTATTCCGCTCATCTTCACCTTTTTATCGATCTTGGAACGAACGATTTCCGCCACAGTCGATTAGAGGTGAGACTAATCGGACTTTTTCTTTCTTAAACAAGTAATGATAAACTCTTACAGAGCTTATAGTAGGAGCTTCTCGATTCACTGCTGTAACTCAGTGAACTCAGCTCAATAACGGGTGATAGTTCTTGCTTCTTCACATGGACTTCTTCGATACTGTTGACATGATTCCGTAAAGCCTCAACTCCTGAGGTACTTCTAGACTTCCTGGGACGATCTTGGGCGAATGTGGCCGTTGATCTGCTGTGAAGAGTCGCTTGCTTGGCGACTTCTGATGACTGAAGATATCTCTGATAAATCTGATGGTCAACTTGGAGCCACAGGAACGGCTTTGTATGTAGTGGAGATGTGATGGTTGGGTGGTGGTAATATCCAGCTGTAGGGCTGGAGATATGCCTTGTTAAGGGGCAGGAATAACGCTAATTGCTGCTGATAGTCGACGGTTGGCCTAGATGCTCTGCCAGCTTCGTATTAGGAGACTTGTGGATATTGTGGATGCTTATAGGGTCGCTGTTGGCTTAGCTGCTCTGCCAGTTTCCCCTTAGTAAGACTTGATGACGATTAACTTGCAGAAGTGATATTCAAGAACAATAGCTGGAAACGTTAAGAGTATATTGAAGGCCGTGAAATCACAGTAAGAAAGGAAAAGTAAAGGACCCTGTTCGGGATCCTCTAAGACGGCAAACACACTTGTTCATGTTCATACATAACTTTCAAACCGAGAAAGCAGTTGGTGCGGTCATACGCACGGTGCAGTCATACGTCATGACAACTGGAGATGGTGTTTCAGGTGACGAAGGGACGTGACATTAGGTGCGTGGCCCCACCTGGACACCTACCTGGCCCCACCACCCAGCATCGGGACCTGATGGGCACATCCTTCCGGCTTGTCGTACGGCTCGTCGTGTGATGATCATCGCACTGTGCTCCTGCGAGGCGAGGCTCGAACCTCGGTTCACACAAATGCGGTGCACTCGTGACCACTGGCCGCGGCCGTGCGGTGGACAGCGCAGATCGTGATCAATTTGTAAATTGCAAGCAAAAGATCAAGAGCATCTTCGGTGGATCGATCAGAAGCGTGGATGCATCGATTTTCGCAAAGCTCATGCAAGCCACAGACCTCGAGATTGTACGCCGGGCATAGCACAAGTCTCCAGCCCGCTGCCCAGAGCTCACTTGTTGTCACACGCCTGAAATCAAGGCTTGCTGTAATCTGCAGTGATGGAAGTAGCTTAGGCATCACCTGCATTCAAAAGGTGGGCAACAGCAGGAGTTGCAGCGGCAGCAGCGGCAGGAGCCTAGCCTTAACCTGTAGTCTCAATGTGCGCTATGGCAGCAGAAGCAGCAGCAGCAGCAGCAGCAGTAGCAGTAGCAGCAGCAGCAGCACATCCTTGTTTGTCTTCCCATCCCCTCATCCCAGACCTGATGAACGGCAGGGCAGCAAACCGCCCCCCAGCACATCAGCAGCAACGGGGCAGCCATGCGCCGCGGGCACGCCATGCTCGGCTTCATCCAGCACTGCAGCACCTCTGCCCTGCCTGGGCGATGTGGAGCAACTGCCGGAACACAGGATGGAAGCTCTGGAGAAGCTGCTGACGCCTGGGCAGATCTCGGATCTGCAGAGCAACGGGCATCCCGGGCTGCAGCAGGCAGACCTGTATGCCTGGGTGGACTTCTTCGTCGCGGGGCTGGAAATGCAGCCTCAGGTAAACGAGGACGCGGAGGAATTTCCTAGCTACCGGCCACACAAAGCAATGTGGCTGGTCAAGCAGGGCTAAATAGCGAAGGTTACGGGCCGGGCTACCAATAGAACATGGGCCATCTTCCGACAAATCTTGGACTGTCCAGCATGCAAGCGGTCGCCTAGTACACGCTTGATCTCCTGGGCTCATTTGCTTGACAAAATAGTTTTCCCACACATTCCTGAAAATGTGTGGATTGAGATCAGTGACAGAATGCCACATAGGCGTGATATCATGGAACACTGGGCAGCCTGGACACCTGCGCAATGAATGATTATTGCTGCAGTGCTTCAACGTTCATGCTTACCTACCCCACCCATGCACCCCCTATGCATACCTACATACCCCCACCCATGCACCCCCTAGGCATACCTACAAACCCCCACCCATGCACCCCCATGCCTACATATCCGCACCCGTGCCTACCCCCCCCCACCCACCCATGCGCCCCCATGCATCTTCATAGTGCCACACCCATGCGCACCCATGCCTACATACCTGGACCCATGCCTACCCCCCCCATGTGCCCTCAGGCATCCGCATAGTGCCACTCCCATGCACCCCCAAACCTACATACCCGGACCCATGCCTACCCCCCCCCTTCCCATGCACCCTCAGGCATCCGCATAGTGTTACACCCATGCGCCCCCATACCTACATACCCGGACCCATGCCTACCCCCCCGTCCCATGCGCCCCATGCCTACATACCCGGACCCATACCTACCCCCCACCTCCCATGCGCCCCTTGGCATCCGCACAGTGCCACACCCATGCACCCCCATACCTACATACCCGGACCCATGCTTACCCCCCCCTCCCATGCACCCTCAGGCATCCGCACAGTGCCACACCCATGCGCCCCCATGCCTACATACCCGGACCCATGCCTACCCCCCCCCTTCCCATGCGCCACCATGCCTACATACCCGGACCTGTACCTACCCCCCCTCCCATGCACCTCCATGCATCCCCATAGTGCCACACCCATGCACCCCATGCCTACATACCCAAACCCATACCTACCCCCCCCCTCCCATGCACCCTCAGGCATCCGCATAGTGTTACACCCATGCGTCCCCATGCCTACATACCCGGACCCATGCCTACCCCCCCCCTCCCATGCACCCTCAGGCATCCGCGTAGTGTTACACCCATGCATACCCATGCCTACATACCCGGACCCATGCCTACCCCCCCCTCCCATGCACCCTCAGGCATCCGCATAGTGTTACACCCATGCGCCCCCATGCCTACGTACCCGGACCCATGCCTACTCCCCCCCCTCCCATGCACCCCCAGGCATCCGCATAGTGCCCCACCCATGCGCCCCCATGCCTACATACCCGGACCCATGCCTACCCCCCCGTCCCATGCGCCCCATGCCTACATACCCGGACCCATACCTACCCCCCACCTCCCATGCGCCCCTTGGCATCCGCACAGTGCCACACCCATGCACCCCCATACCTACATACCCGGACCCATGCTTACCCCCCCCTCCCATGCACCCTCAGGCATCCGCACAGTGCCACACCCATGCGCCCCCATGCCTACATACCCGGACCCATGCCTACCCCCCCCCTTCCCATGCGCCACCATGCCTACATACCCGGACCTGTACCTACCCCCCCTCCCATGCACCTCCATGCATCCCCATAGTGCCACACCCATGCACCCCATGCCTACATACCCAAACCCATACCTACCCCCCCCCTCCCATGCACCCTCAGGCATCCGCATAGTGTTACACCCATGCGTCCCCATGCCTACATACCCGGACCCATGCCTACCCCCCCCCTCCCATGCACCCTCAGGCATCCGCGTAGTGTTACACCCATGCATACCCATGCCTACATACCCGGACCCATGCCTACCCCCCCCTCCCATGCACCCTCAGGCATCCGCATAGTGTTACACCCATGCGCCCCCATGCCTACGTACCCGGACCCATGCCTACTCCCCCCCCTCCCATGCACCCCCAGGCATCCGCATAGTGCCCCACCCATGCGCCCCCATGCCTACATACCCGGACCCATGCCTACCCCCCCGTCCCATGCGCCCCATGCCTACATACCCGGACCCATACCTACCCCCCACCTCCCATGCGCCCCTTGGCATCCGCACAGTGCCACACCCATGCACCCCCATACCTACATACCCGGACCCATGCTTACCCCCCCCTCCCATGCACCCTCAGGCATCCGCACAGTGCCACACCCATGCGCCCCCATGCCTACATACCCGGACCCATGCCTACCCCCCCCCTTCCCATGCGCCACCATGCCTACATACCCGGACCTGTACCTACCCCCCCTCCCATGCACCTCCATGCATCCCCATAGTGCCACACCCATGCACCCCATGCCTACATACCCAAACCCATACCTACCCCCCCCCTCCCATGCACCCTCAGGCATCCGCATAGTGTTACACCCATGCGTCCCCATGCCTACATACCCGGACCCATGCCTACCCCCCCCCTCCCATGCACCCTCAGGCATCCGCGTAGTGTTACACCCATGCATACCCATGCCTACATACCCGGACCCATGCCTACCCCCCCCTCCCATGCACCCTCAGGCATCCGCATAGTGTTACACCCATGCGCCCCCATGCCTACGTACCCGGACCCATGCCTACTCCCCCCCCTCCCATGCACCCCCAGGCATCCGCATAGTGCCCCACCCATGCGCCCCCATGCCTACATACCCGGACCCATGCCTACCCCCCCCTCCCATGCACCCTCAGGCATCCGCGTAGTGTTACACCCATGCATACCCATGCCTACATACCCGGACCCATGCCTACCCCCCCCTCCCATGCACCCTCAGGCATCCGCATAGTGTTACACCCATGCGCCCCATGCCTACATACCCGGACCCATACCTACCCCCCACCTCCCATGCGCCCCTTGGCATCCGCACAGTGCCACACCCATGCACCCCCATACCTACATACCCGGACCCATGCTTACCCCCCCCTCCCATGCACCCTCAGGCATCCGCACAGTGCCACACCCATGCGCCCCCATGCCTACATACCCGGACCCATGCCTACCCCCCCCCTTCCCATGCGCCACCATGCCTACATACCCGGACCTGTACCTACCCCCCCTCCCATGCACCTCCATGCATCCCCATAGTGCCACACCCATGCACCCCATGCCTACATACCCAAACCCATACCTACCCCCCCCCTCCCATGCACCCTCAGGCATCCGCATAGTGTTACACCCATGCGTCCCCATGCCTACATACCCGGACCCATGCCTACCCCCCCCCTCCCATGCACCCTCAGGCATCCGCGTAGTGTTACACCCATGCATACCCATGCCTACATACCCGGACCCATGCCTACCCCCCCCTCCCATGCACCCTCAGGCATCCGCATAGTGTTACACCCATGCGCCCCCATGCCTACGTACCCGGACCCATGCCTACTCCCCCCCCTCCCATGCACCCCCAGGCATCCGCATAGTGCCCCACCCATGCGCCCCCATGCCTACATACCCGGACCCATGCCTACCCCCCCCTCCCATGCACCCTCAGGCATCCGCGTAGTGTTACACCCATGCATACCCATGCCTACATACCCGGACCCATGCCTACCCCCCCCTCCCATGCACCCTCAGGCATCCGCGTAGTGTTACACCCATGCATACCCATGCCTACGTACCCGGACCCATGCCTACTCCCCCCCCTCCCATGCACCCTCAGGCATCCGCATAGTGTTACACCCATGCGTCCCCATGCCTACATACCCGGACCCATGCCTACCCCCCCCCTCCCATGCACCCTCAGGCATCCGCGTAGTGTTACACCCATGCATACCCATGCCTACATACCCGGACCCATGCCTACCCCCCCCTCCCATGCACCCTCAGGCATCCGCATAGTGTTACACCCATGCGTCCCCATGCCTACATACCCGGACCCATGCCTACCCCCCCCCTCCCATGCACCCTCAGGCATCCGCGTAGTGTTACACCCATGCATACCCATGCCTACATACCCGGACCCATGCCTACCCCCCCCTCCCATGCACCCTCAGGCATCCGCATAGTGTTACACCCATGCGCCCCCATGCCTACGTACCCGGACCCATGCCTACTCCCCCCCCTCCCATGCACCCCCAGGCATCCGCATAGTGCCCCACCCATGCGCCCCCATGCCTACATACCCGGACCCATGCCTACCCCCCCCTCCCATGCACCCTCAGGCATCCGCGTAGTGTTACACCCATGCATACCCATGCCTACATACCCGGACCCATGCCTACCCCCCCCTCCCATGCACCCTCAGGCATCCGCATAGTGTTACACCCATGCGCCCCATGCCTACATACCCGGACCCATACCTACCCCCCACCTCCCATGCGCCCCTTGGCATCCGCACAGTGCCACACCCATGCACCCCCATACCTACATACCCGGACCCATGCTTACCCCCCCCTCCCATGCACCCTCAGGCATCCGCACAGTGCCACACCCATGCGCCCCCATGCCTACATACCCGGACCCATGCCTACCCCCCCCCTTCCCATGCGCCACCATGCCTACATACCCGGACCTGTACCTACCCCCCCTCCCATGCACCTCCATGCATCCCCATAGTGCCACACCCATGCACCCCATGCCTACATACCCAAACCCATACCTACCCCCCCCCTCCCATGCACCCTCAGGCATCCGCATAGTGTTACACCCATGCGTCCCCATGCCTACATACCCGGACCCATGCCTACCCCCCCCCTCCCATGCACCCTCAGGCATCCGCGTAGTGTTACACCCATGCATACCCATGCCTACATACCCGGACCCATGCCTACCCCCCCCTCCCATGCACCCTCAGGCATCCGCATAGTGTTACACCCATGCGCCCCCATGCCTACGTACCCGGACCCATGCCTACTCCCCCCCCTCCCATGCACCCCCAGGCATCCGCATAGTGCCCCACCCATGCGCCCCCATGCCTACATACCCGGACCCATGCCTACCCCCCCCTCCCATGCACCCTCAGGCATCCGCGTAGTGTTACACCCATGCATACCCATGCCTACATACCCGGACCCATGCCTACCCCCCCCTCCCATGCACCCTCAGGCATCCGCATAGTGTTACACCCATGCGCCCCCATGCCTACATACCCGGACCCATGCCTACCCCCCCCTCCCATGCACCCTCAGGCATCCGCGTAGTGTTACACCCATGCGCCCCCATGCCTACATGCCCGGACTTATGCCTACTCCCCCCCCTCCCATGCGCCCCCATGCCTGCATACCCTGACTCATGCCTACCACCCCTTCCCATGCGCCCCCCGGCATCCCCATAGTGCCACACCGATGCACCCCATGCCTACATACCCAAACCCATACCTACCCCCCCCTCCCACGCACCCTCAGGCATCCGCATAGTGTTACACCCATGCGCCCCCATACCTACATACCTGGACCCATGCCTACCCCCCCCCTCCCATGCGCCACCATGCCTACATACCCGGACTCATGCCTACCCCCCCCTCCCATGCACCCTCAGGCATCCGCTTAGTGCCACACCCATGCGCCCCCATGCCTACATACCCGGACTCATGCCTACCACCCACTCCCATGCACCCTCAGGCATCCGCGTAGTGTTACACCCATGCGCCCCCATGCCTACATACCCGGACCCATGCCTACCCCCCCCTCCCATGCACCCTCAGGCATCCGCATAGTGTTACACCCATGCGCCCCCATGCCTACGTACCTGGACCCATGCCTACCCCCCCCATGTGCCCTCAGGCATCCGCATAGTGCCACCTCCATGCACCCCCATACCTACATACCCGGACCCATGCTTTCCCCCCCCGTCCCATGCACCCTCAGGCATCCGCATAGTGTTACACCCATGCGCCCCCATACCTACATACCCGGACCCATGCCTACCCCCCCGTCCCATGCACCCTCAGGCATCCGCATAGTGTTACACCCATGCGCCCCCATGCCTACGTACCTGGACCCATGCCTACCCCCCCCATGTGCCCTCAGGCATCCGCATAGTGCCACCCCCATGCACCCCCATACCTACATACCCGGACCCATGCTTTCCCCCCCCGTCCCATGCACCCTCAGGCATCCGCATAGTGTTACACCCATGCGCCCCCATACCTACATACCCGGACCCATGCCTACCCCCCCGTCCCATGCACCCTCAGGCATCCGCATAGTGTTACACCCATGCGCCCCCATGCCTACGTACCTGGACCCATGCCTACCCCCCCCATGTGCCCTCAGGCATCCGCATAGTGCCACCCCCATGCACCCCCATACCTACATACCCGGACCCATGCTTTCCCCCCCCGTCCCATGCACCCTCAGGCATCCGCATAGTGTTACACCCATGCGCCCCCATACCTACATACCCGGACCCATGCCTACCCCCCCATCCCATGCACCCTCAGGCATCCGCATAGTGTTACACCCATGCGCCCCCATGCCTACGTACCTGGACCCATGCCTACCCCCCCCATGTGCCCTCAGGCATCCGCATAGTGCCACCCCCATGCACCCCCATACCTACATACCCGGACCCATGCTTTCCCCCCCCGTCCCATGCACCCTCAGGCATCCGCATAGTGTTACACCCATGCACCCCCATACCTACATACCCGGACCCATGCCTACCCCCCCGTCCCATGCACCCTCAGGCATCCGCATAGTGCAACACCCATGCGCCCCCATGCCTACATACCCGGACCCATGCCTACCCCCCCCCTTCCCATGCGCCCTCAGGCATCTCCATAGTGCCACACCCATGCACCCCATGCCTACATACCCAAACCCATACCTACCCCCCCCTCCCATGCACCCTCAGGCATCCGCATAGTGCCCCACCCATGCGCTCCCATGCCTACATATCCGGACTCATGCCTACCACCCCCTCCCATGCACCCTCAGGCATCCGCATAGTGCCCCACCCATGCGCCCCCATGCCTACATACCCGGACCCATGCCTACCCCCCCCTCCCATGCACCCTCAGGCATCCGCATAGTGCCCCACCCATGCGCTCCCATGCCTACATATCCGGACTCATGCCTACCACCCCCTCCCATGCACCCTCAGGCATCCGCATAGTGCCCCACCCATGCATACCCATGCCTACATACCCGGACCCATGCTTACCCCCCCCCTCCCATGCACCCTCAGGCATCCGCACAGTGCCACACCCATGCGCCCCCATGCCTACATACCCGGACCCATGCCTACCCCCCCCCTTCCCATGCGCCCTCAGGCATCTCCATAGTGCCACACCCATGCACCCCATGCCTACATACCCAAACCCATACCTACCCCCCCCTCCCATGCACCCTCAGGCATCCGCATAGTGCCCCACCCATGCGCTCCCATGCCTACATATCCGGACTCATGCCTACCACCCCCTCCCATGCACCCTCAGGCATCCGCATAGTGCCCCACCCATGCGCCCCCATGCCTACATACCCGGACCCATGCCTACCACCCCCTCCCATTCGCCCCCAGGCATCTTCATAGTGCCACACCCATGCACCCCATGCCTACATACCCGGACCCATGCCTACGCCCCCCCTCCCATGCGCCCCCATGCCTACATACCCGGACCCATGCCTACCCCCCCTTCCATGCGCCCCCAGGCATCCCCATAGTGCCACACCCATGCGCCCCCAGGCATTCTACAAGCTGTTGCGGTATTCTCCTGAGGCCATCGTGGACAATAGCCCATACACTGCCGGCCGGGCGATGCTCATGCTCCGGCGCCTCGGCATCAGTGAGCAGGCAAGTCTTACCTAATGCAGGGCTTGGCAAGGTATGTTTTATGCTTTGAGGACCTTCCACGGCAGGTGATACTCTTTTGTAGATGTGGGAGCCTATGTTGCTCTGTATTTCCCTACGCTATGAAAGCAAGCGGAGACTCGATTTATTTATTTCGCCCCTTGCAAGTTTGTTTTTTTGTGAAGGAGGCTTATTGTTTTTACATAGCTTTGAAAACACCTTTTTCTTTTAAAACAGCAAACGCTGTTTTAAAAGAAAAAGCTGTTTTGAAAGGTTTTTGAAAGGCTGCATTTCTTTTCTTTTACAAATTGTTTTATGAGGTTTGTGCTGGTGTGCATGCCGCTGGTGATTAGGCAATGCATGTCACCGCTCACGCACCCCTGTTTCTTTTTCTTGGACTTCACAAGGTTTGATGCCGGCCGCTCCACCCTAGAAAACCTGAGGCCTGCTTCACAATTATGCTAATTTCTTATGACAACCCGAAGGTGTAACCATCGCGCTGCCTACACAGGAGGTCATGGACCGCATCCTGCCCTGCTATCCTCGGCTGCTGACGCTGTCCGAGCGGCACCTCGTCCTGGCCGAGCTGCAGCTGCTGGCGCCGCCGCCCGGCCTCGTCGAAGGACCGCGAGCAGCTGCGCGCATCATCCGCCTGTGTCCTACGCTCCTGATGCCGGACGTCAGCGCAGAGCTGCAGCCCGTGCTGAACAGCATACGGGTCACTCGACTTAACAAGTAAGTGCAATGTCGCTGGCCTCGTACCCAAGAAAGGCAGCAATACGTTACTGCCGGCCTACGGTAGTATGGAAGTAAATTTGCGAAAGGTTGCTGCCAGGATGAAGCTGCCAGGATGACACTGCCAGGGGATGACATTGTCCGGGGGGTGAAGATGCCAGGGGATGACATTGTCCGGGGGGTGAAGATGCCAGGGGATGACATTGCTTGGGGAATGAAACTGCCTTGGGGATGACATTGCTCGGGGGATGAAACTGGCTGGAGGATGACATTGCTCGGGGGATAAAACTGGCTGGGGGATGACATTGCTCGGGGATAAAACTGGCTGGAGGATGACATTGCTCGGGGGATAAAACTGGCTGGAGGATGACATTGCTCGGGGGATAAAACTGGCTGGAGGATGACATTGCTCGGGGGATAAAACTGGCTGGGGGATGACATTGCTCGGGGGATAAAACTGGCTGGAGGATGACATTGCCCCTGCCCGACATACCTTTCCCCCGGTTTGTCTTAACTCCTACGGTAACTGACCCTTAACCCTTAGCCCTAAACCCGTAACCTGTAACCCGTAACCCGTAACCCGTAACCCGTAACCCGTAACCCGTAACCCGTAACCTGTAACCCGTAACCCGTAACCTGTAACCTGTAACCCGTAACTCGTAACCCGTAACCCGTAACCCGTAACCCGTAACCCGTAACCCGTAACCTGTAACCCGTAACCCGTAACCCGTAACCCGTAACCTGTAACCCGTAACCCGTAACCCGTAACCTGTAACCTGTAACCCGTAACCCGTAACCCGTAACCCGTAACCTGTAACCTGTAACCCGTAACCCGTAACCCGTAACCCGTAACCTGTAACCCGTAACCCGTAACCCGTAACCTGTAACCTGTAACCCGTAACCCGTAACCCGTAACCCGTAACCCGTAACCTGTAACCCGTAACCCGTAACCCGTAACCCGTAACCCGTAACCCGTAACTCGTAACCTGTAACCTGTAACCCGTAACCCGTAACCCGTAACCCGTAACCCGTAACCCGTAACCCGTAACCCGTAACCTGTAACCCGTAACCCGTAACCCGTAACCCGTAACCCGTAACCCGTAACCTGTAACCCGTAACCCGTAACCCGTAACCCGTAACCCGTAACCCGTAACCCGTAACCCGTAACCCGTAACCCGTAACCCGTAACCCGTAACCCGTAACCTGTAACCCGTAACCCGTAACCTGTAACCCGTAACCCGTAACCTGTAACCCGTAACCCGTAACCCGTAACCCGTAACCCGTAACCCGTAACCCGTAACCTGTAACCCGTAACCCGTAACCCGTAACCTGTAACCCGTAACCCGTAACCCGTAACCCGTAACCTGTAACCCGTAACCCGTAACCCGTAACCCGTAACCTGTAACCCGTAACCCGTAACCTGTAACCCTAAACCCCACGACAAAACTGCAGGTATGCGAGTGGAACATACTGGATTTGAAAAGCAGCTTGTCACTTGGAGCCACGCACGTGACAATGGGGACGGGGGCCCAGCCACACTCGACAAGTGTGGATACCCGATGTTTGGAGAAAGCCGATTTGTCTGCCTCATGTCAATGATGTTCCACCTGTGGGAAAATGGTCCTGTGGTTTAACGCTGGTGGTGTCCAAACCCAGAGGTTGAGGGATCGAACCCGCCACACGATCTTCTCTCTCCCCCTGACTAGAGCGCCGAGTTCTATGTTCCAGCCCCATCACTTAGGTGGATTGCATGGCTGCACCATGGCCCAGGCTGTGCATGGTAGCTGGAATTGAGCATATTTGTCTACCAGCCTCACGTGGCCGAGCGTTCAGCAGGGCCCAGCGGGTATGCACTGTTCAAAACCTGTGGGCTCTGCTCAATAAAGCCTCCACAGACAGCAAAAGAGCGATTTCAATACAAACTGCTCAAAATTATGGGCCGGGATACAGCGAATCGTTCATGCAGCTACCGATCTAGGGAGGTGGCGGGTCCAAAAGTGACCCCAGGTAGCGATATGGGCCTTTAGCTACATCGCTTGGCCTTCCACCGGATGTGCCACGTGCATCATTCGTTGTGGATGTGGGTCAGTGGATGGGCAGTAGCGCACTAAGCTTAAGGATCCATTTCCCAGCACCCCATGCTTGCCTGTATGACTGGCTTCAATTGTGCATAATTTCATATCAATACTTTGCCTCTGAGCTCAGGTTGACTATCTGGTTAGATTTTTCTTCTTCTCTCAGAAACCCGTTTAAGGCGCCTTGGTGCAGGGAAAAAAGTTTCCTCGGTCAGCGGGCCCAGTCAACAGGATTGACGAAACGGAGACATGAGGCACTCCTAGGCTCCATTCGCAAAATGTGTTCCAATGAAAGAGCCGAGGTCCATGACATGCAGGCATGCAGCCGGATTAGTCTTCATCCATGACATAGAAAAACAGATTTGTATCTGACGGTATCACTGGTTTCTTTCTAGGAGAAGAGTGCGTCGAGCGATGCAAAATCGAGGGAAGCTGGCGGCCCTGAGATTTGGAGTGCTGGAGAGGAGCTGCTCTCCAGTGTCCACCCTTTCCCTTGGAATACCGCACACTAACTATTTTCTGTCATGGGGCCCACGGGACCGTCCCGTGACAAGAAAGGTGGTACACACCTTTGCAAACTGTTGAAGCAGCTCTTTGTGCCTGCTTGTTGGCCCTTGCTTCCTGATGATGAAGCAGCTATGCAATTAAACTCAAAGATTGTGCAACTCCAATAATTAAGCTCCAAGATTAAGCCCGAGGATGAAGCTCCAAGATTAAGCAGCTCCAAGAACCACCTATTTATATTTCCTCGTGGCTTCTCAGGGCTGTCCGACCTTAAGCAAACGACGCGGTAACATACTGGTATGCAGAGGCTGATATGGATGGCTGCTCCCTTTCTCCGATTTTCCTCTACGGGTAACAACTTGCTGGCAGGAGGTCATGAGAGCCTCCAGGAGCCGTAAGAGTTTGCGGACGATGTCATAGCATTAAGGATGCCCAGCAGCTTTTGTTCGCCCCCCTCCTGTGTCTTTGCACTATACTGGGTATACTCCCTTCACATCAGTGGGGTGCCCTCACGGCCAAGCAGGGGTGAGATACGCTATTTTTGTGGACTTTTCTTTTCTTGTAGGCTTTGTTGAGGGCTGGTCTCTAGTGGAACTCAGGTGTTGGACTTGGTCTTCTTTGCCTTCCCGGCCTCTCCTTTTGTTCCTTTCCCCCTCTCTTCCTTTTAGTTCATTCTTTACTCACTCCTGAACAGTTGGGCGCTCACGCGGCCGAGCTTTGAGCAGGCCGGCGTGTATCGTGGCCTAGGTGATCACACACTATTTTAACTCGCAGCTTCTGTTGCAGCAAGGCACATGTGCCAGAGCGGGGCATGGCTGTTCCTTAATGACATTACTGCTGCCCAGCAGCGGCAGAACAGGTCGTTGATTTAGACCTACCCCTGCAACTCGCTGTGGCTGTTGCTCACCAAGTGCCAAGTAAGGCTTCAACATAGTGCGAATAATTTGCGGCCTAAATCCTGCAGGGGCACAGGTCCGGGTACGTAGCATGTAGCCGTGAATAACATGCCAAAGCTGAGCACCCTTTCCCAAAACCTAAACCCTAAATCCTGCAGGGGCACATGTCGGGGTACGGAGCATGTAGCCGTGGATGACATGCCAAAGCTGAGCACCCTTTCCCAAAACCTAAACCCTAAATCCTGCAGGGGCACATGTCGGGGTACGTAGCATGTAGCCGTAGATGAGATGTCAAAGCTGCGCACCCTTCCCCAAACCCTTAACCCTAAACCCTCAAGGTCTCTCCATGCAAGACTTTGCAGCTCCAGCTGAGTGCCGCAGATCAACAGGGCCTGGATCTCGTCATGCCTCGTCACCTTTCCGGATCCTCCGGGTGCCATCTGTCGACACAAAAGCGGAAAAGCCTACGTATGCAACTTTGGTTTTTGCGAGGTGTTTCACGTTGCATCACCATCCTGAACCGCCCCTTCCTGGCCCCTATCACCCAAAAGGCCACAGCATGAATGCTGTGGTGAAATAAGTGAAACAGGCAATCTGTCATAGTCCCATAAATCAGGCAGGCCCATCCCAGTCAGGCGGCAGCACCGGCACCAATGCATGCCATGCTGGCACCATGGCCTCCACCTGCGGCAGCAGCTGTATAGCAGCCGCACAGCAGTCAGATCCGATCTGCTGCGACACCGGCCAGGAGGCAAGCCCAGCAGTGGCCTGGCGCCGACCCAGGGGCTGCCAGGCCGGCAGGCCCTTGCAAGGCGGCAGCGCTGCCTGCGGGGGCAGCAGGCCCGCCGCGCCTGCCGGCGCGGCTGCGGCGGCGGCGCCGCTGCCCCTGCCAGCGCCGCTAGCCATGGCTGCATCATGCAGCATCAGCCACACTGCGTCGGGGTCCATCCGGGCGGCGCCCAACACTGTGTCTGCAGCGGCGGCGCGGAGCAGCGCAGGTTGCGAGCGGCCGGTGAATGGCAGCGCCGCCGCCGCGAGCTCCCACGCGAGCCTGCGCACGGCAGGCTCCGAACCCGGCCCGCGGCACACTGCCGAGAAACATGCCAGCACAGCGACGCGCACTCGCTGCACTGATGCCGGCGCGAGCTGCTGGTCAGACCTGCCCAGGCAAGCTTGATTTCAAGTGACATCCGACGAGGCAAGAGTAACACATGAGTGGTATGTATGAGAGTAACAAAAAAAATCAGTCTCACGGGTGGCACTGGTGTATATAAATAATACCTGCATGTATTAATGTATTCCTCTTGCAGTCTGCCTGTCCGTTATATTCAACAAACTGTGGCTCCCCCCCCCCTCCCCCCAACACACACCTGAATGAAGAAGAGGCCGATAGCGACATGGCAGAGGAGAAGCCGCCGCCATCCGCTGCGCCCCCGCCGCTCAGGCTGCTGCTGCTGCTTCCCTGGCCGCTGCTGCCAGCCGCCGCTGAGTACGGAGTGCTCGTCGCCGACGCCTCTCCCGCTGGGGCGGCAGTCCCCCGTCGGAGCAGCTCCAGGAGGACCGGCAGCGCCTGCTGACGAAACCTGGACAACCACAGCAGCCTGAGTGCTTATATGGGTCCACACTACGGTACTGTAGATTGACTTAAATGACTTCGCTCAAGATTAATTAATTATTGACATGCGGGGAGATGCTGCGAGCATATAATATTTCAGAACTTGCCGCTGCGCAGAGTTGAACTCTGATTTTCGTCGTAATTGCTGCACGGCGTGTCAGTCAGGTGTCTGTAGTGACTGCTGTGCGGCGTTGAATTAAATGAAGTTCAAAACTTTTGTCGCAGCACGACCGTTTTTAAATTCATTTTCTCTGCGTGACGAAATTTCAATTTACCTGTCATTTTGCCGCGCAGACCCTATATGTCAATCTGCGGTACTGCAGATTTGATTTGCCTTCCCTCGGGTGCAAATAACGATTCCTTCCAATGCTGCTCGCAATAAAAACTTCCAACCTGATTTCAACCTGATTTCAACCTGATTTCAACCTGATTTCTGACCGGAACCTAGTGTGAGAGTGGGCTTTATGCCACTACGAACCAAGGGTACTCGAGTCGCAAGGATAGGATCACTCCGACTATATACACTCGTGCTCCACCCGCACACCTACCATCTCTTACGCCTGGGACCGGTACTGCCGATCGGTGCTTAGTATTTTATTTAGCATAATGTACCGGTACCCCTCGTTGATGATACAAGATAGAAACACATAAACATATTTTTTTATTTGTTTTCAATTCCCATACTGCAGATTCAATTGGCCTTCCCGCACCCCCGGGAAAACAACTTTTTATAGTAAGCCCCGCACTCCTTTTGCCACTCTTCATTACCTCCCGTAGAGACATCTATTCTTTATATTTATTTATGTATTTAAAAAATGACTTGCGATACCGGTATATACTACTATTGGCACTTATTCTCTTAGTAAGGCGAAAATGCATCTGCAGCACTCTGCAGCTCTCTGCACGCCTCTCAAGTGCCCCACTCAGATGCCTCACCTGAATCGTTTCCCAGTAAAAGGCACAAAAGGCGAAAGGCAAAAATGCATCAACAGCTCTCTGGATGCCTTCAAGTGCCCCACTCAGATGCCACTCAGATGCCTCACCTGGATCGTTTCCCAATACCCTTACCAGATCCTCTCACTCCTCCATCGCTCTTTATCACTTTTCCCCACTACCAGCCTTCTACTCAGCAGTCCCCCCCCCCCTCAGGCATAACGCCAGTCTCACCTGCACACACGCATGGCCATGTTGTGTCCCTATCGCTATCAACCGTCGGCAGCATTGCTAATATACCGCCGCATAAAGATACTTTTGTATTACTCTTTAAAATATAGCTATTTTCCAGGCACAAAATTCTGCCCGCACCTGGATCCCATGAACTGCCCTCCAGCCAGCCCCACACAGCCCGCCAGCACCGCCAGGCAGCGCTCCACCACGGGCGTCCTTCGGTCCCGCAGCGCTGCCACCAACGCGGGCCAACAGCTGGCGATACACGGGAGCAGGCGCGGCGTATCTGGTCGGACGGGCCTGCTCGGAAGAGAATGCCAGAATTGTGTGCTCATTTAGGGATCATTATATCGGGTCGGGTTGAGGGTGTAGGATTAAGATGCACGGTACTAGGGTTGAGGGTGTAGGGTTAAGATGCACGGTACTAGGGTTGAGGGTGTAGGGTTAAGATGCACGGTACTAGGGTTGAGGGTGTAGGGTTAAGATGCACGGTACTAGGGTTGAGGGTGTAGGGTTAAGATGCACGGTACTAGGGTTGAGGGTGTAGGGTTAAGATGCACGGTACTAGGGTTGAGGGTGTAGGGTTAAGATGCACGGTACTAGGGTTGAGGGTGTAGGGTTAAGATGCACGGTACTAGGGTTGAGGGTGTAGGGTTAAGATGCACGGTACTAGGGTTGAGGGTGTAGGGTTAAGATGCACGGTACTAGGGTTGAGGGTGTAGGGTTAAAATGCACGGTACTAGGGTTGAGGGTGTAGGGTTAAGATGCACGGTACTAGGGTTGAGGGTGTAGGGTTAAGATGCACGGTACTAGGGTTGAGGGTGTAGGATTAAGATGCACGGTACTAGGGTTGAGGGTGCAGGGTTAAGATGCACGGTACTAGGGTTGAGGGTGTAGGGTTAAAATGCACGGTACTAGGGTTGAGGGTGTAGGGTTAAGATGCACGGTACTAGGGTTGAGGGTGTAGGGTTAAGATGCACGGTACTAGGGTTGAGGGTGTAGGGTTAAAATGCACGGTACTAGGGTTGAGGGTGTAGGGTTAAAATGCACGGTACTAGGGTTGAGGGTGTAGGGTTAAAATGCACGGTACTAGGGTTGAGGGTGTAGGGTTAAGATGCACGGTACTAGGGTTGAGGGTGTAGGGTTAAAATGCACGGTACTAGGGTTGAGGGTGTAGGGTTAAGATGCACGGTACTAGGGTTGAGGGTGTAGGGTTAAGATGCACGGTACTAGGCGCTGCGTATCTCTTCGCATGGGCCTGCTCGAAGAGGACGGAAAAGGGCGAGTTGAGGGTGGGAGGCAACTGGCCCGGAAAAAGACATAACGGGGGGTGGGAGTGAAGGTGTCAAGCACGTGGTGTGTTGCTAGTCTAACTTTCCTACCCCACAAAATCTTAAAGGTTTGCTGCCAATTCAGGGCATTCAAGTCCTTCATCCGTTAAACACACGAGAGCGCTCGGAACACGGCCTCCCATTTTAAGTTTCTCGGTGCACAATTTCCACGTGGTAATTCCCAGTGCCCAGCGTCCCCTATCGGTCCATTCAGGCCTACCTCTTTCGCTAAAAGCATCCTAGTGCTCGGGAAAAGGTATCCCATTTTCAATTTCTGGGTCCTCGATTTCCACCATTTCCACCATGGCGAATTTCCCAGTACCCAGCGTCCCCTGTCTGTCTGTCGGTCCATTCAGGCATTCCCACTTCGTTACAAACATCCTAGTGCTCCAGAAAAGACGCCCCATTCACACTTTCTAGACCCCATGTTATAATCCCCAGTACCCAGCGTCTCCTGTCGGCCTAGGGTCAGTCAAGGGCACTGAGTCCACCAACTTCGTTGTGAACATTCATGACAAACACACGTTTCTCAATGGTGTTGGTCGACAGGCTCAGTGCCCCCATCTGGCAGCCCCACCCACCCAGCCCCCTCAGCCCCTACCTGACAGCCCCAGGCTGCAGCCCCACCCACCCAGCCCCCTCAACCCCTACCTGTCGACCCCAGGCTACAGCCCCACCCACCCAGCCCCCTCAACCCCTACCTGACAGCCCCAGGCTACAGCCCCACCCACCCAGCCCCCTCAACCCCTACCTGACGGTCCCAGGCTGCAGCCCCACCCACCCAGCCCCCTCAACCCCTACCTGACAGCCCCAGGCTGCAGCCCCACCCACCCAGCCCCCTCAGCCCCTACCTGACAGCCCCAGGCTGCAGCCCCACCCACCCAGCCCCCTCAACCCCTACCTGACAGCCCCAGGCTACAGCCCCACCCACCCAGCCCCCTCAACCCCTACCTGACGGTCCCAGGCTGCAGCCCCACCCACCCAGCCCCCTCAACCCCTACCTGACAGCCCCAGGCTACAGCCCCACCCACCCAGCCCCCTCAACCCCTACCTGACGGTCCCAGGCTGCAGCCCCACCCACCCAGCCCCCTCAACCCCTACCTGACGGTCCCAGGCTGCAGCCCCACCCACCCAGCCCCCTCAACCCCTACCTGACAGCCCCAGGCTGCAGCCCCACCCACCCAGCCCCCTCAACCCCTACCTGACGGCCCCAGGCTGCAGCCCCACCCACCCAGCCCCCTAAACCCCTACCTGACGGCCCCAGGCTGCAGCCCCACCCACCCAGCCCCCTAAACCCCTACCTGACGGCCCCAGGCTACAGCCCCACCCACCCAGCCCCCTAAACCCCTACCTGACGGCCCCAGGCTGCGGCGCCCCAGCCTCCTCGATCAGCTGCATATCCCTCTCCAGCGCGCGCGTGGATGCCGCCAGACTGCTCAACGCAGTGTGGCAGGCGCCCAGGGCAGCAATGCAGTCCTAGAGCAGCAGGCACCAGGCAAGGTGTGGCAACAGGTGACAGGCAAGTGGTGGCAGGCGCCCAGGCAGCAATGTAGTCCTAGGGCAACTGGCATCGGGCAAGGTGTGGCAACAGGTGACAGGCAAGTGGTGGCAGGCGCCCAGGGCAGCAATGCAGTCCTAGGGCAACAGGCACTTGGCAAGGTGTGGCAACAGGTGGCAGGCAAGCAGGAGACACTGAGATTATGGCCCGTTCTTGGTCGCACAGGCAGCAGAGAGAGGAACCTTGATCATAGCCCACTCTCATACCAGCCTCCCTGCTTCAGCCTCCCTACCAAGCATTTTTTTGAACTTTATGTGTAGTTAATAGCTTAAATACAAAATTTAGCAATTCTTTAAATTATTTTCTTAAAAACATGTTTCCTTCCCTACGGAAGGGGTAGCTCCCTGTTTAGGGGGCTCGGTTTACCCAAGATAGGCATCTTCTCTTTGGCGCCCCCAGCATGAAACTCTCTATTTACTACAGATTTTGGTAGCCCACCTAGTGCTACGGCTGAACGGGTGGCTTCCTAAATCCACGCGCCAGGGTGTATTAATTCATTGATGTATTTATTGACTACAGATTTCTCGGGGGCCTTGCACTTTCTCACCCCCAGAGCGTGCGCCGCGATAAGCGGGCCGGCTGCCTCCACCACCGCTGTCGCCAGTACGCCCGTCGCGTGTAACCGCCTCAGCCTCTCCTCCGCCTCTGCACCCTCCGCGAGCGACATGAAGAAGGGCACGGCGTGGTCCCCGCCGCCATCCCCGTCCCCGGGCGGCTGCGGCCCCCCCACTGCACCAGCAGGGGCTGCGTCCCCGCCGCCGGGGCTCTCTAGGTCAACGCCGCTCAGGCCTGCTGCGTCCTGGTGTGCCTGTGGGCTCGAGGATGGTGGGTTGTTCACATTTGAAGACCTCCTCCTTAAACCCTTCTTAAACCCTTCTTAAACCCTTCTTAAACCCTTGCCCCCCAAAGATCTTCGTATGGAAAAAAGGAGGCCCCCCTCATTCGAAAACCACAAAGTCTCCACCATAACGATGTTGACGAAGTTAAGGTACAGTTTACTTGAGCTCCTGAGCCCAAAACCCAAGGGTTTACTGCGCATTTAAAGAAACCAGGTCCAAGTGTTTGCGCCACTCTTCAACCCTAAATCCAGATCCAAGGGTTTGCTCCACCCCTAAACCCTTCACCCAGATCCAAGGGTTTGCTCCACCCCTTAACCCCTAACCCAGATCCAAGGGTTTGCTCCACCACTAAACCCTTCACCCAGATCCAAGGGTTTGCTCCACCACTAAACCCTTCACCCAGATCCAAGGGTTTGCTCCACCCCTTAACCCTTAACCCAGATCCAAGGGTTTGCTCCACCACTAAACCCTTCACCCAGATCCAAGGGTTTGCTCCACCCCTAAACCCTTCACCCAGATCCAAGGGTTTGCTCCATCCCTAAACCCTTAACCCAGATCCAAGGGTTTGCTCCACCCTTAAACCCTTAACCCTGATCCAAGGGTTTGCTCCACCCCTAAACCCTTAACCCAGATCCAAGGGTTTGCTCCACCCTTAAACCCTTAACCCAGATCCAAGGGTCTGTTCCACCCCTTAACCCTAGCTCCCACCTGGATGCGGTCCATGAAGTAGGATCGGGCGTCGGCCTCCCCGCCCCCATGCCCACCAGCAGGCCGCGAGGAAGAGGCGTCCCCGCCTAATGCCCCCGTAGCCGCTGCCTGCACTCCTCCTGTCCCCGCACGTGCTGCTGCTGCTGCTGCTGCCGCTTCCTGCTGCTGCTGGGCTACCTGGCCTGCTGCTGCCTCGTGCGCGTCGGCAAGCCGCTGCACACGCGCCACGGCGGCATCCGAGAGCTTCAAAACGGCCTCTGACTCCGACAGAGAACCTAGGGCCACCTGTCATATCAGCAGTTGTGGTGGTTACATGTACGGGCATGTAAAAGCCACAAGACTTCACCAAGGGCGGCTATCCTTGAGGTCATAACAAAAAGATAAGTATTGGCTACGCTCAAGTATAAGGAAGCTGAATCACATCCGTCTTGTACACCTGCTCTGGGATTAATCTCCAACTGAGATATTTCGGTCCATGATCAAGGCCAGGCAACCCACACTGTTCCATACTCTCTGGTTTACACCCACACTGTTCCATACTCTCTGGTTTACACCCACACTGTTCCATACTCTCTGGCTTACGCCCACACTGCTCCATACTCTCTGGCTTACACCCACACTGTTCCATACTCTCTGGTTTACACCCACACTGTTCCATACTCTCTGGCTTACACCCACACTGTTCCATACTCTCTGGCTTACACCCACACTGTTCCATACTCTCTGGTTTACACCCACACTGTTCCATACTCTCTGGCTTATACCCACACTGTTCCATACTCTCTGGTTTACACCCACACTGTTCCATACTCTCTGGTTTACACCCACACTGTTCCATACTCTCTGGTTTACACCCACACTGTTCCATACTCTCTGGTTTACACCCACACTGTTCCATACTCTCTGGTTTACACCCACACTGTTCCATACTCTCTGGTTTACACCCACACTGTTCCATACTCTCTGGTTTACACCCACACTGTTCCATACTCTCTGGTTTACACCCACACTGTTCCATACTCTCTGGTTTACACCCACACTGTTCCATACTCTTTGGTTTACACCCACACTGTTCCATACTCTCTGGCTTACACCCACACTGTTCCATACTCTCTGGTTTACACCCACACTGTTCCATACTCTCTGGTTTACACCCACACTGTTCCATACTCTCTGGTTTACACCCACACTGTTCCATACTCTCTGGTTTACACCCACACTGTTCCATACTCTCTGGTTTACACCCACACTGTTCCATACTCTCTGGTTTACACCCACACTGTTCCATACTCTCTGGCTTACACCCACACTGTTCCATACTCTCTGGTTTACACCCACACTGTTCCATACTCCCTGGCTTACACCCACACTGTTCCATACTCTCTGGCTTACACCCACACTGTTCCATACTCTCTGGCTTACGCCCACACTGTTCCATACTCTCTGGTTTACGCCCACACTGTTCCATACTCTCTGGTTTACGCCCACACTGCTCCATACTCTCTGGCTTACAGCCACACTGTTCCATACTCTCTGGCTTACACCCACACTGTTCCATACTCCCTGGTTTACGCCCACACTGTTCCATATTCTCTGGCTTACACACACACTGTTCCATACTCTCTGGCTTACACACAAACTGTTCCATACTATCTGGCTTACACCCACACTGTTCCATACTCTCTGGTTTACACCCACACTGTTCCATACTCTCTGGCTTACGCCCACACTGTTCTTCAGGGGAGCCGTGGCAATCAATAATAGAGGACAGTAAACAGACACCTCTCAGAATAGCTAGGGTACCCTAAAAATAGGCACTGGAAATGAATCAGACAATATGCTGTTTTTTGTGTCTGATTAATTTCCCCCCTCCCCCTCCAAACCCTGAGGGTTCAAAGTGCGCGAGAGATCAGTACAAGCAGCACTAGCAGGAAGCTGTGCATGCGTCTCCCCCCCTCCTCCGTTTGTCATGTATAACTCCCCTCTCCTTCCAAATTTCAAGCATGCGTCTCCCCCCCCCCTCCCCTGCTTGTCATGTTCAACTCCCCTCTCCTTCCATATCCCAAGGATTCAAAGTGTGCGCAAGATCACCTCATGCAGCACCAGAGCAGGCAGCAGAGTGTGCGTGCATGGAATTTGCATGTCATGCAAAACGACACGACACACATATTTTGTATGTTATGCAATACAACACAACACACACACACATTTTGTCTCATATTCACCCCCCCCCCCCCTGACGTGCGTGGAACCAGGGTGCAGGGAAGCAGGGTGTGCGTGTATGATATATTTGCATGCCATGCCATACGACACAAACATTTTGAAAACTTGTCTCATGTTCACCTCCCCCCCCAAAGAATGAACTGGGAGGCATTCAGGGTGCTGCGGGAGGGCGGCAGATCCAGTGTTTATTTTTTCGGCTACAAGACCAACTCCGGTAGGCCGCCCAGCGGCCGCCAAAGGCCCAATGAAGACCAAACCTGAGCCGACCGATACCCAGTGGCCAAAGCAGCAAGGCTGGCCACAAATGGAGTCTCCGGCCAGCGGCTGGAGTGTAGCTGATATGTAGCTGAGTCACAAAAAAATAAGCACTGGCAGCAGATCACCTCATGCAGCACCAGTAGGAAGCAGTGCACGTAGCCGGCCTGGTGGCGCCTGGACAGGATCGACAGGCCCTGCGCACACACAACAATTCAAACAGCGGTTGGTGAGCACCGGCAGCGGTTACACTCAAGACTAACTACGATTAAACAGTACAAATTGACCCTCCGTAGCAGTGTTTATTTTAGCGCGCTTCAGCTACAAATCAGCTACATCACGGTCCACGGCTGTGAGGAGCTGGCGTAGTATGCCCTGCTGCTTGGACCACCGGCCGTAGGCCAGTCGGGACTTGATCCCCATCGGCCCAGTGGTGGCCGCCCGGCCATCCCTCTTAGGTGTTCTGGCGTGCACTAAAATAATCACCGCTCCGTTGGCCTGTCCAGGTTCAGGCCCCCAATAGGCACCCATTGGTGACCGCCTGGTAGCCCGTTCAATGCTATTTTTTCGTGACTCAGCTACATATCAGCTACATTCCGACCGCTGGCCGGAGGCTCCATTTCTGTTGAGCCTTGCTGCTTTGGCCACCAGTTATCGGCCGGCTCCGGTTTGGTCTTCATTGGGCCTCTGGGCGGCCTGCCAAAGTTGGACTTGTAGCCGAAAAAAGAAACACCGAGCCCGTTTCCATTACACTTAAAACCATTTATATTAGCTGGTTCAAGTATTTTTCATGTCGCAGCATTACGCCCCCCCCGACGCCGTCATTTTGGCAGAGAGCTACATTTTGCACACAATACAAAATATAGCTCTGCCAAAATGCAACACACACACATGCATCGCTGTGTTCCTTTTTTTCGGCTACGAGTCCAAAGCTTTGGAAGGCCGCCCCACAACCACCAGAGGCCCGATCAGGACCTCCTGGGAATCAACGTAGCAGGGGCACATGAGAGAAAAAACGCAATCTGGCGTTGTGTTGGGCAGACCCACCCCACCGAACCTGGACCGGCCTACGACTAGTGCCCAAAGCAACAAGGCTGGCCACAACAGAAGTCTCCGGCCAGCGGCCGGAGTGTAGCTGACATGTAGCTGAGTGACGGAAAAAATTTATCGACTGACGCATCTACCTTCAGTGCAGCCTGCAGTGGCTCGGCCATGAGGGGCAGCAGCTCCGGAACCACGCGGGACTGGCCCAGCAGTGCTGCCATCAGCTGCGGCGCCCTGGGGTGCTTGTCCAACTGCCGCAGCTGCCTGTGGGGGGAAGGAGGAGAGGTTGAGGCCTAGACCACAACAGCAGTGAGGAGAGCAAAGGGTCCAATGGCACCGAGATCAGCTGCGGCGCCCTGGGGTGCTTGTCCAGCTGCCGCAGCTGCCTGAGGGGAAAATAAGTAAGCTCAAAACTTTGACCGCAGCGGCAGTGAGGAAAGAGCGAATGGCCCAGCAGTGCTGCCATCAGCTACAGCAACCTGGGGTGCTTGTCCAGTTGCGGCAGCTGCCTGTGGGGGGAAGGAGGAGAGGTTGAGGCCTAGACCACAACGGCAGTGAGGAGAGCAAAGGGTCCAACAACACCGAGATCAGCTGCAGCGCCCTGGGGTGCTTGTCCAGTTGCGGCAGCTGCCTGTGGGGGAAGGAGGAGTGATTTAGGCCTAAAACACAACGGCGGTGAGGAGAGCGAAGGGTTCAATGGCACGATGGGCCGCGCCCTGGGGTGCTTGTCCAGTTGCGGCAGCTGCCTGTGGGGGGAAGGAGGAGTGATTGAGGCCTAGAACACAACGGCGGTGAGGAGAGCGAAGGGTCCAATGGCACGATGGGCCGCGCCCTGGGGTGCTTGTCCAGTTGCGGCAGCTGCCTGTGGGGGGAAGGAGGAGTGATTGAGGCCTAAAACACAACGGCGGTGAGGAGAGCGAAGGGTTCAATGGCACGATGGGCCGCGCCCTGGGGTGCTTGTCCAGTTGCGGCAGCTGCCTGTGGGGGGAAGGAGGAGTGATTGAGGCCTAGAACACAACGGCGGTGAGGAGAGCGAAGGGTCCAATGGCACAATGGGCCGCGCCCTGGGGTGCTTGTCCAGTTGCGGCAGCTGCCTGTGGGGGGAAGGAGGAGTGATTGAGGCCTAGAACACAACGGCGGAGAGGAGAGCGAAGGGTCCAATGGCACAATGGGCCGCGCCCTGGGGTGCTTGTCCAGTTGCGGCAGCTGCCTGTGGGGGGAAGGAGGAGTGATTGAGGCCTAGAACACAACGGCGGTGAGGAGAGCGAAGGGTCCAATGGCACAATGGGCCGCGCCCTGGGGTGCTTGTCCAGTTGCGGCAGCTGCCTGTGGGGGGAAGGAGGAGTGATTGAGGCCTAAAACACAACGGCGGTGAGGAGAGCGAAGGGTCCAATGGCACAATGGGCCGCGCCCTGGGGTGCTTGTCCAGTTGCGGCAGCTGCCTGTGGGGGGAAGGAGGAGTGATTGAGGCCTAGAACACAACGGCGGTGAGGAGAGCGAAGGGTCCAATGGCACAATGGGCCGCGCCCTGGGGTGCTTGTCCAGTTGCGGCAGCTGCCTGTGGGGGGAAGGAGGAGTGATTGAGGCCTAAAACACAACGGCGGAGAGGAGAGCGAAGGGTCCAATGGCACAATGGGCCGCGCCCTGGGGTGCTTGTCCAGTTGCGGCAGCTGCCTGTGGGGGGAAGGAGGAGTGATTGAGGCCTAGAACACAACGGCGGTGAGGAGAGCGAAGGGTCCAATGGCACAATGGGCCGCGCCCTGGGGTGCTTGTCCAGTTGCGGCAGCTGCCTGTGGGGGGAAGGAGGAGTGATTGAGGCCTAAAACACAACGGCGGTGAGGAGAGCGAAGGGTCCAATGGCACAATGGGCCGCGCCCTGGGGTGCTTGTCCAGTTGCGGCACCTGCCTGTGGGGGGAAGGAGGAGTGATTGAGGCCTAGAACACAACGGCGGTGAGGAGAGCGAAGGGTCCAATGGCACAATGGGCCGCGCCCTGGGTTGCTTGTCCAGTTGCGGCAGCTGCCTGTGGGGGGAAGATGTGATGCTTGTATTTAAAAATTTGATTCCTGTGTCCTGTTGTCTCTGGAGGAGAAGATAAATCTTTATCAGCAGGCCATTCAGCAGCCTGGAGAAATGACGATACAAAATAACCTTGGCGGCAGGGGTTAAGTTGTTTAGGGTTTAGGGTTAAGTGTAGGGTTTAGGGATGCATTGTTAGGGTTTAGGGTTAATTGTTAATTGTTTAGGGTTCAGGATTTTTTAGGGTTAAGGGTTAATTGTTGAGCACGGCGGCTCCTTTGCGTGCAGCTGCCTGACACGGTAAGAAATCAATAAAGCTGCGTGCAGGTTGAGGAAACAACACAGCTTGGGGCCGTAGCCACATCCGCGCCTGTTACCATGTGAACTGTCACGTTAGATTTGAATAGACCCTTGCATATTTTGCTGCTGTTGTTGTTGCTGTTTAATTTTGCTTTGGAAGCATATTCCCTGAGTGACAGCCGCGCGTCGCATCAGGTTCACACAAAGGGCATCAAAGTATGGACGGTGGGCATATTGACGGTGGGCAAAAGAGAGAGAAAGAAAGCTACGCCCCGTGGGGGGCGTGATACTTAAGGGAACAGCGCAGTTGAGGTCATTGATGGTAGGCAAGGCAGGCAAGGGGGCTGGGGGCCGACCATACACTACCCCAGCACTGGAAAACGGACAGCCACCCAGCGCGGCCTCAATTGCCCCAATCCTGGATCCACTCATGGACTGTTATATTTATTCAATGTACTTAAAATTCACTATACTTATAAAATTCACTATACTTATAAAATTCACTATACTTATAAAATTCACTATACTTATAAAATTCACTATACTTATAAAATTCACTATACTTATAAAATTCACTATACTTATAAAATTCGCTGCACCTCTTAATTCACCGCAGGATGCGTTTTGCCTCCCCTTCAAATTTATAATGTTTGGGGTTGAAGGATACATGACCCTTCAATTTTGTGCAATCTAAATTCATAATGAACAATGTTTTGGCTTGAGGGTTGCATTACAACACAGCTTATTGACCGTGGAAAATCCAGTTTTTATCCAGATTCCGAACCGAAGGCAGCAAAAATACAGTCTGGGGGAAGGAAGAAACCCTAAAATGAAACACCAGGACATAAATGAACAGCTTCCATGCATCAAATGTGCATAAGCATGTCCCATGAGCATGTCCCATGAGCATGTCCCATGAGCATGTCCCATGAGCATGTCCCATGAGCATGTCCCATGAGCATGTCCCATGAGCATGTCCCATGAGCATGTCCCATGAGCATGTCCCATGAGCATGTCCCATGAGCATGTCCCATGAGCATGTCCCATGAGCATGTCTCATAAGCATGTCCCATGAGCATGTCCCATGAGCATGTCTCATGAGCATGTCCCATGAGCATGTCCCATGAGCATGTCCCATGAGCATGTCCCATGACCATGTCTCATAAGCATGTCTCATGAGCATGTCCCATGAGCATGTCTCATGAGCATGTCCCATGAGCATGTCCCATGAGCATGTCCCATGAGCATGTCCCATGAGCATGTCTCATAAGCATGTCTCATGAGCATGTCCCATGAGCATGTCTCATGGGCATGTCTCATGAGCATGTCCCATGAGCATGTCTCATGGGCATGTCCCATGAGCATGTCTCATGAGCATGTCTCATGAGCATGTCCCATGAGCATGTCTCATGAGCATGTCTCATGAGCATGTCCCATGCATCATATGTGATGCTCTGATGGACTGTAAAAACTTCACAACAAAAACTACACAGGTTAGTGACCCACCCACCTGCACACCGCATCCACGACGTAGTCCGCATTTTCCGCCACAAGCTGTCTCAGGCCGCCCGTCGCATAGCCGCAATGGGCACAGAGAACGGACACCGCCGCCTCCGCTGCACCCCGCACCTGCAACCGGTGACAGAGGGTTGAAGGATCAGGTTGCAAGGCTTGGGGTTTTGGGTTTAGGGTGCAAGGCTTAGGGTTGAGGAATTAGTGTCAGATGAACCATACCTCGCCCATGCTTCAGAGGCCCAGCAGCCCAGAAGCTAACCAGCAGCCAAGCAGAAGCTGCCCGACTGGTTTTGTGGAGCACACTCAAGCAACACGCGGCGCCCTGGATCTCTGAACAAAAGGCTTGATTTGAATGAGGCATCACATGACCCCAATGGCTCCCCACAGGCAAATCCTTTCTTGTCAACCATTTTTAAAATTGGAAACACCATAACAACCTTTCTCGGCACGTATTCAACCAAAATCCAATTATTAACAGACAACCGTTTTCAAACTAAAAAATCATGCTGGTGATAATCAATGTGAGATACCGTACCATCCATCTCAATTGGTATTCTTTACCTTTGGTTCCATGTTTTGGCCTTGAATGAAGCCTAATTTTATCCAGCATTGGCATGGAGACTTTTTTTTTAAACCCGAATTTGGTTCATCGAAAACACTTTTAAAATTGGTTTTTGTGAAATACACCCATCTCAGTCAAGGGCCATGCCACACTGCACTACCGGTACGGTACTTGTTTCTAAGTCTAAGCTGCTGCTGCCTCATACCCTCAACTTGCTCTGGCGGCATGCACCGCAACCGTGGCTTTCTCATCGGCATTTGGAGCATCCAAAAACCAGCCACCCCATGCTCCAACACTTGCCCCTGACTTCGCTTTGATCACGTTCGTGATAGACTCTTTGATCGCTACGAGGATCGCGGGATGCTGGTCGAAGACGAACACGGGGGGCCGTTGAAGACTCTTAGCGCGACCTTTCTTGATCCAGCGCATCATGGTCGACTTCTCGAGCTGCTGGAGAGGGGGCATTGCTTGCAGCTCGCGGAGCAGATCTTTGGGCTTCCATGTCGTGTTTCTGTCAGCCTTCGCAGCAACGACATCGAGGACGAGCTGCCGGTGCCACGGCTCCCAGGAAGTGTACTCCCCTCGCGGTTAAAGCACACTTTTGGCACAAAATACGACTTGTCCGATTATCCAGCTTTGGTTCGACCGTTTATAATTTTAAGGTCACTTTATCCAGGGTGGTTTCATGTTTTGCGACCATAGTGGAGACCAATTGAGAGTGATAGTACGGTAGTTGGGGCGGGGAACCAAAATCCTGGTAACAGCCCACTATCTTTCCTGGGAAAACTGGTGCCTGCCCAGCCGCCTGCTGAGGGTGACATGTGTGCACGAAAAGCACATGCACGGAACTTGCCTGGAAGGTTTCTTGGACACACGACCTTCCCTTTAAATCAACGATTTCATATTCACCGGTTTTTAGTGACGTGACTTTAAGCAAGACTAGATTTTTTTCTGTTGCCCCCATCCTGCCACATTCTTCTACCTATCCAACCTCCAAGACTACTCCGCCCATCACATTGCCGAAGGTGGTCTGATGTGCACTAGGACGGTTGGCAGACACGCCACTGTTGTGGTTGCGTGCTAGTGGCTTGCCCAGGGGGGTCACTGGCTTTCGCTTACTGTCCTAGTGTATCAAGTTCCTTTACCGGTTTACGGGCACATGTCCCTTGCATCATATGTGATGCTCTGATGGACTGTAAAAAGTTCACAAAACTTCACTTTCCTGCTGCTACTGCTGCTGCCCCCGTCTCTTCACACTGCGTTAGCTGCTTTTGCAGCCCTCCATCCTGTCACGTAGCTTCAACTAGTCCTACTGCTGCTGCACTCATCACATTGCTGCTCCTGCACCCATCCCGTCACATAGCCTCTAATACTACTACTAGTAATACAACTATTACTGCGTCTTCCATTACTAGTAGTACTACACCTACTACTAGTACTACACCCACTACTCGTACTACAGCTACTATTGCTGTGCGCATCCCACTTCTGCTCCTAACACCCTCCCATACAATTGCTGCTGATACTGCTGCTGTGTCGTACCGTTGAATAAATAAATAAATAAACGGTGCGCCCTGAGGCGTGGAATAAGGAGGCCACCCGTTCAGCCGTAGCACTAGGTGAGCTACCATGAGCTACCGTACCGATGCACAGAGATCAGCCAGCCGCTCCAGCAACGGCATCAGGGCCACACGGAGCGGGCGCCCCGCCATCCCACGCTGGCCCAGGCAGCGGGACAAGGCCCCAACCGCCTCCAGCAGACAGCGGGAAAGGAGCGCGTTGCAGGCCAGGACCTTTCGAGGCAGGAGGGTGTGAAGGGGTGTGAAGGGGTAGGGGCAGGGGCGGGGGCGGGGGCGGGGGCGGGGGCAGGGTCGGGGTCGGGGTCGGGGTCGGGGTCGGGGTCGGGGGCATGGGCATGGGCATGGGCATGGGCATGGGCATGGGCATGGGCGGGTTCGGATTCGGGTTCGGGGTCAGGGGCATGTCAGGGTCAGGGTCAGGGTCAGGGGCATGGGTCAGGGTCGGGGTCGGGGTCGAGGTCAGGGTCAGGTTCGGGTTCGGGTTTGAGGTCGGGTTCGGGTTCAGGTTCAGGTTCGGGCTCGGGTTCGGGTTCAGGTTCAGGTTCTGGGTCTGGTTCTGGTTCTGGGTCTCGGGCAGGGGTATGGGCAAGGGTGGAAAAGGGTTCAGTTTCATCACACCTTCCTGAAAGCTTCCTAAATGACTGATGAAGCTGTTGATGTTTCTACAACACCCACACTTACCCCCTTTCATGCAGTCCCAGAGCAATGGGGCAAAGAACGCTGTGAGTAGCGTGAAAAACGCAGGAAGTGCCCTCATGGTTTCAGAGCCACCCCCACCTGAGCACTGGCGCGACTGGTGTCAGAGCCGCTACTGCTGCTGCTGCCGCTACTGCTGCCAACATTGGATGTCTGCATCCCCCATAGCCTGGGTCGCACCAGCTCCATCAGCAGCGCCAGAGACAAGCTGTCGTACACACCTGCGCCGGTGTGTCCATCAATTTCAGTTTCCTCACTTCTGTAGATTTGCTTTGCCTTCCCTCATAATTAACGTCGTTACTGGTTGAGGGATTCATAAGCATACGGTCGATCGATTGTCAACGTTTGTTTCCAGTCAGAAATTGAGAGTTTTTTGGTGGACAGTTTAACCTGAGGGAAGCATCAAAATAATCCATGTTTTCACACCCGAGGGAAGGAAATCAAATCTACGGTATACTTTTTCGTTTATCGGTTTACGTTTATCGCTCTTCTTGTATCGGTTTCAGCCGTCCCCTGCTGGTTCAGGCGACGAGAGGACGCAAGCTGCCAGGTGCAAGGGAGTCGTGACAGAGACCATGCACTTGGCAGTCCCTGAAATGGCCCAGCCATATAGAGATGGTCGAGACCTTTGTAGCAGTGCCTGAAATGGCCCAGCCAAAAAAGGGATGGTCGAGACTACGCAAAAGTGCCTGAATTGGCCGAGCAGCTCGTTTAAGGCAGGCAGGCGAGCCAGAGATGCGATATAGAGCGCAGCGGAAGGGAATAGCCTCAGCCCACCATGAGAGCTCAGTGGAGGGAGGGAAGCTATGCCCCCCTCAGGGGATGTGCCTTGCCACGCAGAGGGAAAGGAAACCCAAGCCCTCCCCATCAGGAGTGAGAGCATAGGGAGGTTACAAGGTAACAGTGTAACCCCCTTGTAACGGTGACTCAGTGTAACCCCCTTGTACAGGTGACTCATTGTAACCCCCTTGTAACGGTGACTCATTGTAACCCCCTTGTAACGGTGACTCATTGTAACCCCCTTGTAACGGTGACTCAGTGTAACCCCCTTGTAACGGTGACTCAGTGTAACCCCCTTGTAACGGTGACTCAGTGTAACCCCCTTGTAACGGTGACTCAGTGTAACCCCCTTGTAACGGTGACTCAGTGTAACCCCCTTGTAACGGTGACTCAGTGTAACCCCCTTGTAACGGTGACTCAGTGTAACCCCCTTGTAACAGTGACTCAGTGTAACCCCCTTGTAACGGTGACTCAGTGTAACCCCCTTGTAACGGTGACTCAGTGTAACCCCCTTGTAACGGTGACTCAGTGTAACCCCCTTGTAACGGTGACTCATTGTAACCCCCTTGTAACGGTGACTCATTGTAACCCCCTTGTAACGGTGACTCAGTGTAACCCCCTTGTAACGGTGACTCAGTGTAACCCCCTTGTAACGGTGTGACCCCCTTCAGAAGATGCGACACGCAGCAGAATGAGGGAGGGAAGCCTAATCCCCCATAAGGAACGTGAGTGCAGCGTCAACTGGGACATCGGTTTCAGTCTCGTCGGCAGTGTGGGCAAGCAGGAGTCGGCTGCTCGGAGGGCGGGACGCCGAGAGCGCTTGTGGCTGGTGGCTTGGCTGGACGCTAACCATTTGAGCAGCCGAGCCGGAGGGTTGTGATGGGAGCGTAGCCAAGCCTAGTAGCTAACGATATCAATGCTTAAGGGTTTAGGGTTGAGAGTTTAGGGTTAAGGGTTGAGAGTTTAGGGTCAAGAGTTGAGAGTTTAGGGTTGCAGTGGGAGTTTAGGGTTAAAGGCTGAGAGTTTAGGGTTGAGAGTTTAGGGTTAAGGGCAAAGAGTTTAGGGTTGAGAGTTTAGAGTTGAGAGTTTAGGGTTGCAGTGGGAGTTTAGGGTTAAGGGCTGAGAATTTGGGGTTAAGGGCTGAGAGTTTAGGGTCAAGGGTTGAGAGTTTAGGGTTAAGGGCTGAGAGTTTAGGGTTAAGGGCTGAGAGTTTAGGGTTAAGGGCTGAGAGTTTAGGGTTAAGGGCTGAGAGTTTAGTGTTAAGGGCTGAGAGTTTGGGGTTAAGGGCTGAGAGTTTAGGGTTAAGGGCTGGGAGTTTAGAGATGAGAGTTTAGGGTTGCAGTGGGAGTTTATGGCATCCATCACATCTGCTAGTGCAGCAGCAGAGCCAGCTGCCACAAATCTACAGCAGCTGTGCGTCCCTCACCCCACCTAGGGCAACAGACGCCGGCGAGGGTGCTGCTGCAACACCTGCAACAGGAGCTGC
This sequence comes from Limnomonas spitsbergensis, assembly GCA_037349105.1. Taxonomy (NCBI): domain Eukaryota; kingdom Viridiplantae; phylum Chlorophyta; class Chlorophyceae; order Chlamydomonadales; genus Limnomonas; species Limnomonas spitsbergensis. Next base: position 2,607,463 of record JAYJMM010000113.1, read on the forward strand.
AATAACAACAACCACCGGCGCAGGCTCGAACGGCGGCGTCCAGCTGTCCGAGGCGCCGAACATGACCTCAGCAGCGGCAACCACCACAGCGGCGGTTTCCAGCTGCCAGCCGCCGGCCGCTGCTACCGGCGCCGAGCCATCTGTGGTGTGAAGAGTGGAGCGGGCCGCTTCCGAGGCTTTGGAGAGTCCTCCTGATGGGCCAGTGTCCCTGTTCGAGTCTCCGCTAGGCTCGTCGTCGTCGCCGCTGGGGTCGCTGCAGCTGCTGCTGCTGCCGGAGGCGGCTGAGCTCAGGCGGGAGGTTAGGAGGTCCATGAGCAGGCGGAGGTTGTGGGTCTGGGAGCCTGAGGGGGGAGAGGGGAGGGGGGGGGGGTGAAGGTTTAGGGATCCAGCTGGCCGAGGTTGTGGGTCTGAGAACCTGAGGGGGTGGACGGGGGGGGGGGGTGAGGTTTTAGGAGTCCAGCTGGCCGAGGTTGTGGGTCTGGGAACCTGAGGGGGGGGGGGGGGGAGGTTTTAGGGGTCCAGCTGGCCGAGGTTGTGGGTCTGGGAACCTGAGGGGGGGGGGGGGGGGGAGGTTTTATGGGTCCAGCTGGCAGAGGTTGTGGGTCTGGGAACCTGAGGGGGGAGAGAGGGGAGGGGGGTGAGGGTTTAGGGATCCTGCTGGCAGAGGATGTGAGTCAGAGAGCTTGGTCAGGAGGGAGGGGATATTAGGGTTTATGGATCGAGCTGGTGGACATCGTGAGTCTGCAAGCATGAGGGGGGGGGGGGAGAGGGGGGATTATAGGTCAGGGATTGAGTTGGCGAAGGTTTTGAGTCAGAGAGCATGGTCAGGGGGGACAGACCGGGGAGTGGGGGGAGGCAAGGGGATGGAAGTTGTTAGTCTTCTCACGCCTCCTGCTTCGGCGAAGGAGGAGTCTTTCTTCTTTCTTTTCTGTTTATTTAGGCCTCGACGGACCTTTTTGATATCAGCGGGGCTTCGAGATGGACGGAGGACCCATGTACGTGACGTCAGGACCAACCGCCTAGGAGATGCTGTAACTGCCGTAACCAGGGCTCTGTTTTCAAACTTCAAATATATTGATCACGACAATCAGATCTAGATCTCGCCTGCAGTGACGTCAGCTTGTCGCGCCAGGTGCCCCAGGCAGCGCAGCACGCCGGCCACAGCCTCGTAGCAGCGGTTGGAGGCGACGTACTTTAAGCCCGGAGGCATCCGCGGCAGCTGCAGGGACGAGGCCGCTGGGGCGGCCGGGCAGCCAGGCCGCGATTCCGGAGCAGCCGCGGAGCGGGTCGGGAAAGGGGCGGGGTCCTCGGAGCCTGGCGGGGCTGCAGGCGAGAGGTAAGTTCCGCCTTCAGGCCTGCGGTGATCAGGTGGGCGGGTTAGGGCTTAGGGTGGCCCAAGCAGCAGGCGCCTTGCTGCACCAGCCCCCAACCCTTGCTGCAGGCCGTAATGTAGCTGAAGTGTAGAAGAGGCCTCCCTTAGACAATCAGCAGTGGAGCCAGCCATGGCCCGCACCACCTACTCACTGGTAGTAAATCATAAAAATGGCCACAGGTCCCCCTCCTGTACACGCCCCGACCGTCGTCAGCCATGGGGGCGTGGTGTAGCTGAATTGTAGCTGAATCCTCGTGTAACCTCCGCAAAACAAACTGGCGGTCCCTCCCCTGCTCACTTGACGTGAGTCATGACATCGGCCCCTGCTAGGTCAAACGCCAGGCGGTGCAGCGTGGCTGTAACTGCTGCGTCAACACGGCGAGCTCGGAAAGCCTCAGGCCGCAAGCCGTGGTGTAGCTGAATTGTAGCCATCTCTACCTAAACAATAATACGGCGGCCCCTGCCGTCGCGAGCACCTCCCCTGCTCACTTGGCGTGAATCATGACAATGGCCCCTGCCGGATCGAAGGCCAGACACTGCAGCGCGGCCGTCACCAGCTGCGACAACACTGCCGGACGCTGGACCAGCAGCAGGCAAGCATCCTTGGAGCCTGCAGGGTAAGATTCAGGTTTCAGGGTTTAGGGTTTAGGGTTTAGGGTTTAGGGTGTAGGGTTCAGGCAGGGCGAGTGAGGTGGTGGGACATCATCATGCTGTGCAAATTTACGGACAGCAGGCCTAGGTGCTAGCAATGGTCCCTGCTCATTGTTTATTTTTTCGTGACTCAGCTACATATTAGCTACACCCCAGCCCCTGGCCGGAGGCTCCATTTGTGGCCAGCCTTGCTGCTTTGGTCACCAGGTATCGGCCAGTCCAAGTTTGGCCTTCATTGGGCCTTTGGTGGCAGCTGGGCGGCCTGCTCAAGTTGGACTTCAAGCCAAAAAAAGAGACACTGACTGCTTCCTACTGGTGCTCTGAACGACAAGTTCTGGCACGCACATCGAACTTGGGCGTGTAGCCGAAAAAATAGAAGCGGTTCCACGGCTTCTTAGGCCATCGGCCGTAGGTCGGTCTAGGTTATGGCGCGGTTCAGTCGCGTGGCAAAGCAACTCGTCAGAATCAATCGGGCTCGAGAAAATGTCGGCGCGCGCTTTCACCGGAGACTGACTCCTCTGGTACCGGTACCTAAACAATTCATTCCAAATGCCACTGTAACATAACCTACTCCTCCCAACCTCCCCTCCCCCCTGCTGGGTAAGCAACCCTGCAGAAACACCAAGTCCGAGGATCTGAACCCTCGGCACTGGCACAGAGCACAAAATCGGAACTGAACCCTCGGCACAGGCACAGAACACAAGATCTGGGATGCATGCCCTCACCTGCCATCAACATGGCGCTGGTGAGCCTCCGGGCCGCCAGGACCGCCGATCCGTCACCGCTGCGCACCTATTGGCAGGGATAGGAGGGGGCCGAAAGAGGAAATAGTGAAGGTTGAGGTAGGTAAGTAAGTAGGTAGGTGGGTAAATAAGATTATGTAGGCAAATAGGTAGACAGGTGGTAGGTGAGTGGGTAGGTAGGTAAGTAGGTAGGTCAGTAGGCAGGCTGGCAAGTTGGTAGGTAGGTGGTAAGTAGGTAGGTGGGTAGGTTAAGGGTTTAGGGTTTTAGCATTAACCCTCCCCCCCTTCCCCTTTCTCCCCCCGCATTCTATGAGTTCCCCGTCTCCCTCTGTAAAAGAAGTCCCTTAACCCTAACTGCTATCTACCAATGTCGGTTGTACCTCGTCCCCTACCCTCCCGTACCGCAGCCGGCAGCCCCGAAACCAGATCCTCCAGCAGCGCCTGAAAGGCCGTCCCTGAAGTGTGAAGGGCGGCAGTAGCAGCACCCGGTGTTCCCGAGGCGGCGGCAGCAGCGGCCTTGGCTCCACTGGAGTGGGCCATGAAGTCAATGCAGGGCTCACGGACCTGCGGGTGGGGGGCAAGGGTTTAGGGCTTGGGTCTCAGGTTCAGGGCTCTCAGGGAAGATTGATTTTGTGAAGATTGGTTGTCTGGATATGGATTGTAAGCAGCAGGGTTTGTGTACTGTATTGAATTGTGATGATTCATAATTGATTTTGTGAAGATAGATTTCAGTGCATGGAACACATTGAATTGCGACAATTGATTTAAACGCATGCTGATTTTGTGAAGATTTATTTGAGCACATGTTGATTGATTGAGGATCGATGCTAGTTCATATTGATCTTGGTTTTAATCGCAAGGCTCATAGGTCTGCTGGTTGGTGTGTGTGTGTGTGGATATGGGCAGACAGCAGAGGGGGGCCAAGGGTGGAGTGGAAGCAAGCAGGGGTGCAGGCCTGGATTTAGGGTTTAGGGTTCAGGGTTTAGGATTCAGGGTTCAGGATTTAGGGTTTAGGATTTAGGGTTAAGTGTTTAGGGTTTTGGCCCTTAAGGGTTTACTTTGGCTACCGGTATACCCTCGGGGATATAACCCAGTAGTACAACACTAGCTGCATCCATACCCCAGGGTTGAGGGATCGAACCCGCCAAACGATCCTCTCTCTCTTTCTCTCTCTTTCCCATGTCTATATCGCTGGGTTCCATGTTCCTGCCCCCCTCACATAGGAGGATGGCATGGCGGCACCATGGTCCAGGCTGTGCACCGTCGCTGGAATTGTTCCCTACCAGCTCCACGCGGCTGAGCGCTCAGAGGGCCCAGCGGGTATGCACCGTTCTAAACTTAGGCGATACCATGTTTCAGGGTTTAGGCTTTAGGCTTTAGGGTTTTAGGATTGTGGCTTCAGGGCTAACCGTGAGGACCAGGCCTTGGACCTAGCCTGGTCGGATCTATCTCTGGCCACGGATCTGATTGATCAGGTTTGAATGCATGTGAGGCACGGAGGTGCAGCTTCTATATGATGTAAAAAAAACTGAAGGAGGTAAATAAGATGGCTGGATGGATTGAAATAAAACCCAGATGATGTAGATTAGTTAAAAGCCAAAACAATCATAAAAAACAAAATACTATTCCGATTTGAATACTTGCAGGGAAGAAAGCAGGTCCCCCCCAAGCCCCACCCCCCAAGCCCCCAGCCCTTCAAAAGTACAAATGAAACCTAGATTAAATAGTCCTGTTCAGCCAAAAATAAGAAACCGTTCAAATTTTGATGTACATAAATGCCAGGAAAAAAGCCCCCCTCAGGCCCCCCACCAGCCCCAGCCCTTCAAGACCCATGACCCCCATAGACCCTGACCTGCAGCCACTCATCCTGGGATAAAGTGAGCACCACCTCCAGCAGCACGCGCGCGCCCGCATCCCCGAGCGCGCCCGCGCTCGCTCCCGACCCCCGGCAGCAGCCGCCGAGCAGCCGGACGGCCGCGCCGCCCGCCGCCCGCCGCACGGCCGAGCTCGAGTGCGAGCAAAGCGGCGGCAGGACCCGCGCCAGCAGCCCGGCGACCCTCGCCCCGCTCTCCCGCAGCCATGCCGCGGTACGCTCGACGCGCAGTCCGCCGCGAGCAGCAGCAGACGGAGTGGCGGCGGCGGCAGCCGCCGCTGCCCGCGGCCCCGCGGCCGCGCTGGCGCCAGGAGCGGGCTTCCCTGCCGCCATACCGCTCGTACCTCCCTCCTTTCCTCCCTTAGAGGCGGCGCCCACCAGCTCTTGGAGCTGAAGCAGGGCTGCCGTAGCTGACCAGGCTGGCCCTGAAGGCGACACCCCTGTCAGAGGACCATCTTGCTGTTGCTTCTGCTGCTCCTGCGGGTGCCCGTATTTTTTCCCATGTAGATTTATACTGTCGATTTGAAGTGCCTTTCCTCAGATGAGAAACAATTACTTGTTCATGCTTGCCTCTGGGCAAAACATCGCCACAGACCCTCCAAGTCCGCTCGACACTGTCGTCGCCCACCAAGGAATCGAGTACCGGTGTATTACTCTTCCGCGGCTGGCGCTACTCATACACCCTTAACCCTAACGTATAATGCGTCAATCGCTGTGGTATTCTTTCCATCTCACCATACTTTTAACTCTTCTTTCAAGAGTCTATCATATCTAAATAAAAAAAAGAGAACGCTGATGCGGCGTGGATTTTGGGAAGTACAGGTTGACGAGGCGCCCAAGCCCCGGTCTGTATACCCTTGCAGGGGGAAGGTCTATCATACCTAGACAAATGCTAATTTTGAGTGTAGGCGATTCGAAACTCCTGTACCTCAAAAACCGAAACTAGAAACAAGATTGCATCCCGGTACAAGATTGCAGCGCAATACAAGATTGCATCCCAGTACAATATTGCAACCTGGTACAAGATTGCAACCTGGTACAAGATTGTACCGTAGTGCAAGATCGTACAGTGGTACAAGATCGTACAGTGGTACAAGATTGCAACCTAGTACAAGATCGTACCGTGGTACAAGATTGCAACCTGGTACAAGATCGTACTGTGGTACAAGATTGCAACCTGGTACAAGATCGTAACCTGGTACAAGATCGTACAGTGGTACAAGATCGTTTCGTGGTACAAGATCGTACCGTGGTACAAGATCGTACCGTGGTACAAGATCGTACTGTCGTACAAGATTGCAACCTGGTACAAGATCGTACTGTGGTACAAGATTGCAACCTAGTACAAGATCGTACCGTGGTACAAGATTGCAACCAGGTACAAGATCGTACTGTGGTACAAGATTGCAACCTGGTACAAGATCGTAACATGGTACAAGATCGTACTGTGGTACAAGATCGTTTCGTGGTACAAGATCGTACCGTGGTACAAGATCGTACTGTCGTACAAGATTGCAACCTGGTACAAGATCGTACTGTGGTACAAGATTGCAACCTAGTACAAGATCGTAACTTGGTACAAGGTCGTACTGTTGTACAAGATTGCAACCTGGTACAAGATCGTACTGTGGTACAAGATTGCAACCTGGTACAAGATCGTACCGTGGTACCGGATTGCAACCTGGTACAAGATTGCAACCTTGTACGAGATCGTAACCTTGGTACAAGATCGTACTGTGGTACAAGATCGTTTCGTGGTACAAGATCGTACCGTGGTACAAGATCGTACTGTCGTACAAGATTGCAACCTGGTACAAGATCGTATTGCGGTACAAGATTGCAACCTGATACAAGATCATACCGTGGTACAAGATTGCAACCTCGTACAAGATTGTACAGTGGTACAAGATTGTACCGTGGTACAATATTGTACCATAGTACAAGATCGTACCGTGGTACAAGATTGCAACCTAGTACAAGATCGCACCGTGGTACAAAATTGCAACCAGGTACCAGATCGTACTGTGGTACAAGATTGCAACCTGGTACAAGATTGTACCGTGGTACAAGATTGCAACCGGGTACAAGATTGTACCGTAGTACGAGATAGTACCGTGGTACAAGATCGTATCATGGTACAAGATTGTACCGTGGTACAAGATCGTATCATGGTACAAGATTGCAACCTGGTACAAGATTGTACCATGGTACAAGATTGTACCGTGGTACAAGATCGTACCGTGGTACAAGATCATACTTTGTTACAAGATTGCAACCTAGTACAAGATTGTACTGTGGTACAAGATTGCAACCTAGTACAAGATTGTACTGTGGTACAAGATTGCAACCTGGTACAAGATTGTATCATGGTTCAAGATTGTCACCTAGTACAAGATCGTACTGTGGTACAAGATCGTACTGTGGTACAAGATCGTATCATGGTACAAGATCGTACTGTGGTACAAGATCGTACCGTGGTACAAGATTGCAATTTGGTACAAGATCGTACTGTGGTACAAGATTGCAACCTGGTACAAGATCGTATCATGGTACAAGATTGCAACCTGGTACAAGATCGTACTGTGGTACAAGATTGCAACCTGGTACAAGATCGTATTGTGGTACAAGATTGCAACTTGGTATAAGATCGTACTGTGGTACAAGATTGCAACCTGGTACAAGATCGTACCGTGGTACAAGATTGCAACCTGGTACAAGATCTTACCGTGGTACAAGATTGCAACCTAGTACAAAATCGTACCGTAGTACAAGATTGCAACCTAGTACAAGATCGTACCATGGTACAAGATTGCAACCTGGTACAAGATTGTACCGTGGTACAAGATTGCAACCCGGTACAAGCTTGTATCATGGTACAAGATTGTAACCTAGTACAAGATCGTACCGTGGTACAAGATTGCAACCTGGTACAAGATCGTATCATGGTACAAGATTGCAACCTGGTACAAGATCGTAATGTGGTACAAGATTGCAACTTGGTACAAGATCGTATCATGGTACAAGATTGCAACCTGGTACAAGATCGTATCATGGTACAAGATTGCAACCTAGTACAAGATCGTACCGTGGTACAAGATTGCAACCAGGTACCAGATCGTATTGTGGTACAAGATCGTATCATGGTACAAGATTGCAACCTAGTACAAGATCGTACCGTGGTACAAGATTGCAACCAGGTACAAGATCGTACTGTGGTACAAGATTGCAACCTGGTACAAGATCGTATCATGGTACAAGATTGCAACCTGGTACAAGATTGTACCGTGGTACAAGATTGTACCGTGGTACAAGATCGTATCATGGTACAAGATTGCAACCTGGTACAAGATTGCAACATGGTACAAGATCGTACCGTGGTACAAGATTGCAACCTGGTACAAGATCGTACTGTGGTACAAGATTGCAACCTAGTACAAGATCGTACTGTGGTACAAGATTTCAATCTGGTACAAGATCGTACTTTGGTACAAGATCGTATCATGGTATAAGATTGCAACCTAGTACAAGATCGTACCGTGGTACAAGATTGCAACCAGGTAAAAGATTGCAACCTGGTCCAAGATCGTACCGTGGTACAAGATTGCAACCTGGTACAAGATCGTACTGTGGTACAAGATTGCAACCTAGTACAAGATCTTACTGTGGTACAAGATTGCAACCTGGTACACGATCGTATCATGGTACAAGATTGCAACCTGGTACAAGATCGTATCATGGTACAAGATTGCAACCTGGTACAAGATTGCAACCTGGTACAAGATCGTATCATGGTACAAGATTGCAACCTAGTACAAGATCGTACCGTGGTACAAGATTGCAACCAGGTACCAGATCGTACTGTGGTACAAGATTGCAACCTGGTACAAGATCGTATCATGGTACAAGATTGCAACCTGGTACAAGATTGTACCGTGGTACAAGATTGTACCGTGGTACAAGATCGTATCATGGTACAAGATTGCAACCTGGTACAAGATTGCAACCAGGTACCAGATCGTACTGTGGTACAAGATCATATCATGGTACAAGATTGCAACCTGGTACAAGATCGTACTGTGGTACAAGATTGCAACCTAGTACAAGATCGTACTGTGGTACAAGATTGCAACCTGGTACAAGATGGTATCATGGTACAAGATTGCAACCTGGTACAAGATCGTATGATGGTACAAGATTGCAACCTGGTACAAGATTGCAACCTGGTACAAGATCGTATCATGGTACAAGATTGCAACCTAGTACAAGATCGTACCGTGGTACAAGATTGCAACCAGGTACCAGATCGTACTGTGGTACAAGATCGTATCATGGTACAAGATTGCAACCAGGTACAAGATCGTACCGTGGTACAAGATTGCAACCAGGTACAAGATCGTACTGTGGTACAAGATTGCAACCTGGTACAAGATCGTATCATGGTATAAGATTGCAACCTGGTACAAGATTGTACCGTGGTACAAGATTGCAACCTAGTACAAGATCGCACCGTGGTACAAAATTGCAACCAGGTACCAGATCGTACCGTGGTACAAGATTGCAACCTTGTACGAGATCGTAACCTTGGTACAAGATCGTACTGTGGTACAAGATCGTTTCGTGGTACAAGATCGTACCGTGGTACAAGATCGTACTGTCGTACAAGATTGCAACCTGGTACAAGATCGTATTGCGGTACAAGATTGCAACCTGATACAAGATCATACCGTGGTACAAGATTGCAACCTCGTACAAGATTGTACAGTGGTACAAGATTGTACCGTGGTACAATATTGTACCATAGTACAAGATCGTACCGTGGTACAAGATTGCAACCTAGTACAAGATCGCACCGTGGTACAAAATTGCAACCAGGTACCAGATCGTACTGTGGTACAAGATTGCAACCTGGTACAAGATTGTACCGTGGTACAAGATTGCAACCGGGTACAAGATTGTACCGTAGTACGAGATAGTACCGTGGTACAAGATCGTATCATGGTACAAGATTGTACCGTGGTACAAGATCGTATCATGGTACAAGATTGCAACCTGGTACAAGATTGTACCATGGTACAAGATTGTACCGTGGTACAAGATCGTACCGTGGTACAAGATCGTACTTTGTTACAAGATTGCAACCTAGTACAAGATTGTACTGTGGTACAAGATTGCAACCTAGTACAAGATTGTACTGTGGTACAAGATTGCAACCTGGTACAAGATTGTATCATGGTTCAAGATTGTCACCTAGTACAAGATCGTATCATGGTACAAGATCGTACTGTGGTACAAGATCGTATCATGGTACAAGATCGTACTGTGGTACAAGATCGTACCGTGGTACAAGATTGCAATTTGGTACAAGATCGTACTGTGGTACAAGATTGCAACCTGGTACAAGATCGTATCATGGTACAAGATTGCAACCTGGTACAAGATCGTACTGTGGTACAAGATTGCAACCTGGTACAAGATCGTATTGTGGTACAAGATTGCAACTTGGTATAAGATCGTACTGTGGTACAAGATTGCAACCTGGTACAAGATCGTACCGTGGTACAAGATTGCAACCTGGTACAAGATCTTACCGTGGTACAAGATTGCAACCTAGTACAAAATCGTACCGTAGTACAAGATTGCAACCTAGTACAAGATCGTACCATGGTACAAGATTGCAACCTGGTACAAGATTGTACCGTGGTACAAGATTGCAACCCGGTACAAGCTTGTATCATGGTACAAGATTGTAACCTAGTACAAGATCGTACCGTGGTACAAGATTGCAACCTGGTACAAGATCGTATCATGGTACAAGATTGCAACCTGGTACAAGATCGTAATGTGGTACAAGATTGCAACTTGGTACAAGATTGCAACCTGGTACAAGATTGCAACCTGGTACAAGATCGTATCATGGTACAAGATTGCAACCTAGTACAAGATCGTACCGTGGTACAAGATTGCAACCAGGTACCAGATCGTACTGTGGTACAAGATCGTATCATGGTACAAGATTGCAACCAGGTACAAGATCGTACCGTGGTACAAGATTGCAACCAGGTACAAGATCGTACTGTGGTACAAGATTGCAACCTGGTACAAGATCGTATCATGGTACAAGATTGCAACCTGGTACAAGATTGTACCGTGGTACAAGATTGTACCGTGGTACAAGATCGTATCATGGTACAAGATTGCAACCTGGTACAAGATTGCAACCTGGTACAAGATCGTACCGTGGTACAATATTGCAACCTGGTATAATATCGTACTGTGGTACAAGATTGCAACCTAGTACAAGATCGTACTGTGGTACAAGATTGCAATCTGGTACAAGATCGTACTTTGGTTCAAGATTGCAACCTGGTACAAGATCGTACCGTCGTACGAATTGCAACCTGGTACAAGGTCGTACCGTGGTACAAGATTGCAACCTGGTACAAGATTGTACCGTGGTACAAGATTGCATCCCACCTGGTACATCCCACCCCAACGTTACATCTCCGAGTCTCATCAACAGCAAGTGTGCCCTTTGCCTCTCATCCTCACAAAAAAAGGCAGTCAGGTACAAGGGTGTAGGTTATAGGTTATAGGGTTTAGGGTTTAGGGTTGGGGGTTTTACCAGTACATTCCGTCGGTGATACACGGAACACGGGGCACGGCATGGGCACGTATTCAAGGGTTTCAAATTCAAAACAAATTCAGATCAAGAACCTCAGACCAAAAACACCAGATCATGACCTCAGCCCCACATCATCAATACCCTGAGCTAACCACCTCTTCCCAACTTCCCAGCCCCCACTTGGTGCAGCAGCAGCAGCAGTAGCAGTAGCAGCAGTAGCAGTAGCAGCAGTAGCAGTAACAGCAGCAGCAGCAGCAGCAGCTCGCGATCATCCCCACATCCTCCCTAGCTGATGATGATGCGCTGCTGCTGTTGCGCCAGCGTCCGATCACCTTCCCCCCCCCCGTGCCACAGCCCTGTCATCTACCAGACAGCCAGCCTGTAGGGTTAGGCTGAGAGTTTGAAAGTTCACCCCCCCCCTCTCAATTCCCACCTGGTGCACCAGCAGCAGCGCCCAATCGTCCCCCCACTGCCACAGCCATGTCATCTACCAGGCAGCCGAGGCTGTAAGGTTAGGCTGAGAGTTGCTGTTACGAATTCGGGCGGGGAGGTCATCCCCCCCTCCCACCCCCTTCTCCAATTCCCACCTGGTGCACCAGCAGCAGCACCCAATCATCCCCCCCAGTGCCACAGCCATGTCATCTACCAAGCAGCCGAAGCTGTAAGGTTAGGCTGAGAGTTGCTGTTACAAATTTGGACTGGGATTTCACCCCCCCCCCCCACCCACCCCCCCCCCCTTCTCGAATTCCCACCTGGTGCAACAGCAGCAGCGCCCGATCATCCCCCAATGTCACGTCCATGACCTCCACCAGGCAGCCGAGCGCCGAAACCAGGCAAGCGCTGTTGGCTCCAGTACCAGATGCAGCTCCGGAACCAGACCACGATCCTGGTGCGCGCAGCAACAACATGCACATGCCGCTACTTGATGGGCCTGCCTATGGACTATCGACATTTTCAGTCCATTTTTTTCCAGGCACACTATTTTTACAGTCTCCCCTAAAGGAGTTATCCCTGAAGAAAAAAATCTGCAGAATCTTTTACAATCTTCTGCATAGTCTTGCCCCTGCATGGCCTGCTTTTGTTTTCTAGACCCTGCCCCTGCCCCGGCATGGTTTGCCTAGGAGTGAATGCTAAGCGTTGGGGTTTTAGGGTTTAGTAGCGAGCGCTTAGGGTTGAGGGCTAAGCGGTGAGTGCGAATGGGTGTCTGCGGGCACAAATTACCCACAAGGGGAGCATGCATTCGCTATTATATACATCAAGATTATATAAACTGGTATCAGAACTATATATATCAGGATTCTTTATACCGCATCAGGATTATATATAACAGGAGGAAAGCCAGTCTGCATTCTCGCTAATCCAGGATGGCAAGCCCCTCTCACCCGAAGATGGGGGTATGAGCTGCTTGGCTAGCCCGCTGGCCAGGCCAGGCAAGAAAAAGGCCAGGTCGTCGCCCCCACGCAAGGCTCCCACGACTCCCTTCAGGGCCAGAAGCGCAGCCTGACGCACTTCGCGGCTGCCTGCAGGGGGCGCCGAGGTGCAGGGAGTACAGAGCAGGACGGAGTGAGTGGGGAGTGGGTGGGGAGTGAGCGGGGGGAATGGGTGACTGCCCGCATTGGGCGCCGAGGTCTACACCTGGGATCCATGCCTGGGATGTACACCTGGGATCCATGCCTGGGATGTACACCTGGGATCCATGCCTGGGATCTACACCTGGGATCCATGCCTGGGATGTACACCTGGGATCCATGCCTGGGATGTACACCTGGGATCCATGCCTGGGATCTTCACCTGGGATCCATGTCAGGGATCTACACCTGGGATCCATGCCTGGGATCTACACCTGGGATCCATGCCTGGGATCTACACCTGGGATCCATGCCTGAGATCAACACCCGGGATCCATGCCTGGGATCCATGCCTGGGATCTACACCTGGGATCCATGCCTGGGACCTACACCTGGGATCCATGCCTGGGATCTACACCTGGGATCCGTACCTGGGATCTACACCTGGGATCCATGCCTGGAATCTACACCTGGGATCCATGCCTGGGATCCACACCTGGGATCCATGCCTGGGATCTACACCTGGGATCCATGCCTGGGATCTACACCTGGGATCCATGCCTGGGATCCACACCTGGGATCCATGCCTGGGATCTACACCTGGGATCCATGCCTGGGACCTACACCTGGGATCCATGCCTGGGATCCATGCCTGAGATCCATGCCTGGGATCTACACCTGGGATCCATGCCTGGGATCTACACCTGGGATCCATGTATGGGATCTACACCTGGGATCAATACCTGGGATCTACAATTGGGATCCATGCCTGGGATCTACACCTGGGATCTACACCTGGGATCCATGTCAGGGATCTACACCTGTGATCCATGCCTGGGATCTACACCTGGGATCCATGCCTGGGATCTACACCTGGGATCCATGCCTGGGATCCATGCCTGGGATCCATGCCTGGGACCTACACCTGGGATCCATGCCTGGGACCTACACCTGGGATCCATGCCTGGGATCTACACCTGCAATCCATGTCTGGGATCTACACCTGGGATCCATGCCTGGGATCTACACCTGGGATCCATGTCTGGAATCTACACCTGCAATCCATGTCTGGGATCTACACCAGGGATCCATGTCTGGGATCTACACCTGGGATCCATGCCTGGGATCTACACCTGGGATCCATGCCTGGGATCTACACCTGGGATCCATGCCTGGGATCCATGCCTGGGATCCATGCCTGGGATCCATGCCTGGGATCCATGCCTGGGATCTACACCTGGGATCCATGCCTGGGATCTACACCTGGGATCCATGCCTGGGATCTACACCTGGGATCCATACCTGGGATCTACAATTGGGATCTATGCCTGGGATCTACACCTGGGATCTACACCTGGGAACCATGTCAGGGATCTACACCTGGGATTCATGCCTGGGATCTACACCTGGGATCCATGCCTGGGATCCATGCCTGGGATCCATGCCTGGGATCCATGCCTGGGATCTACACCTGGGATCCATGCCTGGGATCTACACCTGGGATCCATGCCTGGGATCTACACCTGGGATCCATGCCTGGGATCTACACCTGGGATCCATGCCTGGGATCTACACCTGGGATCCATACCTGGGATCTACACCTGGGATCCATGCCTGGGATCTACACCTGGGATCTACGCCTGGGTCTCAATATGGGCCCCAAATATAGGGTTGCTGAAGCTAGACCTGGGGTACGGGTCAGGGGTCTAGGTGAAGTATATACCTCTGGTTCAGGCCTGGGATTCAGGTCTGGGGTGTAAGTCCAAGATCTAGGTCTGGTATCAAGGTCTGAGATCGAGGTCTGGGATCTAGGTCTGGGATCTAGGTCTGGGATCTATGTTTGGGATTTAGGCCTGGGATCTAGGCCTATGATCTAGGTCTGAGATCTAGGTCAGAGATCTAGGTTAGTTATCTGGGTATGGGATCTAAGCCTGGGATCCAGGTACCGCACCTGGTGGCCTGCCAGAGACAGCCAGCTGCGCCTCAGCTACCTCTAGGCAAGTGTGGATCATGAAGCCTGCTGCCGGCAGTACTGCGCCGTCAGCAGCAGCAGCAGAGACGGAGGTCTCTCCGACCTCATATGCACTGCCAGTGGGCTGCTCGGGGCCGCCAGGCTCGTCCCATGTGAGCGGCTCGGGCTTCTCCGGGGTATGGGATTTTGAGAGGGCGCAGAATGCCGCGCCGATGCACTTGAGGGTGCGGACCGACAGCTGCGGGAAGAGTGATGGGAGGCGATGGGCAGGGGGGAAGAGTAATGGGAGGCGAAGGGCAGGGGAGAAGAGTGATGGGAGGCGAGGGGCAGGGGGAAGAGTGATGGGAGGCGATGGGCAGGGGGGAGGAGTGATGGGAGGCGAGGGGCAGGGGGAAGAGTGATGGGAGGCGATGGGCAGGTGGGAAGAGTGATGGGAGGCGAGGGGCAGGGGGGAAAGAGTTATGGGAGGCAAGGGGCAGGGGGGGAAGAGTGATGGGAGGCGAGGGACAGGGGGGGAAGAGTGATGGGAGGCGAGGGGCAGGGGGGGGGGAAGAGTGATGCGAGGCGAGGGACAGGAGGGAAGAGTGATGGGAGGCGAGAGGCAGGGTGGAAAAGTGATGGGAGGCGAGGGGCAGGGGGGAAGAGTAATGGGAGGCAGGGGCAGCGAGGAAGAGTGATGGGAGGCAATCGGCAGGGGGGAGGAGTGATGGGAGGCGAGGGGCAGGGTGGAAGAGTGATCGGGGGCAATTGGCAGGGGGGAAGAGGGATGGGAGGCGAGGGGCAGGGGGGATGAGTGGTGGGAGGCGAGGGGCAGGGGGGAAGAGTGATGGGAGGCGAGGGGCAGGGGGGAAGAGTGGTGGAATGGTATGGACGGTGGTGGGTGCGTGTATAGGGTAGGCCTGTCAAGACTATGAACGGCTTCGGGCTATAGACGAGGCCGTAAATGAGAAGTAAAGAGATGAATGGTATACAGGTCAATTGCAACAGATTCAGGGGCAAGAATCTCGAGCATATGCTAAACATTGGGAATGACTTAGGGTTTAAATTTAGGGTGATTTGTTAGGATTTAAGGTAGGGTTCAATAAGGGTAAGGATTTAATGTAGGTTCCATTAGGGTAAGGACTTAAGGTAGGGTTCAATTAGGGTAAGGACTTAAGGTAGGGTTCAATTAGGGTAAGGACTTAAGGTAGGTTTCAAGCCCCCACCCAGCTCACCTCCTCGGGCGCGTGTGCTTGGCCCTTGCGCACAAGCATGGTCAGGGGCATCAGGCGCTGCATCAGCTCCAGCAGCTGATCCTGATCCACACCGTGACACCGCTCCAACAATGACAGCAGGCACCCTGGTTAGGGTTCGGGGGTTAGGGTTCAGAGTGCAGTTGAGGGTAGAGGATTGGAATTCGGTTGTAGGGTTATGCACGGTGCTGATTGTTGGTTAAAACGTGACACCGCTCCAACGGCGACAGCAGGTACGACCATTGCCGAGGGTAGGTTCGAGGGGTTAGATTTTCGGTGGTGTTTTTAAGGTTTAAGATAAGGATTGAAGGTGGCATTTAGAGTAAGGATTGGGGTTAAAATAAAGGGGTCGTGAATCATGGCAATCATTGATTTACAGCGTGACACGCTGTAAACCAATGATTGTCATAAACCCTAAACCCTAGCCAGGGTGCCTGCTGGCTCAGGCAGAGACAGCAGGCACCCTGGCTAGTGTTAAGGGTTAAGGGTTTAGGTTTATGGTTTAGGGTTTAGGGTTTAGGGTGAAGGGTTCGATGGAGGGCTAAAGTACGAGATTGGTCATGGATTAAGAAATTGGGATGGAGTTGTGTATCCCAGTTATTTAAGAGATTGGGACCCTGAACCGTACTATCCCCCCTCAGAATTAGGATAGGTGTTGGTCCACACCGTGACACCGCTCCAACGGCAATAGAGAGCACCCTAGTTGGGGTTGAGGATTCAGGGTTCGGTTGAGGGTTGAGGCTTGTGATTCGGTGATGGGTTTAGGATTTAAAACAGTTCCTGGTCATCGTGCTGGGCATCGTGCAACAGCTTCAACAGCGATAGCATGCAACCTGGTGGAAAGGGGGAGAGGATAAAAGGGTGAAAATATAAACAAAGGAGGGTGGTAGTGTGGCACACACCTTAAACTGTGACCCTTCAAACCTGCATAAACCCAAGCTGGAGGCAATGGGGTACAGGCGGGCAGCGCTTGATAAACAAGAGGGAGGGTGTATGAGGGCAGCTCTAGGTAAACAAGCTGAGTTTCAGCTGAACTGTAGCTGAACTACAGCTGAAATGTAGCTGAACTACAGCTGAACAGTGTCTCAAGGCAACAGTGTCGCTCACCTAGTGCTGTCTCTGCAACACGGTCGCTCTTGGCCGCTGGCACGGCAGCCTCTCCTGCCTCTAATGCTGCATTAGACCTGCGACACCGTTTGGGGGGGTCGCGTGACTGGTGACAATGTCGGGTTACGAGCGTCAGTGCTGCGATGCAGGGGGTAGCAATCAGAAATGACACGGTAACGGCGCGGATGTGGCTTCGGCCCAGGCTGCGCTATTTCCTTAACTCTCACGCCCCCCACGGGGCGTAGCTTTCTTTCTTTCTTTCAGAGGGGACAAATGAACGGGCTTGTTAATCAGAGAAGGGCAACGTCCGGGCCAGGGGGAGGGGGACACGGGACCCAAGCGTCACACTTTTCCAGGTGAAAGGAAGAATCGTCATCGCATCGCTGTTAAATCTATATTATTTTGCTATTGCTAGGTATGAAAAGGGTCTCAGGTACTATGTGCCGTACCACCTAGGATTCAGGCTGCTGCTGCTGCTGCCTGTTGCAATAGCAATCTAACTTTGCGATGCAGGCTGCCGCTGCTACCCTTACTGTTACTGCTACTACTGCTGTTACTGCTACTGCCGCTGTTGCTACTGCTGCTGCTGCTGCTCCTAATGTTGCCCGTTACTAGAGTACTCTATCTGTGGGATGCAGCTCTGTTGCTGCTGCAGCTGTTGCCTATTGCGATTGTAATATACATTTGGGGTGCAGGATGCTGCTGCTGCTACTGCTGCTGCTACTGCTGCTGCTGCTACTGCTGCTGTTACTGCTACTGATGTTGCCACTGCTACATCTGCTGCTGCTGCTGCTACTGCTGCTGTTACTGCTGCTGCTACTGCTGCTGCTACTGCTGTTGTTGCTGCTACTGCTGCTGCTACTGCTGCTGTTACTGCTACTGCTGTTGCCACTGCTACAGCTGCTGCTGCTACTGCTGCCACTGCTGCTGTTACTGCTACTGCTGTTGCCACTGCTACAGCTGCTGCTGCTGCTGCCCGTTACTATAGTAATCTGTCTGTGGGATGCAGCTTTGTTGCAGCCTGTTGCGACGGTAATATACCTTTGTGATGCAGGTTGTTGTTGTTGTTGCTGCTGCTGCCGTGTTTGCGCGATGGAGTCCACCACCATCATGAGTGGGAACATGATGTAGTCCCAGCACCCAGACAGGCCAACAGGCTCCAGGTCCGCCAGCAGGGCGTGCAGGGAGGCCAGTCCAGCGGATAGATGGTCGGACGAGGAGCGATGCTGCAGGAGAGGGGAACAGTGAAAGGGAGAGAGAGGAACTGTGAAACAGAGAGGAAGGGTGGGAGATGGGAAGGATGGGAGCTCCAAGTCCACCAGCAGGGCGTGCAGGGAGGCCAGGCCGGCGGATACATGGTCGGACGAGGAGCGATGCTGCAGGAGAGGGGAACAGTGAAAGGGAGAGAGAGGAAGGGTGGGAGATGGGAAGGATGGGAGCTCCAAGTCCACCAGCAGGGCGTGCAGGGAGGCCAGGCCAGCGGATACATGGTCGGACGAGGAGCGATGCTGCAGGAGAGGGGAACAGTGACAGGGAGAGAGAGGAACTGTGAAACAGAGAGGAAGGGTGGGAGATGGGAAGGATGGGAGCTCCAAGTCCACCAGCAGGGCGTGCAGGGAGGCCAGGCCGGCGGATACATGGTCGGACGAGGAGCGATGCTGCAGGAGAGGGGAACAGTGAAAGGGAGAGAGAGGAAGGGTGGGAGATGGGAAGGATAGGTGTGCCAGGTCCCCCAGCAGGGTGTGTGTGAATGCCAGATCGGCAGGTTAGTCCTCAGAGGAGGAGGAGGAGGAGGGGTACTGCGGGGTTGGGAAAGGAAGTGCCCCAGTATTCGTTTTAGTGTGGGCTAGGCCACCTTACAGGGGGGGTAAGGCGGGCGCCAAAACTGGGCCGAGTGGGTCCAGGTCTACCAGCATGGTGTGCAGTGTTGGCCATGCCACCAGTAGGGTTTAGGGTTTAGGCATGCAGGTGGGTATGTAAAACATATTAGAAGAGGTCAAGTCACTGGCTTCCTGTAGGTTATGAAACAGTTAAACAGAAAACAGATTCCTATTTCTCTGCCCTGCCAACCAAAACAAATTCCGGCCAATGCGATGATTTAAAATATACTGATTTGTTTGACTCCAAGCTAATCATAATAAGATTCCAACTCACATCAAATTTACCAGGAATTAGTAGCTATGCAGCAGGAGAGCATAAAGTATGGAGAGAGACAGGCCACCGCTCCATACCACAGCCCCTCCATACCACAGCCCCTCCGTACTACAGCTCCTCCATACCACAGCCCCTCCATACCACAGCCCCTCCATACCACAGCCCCTCCATACCACAGCCCCTCCATACTACAGCTCCTCCATACCACAGCCCCTCCATACCACAGCCCCTCCATACCACAGCCCCTCCATACCACAGCCCCTCCATACCACAGCCCCTCCATACTACAGCTCCTCCATACCACAGCCCCTCCATACCACAGCTCCTCCATACCACAGCCCCTCCATACCACAGCCCCTCCATACCACAGCCCCTCCATACCACAGCCCCTCCATACCACAGCCCCTCCATACCACAGCTCCTCCATACCACAGCCCCTCCATACCACAGCCCCTCCATACCACAGCCCCTCCATACCACAGCTCCTCCATACCACAGCCCCTCCATACCACAGCCCCTCCATACCACAGCCCCTCCATACCACAGCCCCTCCATACCACAGCCCTTCCATACCACAGCCCCTCCATACCACAGCCCCTACCTACCACAGCCCCTCCATCTATCCCTATTACAGAATGCTTTGGTCGCATTTCAGCTACACAACCAGGCCTATGGCCGGCAGGCTGCTTGATGCAGCATGCCCTGCTACTTGGGCCACCAGCCGAGAGCCAAACCAGGTTTGGTGATTCTTTTAGTGCGCGCCAGACCAACTTTGGGGGGCCGCCGGACGGCCACCAATAGGCCGATTGGGGCCAAACCTTCACCAGCCTGCGGACGGTGGTCCAAGCAGCAGGGCTTGCTGCAACAGCCCCCCACAGCCATGGACCGTGATGTAGCTGATTTGTAGCTTTAATGTTCTAAAATAAACACTGGTTGGGTCCCCAGAGGCTCTGTGGAAACCACCTGGCGGCCCCCTAAACCCTCAACCCTTAGGGTGGTCCGGCGCGCATGAAAGTAAACACAGACGTCTTAACCCGCCACAGCACAGGACAATACCCCTCTATAGCCCCTATACCGTCGTACCAACACCCCTCTATACCCCTCCACACCCCTCTATACCCCTCCACACCCCTCCACACCCCTCCACACCCCTCCACACCCTTATTTATTCCATCATAATCCTCCATACCCAGCGGTATCATCACCCCTCCACACCCCGCAGTATCACCAGCCCTCCACACCCTTCCACACTCCTCCATACCCCGCGGTGTCACCATATCTCCACACCTCTCCACACCCCTCCACACCCTGCTGAATCACCAGCCATCCACATCCTTCCACACTCCTCCATACCCCACGGTGTCACCATATCTCCACACCTCTCCACACCCCTCCACACCCCGCTGAATCACTAGCCCTCCACACCCTTCCACACTCCTCCATACCCCGCGGTGTCACCATCTCTCCACACCTCTCCACACTCCTCCACACCCCGCAGTATCACCAGCCCTCCACACCCTTCCACACTCCTCCATACCCCGCGGTGTCACCATCTCTCCACACTCCTCCACACCCCGCAGTATCACCAGCACTCCACACCCCTCCACAGTCTTCCATACCCCGCCGTATCACCACCCCTCCACACCCATCCACACTTCTCCATACCCCGCGGTATTACCACCCTCCACAACCCCCACACCCCTACATCCCACTCCATACCCCCCACACCCTAGACTCCTTCCATACCCCTCACACACACTCCTCCATAACACCGTCCCTTCATACCTGAAGCAGTACGGAGCACACCGGACGCAGCTGCTCGAAGGCTGCATGGCGGCGGCGAGCCACATGTTGGATGTCGAGGCCGGGCATGCCCGCCGCTTGTAGTAGGAGGGGCTTTCAGGTGTTGCTGTTTTGGCAGCGTTGTTGCAGCAGTTGGCAGGCCCCGATGCTTCTGCAGCGTTCAAAATGTTACCTATGGCCCTGGTTTGGTTGGTTTGGTTGGGCAGTTGGTTTGGTTGGTTTGGTTGGTTCGTTTGGGTGGTTGAATCAGTTATGGATGCAGCTGGCAGTCCTGGGTGCGGGATAGGGAGGAAGCGAGCTGGCTGCTGGTAGGAAGTATGGGAGTATGGAAGGAGCTGGGTTAGTAGGAGGGATGACCACGTACGTTCCCAACCCGATGCGCTGCCTTGAGGGACGGATTAAAGCAGTTGGTCTGAGTGGCTGGATCGTTGTGACGCCCCTATGGATGATTTGCTGGCTGGGGGGTGGACCGCGGAGGTGCTCAGCATGGACGCGCATGCACGCATGGGGCGGGAGGGCCCGTCGGCACTGGGGAGAGCTGCAGGCTATCAATCTGCTGTACACATTCAGCTTGCTTCAGGGACGGGAAGTGTGGACAGCCTGGTTGTGTCCTTCTTCAGTGATGGGATGTTCGTAGCGCAAGGTTGGCATGGGCGGGGGACTTAAGTGAGGGAATGACGGCTGTACTGATTTGCATGAAATCGAAGGATCTGGGGATAAGGTATTTGCGCCCACAGTGGGAAGCTGGCGACGCGGACAGCTGGAACGGAGGAAATCGAGCTGTGGTTCCGGCGCCGGCAACGTTCCCTGCTGTGATGCTGTCACACATCCGCGACGTGTTTCGTCCGGTTTGCACAGCAGCCTGTCAAAGATAAACATCCGTTTCTCAAAACATCTTTGCTTTCGACCAGTTCCATTGTTTCAAATCTCTCTCTAAACACAGGTCCTTCGCGCTGAAGAAAACGAGGTTGATTTCAGACCTCGCCGGGCGTTTGTGCTTACACCAGCCAGCGGTCATCGCGCGGTGTCCATAATCGTAGGCTGCATCGGTCTCCAGGTGGAGACCATCGTGAACCCTGCGTGAAGGCGAACCCTTTTGTTGAGGAGCGATCTTCGGTCGCACACAGCGTGCGTTCATGACGAGAGTATCTTCAAGCTCGATCTGCAAGAGACCATTGGTCACGTTCATCGGAGTACAGCCCACTGGGAATTAACAGCCCCACATTCGGTGTATCCAAGCCCATGCCACGGGCTAACCGCCACCTCCCCTTGCAACCGGCAGTGTGAAAATCCAAATTTAATCCTGGACAACGGATCCCCTCTCCCGGGAGCTACCCCCCTCTAAAACTGCCCCTCCATCCACCCTCTCCACCTGCCTCGCCATCTAGATCATCCCCTTGCCCATCCAGCAGACGTGCCTTCACCAATCAACACCACCTCCCAAGTCCCAATCACTCCTTCCCAGGCCAACCCGCATCAATTAGTCATCATTCAGATCAGCCAGATCAGCAACCAGTACCTGTTGCCCACAGCCGAATCGTTTTCTCCCCCTCAGCCGTTACAACCCCATTTTGTACAGCCCTCCAGCAGATTGTCTGCTGGTTACAGAAGACAGTTGTGTAGTAGGCGTTCCCTCAGGGCGGCGGCTGTTTTCTTCAACACATTCTGCGCCTCCCTTTCGCACTGCCTGGCCCTTTCGATAACACGCGACGCAGCACCAACAACTGCCAGATCAAAATGGTGGTGCAGTCCTCGCAACTATTTGAGCCTGAGCACCAGCAGCTGTCTCGCCAGCACGTCCCCATGCTGGGCCCACTTGCCCCGCTGGCGGCGGCAGCAGCAGCAGGAACAGCCGCCTTGGAGATCGGACTCGCAACATCGGATGGACAGGCAACACCGCAACAGCGCGCATCAGGTAGTAGCCGCAACAGCCGGGGCACGACAGCCGCGACCATCCTGGGTACCTTACCCTCGCGGACAGCAGCAGGGCAGGGCGTCGGCGGCTGCAGCATAAAGGCATCTGGGTTTCAAAGCCTCGCCTCCTGTGTGTGGCGGAGGGTGCAGGGCGTACGAATCATGGGTCTGGAGCCAGGACCCGAGCTGGTGGCTATATCCATGGGTAAGGACTAATCCCCACCCTGTCCAGCCAGGAGCTACAGGAGCAAGGAGAGACGCTTTTTGCTTAAGAGAAACACAGCGCCCTTTTTGCTTAGGAGTAATACAGCGTTCTTTTTGCTTAGGAGTAATACAGCGCCCTTTTTGCTTAGGAGTAATACAGCGCCGAGGCACTGTCTGGCCCTTTCTTGAAGTGTTCAGGCAGTGCAAGCAGGGGGGACATAGAAGTGACGAAGAGAGCTGATGCTGCATGGTTTACTCAGATCTACTCAGATCTACTCTAGAGGGACCTTCACTCACTCCCAAGCACTAAAAGCAAATTGTGTGTTTCTGGTTTTTTGGGGAAAGATTCGCAATTCCTTAATTTATCCATGCATTCGAGCACCCGCTATGCCTCCTCCTATCCCCGGTGCGCGTCGTTTCATTCAAGGTATGCTGCAAAAAGGAGCACACCGCAGGGGGCTCGTGACGTTGTTCGTTAAGCTAGGTTGCATTGTTTTTTCAAATGCTGCTATGATTTGCCGCATCATTAGCATCTGCCTGCCCCCCCCTCCCCCCCCACACACACCGATGTCATCAGTGTACTTTGTTCAAGGCATCCTCGGCCTGTCTGACCTGGCGCTGCAGTACTTCCTCAAGGACACCCTGCAAGTGGAGCCGGCAGAGGTGGGTGAGCAGGCGGATGGGCCCCTTTTGGAGGGGCAGGCGGGTGGGCCCCTTTGTGTGGGCAGGCGGGTGGGCCCCTTTGTGTGGGCAGGTGGGTGGGCCCCTCTGTGTGGGCAGGTGGGTGGGCCCCTCTGTGTGGGCAGGTGGGTGGGCCCCTCCGTGTGGGCAGGTAGGTGGGCCCCTCTGTGTGGGCAGGTGGGTGGGCCCCTCTGTGTGGGCAGGTGGGTGGGCCCCTCTGTGTGGGCAGGTGGGTGGGCCCCTCCGTGTGGGCAGGTGGGTGGGCCCCTCTGTGTGGGCAGGTGGGTGGGCCCCTCCGTGTGGGCAGGTGGGCGGGCCCCTCTGTGTGGGCAGGTGGGTGGGCCCCTCTGTGTGGGCAGGTGGGTGGGCCCCTCTGTGTGGGCAGGTGGGTGGGCCCCTCCGTGTGGGCAGGTGGGTGGGCCCCTCTGTGTGGGCAGGTGGGTGGGCCCCTCCGTGTGGGCAGGTGGGCGGCCCCCTCTGTGTGGGCAGGTGGGTGGGCCCCTCTGTGTGGGCAGGTGGGTGGGCCCCTCTGTGTGGGCAGGCGGGTGGGCCCCTCTGTGTGAGCAGGTGGGTGGGCCCCTCCGTGTGGACAGGTGGGTGGGCCCCTCTGTGTGGGAAGGTGGGTGGGCCCCTTAGTGTGGGCAGGTTGGTGGGCCCCACTGTGTGGGTAGGTGGGTGGGCCCCTCTGTGTGGGCAGGTGGGTGGGCCCCTCTGGGTGGGCTCAGAAACGTTTATTTGATGGACATACATATGGGTGCAGTAGATTTAAACCGCCTTCCCTCATCATACATGTAGTTTAGGGGTGAAGGATATATTAAAATACGAATTCTAGCTACGCCATTTGCAGTCGTAAATACGGAGGTGCTGTCCATGTTTGGGTCCGGGGGAAGCATTCAATAAATAATGTATTCATACCGGAGGGCGATGCAAATCTACTGTTTAGTACTTCATGCATGCTTTGCCTCACCTCCTAATCAGCCTTGGTAAGGGGTGTTAAATAACCATAAATTGATCGTCTACATTACCGGCACGCTAGGTTTGGTCGGAAATTGAGAGTTCCAGTCGAATTGGGTCCCAAGGACAGTTAAAATATATTCATACCGTATCGGAGTGAAGGCATTGTAAATTGATGGTGCTGTATTACTTAGTTATGATCCTTTCTTCATAAATCATACACAGGCTATGCGCTATTGGAAAAATAGATGCCACACCTGTACCTAACACCTAACAAACCACCGCTTGTACTGCCTGCTTGATCGCTCCGTCCTGCCTGATGATCTGCCCGACAGGCTGTCCTCCTCATGGGCGCTCAGGGCATGCCCTGGGTCATCAAGCCGCTGTACGGCTTTGTGAGCGATAGCATACCGCTGTTCGGTTACCGCAGGCGCTCTTACCTGGTCATGTGCGGCTTAGTGGGTGCGTGGGGGTTTTGCGGTTGGGGTTAAGGGTTAAAGGTTTAGGGTTTAGGCATGGGGCATCAGGCATGGGGCATCAGGCTTAAGGACGCATGTGGAAGCTCTAGGATGGGAAGTAGTGGGTGCTTGGGGTCAGACTTTGTTTGATTTTGTGTAGCACATGAGGGCAACTGCTGTTCGGTCACCTAAGCCACTTGTACCCCGTGGTGTGGCCTAGTGAGTACGTGGGGGTGTGTGGTCAGAGAGGGGGGCTTAAGGGTAAAGGATGCAGTTGGAAGGTTAGGGATGGGGCATAGTGGGTGCTTGGGTGGGAAATTTCGATTTCTTGTGTTGCTTGAGGCCAACTGCTGTTCGGTTACAGCAGGCGCTCATTCCCTGTAGTGTGCAGCTCAGTGGGTGAGGGGGGGGGGGGGTCAGGCTTAAAGATGTTGGTTGAAGTTTTAGGATGGGACATCGAGAGTGCTTGGAGTGGGGGCAGGGGGGTGGGGGCTTTATTTGTTTTCAGAAACATTTCATGTAGAAGGCTATACGGTACTTGAATAACTTTGTATGATTCAAGTATAGCCTTCTACATGAGGCCAACCGCAATTCAGTTACATCAGGCACCCGTACCCGTGGTGTGCATCTAAGTGGGTGCGTGGGGGTCAGGTTCTACGGGTCGAGGGTTGAGGGTTTGCGATGCAGGTTAAGGATTGATGCTTCACCATGGGCTGTGTCTTTGGCCGTTTTGGTGTTTCAGGCCAAGATCTGTTCTAGCACCATGGTCTGTCTGCTCTTGTTCTGGTTGGCGTGCTACTCAGCCTCCCCTAATTGTGTGCCTCATGTGTCCCAGGGGCTTTGTCTTGGGCCGTGCTGGCGCTGTGGGCCAACACCCGCGTGAGCACTGTGGTCTGCATGCTCTTCGCCTCTCTGTCCACCGCGTTCAGTGATGTGGTCATCGACTCGATCATGGTGGAGAGGTCCAGGAATGCGCCCCAGGTGGGAAGAATGAGAAAGAAGAAACAAAGGGGGGGAGATAGAAAGAAAGAAATATACAGAAACGGTCAGTAGAAAGAAACAGATGGAAAGACAAGGGAGGGGAGGTGAGTGGGGGTGGAAGGAAAAAGTAGGGGAGAAGGGAGGAAGGAGGAAGGAGAAAGGAGGAAGGAGGAGGGAGGAAGGAGGAAGGAGGAAGGAGGAAGGAGGAAGGAGGAAGGAGGAAGGAGGAAGGAGGAAGGAGGAAGGAGGAAGGAGGAAGGAGGAAGGAGGGAGGAGGGAGGAGGGAGGAGGGAGGAGGGAGGAGGGAGGAGGGAGGAGGGAGGAGGGAGGAGGGAGGAGGCAGGAGGCAGGAGGCAGGAGGCAGGAGGCAGGAGGCAGGAGGCAGGAGGCAGGAGGCAGGAAGGAGGAAGGAGGAAGGAGGAAGGAGGGAGGAAGGAAGGAGGAAGGAAGGAGGAAGGAAGGAGGAAGGAAGGAGGAAGGAAGGAGGAAGGAAGGAGGAAGGAAGGAGGAAGGAAGGAGGAAGGAAGGAGGAAGGAAGGAGGTAGGAAGGAGGTAGGAAGGAGGTAGGAAGGAGGTAGGAAGGAGGTAGGAAGCAGGAAGAAGGGGGGAAGAAGGGGGGAAGAAGGGGGGAAGGAAAAAGGGGGGGAGGGGTATGTTAAGGGGAAAGTGAAGGGAGAAGGCGGAGGAGAAATAATAGAAAGCGTCATTTAGGGAGCTGTACAGCAGCTTAGGCCCCAGGTCACATCCTCAGCTACTCAGGGGGGGAGTGTTGTGCTCCAAACTACCTCTGGACAGACTTATAAGTTGCGACCACTGACGGAGACGATAGGGACCGATACTTGACTGGCCTAAGTGGCCAGTGGCCAGTGGCCCAAGTAGCCAGGTTTGCTGTACTTTCTTCCCCAAGCCAGATGCTGTGATGTAGCTGAAGTGCGCAAAATAAAATAAACAATAATGGTCCTGTCCGCAGCTGCGCCATTCGCCTGCAGGAATGGCGTATTGCCTCATTACCTATTCCTTGCGCCTGAATGTCCGATAGCTTTAGGCTGTAGGTAGATAAGTGTGAGAATTCTAGGTACCGTAGTCACGGACGTATTTCGTTGTTTTGATCGCTCTTTAGGGAGCAACGAAATCGACTGTGAAAATGTTTGTGACTGGAATTTTTCATGTTAAGGGGCAACGAACCAAAAACATCGCCACAACAGCGACTTGTTAAGTAACAATGAAATTCGAAAACAACGAAACACGTCCGTGACTATGGTATTCAACAGGCCTAGTGGCATCATGTTAGCAGTGAAGGTAAAATTAGGCTAGATAAGGCTATGGAGGCCTTGAAGGGTAATAACAAATAGCAATGCCGCTTTTAGAACAGGCCGGACGGGGCCGGGCCGGGCCTTTGTGAGTTGTTTTCAAAGAGGGCCATGCATGGTTGGGCCTGACCACGCAGGGCTTCCTGCACACACAAAAAGTGTAAGAAGTTGACATCGAGGCCGTCGTCGGGGCCCTCATGTATACACCTCCACACCTCACGCGGTGTTTCCACCCATCCACACTTTCCACCCACTCTCTACCTGAATCAGACTGACACAGGTCCCCCAAGCTCCTGAGTTGAGCCTCCACACACACACACACACCCACAGGCACACATATACATATTTATCCACCCATTATACACACGCATATTTATTTACCCACCCACAGGCCACATATACATATGTATACACATCCACGCAGCCATCTGCCCACCCTTCCCCTGAATGCGGCTGTTGCAGGTTTTCCTCTGTCTCTTCTTCTGACCTTCGCGCACACCCGTCCATACCACAACCCCGTCCATACCACAGCCCTGTCCATACCACAGCCCTGTCCACCCACACGTTTACCCCTCCCTCAAGCAGACTGTTCCAGGTTCCCTCCAGTCTCTGTGTTGGGCCTGCACTCATAGTCTCATACCCATCCATACCACGACCCCATTCATACCACGACCCGTCCATATCACGGCCCTGTCCACCCACACCAGTCTACCCCCCCGTAAAGAAGACTGTTTCGCGTTCCCTCCAGTGCCCGGGTTCGGCCTCTACTCATACCATGACCCCATCTACTCATCTACCCCTCCCTCAAGCAAGCTGCAAGGGTCTTCACCAGTCCCTGTGCTGGGCCTCCCCACACGCACACACATTCACATATGTGTCCACGCACCCACCCACCCGCCTACCCGTCTACCCCTCCCTGGAGCAGGCGGTTTCGGGTTCCCTCCAGTCCCTGTGCTGGGCTTCTGCAGCGGTGGGTAGGATCATCACGGCCTACTTCTCCGGCAGCCTCGTCGACAAGTATGGGACACGGTGAGCAATGGAGCATGCACCTGGAGCTTAGGCACCCTAAATCAACCGTGGGACTTGCTGCCCTATCCACATCGCCTCCGGAAAACCTTGAGTCAGTGTAAGTCACCTAGATGGTATATTCTGTATACCGGTTTGTAAAACGTTGTGGGAAACAAGTATTTTACCCCCCATGAGGCTTTGGAGAGTCTTGGTGTGATCTGGAGATCTGGAGAAAACACAGCCTCTTTTGTTTTCCTCTTTTTTTGAGGGAAACACAATAGAGGCTGGAGAAACCTGGATGTCTGATCTGGAGGAAAATCTGGGGGGACACTGGAGAAAAACCTGCTGACAGGTATGATGATCCACGCCTCAGGGCGTATCTTTAAAAAAAAATTTTTTTTTTTTTTATGAAGAGAATCGAGTGAGTATCCAGAGGGAATATTTACATAATTTCCACAGACAGCGAATCATATTTATGCCTAACTGCAAGCTGAGAGGTGGGCCCAGCAGCGTAAATGCATACCCTGGACCTTCCACCACCTGATTGCAGCTATGTGCACCTAAACCCTAATACCTAAACCATATCCCTGAACGCTCAACCCTCTACCCCGATTGCAGCTCGGTGTACCTTAGCCCCAACCCTCAACGCTCCACCCTGATTGCAGTTTAGTGCACCTCAAGCCTTCAACCTGAGTGAAACGTTATGTACCCTAAGCCCTCAACCCTGATTGCAGTTATGTGTACCTCAACCCTTCACCCTGATTGCAGCTTTGTGTACCCTAAGCCCCAAACTCTGTTTGCAGCTTTGTGTTTGGCGTGACGGCCATCTTCCCTCTGATCGTCTCCTGCACGGCCATGCTCATTGATGAGAAGCCCGTGGTCGCTGTTGGGCGTTACAAAGCGTCAGATGACAAACAGCCGCCCTCCAACTCCGAAGCATCCTCAGCCCGTGATGGCCAGCAGTACACTTTGGTTGGTAAGTCGGTAGGGCTTAGCTCCATCACCATGCATGCAGTCATTGGTCATGCAGCCATGCAGTCATGCAGATCTGGGCCATGCTGCCATGGTCCATGCAACAACGAGCCATGTAGCTATGGGCCATGTCACCATGTGGCAATGGGCCAGGCAGCCATGGGCCATGCAGCCATGCAGGCATAGGCCATGCTTTGTCATGCACCGCCATGCACCGCCCGTCACTACACTCTGTCGTCAGGCCACAACTCTGAACGGTTGTGCTTTTTATACGTCCATATGTCATTAGAGGCGGAAGAGGCCGTCGACAGCAGTAGCCAGGATGCCTCGCCGGCCCCGGCGCCACCTGCGTTATCCCTCCTCGAGCAGCTCCGGAGCCAGGTGGTCAAGCTGTGGCGCGCCGTGACCAGCAAGGGTGTCCTCTATCCCACAATCTTCGTTTTCTGCTGGAATGTAGGAGCGGCAAACTAGATATTTCCAACTTGTTCTCTTCAACTTATTTGATGCAATTTTTACTCCCCCCTGCTGTCCGTGCCTGCTTCCTGTCATATGTTGAGATTGCATCTTGTGCTTCCCAGCCAGTCCTTTCCAACTTAATTACATGACGCATTGTTCCAACTTGGCTTCCAACTTAATTACATGACGCATGGTTCCAACTTGGCTTCCAACTTAATTACATGACGCATGGTTCCAACTTGGCTTCCAACTTGATGACATGACACATGGTTCCAACTTGGCTTCCAACTTGATGACATGACGCATGGTTCCAACTTGGCTTCTAACTTGATGACATGACGCATGGTTCCAACTTGGCTTCCAACTTCATTACATGACGCATGGTTCCAACTTGGCTTCCAACTTAATTACATGACGCATGGTTCCAACTTGGCTTCCAACTTGATGACATGACGCATGGTTCCAACTTGGCTTCCAACTTGATGACATGACGCATGGTTCCAACTTGGCTTCCAACTTGATGACATGACGCATGGTTCCAACTTGGCTTCCAACTTGATGACATGACGCATGGTTCCAACTTGGCTTCCAACTTGATGACATGACGCATGGTTCCAACTTGGCTTCCAACTTGATTACATGACGCATGGTTCCAACTTGGCTTCCAACTTGATTACATGACGCATGGTTCCAACTTGGTTTCCAACTTGATTACATGACGCATGGTTCCAACTTGGCTTCCAACTTGATTACATGACGCATGGTTCCAACTTGGCTTCCAACTTGATTACATGACGCATGGTTCCAACTTGGCTTCCAACTTGATGACATGACGCATGGTTCCAACTTGGCTTCCAACTTAATTACATGACGCATGGTTCCAACTTGGCTTCCAACTTGATGACATGACGCATGGTTCCAACTTGGCTTCCAACTTGATGACATGACGCATGGTTCCAACTTGGCTTCCAACTTGATTACATGACGCACGGTTCCATCTTGGCTTCCAACTTGATTACATGACGCATGGTTCCAACTTGGCTTCCAACTTGATTACATGACGCATGGTTCCAACTTGGCTTCCAACTTGATTACATGACGCACGGTTCCATCTTGGCTTCCAACTTGATTACATGACGCATGGTTCCAACTTGGCTTCCAACTTGATTACATGACGCATGGTTCCAACTTGGCTTCCAACTTAATTACATGTCGCATGGTTCCAACTTGGTCTTGATGACCTGTCTTGGTGCTTTTTCCTGCCTGCTGCTTTTATCAGGCAACGCCATCTGCGGGCACCGCCATGTTCTACTTCCAAACAAACGAGCTTGGCTTTTCTGCCGAGTTTCTTGGCTGGGTGAGGCGGAAGTTTTGTATGCAGTGACAATATATTAATGCTCTTGTCGTGTTGACCCTCCCCACTCTTGTAGTGCTGAACCCAGTGACCAGTGTCATGAGTGCGACTCTGCTGCGTTGTATGACATGGACCATGTGCAGATGCAAAACTGTGTTTTTATTCGATCTGTACAGACGTACCAGTCACCCGGGACTCCTTGCTGCTCTGCTTCCTCACGCTGCTGGTTCATGTGCTCACATTCAGATCAAGCTGGCTGGGGCAATTGCGTCACTAATTGGTATCACGCTCTACAACACCTGCCTCAAAAAAGTGCCCCTCAAGTCCATGCTGTTGTGAGTATAGTCAGAGGTTCCTTATGTTTCTGTCAGGGACACTGTGAGTATACGTGGAGGTTCCTTATATATGTGGGGGGGGTACGTACAACAACTGCCTCACGGGGAAAGTAATCATATCATTCATATGAGGTCTGTTGCAACCACCTGACAAGAATTTTCAAAAGGTCAGCTGGCAGTATGCTGTACAGGGATAATATGTACAGCCAAATCGTGGCTGCTTGCTCGCGCGTAGGTGGTCTCTTCTGCTGAACACCGCCCTGGCCAGCACCACGCTCATCCTGGTGTCAAGGCTCAATCGCACCATGGGGATCAG
This sequence comes from Limnomonas spitsbergensis, assembly GCA_037349105.1. Lineage (NCBI taxonomy): Eukaryota > Viridiplantae > Chlorophyta > Chlorophyceae > Chlamydomonadales > Limnomonas > Limnomonas spitsbergensis. The sequence continues at coordinate 2,639,503 of JAYJMM010000113.1, forward strand.
TGACGAGGTGTTCGTGCTGGGAGACAGCGTCATACTGAATGCGGTGGCAGAGGTAACTGCGGTACATTAGTCCTTTGCTTCCGTTTTTCGTTGTGCAGTTTTGGTGTGTATGTTGCATGGCATGGGCATGGCTAGCTTGTATTTGATTATTTGATAAACTTTAACCTAAACCCTAAACCCTAAACCCTAAACCCTGACTAGCTTTCATTTGATTCTTTGATGAACTTAAACACTGAACCCTAAACCCTAGACCCTAAACCCTAAACCCTGAACCCCTACCCAATAATGGCCCATGGTCCCTCTCCATCCGGCTGCAGGTATCCTTCATGCCCGTCCTAGTGCTGGCGGCGAGGCTGTGTCCCGAGGGTGTCGAGGCCACCTTGTTCGCGACACTGATGAGCATTTCCAACGGAGCCTCTGCGCTGGGGTCAGGGCTGGGCGCAGCGCTCATGGCGGCGCTGGGAGTGACGTCCACAAAGTGGGTAAAAGGGTCGTGAAAAATTGCGAGTTCATCACTGCCTGGGTCCTGTGGGAGCATGTTCAAGGCAGTTTTGAGGTAGGGTTAAGTGTTGGACCTGTTATGCACGAGGCTGGTGAAATCGTGTGATTCTTTCTTGTTGGTAACTTCAAGGGCTGATGAATATGGCAAAACGAGTTGGCCTGTTTTTTAATTAGGTTATGTTGAACCACTAATGAACCCCCAAATAAATGGGAAACGAGACTAACAAAACGTGACATCACTCAAGTTCGAATCGGAAATTGAAATGCTGCATCCGCTCGTACTGCGCAGTTTCGACCACTTGTTCCTGTTGGTGGTTCTGTGTATCGTTTCGGGCCTGCTGCCAGCACCGCTGCTACGGCTCCTCCCGGCTGACATAGAGCGGGACCCGGAGGACGAATCTATATCCAGATCTGGATCTGGATCCGAGGAGCTGGCGTCTCTGCTGCACCTGAAGGTTGCCTCTCCGCCAGCTGCCTCTGTGGAGTTGACGTCTGGAGCTGCAGGGTACGGCCATGGGAAGGCGCTGGGTGTGGACGACGCGGAGGCAAGGGCAGCGGGCAGAGCTAGAGGTGCTGGTGAAGGGATCTTTGACCTGGCTGCCACTGCTGCTGACGATGATGATGATGAGCACATATGGGGGCCCTCTGATGCTGATACCGAGGCACCAGGGCTTCCGGGCAGACACGGGGAAGGCAGCCTGACAGTGAGGAAGCACAGATGAAGTAGGCCCTCTCTGTACCTCCACTTTGCTAAGTCAGACCTCTCCAAAAAGGAAAAAGGCAGAAAAACTTGTAGCTGAAGCGCTGTAACAAAAACTGAGACACTGCTAGGTGGCTGGAAGAAATGCATACAGCATGTCAAGTAACGAATCTGTTCATAAGCTCTAGATAGCTAGATCTTATGCCCCAGCAAGGTGAGCCCCCCCTTCTTCCTTTATACACGTTTGTCAGTAGTCAGACAGCCATGACGTGCGTGGTGCATGGTTCAATCTGGATTGGGCCTGGATTGATAGAGTGGATGTGTGCACGGATTTATAGTTTGAGGCTGAGGTTGAAGCCTGGCTTGGACTGGAATACTTAGTCGGTGTGTTCAGCTCTGAAGGCTGAGCAACTCGGTTGTCTCTGCTAACTCTCATGTGCATGGTCAGCTTCTGATGCGGGCACATCCACAGCATTCGCCAACGGTTAAACTCCTCTGAAGACTGGGTCGTTCGGAAATGTTAGGTGACCTGGTGCTTGATGAGGGGTAGGGATTGGGTGAGATGCAGGTTGAGTTATCTGCCCATCGTCCTTGGATCCTTTGGCGTGAGGAGTTGAAGGCCTACCTTGATACATGTCCAACTGGTCGGGAATGTTTGGTCTCGAGGAGGATATTCACGCAGAGGCAAGGCAGGTCATAAAGCTGACAATCAAATTCGATCGTCCTTGCCATGGAATGGGTACCGAAGATGCCGAGAAGCACAAACATGGAACTGACGAGTTCAGGCTAGACAGCAGCAGGCGAATGGTAGAAAATCAGAAAACAAAACCGACCGCGACCGATTGTGATATTCTGTGAGATATTGAGGTGGAGGCATTCATTCTGAAGCTGGAAAGCTTACAGGTACCGAAATATCGCGAGCAATTGCAATGTTGCTTGAAACATGCACCAGCACACTTACGTTTGTTGTGCGCAGCTCAGGCCTTAGGTGGAGATATGACAGGAATCGGTCAGAAATTGCTTTCGTACACAGCGATTTCCCCTCTGATAGCCTTCCTTTGGGACGGAAGGTGGACGAAGGTGGACGGAGCTGGAACTGATCCATCCAGATCTGGACGGGGCGGTCTCGACCTTTTTGAAATCGGGCACGGGATTTCATAAAATACACGACACATGTCAGCTCAGGATTTTGGCAAATTATTCCTGCACTGCCGTTATACCCAAAGCCATTCAATCCAACAGCCTTAGCTGACTGTTGCTTTGGACTTTTAGAAAGAGTGACTGATAAGAAATTGAGAATGTGCCCTGCCAGAAGCCTGCAGTTTCCCAGCTTCATGACGATCCTTATCCTTATAATTGCTACGGCTTTAAGCACATCAGGACATCGAAGCTTGGTCTCATACCTGGATTTATCCAAGCCCTCCATCAGGGAACAATCCACGAAGAAGATGGAGAACCATCAGAGCGCTCACAAGCTATACTGGGATGACCAGGAGCTAGGGGTCTGGCACTGCGAGATGGACCTGTCTATCGATGACTTGGCAGCCTCCTACGCTATGGGAGAGCATACACCAGCCGTGCATCCCTTCAACTTTACTCTGCACGTTTTCCTACGATACATGTACCAACAGGGTGAGTCTGATGGTTGGGCCAGATGAGCTTGCAGGATCCTCTCTCCTCTTCTTTAGAGTACCACACATCCACCAAGCTCAAATACCAGCTCAGAAAACAGGCATCGATGTAATAAAAAACGTCCAATACCAGTTAATGCTTTCCTGGATATCTGTGTACGACAGGTGCTCAGTTCCGGTATACCAATGCCAGATCTTGAAACCAGACACCTGGTTGCTTGCCGATTTTCTGAAATTCTTCCCGCATCCTATACATTTTCCTGCAGTGTACATAGGCATCGTCACAATTTGATAAATCCGAATACTTTTGTTTCAAGTTCCACTTTGAATCCTCCTGCACTGGATGACATGTATTTTCAAATGTCCCTTACTTCATCAGGTGATGACAAGATCATAATCAAGGGCATCTTGGTCGCAGATGTGCCAGAGACCACTGTGGCTGTCTATGCTGGCAAGCATCATCAACTAAGTGAGGGTGACCTGCCACCTCTGCAGCGCAAGATCCGTCGCGACAGAAGGACAGACATGCATGACAGAGAAATCTTGGAGCAGAGCTCGGAAGAAGGCATGCGAACCTACCGCACGGAGGAGGATGGCAGCAGAGGGAAATCATCAGGCTACCGCATCAAGCCATTAGAGCTTGATCCTGTGCTGGTCCTCCATCCAGTGAACACGCTATCAGCATCAGAGGACCTCATAAAGCCTGCAGATGCTGCCGAACCTGGACGAGGAGAAGCCGGAGAGGGATCTGCCTCAACCTTACAGGCTCTAAATCTACCTGAGCCATGGCCGCTGAAGGCTATGATCAAGCTCCCCTCAGGCCCGATCAAAATCGCAGCGCGCGCTACGACAGCATCTGCTTCAATCGTAGCGGCCCGTGCTATCGCTGAGACCCACCATGAGTGTGTAGCAATTATCTTTCCTGCTGCAGTGATTGAATGCTTGATCAGTTCTGGTTATGGAGGTTCAAAATGCTCAATTGGACGAATAGGCTCGTTACCCATCATGAAGCAATCCTCATCCTGGTGGATGCATCAGCGCTGCTTGCCTGTTCTTGTGATTGACGGCATTCCTGCATTCAGCATAAAATAAACTTGATTGGCTACTTAAAGTGTTTCATCTGCTGGGGGGGAGCGCAGGTATGTTCTCACAGCACTCGGCGGGGGAGGAGGCCGCACGTGCTACTTAAGACCCATGCTGCAGGTCAGTGAGCACCCCTGGCCAGTGCAACCCCACTGCTCATTCGCTGATGGCACAAACTAGAAGTGCAGATATTGGCCTGATGAATCCTAAAATCTAAAACCTTAGTCCATGCAAATTATAATTACGGACAAGGAGAATTAAGAGTGATATTCCAGATCTGAAGCGCGCTCTAAATAGGGCAGGGCAGCAATATCCTGTACAGCAGTGTTTGTCTTTAGTGCAGGCCAGGCCACCATAGGTAGGCTGCTGGGTAGCCATAACTGGGCCGACTGCTGGGACCCAACCTTGAGACCGCTACAGTACAAGTTTGAAATGCAGCTGGAATACCCGAAATAAAGTGTGGCGTATGCAGATCCTGCCTGGAAACCACCTCAATCTCTCACAAAATGGCCCTTATCACAAAGCATTTGATTTTTTTATCCTGTATGATCCCATGCAAGGCTGTGTCACATGGGGGCATTGCCAACCAATGGGACGAGCGTGGGGCCAATGCGGACGGCCTGTGGGCTGCTGCGGAGGAGCGTGATGGCAGCGTTGCCACCAAGACAGAAGTATCAATCGAGAGCCTCAATAGCAACGCGAGCGGAAAGGCATGGGAGCACAGCACACATCAGGAGAGGGGGCATAGCATCACAGGCGGCGCATATGGCGAGTGGCGGTCAGCGCCAGGCGAGGGCAGTGTCAGACAGGATGAGGTCAGGGTTGATGGGCGTCCTGTATGGACAGCGGATGGCAAAGTGGCGGGAGCGGGTGCGGGAGTGGGAGCGTTCTCCAGGAGGCAAGAGGCAGGTACTGCAGGGAAGCAGCAGGGGGGCGGGATGATGAGCGAGGCCGTCGTCGTTGTGGCCCCGCTGTGGAACATCAGGGAGCACATCATCGCGCTGCTGGACTGGCACATACAGCATTATGCAATGCTGGGCTTCACCAGGTCAGTGCCACTGGGTAAGAGGGAGGGAAAGGACGGGATAAAGTCCTGTTCCACACCCCACTTTTTAGTTCAGTGTGCACCAGCCACCATACCAACTTGTGGGGGGCTGAGGTGTAGCTGAAGCACCCTACAGCAGGCAGGGGTGGAATCGAAGAAACAATAGTCTGCAATGGTGAATGCTAGCACAAAGCCACAAACGTCTCCTAGTCTCTGTCTTTTTGCTGTGTACCCATTAGCCTGTTCGTCCTGCTATACACACACGGATAGATGCCAAGTCCTGTTAACTTTGCCTGTCTCATATACGGTAGGTAAAACAACAGGCAGAACCAGAGTTATAACTAGGCAGAGTGCCAATACCTGACGCACCCTAACTTCCTACAAGGATAGTGCAGTAGCAGAATTGTAGCCGAAGGGCCCTGAAATAAATACTGTCTATCAGGTACATGCTTTACTTGCGCCCGGGAGACGTGGCGCCGTTGCTGGCCATGCCGCGCGTGCTCAAGTGGGCTGAGCAGGGCATGCTACGTATCGTACAGTGGTCAGCGGTTCCGGAGCACGAGGTGACTTGAGCAAATATTTTCAGCCGCCACCCTCACAAACGAAATATCTCCTGGCGCCACGATAAAAAGGCAGGCACTGATGTTTAGGGAATGTGGGAAATCTGGACATGGGTATCAGAGAGTAAATTATTGATGCCTCTGCATCAAACGATAGATTCCAAGCCTCAGCGCACTAGCTCTGCCATCCAACAATTCAAATACGGCGTAATATCTAATTACCCCTTTGCCCCCTCTCGCTTTAGGGCCTGCCTCCCATTACCCCTTCTTGCTTCAAAATTTAACTCCCCACGTCTCCCCTCCCCTCCCATTGTCTCATATGACCCCCGTCATTTTGCATGGTCTGCCTCCCATTGTCTCCCCACACCATCTCTCACCGAGTCCCCATGCCCGTCATCCAATGCATCTCCCTCCCCCCTCTCCATTGCAGGGCTTGCCTTACTGGGACCAAGAGGTGATCTACAACCATGCCGTCCTGGCACATATTGGAAGGCCCACTTTCCTGGCCATGATCGACCTCGATGAATATGTGAGGGAAGCTGAGGCACCCTGGGATTGGCACCCTTTTGTGAGGGTAGCCACGGTGCCTGCCACCTGGCTGTCTCGTCTACATCGTGCTTTGGATGATGCTTTTGAGTGTTTTTTCGTCTGAGGCAGGCCCATGAAAGCTTTATCAGGCCACGATCTTGCAAATATCTTCCACACACCTGGCATCCCAATCCTTTTTTATGCGGCGGCCCTGTCTGGGTATTATTTCCTGGCTTTTTTGTTGCTGACACGCGGCTCCTGTTCCCAACGCGTGACAGCTGGTGTCGCTGCGGCCTGGCCTGTCAACGGTGTTTGACATGCTGCGCGAATGTGCCCTGGGAGCGTCGGGCGCCTTGGCCAATGTGCAACTGCCACGCTACCATGTCATTGCGGGCGAGCTGGGGCACACGTCCAGGCATGACAGGTCAGGGGAGGTTTGTTTGTCAGGTTAGGAGAGGATGGCTTGCCCAGTGTTGTTGCGCTAGCGCCAGTCCCTTCTCATTATGTTGCCAGATGAGCAAATATGCCCTTCATCTCGTGAAACCTTGCTATCCGCCTGCACTGCCATGACCTAACTTGGTGCCCCTACACACCCTTTGTGGGCGCAGCAGGTCGAACATGACGTCCGTGGAGTTGCCCTTGTGGCTTGCAAGCAATGACAACCTTCACCCGCTGACCAAGTGCGCCCTCTCTGTTTATTGCTCCGGCCTTCTCATTTCACTTGAGATATAGTGGCTGTCTCCTGAGACTACCTTGGACTGGGTTGGTTGCATGATCACCATGTGCTTCTATCGGCAAAGTAGGACGCGTGCGTGAGCTATCATAATGCGGCTCTGAAGCATGGATGTTGCATATAAGGCACTTTTAGTGCATGAAACACATGGCATTACCCCCATGTTTGCATGATTAACATTTCAACTAGCAAAGCAATGCTTATGCGCGAATCATGCCGCCCTGAAAAATGCGGCATGCATCGCTCTGTCCCGGCCCTCCTTCATCCTCCCGGCCTGCTGCCAGGTACCCCCTCATCAACCTCAAGTTCCCCCCCTCCGTCAAGACGCTGGTGAATCCCAATCTCATCGACCAGTTTTACATCCATGGCGCACGCTCATACAAGCCGCACAGCATCCTACGGCCAGATCCCGGCTGCATGCTGCTGGTGCGCGGGGCTTGATGCATGGGCTCAGCGTGACATGCTCACAGCCTCACATGCACCTCATAAGCATCCTTATAGGGTAGAGTGCGGGAAGTCGCAAAAATAAGAGTATGAGCTCCAGAGATCTCAGTTGCACAGGAACGCACCTCCTACATTTCGGTTTCAATCTCTACTGCTGCCCAGTGCCTGCTGCTTTCCTAGATGCTATTCAATGTGCGCAGGCCCACTTGAAAAATCTGTATGCACCTCGCGAGACAGACTCGGAGCGGATATCAACGAGGTTTTTGAGGGATGCATCTTGGGCGGCGGCGTTGGTCAGGCTGCAAAACCAGAGATGGAAGTGGCTGGCCTTGGCGCCGGAGTGACAGCAGGGATACAGTTGCAGCAGCAGTAGCAACAGCAGCAGCATGGGACCAAGGGATACTTCGTGATGGGCTGAATGAGGCCCATGAGGGCATGAGGGGGGGATGTTAGATGCTGGATGCAGAATGTCTGGAAGAGTGCCATGCTTGGAACACATCTGAAATAAGGCATGGAGATTGTTTCCTTCCGTGTTCTGGATTTACAGAGGTCCAGGTGTTTGTGTGGATTTGCCACCTGCCTTGGTGGGGAGGACTGCTTTTCCTAGGGGCTGCACGTAATTTTGTTCACATCGAAAGAGCGTAGGGTTTCAGTTCCAAGACTGAGAGTATTACAGTGGACAGCCTCTGACAGACATACACTTGATTGTAACCCTTCTTCAGGGGAGGAGTGGTGGGACCCTTCTATTCAGGAGAGGAGTGGTGTCACCCTTTTATCACAAATTTAGATTTTACTTTAGTTGGCAGTCTCAGGATTGTCTCAGGCTGAGCGTTATGAGAAATTTCATCTTTCAAGGAGGCTAGTTTTTCTTAAATTTTTATTTGGAGGGAATAATCAGTACTTAATGATACAAACAACCTTTTAAATCTGTACCCAATGCGATCTAATCCCTCAATTATTAAGTCTGAGTACTACGACCTATCACTCCAGGCCAATCCAGATTGAACCATGCCTTGCATCATGGTTGTCACCAGACTACTGACAGAGGTGTAAAAAAGGAGGAACAAGCCTCAAGTATCGGGCCTGCCGAAACTTGCATTCGTATCGCCCTTCCGACATGCATTTGAAGCATGCCCCCCCCTATCGTAACGACCACGGATTTTATGGGAACAGGCTGTCCACACGCACAAGCCCCATACGGTACACCGCCTGGACGCACCTTTGTCTCAAGTGTTTCACGCAGTGCGCCCGGCCCCCATAACATACAGCTGCAGCATGCCCCCGTCAATCAAGAACCTGGCTGCTGCTGAGTCCATGTGCTTTTTAGGCTGTGCGCCTGGTCCCCACGCAGCTCACGCAGTGCGCCTGGCCCCCATAACATACAGCTGCAGCATGCCCCCGTCAATCGTGCTGACCACGACAATCAGGAACAGGCTCGCCGCCAGCACCAGCCCCATGCGGTGCACCGCCTGTTGCAGGCTGGGCGCAGAGAACTGACGCGGGACCTCGCCGCACAACCTCACCCATAGCGCAAGCTGCCCCAGCAGCGCCATCCCCGTGGATATGGCTTTCGTCACCGCGCTGAGCCTACGCACCAAGGGTTAGGTTCGGTCTGTTCCGCTCTGTTGAATCCCGATCAAGATACTTATTCTTATCCATACTTGTATCAGCATTCCCGGTCTTGTCATGCTACATGGGCTGTGCAGTCATGCCACATGGGCTGTGCAGTCATGCTACATGGGCTGTGCAGTCATGCTACATGGGCTGTGCAGTCATGCCACATGGGCTGTGCAGTCATGCCACATGGGCTGTGCAGTCATGCCACATGGGCTATGCAGTCATGCTACATGGGCTATGCAGTCATGCTACATGGGCTGTGCAGTCATGCTACATGGGCTGTGCAGTCATGCTACATGGGCTGTGCAGTCATGCTACATGGGCTATGCAGTCATGCTACATGGGCTATGCAGTCATGCCACATGGGCTGCGCAGTCATGCCACATGGGCTGTGCAGGCATGCCACATGGGCTGTGCAGTCATGCTACATGGGCTGTGCAGTCATGCCACATGGGCTGTGCAGTCATGCCACATGGGCTGTGCAGTCATGCCACATGGGCTGTGCAGTCATGCTACATGGGCTGTGCAGTCATGCTACATGGGCTGCGCAGTCATGCTACATGGGTTGTGCAGTCATGCCACATGGGCTGTGCAGTCATGTCACATGGTATGTGCAGTCATGCTACATGGGCTGTGCAGTCATGCCACATGGGCTGTGCAGTCATGCCACATGGGCTGTGCAGTCATGCCACATGGGCTGTGCAGTCATGCCACATGGGCTGTGCAGTCATGCTACATGGGCTGTGCAGTCATGCCACATGGGCTGTGCAGTCATGTCACATGGGCTGTGCAGTCATGCCACATGGGCTGTGCAGTCATGCCACATGGGCTGTGCAGTCATGTCACATGGGCTGTGCAGTTATGCCACATGCGCTGTGTAGTCATGCCACATGGGCTGTGCAGTCATGCCACATGGGCTGTGCAGTCATGTCACATGGGCTGTGCAGTCATGCCACATGGGCTGTGCAGTCATGCCACATGGGCTGTGCAGTCATGTCACATGGGCTGTGCAGTCATGCCACATGGGCTGTGCACTCATGCCACATGGGCTGTCCAACTCACCAGTCCCCCCTGCTTGCCATTTGCCTGAATGACTGCCTCGCGGCTTCGGCTTGTATTCTCACCGCCTGAGAGGCAGCGGCTGCCCTGGCATCAGACTGCTTTTGGTGGCTTGGAGATGGTTGGGGCTCAAAAGGGATGCCCATGTCAGGGGATGATGATGCCTCATTCCGCGACATGAAGGGGCCTCGGTTTGCTCTCTGATGCCTCCCGATGGGCAATTGTGGTTTTGGGGGAGAGCAGGAGGGAAATGCGGATCTGCTGCTGGAACTCCGCAGCTCGAGCTTGTGGATGCAGTCCTGCTGGAGCTTCCTTGTGAGCAGCTGAAGCCTGTGTGAGTTGGTTGACTGGAAAAAGTTGTGAGACTAGTAGTGCTCAATCTCCTTCTGACGAATGGCGCAGGGCTGTGCAGCGGGTGTGGGAGGTGCTGCATGGGCCTGATGCGTCCATGCAACACTTGGCACGCTGCGGAGCAGCTGCCACGATACAGATATCTCGTTCTTGCACGGGTCGAGGTATCGAGTTGTGAATTCCAAACGATGGTAGCATGCTGACGCGGCCGATGACTTATGACAGCAGGGGTCGCCAGTTCGAAACAGCAGTAGAGGCAGTTGTTGAAATCCCACTGCAGTCCTAATGCTACGTTCCAAGTAATATCAAAGCTAAATCGATGTCAGCCTGCATCACGTGCAGCGCATGCCGAGCTGGAACTGCTCTTTCCGATCGAACCTGCGGTTGGAAATCAGTTTGTCGGGTTTGTTACTTCGCCTGCTGCTTTACTGCTGCTTCAGCGACGATCGCCACATGCAGAGCGATGGCTTCCGATGTCTCTCCCCCACTCGGCATGTATGAGCGTCTCCCATGCTCCAATCGGGCCATCAAACGCAGTCTCGCCGACGCTGGGGCGTACTCTTTGCCAACGTCATCATCTTCGGCCGCACCTGCATCAGCAGCAGCAGCAACAGCTGTGACTGTGGCTGCAGGATGTATAGCTATGAAACGGACGTTCAGCGGGCGCTTCTCGACAGGTCACTTGGAGGCCGTGTTCGCGGGCAACGACAAGGACAACTTTCTCGTCATCGATCCTAACAGCACGTGGTGCGTGAAAGGAGGCAGACAGGAAACTCTGCATCTAAACTTGGGGATAAGTTATCACGCTGTATGCCGTCCTTTCCAACACTGACTGGTCGCAGCACCCGTCAGCGATACTGCAGGGTGGGATGCATGGTTGGGTGACACACCGGCCCCAACCGGATCTAGGGTCCGTCATTTTGATTTTGATATTACGTGATTTCAAAATTCCTGGGCGATGCCAGACAGTGGGCTCTTAGGGTTTCCCTCATTTGTTCCTACCTAGCATATCTATGCCAGGTGCCATGCCCGGGCATACTGCCGAAATAAGCAACAGCAGGAGGACAAGTGGCAATGTCTGGTTGGGGCGGTTGTAGCCCGCACCTGCTTAAGCCTCGTATTTAGAGCAGTTAAGGAGCATCGTATCGTCCAATGTGCTAAAAGGTCGCACCCCTTGATACAGCAGGCCAATTGGGATGTTGGGCCGTGCATGCAGGTATGCACCAGCATTTCTTTCAGTGCGCATCGGACCACCGGGCCGCCGGGCGGCCACCTTTGGACCAATGGGAACACAAATGCCGATTGGCCGCAGGGCGTTGGTTCAAGCACAGGGCTTGCTGCACCAAGGCCTGTTGGCCGTGGGCCGGGTATAGGGTTTAGGGTATTGGCTGAATTGTACCTGAAGCGCATATTAATATAAACATATTAATATAAACATATTAATATAAACATATTAATATAAACATATTAATATAAACATATTAATATAAACATATTAATATAAACATATTAATATAAACATATTAATATAAACATATTAATATAAACATATTAATATAAACATTGGCATCTCCTGATTGTGGGAGGCATGTTTGGTTTTGCAGGCTACCTATACAATACAGGTAAATTGGGTAAGGGGACAACGTAAGACGTCCAACGCGTTAGAGGGCTCCAGGGATAAACATGCCTCCCATACACTGATTCATCCCCTGTCATTCTTACTTACGTTTCGCCGTTGCTCAGGTACAAGGTGTGGTGGTCTGTGACTGTCGCAGCCGCCTTCCTCACTGCCTGGATGGAGCCCTTGATGCTGTCTTTTGCGGTGAGAAGCATCTCCACTGTCATAAATAATTCAGTAATGACCCTTGGTGTGCAGCATGGGCATTTGCGTCTTTGATGCAATCTCTGTTGCAATCTCTGTTGCAATCATTGTTGCAATCTCTGTTGCAATCTCTGTTGCAATCTCTGTTGCAATCTCTGTTGCAATCTCTGTTGCAATCTCTGTTGCAATCTCTGTTGCAATCTCTGTTGCAATCTCTGTTGCAATCTCTGTTGCAATCTCTGTTACAATCTCTGTTACAATCTCTGTTGCAACCATCCATGCCAGCCTGTAGGAGCAGGTTTTAATGAATTTAATAAAAAAAATGGTTTTATTCGAGTTTTTAGATGGGGCTATCCTGGTAGAAATAGAAAAATTGATTTATCTTATTCTTTAAAAGATGTTGAAGCTATTAAAGTTGAATTAAAACAAGGTTTAGATGCGCAAAGAACAATATTTTTAAAACTAAAAGGAAATCGTGAAATACCTTTAACTAGTTATAAAAAAAAACGCGAAAAAAAAACATACAAAATCTTATGTACTGGAAAATCTTGTAAACGAAAGTCCCTACCGGAACATCTTGTAAACGAAAGTCTTATGCTCGGCTTATAAATAAAAAAAGGAAGTCACTCCTGTTGTAATCTCTGTTGCAATCTCTGTTGCAATCTCTGTTGCAATCTCTGTTGCAATCTCTGTTGCAATCTCTGTTACAATCTCTGTTGCAATCTCTGTTGCAATCTCTGTTGCAATCTCTGTTGCAAACTCTGTTGCAATCTCTGTTGCAATCTCTGTTGCAATCTCTGTTGCAATCTCTGTTGCAATCTCTGTTGCAATCTCTGTTGCAATCTCTGTTGCAATCTCTGTTGCAATCTCTGTTGCAATCTCTGTTGCAATCTCTGTTGCAATCTCTGTTGCAATCTCTGTTGCAATCTCTGTTACAATCTCTGTTGCAATCTCTGTTGCACCCTATGGTTGCACCCTATGGTTGCACCCTGTGATTGCACCATCTATTGACTGCTGCTCCCCTCCCATGGCCGCCCTGCCACGCCTACCCAGCCTTGACCCACACAACAACATGGCCGAGCCCCTATTCAAGGCCATGGGCTGGAAGGGGTGGACCCCAGAAGACCGTCTGCGGCCGTTCGATGTGTACCTGTCCCCCCTCCCCCAGCCAACTGCTGACCCCCGCCTGCTTGCCTGTAACCCCGCTAGACCTGCCCGGGCCTACATCCAGACAATGACACGGCTGAGCTCCTAGTCAAGGCCATGGGCAAGAAAAAGTGGACCCCAGGAGAATGTTCGTAGTCGTTTGTTGTACAACTTCCCCACCCCCTAAACCCAAAACCCAATTATAAACCCTGAACCCCACCCCCTACCACCTTCCCCACCCCCTAAACCCAAAACTCAATCCTAAACCCTAAACTATAAACCTCGAACCCCTGCCAACTTCCCTACCCCGTAAACCCTAAACCCAACCCCAAACCCTGGACCCTGAACCCCTGCCAACCACTGTCAACTGCTGCCCCCCTTCTGCCTGAGTGCCTGCAACCCTGCCAGACCTCCCCCTGCCGGTACCCTTACAATTGTCATGGCCGCGTGCTTCTACAAGGCCATGTAAGCAAAAAGGAGAAAAGGACCCCAGGGGACATATTTTTAGTCAATCAGTTTATGACTGCCTTCTCCCCTAAACCCTGAAACCTTTAACCCATTGCTAACCGCTGCCTTCCTCCCTCCCCCTCTGCCTGCAACCTTGCAAGACCTACCCGGGCCTGTACCCCTACACCGACATGGCCGCGTTCTTGGAGTACCTGATGCTTATCATCTTCGCCGCCGACATCTGCGTGCGCATGCACCTGCCTTACGTGGATGCCAGGTGAGCGACAAGCGACTTATATTAATGTGCATGTGCATGTGTATGTGCATGTGTATGTGGATGTGCCAATTCACCACTGACGTTGGCGTGCGGATGCCCCTGCCCTGTGTGGACGTCAGGTAAGAGGCAAGCCATATAAATAAGGAGTAGGTGCATGTTCACGCCAATTCGTTGCCAACCGATATTGGCGTGAACATCTATATGTCACCATATGTGCATGCACCTGCCCTATGTGGACATCGGGTGAGGGGCAAGCCACTTAAGTGAGGCGGCCGCCCCTCCGTTGATTCCCAACAAACCTGGACCGGCCTCCGGCCAGTGGCCCCAACAGCAGGGCTGGCCGCACCGGGGGCTTGTGGCCAGGGCCCCCGGTGTAGCTGAACTGTAGCTGATAGTGGTTTACCACTCACTAACAAATGATGGAATTATTAAGGTGCAGGTGCAGGTGCATGCAGAGGCAGAGGCAGTTACGCTCGAAATGTCCATATGCAGCAAGGAAAGGTCCACCTGGCCTTGCTGAGGAAAGGAAGTCAAGTTTGATGCATGTTTATAATATGCATCTGTCTGCTCCCACCCAGGGTTGGCAGTCCGGTGTAACACACATGCCCATGCATTCGGTATGTGTTTGTGCCTTCGAATTCAAAAAATTCGAATTCAAAAACTTCGAATTCAAACACCTGTGAGTACGTTCCTCCCTCATTACCGGGCGGAACCTTGTTGTAAAGGTGGGGGCAGGATTCATTTTTAACCCCCCCCCCCCAGCTAGCAGTTCACACATCCTCACACCACACAAGCAGTGGCCCTGTGAGCAGGCAGTTCACACTTCACACATCCCCCTCCCACACAAACAGTCGACCCAATAGCTGGCAGTCCACACACCCCCACACCACACAAGCAGTGGCCCTGTGAGTATGCAGTTCACACATGCCCCCCCCCCCCCCCCACACACACACAAGCTGTGGCCCTGGCAGTCCACACTTCCCCCCTCCACATCTTGTTGGCAGGCGGATGCTCCAGATCACGGAGCTGCCTCTCATCCGCAAGCGGTACATCAGGTGGGGTTTGTATGCGTGGTTATTTTGGGGTGATTCAGCTACAATCCAGCTACGATTTAGCTACATCGCGGTCCAGGGCCGAGAAGGCCTGGTGCAGCCAGTCCTGCTGTGAGGGCCACCGGCAATAGGCTGGTCAAGGTTTGGTCCCCATTGCCCCAGTGGTCGCCACCCCTGTGGCCTGCCAAAGATGGCGTGTTGCGCTCTTGAAGTGCAGAGGTGGTCGTGTCGCGTCAAAGGGTTTCGGATACACCTGCGTGACCGTGTCACATACCGTGCTCACATCTGAGGGTGCATTTTTCCGCTATGGCCTCGGCCAATTCCAAACTGCTTCCTGAACCCTCACGCCCCTGCATGACTTCATTTCTCAAAAGCGCAGGGTCGGAGTGCGGGTTATGTGGGACGAGCTGGCTGCACCAGCTCCCTTGGCCATGCACCGTTGTGTAGCTGAATGGTAGCTGACCCCCCCTGAGGTAGAGACTGCTGTTCCCTTTCCTGCAGGGGTATGTTTAAGGTGGACCTGCTGGGCCTGGTGCCGTGGGACGAGCTGGCCATGCTGCTAGCAGGTGTGGAGGGCCAGGACTGCAAGACGGCTAGCCTTCTGGCCCTGCTCAAATTGACGAAGCTGGTAAGGGCTGGGCAGGATTGGTGGACGGTGCGGTGTGGTAGCCAAGGGAGCGGCAAGAGTAGCGAGGGGGGTGCGGGTGTTTTAGGGCGATCAGGGGTTGGCAGATGGAGTGGCGTGGTCGGGTAGCAGTGTTCCTCATAGCGCGCTTCAGCTACAATTCAGCTACATCACGGCCTACGGTTGTGGGGGCCTGGGGCAGCAAGGTGCCTGCTGCTCGAGCCACCAGCCATAGGTCGGTCACGATTTTGTCCCCAATGGCCCAGTGGTGGCCGCCCGTCGGGCGGCGGCCTCCTACAAATGGTTTCGTGCCCGCGAAAAGTAAAACCCTGTCGCGATGGTAAAGCTGCGGCTGGGGCCACCCTGGTTGGTTGGTGTACTTTTTAGTGTCCCCTCTAGGCGCTATAGTGTACCCTGGATCAATCTATCAATCAGTTAAGAATCATCTGCTCTGAGGTTGATTGTACCCTGGATCAATCAATCAATCAGTTAAGAATCATCTGCTCTGAGGTTGATTGTACCCTGGAGCAATCAATCAATACTAATATTAATAATACGAATCATAACATTAATGGCAATTTAATTATAATAAATGCCCTGAGGTTGATCAGGAGGTAGGTGGATTGAACCAGCTGTATACATGAATGGATCAGTTTGTAACAATCTGCTCTGAAGCTGATTGTACCCTGGATCCATTAATAAGTTTATGAATGAACAGGATTCCCTGGCCTGGGGTTATTCACTTATATGGACCTTGGATAAATAAATTAATTTACAAGTGAACAAAGCGCCATGAGGTTGATGGAACTCTGGATCATTAAATCACTCGATTAATAACAAAACACCGTGAGGTTGATCTGGAGGTGGATTGCATCCTGGATTATTGAATGAATGAATAAATAAACAATACACTCTGGGGCTGAATGAACCCTGGATCAATCAATGGAATTATATATTGACAAATAGCCCAGAGGTTGATCTGGACACACCCTGGATCAATAAATGAATTAATGAATAAACAGAACTCTCTGGGGCTGAATAAATTTTGGATCAATAAATGAATCATTATAAATTGACAAATAGCCCAGAGGTTGATCTGGACGTGGATTGCACCCTGGATCATAAATGAATTCACAAATTAATAAATTGTTGCCCGTGACTGCGTGCCCCAGGCCCGGTGATACCCGCATCTTCAGCCTGTTCAGCCATCATAAATGAATTAATTAGCAATAATTAATAAAATAATAATAATAATAATAATAATTAATACATTGTTGTGTGCCCCAGGTCCGGTGCTACCGTATCTTCAGCCTGTTCAGCTATCATAAAATGAATAAATTGACATATTAATAAATTAATAATAATTAATACATTGTTGCGTGCCCCAGGTCCGGTGCTACCGTATCTTCAGCCTGTTCAGCTATCACGAGCAATTCAACAAGGTCATCTCGCAACTGATGGTGACACTGGCACGCAACCTAACGGTACGTGTGGCGGCCTTGCAAGACAGGGCACGGGTGGCATGGGGATTTTAGGGGGGTCAACTACCCATCAGCTACCAAGACACGAGCATTTTTACAAGGTCATCTCACAGCTGATGGTGACACTGGCTTGCAACCTGACGGAACGTGGGGCGGGACAAGGGACAGGAGGGACGGGTTGTTAATCTTTTTATAGGGCGTTTCAGCCACCATCAGCTACAGCGCCTGGTAGCATTGCTTATGTTGGGGTGTTTCAGCTACTCATCAGCTACAACACACGGATGGCACTGCTTATGGCTTCAGCTACCCCTCAGCTCCCAAGACACGTGCAGTTCAAATATGTAATCTAGCAGCTAATGGTGACACTGGCACGCAACCTGACGGTACGTGGGGCGGCCTAGCGGGACGAGGCACGGGTGGCACGGGGATTTATAGGGGGGTCAGCTACCCCTCAGCTACCAAGACACGAGCAGTTCAACAAGGTTATCTGCCAGGTGAAAGTCGCATTGACCCGCAACCTGACGGTAGGGCGGGGCAAGGTACAGGCAGCACTGGTTATTGTAGAGCGGCTCAGCTACCCATCAGCTACAAGCCACACCCTGTCTACAAAGTCATCTGTCAGGTGATAGTCACATTGATCCGCAACCTGATGGTCGGTTGGGGCAGCATACGGATAGTGCGCTGTTCAGGTCGTGCTGCTTCAGCTACCACCTGGCCACCCAGCTACCACCCGGCCACTGGCCAGCAGGGCTTGGTGCAGGAATGTCTATGTTGCTTGGACCTAGTTTAGGGTTAAGGGTTCAGGGATTAGGGATTAGTGAGCAGGGCTTGGTGCAGGAAGGTATCTTGTGCTTGGGGGACATTGGCGGCAGGCCGGTCAAGGCTAGGTCCCTATCAGCCCTGTGGGGCCGCCCAGCAGCCGCTTCAGGTGGCGTGGTGTGCGCTGAAAAACGATGCTGGGAGGGCGCTTGCATTTATTCTCCTGGCAGCTGGGGCGGACTGATACCAAACAGCCTGATTGGCACCTTCCTGTATGTACGCCATAGGAAAGGGTTCAAGGGGGAAGCTGCCGCCACGAAAAAGCCTGTTCGTCATTACACGAGAAAAACTCTGAAACCTGCATGAAGGAAATCTGTATTTGGTGTGGAAGAAAGGAGCGCAGGTTGTGTGGGTATGGGTTTAGGGTTCAGGGTTATGGATTTAGGGTTATTGTGTATGAAGGCAGGAAATACCCCACCAGTGCTTGATTGGCACCTCACTCTGCCAGCTGCTTCAATTAACTCCTGATACTATTTTATTTCGCTGCGATCCCTTCCTCTACTGGTGCGGTACCTGATATTCAAGGTACACCCTGCGAGCTGCTAAAAGTAACTGCTACTGCTCCTGATGCTACTGCTACTGCTACTGCTACCGCTACCGCTGCCGCTGCCGCTGCCGCTGCCGCTGCCGCTGCCGCTGCCGCTGCCGCTGCCGCTGCCGCTACCACTACCGCTCCTGTTGCTGCTACTGCTGCTGCTACTGCTACTGCTGCTGCTGCTGCTGTTGCTGCTGCTGTTACTGCAACTGCTACTACTGCTACTGTTGTTGCTACTGCTGTTGCTACTGCTGCTGCTACTGCTGTTGCTACTGCTACTACTGCTGTTGCTGTCACTGCCTCAGCTACTGCTGCTGCTACTGCTGCTACTGCTACTGTTGCTACTGCTGCTGCTGCTGCTGCCACTGCTGCTGAAAGTTACTGCTGCTGCAATCTCCCCATCCTCTGCCGCAGTACTTGTTCTTCATGCTCCACTCCGCCAGCTGCTGAAAGTAACTGCTGCTACGGTTACTGCTACCGCTGCTGCTGCAACTGCTGCTGCCACTGCTGCTGAAAGTTACTGCTGCTGCAATCTCCCCATCCTCTGCCGCAGTACTTGCTCTTCATGCTCCACTCCGCCAGCTGCTGAACGTAACTGCTGCTACGGTTACTGCTACCGCTGCTGCTGCAACTGCTGCTGCCACTGCTGCTGAAAGTTACTGCTGCTGCAATCTCCCCATCCTCTCCCCATCCTCTGCATGCTCCACTCCGCCAGCTGTCTGTTTTGGTTCATCGCTCGCATGGAGGGCTTTTCAGCAGAGTCCTGGGTGGGCCAGAGCTACCAGCAGTTGGTGGACAAGGTGGGCTTAAACCTTAAACCCTAGACCCTAAACCCTAAACCCTAAACTCAACCCTAAACATTTACAGCCGAGTCATGGGTGGGACAGAGCTACCAGCAGCTGGTGGACAAGGCGGGCTTGTGTGGATCAAATTCTGGCTATTAAAAGGGTACTGCTGCCTAAACAATAAACCCTAAACTAAACCCTAAGCATTTTCAGCAGCGTCTTGGGTGGGGCAGAGCTACCAGCAGCTGGTGGACAAGGGGAGGGGCCTGGGCTGAAATATGCATTTGTTTGATATTTAAGGAATTAACAAATTCGCCCTGGGGCATGGGGTAGCCTGCAGGCCCTCTTGCATGGGCCAAAGCATGAGACCTGCATGGCGTTCATGCATGGCTGTCATGCATGAGCGCATAATCAGCCTGGTTTGAAGTGTTTGAATTGCTTCTGCCAAGGGACAGGCCTCCTGTGACGTTGCTCCTAGGCCAAGCTGCGGTTTTTCTGGTGGGCTCTATCACCAGTGATGAGTTGAGGGTGCTTCAGCTACAATTCAGCTACAATTTAGCTACATCATGCCCTATGGCTGTTGAGGTCTGGTGAAGCAAAAACTCCTGCTCCTGCATGAGCTGTCAAATGAAGAGAGCTTCAGCTACGCTTCTGCTAGGCTTCAGCTACATCACGTCCTATGGCCACCAGCAGCAGGCCGGTCAGGGTGTTGTCCCCATCGGCTCGGTGGTGGCTGCCCAATGGCCTATGGACCACGGTACGATGCGAGCTTAAACAAGCGCTGATATACGGACCTGCGAACCCTTGGATCTGACCGGCCTTCTTAGGGCTTTCGAGCCCATACCTGTTCTGTTGAGGGATTAGGGATAAGGGTTGAGGGTCGAGGGATTAGGGCTGGGGGTTGAGGGTTGAGGTTAGACCTGAACCTGCAATGCGGCAAATATGTGAACCAACGTTCCTGCTGCTTGCTGCTTGCAGCCGGTTCACGTGCAGTACATCTTCTCGCTGTACTTCTGCATCACCACCTTTGCAACCGTCGGTTTTGGAGATTTCAGACCCTACTCAGTGAGTGCTGAGTGGAGATGAGGGGTTCTAGGTGGTGATGACTGCTGAGCTGGCAGATATCAGACCCTACTCAGTGAGTGCTGAGTGGACATGAGGGGTTCTAGGTGGTGATGACTGCTGAGCTGGCAGATATCAGACCCTACTTGGTGAGTGCTGAGTGGACTCGAGGGGTTCCAGGTCAAAGATGACTGCTGAGCTGGCAGATATCAGACCCTACTCAGTGAGTGCTGAGTGGACTCGAGGGGTTCCAGGTCAAAGATGACTGCTGAGCTGGCAGATATCAGACCCTACTCAGTGAGTGCTGAGTGGACATGAGGGGTTCTAGGTGGTGATGACTGCTGAGCTGGCAGATATCAGACCCTACTTGGTGAGTGCTGAGTGGACTCGAGGGGGTCCAGGTCAAAGATGACTGCTAAGCTGGCAGAGCAGCAGGGACCAGGCTTAAAGATGATGTGCCCATCTATGCCACTACAGGCCGCTGAGAGGAGCCTCAGGTAATCAAAGTAGCACGGGGCTCTTTAGCGAAGGGTTGAGGGTGCTGGGTTGAGGGTTGAGGGTTGTGAGGGGAATGAGTCAGCTTGGGGTCATAAAAATAAGCCTTTAGGGTTGGGGGTCGTGAGGGTCGGGAGGGGAACGAATCAGCTCGGGACCATTTAAAAGCACAGTGGTACAGTGACCAGGAGAAACTAGGAACACCTTCCGGTAAACAACTGTGCCCTGTCATGCACTTTTGCCCGAATCATCCCCAGTGTTGATCGGCTACCTTAAAGTGCAGAGGAAAAGGTACGGCAGAATTTCTATGCACTGGAATCGAGCAAATGGGACAGCTTTTAGACGTACACGATGAAAGAGTAAATGAGTAATGTTCACTGAACGTCAAAGGCTGGGCGAGCGACAAGGGTTGGACGCGCGATGAAGGCTAGACCAAACAGAGGATGTAAGCGCCGAATCCCTTCTCTAGCTCACCAAGCGTATGCCTACAGTGTTTGTTTAGTGTACTTCTTTAGCGTACTTCTTTAGTGTACTTCTTTAGTGTACTTATTTAGTACACACCAGACCATCTTCAGCAGGCAGCTGGCGGCTGCCATAGGTTCGATTAGGACCAAGCATTGACTGGCCTACAGCTGTTTGCCCAAGCAGAAGGGTTGCCTGTTCCAGGCCACCACGGCTGAACTGTAGCTGAACTGCAATTGAACTGTAGCTGAACTGTAGCTGAACTGTTCCTATACTTTTGCTGAACTGGATTTCAAAACCCCTGAATCATCAGTGCTGCCTAGCATTTCCGTAGCACCACCCATTTCCCCCTCTGCCCACTCTTTGTTCAGGTGGTTAAGGTTGGTTCCTGTAGTATCACCCTTTCCCCCTGTTGCCCACTCTTTCTTCAGGTGGTTGAGGTTGGTTTTGTCATCCTGTTCATGATGTTCAACGTGATGGCGTCGGCCTACATCATCGGCACCATCACACTTCTTGTGGTAAGGATTGATGAAATGTTCACAGATCCGTATATCCAAAGATCCATAGATCCATAGATCTGCAGGTAAATGTGATGGCAACCCCATTTCTATATCATATACTTATAACCCCCCTTCCTCTACCCCAATAAGGCAAACCCTGGGTATGTGGTGATGATTGGCAAGGGAGTGCCAAGACTTCATGGGATAGTGCCAGCAGGGGCATCAGGGAACTGGGCGCCGGTCGGCCACCGACGCCAGAAAAAAAACATGAAAAAAACCGACCATCTGGAGCCCTGGCATCGGCTCCAGCCGATGCCAGAATGCGATTTTAAGGCCACGCGTCGGCGTCAGCCGACACGTTTTACACGCTCGTATGCTAAATCGTTATGTCAAACACCGAGATCCAAGAGGGTCCTCTAGTTATCGAAGCCGAAGTAGGAGCCCCAGTTCCAACCGCAGCAGAACAGAAGGATTGAATAAATGAAGGAATATCTTGTTGATAAGTTGAGGCTTTACGGGCCGAGGATTCCTTTCGCGGCAGTGTGGAGTCAGATCTTGTTTGACCCCGCAATTGCGGCCATTATCCCTCACTGATCCTTCTCGTTTACGTTGCCTCTGTCCTGGCTATGCACACAGCTTCTGTTGAGAGGGGCTTTAGCTTGCACAGGATTTTTTAAAACCGCCTTACTAACCGGTTGCGGGTGATTTCTCTGGATTCTCTCATGAGGGTTAAAATGTTTGATCGTGGTTCGAAGGTTTATTTCAATTTCCAGCGCATCCCCCAGGAGTTGGTGGATGAGGCAGTTGTCCTGATGGGCAAGAAGCCCTTGTGGAAAGGCCGCGCCCCCCCTCTGCTTATTTCTAAATTGCACGAGGAGGTGAATGGTATTGTTTTGACCATGCTTGGTGAATGTTTAGATGAGGAGGGTATTGATGTTGAGGCTGGCGATGAGCCCATGGCCATGGATGAGATTTTTGTTGGCGTGGAGGTAGAGTCTGAGGAGGAGTCTGAGGAGGAGGAGGAGTCCGACGATGACCTGCCTCTGGCTGCTCTCGGCAGGTAGTTTTTTTTTGCCATCGCCAGGGAGTCAGGTAGTCAGGTATTTTTCTCCTAGAAAGTTGGGCCCCGGTGTAACATTCTTGACTTGAGAAAAAGGCATCCGGTTTCACACTTTTCACACGTTCCACACTTTTTCACACAATTGAGAGAAAAAAACAAAGATATCAGTCGACCGGAAAATATGACCTGGTCGGCGTCAGCCGACCGAAAAAAGGAGGGTGGCCGGCGTCAGCCGGCCACCCTGACAAGGCCGGCCACCCTGACAAGGCTCCCCAGGACCCTGAGGGGCATAGGATACATAATATGGTACTACGGTACGGTACAGAACGGTACAATACAATAAGGGATTGTTTGGCCAATACGGGACACAAATGTGGATCATCAGTCGGTGCACCGAATCGATGCAGTAAAAAAAAAGTGGCAAAAACGGCCTGTGGCCTGTGTCCCTGAGTTCCTATATGAATAAAATACAAGTGACGTCATTCGGGCTATGCTGTGCTCCCTTCATCCCCCTAGTCCCCTATCACATACCTCTCATCCCCCTCCTCACCCCCCAATATGGCCGACGCTAGGTGCGTGGTGATGAGCGCACCAGGGAGTACCGAGACCGTATGTGCGCCGTGAACGAGTACAAGCTGCAGCATGACATCCCCAAGGTAATCACACTGGTTTAGTTGTACAACACATGGTATCCAAATGTAGTTACACGTATTTAGTTGTACAACACATGATACCCTTAATGTAATCACACTTATCTAGTTGTACAACACATGATACCCCCAAGGTAATCACACTTGTTTAGTTGTGCAGCACATAGTATCCCAAAGGTAGTTACTATAGTTACACTCGTTTAGTTGTACAACACATGGTATCCCAAAGGTAGATATATTTGTTTCATTGCAAAACACATGGCAGTTACACTTGCTTCATTGTACAACACATGATATTCCAAAGGTAGTTACACTTGTTCCATTTTACAACACATGATCTCCCCAAGGTAGTTACTACACGTGTTTCATTGTACAACACATGGTATCACAAATGTTGGATGTACATTTGGTGTGGTGTGAACGATTCCTAATCACGGCCCAGGGGGGGGGGGGCAACAAGACTTACTTTGTTTCTGGTTGCACAATCACTTACCCTATGCACGGTCATGTTCTACAAAAGCATTGTGTGACATATATACGTGAGGTGTAATAACTGCATCTCTGCAGCCGGGTGGGTGTGACAAAAGTATAACAGCACATTCCATTGTGTGTGACATGTGTGACTTTGTCGCCCCAGGGTTTGTGTGCCTGTACTGCCCCAGGGTTTGTGTGACATGTGTGGCTGTACTGTCACAATGTTTGTGTGACATGTGTGGCTGTACTGTCACAATGTTTGTGTGACATGTGTGGCTGTACTGCCGCAGGGTTTGTGTGATTCCATGACCGAGCACGTGGAGCTCTTCTTTCGATGTCAGGAACACTCTGATGAGCGCGTGCTGGCCTCCCTCCCCTCAACCATCCGTCGCAGAACCCTGAGGTGAGCGGGCCATGGAGGTGCAGCACTCCTATTAAGCTTATTGCATCGTTAGTCTTTTGTGTACTAAAAGGAGGGGCGCACTGCATATGTTAATGCCTTCGTGGAACTGCATGAGTTCATGCCTTCATAGCGGCGCTTGCATGCATGGAGTGACGCACTGTGTGCATTTTTTTCTTCATGGCACTCAACCATTCATGGCACTGCATGCATGCATGGCACTGCATGTCTTTATGCCTTCATGGCACTGAATGCTTGCATGGCGCTGCATGTCTTTATGCTTCCATGGCACGCTGCATGCATGGCGCTGCATGTCTGTATGCTTTCATGGCACTGCATGCATGGCGCTGCATGTCTTTATGCTTTCATGGCACTGCATGTCTGTATGCTTTCATGGCAGTGCATGCATGCATGGCGCTGCATGTCTGTATGCTTCATGGCACACTGCATGCATGGCGCTGCATGTCTGTATGCTTTCATGGCACTGCATGCATGGCGCTGCATGTCTGTATGCTTTCATGGCACTGCATGCATGGCGCTGCATGTCTGTATGCTTTCATGGCACTGCATGTCTGTATGCTTTCATGGCAGTGCATGCATGCATGGCGCTGCATGTCTGTATGCTTGCATGGCACTGCATGCATGCATGCCGCTGCATGTCTGTATGCTTTCATGGCACTGCATGCATGCATGGCGCTGCATGTCTGTATGCTTTCATGGCACTGCATGCATGGATCTGCAGGTGTGGCAGGACGTGGGTTAGCGCTGGTTCACTTGTTTCCCTTATTCAGCCGGCTGCTATTTGCATGCCTAGTTTCAAGTGGCAATGACCTGTGGGGTGCCCTTGAAGGTGCTGTACTGCTGCCTGGTCTTTTTCACACTTCTGAATTCATTCCATGCCTTTCCTTCCATTTTCATCATTATTTTCATTCATTGCCCTTTGGTGTTCCGCCTGCCTGCTTTTCAATTCCCTGCATTCCTCCCCGTAAGTTTGCTGCCTGTCTATCTTTCACACTCTCACACCCCCCCGTTCATTTCCCTTTGGTGTGCTGTCTGTCTGTGTTTCATACTTGTGTTTCCCCACACTTCAGGGATTTGTGCCTCAGCCAGGTCACACTCAATTTTTCATACCTGCACATATCTTGCCACCCTCATAAACATATTTGCCTTTGTCTTTCACACTCCTTCCACACCATTTCACACTTGTGTGTCCCCCCTTCAGGCACCTGTACCTTAACAAGGTACAACGCTGCTACTTGTTCAAGGGAGCCAAGCAGAAGCTGTTGGACGCCCTGCTGGCAGCGGGACGAGTGGAGCTGTACATGCCACAAGTGAGCTGTGTTATAAGTGGTTCTAAGTGGTTCTAAGTGTGCCAGGATCTCATGTTTATTCGATGTGTGATAGCTGTGCTAGGGTTTCAGATTTATTAGCTGTGCTAGGGTCTCAGGTTGATTTGCTGTGTTAGAAGCGACTCAGGTTTTCAGGGGTTGGACCAAGCAAAAAAAAGCAATGTAAAAGGGATGCAACGGCAGCAAGTTAAATAGTTAATAGTTAATAGCATGGGCCGAGGCCGCCACATTTCTAATGGGGTAAGGGACCGGCAAGGAAAAAGGGAGGCTACAATCGATGGTGAGAGGCGATTCCCATCAGAAACACAGGATACGGAGAATATGGTAATAGGGTACAGTACGATACGATACGATACGATACAATACAATACGGGATTTTGGGCCAATACGGGACACAAGTGTGGATTTCCAGTTGGTGCACCATTGTTGACCGTATCGATACAATACAATACAATACAATACAATGCAATGCAATATGGTGCAATACGGTCCAATATGGGATTTTTGCCAAAACAGCCCGTATCCTGTGTCCCTGATTCCCATCCCTTGTTTTCAAGCCTCATGGGGCTGCTTGGGATGCTAGTTGTCGGTTGTCGGAGTACACACCTGGAGCTGCGTTTCCTGTTCCCGCTGTGTGATCACATCCTTGTCGCAGCAAACATCGCGTCCAATTGGATATGAACAGAAGCACAGCATGTGTTTCCTTGCATACCCCTGTAACCCCCTGTAACCCCCTGTAACCCCCTGTAACCCCCTGTAACCCCCTACAACCACCTGCATACCCCTGTAACCCCCTGTAACCTCCTGTAACCCCCTGCTTTCCCCTCTCAACCAGGTGGAGGTTGTGTTTGCGGGAGACCACGTCATCGCCTCATCAGTTATCATGTTCTGGAACTGGTAACCTCCTGCATACCCCTGTAACCCCATATACCCCCCTGTAACCTCCTGCACCCCCATGTAACCCCCTGTAACCTCCTGCACCCCCATGTAACCCCCTGTAACCTCCTGCATACCCCTGTAACCCCCTGTAACCTCCTGCACCCCCATGGAACCCCCTGTTACCTCCTGCACCCCCATGTAACCCCCTGTGACCTCCTGCACCCCCATGTAACCTCCTGTTACCTCCTGCACCCCCATGTAACCTCCTGCACCGCCATGTAACCCCTTGTTACCTCCTGCACCCCCATGTAACCCCCTGTGACCTCCTGCACCCCCATGTAACCTCCTGTTACCTCCTGCACCCCCATGTAACCCCCAGTAACCTCCTGCACCCCCTGTTACCCCCTGTTACCTCCTGCACCCCCATGTAACCCCCAGTAACCTCCTGCACCCCCATGTAACCCCCTGTTACCTCCTGCACCCCCCTGCATACCCCTGTAACCCCCGTAACCCCCTGTCACGTCTTGTAACCTCCTGCACCCCCTTGCACCTTCCACGTAATTAGGTGGAGGTGGTGTCCGAGGGCGACCACGTCAACGACATATACGTCCTGCTCCAGGGCTGTGTGGAGCTGCTGAACCCGCGGCTGTCCTCGTCCCTGGCAGGCGGCGGCAGCGGCAGCAGCGTCGGAATGGGTGCTGGCATCTCAGGGATAGGCGGCTCGTCCGTGGCGGCAGCGGCGGCGTACGCGGCGGAGATTCAGAATGCTGCTGATGACCTTATCATCGGTGAAGGCGGCACGAGCAAGCACGGGGGCAGGAGGATGGTGCGTTGATCCGTTTAGAATTTAGGGTTTAGGGGGGCAGGAGGATGGCTTCTGCCCCCCTAAGGCTTCTGCTCAGCTGCCAAAGCGGCAACCCTGAACCCTGAACCCTGAAACCTGAATCACAACTTTTAAACCCTTGTGTCTCCATGCCTCACTGCAGCTACTTACTCCCTGACGAGACTGCTTCTCCTCAGCCGCCGAAGCCTGAACCCTGACCCCTTCACCCTATACACGAAGTGTAATTTCCCCTCGCTCCCCTTGTGCGATCGCAGCTACTCATGCCCGGAGACTGCTCCCCTCAGCCGTCGTAGCCTGAACACAGACCCCTTCACCCTAAATCACCCTTCACCCTAAATCACCCTTCACCCTAAATCACCCTTCACCCTAAACCGCCCTTCACCCTAAATCACCCTTCACCCTAAACCACCCTTCACCCTAAATCACCGTTCACCCTAAATCACCCTTCACCCTAAATCACCCTTCACCCTAAACCACCCTTCACCCTAAATCACCCTTCACCCTAAATCACCCTTCACCCTAAATCACCCTTCACCCTAAATCACCCTTCACCCTAAATCACCCTTCACCCTTAATCACCCTACACCCTAAATCACCCTACACCCTAAATCACCCTTCACCCTAAATCACCCTTCACCCTAAATCACCCTTCACCCTAAATCACCCTACACCCTAAATCACCCTTCACCCTAATATCCCCTTTCTGCCCTTGCGCCATTGCAGCTAATCATGCCCGGAGACTGCTTCTCCTCAGCCGCCATAGTCTGAACCCTGACCCCTTCACCCTAAATCACAAAGTGTAATTTCCCCTCGCTCCCCCTGTGCCATCGCAGCTACTCATGCCCGGAGACTGCTTTTCGGAGGTCTCATTTTTCGCTCAGATTCCAAACCTAGAGGTGCGTGTGTGGATGGTGTGGCAGGAGGCAGGGACACAGGGTGCGGAATATGGTAAAAAGATACGGTACAATATGATACGGGATTTTTGCCAATACGGGTCAAAGTGTGGATTTCCAGTCCCACTAGCAAGACGAAGCCAGTGAGCACAATAAGCATGTGAGCACAATGAGCATGTGAGCACAATAAGCATGTGAGCACAATAAGCATGTGAGCACAATAAGCATGTGAGCACAATAAGCATGTGAGCACAATAAGCATGTGAGCACAATAAGCATGTGAGCACAATAAGCATGTGAGCACAATAAGCATGTGAGCACAATAAGCATGTAAGCACAATGAGCATGTAAGCACAATACGCATGTAAGCACAATAAGCATGTGAGCACAATGAGCATGTGAGCACAATAAGCATGTGAGCACAATAAGCATGTGAGCACAATAAGCATGTGAGCACAATAAGCATGTGAGCACAATAAGCATGTGAGCACAATAAGCATGTGAGCACAATAAGCATGTGAGCACAATAAGCATGTGAGCACAATAAGCATGTGAGCACAATAAGCATGTGAGCACAATGAGCATGTGAGCACAATAAGCATGTGAGCACAATGAGCATGTGAGCACAATAAGCATGTGAGCACAATAAGCATGTGAGCACAATAAGCATGTGAGCACAATAAGCATGTGAGCACAATAAGCATGTGAGCACAATAAGCATGTGAGCACAATGAGCATGTGAGCACAATAAGCATGCGAGCACAATAAGCATGTGAGCACAATAAGCATGTGAGCACAATAAGCATGTGAGCACAATAAGCATGTGAGCACAATAAGCATGTGAGCACAATAAGCATGTGAGCACAATAAGCATGTGAGCACAATAAGCATGTGAGCACAATAAGCATGTGAGCACAATAAGCATGTAAGCACAATAAGCATGTGAGCACAATAAGCATGTAAGCACAATAAGCATGTAAGCACAATAAGCATGTAAGCACAATAAGCATGTGAGCACAATAAGCATGTGAGCACAATAAGCATGTAAGCACAATAAGCATGTGAGCACAATAAGCATGTGAGCACAATAAGCATGTAAGCACAATAAGCATGTAAGCACAATAAGCATGTGAGCACAATAAGCATGTGAGCACAATAAGCATGTGAGCACAATAAGCATGTGAGCACAATTAGCATGTAAGCACAATAAGCATGTGAGCACAATAAGCATGTAAGCACAATAAGCATGTAAGCACAATAAGCATGTGAGCACAATAAGCATGTGAGCACAATAAGCATGTGAGCACAATAAGCATGTAAGCACATGTGAGCACAAAAAGCATGTAAGCACAATAAGCATGTAAGCACAATAAGCATGTGAGCACAATAAGCATGTAAGCACAATAAGCATGTGAGCACAATAAGCATGTGAGCACAATAAGCATGTGAGCACAATAAGCATGTGAGCACAATAAGCATGTGAGCACAATAAGCATGTGAGCACAATAAGCATGAGAGCACAATAAGCATGTAAGCACAATAAGCATGTGAGCACAATAAGCATGTAAGCACAAAAAGCATGTAAGCACAATAAGCATGTAAGCACAATGAGCATGTGAGCACAATAAGCATGTGAGCACAATAAGCATGTAAGCACAATAAGCATGTGAGCACAATAAGCATGTGAGCACAATAAGCATGTGAGCACAATAAGCATGTGAGCACAATAAGCATGTGAGCACAATAAGCATGTGAGCACAATAAGCATGTGAGCACAATAAGCATGTGAGCACAATAAGCATGTGAGCACAATAAGCATGTAAGCACATGTGAGCACAATAAGCATGTAAGCACAAAAAGCATGTAAGCACAAAAAGCATGTAAGCACAATGAGCATGTGAGCACAATAAGCATGTGAGCACAATAAGCATGTGAGCACAATAAGCATGTGAGCACAATAAGCATGTAAGCACAATGAGCATGTGAGCACAATAAGCATGTGAGCACAATAAGCATGTGAGCACAATAAGCATGTAAGCACAATAAGCATGTGAGCACAATAAGCATGTGAGCACAATAAGCATGTGAGCACAATAAGCATGTGAGCACAATAAGCATGTAAGCACAATAAGCATGTAAGCACAATAAGCATGTGAGCACAATAAGCATGTAAGCACAATAAGCATGTAAGCACAATAAGCATGTGAGCACAATAAGCATGTAAGCACAATAAGCATGTGAGCACAATAAGCATGTAAGCACAATAAGCATGTAAGCACAATAAGCATGTGAGCACAATAAGCATGTGAGCACAATAAGCATGTAAGCACAATAAGCATGTAAGCACAATAAGCATGTGAGCACAATAAGCATGTGAGCACAATAAGCATGTAAGCACAATAAGCATGTGAGCACAATAAGCATGTGAGCACAATAAGCATGTAAGCACAATAAGCATGTAAGCACAATAAGCATGTGAGCACAATAAGCATGTAAGCACAATAAGCATGTGAGCACAAAAAGCATGTGAGCACAATAAGCATGTGAGCACAATGAGCATGTGAGCACAATAAGCATGTAAGCACAATGAGCATGTGAGCACAATAAGCATGTGAGCACAATAAGCATGTGAGCACAATAAGCATGTAAGCACAATAAGCATGTGAGCACAATAAGCATGTGAGTACAATAAGCATGTGAGCACAATGAGCATGTGAGCACAATAAGCATGTAAGCACAATGAGCATGTGAGCACAATAAGCATGTGAGCACAATGAGCATGTAAGCACAATAAGCATGTGAGCACAATGAGCATGTAAGCACAATAAGCATGTAAGCACAATAAGCATGTAAGCACAATGAGCATGTGAGCACAATAAGCATGTAAGCACAATAAGCATGTGAGCACAATGAGCATGTAAGCACAATAAGCATGTAAGCACAATAAGCATGTGAGCACAATAAGCATGTAAGCACAATAAGCATGTAAGCACAATGAGCATGTGAGCACAATAAGCATGTGAGCACAATAAACATGTGAGCACAAAAAGCATGTGAGCACAATAAGCATGTGAGCACAATAAGCATGTGAGCACAATAAACATGTGAGCACAATAAGCATGTGAGCACAATAAGCATGTAAGCACAATAAGCATGTGAGCACAATAAGCATGTGAGCACAATAAGCATGTGAGCACAATAAGCATGTGAGCACAATAAGCATGTGAGCACAATAAGCATGTAAGCACAATAAGCATGTGAGCACAATAAGCATGTGAGCACAATAAGCATGTGAGCACAATAAGCATGTGAGCACAATAAGCATGTGAGCACAATAAGCATGTGAGCACAATAAGCATGTGAGCACAATAAGCATGTGAGCACAATAAGCATGTGAGCACAATAAGCATGTGAGCACAATAAGCATGTGAGCACAATAAGCATGTGAGCACAATAAGCATGTGAGCACAATGAGCATGTGAGCACAATGAGCATGTGAGCACAATAAGCATGTGAGCACAATAAGCATGTGAGCACAATAAGCATGTGAGCACAATAAGCATGTGAGCACAATAAGCATGTGAGCACAATAAGCATGTGAGCACAATAAGCATGTAAGCACAATGAGCATGTGAGCACAATAAGCATGTAAGCACAATAAGCATGTAAGCACAATAAGCATGTGAGCACAATAAGCATGTGAGCACAATAAGCATGTGAGCACAATAAGCATGTAAGCACATGTGAGCACAAAAAGCATGTAAGCACAATAAGCATGTTAGCACAATAAGCATGTGAGCACAATAAGCATGTAAGCACAATAAGCATGTGAGCACAATAAGCATGTGAGCACAATAAGCATGTGAGCACAATAAGCATGTGAGCACAATAAGCATGTGAGCACAATAAGCATGTGAGCACAATAAGCATGAGAGCACAATAAGCATGTAAGCACAATAAGCATGTGAGCACAATAAGCATGTAAGCACAAAAAGCATGTAAGCACAATAAG
The DNA here is from genome assembly GCA_037349105.1 of Limnomonas spitsbergensis. Classification (NCBI taxonomy): domain Eukaryota; kingdom Viridiplantae; phylum Chlorophyta; class Chlorophyceae; order Chlamydomonadales; genus Limnomonas; species Limnomonas spitsbergensis. The sequence goes on from JAYJMM010000113.1 coordinate 2,671,824, forward strand.
CATGTAAGCACAATGAGCATGTGAGCACAATAAGCATGTGAGCACAATAAGCATGTAAGCACAATAAGCATGTGAGCACAATAAGCATGTGAGCACAATAAGCATGTGAGCACAATAAGCATGTGAGCACAATGAGCATGTGAGCACAATAAGCATGTGAGCACAATAAGCATGTGAGCACAATAAGCATGTGAGCACAATAAGCATGTGAGCACAATAAGCATGTGAGCACAATAAGCATGTGAGCACAATAAGCATGTGAGCACAATAAGCATGTGAGCACAATGAGCATGTGAGCACAATGAGCATGTAAGCACAATAAGCATGTGAGCACAATAAGCATGTGAGCACAATAAGCATGTGAGCACAATAAGCATGTGAGCACAATAAGCATGTGAGCACAATAAGCATGTGAGCACAATAAGCATGTGAGCACAATAAGCATGTGAGCACAATAAGCATGTGAGCACAATAAGCATGTGAGCACAATGAGCATGTGAGCACAATAAGCATGTGAGCACAATAAGCATGTGAGCACAATAAGCATGTGAGCACAATAAGCATGTGAGCACAATAAGCATGTGAGCACAATAAGCATGTGAGCACAATAAGCATGTGAGCACAATAAGCATGTGAGCACAATAAGCATGTGAGCACAATAAGCATGTGAGCACAATAAGCATGTGAGCACAATGAGCATGTGAGCACAATAAGCATGTGAGCACAATAAGCATGTGAGCACAATAAGCATGTGAGCACAATAAGCATGTGAGCACAATAAGCATGTGAGCACAATAAGCATGTGAGCACAATAAGCATGTGAGCACAATGAGCATGTGAGCACAATAAGCATGTGAGCACAATAAGCATGTGAGCACAATGAGCATGTGAGCACAATAAGCATGTGAGCACAATAAGCATGTGAGCACAATAAGCATGTGAGCACAATAAGCATGTGAGCACAATGAGCATGTGAGCACAATGAGCATGTAAGCACAATAAGCATGTGAGCACAATAAGCATGTGAGCACAATAAGCATGTGAGCACAATAAGCATGTGAGCACAATGAGCATGTGAGCACAATAAGCATGTGAGCACAATAAGCATGTGCGCACAATAAGCATGTGAGCACAATAAGCATGTGAGCACAATAAGCATGTGAGCACAATAAGCATGTGAGCACAATAAGCATGTAAGCACAATGAGCATGTGAGCACAATAAGCATGTGAGCACAATAAGCATGTAAGCACAATAAGCATGTGAGCACAATAAGCATGTGAGCACAATAAGCATGTGAGCACAATAAGCATGTGAGCACAATAAGCATGTGAGCACAATAAGCATGTGAGCACAATAAGCATGTAAGCACAATGAGCATGTGAGCACAATAAGCATGTGAGCACAATAAGCATGTGAGCACAATAAGCATGTGAGCACAATAAGCATGTGAGCACAATAAGCATGTGAGCACAATAAGCATGTGAGCACAATAAGCATGTGAGCACAATAAGCATGTGAGCACAATAAGCATGTGAGCACAATAAGCATGTGAGCACAATAAGCATGTGAGCACAATGAGCATGTAAGCACATGCGAGCACAATAAGCATGTGAGCACAATAAGCATGAGAGCACAATAAGCATGTAAGCACAATAAGCATGTGAGCACAATAAGCATGTGAGCACAATAAGCATGTGAGCACAATAAGCATGTGAGCACAATAAGCATGTAAGCACAATAAGCATGTGAGCACAATAAGCATGTGAGCACAATAAGCATGTAAGCACAATAAGCATGTGAGCACAATAAGCATGCGAGCACAATAAGCATGTGAGCACAATAAGCATGTGAGCACAATAAGCATGTGAGCACAATAAGCATGTGAGCACAATAAGCATGTGAGCACAATAAGCATGTGAGCACAATAAGCATGTGAGCACAATAAGCATGTGAGCACAATAAGCATGTGAGCACAATGAGCATGTGAGCACAATAAGCATGTGAGCACAATGAGCATGTGAGCACAATAAGCATGTAAGCACAATAAGCATGTGAGCACAATAAGCATGTGAGCACAATAAGCATGTGAGCACAATGAGCATGTGAGCACAATAAGCATGTGAGCACAATGAGCATGTGAGCACAATAAGCATGTAAGCACAATAAGCATGTGAGCACAATAAGCATGTGAGCACAATGAGCATGTGAGCACAATAAGCATGTGAGCACAATAAGCATGTGAGCACAATAAGCATGTGAGCACAATGAGCATGTGAGCACAATAAGCATGTGAGCACAATAAGCATGTGAGCACAATGAGCATGTGAGCACAATAAGCATGTGAGCACAATAAGCATGTGAGCACAATAAGCATGTGAGCACAATAAGCATGTGAGCACAATAAGCATGTGAGCACAATAAGCATGTGAGCACAATAAGCATGTGAGCACAATAAGCATGTGAGCACAATAAGCATGTGAGCACAATAAGCATGTGAGCACAATAAGCATGTGAGCACAATAAGCATGTGAGCACAATAAGCATGTGAGCACAATGAGCATGTGAGCACAATAAGCATGTGAGCACAATAAGCATGTGAGCACAATAAGCATGTGAGCACAATAAGCATGTGAGCACAATAAGCATGTGAGCACAATAAGCATGTGAGCACAATAAGCATGTGAGCACAATGAGCATGTGAGCACAATAAGCATGTGAGCACAATAAGCATGTGAGCACAATAAGCATGTGAGCACAATAAGCATGTGAGCACAATAAGCATGTGAGCACAATAAGCATGTGAGCACAATAAGCATGTGAGCACAATGAGCATGTGAGCACAATGAGCATGTAAGCACAATAAGCATGTGAGCACAATAAGCATGTGAGCACAATAAGCATGTGAGCACAATAAGCATGTGAGCACAATGAGCATGTGAGCACAATAAGCATGTGAGCACAATAAGCATGTGAGCACAATAAGCATGTGAGCACAATAAGCATGTGAGCACAATAAGCATGTGAGCACAATAAGCATGTAAGCACAATGAGCATGTGAGCACAATAAGCATGTGAGCACAATAAGCATGTAAGCACAATAAGCATGTGAGCACAATAAGCATGTGAGCACAATAAGCATGTGAGCACAATAAGCATGTGAGCACAATAAGCATGTGAGCACAATAAGCATGTGAGCACAATAAGCATGTAAGCACAATAAGCATGTGAGCACAATAAGCATGTGAGCACAATAAGCATGTGAGCACAATAAGCATGTGAGCACAATGAGCATGTGAGAACAATAAGCATGTGAGCACAATAAGCATGTGAGCACAATAAGCATGTGAGCACAATAAGCATGTGAGCACAATAAGCATGTGAGCACAATAAGCATGTGAGCACAATAAGCATGTGAGCACAATGAGCATGTAAGCACATGCGAGCACAATAAGCATGTGAGCACAATAAGCATGAGAGCACAATAAGCATGTAAGCACAATAAGCATGTGAGCACAATAAGCATGTGAGCACAATAAGCATGTGAGCACAATAAGCATGTGAGCACAATAAGCATGTGAGCACAATAAGCATGTGAGCACAATAAGCATGTGAGCACAATAAGCATGTAAGCACAATAAGCATGTGAGCACAATAAGCATGTGAGCACAATAAGCATGTGAGCACAATAAGCATGTGAGCACAATAAGCATGTGAGCACAATAAGCATGTGAGCACAATAAGCATGTGAGCACAATAAGCATGTGAGCACAATAAGCATGTGAGCACAATAAGCATGTGAGCACAATAAGCATGTGAGCACAATGAGCATGTGAGCACAATAAGCATGTGAGCACAATGAGCATGTGAGCACAATAAGCATGTAAGCACAATAAGCATGTGAGCACAATAAGCATGTGAGCACAATAAGCATGTGAGCACAATGAGCATGTGAGCACAATAAGCATGTGAGCACAATGAGCATGTGAGCACAATAAGCATGTAAGCACAATAAGCATGTGAGCACAATAAGCATGTGAGCACAATGAGCATGTGAGCACAATAAGCATGTGAGCACAATAAGCATGTGAGCACAATAAGCATGTGAGCACAATGAGCATGTGAGCACAATAAGCATGTGAGCACAATAAGCATGTGAGCACAATGAGCATGTGAGCACAATAAGCATGTGAGCACAATAAGCATGTGAGCACAATAAGCATGTGAGCACAATAAGCATGTGAGCACAATAAGCATGTGAGCACAATAAGCATGTGAGCACAATAAGCATGTGAGCACAATGAGCATGTGAGCACAATAAGCATGTGAGCACAATGAGCATGTGAGCACAATAAGCATGTGAGCACAATAAGCATGTGAGCACAATAAGCATGTGAGCACAATAAGCATGTGAGCACAATAAGCATGTGAGCACAATAAGCATGTGAGCACAATGAGCATGTGAGCACAATAAGCATGCGAGCACAATAAGCATGTGAGCACAATAAGCATGTGAGCACAATAAGCATGTGAGCACAATAAGCATGTGAGCACAATAAGCATGTGAGCACAATAAGCATGTGAGCACAATAAGCATGTGAGCACAATAAGCATGTGAACACAATAAGCATGTGAGCACAATGAGCATGTGAGCACAATAAGCATGTGAGCACAATAAGCATGCGAGCACAATAAGCATGTGAGCACAATAAGCATGTGAGCACAATAAGCATGTGAGCACAATAAGCATGTGAGCACAATAAGCATGTGAGCACAATAAGCATGTGAGCACAATAAGCATGTGAGCACAATAAGCATGTGAGCACAATGAGCATGTGAGCACAATGAGCATGTGAGCACAATAAGCATGTGAGCACAATAAGCATGTGAGCACAATGAGCATGTGAGCACAATGAGCATGTAAGCACAATAAGCATGTGAGCACAATAAGCATGTGAGCACAATAAGCATGTGAGCACAATAAGCATGTGAGCACAATAAGCATGTGAGCACAATAAGCATGTGAGCACAATGAGCATGTGAGCACAATAAGCATGTGAGCACAATAAGCATGCGAGCACAATAAGCATGTGAGCACAATAAGCATGTGAGCACAATAAGCATGTGAGCACAATAAGCATGTGAGCACAATAAGCATGTGAGCACAATAAGCATGTGAGCACAATGAGCATGTGAGCACAATAAGCATGTGAGCACAATAAGCATGTGAGCACAATGAGCATGTGAGCACAATAAGCATGCGAGCACAATAAGCATGTGAGCACAATAAGCATGTGAGCACAATAAGCATGTGAGCACAATAAGCATGTGAGCACAATGAGCATGTGAGCACAATAAGCATGTGAGCACAATAAGCATGTGAGCACAATAAGCATGTGAGCACAATAAGCATGTGAGCACAATGAGCATGTGAGCACAATAAGCATGTGAGCACAATAAGCATGTGAGCACAATAAGCATGTGAGCACAATGAGCATGTGAGCACAATAAGCATGTGAGCACAATAAGCATGTGAGCACAATAAGCATGTGAGCACAATAAGCATGTGAGCACAATGAGCATGTGAGCACAATAAGCATGTGAGCACAATGAGCATGTGAGCACAATGAGCATGTGAGCACAATAAGCATGTGAGCACAATAAGCATGTGAGCACAATAAGCATGTGAGCACAATAAGCATGTGAGCACAAAAAGCATGTGAGCACAATGAGCATGTGAGCACAATAAGCATGTGAGCACAATAAGCATGTGAGCACAATGAGCATGTGAGCACAATAAGCATGTGAGCACAATAAGCATGTGAGCACAATAAGCATGTGAGCACAATGAGCATGTGAGCACAATAAGCATGTGAGCACAATAAGCATGTGAGCACAATAAGCATGTGAGCACAATAAGCATGTGAGCACAATAAGCATGTAAGCACAATAAGCATGTGAGCACAATAAGCATGTGAGCACAATAAGCATGTAAGCACAATAAGCATGTGAGCACAATAAGCATGTAAGCACAATAAGCATGTGAGCACAATAAGCATGTGAGCACAATAAGCATGTGAGCACAATGAGCATGTGAGCACAATAAGCATGTGAGCACAATGAGCATGTGAGCACAATGAGCATGTGAGCACAATGAGCATGTGAGCACAATGAGCATGTGAGCACAATGAGCATGTGAGCACAATAAGCATGTGAGCACAATAAGCATGTGAGCACAATAAGCATGTGAGCACAATAAGCATGTGAGCACAATAAGCATGTGAGCACAATAAGCATGTGAGCACAATAAGCATGTGAGCACAATAAGCATGTGAGCACAATAAGCATGTGAGCACAATAAGCATGTGAGCACAATAAGCATGTGAGCACAATAAGCATGTGAGCACAATAAGCATGAGAGCACAATAAGCATGTGAGCACAATGAGCATGTGAGCACAATAAGCATGTGAGCACAAAAAGCATGTGAGCACAATGAGCATGTGAGCACAATAAGCATGTGAGCACAAAAAGCATGTGAGCACAATGAGCATGTAAGCACAATGAGCATGTAAGCACAATAAGCATGTGAGCACAATAAGCATGTGAGCACAAAAAGCATGTGAGCACAATAAGCATGTGAGCACAATAAGCATGTAAGCACAATAAGCATGTGAGCACAATAAGCATGTGAGCACAATAAGCATGTGAGCACAATAAGCATGTAAGCACATGCGAGCACAATAAGCATGTGAGCACAATAAGCATGTGAGCACAATAAGCATGTGAGCACAATAAGCATGTGAGCACAATAAGCATGTAAGCACAATGAGCATGTAAGCACAATAAGCATGTAAGCACAATAAGCATGTGAGCACAATAAGCATGTGAGCACAATAAGCATGTGAGCACAATAAGCATGTGAGCACAATGAGCATGTGAGCACAATAAGCATGTAAGCACAATAAGCATGTGAGCACAATAAGCATGTGAGCACAATAAGCATGTGAGCACAATGAGCATGTGAGCACAATAAGCATGTGAGCACAATAAGCATGTGAGCACAATAAGCATGTGAGCACAATAAGCATGTGAGCACAATAAGCATGTGAGCACAATAAGCATGTGAGCACAATAAGCATGTGAGCACAATAAGCATGTGAGCACAATAAGCATGTGAGCACAATAAGCATGTGAGCACAATAAGCATGTAAGCACAATAAGCATGTGAGCACAATAAGCATGTGAGCACAATAAGCATGTAAGCACAATAAGCATGTAAGCACAATAAGCATGTGAGCACAATAAGCATGTGAGCACAATAAGCATGTAAGCACAATAAGCATGTAAGCACAATAAGCATGTGAGCACAATAAGCATGCGAGCACAATAAGCATGTAAGCACATGCGAGCACAATAAGCATGTGAGCACAATGAGCATGTGAGCACAATAAGCATGTGAGCACAATAAGCATGTGAGCACAATAAGCATGTGAGCACAATAAGCATGCGAGCACAATAAGCATGTGAGCACAATAAGCATGTAAGCACAATAAGCATGTGAGCACAATAAGCATGTGAGCACAATAAGCATGTGAGCACAATGAGCATGTGAGCACAATAAGCATGTGAGCACAATAAGCATGTAAGCACAATAAGCATGTGAGCACAATAAGCATGTGAGCACAATAAGCATGTGAGCACAATAAGCATGTGAGCACAATAAGCATGTGAGCACAATAAGCATGTGAGCACAATAAGCATGTGAGCACAATAAGCATGTGAGCACAATAAGCATGTGAGCACAATAAGCATGTGAGCACAAAAAGCATGTGAGCACAATGAGCATGTGAGCACAATAAGCATGTGAGCACAATAAGCATGTGAGCACAATAAGCATGCGAGCACAATAAGCATGCGAGCACAATAAGCATGTGAGCACAATAAGCATGCGAGCACAATAAGCATGTGAGCACAAAAAGCATGTGAGCACAATGAGCATGTGAGCACAATAAGCATGTGAGCACAATAAGCATGTGAGCACAATAAGCATGCGAGCACAATAAGCATGCGAGCACAATAAGCATGTGAGCACAATAAGCATGTGAGCACAATAAGCATGTGAGCACAATAAGCATGTGAGCACAATAAGCATGTGAGCACAATAAGCATGTGAGCACAATAAGCATGTGAGCACAATAAGCATGTGAGCACAATAAGCATGTGAGCACAATAAGCATGCGAGCACAATAAGCATGTAAGCACAATAAGCATGTAAGCACAATAAGCATGTGAGCACAATAAGCATGTGAGCACAATAAGCATGTGAGCACAATAAGCATGCGAGCACAATAAGCATGTAAGCACAATAAGCATGCGAGCACAATAAGCATGTGAGCACAATAAGCATGTGAGCACAATAAGCATGTGAGCACAATGAGCATGTGAGCACAATAAGCATGTGAGCACAATAAGCATGTGAGCACAATAAGCATGTGAGCACAATAAGCATGTGAGCACAATGAGCATGTGAGCACAATGAGCATGTGAGCACAATAAGCATGTGAGCACAATAAGCATGTAAGCACAATAAGCATGTGAGCACAATAAGCATGTGAGCACAATAAGCATGTGAGCACAATAAGCATGTAAGCACAATAAGCATGTGAGCACAATAAGCATGTGAGCACAATAAGCATGCGAGCACAATAAGCATGTGAGCACAATAAGCATGTAAGCACAATAAGCATGTGAGCACAATAAGCATGTTAGCACAATAAGCATGTGAGCACAATAAGCATGTAAGCACAATAAGCATGTAAGCACAATAAGCATGTGAGCACAATAAGCATGTAAGCACAATAAGCATGTGAGCACAATAAGCATGTAAGCACAATAAGCATGTGAGCACAATAAGCATGTGAGCACAATAAGCATGTAAGCACAATAAGCATGTAAGCACAATAAGCATGTGAGCACAATAAGCATGTAAGCACAATAAGCATGTGAGCACAATAAGCATGTGAGCACAATAAGCATGTGAGCACAATAAGCATGTGAGCACAATAAGCATGTAAGCACAATAAGCATGTAAGCACAATAAGCATGTGAGCACAATAAGCATGCGAGCACAATAAGCATGCGAGCACAATAAGCATGTAAGCACAATAAGCATGTGAGCACAATAAGCCTGTATGAAAGATAAGCATGAACGTTTTACGTTTTACGTATGCCTCCCTGCAGGAGTAATGCAATTGTAACCATGAGTTGGTCCCCCCTCGCATACTTCACCTAGCCCCTCCTATCCCGAGACCCTTAACCCTTCGCCCTAAACCTTTAAACCTAAATCTTTTAAGCCCCCCTATCAACCCTCCCACTCCCACCTCACACACTCACTCACCCACAACCACGACCCTTACAACCCATATGTGCCTTAGTATCCAAACCATCTGGGAAGCTGCATGGAATGTACTGCCAGCTGTTGCAGGGGGGCTGTACGGCTAGCTGCTACAGGCTTGCCCATCTGCCCAGTGCTGTCCTTTTCAGGAGCCGTAGTGTGAAAAAGTGTGACTGGGTGGGGAAAATGTGGGCGTAAAACCGAGGCCGCCAGGCCTCCTTGGGGGGGGCGGAGGGGCGCTCCGAGCCCCCCCGCATGGGGGTCCGGGGGCCACACCCCCCTGTGGGGGTTTGGGGGCGAAGCCCCGAGGTTCAGAGACACTTTGTGATGTCGTCCTTGAAATCTTCATTGAAATCTTCATTGAAATCTTCATTGAAATCTTACGCAAATTGTCATCATCACGATAATTTAAGGCCACCAGCCAATCATGATTCAGTCGGTCAAAATATCTACGATACCGTACCGATGCTGAAATTAGGCCCTAAACCCTCAACCTAGACCTCAATCAGAATTAAGGCAGATTCATCTGTAAGCATGGCAGATTGGCAGGTGATTCTTGTTGCTATTGTGCTGCTGGCTGTGTCAGCTGTTCTTCTGGCTGTTGCTCCTCTGGGTCTACTTGTAGTTCTGCTCCTGCTGGCTGTTCCAATGTTGTCCCTGCTTGCTGCTCTGGCTGCTGTTGTTCTGCCTCTACCCTGGCCTTTTTCTTGGGGGGCCTACCCATTCGGGGCCGGCCCCCTTCGTCATCGCTGATCTGTACTTAAGTTGCGCGAATGCCCGTGGTAACGTATTTGCAGCTGCAGCAAACAGGCTCAAAATTCCGATCTGGCCTCTAGCGCGACTAACGTGCGCCTGCCTTTCTCGCTTAAAAGCTTTGGTAATCTGGACTTCATAATTATCAGATAAAGCTAATTATGCTTTGTGTTCCTTCCCAATTCCGAATTCTCTGTTTGTTCACGTCAAAACCTGGTGACACACCCTGGAAAGTGGGCGTCGACTTCTTTCGGCGATTGGCTAGGCCAAAATCGACTTACTTTTGAATCGCCGTCTAGTCGCCGAATGGCGCTCAGTCGCCGAATAGTAAAGCACTGCATCTGCCCATAAGATGCCTTCCCTCCAGGAGTCTAGGTCGCAGGCACCTGGGCTAGCCCCCCCAAACCCCAAACCCTAAACCCTCATCTACCTTCCCCTCAAGGCCGCACGCACTTGGACTAGCCGCCCTAAAACCTGAACCCTAAACCCTCATCTACCTTCTCCTCCAGGCCGCACGCACTTGGGCTAGTACCCCTAAACCCTTAACCCGTAACCCTCATCTACTTCCCCTGCAGGCCCCGCACGCACTCGGACTAGTCCCCCTAAACCCTGAACCCTAAACCCTCATCTACCTTCCCCTCCAGACCGCGCGTACCTGGGCTAGCCCCCTAAACCCTGAACCCTAAACCCTCATCTACCTTTCCCCTCCAGGCCGCGCGTACCCTAGACGTGTGTCGCATCATGCTGGTGCCGCGTGCAGCCTATGACAGCATCAGTCGGGATTTCCTGCTGGGTTCACAACAGGTGGGGGGAGACTTATAATGGACTGGTTATTGTGACAGTGTGTGTGCATCCACCCCAAAAGCCTTTTCCGAGGGTCGGGCACTCAGATCCAGAGCTGTAATAGGCGGAGGTCAGGTCTATTGGAGGTGGAGGGGGGAGGGGACCTTCCATGCAAGGCAAACCACGAAAGCCCGATATGACAGCAGCATATGATCCACACTGCATAACTTTTTCAAAATCCCTTTTTGAGGCTCGGGCAACTCTGCTCAACTGCCCCCTCTCCCTCCCTCCTTGCCCCCAGGTGCTGACCAACCTTCTTTCCCGCTGTGACGAGCGGGTGCGGATGGAGGTGTACAGTCACCAGCGGGAGGGGTCGCCCTCGGGTGCACCAGGGCAGGCCCAAGAGAGGTACCACAGGCACCAACAGGTGAGCTGAGGAAGGGCTGCACATGCAATGTACTATTTCAGGGAGGTACACGTTCAAAGTACTATTTCAGGGAGGTACACGTTCAAAGTACTATTTCAGGAAGGTACACGTTCAAAGTACTCTTTCAGGAAGGTACATGTTCAAAGTACTCTTGCAGGGAGGTACACGTTCAAAGTACTCTTTCAGGGAGGTACACGTTCAAAGTACTCTTTCAGGAAGGTACACGTTCAAAGTACTATTTCAGGGAGGTACACGTTCAAAGTACTCTTTCAGGGAGGTACACGTTCAAAATACTCTTCCAGGAAGGTACACGTTCAAAGTACTCTTTCAGGGAGGTTCACGTTCAAAGTACTCTTTCAGGGAGGTACACGTTCAAAATACTCTTTCATGGAGGTACACGTTCAAAGTACTCTTTCAGGGTGGTACACATTCAAAATACTCTTTCATGGAGGTACACGTTCAAAATACTCTTTCAGGGAGGTACACGTTCAAAATACTCTTTCATGGAGGTACACGTTCAAAGTACTCTTTCAGGGAGGTACACGTTCAAAATACTCTTTCAGGAAGGTACACGTTCAAAGTACTCTTTCAGAGAGGTACACGTTCAAAATACTCTTTCAGGGAGGTACACGTTCAAAGTACTCTTTCAGGAAGGTACACGTTCAAAGTACTCTTGCAGGGAGGTACACGTTCAAAGTACTCTTTCAGGGAGGTACACGTTCAAAGTACTCTTTTAGGGAGGTACACGTTCAAAATACTCTTTCATGGAGGTACACGTTCAAAGTACTCTTTCAGGGAGGTACACGTTCAAAGTACTCTTTCAGGGAGGTACACGTTCAAAATACTCTTTCAGGGAGGTACACGTTCAAAGTACTCTTTCAGGGAGGTACACGTTCAAAATACTCTTTCAGGGAGGTACACGTTCAAAGTACTCTTTCAGGGAGGTACACGTTCAAAGTACTATTTCAGGGAGGTACACGTTCAAACTACTCTTTCAGGGAGGTACACGTTCAAAATACTCTTTCAGGGAGGTACACGTTCAAAATACTCTTTCATGGAGGTACACATTCAAAGTACTCTTTCAGGGAGGTACACGTTCAAAATACTCTTTCAGGAAGGTACACGTTCAAAGTTCTCTTTCAGGAAGGTACACGTTCAAAATACTCTTTCAGGGAGGTACACGTTTAAAATACTCTTTCATGGAGGTATACGTTCAAAGTACTATTTCAGGGAGGTACACGTTCAAAGTACTCTTTCAGGGAGGTACACGTTCAAAATACTCTTTCAGGGAGGTACACGTTCAAAGTACTCTTTCAGGGAGGTACACGTTCAAAGTACTCTTTCAGGTAGGTACACGTTCAAAGTACTCTTTCAGGGAGGTACACGTTCAAAGTACTCTTTCAGGGAGGTACACGTTCAAAATACTCTTTCAGGGAGGTACACGTTCAAAGTAATCTTTTAGGGAGGTACACGTTCAAAATACTCTTTCATGGAGGTACACGTTCAAAATACTCTTTCAGGAAGGTACACGTTCTAAGTTCTCTTTCAGGAAGATACACGTGCAAAATACTCTTTCAGGGCGGTACACGTTCAAAATACTCTTTCATGGAGGTACACGTTCAAAGTACTCTTTCAGGGAGGTACACGTTCAAAGTTCTCTTTCAGGGAGGTACACGTTCAAAATACTCTTTCAGGGAGGTACACGTTCAAAGTACTCTTTCAGGGAGGTACACGTTCAAAGTACTTTTTAGGGAGGTACACGCTCAAAGTACTCTTTTAGGGAGGTACACGTTCAAAGTACTCTTTCAGGGAGGTACACGTTCAAAATACTCTTTCAGGGAGGTACACGTTCAAAATACTCTTTCATGGAGGTACACGTTCAAAGTACTCTTTCAGGGAGGTACACGTTCAAAGTTCTCTTTCAGGGAGGTACACGTTCAAAATACTCTTTCAGGGAGGTACACGTTCAAAGTACTCTTTTAGGGAGGTACACGTTCAAAGTACTCTTTCAGGAAGGTACACGTTCAAAGTACTCTTTTAGGGAGGTACACGTTCAAAGTACTCTTTCAGGGAGGTACACGTTCAAAATACTCTTTCAGGGAGGTACACGTTCACATTACTCTTTCAGGGAGGTACACGTTCTAAGTACTCTTTCGGGAAGATACCAAATATATAAAAATACGCCCCAAAGGAAGTTACATCACAACATGCTGACCGAAGGAAGGTATGTTACAAAATACACCCATGGGACGAGGATTAAGATAACATCCCAGGCAGAAAGAAGCCGCCACTGGGGGTCGGAGGTTGAAACAGTGTAGCACGGGCCAAAGCCGAGTGCGCGCTATAACCTCAGCAGATGAGCAGCAAACGTTCAGGTACTTGCCATGGAGTCTGGTTACATGCCATGCAGTCTGGGAACATGCCATGCAGTCTGGGTACACGCCATGCAGTCTGGGTACACGCCATGCAGTCTGGGTACACGCCATGCAGTCTGGGTACACGCCATGCAGTCTGGGTACACGCCATGCAGTCTGGGTACACGCCATGCACGCCATGCAGTCTGGGTACACGCCATGCAGTCTGGGTTCACGCCATGTAGTCTGGGTACACGCCATGCAGTCTGGGTACACGCCATGCAGTCTGGGTACACGCCATGCAGTCTGGGTACACGCCATGCAGTCTGGGTACACGCCATGCAGTCTGGGTACACGCCATGCAGTCTAGGTACACGCCATGCAGTCTGGGTACACGCCATGCAGTCTGGGTACACACCATGCAGTCTGGGTACACGCCATGCAGTCTGGGTACACGCCATGCAGTCTGGGTACACGCCATGCAGTCTGGGTACACGCCATGCAATCTGGGTTCACGCCATGTAGTCTGAGTACACGCCATGCAGTCTGGGTACACGCCATGCAGTCTGGGTACACGCCATGCAGTCTGGGTACACGTCATGCAGTCTGGGTACACGCCATGCAGTCTGGGTACACGCCATGCAGTCTGGGTACACGCCATGCAGTCTGGGTACACGCCATGCAGTCTGGGTACACGCCATGCAGTCTGGGTTCACGCCATGTAGTCTGGGTACACGCCATGCAGTCTGGGTACACGCCATGCAGTCTGGGTACACGCCATGCAGTCTGGGTACACGCCATGCAGTCTGGGTACACGCCATGCAGTCTGGGTACTCGCCATGCAGTCTGGGTACACGCCATGCAGTCTGGGTACACGCCATGCAGTCTGGGTACACGCCATGCAGTATGTTGTATGTTGTAGGGAGGAGGGGGCCTGTAGCAGGAGGGAGGGGGGCCTGTAGTAGGGGCCTGTAGTAGGAAGGAGGGGGGCCTGTAGTAGGGGGGAGGGGGGCCTGTAGTAGGGGGGAGGGGGGCCTGTAGCAGGAGGGAGGGGGGCCTGTAGTAGGGGCCTGTAGTAGGAAGGAGGGGGGCCTGTAGTAGGGGGGAGGGGGGCCTGTAGTAGGGGGGAGGGGGGCCTGTAGTAGGGGGGAGGGGGGCCTGTAGTAGGGGCCTGTAGTAGGGGGGAGGGGGGCCTGTAGTAGGGGGGAGGGGGGCCTGTAGTAGGAGGGAGGGGGGCCTGTAGTAGGGGCCTGTAGTAGGAAGGAGGGGGGCCTGTAGTAGGGGGGAGGGGGGCCTGTAGTAGGGGGGAGGGGGGCCTGTAGTAGGGGGGAGGGGGCCTGTAGCAGGGGGGAGGGGGGCCTGTAGTAGGGGCCTGTAGTAGGGAGGAGGGGTGCCTGTAGCAGGGGGAGGGTGCCTGTAGCAGGGGGGAGGGGGGCCTGTAGTAGGGGCCTGTAGTAGGGGGGAGGGGGCCTGTAGTAAGGGGCCTGAAGTAGGGGGGAGGGGGGCCTGTAGTAGGGGGGAGGGGGGGCCTGTAGTAGTGGGGAGGGGGGCCTGTAGTAGGGGGGGGGGGGGGGGCTGTAGTAGGGGGGAGGGGAGAGCGACTCATGCACATAGAAGTAGAAGTTTCAAAGGCTCTCAGAGTCTCTCTGGGGAAAACTCTATGGGCGTATAATCCAATTATTGTAGGAGATGTTGCACATACTCTCATGCCAGGTGCAGATTCTCCGAATAATCGGGATTACTCAACTTGGCGCCCAGAGAGCGCAAAGCTGAGGACCGCCTGCGGCCCTGAACGTATGATCGGATTCTTGGTGGTAGATGCTGCACATGCTCTCATGCCAGGTGCAGATTCTCTGACAGTATCTTCAGATTCTCGGTGTTAGATGCTCTGCAAAGACAAGGTTGCCAGAGACACGTCTTGCCTCGTCATCTTTTCGGCCCCTTTCCTTCCTCGGTGATGTGTGCAAGTTTCTCTCTCTCTCTCTCTCTTGCTCTCTCTCTCTCTCAGGGCTCTGGGGGGCCCACCTCCTAGACAGGTGGAAATCCTGAACACCCCCTCTCCCCCCAAAATGTGATTTGCCCTCTCTCTCAGGGCTCAGGGGGGCCCACCTCCTGGACAGGTGGGAACCCTGAACACCCTCCTCTCCCCCCAAAATGTAAAAAACACTAGGATTCTTGTCCGGCTATGCCAGGAGCGTGCCTCTGGTCAACTATCTGCGCCGTGCATGCATGCAGGACGTGGTAGATCTAGCATTCTTGCCTTGTCATGCCAGGAGCGTGCCTCTGGTCGACTATCTGCTCCGTGCATGCATGCAGGCCGTGGTAGATCTAGCGCGCATCCGGTCGATTGTGGTGCAGCACGCGCAGCACGTCACGGAAGCGCGCACCTTCGAGTTCTTGACGGCAGCAAGCCGCGGAGACGAGGGGACGCTCCGGAAAGTGGGTTCAGGGTTCATGTATTGAGACATACACTCACTGCCGGTATTATATTATGTATATTATATATACCGTAGATTCGGTTTGCCTTCCCTCATAATTAATGTTGTTTGGGGGTGAGGGTTATGCCCGAGGGATATATCAAATATTCATTATTTGGGGTGAGGGGCGCGAATATTTAAATATCAATCAGATCGAAAATCGCTGTCTTCGAGGCCCCTGTCGCCACAACGTGTCGCCGTTCGTTCATTCGACATCTGGTACAACGGGTACCGCATTTTTTGACGTACCGGTACAAGACCTGAGCTTTGAAGCGCTGTTCGTAAAGAGGCTGCACGTTCGAGGTCTAGCGTAATGGCTTAAGAATTAAGATGTCACAGGGTCTGCTCTCTTATTTCGATCTCTCTTCAGACATGGCTTCTTATTTCGATCTTATGTGATGGCCTTCTGGTTTCGATCTCTCATCTGGTCAGCCCTCTTATTTCGATCTCTCTTCTGAAATGCGTTTTTGTTTCAATCTCATGTGATGGCCTTCTGGCTTTGATCTCTCATCTAGTCAGGCCTCTTAGTTCGGTCTCTCTTCTGGCATGCGTTCTTATTTCGATCTCATGTGATGGCCTTCTGGTTTCGATCTCTCATCTGATATGCTCCCTTGGGGATCGTGCCCACTTTGAAAGACCAGCTTGATATGAACCCAGCCTTCATGATGCCTGAGGAGCCTGGGCTGGGGCCGCCAGCACCCATTGCTTGCGAAAGGGCGCTTGCTGAAATTAGATACACAGCTGTGAGGCTTTTAACACTGCTTATAAGCGAATTTCGGTGCTGAGGGTACGGATTAAAAAAAAATGCCCCGAGGGCAGCATTAAACAACTGATTTTGTCCCGAGGGCAGCATTAAAATAAATAATTAATTGATACCCGAGGGAAGGCAAATCAAATCTACGGTACCGGTGCATAATATTATGTACATAATATTATATTACCGGTATGCATTTGTTTTCTAAATGCAGTACCGTAGATTTGTTTTGCCTTCCCTCGGGTATGAAAACATGATTTCTTTTAATGCTGCCCTCAGGGCAAACTTTCGACCCAAACTCTTATTTTCTGACTGAAATCTGGCGTTCACAATGTAATTTCTTGGATCCCTCAACCCCTAACATCATTAATTATGAGGGAAGGCAAAGCAAATCTACCGTATACGGGTTGCTTATAATTGATGAGTTGGCCAAGTTGTTCAGGATTAGGTAGCTCCTGTGTTTTTCATTGGCAGACCCTTAACCCTGTTTTCATGCTCTCATCTGCCTGTGCATTTTCCTGCTGGTGCCTCTGCCACTGTACGGCATGTGATCATCGAACCTGCACGCCCTAAATGTGCCTAACGTTGCAGCATGTGTACATATTCAAACGCTGAACCCTTACCGCGCTTGCACATATGAAAGCCTGAACCCTGAGCGCTTGCAGGACAAGTAGAAGTTTAAACGCAACCTTCTAAGCCTGGATGCACGTGAAACCCTAATCTTAGCTTCAAAACCCTAATCATAGCCCCTAAAATTAGCTTCACCTACACCCTTATCTTAGTCCCTGAACCAGGCTGCACGTCTAACCCTGATCCGAGCCTCGAAACCCTAATCATAGCCCCTAAACCTAGCTACATGTTCAACCCTGATCCGAGCCCCGAAAACCCTTATCTTGGCTCCTGAACCTAGCTGCACATAAACCCTAATCATAGCCCCTGAACCTAGACGCACGGTAGACGCCGACCTTCGCCACACGTGCACACGCTCAACCACTCAACCGTCGCCTCACTCCCTGTCCAGATGTTGGAGCAAGGCCACGAGGTCAATGCCTTGAATCATATTATTCGCTGCACGTGCACATGATCAACCTTGCAATCCTTCCTGATGCTGGAGCAAGGCTACGAGGACATTGCATTAAATCCAAACCCTTGCCACATGTGCACACGCTGAACCACTCAACCCTCGCCTCATTCTCTCACCAGATGTTGGAGCAAGGCCACGAGGTCAATGCGTGTGATTATGACAACCGGTCGGCCTTGATGCTGGCTTGCTGCAAAGGGCACGGTGAGAAGCTGGGAGCAGCTGCCTGGAAGCTGCTGCACAGGGCACGGTGAGCAGCAGGGGGCACCTGCCTCAAATCACCAAGTAAGGGGAATGGTACGGGTCAGGGAGCAGCTGCCTGGTAGCTGCAGAGAGCTCCCTCCTTCAACTGCCGGAGATCGAGCTTGCGTGTTCCCAACATCCACAAGGCAAGGGCCAGGAACCGTCATGAAAGCCTCACATGGCCGATATTGGAAGCTGGCCGAACGAACGGATTTCCTGCCACATACTTACGGCATAACATAGGGTTTTGGGCTAAAACCCCTCAACCTGATAAACCCTAGACCCTTAACCCTAAACAGCGTAACATAGTAGTATGTTTATGGCCCAGTGTCATATTTAGTGCCTGTACCGGTTTACGGGCACATGTCCCATGCATCGAATGTGATGCTCTGTTGGACTCCAACTACTCTTACGGAAAAACATCACGTGTAGAAGCTGGCCGTAATTTTAATTTCAAACGTACTCTATACGACACTCGGCCGTGTTAAATCTTCTTGACGGGAATGGAGGGACCCGCACCTATCTCTCTCCCTTCCTTGTGACCCCATGTTGAATGCTTCCGCTCCATACGTCTCGGCCGTGTGAGATTTTCTTGCTGAGATGGCCCTTACTTGTGACCCCATATTGAATGCTTCCGCTCCATACGCCTGAAAGCAGTGGCCCGCTGCTGTGCCCCTCTCACCCGTGCATGCGCGGCCCACTGCGCCCATACCCCGCTGGACTGTATTGAAAAATCCATGGCCGACGACAGCACCGGCAGCTGGGCTGTGGACCTATCTCACACACCCCTGTCCTCCCGCCTTTCTGCACATAGCCCATTGCGCCCGTGACTTGCTGGACTGTGATGCTGACCCGCAGCGCGTCGACCCCAGGTTCATTGACAGCATCGGCGGCTACGCCCTCACTCCACCCTTCCCTCACTCCTTGATGCACGCAGCCCATTGTGCCCGTGTCTTGCTGGACTGTGGTGCCGACCCGCGGCTCATTGCCTGCACAGGTAGCTGCACGCACTCTCCACCCTGCCTTCACTCCACCCTTCCCTCACACCCCCCTGTCCTCACCCCTTGGTGCAGGTAGCCCATTGCGCCCGTGCCTTGCTGGACTGTGATGCCGACCCCAGCTTCATTGACAGGACTGGCCGCTGAGCCCTCACACCACCCTTCACTCACTCCCCCCTGCCTTCACTCTACCCTGCCCTCACTCCTTGTGACACACAGCCCATTGTGCTCGCGCCCTGCTGGACTGTGGAGCTGACCCGCGGCTCATCGACAGCACCGGTAGCTGCGCGCTCATGGAGGCGTGTAAGAGCAACAACCCAGCTATCATAGCAGAGCTCATGAAACATGGGGCAAGGTGAGGGGCGCATGATGTAAAGAGCAAGTCGGGGCCGTAGGGGAAGGATGTATTTGCTTTTTACCCTCAACCCTTAAACCTAAATCTGAACCCTTAACCCTAAATCCCAAATCTTACACCCTTGACTTTCAAATTTGCCATTTTCTGCTTTGGACCCGTTCAGCACGTCCCTCCCATCCGATTGAATCAAGGGGCACGACCACCTGGCATTCTGCTGTGTTAAAACATGGGTTGAGGGTCGAGGGTTATTCAGCTGTGTGTTATCGCTCAAACAAATCAACCGGTCTCACCACCTCCCCTGCTGATACCCCCTCTGTTCCTCCCGCCCCCGCGCCGTCCCTTCCCATAACAGGGACGCGCTGTATTGATGGGCAGGGCAGTGTCCCTCCCTTCTTAGATGCACATCTGATGCCCCCTCCCGAACCTCCCACCCCGCACAAACCCCTTCCGCTCAGGCTCGACGCGGAGTCAGTTGTTTTTGCAAGGCAGCGTCCCTCCCTAGCCAGATCCACAGCTGATACCCCCCCTGCCCCCCCCCCCCCCCCCCCCCCCCTTCCACCCCCCTTGCACCCCCTTTGCACCCCCCTTGCACCCCCCCTGCCCCCTTACACCCCCTTGCACCCCATTGCTCCCCCCCCCTTTGCCCCCCCCCCTTTGCACCCTACCCCCTTACACCCCTCCCACTCACCCCTCTCCCACACACACACTCCTCTCAGGCTGAACATGGAGTCGGCTGTGTTGGCTGGGCAGCTCTGTCGGGCCGTGTACGAGGGCGACATACGGCTAATGCACAGGATGCTCCACGCGGGTGCCTCCGCCTCCGCTTGCGACTACGACATGCGCACCGCCCTGCATGTGGCAGCAGCGGAAGGGAACCTTGCGGCAGTAAAGGTCGGTAAATGAAGGGTGTAGGGTACTAGGGTTTGCAGCAGCTGCAGGGTTTGCAGCAGATCCAGGGTATGCAGCAGATCCAGGGTTTGCAGCAGATCCAGGGTTTGCACCAGATCCAGGGTCTGCAGCAGATCCAGGCTTTGCAGCAGATCCAGGATTTGCAGCAGATCCAGGGTATGCAGCAGATGCAGGGTTTGCTTCAGGGCACAGCCTACCGGCCCATATGACTGTACTATGCGTACCGCCATGCATGTGACAGCAGCGGAAGGGAACCTGGCGGCGGTTGACGTCAGCAAAGGAAGGTGTAGGGTACTAGGGTTTGCAGCAGATTCGGGGTTTACATCTGGTTCAGGGTTTGCAGTAGGGCAGAGCCTCCACCGACGTATGTGTGACTCTACTGTGCGATGCGCACAGCCCTGCATGTGGCAGCTGCGGAGGGGACCCTGGGTGCGCCATTTGTATCATTTGCCCTACTTGCTCTACATGCCCTACTTGCCCTATTGGCCCTATTGGCCCTCTTATTTGCCCAACTTGCCGATTTGCCCTACTTTCCCTATTTGCTCCTACATCTTCCCCCACACCCGCTTGCATTTGCTGGTGACTACATGCTGGTGGGGGGAGGCTCAGCGCAAGTGGCTCTGTTCATGCCCACTGAGCCCCAGGCCATGCATGTCCTGCACCATGCACTCATATGCCATGCTGCCGTGTATTTTTTATTTCGTTTTTTATTTCTTTCTGCTGCTGCCTCCACCTTGGCTTGGACCTGCTGGTTATCAGATGCTGGTGGGTGAGGGCTCGGCGCCCATCGCGGTTGTGGACCGGTTCGGCAACTCCCCGCTGGATGAGGCGCGGAGAGTGGGAGCGCAGGTAGGGGGTGGCTTGAGGGTAGGGGGGCACACTAAGGCTGAGGAGATGAGGCACGGAGGAAGGGTTCACAGGTAGGCACTTGATTGATGCTATGCACTCAAGGCCTCGACCCTTAACTGCCCTGGCCTATGGTGAGGCACGGGGATTGGGAGCGCTGGTAGGCTGACACTGGCTTGATGCCGGAGATTTGGGGGCACTAAGGCTGATGAGATGAGGCGCGGAGGGAGAGGGCACAGGTTAGCTCTTGACTCTATCTATCAAAGGCCTAACCATCAAAGGCCTAACCATCAAAGGCCTGACCATCAAAGGCCTCACCATCAAAGGCCTGACCATCAAAGGCATAACCATCAAAGGCCTGACCATCAAAGGCATAACCAATAAAGGCCTCACCATCAAAGGCCTGACCATCAAAGGCATAACCATCAAAGGCCTAACCATCAAAGGCCTGACCATCAAAGGCCTTACCATCAAAGGTCTGACCATCAAAGGCCTCACCATCAAAGGCCTCACCATCAAAGGCCTGACCATCAAAGGCCTAACCATCAAAGGCCTAACCATCAAAGGCCTCACCATCAAAGGCCTGACCATCAAAGGCCTCACCATCAAAGGTCTGACCATCAAAGGCCTGGCCATCAAAGGCCTCACCATCAAAGGCATAACCATCAAAGGCCTAACCATCAAAGGCCTAACCATCAAAGGCCTCACCATCAAAGGCCTGACCATCAAAGGCCTGACCATCAAAGGCCTAACATCAAAGGCCTGACCATCAAAGGCCTTACCATCAAAGGCCTGACCATCAAAGGCCTGACCATCAAAGGCCTGACCATCAAAGGCATAACCATCAAAGGCCTCACCATCAAAGGCCTGACCATCAAAGGCCTCACCATCAAAGGCCTGACCATCAAAGGCCTCACCATCAAAGGCCTGACCATCAAAGGCCTGACCATCAAAGGCATAACCATCAAAGGCATAACCATCAAAGGCCTGACCATCAAAGGCCTAACCATCAAAGGCCTAACCATCAAAGGCCTGACCATCAAAGGCCTGACCATCAAAGGCCTGACCATCAAAGGCCTGACCATCAAAGGCCTGACCATCAAAGGCCTAACATCAAAGGCCTGACCATCAAAGGCCTTACCATCAAAGACCTGACCATCAAAGGCCTGACCATCAAAGGCCTGACCATCAAAGGCCTGACCATCAAAGGCCTGACCATGAAAGGCCTGACCATCAAAGGTCTGACCGAGTGCGAATGCATCATCTGCTTGAACCGGGAGTTTTAGACTCTGACATCTGGCCTCCGGATTATGCCGCCGGCCGGCCCCCTTCCATCCGCTGCAGCCAGCTGGATTCTGAATGCTGCCAGCTGGATTCTGTATGCTGCCAGCTGGATTCTGAATGCTGCTAGCTGGATTCTGTATGCTGCCAGCTGGATTCTGAATGCTGCCAGCTGGATTCTGAATGCTGCCAGCTGGATTCTGAATGCTGCCAGCTGGATTCTGAATGCTGCCAGCTGGATTCTGAATGCTGCCAGCTGGATTCTGAATGCTGCCAGCTGGATTCTGAATGCTGCCAGCTGGATTCTGAATGCTGCCAGCTGGATTCTGAATGCTGTCAGCTGGATTCTGAATGCTGCCGGCTGGATTCTGAATGCTGTCAGCTGGATTCTGAATGCTGCCGGCTGGATTCTGACTGCTGCTGCTTTCCTGTTCCGCCCTCATGCCTTCGAACCCTCTTACTTTCCTCCGCCCTCCTGCCGCCCTCCTGCTGCCCCCCTTGCCGCCCCCCCTGCCGCCTCCCCTGCCTTCGTCGTCTCTTATTACTTTCCCAAGCCCGCTGCCGCCATGAACCCTAAATCCTAAACCCTTTTCCTTTACCCTAAATCCTTAACCCTAAACTTCCTCCGCCCGCCGCCGCCAGACCGTTGTGGACTACCTAGAGACGTGTGTGAGCGAGGAGGAGCAGAGCACATCGCTGGACAAGTACGTTAGAGCTAGGACGGCCGACCTGCTGCAGGTACGATGTATTGCATGTCTTACAAGTCTCAAGTCTCAAGTCTCATAGTACACCGCAGTTCAATGGCTACTACCAGATGCATTTCATATTGCTCCTGAACCCTTAACCACCAGAAGTTGATTCTCAGACCCTGCATCGACTCTAAACACTCAAACCCTAAACACTCAAACATGTGAGGCATGAATAGTGAACCCTGAACCCTAAAACTGTAACCCTGAAACCAAACCCTGAACTAACAACCTAAAACCCTACAATAATTCACCTAGCTCTGATTGCATCTTGGTTGGTTCTTCCTGCATAGCATTGAACGAATACAATGGACCTCAAAGTCTGCACCACTGACGCTTTTAGCATGCTCCAAACGTTTAGAGTCTACTGGGCCACCACCGCTGGGACAATGGGGACCACACCTTCTGCCGCATGCCTGTTTGGACACATGCCGGAGAGTAGCTGAACTGCAGCTGAAGTGTAGCTGAATTGTAGCGGAAGTGCCAAACACATAACAAGGGTGCTTGCACCCTGCCAGCGCTCTGCATTCATCGCGCTGCATGGCCAACGGGTTTGCTATAGCAAGGCCAACGGTTTTGCTATAGCAAGGTCAACGGGTTTGCTATAGCATGGCCAACGGGTTTGTTATAGCAAGGCCAACGGGTTTGCTATAGCAAGGCCAACGGGTTTGTTATAGCAAGGCCAACGGGTTAGCTATAGCAAGGCCAACAGGTTTGCTATAGCAAGGTCAACGGGTTTGCTATAGCAAGGCCAACAGGTTTGTTATAGCAAGGCCAACGGGTTAGCTATAGCAAGGCCAACAGGTTTGCTATATCAAGGTCAACGGGTTTGCTATAGCATGGCCAACGGGTTTGTTATAGCAGGCCAACGGGTTTGCTATAGCAAGGCCAACGGGTTTGTTATAGCAAGGCCAACGGGTTAGCTATAGCAAGGCCAACAGGTTTGCTATAGCAAGGTCAACGGGTTTGCTATAGCATGGCCAACGGGTTTGTTATAGCAGGCCAACGGGTTTGCTATAGCAAGGCCAACGGGTTTGTTATAGCAAGGCCAACGGGTTAGCTATAGCAAGGCCAACAGGTTTGCTGAAGCAAGGCCATTCCCTGGGTCCGCTTCTCATTTTTGTTTGAGTGCACGCCAGACTTACTTAGACGAGCACATCACTAGGCCGATGGGGACCAAACCTTGACCGAGGTACGGCCGGTGGCTCAAACAGCAGTAGAGTTAAGGGTTTCGGATTGGGGGCTTAGCAGCTGACAGCAGTAGGGTTGAGGGTTGAGGGTTGAGGGTTACGCAGCTACTAGCAGTAGGGTTAAGGGTTTAGAGTTAAGGGTTTAGCAGCTGACAGCAGGCCGTACCGCTGGCCACAGGCACTAGATTTCATCCGGAGTGCACTTACAGTATATCCTGCTGTCTCAGGGATTGTTTAGGATTTCTAATCCCAATCCGAATGGATTCCGCCGTTCTTCGTTACCTAGCGCAACTGGCCCTCAGCTGCATCGAATCAAATTCCGGGGGACCCCCGCCTTTGGTTGCGATTCGTAAGTGGTTACAGTGGTCTTTAGTGGTTTCAGGCTACGGTTCGTAACCTGCAACCACTTAAGGGATATTCCTGACTCCTGGAGCAGGCCCTGCCGGCCCCTGACTCGGCACCGAAATCCGGGGGACCCCGCCTTTGGTTACGATTCATAACCTGTGACCACTATGGGCCCCAGGGTTTATTTTAGGGAGTGGTATTACACTATCAGCTACAGTTCAGCTACACTGTGGCCCCCGGCCACAAGCCCCTGGTGCGGCCTGCCCTGCTGCTTGGGCCACAGGCCGGAGGCCGGTCCAGGTTTGGTGGGCATCGCCCCAAGGGTGGCCTCGGGGCGGCCCAGAAAAGGTGGTACTCAGCTACGTAATTCAGCCACCGTAAGGACCGTAATCGGCACAGCACTGCATTCCATATGTATTCATGCGTATAATAAGAGTGTATTCATGCGTATAATAAGAGTGTATTCATGCGTATAATAAGAGTGTATTCATGCGTATAATAAGAGTGTATTCATGCGAACGTATAATAAGAGTGTATTCATGCGTCTAATAAGAGTGTGTTTGAAGCCTATCCTGGAACACTGCTGCCCTACAGGCCTGCTCCAGCGGGGACGTTGCGAGGGTGCGCGGCATTTTGGAACGCAGCTTCCCCCCGGATCGGACAGACTATGATAACCGCACCGGCCTCATGCTGGCAGCTGTGAAGGGACACCTGGAGGTGAGGTGTGCTGCAGACTCAGGTTCAAGGTGGGGCATCTTAAGAGATTACTAGTGCGAGGATAGTTTGCATGGTAACGGTGCGGATGTGGCTACGGCCTCAAGCTGCGCTGTTTCCTTAACCACCACGCCCAAATAGGGCGTACTGTTTTTTCATTGTTTGCGAGGATAGTGAGGAATTCAGGATTACCCTGCCCATCGACTTCTCCCGCGTAAGTGAGGTGCGAACGCTGCCCACTGTGCATATTGCCCTATTTTCTATCGCCCTGTGTTCATATAGCCCTATATTATATTGCCTTGTGCTTATATAATGTCCACGACTGTTAGGTTGCCCACCTCCTCCTCAAATGGGGTGCACTGAACTGCCGCCCTCCATTTAATCTACCCTCTGTTTAAATTGCCCGCTGCCGTTAGGACGTCCGGCTCCTCCTCAAGTGAGGTGTAAATGCCACCCTCTGTTCATATTGCTTCCTGCTGTTGGGTCATTGATCTGCTTCTCATGTGGGGTGCCTAAGCGGCCCTGTGTTTGTATTGCCCACTGCTTTTAGTTTGTCCGGCTGCTCCTCAAGTGGGGTGCAAATGCCACCCACTCATATTTTCCTCTTTTTATATCGCCCTGTGATCCCAGCTGTGATCCTGTTCTGCCAGGCTCTGGTTTTATTTAATTATCTATTTAATTATCTATTTAATTATTTCCCCAATGCTGTTAGGTGGTCCGTCTGCTGCTCACGTGGGGGGCAAATGACACCCGGTCACATTTCCCTCTCTATTTATATCGTCCTGTGATCCTCTTTTGCCAGGCTCTGATTATATTACTCAATGCTGTTAGGTGGTCCGTCTGCTGCTCAAGTGGGGGGCTAACGCCGCCCTGTGTGACAATTTCGGAAGCACCGCAAAGAGTGAGGCAATCAAGTATGGATGGACGGACATCGTACGCGAGCTGGAGGCAAGGGAGAGGCCGGGAGCGCCACTGGGTGGGGGGCTGCTCTAGGCCTTTCAAGAAAGGGCACTTTCCCCTGCAGTGGAGTGGGGGGTCAGGCAATAGTGCGGCACAGGTTGCGGTTATTTCATTTTGCTTGGACTTTGGTTCCGATAGGTTGGGGTTTAGGAAATGGTGTGGCGCAGGCTGAGGGCCTTGCCATGACCTTCCTGCCTGCCTAGGCATAGGGACCTTTTCGAGCTGCGATAGAGCTTTACATTTGGTTGACTTAAATATTTAAATAATTAGCTTGCTGTGTGCTTCCTTGTGGCTTACTTATTTACCAAGGCGACCGGTGATGCAAATTTACCCGGATCTCGCTCCTCTCAACATGAATTGTATAGGAAGAAGGACTACGCACTACGCTGAAGCGTGAGGCGTCATGGGTTTCATACCACCAATTGGCAGTAACACGTAGGGCTAGTGAAAGACCCGGTCCCTCATGCTCGGTCTCCTTGAATTCCAAGATAAGCTGCAGCATATTAACAGGAATTGCATGGCATGAGTGGGGAGCTTTTATTTGCACACCTCATGTGGCGGTATCGCCCTTCGTTACTATCACATTTCATGACTCACGAGTCGCGACCTGCATCTTAATGACTTAAGCCATCTAGCTGTACTGGTCAGGGTTTCTTTTAGTGGGTACCAGACCACATTCACACTACAACCACCACCTGGCCTACACACAGCAGGTTCAAAAATCAGCACCCCAGAAATCCACGATAAATGAATACCGGTATGTAATATCATAAATTACGAAATATAAAATGTAAGAGGGTGACTGCAGCCAGGACCTCCTCCTACCCTACGACGTGGGTGATCTTGCTTTCCCTTATTTCCTCTAGTGCCTTCTCCCTTGCCTGTTCTAGCTGACTTTTTCTTTGCCGACGTGGCCGAGCTTCTTTTCAGCATGGCCCCCAGGTGTAACGTCATTAACCCTACGACGTGCATTGAGCGTGTGGTCTTTTACTGGCTATAGGAGCGCCACTGCGCCAAATTGATGCAGCAAGAAAGAAAGAAAGCTACGTCCTACTTAGAGCGTGGAGGTTAAGGAAACAACATCCGCGCTGTTACCACGAGGAAAAAAGAAAGCAGCAGCTTCCTCACGGTGTTTTTCTCTTTAGGTGTGCTTTGTTGCCCCAATGGCCACATTGACGAATAAATACAGGCGGCCGACCCAACTAAGCACTTAAGTGAAAAGGGACAGCAGGAGAACGAACCATGCCCTTCCTACTGCCCTAACAGGCCACCAGCATATATACAGACACAGACCA
Source organism: Limnomonas spitsbergensis (assembly GCA_037349105.1). Lineage (NCBI taxonomy): Eukaryota > Viridiplantae > Chlorophyta > Chlorophyceae > Chlamydomonadales > Limnomonas > Limnomonas spitsbergensis. The sequence goes on from JAYJMM010000113.1 coordinate 2,699,729, forward strand.
GAGGTGTGGGATCGAATCCCATGGTGCAAAAGACAGGCCCGCTTACAAAACATGACGTGCGTGTAAAAGATTTCAGGTAAGTGACATGTCGCAACTGCTGCTGGCTCCCCAGCACTTATTATGTCATTAACGTTACACCTTTGGGCACGCTCAAAGCTCGGCCGCGTGGGCGCCCAACTGTTCAGAAGGTAGAAAAGAGAAGAAACTAAAAGGAAGAGGGGGGGACAGGAACAAAAGGAAAGGCCGGGAAGGCAAATAAGACCAAGTCCGACACCTGAGTTCCACTGTTTATGTTTTGCGCACTGTATTGCCTTCAGCCGGCCATTGAGTGGGCAGCAGTCGCGGGGCAGATTTAAGCAGCTTATGACCAGTGTGATCCATACCATAGTCGTGAGTTTGGTATTCAACTATTCACGGGGGGGGGGGTATTTGTTGGGCGCCCAAGTGTCCGAGTTTTTGTGCAAGGCTCACAGCTGTAAATGAATTGCCAATTGAGTTTTGATGCAAGAGCTTGCTGAACGGGACTCCTAAACCCCATACCCTCCACTATCCCTAAACCCTACACTTTTACCCCTAAACCCTAAACTAGGGCTTGCTGCACCGGATGCCGAAATCCTAACCCTAAACAAGGCTTGCTGCACGGCTGCACCGGACTCTTGCAGTTGCACCCCGTGTTGTAGGCTGAAGCCGGATCTTTGCAGAATCGAACTTGACAAAATATCGCTTGCAAGTCTGTGCATTCATCGCCACATTTCTTTATAAGACAAAAAGACAATCAGGCTACAAAAAACGTCCGACTAAATCCGCCACGTGCATCTCTGCAACCTGGTTGGAAAATGGTTCCTATGCAACTTTGGCTTCTTAAACTCCTCTGTTGGGTTTATTGTACGGTATGCTGAGCACCACAAGCCTATTTCATCTCCTTTATTTGGTTTGGAATATATTCTGCACCATGCGCCCCTTCTTGGCCACGCCTGCCGCCGCCCGGTCCAATTCCTCCTCCTCCCCTGACGACAGCTTCCAGCCCATTGCGCCAAGGTTGTCCCGCACCTGCACACACACGAGTGGCAGGGCAGCGCTTATTTCAGGGTGCGTCAGCCACATTCAGGGTGCATCAGCTACATTCAGGTTGTGTCAGCTACATTTCAGGGTGCGTCAGCTACATTCAGGGTGCGTCAGCTACATTTCAAGGTGCGTCAGCTACATTTCAGGGTGCGTCAGCTACATTTCTGAGTGCGTCAGCTAAATTCAGGGTGCGTCAGCTACATTTCAGAGTGCGTCAGCTACATTTCTGGGTGCGTCAGCTACATTGCAGGTTGCGTCAGCTACATTTCAGGGTGCATCAGCTACATTTCAGGGACGGCAGGTACATTTCTGCTACCATCTGGCTTACGACCCACAGTCCTAGATCCATGACCTGAGACCCATCATTCCATGATCCTTCGCCCATCCTCCTACACCCATGCCTACTGTCCACCATACCCAAAGTCCCCACCCTGCACCTGGTGCCCTCGATCACCTGCCACAGGGTTAATGGTTTCGGTTTGATCCTGAACCCTAAACCACCGCTACCCTAAATCCCCTGCTGTCGGGTTTAGGGTTTCGTTTTAATCCTGAACCCTACACCATCCAGTGCCCGACATCACCTGCCACAGGGTTAATGGTTTCGTTTTAATCGTGAGCCCTAAACCATTGCGTGCCCTAAATCCCCTGCTGCAGGGTTTCGGGTTTCGTTTTAATCCTGAACCCTAAACCATGCGGTGCTCTAGATCCCCTGCTGCATGGTTTAATGTTTCGTTTTAATCCTGAACCCTAAACCATCGCGTGCCCTAAATCCCCTGCTGCATGGTTTCGGGTTTCGATTTAATCCTGAACCCTAAACCATGCGGTGCTCTAGATCCCCTGCTGCATGGTTTAATGTTTCGTTTTAATCCTGAACCCTAAACCATCGCGTGCCCTAGATGACGCCACCTGCTGCAGGTCCTTGGCTCCGGGTATCGGCACAGTGCCCTTGCACATGCACCAGTTGATAGCCACCTGCATACACGGTCGACACGCATGGTCGTATAGGAGGCATGCAGGAGGAGGGAAACAAGGACCCAGATTCAAAAGGTGACAACTTAATGACCGTTTATACATCGAGCTCGCTCCTGAGCTTGATTTTATGGTATGCCTTCACAAAGCCACACACCCGCACACACCCATTCCTACCCACACTTCCACCCCACACTTCCACCCCACCCACGTCCCCAACAGGGCATCAATATTCAATATTCTGGGAACTCTTGTCGTCAGCAGGCAGCTCCTCTCATCCATTACCATCTCAGGTCGGGGTTTAGGCTTGTCGGGATTGTTTATACACAGAACCCTGATCCCTATCCCTCTCACGATGGCAGCAGACACATCCTCGGCCCATACCGCACTCTTTGCTGTACTTTCACATGCCCTCGTGAGCCATACCATGTTTCTTACCTCACTTCCTTACCTGTTAAATGGTCTTCCGCCTGCCTTTGGCCACAGTTGGCCCATACCACACTCTTTCCTGAACCTGGCTTGCTTCTTCCCTTCTTATCCCCACCTGCGACATGGTCTTCCGCCTGCCTTTGGCCACAGTTGGCCCATACCACACTCTTTCCTGAACCTGGCTTGCTTCTTCCCTTCTTATCCCCACCTGCGACATGGTCTTCCGCCTGCCTTTGGCCACAATTGGCCCATACCACACTCTTTCCTGAACCTGGCTTGCTTCTTCCCTTCTTTTCCCCACCTGCGACATGGTCTTCCGCCTGCCTTTGGCCACAGTTGGCCCATTCTACACTCTTTCCTGAACCTGGCTTGCTTCTTCCCTTCTTATCCCCACCTGCGACATGGTCTTCCGCCTGCCCTTGGCCACAGCTTCCAGCACCTGAGTAGAGCAATGCAGCCATGGCCCGGATCAGAAGATGATAGCCAGCAGTACCACACACTAAACCCTCAACCTGATCATAGGATGATAGCCAGCAGTACCACACACTAAACCCTCAACACTGATCAGAGGATGATAGCCAGCAGTACCACACACTAAAACCTCAACCCTGATCAGAGGATGATACCAGCAGTACCACACACTTAACCCTCAACCCTGATCAGAAGATGATAGCCAGCAGTACCACACACTAAAACCTCAACCCTGATCAGAGGATGATAGCCAGCAGTACCACACACTTAACCCCCAACCCTGATCAGAGAATGATAGCAAGCAGTACCACACACTAAACCCTAAAACATGATCAGAAGATGATAGCCGGCAGTACCACACACTAAAACCGCAACCCTGATCAGAATATGATATCCAGCAGTACCACACACTAAACCCTCAACCCTGATCAGAGGATGATAGCCAGCAGTACCACACACTAAACCCTAAAACATGATCAGAAGATGATAGCCAGCAGCACCACACACTTCACAAAAACGACCAACATTCAAACAAGCACCACATTTTCACGCCTGTATCGACGCGCCTCACCTATTGCACACATTGATCAATGCAGCCATGGCCCCGCTCAGGAGATTATAGCTGGCGGCACCACACATTAGTACACTCAGGGAACTAGGGAAGTGACGCCGAGGCCGGCGCCAAGAAAAATGGGCCGAAGACCCATTTCTCCGGCCATCTTGCCACCCCCCCCCCGGCTAATCCCGGTAAATATAGGGGTTTGGCCGACTCTGCCCCCGGCGTCAGCCGGATTTTTCATATTCTCACGACTCTCCCTGGCTAAATACATTATTGAAATGGCGACTATTGACTCAGATGCACTGTACACAACATATGTTGACCAACAAAACCACCTTTCACGAACTTTGAACAGCAAGCTCCACGCACTGAACACAGCCACCAAAAAGCGTGTCCGTGGCAGCATTGGACATATGAACCGCGACCACACTCATGAGATGACAGCAGGCACACTTGCACATATTGACCATGCCTGATCAGGAGATGATGATAGCCGGCAGCACCAGACACTTCACACATGATGGACCAGTAAGCATCATTTTTTTTCAAAAACAGTCAAACATGTCAGTGCAGCCGTCGGACACCGTTTTCAAATAAACCATAACGCACGACGAAACCCTAGAACCTTAAACCCTTAACCACGCACTAAGAAGACCCCCCAGTCTGACCCATTTAAAAACGGCAACTAAGCAGACGCGCATACAGAGGATGTTACCCGCAGATTATCACCAGCCGGCAGAGAAATATTTAGAGTAACATTAAAAGTAACAGCAACTAACCTGTAGCAGCGGTTGGATCTCAGGAAGCAGTTGCTTGAACAGTAGGCCTCGCGGGCCCTCGGGAAGCACCTCCGCGCTGTACTTGCCTGCAATATATAGACAATTACTCAGCAGCCAGCATGGGTCACAGGAGGATGCACGGTGGCAAATCTATACCGTGCAGCATTGCCTCATGGGGGCATGTTAGCCCTTTCACCCACAACTCCCACCACACGCACCCTCAGACGTTAAATCCTGAACTGGCCATCAGCGTGGGGCATTAGGCAAAAGGAAGGAGCTCATGCGCATGCTCATGGATGCAACCATAAACCAGGGACCCTTGCCACACAGGCACACGCTAACCCGGCTGAACCCTAAACCCTCACCAGGGGGCCTTCTAACGAGGCTGCCATTCTCACTGATGACGATGGCATGGAGTAACGCATCACGAGGATGGTCCTAATCTGCTTCTCACCTGACAGCACACTGAGGGCCAGGGAGGGCTCCCAATGAGGCTGTCATACTAACTACCAGTGACGGGGATGGCATAAAGCAGCTTAAAACAAGGATGGTCATCAGCTGCTTGTCACCCGACAGCACGCCAAGCGCCAGGGGGCATTATAATGAGGCTGGCATTCTAACCTTGCTGCCATTCTCACTGACGAGAGGGCGTATGGGGAAATGCATCACGAGGTTGGTCCTAAGAATTAAACCCCAACCTGCTTCTCACCTGACAGCACACCGAGGGCCAGAGGGCTGTATGCAATGAGGCCAACGCCCAGCTCCTCACACACCTCCTGCGCCTCCTGCTGCTCAGTCCCCCAGCTGAGTAGGGAGAACTGGATCTGCAAGGGAGGAGAGGGGGGCGCGCAGCGCTTGCTTAAAAGAGGGTTCAGGATTGATCCTGTTTCTGCTCAGTTCACCAGCTGAGTACGGAGAACTGGATCTGCAAGGGGGAGAGGGGGGTGCGCAGCAGTTGGATCAAAGAGGGTTCAGCATTGACCCTGTTTCTTCTCCAGCAGTTGGATCAAAGAAGGTTCAGGATTGACCCTGTTTCTGCTCCAGCTGTTGTATCAAAGAGGGTTCAGGATCGACCCTGTTTCTGCTCCAGCAGTTGGATCAAAGAGGGTTCAGCATTGACCCTGTTTCTGCTCCAGCAGTTGGATCAAAGAGGGTTCAGGATTGACCCTGTTTCTGCTCCAGCAGTTGGATCAAAGAGGGTTCGGCATTGACCCTGTTTCTGCTCCAGCAGTTGGATCAAAAAGGGTTCAGGATTGACCCTGTTTCTGCTCCAGCAGTTGGATCAAAGAGGGTTCAGCATTGACCCTGTTTCTGCTCCAGCAGTTGGATCAAAGAGGGTTCAGCATTGACCCTGTTTCTGCTCCAGCAATTGGATCAAAGAGGGTTCAGGGTTGACCCTGTTTCTGCTCCAGCAGTTGGATCAAAGAGGGTTCAGGATTGACCCTGTTTTTGCTCCAGCAATTGGATCAAAGAGGGTTCAGCATTGACCCTGTTTGTGCTCCATTAGTTGGATCATAGAGGGTTCAACATCGACCCTGTTTCTGCTCCAGCAGTTGGATCAAAGAGGGTTCAGGATTGACCCAGTTTCTGCTCCAGCAGTTGGATCAAAGAGGGTTCAGCATTGACCCTGTTTCTGCTCCAGCAGTTGGATCAAAGAGGGTTCAGCATTGACCCTGTTTCTGCTCCAGCAGTTGGATCAAAAAGGGTTCAGCATTGACCCTGTTTCTGCTCCATTAGTTGGATCAAAGAGGGGTCAGCATTGGCCCTGTTTCTGCTCCAGCAGTTGGACCAAAGAGGGTTCAGCATTACCCTGTTTCTGCTCCATTAGTTGGATCAAAGAGGGTTCAGCATTGACCTTATTTCTGCTCCAGCAGTTGGATCAAAGAGGGTTCAGGATTGACCCTGTTTTTGCTCCAGCAGTTGGATCAAAAAGGGTTCAGCATTGACCCTGTTTCTGCTCCATTAGTTGGATCATAGAGGGTTCAGCATTAACCCTGTTTCTGCTCTAGCAGTTGGATCAAAGAGGGTTCAGGATTGACCCTGTTTCTGCTCCAGCAGTTGGATCAAAGAGGGTTCAGGATTGACCCTGTTTCTGCTCCAGCAGTTGGATCATAGAGGGTTCAGCATTGACCCTGTTTCTGCTCCAGCAGTTGGATCAAAGAGGGTTCAGGATTGACCCTGTTTCTGCTCCAGCAGTTGGATCAAAAAGGGTTCAGGATTGACCCTGTTTCTGCTCCAGCAGTTGGATCAAAGAGGGTTCAGCATTGACCCTGTTTCTGCTCCAGCAGTTGGATCAAAAAGGGTTCAGGATTGACCCTGTTTCTGCTCCAGCAGTTGGATCAAAGAGGGTTCAGGATTGACCCCGTTTCTGCTCCAGCAGTTGGATCAAAGAGGGTTCAGGATTGACCCTGTTTCTGCTCCAGCAGTTGGACCAAAGAGGGTTCAGCATTGACCCTGTTTCTGCTCCAGCAGTTGGATCAAAAAGGGTTCAGGATTGACCCTGTTTCTGCTCCAGCAGTTGGATCAAAAAAGGTTCAGGATTGACCCTGTTTTTGCTCCAGCAATTGGATCAAAGAGGGTTCAGCATTGACCCTGTTTCTGCTCCAGCAGTTGGATCAAAGAGGGTTCAGGATTGACCCTGTTTCTGCTCCAGCAGTTGGATCAAAGAGGGTTCAGGATTGACCCTGTTTTTGCTCCAGCAGTTGAATCATAGAGGGTTCAGCATTGACCCTGTTTCTGCTCCAGCAGTTGGATCAAAGAGGGTTCAGGATTGACCCTGTTTCTGCTCCAGCAGTTGGATCAAAGAGGGTTCAGGATTGACCCTGTTTCTGCTCCAGCAGTTGGATCAAAGAGGGTTCAGCATTGACCCTGTTTCTGCTCCAGCAGTTGGATCAAAAAGGGTTCAGGATTGACCCTGTTTCTGCTCCAGCAGTTGGATCAAAGAGGGTTCAGGATTGACCCTGTTTCTGCTCAAGCAGTTGGATCAAAAAGGGTTCAGGATTGACCCTGTTTCTGCTCCAGCAGTTGGACCAAAGAGGGTTCAGCATTGACCCTGTTTCTGCTCCAGCAGTTGGATCAAAGAGGGTTCAGGATTGACCCTGTTTCTGCTCCAGCAGTTGGATCAAAAAAGGTTCAGGATTGACCCTGTTTTTGCTCCAGCAATTGGATCAAAGAGGGTTCAGCATTGACCCTGTTTCTGCTCCAGCAGTTGGATCAAAGAGGGTTCAGGATTGACCCTGTTTCTGCTCCAGCAGTTGGATCAAAGAGGGTTCAGGATTGACCCTGTTTTTGCACCAGCAGTTGGATCAAAGAGGGTTCAGGATTGACCCTGTTTCCGCTCCAGCAGTTGGATCAAAGAGGGTTCAGGATTGACCCTGTTTCTGCTCCAGCAGTTGCATCAAAAAGGGTTCAGGATTGACCCTGTTTCTGCTCCAGCAGTTGGATCAAAGAGGGTTCAGCATTGACCCTGTTTCTGCTCCAGCAGTTGGATCAAAAAGGGTTCAGGATTGACCCTGTTTCTGCTCCAGCAGTTGGATCAAAGAGGGTTCAGCATTGACCCTGTTTCTGCTCCAGCAGTTGGATCAAAGAGGGTTCAGCATTGACCCTGTTTCTGCTCCAGCAATTGGATCAAAGAGGGTTCAGGGTTGACCCTGTTTCTGCTCCAGCAGTTGGATCAAAGAGGGTTCAGGATTGACCCTGTTTTTGCTCCAGCAATTGGATCAAAGAGGGTTCAGCATTGACCCTGTTTGTGCTCCATTAGTTGGATCATAGAGGGTTCAACATCGACCCTGTTTCTGCTCCAGCAGTTGGATCAAAGAGGGTTCAGGATTGACCCTGTTTCTGCTCCAGCAGTTGGATCAAAGAGGGTTCAGCATTGACCCTGTTTCTGCTCCAGCAGTTGGATCAAAGAGGGTTCAGGATTGACCCTGTTTCTGCTCCAGCAGTTGGATCAAAGAGGGTTCAGCATTGACCCTGTTTCTGCTCCAGCAGTTGGATCAAAAAGGGTTCAGGATTGACCCTATTTCTGCTCCAGCAGTTGGATCAAAGAGGGTTCAGCATTGACCCTGTTTCTGCTCCAGCAGTTGGATCAAAAAGGGTTCAGGATTGACCCTGTTTCTGCTCCAGCAGTTGGATCAAAAAAGGTTCAGGATTGACCCCGTTTCTGCTCCAGCAGTTGGATCAAAGAGGGTTCAGGATTGACCCTGTTTCTGCTCCAGCAGTTGGACCAAAGAGGGTTCAGCATTGACCCTGTTTCTGCTCCAGCAGTTGGATCAAAAAGGGTTCAGGATTGACCCTGTTTCTGCTCCAGCAGTTGGATCAAAAAAGGTTCAGGATTGACCCTGTTTTTGCTCCAGCAATTGGATCAAAGAGGGTTCAGCATTGACCCTGTTTCTGCTCCAGCAGTTGGATCAAAGAGGGTTCAGGATTGACCCTGTTTCTGCTCCAGCAGTTGGATCAAAGAGGGTTCAGGATTGACCCTGTTTTTGCTCCAGCAGTTGAATCATAGAGGGTTCAGCATTGACCCTGTTTCTGCTCCAGCAGTTGGATCAAAGAGGGTTCAGGATTGACCCTGTTTCTGCTCCAGCAGTTGGATCAAAGAGGGTTCAGGATTGACCCTGTTTCTGCTCCAGCAGTTGGATCAAAGAGGGTTCAGCATTGACCCTGTTTCTGCTCCAGCAGTTGGATCAAAAAGGGTTCAGGATTGACCCTGTTTCTGCTCCAGCAGTTGGATCAAAGAGGGTTCAGGATTGACCCTGTTTCTGCTCAAGCAGTTGGATCAAAAAGGGTTCAGGATTGACCCTGTTTCTGCTCCAGCAGTTGGACCAAAGAGGGTTCAGCATTGACCCTGTTTCTGCTCCAGCAGTTGGATCAAAGAGGGTTCAGGATTGACCCTGTTTCTGCTCCAGCAGTTGGATCAAAAAAGGTTCAGGATTGACCCTGTTTTTGCTCCAGCAATTGGATCAAAAAGGGTTCAGCATTGACCCTGTTTCTGCTCCAGCAGTTGGATCAAAGAGGGTTCAGGATTGACCCTGTTTCTGCTCCAGCAGTTGGATCAAAGAGGGTTCAGGATTGACCCTGTTTTTGCACCAGCAGTTGGATCAAAGAGGGTTCAGGATTGACCCTGTTTCCGCTCCAGCAGTTGGATCAAAGAGGGTTCAGGATTGACCCTGTTTCTGCTCCAGCAGTTGCATCAAAAAGGGTTCAGGATTGACCCTGTTTCTGCTCCAGCAGTTGGATCAAAGAGGGTTCAGCATTGACCCTGTTTCTGCTCCAGCAGTTGGATCAAAAAGGGTTCAGGATTGACCCTGTTTCTGCTCCAGCAGTTGGATCAAAGAGGGTTCAGCATTGACCCTGTTTCTGCTCCAGCAGTTGGATCAAAGAGGGTTCAGCATTGACCCTGTTTCTGCTCCAGCAATTGGATCAAAGAGGGTTCAGGGTTGACCCTGTTTCTGCTCCAGCAGTTGGATCAAAGAGGGTTCAGGATTGACCCTGTTTTTGCTCCAGCAATTGGATCAAAGAGGGTTCAGCATTGACCCTGTTTGTGCTCCATTAGTTGGATCATAGAGGGTTCAACATCGACCCTGTTTCTGCTCCAGCAGTTGGATCAAAGAGGGTTCAGGATTGACCCTGTTTCTGCTCCAGCAGTTGGATCAAAGAGGGTTCAGCATTGACCCTGTTTCTGCTCCAGCAGTTGGATCAAAGAGGGTTCAGGATTGACCCTGTTTCTGCTCCAGCAGTTGGATCAAAGAGGGTTCAGCATTGACCCTGTTTCTGCTCCAGCAGTTGGATCAAAAAGGGTTCAGGATTGACCCTATTTCTGCTCCAGCAGTTGGATCAAAGAGGGTTCAGCATTGACCCTGTTTCTGCTCCAGCAGTTGGATCAAAAAGGGTTCAGGATTGACCCTGTTTCTGCTCCAGCAGTTGGATCAAAGAGGGTTCAGGATTGACCCTGTTTCTGCTCCAGCAGTTGGATCAAAAAGGGTTCAGCATTGACCCTGTTTCTGCTCCAGCAGTTGGATCAAAGAGGGTTCAGGATTGACCCTGTTTCTGCTCCAGCAGTTGGATCAAAGAGGGTTCAGGATTGACCCTGTTTCTGCTCCAGCAGTTGGATCAAAGAGGGTTCAGCATTGACCCTGTTTCTGCTCCAGCAGTTGGATCAAAAAGGGTTCAGGATTGACCCTGTTTCTGCTCCAGCAGTTGGATCAAAGAGGGTTCAGGATTGACCCTGTTTCTGCTCAAGCAGTTGGATCAAAAAGGGTTCAGGATTGACCCTGTTTCTGCTCCAGCAGTTGGACCAAAGAGGGTTCAGCATTGACCCTGTTTCTGCTCCAGCAGTTGGATCAAAGAGGGTTCAGGATTGACCCTGTTTCTGCTCCAGCAGTTGGATCAAAAAAGGTTCAGGATTGACCCTGTTTTTGCTCCAGCAATTGGATCAAAGAGGGTTCAGCATTGACCCTGTTTCTGCTCCAGCAGTTGGATCAAAGAGGGTTCAGGATTGACCCTGTTTCTGCTCCAGCAGTTGGATCAAAGAGGGTTCAGGATTGACCCTGTTTTTGCTCCAGCAGTTGGATCAAAGAGGGTTCAGGATTGACCCTGTTTCTGCTCCAGCAGTTGGATCAAAGAGGGTTCAGGATTGACCCTGTTTCTGCTCCAGCAGTTGCATCAAAAAGGGTTCAGGATTGACCCTGTTTCTGCTCCAGCAGTTGGATCAAAGAGGGTTCAGCATTGACCCTGTTTCTGCTCCAGCAGTTGGATCAAAGAGGGTTCAGGATTGACCCTGTTTCTGCTCCAGCAGTTGGATCAAAGAGGGTTCAGCATTGACCCTGTTTCTGCTCCAGCAGTTGGATCAAAGAGGGTTCAGGATTGACCCTGTTTCTGCTCCAGCAGTTGGATCAAAGAGGGTTCAGCATTGACCCTGTTTCTGCTCCAGCAGTTGGATCAAAAAGGGTTCAGGATTGACCCTATTTCTGCTCCAGCAGTTGGATCAAAGAGGGTTCAGCATTGACCCTGTTTCTGCTCCAGCAGTTGGATCAAAAAGGGTTCAGGATTGACCCTGTTTCTGCTCCAGCAGTTGGATCAAAGAGGGTTCAGGATTGACCCTGTTTCTGCTCCAGCAGTTGGATCAAAAAGGGTTCAGGATTGACCCTGTTTCTGCTCCAGCAGTTGGATCAAAGAGGGTTCAGCATTGACCCTGTTTCTGCTCCAGCAGTTGGATCAAAGAGGGTTCAGGATTGACCCTGTTTCTGCTCCAGCAGTTGGATCAAAGAGGGTTCAGCATTGACCCTGTTTCTGCTCCAGCAGTTGGATCAAAGAGGGTTCAGCATTGACCCTGTTTCTGCTCCAGCAGTTGGATCAAAGAGGGTTCAGCATTGACCCTGTTTCTTCTCCAGCAGTTGGATCAAAGAAGGTTCAGGATTGACCCTGTTTCTGCTCCAGCTGTTGTATCAAAGAGGGTTCAGGATCGACCCTGTTTCTGCTCCAGCAGTTGGATCAAAGAGGGTTCAGGCATTGACCCTGTTTCTGCTCCAGCAGTTGGATCAAAGAGGGTTCAGGATTGACCCTGTTTCTGCTCCAGCAGTTGGATCAAAGAGGGTTCGGCATTGACCCTGTTTCTGCTCCAGCAGTTGGATCAAAAAGGGTTCAGGATTGACCCTGTTTCTGCTCCAGCAGTTGGATCAAAGAGGGTTCAGCATTGACCCTGTTTCTGCTCCAGCAGTTGGATCAAAGAGGGTTCAGCATTGACCCTGTTTCTGCTCCAGCAATTGGATCAAAGAGGGTTCAGGATTGACCCTGTTTCTGCTCCAGCAGTTGGATCAAAGAGGGTTCAGGATTGACCCTGTTTTTGCTCCAGCAATTGGATCAAAGAGGGTTCAGCATTGACCCTGTTTGTGCTCCATTAGTTGGATCATAGAGGGTTCAGCATTGACCCTGTTTCTGCTCCAGCAGTTGGATCAAAGAGGGTTCAGGATTGACCCTGTTTCTGCTCCAGCAGTTGGATCAAAGAGGGTTCAGCATTGACCCTGTTTCTGCTCCAGCAGTTGGATCAAAGAGGGTTCAGCATTGACCCTGTTTCTGCTCCAGCAGTTGGATCAAAAAGGGTTCAGCATTGACCCTGTTTCTGCTCCATTAGTTGGATCAAAGAGGGGTCAGCATTGGCCCTGTTTCTGCTCCAGCAGTTGGACCAAAGAGGGTTCAGCATTACCCTGTTTCTGCTCCATTAGTTGGATCAAAGAGGGTTCAGCATTGACCTTATTTCTGCTCCAGCAGTTGGATCAAAGAGGGTTCAGGATTGACCCTGTTTTTGCTCCAGCAGTTGGATCAAAAAGGGTTCAGCATTGACCCTTTTTCTGCTCCATTAGTTGGATCATAGAGGGTTCAGCATTAACCCTGTTTCTGCTCTAGCAGTTGGATCAAAGAGGGTTCAGGATTGACCCTGTTTCTGCTCCAGCAGTTGGATCAAAGAGGGTTCAGGATTGACCCTGTTTCTGCTCCAGCAGTTGGATCATAGAGGGTTCAGCATTGACCCTGTTTCTGCTCCAGCAGTTGGATCAAAGAGGGTTCAGGATTGACCCTATTTCTGCTCCAGCAGTTGGATCAAAGAGGGTTCAGCATTGACCCTGTTTCTGCTCCAGCAGTTGGATCAAAAAGGGTTCAGGATTGACCCTGTTTCTGCTCCAGCAGTTGGATCAAAGAGGGTTCAGGATTGACCCCGTTTCTGCTCCAGCAGTTGGATCAAAGAGGGTTCAGGATTGACCCTGTTTCTGCTCCAGCAGTTGGACCAAAGAGGGTTCAGCATTGACCCTGTTTCTGCTCCAGCAGTTGGATCAAAGAGGGTTCAGGATTGACCCTGTTTCTGCTCCAGCAGTTGGATCAAAAAAGGTTCAGGATTGACCCTGTTTTTGCTCCAGCAATTGGATCAAAGAGGGTTCAGCATTGACCCTGTTTCTGCTCCAGCAGTTGGATCAAAGAGGGTTCAGGATTGACCCTGTTTCTGCTCCAGCAGTTGGATCAAAGAGGGTTCAGGATTGACCCTGTTTTTGCTCCAGCAGTTGGATCATAGAGGGTTCAGCATTGACCCTGTTTCTGCTCCAGCAGTTGGATCAAAGAGGGTTCAGGATTGACCCTGTTTCTGCTCCAGCAGTTGGATCAAAGAGGGTTCAGGATTGACCCTGTTTCTGCTCCAGCAGTTGGATCAAAGAGGGTTCAGCATTGACCCTGTTTCTGCTCCAGCAGTTGGATCAAAAAGGGTTCAGGATTGACCCTGTTTCTGCTCCAGCAGTTGGATCAAAGAGGGTTCAGGATTGACCCTGTTTCTGCTCAAGCAGTTGGATCAAAAAGGGTTCAGGATTGACCCTGTTTCTGCTCCAGCAGTTGGACCAAAGAGGGTTCAGCATTGACCCTGTTTCTGCTCCAGCAGTTGGATCAAAGAGGGTTCAGGATTGACCCTGTTTCTGCTCCAGCAGTTGGATCAAAAAAGGTTCAGGATTGACCCTGTTTTTGCTCCAGCAATTGGATCAAAGAGGGTTCAGCATTGACCCTGTTTCTGCTCCAACAGTTGGATCAAAGAGGGTTCAGGATTGACCCTGTTTCTGCTCCAGCAGTTGGATCAAAGAGGGTTCAGGATTGACCCTGTTTTTGCTCCAGCAGTTGGATCAAAGAGGGTTCAGCATTGACCCTGTTTCCGCTCCAGCAGTTGGATCAAAGAGGGTTCAGGATTGACCCTGTTTCTGCTCCAGCAGTTGCATCAAAAAGGGTTCAGGATTGACCCTGTTTCTGCTCCAGCAGTTGGATCAAAGAGGGTTCAGCATTGACCCTGTTTCTGCTCCAGCAGTTGGATCAAAGAGGGTTCAGGATTGACCCTGTTTCTGCTCCAGCAGTTGGATCAAAGAGGGTTCAGCATTGACCCTGTTTCTGCTCCAGCAGTTGGATCAAAGAGGGTTCAGGATTGACCCTGTTTCTGCTCCAGCAGTTGGATCAAAGAGGGTTCAGCATTGACCCTGTTTTTGCTCCAGCAGTTGGATCAAAAAGGGTTCAGGATTGACCCTATTTCTGCTCCAGCAGTTGGATCAAAGAGGGTTCAGCATTGACCCTGTTTCTGCTCCAGCAGTTGGATCAAAAAGGGTTCAGGATTGACCCTGTTTCTGCTCCAGCAGTTGGATCAAAGAGGGTTCAGGATTGACCCTGTTTCTGCTCCAGCAGTTGGATCAAAAAGGGTTCAGGATTGACCCTGTTTCTGCTCCAGCAGTTAGATCTAAGAGGGTTCAGCATTGACCCTGTTTCTGCTCCAGCAGTTGGATCAAAGAGGGTTCAGGATTGACCCTGTTTTTGCTCCAGCAGTTGGATCAAAGAGGGTTCAGGATTGACCCTGTTTCTGCTCCAGCAGTTGGATCAAAGAGGGTTCAGCATTGACCCTGTTTCTGCTCCAGCAGTTGGATCAAAAAGGGTTCAGGATTGACCCTGTTTCTGCTCCAGCAGTTGGAGCAAAGAGGGTTCAGCATTGACCCTGTTTCTGCTCCAGCAGTTGGATCAAAGAGGGTTCAGGATTGACCCTGTTTCTGCTCCAGCAGTTGGATCAAAGAGGGTTCAGGATTGACCTTGTTTCTGCTCCAGCAGTTGGATCAAAGAGGGTTCAGCATTGACCCTGTTTCTGCTCCAGCAGTTGGATCAAAGAGGGTTCAGGATTGACCCTGTTTCTGCTCCAGCAGTTGGATCAAAGAGGGTTCAGCATTGACCCTGTTTCTGCTCCAGCAGTTGGATCAAAGAGGGTTCAGCATTGACCCTGTTTCTGCTCCAGCAGTTGGATCAAAGAGGGTTCAGGATTGACCCTGTTTCTGCTCCAGCAGTTGGATCAAAGAGGGTTCAGGATTGACCCTGTTTCTGCTCCATTAGTTGGATCAAAGAGGGTTCAGCATTGGCCCTGTTTCTGCTCCAGCAGTTGGACCAAAGAGGGTTCAGCATTACCCTGTTTCTGCTCCATTAGTTGGATCAAAGAGGGTTCAGCATTGACCCTATTTCTGCTCCAGCAGTTGGATCAAAGAGGGTTCAGGATTGACCCTGTTTTTGCTCCAGCAGTTGGATCAAAGAGGGTTCAGCATTGACCCTGTTTCTGCTCCATTAGTTGGATCATAGAGGGTTCAGCATTAACCCTGTTTCTGCTCCAGCAGTTGGATCAAAGAGGGTTCAGGATTGACCCTGTTTCTGCTCCAGCAGTTGGATCAAAGAGGGTTCAGGATTGACCCTGTTTCTGCTCCAGCAGTTGGATCATAGAGGGTTCAGCATTGACCCTGTTTCTGCTCCAGCAGTTGGATCAAAGAGGGTTCAGGATTGACCCTGTTTCTGCTCCAGCAGTTGGATCAAAGAGGGTTCAGGATTGACCCTGTTTCTGCTCCAGCAGTTGGATCAAAGAGGGTTCAGCATTGACCCTGTTTCTGCTCCAGCAGTTGGATCAAAGAGGGTTCAGGATTGACCCCGTTTCTGCTCCAGCAGTTGGATCAAAGAGGGTTCAGGATTGACCCTGTTTCTGCTCCAGCAGTTGGATCAAAGAGGGTTCAGGATTGACCCTGGTTTTGCTCCAGCAATTGGATCAAAGAGGGTTCAGCATTGACCCTGTTTCTGCTCCAGCAGTTGGATCAAAGAGGGTTCAGCATTGACCCTGTTTCTGCTCCAGCAGTTGGATCAAAGAGGGTTCAGGATTGACCCTGTTTCTGCTCCAGCAGTTGGATCAAAGAGGGTTCAGGATTGACCCTGTTTCTGCTCCATTAGTTGGATCAAAGAGGGTTCAGCATTGGCCCTGTTTCTGCTCCAGCAGTTGGACCAAAGAGGGTTCAGCATTACCCTGTTTCTGCTCCATTAGTTGGATCAAAGAGGGTTCAGCATTGACCCTATTTCTGCTCCAGCAGTTGGATCAAAGAGGGTTCAGGATTGACCCTGTTTCTGCTCCAGCAGTTGGATCAAAGAGGGTTCAGCATTGACCCTGTTTCTGCTCCAGCAGTTGGATCAAAAAGGGTTCAGGATTGACCCTGTTTCTGCTCCAGCAGTTGGATCAAAGAGGGTACAGGATTGACCCTGTTTCTGCTCCAGCAGTTAGATCAAAGAGGGTTCAGGATTGACCCTGTTTCTGCTCCAGGAGTTGGACCAAAGAGGGTTCAGCATTGACCCTGTTTCTGCTCCAGCAGTTGGATCAAAGAGGGTTCAGGATTGACCCTGTTTCTGCTCCAGCAGTTGGATCAAAACAGGTTCAGGATTGACCCTGTTTTTGCTCCAGCAATTGGATCAAAGAGGGTTCAGCATTGACCCTGTTTCTGCTCCAGCAGTTGGATCAAAGAGGGTTCAGGATTGACCCCGTTTCTGCCAGCAGTTGGATCAAAGAGGGTTCAGGATTGACCCTGTTTTTGCTCCAGCAGTTGGACCAAAGAGGGTTCAGGATTGACCCTGTTTCTGCTCCAGCAGTTGGATCAAAGAGGGTTCAGGATTGACCCTGTTTCTGCTCCAGCAGTTGGATCAAAAAGGGTTCAGGATTGACCCTGTTTCTGCTCCAGCAGTTGGATCAAAGAGGGTTCAGCATTGACCCTGTTTCTGCTCCAGCAGTTGGATCAAAGAGGGTTCAGGATTGACCATGTTTCTGCTCCAGCAGTTGGATCAAAGAGGGTTTAGCATTGACCCTGTTTCTGCTCCAGCAGTTGGATCAAAGAGGGTTCAGGATTGACCCTGTTTCTGCTCCAGCAGTTGGATCAAAGAGGGTTCAGCATTGACCCTGTTTCTGCTCCAGCAGTTGGATCAAAAAGGGTTCAGGATTGACCCTGTTTCTGCTCCAGCAGTTGGATCAAAGAGGGTTCAGCATTGACCCTGTTTCTGCTCCAGCAGTTGGATCAAAAAGGGTTCAGGATTGACCCTGTTTCTGCTCCAGCAGTTGGATCAAAAAAGGTTCAGGATTGACCCTGGTTTTGCTCCAGCAATTGGATCAAAGAGGGTTCAGGATTGACCCTGTTTCTGCTCCAGCAGTTGGATCAAAGAGGGTTCAGCATTGACCCTGTTTCTGCTCCAGCAGTTGGATCAAAGAGGGTTCAGCATTGACCCTGTTTTTGCTCCAGCAGTTGGATCAAAGAGGGTTCAGGATTGACCCTGTTTCTGCTCCAGCAGTTGGATCAAAGAGGGTTCAGGATTGACCCTGTTTCTGCTCCAGCAGTTGGATCAAAGAGGGTTCAGCATTGACCCTGTTTCTGCTCCAGCAGTTGGATCAAAGAGGGTTCAGCATTGACCCTGTTTCTGCTCCAGCAGTTGGATCAAAGAGGGTTCAGCATTGACCCTGTTTCTGCTCCAGCAGTTGGATCAAAGAGGGTTCAGGATTGACCCTGTTTCTGCTCCAGCAGTTGGATCAAAGAGGGTTCAGGATTGACCCTGGTTTTGCTCCAGCAATTGGATCAAAGAGGGTTCAGCATTGACCCTGTTTCTGCTCCAGCTGATGGATAAAAGAGGGTTCAGGATTGACCCTGTTTCTGCTCCAGCAGTTGGATCAAAGAGGGTTCAGCATTGACCCTGTTTTTGCTCCAGCAGTTGGATCAAAGAGGGTTCAGGATTGACCCTGTTTCTGCTCCAGCAGTTGGATCAAAGAGGGTTCAGCATTGACCCTGTTTCTGCTCCAGCAGTTGGATCAAAAAGGGTTCAGGATTGACCCTGTTTCTGCTCCAGCAGTTGGATCAAAGAGGGTTCAGCATTGACCCCGTTTCTGCTCCAGCAGTTGGATCAAAGAGGGTTCAGCATTGACCCTGTTTCTGCTGCAGAAGTTGGATCAAAGAGGGTTCAGCATTGACCCTATTTCTGCTCCAGCAGTTGGATCAAAGAGGGTTCAGGATTGACCCTGTTTCTGCTCCAGCTGTTAGATCAAAGAGGGTTCAACATTAACCCTGTTTCTGCTCCAGCAGTCGGATCAAAGAGGGTTCAGCATTGACCCCCCAGGTGAGCAGAGATAACTGGATCTTCAGGGGGAGAGGGGGGGGGGTATGCTGTTTCAGCTTTATGCACAAAAGACTGTCAGGCAGGGTGCAAGCCACATGCGTTTGCTGTGAGATACAAAGCAGCTTCTCCAGCATACACATCCTCAATGTCTCTCCAACATTCACCTTCTAGTGTCTCTCCAGCATTCACCTTTCAGTGCTCCAGGTACAAAGCAGTGGATGACAAGGGCACATGGAATACAGTCAGTAGGGCCTGCTGCAGCAAGGCTTCAGGTCTCAGAGTTCGGGGTTCTAACTTCTGCAGCAAGGCTTCAGGGCTTAGGGGATAGGGCTTAGGATTTAGGGTTCTAACTTCCATGCTGCTCGCGTGCTTTTCGAACGCCGCACCTCCGGGCCTCTGTCCACACCTCCAGGCCTCTGTCCACACCTCCGGGCCTCTGTCCACACCTCCTGGCCTCTGTCCACACCTTCGGGCCTCTGTCCACACCTCCAGGCCTCTGTCCACACCTCTGGGCCTCCTGTCCACACCTCTGGGCCTCCTGTCCACACCTCCGGGCCTCTGTCTATACCTCCAGGCCTCTGTCCACACCTACGGGCCTCTGTCCACACCTACGGGCCTCTGTCCACACCTCCGGGCCTCCTGTCCACACCTACGGGCCTCTGTCCACACCTACGGGCCTCTGTCCACACCTCCCGGCCTCTGTCCACACCTCCTGGCCTCTGCCCACACTTCAGGGCCTCTGTCCACACCTCCGGGCCCTCTGTCCACACCGCCGCGTCTCTGTCCACACCTCCGGGCCTCTGTCCACACCTCCTGGCCTCTGTCCACACCTCCTGGCCTCTGTCCACACCTCCTGGCCTCTGTCCACATCTCCTGGCCTCTGTCCACACCTCCTGGCTTTTGTCCACACTTCAGGGCCTCTGTTCACACCTCCAGGCCTCCTGTCCACACCTCAGGGCCTCTGTCTCTCTTCCCTTCCATCCGCTGGGCTCACCTGAGCTGAGGCCAGAGGCACGCCCCTGCCAGCGAATTTCTTGTGCACCTTGCGCAGCTCCTTGGGTCCGTAATTGCTCACTCCTAACCAGAGGCAGAGTCAGAGGGTATAGGGTTTAGGGTTTAGGATTAAGGGTTAAGCGTTTAGTCAGAGGGAAGAGTTTAACGGTTAGTCAGAGGGTAAGGCGGATGTGACTGAGGTGCCAGGGGCAGTGTGGCTTGATGTTGAAGAGGTGCCAGAGCCATGGTGGACTCAACAGAAGATCGTTCCGGCAAGAGGCTGGGCTAGGGAGAGGAGGGTACACACAGCTCTGTAATTGCCCACACTGAATTTGTCCACACGTAATTGCCCACACGTAATTGCCCACACTGAATTTGCCCACACGTAATTGCCCACACTGAATTTGCCCACGCGTAATTGCCCACACTGAATTTGACCACACGTAATTGCCCACACTGAATTTGCCCACACGTAATTGCCCACACTGAATTTGACCACACGTAATTGCCCACACTGAATTTGACCACACGTAATTGCCCACACTGAATTTGACCACACGTAATTGCCCACACTGAATTTGCCCACACGTAATTGCCCACACTGAATTTGACCACACGTAATTGCCCACACTGAATTTGACCACACGTAATTGCCCACACTGAATTTGCCCACATTGAATTGCCCACACTGAATTTGACCACACGTAATTGCCCACACTGAATTTGACCACACGTAATTGCCCACACTGAATTTGCCCACACGTAATTGCCCACACTGAAGTTGCCCACACTGAAGTTGCCCACACGTAATTGCCCACACTGAATTTGCCCACACGTAATTGCCCACACTGAATTTGACCACACGTAATTGCCCACACTGAATTTGACCACACGTAATTGCCCACACTGAATTTGACCACACGTAATTGCCCACACTGAATTTGACCACACGTAATTGCCCACACTGAATTTGCCCACATTGAATTGCCCACACTGAATTTGACCACACGTAATTGCCCACACTGAATTTGACCACACGTAATTGCCCACACTGAATTTGACCACACGTAATTGCCCACACTGAATTTGACCACACGTAATTGCCCACACTGAATTTGACCACACGTAATTGCCCACACTGAATTTGCCCACATGTAATTGCCCACACTGAAATTGACCACACGTAATTGCCCACACTAAATTTGCCCACATGTAATTGCCCACACTGAAATTGACCACACGTAATTGCCCACACTGAATTTGACCACACGTAATTGCCCACACTGAATTTGCCCACACGTAATTGCCCACACTGAATTTGCCCACACGTAATTGCCCACACTGAATTTGCCCACACGTAATTGCCCACACTGAATTTGCCCACACGTAATTGCCCACACTGAATTTGACCACACGTAATTGCCCACACTGAATTTGCCCACACGTAATTGCCCACACTGAATTTGACCACACGTAATTGCCCACACTGAATTTGACCACACGTAATTGCCCACACTGAATTTGACCACACGTAATTGCCCACACTGAATTTGCCCACACGTAATTGCCCACACTGAATTTGCCCACACTGAATTTGCCCACACGTAATTGCCCACACTGAATTTGACCACACGTAATTGCCCACACTGAATTTGACCACACGTAATTGCCCACACTGAATTTGACCACGCGTAATTGCCCACACTGAATTTGCCCACATGTAATTGCCCACACTGAATTTGACCACACGTAATTGCCCACACTGAATTTGCCAACGCGTAATTGCCCACACTGAATTTGCCCACACGTAATTGCCCACACTGAATTTGACCACACGTAATTGCCCACACTAAATTTGACCACACGTAATTGCCCACACTGAATTTGCCCACACGTAATTGCCCACACTGAATTTGCCCACACGTAATTGCCCACACTGAATTTGCCCACACGTAATTGCCCACACTGAATTTGCCCACACGTAATTGCCCACACTGAATTTGACCACACGTAATTGCCCACACTGAATTTGCCCACACGTAATTGCCCACACTGAATTTGCCCACACGTAATTGCCCACACTGAATTTGCCCACACGTAATTGCCCACACTGAATTTGCCCACACGTAATTGCCCACACTGAATTTGCCCACACGTAATTGCCCACACTGAATTTGCCCACACGTAATTGCCCACACTGAATTTGCCAACGCGTAATTGCCCACACTGAATTTGACCACACGTAATAGCCCACACTGAATTTGACCACACGTAATTGCCCACACTGAATTTGACCACACGTAATTGCCCACACTGAATTTGCCCACACGTAATTGCCCACACTGAATTTGCCCACACGTAATTGCCCACACTGAATTTGCCCACATGTAATTGCCCACACTGAATTTGCCCACATGTAATTGCCCACACTGAATTTGCCCACACGTAATTGCCCACACTGAATTTGCCCACACGTAATTGCCCACACTGAATTTGCCCACACGTAATTGCCCACACTGAATTTGCCCACATGTAATTGCCCACACTGAATTTGCCCACATGTAATTGCCCACACTGAATTTGCCCACACGTAATTGCCCACACTGAATTTGCCCACACTGAATTTGACCACACGTAATTGCCCATACTGAATTTGCCCACATGTAATTGCCCACACTGAATTTGCCCACACGTAATTGCCCACACTGAATTTGCCCACATGTAATTGCCCACACTGAATTTGACCACATGTAATTGCCCACACTGAATTTGCCAACGCGTAATTGCCCACACTGAATTTGCCCACACTGAATTTGCCCACACGTAATTGCCCACACTGAATTTGACCACACGTAATTGCCCACACTGAATTTGCCCACACGTAATTGCCCACACTGAATTTGCCCACACGTAATTGCCCACACTGAATTTGCCCACACGTAATTGCCCACACTGAATTTGCCCACACTGAATTTGACCACACGTAATTGCCCATACTGAATTTGCCCACACGTAATTGCCCACACTGAATTTGCCCACACGTAATTGCCCACACTGAATTTGCCCACACGTAATTGCCCACACTGAATTTGCCCACACGTAATTGCCCACACTGAATTTGCCCACACTGAATTGCCCACACTGAATTTGCCCACACATAATTGCCCACACTGAATTTGCCCACACTGAATTGCTCGCACTGAACAGGAGGCGGAGTCAGAGGGTAAGGCTGGGTTTTCGCTCGCTGCCCGCTCGTGTTTATTCAGTGCTCGTCGCACCGGTTTTCGGGCACATGTCCCATGCATCAAACGTGATGCCTTGGTCACGCCTAGGGGGACCGAAGTGATGGCACGACGCTCTTTTGGTGGGCACAAGTGGTGGTGGACCTGACACACCCAACTGAACAGGCTGATGAGGTGGAGGTGCCAGGAGCAGCGTGGCCCAATGAGGAAGAGAAGGAGCCAAAGGGCTATAGGCTAGTGAGACTGTATTGAGCAAACAGCAACAGATTTCACGGCGTCACTCACAAACCATAGTTTGAGGCAATGAGGAAGAGGTGGATCCAAAGGGTGATAGGCTAGTGAGAAGGGTAACGGCGGGGACGCGGCCTGGGCCCATGCCGCACTGTTACCTCAACCTTCACGCCCCTGCGGGGGCCTGCGGGACGCAGTTTCTGTCGTTCTTTCTAGGCTGATGCGAGACAGGTGCCAGGAGGAGTAATCGGTGGACACAAGTAGCAATGGAGTGTGCTGTCCTGGTGGAACTGCTGAAACATGAAGAGCACGTGCCTGCTGCTTTCATGAGCTCCAGGTTGCGGCAGTCTGTTCCACACTCCCCGCGTTATCCACACATGGCCGGCAGTATTCAACACCATACAGTATTGGTGGAAGTGTGGAAGTGTGGAGTACTAGTGATGGAACATAAAGCGCACGTGCATGCTGTGTTTATGAGCATCAGGTCGGGGCAGTCTGTTCCACACTCCCTGCATGCTGTCCACACATGAGGGACAGCATTATAACAAAATGGCTGCTGCAATGGCTGTTGGAACGCGGCTGAACATGCTCGTACCTGCTGCTTTAATGAGCCCTAGGTCGTGGCAGTCTGCGAGGCCGTTCCACAAGGCAAGCTCCTGCAGGGGGGCTGAATGGAAAAGGGGGCGGCTCAAGAATACGAGGTGAGCATAGTTTGTGTGGCATGAGAGGGGATGAATGTGGAAGAGGGGAGAGGAAGATCAAACAGAATATTCTGCTGCCACGAGTGTCTGCTCCTGCAGGGGGGCTGAATGGGGAAGGGGGGGTGGAGGGGTGACAAGGTGAACATAGTTTGTGTGGCAGGAGAGGGGCTGAAGTGTGGCAGAAGGGAGAGGAACATCAGTATGCAGTATGCACACACAGAGTCTGCAACCGCAAGTGTCTGCTCTTGCAGAGGGGCTGAACGGGGGAGGGGGACAGTATGTGACACAAAGGTGAACACACAGATATTGCAGCCATCGGAATCTACACTTTTGATATTTTCTAGCATTTGCGTTCCCTTCATGTTCACACACACAGAAAGGCAGATATTCCCCGTGGGGGGCGTGAGAGTTCAGGAAACTGCGCAGCCTGGGCCGAAGCCACATCCGCGCCGTTACCGTTCACACACACAATTCATGTGAGGTGTAGCTTTCTCTCCCTCATTCCTGCATTCCTCCTGCCAACGCATAAAACATACGAATTCAATGCACATGACCAGATGAGATGCCCTCTGAAAAATTGGAATACACGCATTTGGACTTTATTTTCAATGCACATGAACACATTCTGCTCAATAAATAGGTTTGATTTAAAAAACAAAAGACGTATTTAGCAAACAGCAACACATTTCACCGTGTGTCCCTCACACACCATAGTTTGAGGCACTCCAGTGAAGCTGACCCAGCGCCAGCTGATCCATGCCCAGCCTTTTCAAAGATCCCCTACACATACAGGCAGCAGCAGGGCGCATATTCTCAGAGCATGTATTCGAACTTGGATACAGCAAGCATATGGGTAAGCAAGAAAGAAAGAGTACCCCTCCGCCGAAGCCGAATGCATGAGGTACCGCGCGAACCACAGCAGTTCTATCCTTTGTAGGATAGCCCGCTCACGACATTCTGCAAGCAAGAAAGAAAGCAACGTCCTGTGACGGGGAGCGTGTGAGTTGAAGGAGCACTGCAGCCTGTATCAACCCACATCTGCGCCGTTAACGTATGAGCAGGGCACTCTTCCTCTACAGCATAGATGTCCGCTGTGCATGACGTGCCTTTCCAAAAGAGCGGAACGGATCTGATGCTCAGATACTTTTACAGCATCACCATCCACTATACCCAATGAACTAAAAACACATCACACGCATGCGAGTGTGAAGAAATTTGTGTGTGTGTGTGAGTGCATTTGTGTGTATGTGTGAGTATGTGTGAGTGTGTGTGTGAGTGCATTTGTGTGTATGTGTGAGTATGTGTGAGTGTGTGTGTGAGTGCATTTGTGTGTATGTGTGAGTATGTGTGAGTGTGTGTGTGAGTGCATTTGTGTGTATGTGTGAGTATGTGTGAGTGTGTGTGTGAGTGCATTTTCGTGTATGTGTGAGTGCATCAGTTTATATGTGCAGGTGTGCATGCATGTGTGAGTGCATTCGTGTGTGAGAGAGTGCATTTTGGTGTAGGTGTGTATGTGTATCTGCATGTACGCGCATGCATGCATGTCTGCATGTGTGAGCGTGCATCCGCGTGTGTTTCATCCCCCTCATGCCCTGTCCAGCCCACTACCTTAACCGCTTCTTTTCCTCGCTCATCCCCGCAAGACAGGCACCCGGAATCACCCAGTGCCCCCTCCCCCCCTCCGCTCAATGCACACATCATCCCTGGGACAGTAGTAGGCCGCCACAACTCACTTGCACGCTGACACCACGTTTCCAGGCAAAATGCGCCAGGGGTAGGCCGCAAACTGCAAGCAACATGTAGGGCCAGCGGCATCAGGTTCAGCTACTGTTCAGCTACTGTTAGGCTACTGTTCAGCTACCGTTAAGCCACCGTTTATGATAACCTGCAGACTGCTTACAACAGGTAGGGCCGGGGGCACTGGTGTGTGTGCAGCAGGTTGAGCGTGGCAAATAGTCGATTTGCGACTTTGCAGCTATGCTGAAGCCACTGTTTCAGGTAAATCAATCATAGGCCACAAGCTGCACTGAGGTGGGGATAAGCTACAAACTGCAAGCAGCGGATATCAGTGTGGGTCAGCTTATATCTGCGTAGGCTGAAGCCTCCATGCAGAAAAAATGAAAACGATTGAGGGAACAGAGGTTAAGGGAACAAAGCAGCTCGAGGCCGATTAAGGGAGCAGAGCAGCTCGGGGCCGATTAAGGGAACAGAGCAGCTCGGGGCCGGGTGAGGGAACAGAGCAGCTCGGGGCCGATTAAGGGAAACATAGCAGCTTGAGGCCGATAAAGGGAACAGAGCAGCTCGGGGCCGGTTAAGGGAACAGAGCAGCTTGGGGCCGATTAAGGGAACAGAGCAGCTCGGGGCCGGTTGAGGGAACAGAGCAGCTCGGGGCCGATTAAGGGAAACATAGCAGCTCGGGGCTGATAAAGGGAACAGAGCAGCTCAGGGCCGATAAAGGGAACAGAGCAGCTCGGGGCCGTTAAAGGGAACAGAGCAGCTCGGGGCCGATAAAGGGAACAGAGCAGCTCGGGGCCGATTAAGGGAAACATAGCAGCTCGGGGCTGATAAAGGGAACAGAGCAGCTCGGTTCCAGTTAAGGGAACAGAGCAGCTCGGGGCCGATAAAGGGAACAGAGCAGCTTGGGGCCGGTTAAGGGAACATAGCAGCTTGGGGCCGGTTAAGGGAACAGAGCAGCTTGGGGCCGATTAAGGGAACAGAGCAGCTCGGGGCCGATTAGGGGAACAGAGCAGCTCGTGGCCGGTTATGGGAACAGAGCAGCTCGGGGCCGATTATGGGAACAGAGCAGCTCGGGGCCGGTTAAGGGAACAGAGCAGCTCGGGGCCGGTTAAGGGAACAGAGCAGCTTGGGGCCGGTTAAGGGAACAGAGCAGCTTGGGGCCGATTAAGGGAACAGAGCAGCTCGGGGCCGATTAGGGGAACAGAGCAGCTCGTGGCCGGTTAAGGGAACAGAGCAGCTCGGGGCCGATTAGGGGAACAGAGCAGCTCGGGGCCGGTTAAGGGAACAGAGCAGCTCGGGGCCGATTAAGGGAACAGAGCAGCTCGGGGCCGGTTAAGGGAACAGAGCAGCTCGGGGCCGGTTAAGGGAACAGAGCAGCTCGGGGCCGATTAAGGGAACAGAGCAGCTCGGGGCCGGTTAAGGGAACAGAGCAGCTCGGGGCCGGTTGAGGGAACAGAGCAGCTCGGGGCAGATTAAGGGAACAGAGCAGCTCGGGGCCGATTATGGGAACAGAGCAGCGCGGGGCCGGTTAAGGGGACAGAGCAGCTCGGGGCCGATTAAGGGGACAGAGCAGCTCGGGGCCGGTTAAGGGAACAGAGCAGCTCGGGGCCGGTTAAGGGAACAGAGCAGCTCGGGGCCGATTAAGGGAACAGAGCAGCTCGGGGCCGGTTAAGGGAACAGAGCAGCTCGGGGCCGATTAAGGGAACAGAGCAGCTCGGGGCCGGTTAAGGGAACAGAGCAGCTCGGGGCCGGTTAAGGGAACAGAGCAGCTCGGGGCCGATTATGGGAACAGAGCAGCTCGGGGCCGGTTAAGGGAACAGAGCAGCTCGGGGCCGATTAAGGGAACAGAGCAGCTCGGGGCCGGTTAAGGGAACAGAGCAGCTCGGGGCCGGTTAAGGGAACAGAGCAGCTCGGGGCCGGTTAAGGGAACAGAGCAGCTCGGGGCCGGTTAAGGGAACAGAGCAGCTCGGGGCCGATTAAGGGAACAGAGCAGCTCGGGGCCGATTAAGGGAACAGAGCAGCTCGGGGCAGATTAAGGGAACAGAGCAGCTCGGGGCCGGTTAAGGGAACAGAGCAGCTCGGGGCCGGTTAAGGGAACAGAGCAGCTCGGGGCCGGTTAAGGGAACAGAGCAGCTCGGGGCCGATGAAGGAAACAGAGCAGCTTGGGGCCGGTTAAGGGGACAGAGCAGCTCGGGGCCGATTATGGGAACAGAGCAGCTCGGGGCCGATTATGGGAACAGAGCAGCTCGGGGCCGGTTAAGGGGACAGAGCAGCTCGGGGCCGATTATGGGAACAGAGCAGCTCGGGGCCGATTAAGGGAACAGAGCAGCTCGGGGCCGATTAAGGGAACAGAGCAGCTCGGGGCCGATTATGGGAACAGAGCAGCTCGGGGCCGATTAAGGGAACAGAGCAGCTCGGGGCCGATTAAGGGAACAGAGCAGCTCGGGGCCGGTTAAGGGAACAGAGCAGCTCGGGGCTGTTTAAGGAACAGAGCAGCTCGGGGCCGAAGCCACATCTGCACCGTTACCTTGCAGGCACATTCACGACAGGCTGCTAAATATGCTAGAGCAGAGCCTGTAGTCTGATAATGCAGAGAGAGCAAGCAAGAAAGGAACATATCCGAAAGTGTGAGAGGAAAGTGTGAGAGGAGTTATGCAGCAGGGCTAGCAGCATCAAGTGAGAGCAATTAAGAAAAATAAAAATAAAAAGCCAAGGGACAGGAGTGTGAACGGGGCTGCACAGCAGGGCTAGCAACCGCAAGTGTGGCGGCTCCGGAGCTCATTCAGGGTGCTTCAGCTACGATCCAGCTACCATTCAGCTACCATTCAGCTACATCATGGTTTCCAGCCTCAGGGGCCTGGAGCAGCAAGGTGCCCGTGGCTTAGGCAACCAACCGTTGTCTGGTCTAAATGCTGTCAATATTAGACCAGTGGTGGACCCCAAAAAGTAGTTAGGGTATCATTTTCTTTTTCAGGCAAGCCATTCAATCAATTTTTCAGCCAACCAGTCACGCCCACCCTGTACCTTTGAGGCGATCTTCAGGTTGGAGCGCACAGCCTCAGAACCAGGGTACTCCGCAATGAAGCGGCCCAAGAGCAGCTCACTCCTAAAAAGTGTAGGGTAAAGGGTATAGGGGTGAGGGTTTAGGGCTCAGTGATGAAGCGGCCCAAGAGCAGCTCACTCATAAAAATATTAGGGTATAGGGTTTAGGGTACTTCGCAATGAAGCGGCCCAAGAGCAGCTCACCGAGAGGAGGGCAAAAACAAAACAAATTGACCCCATGCCCCCTTTCTGTAGAGCTTAACGTGAGCGTTCCATAGCTATTTTTAAAATATGTTTTGGCCCAGGGGGGTAGGAGATATGGGGGGGCAAAGTTGGGGAGGGGGGGGCAATCTCCCCCAAAAATTAATATTTGGAAACTTCGTATCTTTTTATCTGGAGGTCTGTTAAGGCTAGCAGCGGCACCTCTGTGTTATTCTTGCCAACATGAGTCCATTTACATCCTAAAATGTTGTTTGAATTACCACATGACCCCCTGCCCCCCCACACTGAGGGTTTGGCTCTATTGGACACACCCCGAAACCAGCTGAGCCAGCCTTAGAAAAAGCTGTATTACACGCAGCGCATGGTAGTGTTGGTCTGGTGGATCATGAATGAACAGATCACTTGTGGTCGTTGTGGCAAGGTCCTCAAATCCGCCGACCCTGCAAACGTCAGACGCCACCAGAATGAGAGGGAGTGCATGACAGCTTCAGCTGATGTGCTCCAGGTCCCCACGGCCAAGGGGGTTCTGTATAGTGTGGGCAAGATGACACCGGAGCAGCTGCTGATGGAGGCTGCTCAGGTGACTGGGGTGCTTTTGCACCTGAGGTACTCTGGAGGCGGCGAGGAGGATGGGTCAGATGCTGCATTTGAGTGGATGGGCAAGACTGGCGGGCAGCTAAGGTGGCTGCCCCCAGAGCCTTCCCCTCCCCCAGAGCCATGACAGCCTCTCTGTCTCCAGATATACCACATGTCGTGGCAAGGTGCGAGGCATCTACTCTGGACAGCATTTGGCAGCTCTGCTCACCCAAGAAGGGGAGGTGCCAGGCCAGCTTCCGCCAGCTGCCCCTCACAGCGTGAATATGTCCGCTGAGTTCCTTACAGAAGCAGTGAGGCCAAGTTCTGGCCTCTTTGCAACAGCGTGCCTCAGCAACTAGAGCAGCATCAGGATCAGCCTGGGCCATCAGCAGCCAAGGATGTGCTTGTGGACTGCAGGGTGGCTGGGTGTGGGAAGAAGTTCAAGTTATCCGCTATGCGCTTGCACGTCGCACGCCATATCATGTTGGGCCAATGTGGCGCAGCCTGCAGCTTGGAGCCTCATGCTGATGAAGCACCACAGGAGCATGTGGCTTCTGTGGTGCCGTGGGTGGAGACCGGGACTCTGGCATGTGCAGATCAGGGCTCGGAAAGGGCTCTAACAGCAGTACCGTGAAAGTCAGCTCCGCATGCCCTCTGCACCACAATATGTCATACGCCTCAGCGCACAAGGCGTCAGCCGCCAATCCTTGCACCAACAGGCCATCTGCCTTCTGTAAACATGTGATCGCTAGCGAGCAGTAGTCGGTACTCATAGCATGGCTGAGCTCAGCACCCAAATTGACTATTGGTATGAATTGTGATCGCTAGCGAGCATTAGTCGGTACTCAATAGCCTGGTTGAGCCCAGTACCGAAATTGACTGTTGGCATGAATTGTCATCACCTAACGAATTGAAATATACAGGTAGAGGCGCCTTGACGAGCTGATACAAAACACCCCTTACATGCCCTGTAATTTTGAATTTTGACTGAGATATTTGAATTTCAAAGGGTTCCGGAGACGGTAGGTGGGTGGGTGGTAGGCTTGGGTGCTCGATTTTGGGGGCATGGGTCCCCAGCTTTTGTTTTTGCCCCCCCCTCGCAGCTCACTGCTAAAACAATGTAGGGTTAAGGGTTTAGGGTCCAGCGATGATGCGAACCTAGAGCGATTCGCCCTGATAAAAGTGTAGGCAAGCAAATGAAACACACACACCCGTATCTCAAAACATCTAGCCAAATAATTTGAATTTGTCAACCAAAAGTGCATCTTTGTGTAGAATAAAGCCGCTTCTGTTCGTTCTAGGGTGCCTCCGCCCCAATTCAGCTACAACAAAGCCTATGGCCTGGCCGCTGCGAACTGGCGCAGCTTGCCCTGGCGCTTGCACCACCGGCCGATCGTAGGACGGTCGAAATTAAGTCCCCATCACCGAAGAGGTGGCTGGCCAGCGGCCTACTAGATGTGATTTTTTTTTTTTGCTGGGACATTACAAGGCGTGAGACCGGCCTCC
This sequence comes from Limnomonas spitsbergensis, assembly GCA_037349105.1. Lineage (NCBI taxonomy): Eukaryota > Viridiplantae > Chlorophyta > Chlorophyceae > Chlamydomonadales > Limnomonas > Limnomonas spitsbergensis. The sequence goes on from JAYJMM010000113.1 coordinate 2,730,207, forward strand.
CAACCCTAAAACCTGAGGCAAGAACACAATAAACAGCCTGGCTGCGCAAGTGGCCCTCGTCGTCAGCTGAGAAAAGGCGAGGAAACAGGAATGGCACACGGATAACAAGCACTGACACAGACGCGATCACCTCTACTTCCCCGGATGTGGTCTGCTTCACCGGCTGTGGCCGGATTCACACCAAAATAAACAAAAATAGAAATGGCTAGCTGACTCAACACTAGAAGCCTCACAGTACTTCAACCCTGATGTCATGTAATTTTAGTAAGGAGCCTTTCATGACACAGGGCCCATTGTTCAAAACCATGCTGACTCAATGAGCAGGTGATATAATCAATTCAGTTACCGAATAGAAAAATCTAAAAATACAACAATTAAGGAGACATGAGTTTGGTTAAGGGCTTTTGCTGTATATTCCTTTTCTGGGGTTGTAGCTTTGCTTGATTTTGTGTTTACATCATTTTAATTTTAGGGAGGACCAAGCGGCTTACAAATGGCTTTCAAGTGGCTTTCAAATGGCTTTTAAGTGGCTTTCAAATGGCTTTCAAGTGGCTTTCAAGTGGCTTTCAAATGGCTTTCAAGTGGCTTACAAATGGCTTTCAAGTGGCCTTCAAGTGGCTTTCGAATAGCTTTCAAGTGGCTCTCAAGTGGCTTTCAAATGGCTTTCAAGTGGTTTTCAAATGGCTTTTCAGGTGGCTTTCAAGTGGCTTTTCAAGTGGCTTTCAAGTGGCTTTCAAGTGGCTTTCAAATGGCTTTCAAATGGCTTTCAGGTAGCTCGCAAATTAAAATTGGCTTACAAATGGCTTTCAAGTGGCTTTTCAAGCGGCTTTCAAGTTGCTTTCACGTGGCTTTCAAATGGCTTTCAAATGGCTTTCAAGTAGCTTGCCAGTTGGCTTTCAAATGGCCTTCAAGTGGCTTTCAAGTGGCTTTGAAATGGCTTTGAAATGGCTTTTAACTGGCTTTCAACTGGCTTTCAAGTGGCTTTCAAGTGGCTTTCAAATGGCTTTCAAGTGGCGTTTCAGTTGCTTTTAAATGGCTTTCACATTGCGTTTGAGTGGCTTTCAAATGGCTTAAAATGGCTATCAAATGGCTTTCACATGGATCTCAAGTGGCTTTCAAGTGGCTTTCAAATAGTTTTCAAGTGGCTAACATGTGCCTTTCAAACGGTTTTATATGGCTTTCATATGGATTTAAAATGGCCTTCAAACGGCTTTCAAGTGGCTTTTCTCTGTATCTTCAATTCTTATATTTGCTTTGTTATTCTTTCTCCATCCGCCTGTTGTGCTGAACACAGCACCACTCATTTGGCCTACACGGTTCTACAAAGATCGAGCACAGTCTCTGTTTACACGGGTTCAAGCGGCTTTCAAACCCATGAATCTTACCAACTTTGCAGTAGGGAGAGTAGTAAGGAAGATATTAGGATGCGTGGCTTTTGAGGCAGAGTGTAGTGGTCACGTACCACCCAGTCCAGAAACTACCAGTCAAGTCGTCCAGATTTCGCGTGTCATGTGACTCAGAAGTCACGTAGACGATTACGACATACCCGGGTCCCAATCACACCAAGGATACCCAAGTTGTGGTCATGAGCTGCATACCTGCCATTGAGCTTCCCAGTCCCATAAGAGTCGGCGGTGTCAAATATGTTCACACCCTGAGGAGAGGTCACGGGCAGGCAGGCATGTCGGATTAGTAGGCTTGTAGGCAGCAGGTTAAGGTTCAAACCTAGAGGAATAGGCAGGCTTGCAGGCTATGCAGGCAGGCACGTAGGTAGGTAGGTAGGTAGGTAGGAAGGTAAATACTAGGTAGGTAGGTTGGCAGGTAGGTAGGTAAGTAAGTAGGTAGGTAGGCAGGGAGGTAAGGTAGGTAGGTTGGTAGGTAGGTAGGTAGGTAAGTAGGCAGGTAAGCAAGGAAGTAGGCAGGCATGCAGTAGATTTAGGAAAGTTCTTGGGCAGGCAGGCAGGCAGGCAGCAGGTTTTAAGGTTCAAACATAGAAGAATGGGCTGGTGGGCAGGCAGGTAGGCAGTTGTGACGAATCGTCCATTCTCGCCCCGATCTCTGTGACACCTCGCCTAGATCTCACCCAGATCTCAGACATCTCTCCCAGATCTTGCCCAGATCTCAGTGGCATCTCGCCCACATCTCGCCTAGATCTACCAGGAGTCCCAATCACACCTTTGATGCCGCGAGGTTGAACAGCTGCTGCAGCTCCGGATCCATGCTCTCATCATAGCCCCACAGGAACTGGTTGCCCCATGACCATGTTCCCAGGCCCTGGGAAACAAAAGCATTGAGCAAACAAATAAACAAATAAATATACAAGCCCCCCTGCCGGCTGGGGCAGTGCGGCGTAATAAATGAAAGAGGCAGGGAGGGGGGTGAGAAATATTCTGGTGGTGGATTCTCCACAAAACAAATAAATATTTGCTTGGCAGGAAAAAGGCTTCATTAATTCCTGAAGTTCTAATCGTGTAAGTCGCAATAGCCATGCACAGTGACATATACAGCTTCAGTCTGCACAGTGACATATACAGCTTCAGTCTGCACAGTGACATATACAGCTTCAGTCTGCACAGTGACATATACAGCTTCAGTCTGCACAGTGACATATACAGCTTCAGTCTGCACAGTGACATATACAGCTTCAGTCTGCACAGTGACATATACAGCTTCAGTCTGCACAGTGACATATACAGCTTCAGTCTGCACAGTGACATATACAGCTTCAGTCTGCACAGTTCTTGTCACTGTGGGACCCTAAACTGCGTGAAGATAGTGATGACCGCGATCAATACCGGGGTCTTAGTCATTGCCGTGCGGCCATTCGGCCGTTCAGCCACTCAGTATTGCAGCGATGAAGGCATGCAGTATTGCAGTAGTGCAGCCATGCAGCCATGCAGTATTGCAGGGATGAAGCCATGCAGTATTGAAACCATGCAGCCATTCAGTATTGCAGCCATGCAGTATTGCAGCCATTCAGTATTGCAGCCATTCAGTATAGCCATGCAGCCATTCAGTATTGTAAGCATGCAGCCATGCAGTATTGCAGCGATGAAGGCATACAGCCTTGCAACCATGCAGCGAAGAAATCATGCATTCATGTAGGCATGCAGCCATGCCATGCTATGCCATACCAATCAGCCAAGCAGCCTGTCAAAGGGGCGAACCGGCCACTGAAGGTGAGTCCATAAGTATTCAAGTCCATGCAGCTCATTCCACCTCAAGCTCTTGGCCATCTGAATCAAGCATGCATGGTTGATGAGCCTCATAAACCTGCTTTGGAATGTATCTGGGCCACTGAGTTTATTTACAGTGATTCTGCCACACTTAAGCTACCACCCAGCCTACGATTGGAAGGGCTAGGTACAGCAAGCCGATTTGCTTGCCCCCGCCAGCCGCAGGCCATGACTTGTTGTGATAGGGGATTTCTGGCTGGATTATCCACAGTGAGCAGGAAGTATGTGGCAATGCGCTGCCATGCTGTGTGGCACCATGCTTGAGCAGCCCCATGCCATGCACCCATGCCATGTCATCAATCAGTCCCATGTTGACCCCGACATGAGCGCACCATGGGGGACACGTCCAGCGGCCCCAGCTTCATGATGTCTCGCTTGTTAAAAGCCGACCGCTCATCCACGGCCGAGGCCACGCCCTTGCCCCCCGTCGTTTTTTGTAGCCAGGACAGCAGAGCCTTGCAGCGGACGACGGTCCGGCGCGCTGGACGAACTTTGTTGCCGGATTTACCGGTGATACGGGTACAGTTGGTTCTTCCTGCACTACTGGCACGCTTCTGAAGGTGAGGCAATCTTGCGTTCATCATCGTGTTGCCGACTGCGACCGCTGGAGTGCTGCTGCTGGGGCAGGTGATGGGAATGTCTGGCAGTGGACTTCTGGCGGACGAGGCGGGGACAGCAGTGAAAACACAGAGGTGTCACTAGCTCAGGGGGATTCTGGGTTGATCGTCACTTGTCAGGGGATCTGGATCCGTACGCCTGGGACCGGGTCGCAGGTCACAGGTCACTCGGCTGATAGGTCCTCACGCCCACGCGTATTTCCTAGCCAGAACGAATTTTGTACGTCCGCTTTCTGGGTGCTGAATAAACTCCGAGCTTTGCCTACACGCCTGTCCATGCTGTTATCGGCATGTTTTATGCTTCGTAGGCTGATATCGGTTCTGTGTGTGAACTTCACTGAGATCGATGCCACACTCGGTCGATTGGGTATCGCAGCTGTGTTAGCGATCGGCCATTCGATGCTGACCTATCAATTGCCACCTATCATCGCAACGGATGGAGCGTAGGCCACATGCTCAGTCCTTGGCTCCCTCAGCGCCCACGCTCGAGGCCCAGCGACTGGAAGTCTCCAGAGTCCACACGCTCTGCTCTACGGTTGGCAAAGAGTGTCGCAGACACGTGTCAGCGACACGGAGAAGCCAAATGGTTCCCCCTAAAGCTGCTCATCGCGCTGATTATTTGCGATTTTTCGATGCCGAGCTCTCGGCCCCAGGGGCCCTATCCAATAGTTGCATGTTTATGCAGACACGCGTCGCTCGAGGCTTGCAACCCAGAAGCCACCGTCAAGTGTAGCAAACGCGACAAAACCCCTCTCGTACTTTGGGCCTCTGGGCCCGAAGCCCCATGCGGCCTCCGCGCGACCCATCCCTGCCGAGACCAACAGAGTGAAAACTTCGGCACTCAAAGTCGAAAACCCTCTTTAGTAGCGGACGTAAAAAGTGTCAAAGCTGCGTCGTACGGGGATGGCTGCTTCCGTTACTTGAGTCATAATCGACGCGCCTCACCACGTCAGCCCAGTGTTTGAATCCTCACTGTCGGCATACGTTTATTATGGTGCAGTGCGACACCACTGCTGTCAGTCGAGTTGACAGGGCAAGATGCTGATATCGGTGCCGACTGTCAATCTTGCTGATCTTGCATGCATCCCTCACATGTAGGTCGTCCTGGAAACTCCTGAGGTTTCCCTTTCTCTTTTAACTAGGAGTTTGCAGCACGCAATGGCTTGCTCCCCTAGGATGAGTTCAGTGACTCGACACATAGGCAGTTTGCCCTCGATGAAATTCCTGCCCCTAAAAACACCGTTGATCTGACGGACATCCGCAGAGGTAAGCATGCCATCTGGCAGCGCATTCATTGCAGCAGCACCGATCGTTTATCAGCAGTCGATTATAGCGGCATTTGGAAATCGCCGTCGCAAAACTCGCATCGGGTGGGCACTGGCTAGGCACAACGACTCTGCCTTGGTGATAAAAACCGCCAGGCGAGGCAGGCGAGGCATCGTACATTATTACTGAGATCACACTGCTAGGACATGTACTGCTGGCACAGAGAGATTTGCGTTTTGTTGACTTGGAACGTTCGGACTAGTACATGGGCCGTGGCATTGGCCTGGTATATGGCTTACGCCGCTATATGATATATCTCCGCACAGCTTTGTAGCAGGTGATTACATTCAGTTGTCGTGTCTGCAAATTTGAAGTTCGGGACAGGTGTCCCGAAATGTCATCCCAAGTACATCGGCCCAGTTCGTATGATTTCTATGAGTCCTGGCGGAAGTGTTCTTGAATTGGAACTGCCTGCGACCTTCATCAGGGTGCACCTTGTCTTCCATGTGTCCCTGTTGCGCTGTATGAACCCCAGTACTAGTTCAAATTTTGTACGTGTGGAACCTAAGGTCCCCACGTTCTACCCCTGTACACGGTCGAGTCTTTCCTGTCCCATCGCAGCCAGCGAGTGCGAAGACAGAAAGCCAAGCAAGTTCTTATACAGAAATTACTTTTCGAAGGCAAGTGTGCACCGCTGTAAGGCTCACATATGTGACTTTGACACACTACTACTCAAACCCCCTGTTTTGGTAAGCAGAAAACCTATTAATTTTTAGGCAAACGCATCATTTGGACAAGGCCCCTAAAATGATGATGGTAGGTCAATTGGTAAGGCTGTTGGTAGGTTTAATCGGCCGAAAACGCGACATCTTCCGATTTGCATTCTGGTAGGTTTAAATTTCGGTAGGCCCAGAACCTACCGAAATAGCTACTCCATGGCTACCATTTTTGCCCGGGTTGGCCTGCAGATTCCTCTGCTGTCGCTACCATATTTACTTACCAATTAGCATGATTTGGTCCACCAGGCGTCGCCCAGAATAGGCCGATTGCGCTCCTTTTGGTACCAATTGGGAGCGGCTTCCTGTACCCCCTTGTGCGGGTGGGGCTAACTAATGATGTGCTGGCTATTTCAATAAACTGGCTTGCTCATCGCTTGCTGGAGGAAACAATTTGCAATGAAACAATTGCCTGGAGAATAATTAACCCAATATTTGACAACCATGAAATCTTTACCGGTAGAATATATTAAATCAATATTTGACGGCCAGGAGATCTGTACCGGTAGTATAATTAAAACAATATTTGACAGCGATGAAATCTATACCACTAGATTATATTAAATCAATATTTGACTGCCAGGAAATCTATACCTGTAGAATGATTTAATGGATAGTTGACGACCATGAAATATAAATCGGTAAAATTATTAAATCAATATTTGACGCCCGTGAAATCTATACCGGTAAAATAATTAGATCAATATCAACGACCACGAAATATATGCTGGTGGAATAATTATACCAGTATTTGACATTTGGTCTTCAAGGTCCTCAAGTGTTCAATCCTCCATGCATCACATGCTCATTCAAGGATGTGCTCCATAATAATGTCAGAATTAGGGATAAATATAAGACAGAATGCTTGCTCGCAAGCAAGGAAATGCATAGCAAAGGAAGCGAATAATTCATAAGCGACCTTTGTCAGATCAGATCAGACATTCACATGTGATACGCATAATTATCAAAGTAAAGGACAAGCTGCCTAGGACACTACTGCCAGTGGCGCAGCAGCCCCCGGACGTCACTTGGCACTCTTCCCCTTGTGCGCAGCCTTTGCAACTTCATCGAAGACCTTCTGGGCCGGCCCCGTCGGGGAAACTGTGCGTGGGTGTACCCACGGCCACCCAGTGGGGATGCCACCCGACAACTGTGGGTCCCCCCACGTGGGTCCATCCCCCTCCCGCGTGGGTGTACGCGTGGGGTACACCATTGGGTGAACACGCGTGGGTGTCGCCACGGTGGGCGGACCCGCGTGGTGTAACCCAGATGTGTGACCCCGCATGGGTGACCGCGACGATGGAACCCCGCGTGGGTAGACCCACGCGCACCCCCGCGTGGGTATACCCAAGGGGTACACCATTGGGTGAACACGCGTGGGTGTCGCCACGGTGGGCGGACCCGCGTGGTGTGACCCCGCATGGGTGACCGCGACGATGGGACCCCGCGTGGGAGATGCCACAGTGGGTGAACACGCGTGGGATTCCAATAGTCAGTTCCCCCATTAAGGACTCCCTACTGTTGTTTCCATTTGTGGGATTTCCGAATTGTGTTCCCCCATTCTGGGCTACCACGGTGGGTTTTTCAAGACGTGTTTCCCCATTTAGGGCTTGCTTGATTTGTTTCCATACCAGGGTTTTCCCAATGCGTGTCGACCCATTCAGGGTTTCCTCTATATGTTTCCATGCATGATCATCCTATATTAAATTGTTGTAAAAAGGCCTGATTCCTCCATTCAACATCAAATCGTTGTTTAAAGGCCTGATTCGTCCATACTTGTACTCCAGAAGAAAACGACTGAATTCCTCAACTAATTCCAAATCCACATTCAACATTAAATAATTGAAAAACGCAATATAGAGTCTTGAGTCAAAATATATGATACGGAACATATTGATGCCTGATTTCTGAGTTGAAATAGGCACACACTTGAAGCAAGCCATCAGCGATGCCCTCAAGTTATGCAATCATAGAAGACACACGCTACTCAATCAGAAAGCTCATTTCTCAATCAGAAAGCTCGGCATGGCCGCTGTTCCTTTATTCGAGAGCTCACAAGTCAATCAGAATCCTCCCGTTGCCAACAGAAAGCTCAGTCCTCCATCACGAAACACACTACTCAAACAGGCAGCTCAGTCCTCCATCAGGAAGCATGCTAGTACTCAATCAGGCCGCTCAGTCCTCCATCAGGAAGCAAGCTAGAACTCAAAAAGGCAGCTCAGTACTCCATCAGGAAGCACATTTCTCAAACAACCAGCTCATTACTCCATCAGGAATCACACTACTCAAACAAGCAGCTCAGTACTCCATCAAGAAGCACACTACTCAATCAGAGAGCTCAGCGTTGCCAACCGGCTGCTCGAGGAGCAGTTTGATGGAAAGGGGGGCCCCTGAGCATGGCCACAACGAGTCGCCCGAGCCGTTGTCATCGTTGTCTACCATCACCTTGAAGGCTTTGACATCCCTCCGTCAGCATGCGCTCGGTAAGAAAGCAGCGCAGAGATCGGGTGTGGTCATTAAAGATCAGCTCATCTCCCTTGGAGACGTCCTTGCTACCTCCAGGTCCAGCCTTCCCCTTCAGCCACTTCTTGATGGCAAACGAAATCAACGACACAAAGTGCAGAGGTACTTCTGTAGGCAATGAAGTGGCCGGAATATAGGTTAGGATGGGATTTCAGCAGGGATGTCATTCAGTCACTGACATTGGCATGAGATTGGCAATATCGGTGAACACACATTATATGAAGACGATTAATGCGGTACATAATTGGTTGTTTAATTTTTGTGGATTTACCTAGAGTGCCCGCATGCTCAAAGCCCAGGAACATCAGGCCAGCCTGAACTGCAGCTACGAATGCAGGGTGACCGAGAGGATCAGTCCCATTGCCCATGAAGGCGAACGACTGCTTCTCCTTGGCAATGGCCGTGCCAATTGGCAGCCTGGTGAAGGCCCCCACTCCTATGAGCCAGGAAATGTGAAATTAGCATGTTCCGCTCAGCAAGCTAGGAGAAAATTAAGCCTAGGCAAGTCGAAGCACCGGTCGGATAAAATACGAAAGGTAAATATTAGGTTCATTGGTGAGCTCTTCATTATAAGCGTAACAGCTGGTCACACAGTGCACGTACCCGGACAACGACCACGTGTCTCCCGTATTCGGGGTTGCTCGTGGAGTGAGCCATGCCCACAATGGCTGAGGCAGCCCTGTCGATCTGACCAACACGCTCGAGATCCCCCGTGTAGACGAGGGGGTCAGACTTGTTACTGATGCCTAATGTCAAGTTGTTGATGTACACCACCCTGACATGGCCATTCAGCAACTGCGCATAAGGGAGGTGGCTCGACTTCGGTACTGTTTTCAGTCAATTCGATTGCATGTTCACATGTGCAACCTGTATCATGCTAATCATGCGCATGTAAGTGCTTCAAATTACTGATGCACAACTATTGGAAGCGCCCCGAAGCAGTGGAGCATGGGCATACAGAGCATTTTTTCGGCTGGCAGGTTGCTAGAAAGAGGTACCTTGCGCAAATCCGATTGCTTTCTCAGGAGAAGTTGGATTCCGCCCAAAACGTCATGGCTTCCTTGGCCACCGGCAGTCCCTGGGGCCTTGTAGGTCAACCACTACAGAGGGCCAGGGGCAGACAGGGATTTCATTAATCCAACATTTATATTTAAAGACTAGCAATATAATGGTAATTTATTTCTCAATTTAAACTCAGTTTGGGCAAAACATTTGACAGGCAGGAAAGAAAGGAAGGGGCCGGATAAAGAAAGGCAGAGGAAGCCATGACGGAAAGGCATGGGGGGAAAAGGAAGGGGAAGGAAAGGCAGAGGAAGGACCAGCAGGGGGGAGGAAACCTTACCGTGGCGTACGTGAGCATCTCGGGGTCGTGTTGTTTCACGGCGCCAGATGACAAGACCGCGTGGGTCAGCAGCCTCCGGCCTCCATCTTCTGGCCGATAGGCGACCTTCATTGCTGCCGCTGCGGCTGCGGCTGTTGCTGCCACTGCGGCTGTGGCTGCGGCTGTTGATGACAATGATGATAATAGCGACGCGGCAGATGGAGAGGGCGGTCTCAATGCGGATGAAGGGGCCGAGATTACTGTTGCTGAGCTTGATAACACCCTATGGACGTATGGCTTGTTGTGCAACAATGGCCGGGGACTGAATGACACTGATCGTCAGGGTCTAATGGATCTCGTTCAGCGGCTTACTCAGGTCAGCGCACATTGCACTGCCCTGATTGCAATGTGCTCCCCTCAGTGCTCCCCTTCCTCACCTCAGTGCTCCCCTCAGTGTACTCACTCCATGCTCGCCTCAGTGCACCCCTCAGTGCTCCCCTCATTGTACTCACTCCATACTCCCCTCAGTGCTCCCCTCCGTGCTCCCCTCAGTGCTCCCCTCCGGCAGTGCTCCCCTCAGTGCTCCCCTGAGTGCTCCCCCCAGTGCTCCCCTTAGGCAGTGCTCCCCTCAGTGCTCCCCTCAGTGCTCCCCTCTGGCAGTGCTCCCCTCAGTGCTCCCCTCAGTGCTCCCCTCAAGCAGTGCTCCCCTCAGTGCTCCCCTCAGTGCTCCCCTCAGAGCTCCCCTCAGTGCTCCTCTCAGAGCTCCCCTCAGTGCTCCCCCACCTCAGTGCTCCCTTGCCTGTCCTCATACCCCCTTCCTCTGTCCCCTCATCTTAACCAGGCAGTATATGCACACACACTCCCTCCCCTATCTTTTTATCCCCTTTGTCTGACAATCCCCTCCCTCACTCTCATATCAACTTGCCCTGGGCACACACTGCAAGCAGTCAGGGTCTGAACCCTCCCCTCCCCTCCCCTCCCCTCCCTGTCCTCAAATACCCTTGATCTGACCAGTAACACCAGTATGCGGATTTGTTTTTTTGAGACTGCAATTATTGTTTTTTTGCATATTGTTTTTTTGAGACTGCAATTATTTCCTAATTTCAACCCCCCCTTTGTTTCATACAGGGCCCTCCCCAACGGTGGTCCCTTTGACCAACATGCCTTTCTAGCAGGCATCGCCCGGGCCCTTGAGCCGACAAGCGCATCCAGCATAAACGCTCAGACCCGGCACGCAGTCGGCATTGTGACAGTTTCTATGGAACAACTTGCGTTCTTCAGTTTCAAGGTTAGACAATTCTTTTTATAGCAATTCAAGAAACACTCGCATCATATCGTAACATTACTAAAATTAATCTGTATTCAGATGGTCATGAGACATTCCTTATCTTTTTTATTCAGGTCAAGAACAGGTTGCAGAACAAGGCTGGGAACCAGGGAGCCAGCCATGGGAAGGGGATTGTGGAGGAGATCGCGATTGTGCAGGCTGTGGGTGACAAATACGGATGGGCCACCATGACAATTCGTGTGTATGGAAAGAACTGCTAGCTCCTTTGAGTAGTTGGCCGCTTTCAGCCACTAGAGTGTTGCATGTTATGAACACTTATGAGCATTGGGGTCTTGTGACTTGCTTGGTAGCTCTTGTTCTTAATGATTTTCGTTTAGAGGTGAACAATGAAGTTGGTTTGTTGGCCCTTGGTATTGGGTTCTTGGCCGAGGATTGGGCCAGTTTTTATGCGGGTTGCCTAGGTTAAGTGCATGTGGCCAAGGGCAGTGCCAGTGATTCAAACACGTTGATTTGTGTAATAACGCTTGATTCCGGCTTCGATGTAATTTGATGATGCTGTCATGACTGTACGTGATTGATTCCGGCTTGAATTAGGTGTTGTTTATTATGGCTTGATTCAAGCGATGGCCCGCTTGATCTCCGGCTTGATTCAAAGCGCCTAATTCAATCGATGGGCTTGATTCCCCCTTGATTCCGGCTTGATTCAAGACGTTGGATTCTCTCTTGATTCCGGCTTGATTCAAGGCGCTGGATTGTCCCTTGATTCCGGCTTGATTCAATGCGGTTGATTCTCTCTTGATTTTAGCTTGATTAAACCCGCTTGATACCCGCTTGATTTCGGCTTGAATCAAACGCTGGTTTCAGTGGCTTGATTCAAGCGATAGCCCGCTTGATCTCCGGTTTGATTCAAGACCCTATTTCAAGCAGGATTTTCTCCCATTCAAGCGGATTTCAAGCGGCCCCATGTTACCGACGTTATAGAGGCATTCCTTTATGGACACGTTCAAGCGAGCCTGCAAAGAGGGACACAAGGGAGCGTTGAGAATCAGTGCCCTAGACTGTCATGATAAAGGAGTGGATTGAGCCATACCAATGGGACTGGCTGAGGCAACTTAAGTACGAGTGATGAGTGTAGCTAGTATCACTCAGTCATTGAAGTAGGAGAACTAAGTGATCAGGTACGAAGTACTTGTAGCAACTGAGTGAGGCTTGAGAGAGCTGGGGTCATTCTGTACTCACCCGGACATCTCCAGAGGAGAACGCTGCGAGCATCTGGTCGCCACTTGCAGGGCGGTGTGCTAAGGCATCGTCGAACTTTCGCCTCTGGATTGCAATCATCTTGGCTTTGACCGAGCGTGCGACCTCGAGGAGACCTAAGGCAAACAGAAAACAAAGTGCTGCATACTTCAAGCATAGCCAATGATATAAATTAACAATAGAGAGCTGATTGACGACTGCTGCTGAGTCCAGTCATACCAGGTCAAACTCGTAATTCGTGACCGGCAGTGTGACTCGCAGTCCGCGTGAATAAACGACAACTACGGTAATGAACTTGCCTGATTCTGCCGCTCTGCGCTTCTGTTCTTGGCGCGGTGTCGGTGTCGGAGTCGGAGCCTCACGGTGGTCAGCTCCCATTAAGGCCAGAAATTGTTCTTTGGCCTCGGGTGCCATCTTGACGAAGGCACTCATCGCCTCCATGATGTCTGTCGACCTCACGGCACGTGCGGCTTCGGGGGTAATTTGATAGGGTGAAGGCCCAGCGGTTCCCTCGACAGCTTCCATTTGTATACGAAATAGACAAATCCATGAGGCGACGAAGTTGACGAGGGGGTGGCTAATTCATCTTCTTCTTCAGTTTGTGTGAAATAGTGTGGATGAAAACCTGGTCAGGGTTTCTTCCGCGCTGCACACTCCCCGAAATAGCCAGGCACAGTCCTACTGTTTAAGACATTCTATCTGTGATGGTTGCAAACCCGTGGATCCTATATTTAGTGTCGTTTCTGTTTCTTTCTGTCGCCAGCGTTTCGATGAGTGGCAACAAGGGACCAATGCGCAACATAGCTAAGGCAACCAGGCGTATAGATCAAGCAAATAAGACAGCTGCTATGCTACGCCTGACCTCGGATCAGGCAAAAGAATATCCTCCGTTTGCAACAAGAGGTCAGTATTTGAATGGATATACTAGGTTTTCATTGGAGCACTGCTAAATTATAATTAAGTCACTTATCATGAGCGAAGTAGCCAAATAAGTATGTTGATACGTTTTGCAACCGGCTACCCAACTGATTTTAACATAGATTTCAGACCATGGCAGCGCTGCAATCTCACCAACAGCTTCACCCGCCCCGGGCACATCTTTGCGAGCAAATGGTTGTTGTTCCATCAACACAGCAAGGAGACATTGGCGCAGGAAGCGGCACCTACAGCGGAGTGCAACTCGATGATGGCGTCATGCCAGAGATTCAGCAAGATGGCATGAGTGAGGAAATGCCAGATGTTGTGAGTAAAATTTAATGACACCCCAAAAACTTTGAGTGATATTTACTAAGTGTTGACTGGGTTGAGCTCAGTCAGCGGCACTCTGAGTTAGTGAGTAAAGTGCATGGTCTAGTGCGCACGAATTCAGCCAAGGGCAATTGTTACAATTGACTGCTTGTACTATTGTAAAATGCTCCACTTCCAAGTAGATGGCACTTATTACAACATTTACTGATCTCGCTATCCATACATGGAGATTATGAAGATTGTGGCCACACCGTCTACTTCTTCTGGACTGTTGATCGATTGACTATTGACCTATAGTATCCTCCCCTTGACAACGAGCGCCACGGTGTCGTCCCCTTGGAGTGGGTTCTGCAAGTGGTGCACCTGTCACCATCAATGCCTCATGTCTACCCTGACTGGAAGGTTAAGAAGAAAAATGAGGCTGCGAAGAAGAAATGCGCAGGGAAGCAGGCAGCACATGTTAATAAATATGCTGGGGGTTGTGAATAGCCCAACAATTTCACCATCACTTTTACTACCGTATTCGATAGCTCAACATCTCACCATCGCTTTACTTTTTTCTCAGAAGACATGAGTCTTGATGACGAGTGACTAATTCACACACTTCACATTACTCCATTAGTGCATTCCGTACGCGCGCTATGGTGACATGTGATTGGTACCTGCTTCGGTAAATTCATGTTCATGCAATGGTGTGATAGCATGGTGAAATAACATAGGCCGGCTTTTGAAAGCACGCCATGGTGTACATGGTGACATATGCTTGGTATCTGCCTCGATACATGTTTGTTTATGCAATGGTGTGATTGCATGCGAAGGATTGCGGAGACAGAGGCATCTTGGATGGTTCCCTCAACTGCTTTAGGCATGGCCACGCAATAAGCATTATACACCATTCACTGAGATAACATAGGCCGGCTTTTGAAAGCACGCCATGGTGACATATGCTTGGTATCTGCCTCGATACATGTATGTTCATGCAATGGTGTGATTGCATGCGAAGGATTGCGGAGACTGAGGCATCCTGGTTGGTTCCCTCAACCGCTCTAGGCAAGGCCACGCGATAAGCATTCTACACCATTCACTGAAATAACATAGGCCGGCTTTTGAAAGCACGCCATGGTGACATATGCTTGGTATCTGCCTCGATACATGTCTGTTCATGCAATGGTGTGATTGCATGCGAAGGATTGCGGAGACTGAGGCATCCTAGTTGGTTCCCTCAACCGCTCTAGGCAATCAAGGCCACGCGATCAGCATTCTACACCATTCACTGAAATAACATAGGCCGGCTTTTGAAAGCACGCCATGGTGACATATGCTTGGTATCTGCCTCGATACATGTCTGTTCATGCAATGGTGTACTTGCATGCGAAGGATTGCGGAGACTGAGGCATCCTGGTTGGTTCCCTCAACCACTCTAGGCAAGGCCACGCGATAAGCATTCTACACCATTCACTGAAATAACATAGGCCGGCTTTTGAAAGCACGCCATGGTGACATATGCTGGTATCTGCCTCGATACATGTCTGTTCATGCAATGGTGTGATTGCATGCGAAGGATTGCGGAGACTGAGGCATCCTGGTTGGTTCCCTCAACCACTCTAGGCAAGGCCACGCGATAAGCATTCTACACCATTCACTGAAATAACATAGGCCGGCTTTTGAAAGCACTCCATGGTGACATATGCTTGGTATCTGCCTCGATACATGTCCGTTCATGCAATGGTGTGATTGCATGCGAAGGATTGCGGAGACTGAGGCATCCTGGTTGGTTCCCTCAACCGCTCTAGGCAAGGCCACGCGATAAGCATTCTACACCATTCACTGAAATAACATAGGCCGGCTTTTGAAAGCACGCCATGGTGACATATGCTTGGTATCTGCCTCGATACATGTCTGTTCATGCAATGGTGTGATTGCATGCGAAGGATTGCGGAGACTGAGGCATCCTGGTTGGTTCCCTCAACCGCTCTAGGCAAGGCCACGCGATAAGCATTCTACACCATTCACTGAAATAACATAGGCCGGCTTTTGAAAGCACGCCATGGTGACATATGCTTGGTATCTGCCTCGATACATGTCTGTTCATGCAATGGTGTGATTGCATGCGAAGGATTGCGGAGACTGAGGCATCCTGGTTGGTTCCCTCAACCGCTCTAGGCAAGGCCACGCGATAAGCATTCTACACCATTCACTGAAATAACATAGGCCGGCTTTTGAGAGCACGCCATGGTGACATATGCTTGGTATCTGCCTCGATACATGTCTGTTCATGCAATGGTGTGATTGCATGCGAAGGATTGCGGAGACTGAGGCATCCTGGTTGGTTCCCTCAACCGCTCTAGGCAAGGCCACGCGATAAGCATTCTACACCATTCACTGAGATAACATAGGCCGGCTTTTAAAAGCACGCCATGGTGACATATGCTTGGTATCTGCCTCGATACATGTCTGTTCATGCAATGGTGTGATTGCATGCGAAGGATTGCGGAGACTGAGGCATCCTGGTTGGTTCCCTCAACCGCTTTAGGCAAGGCCGGCCACGCGATAAGCATTCTACACCATTCACTGAAATAACATAGGCCGGCTTTTGAAAGCACGCCATGGTGACATATGCTTGGTATCTGCCTCGATACATGTCTGTTCATAATGCAATGGTGTGATTGCATGCGAAGGATTGCGGAGACTGAGGCATCCTGGTTGGTTCCCTCAACCGCTCTAGGCAAGGCCACGCGATCAGCATTCTACACCATTCACTGAAATAACATAGGCCGGCTTTTGAAAGCACGCCATGGTGACATATGCTTGGTATCAAACTCGATACATGTCTGTTCATGCAATGGTGTGATTGCATGCGAAGGATTGCGGAGACTGAGGCATCCTGGTTGGTTCCCTCAACCGCTCTAGGCAAGGCCACGCGATCAGCATTCTACACCATTCACTGAAATAACATAGGCCGGCTTTTGAAAGCACGCCATGGTGACATATGCTTGGTATCTGCCTCGATACATGTCTGTTCATGCAATGGTGTGATTGCATGCGAAGGATTGCGGAGACTGAGGCATCCTGGTTGGTTCCCTCAACCGCTCTAGGCAAGGCTACACGATCAGCATTCTACACCATTCACTGACATAACATAGGCCGGCTTTTAAAAGCACGCCATGGTGACATATGCTTGGTATCTGCCTCGATACATGTCTGTTCATGCAATGGTGTGATTGCATGCGAAGGATTGCGGAGATTGAGGCATCCTGGTTGGTTCCCTCAACCGCTCTAGGCAAGGCCACGCGATAAGCATTCTACACCATTCACTGAGATAACATAGGCCGGCTTTTAAAAGCACGCCATGGTGACATATGCTTGGTATCTGCCTCGATACATGTCTGTTCATGCAATGGTGTGATTGCATGCGAAGGATTGCGGAGACTGAGGCATCCTGGTTGGTTCCCTCAACCGCTCTAGGCAAGGCCACGCGATAAGCATTCTACACCATTCACTGAAATAACATAGGCCGGCTTTTGAGAGCACGCCATGGTGACATATGCTTGGTATCTGCCTCGATACATGTCTGTTCATGCAATGGTGTGATTGCATGCGAAGGATTGCGGAGACTGAGGCATCCTGGTTGGTTCCCTCAACCGCTCTAGGCAAGGCCACGCGATAAGCATTCTACACCATTCACTGAGATAACATAGGCCGGCTTTTAAAAGCACGCCATGGTGACATATGCTTGGTATCTGCCTCGATACATGTCTGTTCATGCAATGGTGTGATTGCATGCGAAGGATTGCGGAGACTGAGGCATCCTGGTTGGTTCCCTCAACCGCTTTAGGCAAGGCCGGCCACGCGATAAGCATTCTACACCATTCACTGAAATAACATAGGCCGGCTTTTGAAAGCACGCCATGGTGACATATGCTTGGTATCTGCCTCGATACATGTCTGTTCATAATGCAATGGTGTGATTGCATGCGAAGGATTGCGGAGACTGAGGCATCCTGGTTGGTTCCCTCAACCGCTCTAGGCAAGGCCACGCGATCAGCATTCTACACCATTCACTGAAATAACATAGGCCGGCTTTTGAAAGCACGCCATGGTGACATATGCTTGGTATCAAACTCGATACATGTCTGTTCATGCAATGGTGTGATTGCATGCGAAGGATTGCGGAGACTGAGGCATCCTGGTTGGTTCCCTCAACCGCTCTAGGCAAGGCCACGCGATCAGCATTCTACACCATTCACTGAAATAACATAGGCCGGCTTTTGAAAGCACGCCATGGTGACATATGCTTGGTATCTGCCTCGATACATGTCTGTTCATGCAATGGTGTGATTGCATGCGAAGGATTGCGGAGACTGAGGCATCCTGGTTGGTTCCCTCAACCGCTCTAGGCAAGGCTACACGATCAGCATTCTACACCATTCACTGACATAACATAGGCCGGCTTTTAAAAGCACGCCATGGTGACATATGCTTGGTATCTGCCTCGATACATGTCTGTTCATGCAATGGTGTGATTGCATGCGAAGGATTGCGGAGATTGAGGCATCCTGGTTGGTTCCCTCAACCGCTCTAGGCAAGGCCACGCGATAAGCATTCTACACCATTCACTGAGATAACATAGGCCGGCTTTTAAAAGCACGCCATGGTGACATATGCTTGGTATCTGCCTCGATACATGTCTGTTCATGCAATGGTGTGATTGCATGCGAAGGATTGCGGAGACTGAGGCATCCTGGTTGGTTCCCTCAACCGCTCTAGGCAAGGCCACGCGATAAGCATTCTACACCATTCACTGAAATAACATAGGCCGGCTTTTGAAAGCACGCCATGGTGACATATGCTTGGTATCAAACTCGATACATGTCTGTTCATGCAATGGTGTGATTGCATGCGAAGGATTGCGGAGACTGAGGCATCCTGGTTGGTTCCCTCAACCGCTCTAGGCAAGGCCACGCGATCAGCATTCTACACCATTCACTGAAATAACATAGGCCGGCTTTTGAAAGCACGCCATGGTGACATATGCTTGGTATCTGCCTCGATACATGTCTGTTCATGCAATGGTGTGATTGCATGCGAAGGATTGCGGAGACTGAGGCATCCTGGTTGGTTCCCTCAACCACTCTAGGCAAGGCCACGCGATAAGCATTCTACACCATTCACTGAAATAACATAGGCCGGCTTTTGAAAGCACGCCATGGTGACATATGCTGGTATCTGCCTCGATACATGTCTGTTCATGCAATGGTGTGATTGCATGCGAAGGATTGCGGAGACTGAGGCATCCTGGTTGGTTCCCTCAACCGCTCTATGCAAGGCCACGCGATCAGCATTCTACACCATTCACTGAGATAACATAGGCCGGCTTTTGAAAGCACGCCATGGTGACATATGCTTGGTATCTGCCTCGATACATGTATGTTCATGCAATGGTGTGATTGCATGCGAAGGATTGCGGAGACTGAGGCATCCTGGTTGGTTCCCTCAACCGCTCTAGGCAAGGCCACGCGATCAGCATTCTACACCATTCACTGAAATAACATAGGCCGGCTTTTGAAAGCACGCCATGGTGACATATGCTTGGTATCTGCCTCGATACATGTCTGTTCATGCAATGGTGTGATTGCATGCGAAGGATTGCGGAGACTGAGGCATCCTGGTTGGTTCCCTCAACCGCTCTAGGCAAGGCCACGCGATAAGCATTCTACACCATTCACTGAAATAACATAGGCCGGCTTTTGAGAGCACGCCATGGTGACATATGCTTGGTATCTGCCTCGATACATGTCTGTTCATGCAATGGTGTGATTGCATGCGAAGGATTGCGGAGACTGAGGCATCCTGGTTGGTTCCCTCAACCGCTCTAGGCAAGGCCACGCGATAAGCATTCTACACCATTCACTGAGATAACATAGGCCGGCTTTTAAAAGCACGCCATGGTGACATATGCTTGGTATCTGCCTCGATACATGTCTGTTCATGCAATGGTGTGATTGCATGCGAAGGATTGCGGAGACTGAGGCATCCTGGTTGGTTCCCTCAACCGCTTTAGGCAAGGCCGGCCACGCGATAAGCATTCTACACCATTCACTGAAATAACATAGGCCGGCTTTTGAAAGCACGCCATGGTGACATATGCTTGGTATCTGCCTCGATACATGTCTGTTCATAATGCAATGGTGTGATTGCATGCGAAGGATTGCGGAGACTGAGGCATCCTGGTTGGTTCCCTCAACCGCTCTAGGCAAGGCCACGCGATCAGCATTCTACACCATTCACTGAAATAACATAGGCCGGCTTTTGAAAGCACGCCATGGTGACATATGCTTGGTATCAAACTCGATACATGTCTGTTCATGCAATGGTGTGATTGCATGCGAAGGATTGCGGAGACTGAGGCATCCTGGTTGGTTCCCTCAACCGCTCTAGGCAAGGCCACGCGATCAGCATTCTACACCATTCACTGAAATAACATAGGCCGGCTTTTGAAAGCACGCCATGGTGACATATGCTTGGTATCTGCCTCGATACATGTCTGTTCATGCAATGGTGTGATTGCATGCGAAGGATTGCGGAGACTGAGGCATCCTGGTTGGTTCCCTCAACCGCTCTAGGCAAGGCTACACGATCAGCATTCTACACCATTCACTGACATAACATAGGCCGGCTTTTAAAAGCACGCCATGGTGACATATGCTTGGTATCTGCCTCGATACATGTCTGTTCATGCAATGGTGTGATTGCATGCGAAGGATTGCGGAGATTGAGGCATCCTGGTTGGTTCCCTCAACCGCTCTAGGCAAGGCCACGCGATAAGCATTCTACACCATTCACTGAGATAACATAGGCCGGCTTTTAAAAGCACGCCATGGTGACATATGCTTGGTATCTGCCTCGATACATGTCTGTTCATGCAATGGTGTGATTGCATGCGAAGGATTGCGGAGACTGAGGCATCCTGGTTGGTTCCCTCAACCGCTCTAGGCAAGGCCACGCGATAAGCATTCTACACCATTCACTGAAATAACATAGGCCGGCTTTTGAAAGCACGCCATGGTGACATATGCTTGGTATCAAACTCGATACATGTCTGTTCATGCAATGGTGTGATTGCATGCGAAGGATTGCGGAGACTGAGGCATCCTGGTTGGTTCCCTCAACCGCTCTAGGCAAGGCCACGCGATCAGCATTCTACACCATTCACTGAAATAACATAGGCCGGCTTTTGAAAGCACGCCATGGTGACATATGCTTGGTATCTGCCTCGATACATGTCTGTTCATGCAATGGTGTGATTGCATGCGAAGGATTGCGGAGACTGAGGCATCCTGGTTGGTTCCCTCAACCACTCTAGGCAAGGCCACGCGATAAGCATTCTACACCATTCACTGACATAACATAGGCCGGCTTTTGAAAGCACGCCATGGTGACATATGCTGGTATCTGCCTCGATACATGTCTGTTCATGCAATGGTGTGATTGCATGCGAAGGATTGCGGAGACTGAGGCATCCTGGTTGGTTCCCTCAACCGCTCTATGCAAGGCCACGCGATCAGCATTCTACACCATTCACTGAGATAACATAGGCCGGCTTTTGAAAGCACGCCATGGTGACATATGCTTGGTATCTGCCTCGATACATGTATGTTCATGCAATGGTGTGATTGCATGCGAAGGATTGCGGAGACTGAGGCATCCTGGTTGGTTCCCTCAACCGCTCTAGGCAAGGCCACGCGATAAGCATTCTACACCATTCACTGAAATAACATAGGCCGGCTTTTGAAAGCACGCCATGGTGACATATGCTTGGTATCTGCCTCGATACATGTATGTTCATGCAATGGTGTGATTGCATGCGAAGGATTGCGGAGACTGAGGCATCCTGGTTGGTTCCCTCAACCGCTTTAGGCAAGGCCACGCGATAAGCATTCTACACCATTCACTGAGATAACATAGGCCGGCTTTTAAAAGCACGCCATGGTGACATATGCTTGGTATCTGCCTCGATACATGTCTGTTCATGCAATGGTGTGAATGCATGCGAAGGATTGCGGAGATTGAGGCATCCTGGTTGGTTCCCTCAACCGCTCTAGGCAAGGCCACGCGATAAGCATTCTACACCATTCACTGAAATAACATAGGCCGGCTTTTGAAAGCACGCCATGGTGACATATGCTGGTATCTGCCTCGATACATGTCTGTTCATGCAATGGTGTGATTGCATGCGAAGGATTGCGGAGACTGAGGCATCCTGGTTGGTTCCCTCAACCGCTCTAGGCAAGGCCACGCGATCAGCATTCTACACCATTCACTGAAATAACATAGGCCGGCTTTTGAAAGCACGCCATGGTGACATATGCTGGTATCTGCCTCGATACATGTCTGTTCATGCAATGGTGTGATTGCATGCGAAGGATTGCGGAGACTGAGGCATCCTGGTTGGTTCCCTCAACCGCTCTAGGCAAGGCCACGCGATCAGCATTCTACACCATTCACTGAAATAACATAGGCCGGCTTTTGAAAGCACGCCATGGTGACATATGCTTGGTATCAAACTCGATACATGTCTGTTCATGCAATGGTGTGAATGCATGCGAAGGATTGCGGAGACTGAGGCATCCTGGTTGGTTCCCTCAACCGCTCTAGGCAAGGCCACGCGATCAGCATTCTACACCATTCACTGAAATAACATAGGCCGGCTTTTGAAAGCACGCCATGGTGACATATGCTTGGTATCAAACTCGATACATGTCTGTTCATGCAATGGTGTGAATGCATGCGAAGGATTGCGGAGACTGAGGCATCCTGGTTGGTTCCCTCAACCGCTCTAGGCAAGGCCACGCGATCAGCATTCTACACCATTCACTGATATAACATAGGCCGGCTTTTGAAAGCACGCCATGGTGACATATGCTTGGTATCTGCCTCGATACATGTCTGTTCATGCAATGGTGTGATTGCATGCGAAGGATTGCGGAGACTGAGGCATCCTGGTTGGTTCCCTCAACCACTCTAGGCAAGGCCACGCGATAAGCATTCTACACCATTCACTGAAATAACATAGGCCGGCTTTTGAAAGCACGCCATGGTGACATATGCTTGGTATCTGCCTCGATACATGTCCGTTCATGCAATGGTGTGATTGCATGCGAAGGATTGCGGAGACTGAGGCATCCTGGTTGGTTCCCTCAACCGCTCTAGGCAAGGCCACGCGATAAGCATTCTACACCATTCACTGAAATAACATAGGCCGGCTTTTGAAAGCACGCCATGGTGACATATGCTTGGTATCTGCCTCGATACATGTCTGTTCATGCAATGGTGTGATTGCATGCGAAGGATTGCGGAGACTGAGGCATCCTGGTTGGTTCCCTCAACCGCTCTAGGCAAGGCCACGCGATCAGCATTCTACACCATTCACTGAAATAACATAGGCCGGGTTTTGAAAGCACGCCATGGTGACATATGCTTGGTATCTGCCTCGATACATGTCTGTTCATGCAATGGTGTGATTGCATGCGAAGGATTGCGGAGACTGAGGCATCCTGGTTGGTTCCCTCAACCGCTCTAGGCAAGGCCACGCGATCAGCATTCTACACCATTCACTGAAATAACATAGGCCGGCTTTTGAAAGCACGCCATGGTGACATATGCTTGGTATCAAACTCGATACATGTCTGTTCATGCAATGGTGTGAATGCATGCGAAGGATTGCGGAGACTGAGGCATCCTGGTTGGTTCCCTCAACCGCTCTAGGCAAGGCCACGCGATCAGCATTCTACACCATTCACTGATATAACATAGGCCGGCTTTTGAAAGCACGCCATGGTGACATATGCTTGGTATCTGCCTCGATACATGTCTGTTCATGCAATGGTGTGATTGCATGCGAAGGATTGCGGAGACTGAGGCATCCTGGTTGGTTCCCTCAACCACTCTAGGCAAGGCCACGCGATAAGCATTCTACACCATTCACTGAAATAACATAGGCCGGCTTTTGAAAGCACGCCATGGTGACATATGCTGGTATCTGCCTCGATACATGTCTGTTCATGCAATGGTGTGATTGCATGCGAAGGATTGCGGAGACTGAGGCATCCTGGTTGGTTCCCTCAACCGCTCTAGGCAAGGCCACGCGATCAGCATTCTACACCATTCACTGATATAACATAGGCCGGCTTTTGAAAGCACGCCATGGTGACATATGCTTGGTATCTGCCTCGATACATGTCTGTTCATGCAATGGTGTGAATGCATGCGAAGGATTGCGGAGATTGAGGCATCCTGGTTGGTTCCCTCAACCGCTCTAGGCAAGGCCACGCGATAAGCATTCTACACCATTCACTGAAATAACATAGGCCGGCTTTTGAAAGCACGCCATGGTGACATATGCTGGTATCTGCCTCGATACATGTCTGTTCATGCAATGGTGTGATTGCATGCGAAGGATTGCGGAGACTGAGGCATCCTGGTTGGTTCCCTCAACCGCTCTAGGCAAGGCCACGCGATCAGCATTCTACACCATTCACTGAAATAACATAGGCCGGCTTTTGAAAGCACGCCATGGTGACATATGCTTGGTATCAAACTCGATACATGTCTGTTCATGCAATGGTGTGAATGCATGCGAAGGATTGCGGAGACTGAGGCATCCTGGTTGGTTCCCTCAACCGCTCTAGGCAAGGCCACGCGATCAGCATTCTACACCATTCACTGATATAACATAGGCCGGCTTTTGAAAGCACGCCATGGTGACATATGCTTGGTATCTGCCTCGATACATGTCTGTTTATGCAATGGTGTGATTGCATGCGAAGGATTGCGGAGACTGAGGCATCCTGGTTGGTTCCCTCAACCACTCTAGGCAAGGCCACGCGATAAGCATTCTACACCATTCACTGAAATAACATAGGCCGGCTTTTGAAAGCACGCCATGGTGACATATGCTGGTATCTGCCTCGATACATGTCTGTTCATGCAATGGTGTGATTGCATGCGAAGGATTGCGGAGACTGAGGCATCCTGGTTGGTTCCCTCAACCGCTCTAGGCAAGGCCACGCGATCAGCATTCTACACCATTCACTGAGATAACATAGGCCGGCTTTTGAAAGCACGCCATGGTGACATATGCTTGGTATCTGCCTCGATACATGTCTGTTCATGCAATGGTGTGATTGCATGCGAAGGATTGCGGAGACTGAGGCATCCTGGTTGGTTCCCTCAACCGCTCTAGGCAAGGCCACGCGATCAGCATTCTACACCATTCACTGAAATAACATAGGCCGGCTTTTGAAAGCACGCCATGGTGACATATGCTTGGTATCTGCCTCGATACATGTCTGTTCATGCAATGGTGTGATTGCATGCGAAGGATTGCGGAGACTGAGGCATCCTGGTTGGTTCCCTCAACCGCTCTAGGCAAGGCCACGCGATCAGCATTCTACACCATTCACTGAAATAACATAGGCCGGCTTTTGAAAGCACGCCATGGTGACATATGCTTGGTATCAAACTCGATACATGTCTGTTCATGCAATGGTGTGAATGCATGCGAAGGATTGCGGAGACTGAGGCATCCTGGTTGGTTCCCTCAACCGCTCTAGGCAAGGCCACGCGATCAGCATTCTACACCATTCACTGATATAACATAGGCCGGCTTTTGAAAGCACGCCATGGTGACATATGCTTGGTATCTGCCTCGATACATGTCTGTTCATGCAATGGTGTGATTGCATGCGAAGGATTGCGGAGACTGAGGCATCCTGGTTGGTTCCCTCAACCACTCTAGGCAAGGCCACGCGATAAGCATTCTACACCATTCACTGAAATAACATAGGCCGGCTTTTGAAAGCACGCCATGGTGACATATGCTGGTATCTGCCTCGATACATGTCTGTTCATGCAATGGTGTGATTGCATGCGAAGGATTGCGGAGACTGAGGCATCCTGGTTGGTTCCCTCAACCGCTCTAGGCAAGGCCACGCGATCAGCATTCTACACCATTCACTGAGATAACATAGGCCGGCTTTTGAAAGCACGCCATGGTGACATATGCTTGGTATCTGCCTCGATACATGTCTGTTCATGCAATGGTGTGATTGCATGCGAAGGATTGCGGAGACTGAGGCATCCTGGTTGGTTCCCTCAACCGCTCTAGGCAAGGCCACGCGATCAGCATTCTACACCATTCACTGAGATAACATAGGCCGGCTTTTGAAAGCACGCCATGGTGACATATGCTTGGTATCTGCCTCGATACATGTCTGTTCATGCAATGGTGTGATTGCATGCGAAGGATTGCGGAGACTGAGGCATCCTGGTTGGTTCCCTCAACCGCTCTAGGCAAGGCCACGCGATCAGCATTCTACACCATTCACTGAAATAACATAGGCCGGCTTTTGAAAGCACGCCATGGTGACATATGCTTGGTATCTGCCTCGATACATGTCTGTTCATGCAATGGTGTGATTGCATGCGAAGGATTGCGGAGACTGAGGCATCCTGGTTGGTTCCCTCAACCGCTCTAGGCAAGGCCACGCGATCAGCATTCTACACCATTCACTGAAATAACATAGGCCGGCTTTTGAAAGCACGCCATGGTGACATATGCTTGGTATCAAACTCGATACATGTCTGTTCATGCAATGGTGTGAATGCATGCGAAGGATTGCGGAGACTGAGGCATCCTGGTTGGTTCCCTCAACCGCTCTAGGCAAGGCCACGCGATCAGCATTCTACACCATTCACTGATATAACATAGGCCGGCTTTTGAAAGCACGCCATGGTGACATATGCTTGGTATCTGCCTCGATACATGTCTGTTCATGCAATGGTGTGATTGCATGCGAAGGATTGCGGAGACTGAGGCATCCTGGTTGGTTCCCTCAACCACTCTAGGCAAGGCCACGCGATAAGCATTCTACACCATTCACTGAAATAACATAGGCCGGCTTTTGAAAGCACGCCATGGTGACATATGCTGGTATCTGCCTCGATACATGTCTGTTCATGCAATGGTGTGATTGCATGCGAAGGATTGCGGAGACTGAGGCATCCTGGTTGGTTCCCTCAACCGCTCTAGGCAAGGCCACGCAATCAGCATTCTACACCATTCACTGAGATAACATAGGCCGGCTTTTGAAAGCACGCCATGGTGACATATGCTTGGTATCTGCCTCGATACATGTCTGTTCATGCAATGGTGTGATTGCATGCGAAGGATTGCGGAGACTGAGGCATCCTGGTTGGTTCCCTCAACCGCTCTAGGCAAGGCCACGCGATCAGCATTCTACACCATTCACTGAAATAACATAGGCCGGCTTTTGAAAGCACGCCATGGTGACATATGCTTGGTATCTGCCTCGATACATGTCTGTTCATGCAATGGTGTGATTGCATGCGAAGGATTGCGGAGACTGAGGCATCCTGGTTGGTTCCCTCAACCGCTCTAGGCAATCAAGGCCACGCGATAAGCATTCTACACCATTCACTGAGATAACATAGGCCGGCTTTTAAAAGCACGCCATGGTGACATATGCTTGGTATCTGCCTCGATACATGTCTGTTCATGCAATGGTGTGAATGCATGCGAAGGATTGCGGAGATTGAGGCATCCTGGTTGGTTCCCTCAACCGCTCTAGGCAAGGCCACGCGATAAGCATTCTACACCATTCACTGAAATAACATAGGCCGGCTTTTGAAAGCACGCCATGGTGACATATGCTGGTATCTGCCTCGATACATGTCTGTTCATGCAATGGTGTGATTGCATGCGAAGGATTGCGGAGACTGAGGCATCCTGGTTGGTTCCCTCAACCGCTCTAGGCAAGGCCACGCGATCAGCATTCTACACCATTCACTGAAATAACATAGGCCGGCTTTTGAAAGCACGCCATGGTGACATATGCTTGGTATCAAACTCGATACATGTCTGTTCATGCAATGGTGTGAATGCATGCGAAGGATTGCGGAGACTGAGGCATCATGGTTGGTTCCCTCAACCGCTCTAGGCAAGGCCACGCGATCAGCATTCTACACCATTCACTGATATAACATAGGCCGGCTTTTGAAAGCACGCCATGGTGACATATGCTTGGTATCTGCCTCGATACATGTCTGTTCATGCAATGGTGTGATTGCATGCGAAGGATTGCGGAGACTGAGGCATCCTGGTTGGTTCCCTCAACCACTCTAGGCAAGGCCACGCGATAAGCATTCTACACCATTCACTGAAATAACATAGGCCGGCTTTTGAAAGCACGCCATGGTGACATATGCTGGTATCTGCCTCGATACATGTCTGTTCATGCAATGGTGTGATTGCATGCGAAGGATTGCGGAGACTGAGGCATCCTGGTTGGTTCCCTCAACCGCTCTAGGCAAGGCCACGCGATCAGCATTCTACACCATTCACTGAGATAACATAGGCCGGCTTTTGAAAGCACGCCATGGTGACATATGCTTGGTATCTGCCTCGATACATGTCTGTTCATGCAATGGTGTGATTGCATGCGAAGGATTGCGGAGACTGAGGCATCCTGGTTGGTTCCCTCAACCGCTCTAGGCAAGGCCACGCGATCAGCATTCTACACCATTCACTGAAATAACATAGGCCGGGTTTTGAAAGCACGCCATGGTGACATATGCTTGGTATCTGCCTCGATACATGTCTGTTCATGCAATGGTGTGATTGCATGCGAAGGATTGCGGAGACTGAGGCATCCTGGTTGGTTCCCTCAACCGCTCTAGGCAAGGCCACGCGATCAGCATTCTACACCATTCACTGAAATAACATAGGCCGGCTTTTGAAAGCACGCCATGGTGACATATGCTTGGTATCAAACTCGATACATGTCTGTTCATGCAATGGTGTGAATGCATGCGAAGGATTGCGGAGACTAAGGCATCCTGGTTGGTTCCCTCAACCGCTCTAGGCAAGGCCACGCGATCAGCATTCTACACCATTCACTGATATAACATAGGCCGGCTTTTGAAAGCACGCCATGGTGACATATGCTTGGTATCTGCCTCGATACATGTCTGTTCATGCAATGGTGTGATTGCATGCGAAGGATTGCGGAGACTGAGGCATCCTGGTTGGTTCCCTCAACCACTCTAGGCAAGGCCACGCGATAAGCATTCTACACCATTCACTGAAATAACATAGGCCGGCTTTTGAAAGCACGCCATGGTGACATATGCTGGTATCTGCCTCGATACATGTCTGTTCATGCAATGGTGTGATTGCATGCGAAGGATTGCGGAGACTGAGGCATCCTGGTTGGTTCCCTCAACCGCTCTAGGCAAGGCCACGCGATCAGCATTCTACACCATTCACTGAGATAACATAGGCCGGCTTTTGAAAGCACGCCATGGTGACATATGCTTGGTATCTGCCTCGATACATGTCTGTTCATGCAATGGTGTGATTGCATGCGAAGGATTGCGGAGACTGAGGCATCCTGGTTCGTTCCCTCAACCGCTCTAGGCAAGGCCACGCGATAAGCATTCTACACCATTCACTGAAATAACATAGGCCGGCTTTTGAAAGCACGCCATGGTGACATATGCTTGGTATCTGCCTCGATACATGTCTGTTCATGCAATGGTGTGATTGCATGCGAAGGATTGCGGAGACTGAGGCATCCTGGTTGGTTCCCTCAACCACTCTAGGCAAGGCCACGCGATAAGCATTCTACACCATTCACTGAAATAACATAGGCCGGCTTTTGAAAGCACGCCATGGTGACATATGCTGGTATCTGCCTCGATACATGTCTGTTCATGCAATGGTGTGATTGCATGCGAAGGATTGCGGAGACTGAGGCATCCTGGTTGGTTCCCTCAACCGCTCTAGGCAAGGCCACGCGATCAGCATTCTACACCATTCACTGAGATAACATAGGCCGGCTTTTGAAAGCACGCCATGGTGACATATGCTTGGTATCTGCCTCGATACATGTATGTTCATGCAATGGTGTGATTGCATGCGAAGGATTGCGGAGACTGAGGCATCCTGGTTGGTTCCCTCAACCGCTCTAGGCAAGGCCACGCGATAAGCATTCTACACCATTCACTGAAATAACATAGGCCGGCTTTTGAAAGCACGCCATGGTGACATATGCTTGGTATCTGCCTCGATACATGTATGTTCATGCAATGGTGTGATTGCATGCGAAGGATTGCGGAGACTGAGGCATCCTGGTTGGTTCCCTCAACCGCTCTAGGCAAGGCCACGCGATAAGCATTCTACACCATTCACTGAGATAACATAGGCCGGCTTTTAAAAGCACGCCATGGTGACATATGCTTGGTATCTGCCTCGATACATGTCTGTTCATGCAATGGTGTGATTGCATGCGAAGGATTGCGGAGATTGAGGCATCCTGGTTGGTTCCCTCAACCGCTCTAGGCAAGGCCACGCGATAAGCATTCTACACCATTCACTGAAATAACATAGGCCGGCTTTTGAAAGCACGCCATGGTGACATATGCTGGTATCTGCCTCGATACATGTCTGTTCATGCAATGGTGTGATTGCATGCGAAGGATTGCGGAGACTGAGGCATCCTGGTTGGTTCCCTCAACCGCTCTAGGCAAGGCCACGCGATCAGCATTCTACACCATTCACTGAAATAACATAGGCCGGCTTTTGAAAGCACGCCATGGTGACATATGCTTGGTATCTGCCTCGATACATGTCTGTTCATGCAATGGTGTGAATGCATGCGAAGGATTGCGGAGACTGAGGCATCCTGGTTGGTTCCCTCAACCGCTCTAGGCAAGGCCAGCCACGCGATCAGCATTCTACACCATTCACTGATATAACATAGGCCGGCTTTTGAAAGCACGCCATGGTGACATATGCTTGGTATCTGCCTCGATACATGTCTGTTCATGCAATGGTGTGATTGCATGCGAAGGATTGCGGAGACTGAGGCATCCTGGTTGGTTCCCTCAACCACTCTAGGCAAGGCCACGCGATAAGCATTCTACACCATTCACTGAAATAACATAGGCCGGCTTTTGAAAGCACGCCATGGTGACATATGCTGGTGTCTGCCTCGATACATGTCTGTTCATGCAATGGTGTGATTGCATGCGAAGGATTGCGGAGACTGAGGTATCCTGGTTGGTTCCCTCAACCGCTCTAGGCAAGGCCACGCGATAAGCATTCTACACCATTCACTGAGATAACATAGGCCGGCTTTTGAAAGCACGCCATGGTGACATATGCTTGGTATCTGCCTCGATACATGTCTGTTCATGCAATGGTGTGATTGCATGCGAAGGATTGCGGAGACTGAGGCATCCTGGTTGGTTCCCTCAACCGCTCTAGGCAAGGCCACGCGATCAGCATTCTACACCATTCACTGAAATAACATAGGCCGGGTTTTGAAAGCACGCCATGGTGACATATGCTTGGTATCTGCCTCGATACATGTCTGTTCATGCAATGGTGTGATTGCATGCGAAGGATTGCGGAGACTGAGGCATCCTGGTTGGTTCCCTCAACCGCTCTAGGCAAGGCCACGCGATAAGCATTCTACACCATTCACTGAAATAACATAGGCCGGCTTTTGAAAGCACGCCATGGTGACATATGCTTGGTATCCGCCTCGATACATGTCTGTTCATGCAATGGTGTGATTGCATGCGAGGGATTGCGGAGACTGAGGCATCCTGGTTGGTTCCCCCAACCGCTCTAGGCAAGGCCACGCGATCAGCATTCTACACCATTCACTGAAATAACATAGGCCGGCTTTTGAAAGCACGCCATGGTGACATATGCTTGGTATCTGCCTCGATACATGTCTGTTCATGCAATGGTGTGATTGCATGCGAAGGATTGCGGAGACTGAGGCATCCTGGTTGGTTCCCTCAACCACTCTAGGCAAGGCCACGCGATAAGCATTCTACACCATTCACTGAAATAACATAGGCCGGCTTTTAAAAGCACGCCATGGTGACATATGTTTGGTATCTGCCTCGATACATGTCTGTTCATGCAATGGTGTGATTGCATGCGAAGGATTGCGGAGACTGAGGCATCCTGGTTGGTTCCCTCAACCGCTCTAGGCAAGGCCACGCGATCAGCATTCTACACCATTCACTGAAATAACATAGGCCGGGTTTTGAAAGCACGCCATGGTGACATATGCTTGGTATCTGCCTCGATACATGTCTGTTCATGCAATGGTGTGATTGCATGCGAAGGATTGCGGAGACTGAGGCATCCTGGTTGGTTCCCTCAACCGCTCTAGGCAAGGCCACGCGATCAGCATTCTACACCATTCACTGAAATAACATAGGCCGGGTTTTGAAAGCACGCCATGGTGACATATGCTTGGTATCTGCCTCGATACATGTCTGTTCATGCAATGGTGTGATTGCATGCGAAGGATTGCGGAGACTGAGGCATCCTGGTTCGTTCCCTCAACCGCTCTAGGCAAGGCCACGCGATAAGCATTCTACACCATTCACTGAAATAACATAGGCCGGCTTTTGAAAGCACGCCATGGTGACATATGCTTGGTATCCGCCTCGATACGTGTCTGTTCATGCAATGGTGTGATTGCATGCGAGGGATTGCGGAGACTGAGGCATCCTGGTTGGTTCCCCCAACCGCTCTAGGCAAGGCCACGCGATCAGCATTCTACACCATTCACTGAAATAACATAGGCCGGCTTTTGAAAGCACGCCATGGTGACATATGCTTGGTATCTGCCTCGATACATGTCTGTTCATGCAATGGTGTGATTGCATGCGAAGGATTGCGGAGACTGAGGCATCCTGGTTGGTTCCCTCAACCGCTCTAGGCAATCAAGGCCACCCGATAAGCATTCTACACCATTCACTGACATAACATAGGCCGGCTTTTAAAAGCACGCCATGGTGACATATGCTTGGTATCTGCCTCGATACATGTATGTTCATGCAATGGTGTGATTGCATGCGAAGGATTGCGGAGACTGAGGCATCCTGGTTGGTTCCCTCAACCGCTCTAGGCAAGGCCAGCCACGCGATCAGCATTCTACACCATTCACTGAAATAACATAGGCCGGCTTTTGAAAGCACGCCATGGTGACATATGCTTGGTATCTGCCTCGATACATGTCTGTTCATGCAATGGTGTGATTGCATGCGAAGGATTGCGGAGATTGAGGCATCCTGGTTGGTTCCCTCAACCGCTCTAGGCAATCAAGGCCACCCGATAAGCATTCTACACCATTCACTGAGATAACATAGGCCGGCTTTTAAAAGCACGCCATGGTGACATATGCTTGGTATCTGCCTCGATACATGTCTGTTCATGCAATGGTGTGATTGCATGCGAAGGATTGCGGAGACTGAGGCATCCTAGTTGGTTCCCTCAACCGCTCTAGGCAAGGCCGGCCACGCGATCAGCATTCTACAACATTCACTGAAATAACATAGGCCGGCTTTTGAAAGCACGCCATGGTGACATATGCTTGGTATCTGCCTCGATACATGTCTGTTCATGCAATGGTGTGATTGCATGCGAAGGATTGCGGAGACTGAGGCATCCTGGTTGGTTCCCTCAACCGCTCTAGGCAAGGCCACGCGATCAGCATTCTACACCATTCACTGAAATAACATAGGCCGGGTTTTGAAAGCACGCCATGGTGACATATGCTTGGTATCTGCCTCGATACATGTCTGTTCATGCAATGGTGTGATTGCATGCGAAGGATTGCGGAGACTGAGGCATCCTGGTTGGTTCCCTCAACCGCTCTAGGCAAGGCCACGCGATCAGCATTCTACACCATTCACTGAAATAACATAGGCCGGCTTTTGAAAGCACGCCATGGTGACATATGCTTGGTATCTGCCTCGATACATGTCTGTTCATGCAATGGTGTGATTGCATGCGAAGGATTGCGGAGACTGAGGCATCCTGGTTGGTTCCCTCAACCGCTCTAGGCAAGGCCACGCGATAAGCATTCTACACCATTCACTGAAATAACATAGGCCGGCTTTTGAAAGCACGCCATGGTGACATATGCTTGGTATCTGCCTCGATACATGTCTGTTCATGCAATGGTGTGATTGCATGCGAAGGATTGCGGAGACTGAGGCATCCTGGTTGGTTCCCTCAACCACTCTAGGCAAGGCCACGCGATAAGCATTCTACACCATTCACTGAAATAACATAGGCCGGCTTTTGAAAGCACGCCATGGTGACATATGCTGGTATCTGCCTCGATACATGTCTGTTCATGCAATGGTGTGATTGCATGCGAAGGATTGCGGAGACTGAGGCATCCTGGTTGGTTCCCTCAACCGCTCTAGGCAAGGCCACGCGATCAGCATTCTACACCATTCACTGAGATAACATAGGCCGGCTTTTGAAAGCACGCCATGGTGACATATGCTTGGTATCTGCCTCGATACATGTATGTTCATGCAATGGTGTGATTGCATGCGAAGGATTGCGGAGACTGAGGCATCCTGGTTGGTTCCCTCAACCGCTCTAGGCAAGGCCACGCGATAAGCATTCTACACCATTCACTGAAATAACATAGGCCGGCTTTTGAAAGCACGCCATGGTGACATATGCTTGGTATCTGCCTCGATACATGTATGTTCATGCAATGGTGTGATTGCATGCGAAGGATTGCGGAGACTGAGGCATCCTGGTTGGTTCCCTCAACCGCTCTAGGCAAGGCCACCCGATAAGCATTCTACACCATTCACTGAGATAACATAGGCCGGCTTTTAAAAGCACGCCATGGTGACATATGCTTGGTATCTGCCTCGATACATGTCTGTTCATGCAATGGTGTGATTGCATGCGAAGGATTGCG
This sequence comes from Limnomonas spitsbergensis, assembly GCA_037349105.1. Taxonomy (NCBI): domain Eukaryota; kingdom Viridiplantae; phylum Chlorophyta; class Chlorophyceae; order Chlamydomonadales; genus Limnomonas; species Limnomonas spitsbergensis. Next base: position 2,764,576 of record JAYJMM010000113.1, read on the forward strand.
GAGATTGAGGCATCCTGGTTGGTTCCCTCAACCGCTCTAGGCAAGGCCACGCGATAAGCATTCTACACCATTCACTGAAATAACATAGGCCGGCTTTTGAAAGCACGCCATGGTGACATATGCTGGTATCTGCCTCGATACATGTCTGTTCATGCAATGGTGTGATTGCATGCGAAGGATTGCGGAGACTGAGGCATCCTGGTTGGTTCCCTCAACCGCTCTAGGCAAGGCCACGCGATCAGCATTCTACACCATTCACTGAAATAACATAGGCCGGCTTTTGAAAGCACGCCATGGTGACATATGCTTGGTATCTGCCTCGATACATGTCTGTTCATGCAATGGTGTGAATGCATGCGAAGGATTGCGGAGACTGAGGCATCCTGGTTGGTTCCCTCAACCGCTCTAGGCAAGGCCAGCCACGCGATCAGCATTCTACACCATTCACTGATATAACATAGGCCGGCTTTTGAAAGCACGCCATGGTGACATATGCTTGGTATCTGCCTCGATACATGTCTGTTCATGCAATGGTGTGATTGCATGCGAAGGATTGCGGAGACTGAGGCATCCTGGTTGGTTCCCTCAACCACTCTAGGCAAGGCCACGCGATAAGCATTCTACACCATTCACTGAAATAACATAGGCCGGCTTTTGAAAGCACGCCATGGTGACATATGCTGGTGTCTGCCTCGATACATGTCTGTTCATGCAATGGTGTGATTGCATGCGAAGGATTGCGGAGACTGAGGCATCCTGGTTGGTTCCCTCAACCGCTCTAGGCAAGGCCACGCGATAAGCATTCTACACCATTCACTGAGATAACATAGGCCGGCTTTTGAAAGCACGCCATGGTGACATATGCTTGGTATCTGCCTCGATACATGTCTGTTCATGCAATGGTGTGATTGCATGCGAAGGATTGCGGAGACTGAGGCATCCTGGTTGGTTCCCTCAACCGCTCTAGGCAAGGCCACGCGATCAGCATTCTACACCATTCACTGAAATAACATAGGCCGGGTTTTGAAAGCACGCCATGGTGACATATGCTTGGTATCTGCCTCGATACATGTCTGTTCATGCAATGGTGTGATTGCATGCGAAGGATTGCGGAGACTGAGGCATCCTGGTTCGTTCCCTCAACCGCTCTAGGCAAGGCCACGCGATAAGCATTCTACACCATTCACTGAAATAACATAGGCCGGCTTTTGAAAGCACGCCATGGTGACATATGCTTGGTATCCGCCTCGATACATGTCTGTTCATGCAATGGTGTGATTGCATGCGAGGGATTGCGGAGACTGAGGCATCCTGGTTGGTTCCCTCAACCGCTCTAGGCAAGGCCACGCGATCAGCATTCTACACCATTCACTGAAATAACATAGGCCGGCTTTTGAAAGCACGCCATGGTGACATATGCTTGGTATCTGCCTCGATACATGTCTGTTCATGCAATGGTGTGATTGCATGCGAAGGATTGCGGAGATTGAGGCATCCTGGTTGGTTCCCTCAACCGCTCTAGGCAAGGCCACGCGATAAGCATTCTACACCATTCACTGAAATAACATAGGCCGGCTTTTGAAAGCACGCCATGGTGACATATGCTGGTATCTGCCTCGATACATGTCTGTTCATGCAATGGTGTGATTGCATGCGAAGGATTGCGGAGACTGAGGCATCCTGGTTGGTTCCCTCAACCGCTCTAGGCAAGGCCACGCGATCAGCATTCTACACCATTCACTGAAATAACATAGGCCGGCTTTTGAAAGCACGCCATGGTGACATATGCTTGGTATCTGCCTCGATACATGTCTGTTCATGCAATGGTGTGAATGCATGCGAAGGATTGCGGAGACTGAGGCATCCTGGTTGGTTCCCTCAACCGCTCTAGGCAAGGCCAGCCACGCGATCAGCATTCTACACCATTCACTGATATAACATAGGCCGGCTTTTGAAAGCACGCCATGGTGACATATGCTTGGTATCTGCCTCGATACATGTCTGTTCATGCAATGGTGTGATTGCATGCGAAGGATTGCGGAGACTGAGGCATCCTGGTTGGTTCCCTCAACCACTCTAGGCAAGGCCACGCGATAAGCATTCTACACCATTCACTGAAATAACATAGGCCGGCTTTTGAAAGCACGCCATGGTGACATATGCTGGTGTCTGCCTCGATACATGTCTGTTCATGCAATGGTGTGATTGCATGCGAAGGATTGCGGAGACTGAGGCATCCTGGTTGGTTCCCTCAACCGCTCTAGGCAAGGCCACGCGATAAGCATTCTACACCATTCACTGAGATAACATAGGCCGGCTTTTGAAAGCACGCCATGGTGACATATGCTTGGTATCTGCCTCGATACATGTCTGTTCATGCAATGGTGTGATTGCATGCGAAGGATTGCGGAGACTGAGGCATCCTGGTTGGTTCCCTCAACCGCTCTAGGCAAGGCCACGCGATCAGCATTCTACACCATTCACTGAAATAACATAGGCCGGGTTTTGAAAGCACGCCATGGTGACATATGCTTGGTATCTGCCTCGATACATGTCTGTTCATGCAATGGTGTGATTGCATGCGAAGGATTGCGGAGACTGAGGCATCCTGGTTCGTTCCCTCAACCGCTCTAGGCAAGGCCACGCGATAAGCATTCTACACCATTCACTGAAATAACATAGGCCGGCTTTTGAAAGCACGCCATGGTGACATATGCTTGGTATCCGCCTCGATACATGTCTGTTCATGCAATGGTGTGATTGCATGCGAGGGATTGCGGAGACTGAGGCATCCTGGTTGGTTCCCCCAACCGCTCTAGGCAAGGCCACGCGATCAGCATTCTACACCATTCACTGAAATAACATAGGCCGGCTTTTGAAAGCACGCCATGGTGACATATGCTTGGTATCTGCCTCGATACATGTCTGTTCATGCAATGGTGTGATTGCATGCGAAGGATTGCGGAGACTGAGGCATCCTGGTTGGTTCCCTCAACCACTCTAGGCAAGGCCACGCGATAAGCATTCTACACCATTCACTGAAATAACATAGGCCGGCTTTTAAAAGCACGCCATGGTGACATATGCTTGGTATCTGCCTCGATACATGTCTGTTCATGCAATGGTGTGATTGCATGCGAAGGATTGCGGAGACTGAGGCATCCTGGTTGGTTCCCTCAACCGCTCTAGGCAAGGCCACGCGATCAGCATTCTACACCATTCACTGAAATAACATAGGCCGGGTTTTGAAAGCACGCCATGGTGACATATGCTTGGTATCTGCCTCGATACATGTCTGTTCATGCAATGGTGTGATTGCATGCGAAGGATTGCGGAGACTGAGGCATCCTGGTTGGTTCCCTCAACCGCTCTAGGCAAGGCCACGCGATCAGCATTCTACACCATTCACTGAAATAACATAGGCCGGGTTTTGAAAGCACGCCATGGTGACATATGCTTGGTATCTGCCTCGATACATGTCTGTTCATGCAATGGTGTGATTGCATGCGAAGGATTGCGGAGACTGAGGCATCCTGGTTCGTTCCCTCAACCGCTCTAGGCAAGGCCACGCGATAAGCATTCTACACCATTCACTGAAATAACATAGGCCGGCTTTTGAAAGCACGCCATGGTGACATATGCTTGGTATCCGCCTCGATACGTGTCTGTTCATGCAATGGTGTGATTGCATGCGAGGGATTGCGGAGACTGAGGCATCCTGGTTGGTTCCCCCAACCGCTCTAGGCAAGGCCACGCGATCAGCATTCTACACCATTCACTGAAATAACATAGGCCGGCTTTTGAAAGCACGCCATGGTGACATATGCTTGGTATCTGCCTCGATACATGTCTGTTCATGCAATGGTGTGATTGCATGCGAAGGATTGCGGAGACTGAGGCATCCTGGTTGGTTCCCTCAACCACTCTAGGCAAGGCCACGCGATAAGCATTCTACACCATTCACTGAAATAACATAGGCCGGCTTTTGAAAGCACGCCATGGTGACATATGTTTGGTATCTGCCTCGATACATGTCTGTTCATGCAATGGTGTGATTGCATGCGAAGGATTGCGGAGACTGAGGCATCCTGGTTGGTTCCCTCAACCGCTCTAGGCAAGGCCACGCGACCAGCATTCTACACCATTCACTGAGATAACATAGGCCGGCTTTTGAAAGCACGCCATGGTGACATATGCTTGGTATCTGCCTCGATACATGTCTGTTCATGCAATGGTGTGATTGCATGCGAAGGATTGCGGAGACTGAGGCACCCTGGTTGGTTCCCTCAACCGCTCTAGGCAAGGCCACGAGATAAGCATTCTACACCATTCACTGAAATAACATAGGCCGGCTTTTGAAAGCACGCCATGGTGACATATGCTTGGTATCTGCCTCGATACATGTCTGTTCATGCAATGGTGTGATTGCATGCGAAGGATTGCGGAGACTGAGGCATCCTGGTTGGTTCCCTCAACCGCTCTAGGCAAGGCCACGCGATAAGCATTCTACACCATTCACTGAGATAACATAGGCCGGCTTTTGAAAGCACGCCATGGTGACATATGCTTGGTATCTGCCTCGATACATGTCTGTTCATGCAATGGTGTGATTGCATGCGAGGGATTGCGGAGACTGAGGCATCCTGGTTGGTTCCCTCAACCGCTCTAGGCAAGGCCAGCCACGCGATCAGCATTCTACACCATTCACTGAAATAACATAGGCCGGCTTTTGAAAGCACGCCATGGTGACATATGCTTGGTATCTGCCTCAATACATGTCTGTTCATGCAATGGTGTGATTGCATGCGAAGGATTGCGGAGACTGAGGCATCCTGGTTGGTTCCCTCAACCGCTCTAGGCAAGGCCACGCGATCAGCATTCTACACCATTCACTGAAATGACATAGGCCGGCTTTTGAAAGCACGCCATGGTGACATATGCTTGGTATCTGCCTCGATACATGTCTGTTCATGCAATGGTGTGATTGCATGCGAAGGATTGCGGAGACTGAGGCATCCTGGTTGGTTCCCTCAACCGCTCTAGGCAATCAAGGCCACCCGATAAGCATTCTACACCATTCACTGACATAACATAGGCCGGCTTTTAAAAGCACGCCATGGTGACATATGCTTGGTATCTGCCTCGATACATGTCTGTTCATGCAATGGTGTGATTGCATGCGAAGGATTGCGGAGACTGAGGCATCCTGGTTGGTTCCCTCAACCGCTCTAGGCAAGGCCAGCCACGCGATCAGCATTCTACACCATTCACTGAAATAACATAGGCCGGCTTTTGAAAGCACGCCATGGTGACATATGCTTGGTATCTGCCTCGATACATGTCTGTTCATGCAATGGTGTGATTGCATGCGAAGGATTGCGGAGATTGAGGCATCCTGGTTGGTTCCCTCAACCGCTCTAGGCAATCAAGGCCACCCGATAAGCATTCTACACCATTCACTGAGATAACATAGGCCGGCTTTTAAAAGCACGCCATGGTGACATATGCTTGGTATCTGCCTCGATACATGTCTGTTCATGCAATGGTGTGATTGCATGCGAAGGATTGCGGAGACTGAGGCATCCTGGTTGGTTCCCTCAACCGCTCTAGGCAAGGCCGGCCACGCGATCAGCATTCTACAACATTCACTGAAATAACATAGGCCGGCTTTTGAAAGCACGCCATGGTGACATATGCTTGGTATCTGCCTCGATACATGTCTGTTCATGCAATGGTGTGATTGCATGCGAAGGATTGCGGAGACTGAGGCATCCTGGTTGGTTCCCTCAACCGCTCTAGGCAAGGCCACGCGATCAGCATTCTACACCATTCACTGAAATAACATAGGCCGGCTTTTGAAAGCACGCCATGGTGACATATGCTTGGTATCTGCCTCGATACATGTCTGTTCATGCAATGGTGTGATTGCATGCGAAGGATTGCGGAGACTGAGGCATCCTGGTTGGTTCCCTCAACCGCTCTAGGCAAGGCCACGCGATCAGCATTCTACACCATTCACTGAGATAACATAGGCCGGCTTTTGAAAGCACGCCATGGTGACATATGCTTGGTATCTGCCTCGATACATGTCTGTTCATGCAATGGTGTGATTGCATGCGAAGGATTGCGGAGACTGAGGCATCCTGGTTGGTTCCCTCAACCGCTCTAGGCAAGGCCACGCGATCAGCATTCTACACCATTCACTGAAATAACATAGGCCGGGTTTTGAAAGCACGCCATGGTGACATATGCTTGGTATCTGCCTCGATACATGTCTGTTCATGCAATGGTGTGATTGCATGCGAAGGATTGCGGAGACTGAGGCATCCTGGTTGGTTCCCTCAACCGCTCTAGGCAAGGCCACGCGATAAGCATTCTACACCATTCACTGAGATAACATAGGCCGGCTTTTGAAAGCACGCCATGGTGACATATGCTTGGTATCCGCCTCGATACATGTCTGTTCATGCAATGGTGTGATTGCATGCGAGGGATTGCGGAGACTGAGGCATCCTAGTTGGTTCCCTCAACCGCTCTAGGCAAGGCCACGCGATAAGCATTCTACACCATTCACTGAGATAACATAGGCCGGCTTTTGAAAGCACGCCATGGTGACATATGCTTGGTATCTGCCTCGATACATGTCTGTTCATGCAATGGTGTGATTGCATGCGAGGGATTGCGGAGACTGAGGCATCCTGGTTGGTTCCCTCAACCGCTCTAGGCAAGGCCAGCCACGCGATCAGCATTCTACACCATTCACTGAAATAACATAGGCCGGCTTTTGAAAGCACGCCATGGTGACATATGCTTGGTATCTGCCTCGATACATGTCTGTTCATGCAATGGTGTGATTGCATGCGAAGGATTGCGGAGACTGAGGCATCCTGGTTGGTTCCCTCAACCGCTCTAGGCAAGGCCACGCGATCAGCATTCTACACCCTTCACTCAAATGACATAGGCCGGCTTTTGAAAGCACGCCATGGTGACATATGCTTGGTATCTGCCTCGATACATGTCTGTTCATGCAATGGTGTGATTGCATGCGAAGGATTGCGGAGACTGAGGCATCCTAGTTGGTTCCCTCAACCGCTCTAGGCAAGGCCACGCGATAAGCATTCTACACCATTCACTGAAATAACATAGGCCGGCTTTTGAAAGCACGCCATGGTGACATATGCTTGGTATCTGCCTCGATACATGTCTGTTCATGCAATGGTGTGATTGCATGCGAGGGATTGCGGAGACTGAGGCATCCTGGTTGGTTCCCTCAACCGCTCTAGGCAAGGCCAGCCACGCGATCAGCATTCTACACCATTCACTGAAATAACATAGGCCGGCTTTTGAAAGCACGCCATGGTGACATATGCTTGGTATCTGCCTCGATACATGTCTGTTCATGCAATGGTGTGATTGCATGCGAAGGATTGCGGAGACTGAGGCATCCTGGTTGGTTCCCTCAACCGCTCTAGGCAAGGCCACGCGATCAGCATTCTACACCCTTCACTCAAATGACATAGGCCGGCTTTTGAAAGCACGCCATGGTGACATATGCTTGGTATCTGCCTCGATACATGTCTGTTCATGCAATGGTGTGATTGCATGCGAAGGATTGCGGAGACTGAGGCATCCTGGTTGGTTCCCTCAACCGCTCTAGGCAAGGCCAGCCACGCGATCAGCATTCTACACCATTCACTGAAATAACATAGGCCGGCTTTTGAAAGCACGCCATGGTGACATATGCTTGGTACCTGCCTCGATACATGTCTGTTCATGCAATGGTGTGATTGCATGCGAAGGATTGCGGAGATTGAGGCATCCTGGTTGGTTCCCTCAACCGCTCTAGGCAATCAAGGCCACCCGATAAGCATTCTACACCATTCACTGAGATAACATAGGCCGGCTTTTAAAAGCACGCCATGGTGACATATGCTTGGTATCTGCCTCGATACATGTCTGTTCATGCAATGGTGTGATTGCATGCGAAGGATTGCGGAGACTGAGGCATCCTGGTTGGTTCCCTCAACCGCTCTAGGCAAGGCCGGCCACGCGATCAGCATTCTACACCATTCACTGAAATAACATAGGCCGGCTTTTGAAAGCACGCCATGGTGACATATGCTTGGTATCTGCCTCGATACATGTCTGTTCATGCAATGGTGTGATTGCATGCGAAGGATTGCGGAGACTGAGGCATCCTGGTTGGTTCCCTCAACCGCTCTAGGCAAGGCCACGCGATAAGCATTCTACACCATTCACTGAGATAACATAGGCCGGCTTTTAAAAGCACGCCATGGTGACATATGCTTGGTATCTGCCTCGATACATGTCTGTTCATGCAATGGTGTGATTGCATGCGAAGGATTGCGGAGACTGAGGCATCCTGGTTGGTTCCCTCAACCGCTCTAGGCAAGGCCACGCGATCAGCATTCTACACCATTCACTGAAATAACATAGGCCGGCTTTTGAAAGCACGCCATGGTGACATATGCTTGGTATCTGCCTCGATACATGTCTGTTCATGCAATGGTGTGATTGCATGCGAAGGATTGCGGAGACTGAGGCATCCTGGTTGGTTCCCTCAACCGCTCTAGGCAAGGCCACGCGATAAGCATTCTACACCATTCACTGAGATAACATAGGCCGGCTTTTGAAAGCACGCCATGGTGACATATGCTTGGTATCTGCCTCGATACATGTCTGTTCATGCAATGGTGTGATTGCATGCGAAGGATTGCGGAGACTGAGGCATCCTGGTTGGTTCCCTCAACCGCTCTAGGCAAGGCCACGCGATAAGCATTCTACACCATTCACTGAAATAACATAGGCCGGGTTTTGAAAGCACGCCATGGTGACATATGCTTGGTATCTGCCTCGATACATGTCTGTTCATGCAATGGTGTGATTGCATGCGAAGGATTGCGGAGACTGAGGCATCCTGGTTGGTTCCCTCAACCGCTCTAGGCAAGGCCACGCGATCAGCATTCTACACCATTCACTGAAATAACATAGGCCGGCTTTTGAAAGCACGCCATGGTGACATATGCTTGGTATCTGCCTCGATACATGTCTGTTCATGCAATGGTGTGATTGCATGCGAAGGATTGCGGAGACTGAGGCATCCTGGTTGGTTCCCTCAACCGCTCTAGGCAAGGCCACGCGATAAGCATTCTACACCATTCACTGAGATAACATAGGCCGGCTTTTGAAAGCACGCCATGGTGACATATGCTTGGTATCTGCCTCGATACATGTCTGTTCATGCAATGGTGTGATTGCATGCGAAGGATTGCGGAGACTGAGGCATCCTGGTTGGTTCCCTCAACCGCTCTAGGCAAGGCCACGCGATCAGCATTCTACACCATTCACTGAAATAACATAGGCCGGGTTTTGAAAGCACGCCATGGTGACATATGCTTGGTATCTGCCTCGATACATGTCTGTTCATGCAATGGTGTGATTGCATGCGAAGGATTGCGGAGACTGAGGCATCCTGGTTGGTTCCCTCAACCGCTCTAGGCAAGGCCACGCGATAAGCATTCTACACCATTCACTGAGATAACATAGGCCGGCTTTTGAAAGCACGCCATGGTGACATATGCTTGGTATCCGCCTCGATACATGTCTGTTCATGCAATGGTGTGATTGCATGCGAGGGATTGCGGAGACTGAGGCATCCTGGTTGGTTCCCCCAACCGCTCTAGGCAAGGCCACGCGATAAGCATTCTACACCATTCACTGAAATAACATAGGCCGGCTTTTGAAAGCACGCCATGGTGACATATGCTTGGTATCTGCCTCGATACATGTCTGTTCATGCAATGGTGTGATTGCATGCGAAGGATTGCGGAGACTGAGGCATCCTGGTTGGTTCCCTCAACCGCTCTAGGCAAGGCCAGCCACGCGATCAGCATTCTACACCATTCACTGAAATAACATAGGCCGGCTTTTGAAAGCACGCCATGGTGACATATGCTTGGTATCTGCCTCGATACATGTCTGTTCATGCAATGGTGTGATTGCATGCGAAGGATTGCGGAGACTGAGGCATCCTGGTTGGTTCCCTCAACCGCTCTAGGCAAGGCCACGCGATAAGCATTCTACACCATTCACTGAGATAACATAGGCCGGCTTTTGAAAGCACGCCATGGTGACATATGCTTGGTATCTGCCTCGATACATGTCTGTTCATGCAATGGTGTGATTGCATGCGAGGGATTGCGGAGACTGAGGCATCCTGGTTGGTTCCCTCAACCGCTCTAGGCAAGGCCAACCACGCGATCAGCATTCTACACCATTCACTGAAATAACATAGGCCGGCTTTTGAAAGCACGCCATGGTGACATATGCTTGGTATCTGCCTCGATACATGTCTGTTCATGCAATGGTGTGATTGCATGCGAAGGATTGCGGAGACTGAGGCATCCTGGTTGGTTCCCTCAACCGCTCTAGGCAAGGCCACGCGATCAGCATTCTACACCCTTCACTCAAATGACATAGGCCGGCTTTTGAAAGCACGCCATGGTGACATATGCTTGGTATCTGCCTCGATACATGTCTGTTCATGCAATGGTGTGATTGCATGCGAAGGATTGCGGAGACTGAGGCATCCTGGTTGGTTCCCTCAACCGCTCTAGGCAATCAAGGCCACCCGATAAGCATTCTACACCATTCACTGACATAACATAGGCCGGCTTTTGAAAGCACGCCATGGTGACATATGCTTGGTATCTGCCTCGATACATGTATGTTCATGCAATGGTGTGATTGCATGCGAAGGATTGCGGAGACTGAGGCATCCTGGTTGGTTCCCTCAACCGCTCTAGGCAAGGCCAGCCACGCGATCAGCATTCTACACCATTCACTGAAATAACATAGGCCGGCTTTTGAAAGCACGCCATGGTGACATATGCTTGGTATCTGCCTCGATACATGTCTGTTCATGCAATGGTGTGATTGCATGCGAAGGATTGCGGAGATTGAGGCATCCTGGTTGGTTCCCTCAACCGCTCTAGGCAATCAAGGCCACCCGATAAGCATTCTACACCATTCACTGAGATAACATAGGCCGGCTTTTAAAAGCACGCCATGGTGACATATGCTTGGTATCTGCCTCGATTCATGTCTGTTCATGCAATGGTGTGATTGCATGCGAAGGATTGCGGAGACTGAGGCATCCTGGTTGGTTCCCTCAACCGCTCTAGGCAATCAAGGCCACCCGATAAGCATTCTACACCATTCACTGACATAACATAGGCCGGCTTTTAAAAGCACGCCATGGTGACATATGCTTGGTATCTGCCTCGATACATGTCTGTTCATGCAATGGTGTGATTGCATGCGAAGGATTGCGGAGACTGAGGCATCCTGGTTGGTTCCCTCAACCGCTCTAGGCAAGGCCAGCCACGCGATCAGCATTCTACACCATTCACTGAAATAACATAGGCCGGCTTTTGAAAGCACGCCATGGTGACATATGCTTGGTATCTGCCTCGATACATGTCTGTTCATGCAATGGTGTGATTGCATGCGAAGGATTGCGGAGATTGAGGCATCCTGGTTGGTTCCCTCAACCGCTCTAGGCAATCAAGGCCACCCGATAAGCATTCTACACCATTCACTGAGATAACATAGGCCGGCTTTTAAAAGCACGCCATGGTGACATATGCTTGGTATCTGCCTCGATACATGTCTGTTCATGCAATGGTGTGATTGCATGCGAAGGATTGCGGAGACTGAGGCATCCTGGTTGGTTCCCTCAACCGCTCTAGGCAAGGCCGGCCACGCGATCAGCATTCTACACCATTCACTGACATAACATAGGCCGGCTTTTAAAAGCACGCCATGGTGACATATGCTTGGTATCTGCCTCGATACATGTCTGTTCATGCAATGGTGTGATTGCATGCGAAGGATTGCGGAGATTGAGGCATCCTGGTTGGTTCCCTCAACCGCTCTAGGCAATGAAGGCCACCCGATAAGCATTCTACACCATTCACTGAGATAACATAGGCCGGCTTTTAAAAGCACGCCATGGTGACATATGCTTGGTATCTGCCTCGATTCATGTCTGTTCATGCAATGGTGTGATTGCATGCGAAGGATTGCGGAGACTGAGGCATCCTGGTTGGTTCCCTCAACCGCTCTAGGCAAGGCCGGCCACGCGATCAGCATTCTACACCATTCACTGAAATAACATAGGCCGGCTTTTGAAAGCACGCCATGGTGACATATGCTTGGTATCTGCCTCGATACATGTCTGTTCATGCAATGGTGTGATTGCATGCGAAGGATTGCGGAGACTGAGGCATCCTGGTTGGTTCCCTCAACCGCTCTAGGCAAGGCCACGCGATCAGCATTCTACACCATTCACTGAGATAACATAGGCCGGCTTTTAAAAGCACGCCATGGTGACATATGCTTGGTATCTGCCTCGATACATGTCTGTTCATGCAATGGTGTGATTGCATGCGAAGGATTGCGGAGACTGAGGCATCCTGGTTGGTTCCCTCAACCGCTCTAGGCAAGGCCACGCGATCAGCATTCTACACCATTCACTGAAATAACATAGGCCGGCTTTTGAAAGCACGCCATGGTGACATATGCTTGGTATCTGCCTCGATACATGTCTGTTCATGCAATGGTGTGATTGCATGCGAAGGATTGCGGAGACTGAGGCATCCTGGTTGGTTCCCTCAACCGCTCTAGGCAAGGCCAGCCACGCGATCAGCATTCTACACCATTCACTGAAATAACATAGGCCGGCTTTTGAAAGCACGCCATGGTGACATATGCTTGGTATCTGCCTCGATACATGTCTGTTCATGCAATGGTGTGATTGCATGCGAAGGATTGCGGAGACTGAGGCATCCTGGTTGGTTCCCTCAACCGCTCTAGGCAAGGCCACGCGATCAGCATTCTACACCATTCACTGAAATAACATAGGCCGGCTTTTGAAAGCACGCCATGGTGACATATGCTTGGTATCTGCCTCGATACATGTCTGTTCATGCAATGGTGTGATTGCATGCGAAGGATTGCGGAGACTGAGGCATCCTGGTTGGTTCCCTCAACCGCTCTAGGCAAGGCCGGCCACGCGATCAGCATTCTACACCATTCACTGAAATAACATAGGCCGGATTTTAAAAGCACGGCATGGTGACATATGCTTGGTATCTGCCTCGATACATGTATGTTCATGCAATGGTGTGATTGCATGCGAAGGATTGCGGAGACTGAGGCATCCTGGTTGGTTCCCTCAACCGCTCTAGGCAAGGCCAGCCACGCGATCAGCATTCTACACCATTCACTGAAATAACATAGGCCGGCTTTTGAAAGCACGCCATGGTGACATATGCTTGGTATCTGCCTCGATACATGTCTGTTCATGCAATGGTGTGATTGCATGCGAAGGATTGCGGAGACTGAGGCATCCTGGTTGGTTCCCTCAACCGCTCTAGGCAAGGCCACGCGATCAGCATTCTACACCATTCACTGAAATAACATAGGCCGGCTTTTGAAAGCACGCCATGGTGACATATGCTTGGTATCTGCCTCGATACATGTCTGTTCATGCAATGGTGTGATTGCATGCGAAGGATTGCGGAGACTGAGGCATCCTGGTTGGTTCCCTCAACCGCTCTAGGCAAGGCCACGCGATCAGCATTCTACACCATTCACTGAAATAACATAGGCCGGCTTTTGAAAGCACGCCATGGTGACATATGCTTGGTATCTGCCTCGATACATGTCTGTTCATGCAATGGTGTGATTGCATGCGAAGGATTGCGGAGACTGAGGCATCCTGGTTGGTTCCCTCAACCGCTCTAGGCAAGGCCACGCGATCAGCATTCTACATCATTCACTGAGATAACATAGGCGGGATTTTAAAAGCACGCCATGGTGACATATGCTTGGTATCTGCCTCGATACATGTCTGTTCATGCAATGGTGGGAGCAGTCGCCTGGCATACTTGACCGAGTTGGGTAGTAGGAAGGTACATTTGTGTGTTGTGACAAATATGAAGGTGCTGGATGATAACTGTTTGCCTCACTCGTGATTTCTGAGCACAGTTGCCTCATCTACCAAGAAATGTTGGCTAACTGCCAGTAAAATACTGGCAAAATTTCGGTGGTGGCATAAGATGCTGAAAGAGAGAGTGCCTTCTTTCTTCCTGTTCAGATCGAAAATTGCTTCGCGGTGTAGGCGTATTGTTTTTAAAAGGTTCTTGTGCAGCATCACTCCCGGCACAGCGTACAATCCAAGGTCAACTTCATGATTCATCGTTCCCTGTAGAAACTGGCGCGCAATCACATTTTCACGACGTGTACAATTGAAGGAATTGAAGAACGCCTTGTATTCATGATTCAAATCTCACGAGATGAGCTTTGGCATCGACGTACATGGCCAACAGGGTAAACAGGGTTTTCGGACGCAGATAGAGGTGGAATTCCACCTCTATGTCCGAAAACCCTGTTTACCCTATTGTTCACAGATTTCACTTCGAAATCTCCCGTTTGTTTATTCCCCTTATATATTGATTGCTCGTCACACCAGAAACTGTGAGTGGTGCAAATGAAGCAATCTGACAAGATCCAGAAGCACTCGCCGACGTTCCGTTCCGCGTGGAGAGAGTTCAAGCAGGAACGGACGTCATTCAGGGTACGTACCCACACCAGAGTAGGCCCGCATCCTTGGCTTAATACATAAGAAGGCATGATGCATGTTCAATAAAGTAAGCAATCACATGAACTTCTCTAACTGTATTTAGGTATTTCGACCATGGGCCCTGATCAAGTCTTCTACCGGCTGGGGCTGCAAGAATTGGGAGGGAACGTTTGCAAGTTGCAGCTATTGATGGACCTCGCAGCAGCATTTGGCTCTCCCAATATGCAGCAGGTAATTCATCAGCATGGGAAGGGGGCATGAGAAGATTGCTTGAGCGCATGGGAAGGGGACATGCGTGCATGGGAGGGATGCATGGGCACAAGGGAACGGCAGACGCATGTAATCATTTGTCAGGGCCATGCTTTGAAAATGTGTGCTTTTAAAAATTTGCTTGCAGCGATACATACAGAGGTTGGACAGCACCTTGGCAGAGGGGAAAGAGCCAGCGCCTTGGTTCTCGAAACCGTTGCTCACAGTAAGATTCACATCGTTATGCAAGCATATTTTATGAACGTGCCTCCATGCATTCCCTTCTGTGCATCTTTCGTTGATGATGCCAAGCTACCTGTTCTTTGCACACGTGTCTAATCAATTATTGTAATCGTGTTTTTAATTCAGATGGACATGGAAGGCTTTTCGAGAAAGCTGCAACAAGTGGCGAACGGTGTGGGGGGAGCTGGTGGCGTTCAAGGTGTTGATGGGAGCGTCACGGCTGCATCTTTCGCAGCTGTCATCTCCCAAGTACCACACCTTTTCCAGTCAGATGCTTGTTTCCTAGACGTGGGGCATGGTGCAGGCCTGCCACTGTTCCTTTTGCACTTCATGCACAATGTGCAGATGTTGCTCGGTCTGGAGATTTGCCCTGTCAAGGCCAGCAAGTCTGTAGCCATCCTATCGACGCTATCCAGCTGGTTCGAGGCGCGAGGCCGTCCTATGCCCCTCACTAGGCTACATTGCGCCAGCATCAAGGACTTCCGGTCACTAGAGCCAGCAACTGTGATCTTCATCTTCTCTGCGGGATGGTGCAAGGAGGATTTGCTCACGCTGGGCTGGTTATTCCTCCAGTCGACTACCAGCACCGCTCTGCTTGTGGTGGACAGGGGCAGTGCGCCCCTCATGGAGAACCTCGGCTTCACAGCGGCAGATGTCGTGGACCAGGCCTTGGGGCCCGTCAAGACACAAGGAAGTGGCGAGCAATTCCAAGCTCATCTTCTGCAGAAGGTTTCCGGTATGCTAGACAATAATAGATGATGAACCATGGAGATATCCGCACACTTGGAATCCATGGTTGAGGCGCTTGTTCCAGAGGGGCGCATGGGGGACCCCTGGAAACTGCACACCCTTAACCCCTGAGCATTGAACCCCTGAACCCCTGGACACTGAACCCCTGAACACTGAACCCCTGAACACCCTTAACCCCTGGAAACTGCACACTCGTAACCCCTGAACACCCAACACCCCTGGAAACATGAACCCTTAACCCCTGAACACCCTTAACTCCTGAAAACATGCACACCCTAAACCCCTGTGACACAATCACTGCCCCTTTTTGTTAACCCCTCATAGGCGTGCTGCCCTGCCGCCAGGCCCGTCTGCGCGAGCTGCTCACCCTTCCTTCTTGGCACAGCGATGGGTCCGATCTGGTGATTGCAAGCGAACGAGCATACGTGCTGACCCAGCAATACGCTGCTAAAGCAAAGCGTCATCATGATGCGTCTCGGACCGCTATGGGGCAAAACCAGCGTCAGCACAAGCAGGAAGTTTTGAGTGCAGCCAAGCTTGCTTTAGAGTGTGCGAGTGCTGCAGCACTCTCGGCTCGCATTTCATACAGTTGGAAGGACAGGACAGGATCCAGCGGCTTCATTTTCATCGAATCTAGCAAGGAGGGAGAGGAGGTGGAGGAGGCGGGGTTTTCGGCCGGAATGCCCATGTGCCTGGACTCACCGCAGCCTACGCGCGGGGAGGTAGCGGAGGTCCTGTCTAGTGGAGGTCCCGAGCGAGAGCTTGAGCCTCATACCGTCACATGTGAGCAGCGAGCATGGAGGGCCTTGGGCGCAGCAGAGTCAGCTATGAACCTGACCAAGATGACCACGGTGGTGCAGCATGCGTTGCCGTGCACCTTGGCTGAGGTCAGCTCAGCAGTAGCAGGGAGCTGGCGAGAGAATTTTGAGACAGAAAGGTGCTTCATGGAGCCGGATGCCGTCAAGTCAGCTCAAAGCAGGGTCACATGGGGCGCCCTCCTCAGCCTCGCACCAAAGCAATGGCTCAAGTGCGATGTCATGAACGCCTACATGAACCTCCTTCAGGTTGGTGTCATCTATGTTGTTTTCACTTGCCTGTATTGAGGCTGTATAAGACTGCAATGTTTTATTGAGTGCATATGATTGCTTCATGCTTTGCCCTTATCCTTTCGTATGAGAAATGCAGCCTTGATCCGGTTTAATTCAGTAGCTCATTGGACAGTAAGAAAATTATGAGAATCTGTTATTTCCTCCCCTCTGTAGGTGCGCAACAAGGAGACGTCGTTACCAAGGGTTGTATTCTTCAAACACCCAGTTTACGGGTTTGCTGGTCCCGGAGCCAGCAGGCTCCTACGTGTACCCGAAGTTCAAATGGGCAGTGCTGGAGGACACACAGCTTTTCTTCTTCCTTGTGAACGTGAACAAGAACCACTGGATCGGAGCTGTGGTGGATGTTATGGGCAAGAGGCTATTCGTCATGGACCCACTTGACGAGGTAAATTTAAACATGTGATACACTTGCGTTTTGCTACATGCGCCCATGCACCCTTCCCATGTGCCCATGCACCGTTCCCCTCGACTCATGCACCCCTCACCATGCACCCTTCCCCATGGGCCCATATGATCTTCCCCTGCGCCCATGCATCCTTCATTCCTTCCCCATGCGCCCCTGCCCCCTTCACGTGCATCCATGCATTCTTCCCATTCGCCCATGCACCCGTCCCATGTGCCCACGAACATTCCCGTGCGCCCATGCTATCATGCCATGCGCCCATGCACCCTCCCCTTCAGGAGTGCAGAAATTCAGCTTCACCCAGAAGGACATGTACCGACTACGAGTTGTAGTGCGTCACGAACTCTTGACTTTCTCATAGATTTCTGTCATGCCTTGTGACTTCGGTCGTGCCTGTCTGACTTCAGTCTTGCCTAGTAGTGACATCAAGCATGATGGAACCTGGCGATCTACGAGAGGCGCATTCATAGGTGTCTTATGTTGCTGTTTTACCCATGGCCTGATTTTGATTTACTTGCTCATAACAGTCTGAATTTATCTGGTATTCTTACTTGGTCCTAAAGTAGTTACTTATAATGAACAGTTTATCATGGGGTTTCTTCTGTCTTTTGAAGAGGGCTGACTGAATGCGATGCTGTCGTTGTCCAAGCGCGCAAATTCAGAAGGAGGATATGTGTACATGTTTAGACCCGCGTGGGGCTGGTAGGGAACGTCCGAACGGTGTGAAGGTTAGAGAAGTAAGGATAAAAACCGGTCAACTTGGAATGGAAAGTCCAGGCATATGAATTGTCATCTTTGTTGAATACGATTATTTTGTTATACGCTGCCACCTACTAGCACCGGTATCACACCCATGCCCTCTCAACCGGTGCTCAACTTTTAGCCGTGGCGAACGTATCCAGCTTACTTGAACAGTCTAAAACAAGCATTCGAAAGCACATTGCTATGGCCAGCGCCTAGTGGCGACAAGTACAAGTTGAAAATCAAGGATGCAGACGTCCGCCTGGAAGCTGCAAGGTCGTGGACCGGCCGTGATGTTTACTAGTACTTACAAGGCGAGGGTAAATCGAGGTACCACGGTAGCTTGCCTTGTATCACGGTAAGGAAAAACGACCATGGTTGCTAGGATGGCTCCCCCCATGCTGTATCGTAGTGACTTGGGTCCTGTCTAGTGACGTCGGTCCTGCTTGACTTTAGTCATGTCGGTGACTTCGGTCCTGCCTGCTCAACAACGGTGGCCTTTCCCACTCGATGGTGCCTAAGGTGGGGATCCCCGCGCGTGGGGGGATACGTCGTGGGTCAGCAACGTGTGGAAATCCCCACGACGGGTCCACCGCGGTGGCGTGTCCCACTCGATGGCGCCATGCGTGGGGATTCCCGTTTGGGGGGACACTTCTCGGGTCAGCAACGTGTGTGAATCCCCACGACGGGTCCACCTCAGTGGTTTTTCCCACTCGATGGTACCCTGCGTGGGAATTCCCGTGTGGGTATGCACGGCGTGGGTCAGCAACGTGTGGGATTCCCCACGACGGGTCCACAGCAGTGGCTTTTCCCACTCGATGGTACCCTGCGTGGGAATTCCCGTGTGGGAGTGCAGTAGTGGGTTATCCCACTGGGTGGTGACAAACCCCAATAGGTAACCCCACGGCGGGTCTACCCATAGACTGCACCCCACGCACAGTTTCCCCGACGCCCTGAAGGGGCCGGATCTCGGTAGGGCCTGACGTGACCGAGCTGCTGCATGTTTTGGGGTACACCACGCCTGTGATTGGGAAATGAACACAGAGTACTTCTTGGTTCAAAGCATGGCTGCCTAGCAATGCAGTAAGATCACAGCAAGAGTTGTTGAGATGATGTTGCATGCCTGAGGCAAATTTAAAATAGATGATACTAGAACACTCACCAAGCATAACCTTGAATGAGCGGATCCTCTCGTCATCTGTCCCAGACAAGTCCTTGCCGGCCAGGACCGCCACCCTTGCTGCAGACCTGAAGCAGGAAAACAAATAAATTTAAGTTTGAAAGGCAATAAATTTAAATGGGACGCAATTAAGATGGGAGTTTTTTCTGAAAAGGAATTTGATGTTTTGCATGCAAATTTGACGGCATGGTTGACACCTGCTATATATTCATGTTATCGATATACACAAACCTTACAACTGCCATCCGCCGAATGGTCTTCTTGACGATGTCCGCCTCGCTAATGTGGGGCTTGTAAGCCACTCGAAGTACGCTGTGAACCTTCTTGGCAAGCTCCCGGATCTGGTGAGTGGTGATCACGCAGAAGAAGAGATACAATAGTGTGAGTCATATGCAACGTTTCTTTTTTGCGCCCCTCTGATGCAAATCAGCTACATCACGGCACACAGTCAAAGAAGCTGTCGCAAAAATTCATGGCGACATGACAGGCTTGCTCTGTGATTAAGACTCACTTGCACTGAAGCCTCCTTAGCCCCAGCTAAGGGGTTCTGAACTGAAATTGTATAGATTTTATGAGCATATTTTCAGCATGCTTTGAATTGCAATAGATGCCTGACCTCCAGGCTGCCTCTCATCCTGATCAGGTTGGCCCACTGCCCTCTTTCGCTGTGCCCCCTGGAGTCTCGTCTGCGCAGCCAGTTATGACTGAGAATGCTGCTGGCTTAGAGGTAAAGATTTTATGAGCATATTTTGCAGCATGCTTTGAATTCTGCAGCATTTAATTGTCATAATCCCAGGAGGTTTCAATTGCCCAGTACACTCTTTTCCTGCATGGAAATAATTAATTTAAATATGCAGCAGGTGGCAGCCCCAGAGACGACTGTCCAGCTGCTGCCATGAATCGAGATGTTGGTTTCGGCAACAGCAAAGGCTTTGGTGAAGGTAAGCGATTTGCGGGGGTGCACCGCATTGTTCTCTCAACAGTTTCATTCAAGTTTATACTCACACTACTTGCTTTCATACTCGCAGGACATAATGAGCCGGCCATAATGATCCGGCCATTGGGTGGCCTTGGGGATGCAGGGCCACCCCAAACATATGAAATCTCAATGTTTAGGCCTCCGTTTCTAGTGCCACCATCCCGCAGATTTCCTAGGCAGGGACGTGGGAGAAAGCGGGGAGGAGGGGGAGGCATGAGTGGGACGCCATCAGAGGGGTCTCTTGTTCGTATTCTGCAGCAATTCACATCTCGCACACAAGGGAGGCCGTGGGAAGCGGTTAACCTGGGTGCTGACAGTGGGGCATTTCTGGCGGCATGCATTGCGGCTGGAGCTGCCTTGGCTGTGGGAGTCGAGTTAAAGAATGAAGGCCAGGCAGAGGTATTTTCCAGATTCCAGGGTGTTCTATCTGCTCACCACATTCCCCCCGCTCGCACATCCGTCAGTTACGGCATCAATCTGCGTGACTGTGCAACGCTGCCCACTCTCCAAGTTGCTGGGGACGAGGGAACTCCTTCAAAGTTACAGAAGGCCGTCTTTTGCTCATGCGATGGATTCACGAAGGTTGACCGCGCGCACATTTTTGGCATAGTGGGGAATGATCCCACGGTGCAAGTGTTCATTTGCAGCCCTGGCAAGTCCTCAGGGGATGCTTTCACTTTGACGGCGGGACCCATCTGCAGTGCTTTGAATAATGCCTCATCCAGCACTATGTTTGTGCATGAGGAGGCATTCACTGTCAGCATGTTTGGTAGCTATGCTCAAAAGACACTGTTTGTTTTCGCCCGAAAGGTGGCCACTATTTGAGGAGCTTGCTTCAGAACGTGCTCATGCTCATGCTGAATTACTAGCACTGACCTTGGCAGGGGGCTTTGTTTAACCTGGCTGCGTCCCCTCTTTGCTTGTGACATCAGGCCTACCATGTACATGATGCCTAGGCGAGCGTTGTTCTCTTTTGCCCCCATGGCTTAGTTTATTTGGTTAACATTGTTCTTTATGATAGCAAATGGCTTTGCACAAGTCTGATTATGTTCACGTCAATCATTAATTGGGATAAGGTATGCTTATGGCATCAACTGTCCGAAATGTTGAAGCACCTACTAGCACTAGGAGGACGTACATGTGAACCGCTTACCATTGAAATGCATGATGCCTTCCGGTAAAATCTGTACTCCATTCCGGGTATATTGGCAATTTGATAATCAATGACTTCGTGATGGCCCTACTCAAACATAAATGCTGCCGCCGTCGCAATATTAAAAATAAAGATAAAGGGCATCACGTATTTAATTGGATGGTTATGCCGTGTAAGGAACTCGGCCTCATTGGCAATTCACCTCGATGCAATCTGGTAGATTTTGCAGGCACTTGTCAAAGAGCTGGACATGAAATGGTAGGTTCTGCATTCGTTGGTAAGAGGCTGGACAAAAATGGCAGGTTTTGAAAAAATTGGTAGGGGACTGGGCAACAAATGGTAGGTGCAAGCCAATTCTGGTAGGTCAGGGAATCACAGCTCTCATCAAAGTAATCGTATGCCATGGGGGCGATGCCGGACGGGCAGCACTCGTAGCCTCCGTAGGCTTCCGTGCCGTTTTGGCCCTTGATTGAGTACAAGTTGAACTCGAACATGGTAGGGTCGTGCGAGAACTCCTGTGGTAGGGGAGGCTGCGGAAGAGGGGTGGCAGTCTTGAGAGCGAAACCAGTGCAACCTATAAGAGGGAAGCGCATACAAACAAAAGGCACATGATGTGTCACGCATGCCTGCGAAGTAGCCTTGAGATCCAATGCCAGGTGAAATCCAAACCTACCAGAATGCAAATCGGTAGAAGTCGCGTTTTCGGCCGATTAAACCTACCAAAAGCTTTACCAATTCACCTACCATACTCATTTTAGGGGGCTTGTCCAAATGATGCGTTTGCCTTGAAACTGGTAGGTTTTCTGCTTACCAAAACAGGGGGTTTGAGTAGTAGTTGGCATTGGTAGCATTGGCCGGAAAATACCGAAAGGTACGTGTGGAATGCAGTGAGGCTAGTGAGGCAGGAAAATACAGGAAGCGAATCCAGCGAGACAGGAACGAAGGCACAGTAACTTGTGAAAAGCGAGAGCACAGCGCAATCAGACTTAAATCGGCAGAACTCCACAGGCAGCTAAACCAGCCAGGCAGGACCGAAGACCCCTAGACTGAAGAGCACACAGCGAGAAACTCAGAGACTCACTAACCTGTGAAAAGCGAGAGCACAGCGCAATCAGATTACTGCGCTCACGCAAAGTTCCACTTAAACAGACTGCCTGCATTCTGCTGTACCACAGCCAAACAGAACCTACCGACGTAACGTTGTTCCACCGGGGGCGCGTTCCCTTTGGCTCGAATCCAGTCGTTGGGATCATTTGCGGGCCAAGTGTGGAACTAGGTAGGATCATTTTTGCCCACTTTCTCGCCAGTTTCAGCTACTTGCAAGAATCCGTCAGCCACAGACGATTTCACAGTCGACTTCTGTTATCCACCAATCACAATCTTCGTGTCAACCCTATCCCTGCTGCTTTGAAAACGAGATACATCATGGTGCGTGTCATTTCCTTCTGGAATCTGATCTCCCTATGGTGTACGTACTCATCTTCAAACGGGATTTTTGTGGCATCGCAGGTCTCATCGACTTCTCTATACATTTTCGTTAATCAATCCCGTTTAGAAATGTAAAGCAAAGAATCGATAGCGATACAATTGAGCATAATCGCCCCCAAATTGAATGGGAGTAAACCCTGACCTGGCTAGCCAGCGTGGCAGGATCATTTGGATCATTCTTGGACACTACCTCTGGAGGTCGTTTCTGAAATGATCCTTAGAGTACACGAAAGTACAACAACTAACTGTCGCCCAACTCGCGCCTCTAGTGTGGATGTAGTCAGGATCATCTCAGGATTCTGTACGGCACCCACTTTTGGCTCGGATCACCCCCTAAGGGAACGCGCCCCAGAAGCTAGAAAGAAAGAAAGAAAGCTAGAAAGCTACGCCCTATTAGGGCGTGGATGTTAAGGAAACAACGCAGCTTGGGGCCGTAGCCACATCCGCGCCGTTACCATGAGGCAAAAAAGAAAGAAGCAACTTCCTCACGGTGGTTTTCTCTTATGGGTGTGCTTTATTGGCCCAGTGACAGGCTTTGTGGCGGAAAAGAAGCTAATAAGAGGAAAGACTGGGCTGGACGCCCTAAAACCTCTCAAAAACTCAACACTCCCCCTCGGCCAGCCAGGCCAGTCCGGTTCAGCCAAGACTCAAGACTCTATCAGCCCCCTGCGGCCAGGCCAGTCCGGTTCATCCAAGACTCAAGACTCTATCAGCCCCCTGCGGCCAGGCCAGTCCGGTTCAGCCAAGACTCAAGACTCTATCAGCCCCCTGCGGCCAGGCCATTTCAGTTCAGCCGAAAAAATCCAAAAGCTCCCCCAATCCCTTGTGGCAGCCCGGCCAGTTCACATCAGGTAGCGTACATGGCGGACTTCAGAAGACAGCAAGTCAGACATAGGATGCGGCCCGCATGGGCCAAAAATCCCGTAACGTAACGTATCGTAACGTAACGTATCGTAACGGTCCACTACGGTGCACCGACTGAAAATGCGCACTTTTGGAGTATGTGTGGAATGACCGCGCTGAGATTCCACACAGCGACACGACCCTCGCTAGTGATAAGCCCAGCAACTGGTGTATTGCATTGAGTTTGTGAGCACAGATAGTAGGGAACAGACGCAAGTCATGTTCGGACAGCCCGTTCGAAATTTCGTGGATAATGCACCCGTTTAACGCTTGGGGATCCTTCATTATTCGTCTCTTATGTTCACCTTCCGATGAACTACCACTTCAGGAGCTCACGGAATTCAAGCATGCAGCTCAGCTGCTCAGCTAGTCAGATGTAGCAGATCAGGTGGGAGAGTGAGACGTAAGAGGAACTGTTCAAGTACTCAACTGAGAGGGGATGTGCTAGTGCTTATACGGACTGGGTGAAATTAGGAGTTCAATATCCATCTTTGCCCGGATGATTGTCTGCTTAAACTAGCATTCTGCATGGTCAATCTGCATGCATACATGGTGACCCTTAGGGGTACTTGGGGGCCATGCAAGATTGCATGGGGGCTGGCATGCAGCCATGCATGCCGGTTTGGGCCATGGTACCTCCACTCAAATGTGGGATGTGGGGGGGGTGAGGTCGTATTGAATCCCGTATCGGGCCAAAGGCCCGTAACGTAACGTGATACCGTAACCCGTTCCCTGTATCCCTACAGCAAGTCGAAGGAGCTGAAGGTGGGTTGAGGCTCTCACCCCCATGGCCTTTTGGCAGGCCTTGAACGATCCGGTGTGAGATCCTTGGTCTGGGAGTTGGCCATAATCTATTTGTGAACTACAGTTCCATGGGCTCAGCCACTCAAGCCGTGTTGTGGCGCAGTCTGGACCTGCTCTGCTGCTCGCCGGGTCACCTCCTCTGCCTGAGGCGGGTTGGGTTGCGGCGTATGTTGGAACCGCGGAGCTCGGGGAGTCATCTTGAGCCCAATGAGTTCCCCATCCTCAATTTCCGTGCTCGGTATGGTGCAGAAGGGTCCATTAGGTTTTTGGTTGGATTGTGAAGTGTCGGTAAAACACGATTCAGGCAATCCTTTTGGCCATGTCTCTGTAATGAAATAATAATGCTCACTGTAGCATGATATGTACCTGAAGTTGTATTTTAGGTGATGTGTATGATAGTTTCTGCTCAGGCAGGTAATTATCTTTGACTACAGACTCATGTATCGACATGGCATGCAGCTTGCAACATGTGAGGGCACCCTCTGAGTTCTACTGCCCAAAGGTGACCATGCCTTTTTTCATTCACGTTTCCCCTGGCAAATGCTACATGTCACAACTAGGCTCGTTATATCGTAGAATGGTCTGCATGGCTGGAAAGCTCTTTATTCAACTTCATACGAGTTCTCTGTACCCATGCTCATGGACGGGAAGTTGATACCATGTTTTATGATATTTTGCTGTAGCAATATGATGTAATGTGATGGCCATAAAGGCTTTATCGTGCTGTTTTGGTAATGCTGCTAATCAAGGCTCACCATTCTCCATGCCATGACATTGCGAACCGCTCAGCTACGGTGTCCAGCGTGTTGTGGTCTTTGAAATTGTCAATGTGGCTTGCCTCCAATGGGTGGTCAAAGAAGAAGGGCCCCAGTAGCCCGCACAGCATCTCGGAGTTACGGACCAGTATGGTCCCGTCTACGCCAACGAGAGTAAGCATGAGCTTGCCAAATGCCGGCTCCATACCTTGCGGCAGCTCAGGCAGCAGTACCTTGCAGTCCACGTTGGTGTTGTCCTGGCTGTCGCACTTGGGGCATGTCTAGATGACAATGTCTAAATAGTCGTGCACCACGGCGATGCGGTTGTCGAACATGCCTGACAGCACCTTGGCTGCCTGAGCATCCGCCCTTTCCTACACAAAGGTTGAACATGGGTACGCAAAAGGACGTTGAAGGCAATATGTGGGAGGGGTTGGCCATGGAAGCCCCAGCGGGGAGTGTTGGTGTTGGCAGGTTGAAGAAGGCTGCAACTAAGTGAGCAGCCAGTCACGCCAAAGGACGTTTAAGTTAGCAACACGCGGGACGGGGGGGCCATGCAAGCCCCAACGAGAGTGCTAGGGCAGCCAGGCAGGGTGTGGAAGGCTGCAACTAAGGAAGCAATCAGCTCGCCAAAAGATAGAACCAGGCAACCCGCGGGGCAGCTAGGGTGCAAAAGGCTGCAAGTGAGTGGCCAGTCACTGCACGCCAAAAGACACTGCAACAGGCAACCCGCGGGAGGGGTTGGCCTTGCAAGCCCCAGCTGGATGGGAGTGCCGTGCTGGTGCAGTCAGGGTGCAACTAAAAGGCTGCAAGTATGTGGTCAGTCAAGCCAAAGGATGTTAAAGCAGGCAACATGCGGGAGTGGTTGGCCTTGCAAGCCCCAACTGGGAGTGTTGGGGCAGCTAGGGTGCAGAAGGCTGCACCCCTCTGACAGAGCGCACAACAAGCCTGGCCTACATGTTATTGCGATGTTTGGGTTCAAACCAGAAGTGTTACTGTCCTGAACTTCTGTCTATGTGCACACCTTTTCAGCTGCGGTGCTAATGTCTTTGCCTAGGACTGAGGACTGAGGTACGGTATGCACACTGACGACTGTAGACTCAAGACTGATCAACCTGCTGCGCAACTTAAAGTTAGAAATTCAAGTCAAGGATAGCCTATCTTGTGTAGAACATTCAAAGAAGCAATCCTCTAGTGCCTTGTTCGCGCGGAACATGCTTTCTTTAGCCGAGGTGATCGAGTACATTGGACCCATCACGAGCGCAATGTCGGTCGCAATTCCTCTTTCGCCAAATGACACCTGCCACTTCCTAGAAAAAGTGCAGACAGGCAATAGCGCACCCGACGCGATCGCGCATTCACCGAGCGGGCTGTGTCAGCGTTTACGAATGCTTGAAGTCATCTTTGTCACGCTAATTCTGGCCGTGCAATCCCAGCCGAACGGCCAGAAATCACGATCGTAAATGGCGGTAAATAGCGGTTAATGCTTGTAGTACAGACCTGTTTCATTTACACTCCGAACAATATAACAGCACGTTTCCGATTGGATCCCGGAAACTTTCCGGGCTGTTTCCGGGGTGTTTTGAGCTGAAACACTGGACCCCGGAAAATCTCCGGGCCCTTTACACCACCAAGAGTATTACAGTACGTCTCTTGTTTCGGGTGGTAGTGATAGGGGCCGCCGTGCAGAAAGGCCGCGGGCCGCCTCGGCCTTGGTCACTCCGCGAGCGAGTCATACCTATCATCATCATTATCATCATCAGCAGCAACAGAAACAGAAGCTACAGCGCAGATAACTTATAGGCACACATTCGGCAATATCGCAGTAAACCCTGAACCACGCAAGATTACGCGGCCTCACGTTCCAGTGTCTGGCTCCGGGGTGTTTGCTGAAACACCCTCTCCGGAACTTTCCCGAAGACCAGAGAACCGTCGTACACGTTTTTCCGGGGTCCCAATCGGAAACGTGCTGTAAGCTAGCTAACGCAAACCTAAACACATTATGGCTAGGAAGACGCGCGGCCCTCCTCCTCACCAATGTCGTACTCGATTTCACACGGCAACATTACACGTCGGCGACAGCCGCACCCATCTCCACCCCAATCCTACCACCCACGCGCTTCGACTAAATTTATGACATGGATACCAAACGGTTGTTGAATACCTATATTTTTACATATGCTTGATCGACAATTAGTTTAACAGCTTATACACATCCACCCGACGGCCAACAATCAGAAGTGTTTCGTGCGGGACTGCTCCAGGTTGCGCTTGCTGCCAGCCATGCCGAGCGTACCTGCGCAGAATGGGATACCTCATTCCGGAGCGAGAGGATCTGATACCGTGGAGTCTTTCCGAGGGACATGGCTCATGACAATGTGCGTGGTCCATCATGGGTGTGCCGAAGTATGTAGGCCGGGTCTGATAGTGAAAGCTGACAAGACCCCCTACCCGTCCTACACCAATACTAATACTGCTTTCCTTTGCTGAAAAAGATTCTAGAACATCAGAGAGGGAGAGAGAGAGAGGGGGGCCTTAACAGCAAGTCAGCATGCCAAGAACATGCATGGCCACGTGAATCGCATGCATAGAGGAGTGACACGCACAGAGCCCTTTGCTCATGTCGATGTGTCACAAGCCTTTGCTAATGACACGAAATCATTCTTAACTTGAATGTCATCCTCTGCTGCAGAGTTTGCTTCACGGCCTGGCTGGCCCTCAGCTGCATAGATAACCGATTCACCGTTCGGGACCCCTCCTTCATCCTGCCACCCCGCCTGATCATGACCTACCAATGGTGAGAAAAGCAGGGTTGACATGGGCATGCATGCAGCACCAAATGCTCGCATGGACATCAGTGACTATTTTAGCACGCTTCAGCTACAATTCAGCTACCCCGCCTTGGGGCCTGGTGCAAGAAGCCCTCCTGCTCAAGCCACCGGCCATGGGCCAGTCAAGGTTTGGTCCCGATCGGCCCAGCAATGGCTGCCAGGGGCCCCCCGAAGGTGCTCTGGTACGCACTAAAAAAAACATTGATGGGCCGGCATGGCAGGCATGGCAGGCATGGCAGGCATGGCAGGCATGGCAGGCATGGCAGGCATGGCAGGCATGGCAGGCATGGCAGGCATGACATTGGCGTGCATGCAGCTTTGAGAACCTCTCGTGGACATTGTCCACTGGACATGCATGACATGGCTGGCACGGCAGGCACATGCATGCAGCGCAGATATTATTGCATGGACATACAAAGCATTTAAAGCATGACATAGCGTATCATGACATGGCATGGCATGGCACGGCAAGCCATGACATGACATGTCATGACATGGCCATCCATGAATGTACGCTCCTGCCAATGAAAGCCAGGTGAGCAGTCTGATTGGGGGCGTATGCTGTATCTGGGCTGAAAGGCAAGTTGCTGTGCTACACGGTGATTCCATACCAAGTGTGTGCAACATATCGCTTTTCGAAGATGGTTGGGTAGCCTCCCATAAACCGATGGGGACCAGACCTTGATCGACCAACGGCTGCCCCCCCACCACCACCACCACACACACACAAACACACAAAAAACCTGAAGTCCATCATTTTTTTTAAAATTTGAATTATCTAGGCAGTTGGGCCTGCTGCACCCTACCCTACCCCATGGCTGCAGTCTGGGATGCTGCTGATGTGTAGCTGAAGTGCACTATGAGGATACACTGACTCAAACACTGCCCATATTTCTGTGGAGTGGGAGTGGGACACAAGTGGAGTGGGCATGCACGATGTGCACCTATGCCCGGTGTTCTGTTCAAAAATGCCTGTGGGTAGTTTTTTAATTTGTCTCCTCACGCGCCTAGCAAGTGCTAGTTGGGGTTAAGTGTTAAAATAGCGAGTGAATTCTCCGCTCCCTTGCCCAACAGGTGTATGGTGGGGTTTTATTATAACGGCATGTGAAACCTCTCCACCCCTCCCGGAACCAACCATTGCCTGACAGGGTTCTGTTTTAAACAGCGAGGGAAATCTCCCCTCCCTTGCCCAACAGGTGTATGGTGGGGTACATCTCCAACCTGGTCCTCACGCTGATCAAGTGAGTCAGCTGACCTGCTGGGTAGCTGGATTGTGGGAAAGGGGAGCTGAGGTTTTAACCTAGAAGATCGCACCCTAGATTTCCTGGAGTAGCACAGTACTAGGGTTTGGTTCAGCTGTCCTGCTGGGTTGCTGGGTTGCGGAAAAGGGGAGCCTAGTGGGGTTAGGACCTAGTAGGGCACACTGGTTTCAGGAGTAGCTCAGTACTAGGGTTTTGAGTCAGCTGCCCAGCTGGGTTGCTGGGTTGCGGAAAAGGGGAACGCAGTGAGGTTTGAACCTAGAAGATCTCACACTAGATGACTAGATTTCAAGGAGTAGCACAGGCCAAGGTTTTGAGTCAGCTGTCCTGCCGGGTTGCTGGGTTGCGGAAAAGGGGAACCGAGCGGGGTTTGAACCTAAAATGGGGCACACTGTGATGTCATTAGTAGCACAGCACTAGGATTCTGAGTCATCAGACCTTCTGGGTTGCCGTTAATGGGAGCCGATGTTTGAACCTAGTGGGGCTCACTAGATTTTCACTAGTAGCACTGGGGGTCGAGTCAGTGATGATCCCGGCTATTGGGCCACCCTCGGCGAGCCACCTTCTCCTTTGATGTGGCAAATGTTTTAGTTACGCCTACCCTAAAAAGTTAAACCCTAAACCCTTAACCCGTAACCCTAAATCCCTTCATTGTGACCGCATGCAATCGTATTGACTCTCACCTTAATTTCCCCTTCGGCACAAAAGGGTATGTAAAAGGGTAGTTTCTAAACCTGTTTACCCTGAACCATTTCATGCGACTTAGCAACTTACATCTGAATCACAACCGATCTTTAATGTGACTTGCAGGGCTTGCTTCGAGACGAATGGGGTACGTGCTCGCCAGTGTTCCTTTTTGTTAGTCTCAGCTTCATGTCAGCTACATGTCAGCTACACACTGGACTCGTGCCGGCGGCCCCATCAGTGGCCTGTCATGCTGCTTGGGCCAAGAGCCGTAGGCCGGTCCAGGTTCGGTCCCAACCGAGCCTTTGGTGGCTGCGGGGCGGTCTGTTGAAGGTGGACTCGTAACAAGCCGTAAAAATAAACACTGCTGCTCATCCGGATAGAATTTAGGGGTAGCTCATCCACACTTCAGCTCCAACCTGGCCTACAGCTGGCAGGGGTTAGTGTTGCAGGCCCCGTTACTGTTATAGCATCAAACTCTGTTGTTGTGTACTGAGGATGCTGGCTGTATATGTCGGGAGGGAGACTCTCCTGCAACACATGCTGCCAAACGAGTCCATCTCCCAACATGGGTAACCCTTTTGGCCAGTCCTAGCATGGAGGCAAACTCTGCTGTCGTGCACTCAAGACGCTGGCTCCGACTCACAAGGAAATGTGCACATCCTGGGCCTGTTTACACAGTGAGAGACAGGGACCATGAAACAGGAGAAAACTTCACACCCGGGGAACACTTCCTCGTAAATGAGAAGCCCCGCTAGTCGTGGAAACAGGTCTAGGGAGCGATGTGTGGCATGGGCCGAGACCGCGGTCCAGCTGGGAACCTGATAATGAGAAGGAAACAATCGGGAAAATAGGCTTTCGAGACATATCCCAGCTTTATCAACTTGATGCTTTTACCTCATACAGTACTTACGCTCATACGAGTTACTCCTGGCTGGCCGGCTGAGCATTTTTTTATTTTTGTGTACCGTAAATAACGTTTTCGTTTTCTGTTCATCATATTTGGTTTTGACGTTTTATGTTGCAGATGAAGCTCAAGCTGCATCTCATGAGTTCCTACATCAGCATCGTAGCCTGCCTCAGCTACATGATGATCTGGTCAGGCTTTGCGCCGGCCATGATCAGCACGATGAGTTGCTTGTGAGTTCTGAGCTTGCTGTGAGGCAGCCTCAGCGAGGGGTAGCTGACAGGACCTGGTTCAGGGTTTAGGGTGAAGTGAGGCAGAATGCTTAAGAGGTAGCTGACAGGGCCTAGTTCAGGGTTGAGGCTAAAGGGTGCAGCAAGGAAGCCTGCTTAAGGCGTAGCGTTAAGAGCCTAGTTTAGGCTGAAGGAGTGAAGGGTATAAAGGTTATAGAGGCATAGGGTATGGCGAAGCGGCCTGATTAAGGTGTCGCGTTTAAAGTCTAGTGTAGGCTTAAGGGCATATAGCCATATAGGGTATAGAGTATGGTGAAGCAGCTTGATTAAGGTGTTGCTTACACAGCCTAGGTTAGGGTCAATGATTAACTTGCATGCCCCCCTTACACTCAGGTGCCTAAACCCTAAACCCTAAACCCAGCGCCCCTGCCCAGCGCTAGCGCCTGTACTTTAACACTACACTGACATAACATGCTTTCTTTGTCCCTCATCTGCCCCCTGCTGCTTGTGGTCCTCGTCTATCCCGTGCATGCCAACATGCCAAACCCTCACCTGTACATGCCAACATGCCAGACCCTCACCCGTGCATGCCGACATGCCAACCCTAAACCGTGCATGCCAACCCTAAACCGTGCATGCCAACATGCCAACCCTCACCCGTGCATGCCAACCCTCAACCGTGCACACCAACATGCCAACATGCCAACCCTCTCCCGTGCATGCCAACCCTCAACTGTGCATGCCAACATGCCAACCCTCACCCGTGCATGCCAACCCTCAACCGTGCACACCAACATGCCAACATGCCAACCCTCACCCGTGCATGCCAACCCTCAACCGTGCATGCCAACATGCCAACCCTCACCCGTGCATGCCAACCCTCAACCGAGCATGCCAACATGCCAACATGCCAACCCTCACCCGTGCATGTCAACCCTCAACCGTGCATGTCAACCCTCAACCGTGCATGCCAACATGCCAACCCTCACCCGTGCATGTCAACCCTCAACCGTGCATGCCAACATGCCAACCCTCACCTGTGCATGCCAACCCTCAACCGTGCATGCCAACCCGTGTATGCCAACCTGCCAACATGCCAACCCTCAACCGTGCATGCCAACCCGTGTATGCCAACCTGCCAACATGCCAACCCTCAACCGTGCATGCCAACCCGTGTATGCCAACCTGCCAACATGCCAACCCTCAACCGTGCATGCCAAACCGTGCTTGCCAACATGCCAACATGTCAACCCTCGCCCGTGCATGCCAAAATCCTCTCCCTCACCCTCAGGTACCTGCCCAGCGCTAGCGCCTGTGCCCTTGTCGCTCGTTGTCCTGAAAATATATATTGTGCACGATTGATTATAACGTGCACGCCCCCCTCATCCCCAGGTACCTGCCCCAGCGCTGGCTCCTGTACCTGTTCACCGCGCCCCAGATGATCTACCTGCTTTGCCTCATCTCCGACTTTACTGCCGGGATGCGCGTCTGGACGCTGTCTCTTAACATTGTGATCCTGGTGGCTGGAGGATTGGCTACAATACCCGGGATGAGCTGGCAGGGCAGGGGTGAGCTGGCAATACCAGGGATGAGCTGGCAGGGCAGGGGTGAGCTGGCAGGGCAGGGGTGAGCTGGCAATACCAGGGATGAGCTGGCAGGGCAGGGGTGAGCTGGCAGGGCAGGGGGGTGAGCTGGCAGGGCAGGGGTGAGCTGTCAAAACAGGGGTGAGCTGGCAGGGCAGGGGTGAGCTGGCAGGGCAGGGGTGAGCTGTCAAAGCAGGGGTGAGCTGGCAGGGCAGGGGTGAGCTGGCAGGGCAGGGTCGTGCTGGCAGGGCAGGGGTGAGCTGTCAAATCAGGGGTGAGCTGGCAGGGCTGGGGTGAGCTGGCAGGGCAGGGGTGAGCTGTCAAAACAGGGGTGAGCTGTCAAAGCAGGGGTGAGCTGGCAGGGCAGGGGTGAGCTGGCAGGGCAGGGGTGAGCTGGCAGGGCAGGGGTGAGCTGGCAGGGCAGGGGTGAGCTGGCAGGGCAGGGGTGAGCTGGCAGGGCAGGGGTGGGCTGACAAAGCCGGGATGAAAAAACGTATTGCTCTTTCCAATGTGCTGGTGCGCCGTGTCGCATGCACCGTTCCACTATTCAAATACCACATTTGGAGTGTGCTGTTCGCGGCCCTAAACCCTTAACCCCTAACCCTACCAGATCAACCCTAGCACATCAAACGTTGTCCATTTAACCTAATCTATGAATCCTTATCTATCAACCCTCACCCAATCCTAACCTGTCAAACCTAACTCATGGACCCTAACCCATTAAACCTAGTCCATCAAACCTAACCCATGGACCCTAACCCATTAAACCTAGTCCATCAAACCTAACCCATTAAACCTAGTATATCAAATCTAACCCATCAAACCTAACCCATTAAACATAGTATATCAAACCTAACCCATTAAACCTAACCCATCAAACCTAACCCATTAAACCTAGTATATCAAACCTAACCCATTAAACGTACTAGTTTATCAAACCCAACCCACGAAACCTAGTATATCAAACCTAACCCATGAAACCTAGTCCATCAAACCTAACCCATTAAACCTAGTCCATCAAACCTAACCCATTAAACCTAGTCCATCAAACCTAACCCATTAAACCTAGTCCATCAAACCTAACCCATGAAACCTAGTCCATCAAACCCAACCCATTAAACCTAGTCCATCAAACCTAACCCATTAAACCTAGTTCATCAAACCTAACCCATTAAACCTAGTCCATCAAACCTAACCCATTAAACCTAGTCCATCAAACCTAACCCATGAAACCTAGTCCATCAAACCTAACCCATGAAACCTAGTCCATCAAACCTAACCCATGAAACCTAGTCCATCAAACCTAACCCATGAAACCTAGTCCATCAAACCTAACCCATGAAACCTAGTCCATCAAACCTAACCCATTAAACCTAGTCCATGAAACCTAACCCATTAAACCTAGTCCATCAAACCTAACCCATGAAACCTAGTCCATCAAACCTAACCCATGAAACCTAGTCCATCAAACCTAACCCATGCACCCTAACCCATCAAGCCTGAGCCCTTGCAGTGTGCTGGTACTTAGTGTCGTGCGCTCCCTTCCCGCTCATCTGCCACCACATCTGGCGCATGGTGTCCGCGGCCATTAAGGAGACGCCGGATGCACACTCGCAACGCACGATGGAGTTCATACGCCTGTTCAGCATTGTAAGTGTTTCACGGTACCTAGGTGTGGAACTCGTGTTGAAATTAGTGTGGAGTCAGGTGCGTAACCAGGTGTGTAACCGAGCGTGGAACAACCGAGCGTGGAACAATGGAGCCCGTCCGCGTGCTTAGCATTGTGAGAAGGGTTCACCGGTGCTGTTAATTGCGGGGGCTGATTTAGCTAAAATTCAGCTACATCTTGACCAGTGGCCAGCGAAAGGGGGATGGGGCTGGTGCAGGAACGGGTCTGCTGCTTGGGCCAACGGCTGTATTTAATTGAATGCAGTCGACTCTTCCTAACCTCGGGGGGCACTCACTCCTCCTATTCCATCTGCATGGTGATTGATAGCGCTGTGCGGTGAACTGGTTAGTCAGCCTTGCTCTGTTCCCCCCACATGATGCCGTTTAAGCCAATGGAATCAGAAAATCGATCCTCCCTAAGCATGAAGTCCATGCCAGATTGCCAGCTATTTATTCAACCCCCACCGACCCCCTCAGGGTTTAGGGTTCCGTTAACCCTTCACCCTAAGCCCTTAATTGTGTGTTGCTCATTTGTTTCCAACCCACACCCCCTTGCCCCCCTCATGTGCAGGCCGCATGGACGCTCTTCCCAAATATGCACTGTGACTCAGGATCTATCATGTCAATAAACAAACTCCCGGCCACTTTCAGCCTCTAAAGCACCTTCAATCGTATACCCCTCATGTGCAGCCCACATGGACACTCTTACCGACCCTTCCCTCAGACTCTAGGATGCCAACGAATCAACTGCTAGCTGCTTTCAGCACTTACAGCACTTCCATCACCTCCCCTGGCCTCCTTGTATGCAGGCCGCAAGGTCGCTCCTCCCAAACGTGTGCTTTGCTCCAGACTGCATGGATTTCTAGCTTCCTGTGGCAACCAACTACCCGTGCCTCCTGATATACAGGCCACATGGATACTCCTCCCGAACGTGTACTTTGGCTCGGGATGATTGAATTGCTGTCTGCTTACACTGCTCAACATCTCGTGCCCCCCTACCCATACGCAGGTCACTTAGATGTTCTTCCCAATCATACACTTTGGCTCTGGATGAATGAACTGATAGCTGCTCTTGGCATTCAACTACCCGTGCCTCCTGAAATACAGGCCACATGGACACTCCTCCCGAACGTGCAGTTTAGGTCAGGATGATCGAATTCCCTTACCCTTCCCTTCCCTTACCCTTCCCTTCCCTTACCCTTCCCTTCCCTTACCCTTCCCTTACCCTTCCCTTACGCTTCCCTTACCCTTCCCTTTCCCTTCCCTTACCCTTCCCTTACCCTTCTCTTACCCCCCCATGTGCAGGTCACTTGGACGCTCTTCCCGATTGTGTACTTCGGTTCCATTGCTGGTTTCCTGCCCCTGGACATTATCGAGCCGTTGTGGGCATTACTGGACTGGTGCGGGGCTTGTTTCAAACCTGCCCTATATTGAGAGTGGGGGGTTCTAGCCCCTGGACCAAGTGTACTTGTGTTGCAACTGCTTACAAGTGCACGACTACTTGTACATCTCGATGTTGCAACTGCTGTGCGCAGGATGATTAAGATGGTGTACAGCTTTGTTTGAATGTTGCAACTGCTTGCAAGTGTTCATCTTGATGTTGCAACTGCTGTGTGCAGGATGACTAAGATGGTGTACAGCTTTGGTTGAGTGTTGCAACTGCTTACAAGTGTACATCTCGATGTTGCAACTGCTGTGCGCAGGATGACCAAGATGGTGTACAGCTTTGTTTGAGTGTTGCACCTACTCACAATTATACATTCCAATGTTGCAACTGCTTACAAGTGTACGGCTACTTGTACATCTCGATGTTGCAACTGCTGTGCGTAGGATGACCAAGATGGTGTACAGCTCGTCCCTCATGGAAGTGAACTTCTACACGATTAGCCAGAGGTGAGGTCAGCCTGCGGTTTGAGGTAAATCCTGTTTTCGAGGGTTTCTGTGTTTTTTGTGTGTGCTGATTTCCCTCCAGGTTGGCTGATTTAACTATTACACCATCAGCCAAAGGTGATTCCACCTGCAGTTGGAATCTAACCTGGTTTAGGGTTAAGGGTTTAGGGTGGAGTTCCTTAGTCATGAGTTTACCCCTCTGGGTTGGCTGATCCAACTGCTACTCGATTCTCCTGAGGTGAGCACTGCCTGCGGTTTAAGGTTAACCCCATTTAGGGAGGAGTTTTGTTGTGCTGTTCCCCCCCCCCCCTCTGGGCTGGCTGATCCAACTTCCACACCATCAGCCAGGGGTAGGGTCCATCTTTGGTTAGAGGGTGAACCCGCTTTACAAGTCGTTGTTTTGTGCGGTGATTTCCCCCCTTTGGGTTGGCCGATCCAAGGGCTACACGATCAGCCAGCCAGGTGAGCTCCACCCGCAGGTGTAGGTCAACCCGTTTAGCGTAGAGGTTCTTGCTGAGGATTTGCCCCTCTGGGTGGGTTGAACCAACTCCTAATTGACTACCCAGAGATGCAATCTACCTGGGTCTGCGAGGTCTATTCGGTATCTTCATGTTGAGGAACATGGCTGATGGCCTGGACGCCTGGTCGCCTAAATCGAGTGCGCGCATGATCCACCGCAACTGACAGTCTACCACAGCTAACACGGCAACGGCACAGATGTGGCTTCGGCCCAGGCTGCGCTGTTTCCCCAACTCTCACGCCCCCCACGGGGCATAGCTTTCTTTCTTTCTACCACAGCTTTCTCTTGAGTTTCAATTCGAGTGTGGTGACTGCGTTACGCCTGGCACGCGTCCGCAGCAGCAACAACGGTGAAAGGGTGTGCTGCTTTCACCACTCACTCACAATCCTCGCTTGGGTATCTGTTTCTGTCAAACCTTGATGCACGTGCCACTCTATGGTTTGTGTCTTTATGGTATTTTTCTTATTGTATGTGCCTTAATGGTATGCCACCCCATTCCATGCTATGCCACCCCATTCCATGCCCCGCAGGCGCGAGATGTTGATGGTCAAAAACGAGACGAATCGGACCAAAACAATCTCTCAGCTCAACAAGGCAAGTCAAACCCTGATATATGCATGGCCATGCACCCTAAACCGTAAAACCCCTCAAACCTACGCCCTCAAACCCTGAACCCACCCTCAAACCCTAAACCCTTAACCATAAACCTTGCTCCAGACGATGCCCAACCGTCATTGGATTGCGTACCGGCATGATGCACCCTGATTTGCCCTCCTGCCGCCGATATCCCCTCATTGACCCCATATGCCCCAATCCCATACACTCTCATTTGCCCTCCTGCCTGATACCCCCCCCCCCTCATGCTGGCCATTGAGGGGGGAAATAAAACTTAGTCCGCCAAGTCGCATGAGCTGCCCACCCCATCCATGCACTCCCATACAACCCCATGCATACCCCATTTGCACTTTCGTCTGCCCCCATGCACGCTCATCCGCCCTTGTTTCCCCCCATGCGGGCTATTGAGCGCAAGGACTTATTTTTGTCCAACAAGTCACATGAGCTGCACACCCTATCCATGCACTATCATTCGACCCCATGTACTCCCCATCGATGCACCCTCATTCGCCCCTATGCATGCCCATGCTCATGCTCAGGCCCATGCCATGTCCATGCACATGCCCATGCCCATGCCCATGCCCATGCCCATGCCCAAGCCCATGCTCTCGTTCCCCCCATGCACGCTCATTCGCCCTTGGCCGCCCCCATGCAGGCCATTGAGCGCAAGGACGACTTTCTATCCACCATGTCGCATGAGCTCAGGACACCGCTGAACGGCATCATCGGGCTGTCAGAGTCCCTCATGGCAGGGTCGGCTGGGGCGCTGTCGGATAAGGTGTGAGAGCGAGCAGGGCCCTATCAGGGGGGAAACGATACTGGAGATGCTCATGGCAGGGTCCAGTTCGAGGGTTGTAACACAATTTAGGAATTCAGCATCCGCGGACTGCCGCTCCCGCCCTTTCAGCAGGGTCAGATGTGGCACTGTCGGACAAGGTGTGAGAGCTAACTGGCACCTATCTAGAAAACGATAATGGAGATGCTCGTGGTAGGGTTCAGTCAGATGGTTGTCACTCATTTGAGCAGCTGCGGACCGCGAAGCCACCCATACAGCAGGGTCAGCTGTGGCACTGTCTGACAAGGTGTGAGAGCTAGCAGGGCCCTATCAGGGGGGAAACGATCCTGGAGATGGTCATGGCAGGGTTCAGTCAGAGGGTTGTCACAATTTAGGCATTCAGCATCCACAAACTGCCGAGCCGCCCTTACAGCAGGGTCAGCTGGGGCACCGTCGGACAAGGTGTAAGAGCAAACAGGGACCTATCTAGAAAAAGAAACGGGAGATGCTCGTGGCAGGGTTCAGTCAGAAGGTTGTCACGCAACGGAGCATGTGCGTACCGCCGAGCAGCCCTTACAACAGGTCAGCAGGGGCGCTGTTGGACAAGGTGTAAGAGCAAACAGGGGCCTATCTAGAAAAAGATACGGGAGATGCTCGTGGCAGGGTTCAGTCAGAAGGTTGTCACGCAACGGAGCATGTGCGTACCGCCGAGCAGCCCTTACAACAGGTCAGCAGGGGCGCTGTTGGACAAGGAGTGGGAACTAAGCCCTATAGGGGAACAGATGATTAGGTTATAGCAGGTTAAAGGGTTATATAAGGGTTGTGAAGTTTTCATGGTTTAGGGGAGCACATTTGATGCTTGGAACGGATGCCCGTGAATCGGTATGAGCGTAAAATAAAATAGGACAGCGGGCGAAAATCCGGTGCCCCCCCCCACTGGACAAGCAACCAACACACGACCACAGACCTGTAGAAAGGGGGAAATAAACCCTTAACCCTGAACCCTTAGCCCCACAGTGAGGGGGAAAAACCCCAATCATAAAACATGATGTGGTGGCAAAGGAGTGAAGAAGAGCACTGCCTAGGCAATTAAGAACAAGTCTGGATGTTTGGCAAAGTGTTGAGATGATCCTCCCTGTTTCTGCATGCATTATTGAAAGATAAAAGAACGTAGAAAGATAAAAAAATTCTCCAAGAAGTGGAAGCACGAAAATCAGGATCTAGCTTGCATCACTCTCCATTGATATATTGTTTCGTAGCCCCATCCTCATCCGCTGGGAAATGTTGGCAATTAAGTATATATTCAAAACGATTGTCTGTGCAGAACGGACAGTAAAAACATGTGAAGCTCTTCCTCCCTACCTTCAAGGCAGGCCATAAGGGTTCACACTCTTCGTCTGAAGCTGTTCCCAACCTTCGTCACTGAGCAAGCTGTTCGAACGGTGCCCACCACCCACCCGGGCATCCGGCATGTGGCTGCTGCTGCATCCGGCATGTGGCTGCTGCTGCATCCGGCATGTGGCTGCTGCTGCATCCGGCATGTGGCTGCTGCTGCATCCGGCATGTAGCTGCTGCTGCATCCGGCATGTGGCTGCTGCTGCAGCTCATCAACCCTGGATGTCTGGTTTCTAGGGTTTGTGCCATCTAACGTGTGAATCAATTTCTTGCCATTGTCATCGGGCAGGCTGCTCGTACGGTATCCACCATCCGGATATCCGGCAAGCGGTTGCTTCAGCTCATCAATGACATCCTCGATGCCGCAACGATGAAGCACGGCGAGCTTGTCATCAAACACGAACAGGTGAGCTGTCATCAAACACGGATGTTTGAGCTGTCGTCAAAGACAGATGTGTGAGTTATGAGGAAGCTTGATTGTGCCCGAGGACGGATTTGTTTAGTGAGCCCTAAAAGCCTGAACCCTTAACCCGTAACCCTGAACTCGGAACCCTAAACTAGGGCACGCATTTGTGACTTGTTGCACGGCACAGACTTTTGAGTCGCGAGGGGAGCAGCCGGGATCGCGGCTGATATAGAGATGCTGGGAGCTCATTAGGGTTTAGGATTTAGGGCATGCAATGGATCCACACCCCACTCACAGTGTGGATTTGCCTTTTTACATCTAGCTCGGAAAAATATTCACCCTGTGACCGTTGTT
Organism: Limnomonas spitsbergensis; assembly: GCA_037349105.1. Lineage (NCBI taxonomy): Eukaryota > Viridiplantae > Chlorophyta > Chlorophyceae > Chlamydomonadales > Limnomonas > Limnomonas spitsbergensis. The sequence continues at coordinate 2,805,118 of JAYJMM010000113.1, forward strand.
TTATTTCCGCTTACCAGACCACCAGCCGTCTTAAACCCTCAACCACCAACCATCAACCATCAACCCTAAACCCTAAACCCTAAACCCTGGACCCCGAACCCTTAACCCTAAACCCTGAAAACATTGAACCATGGAATCCCTGGCCCAGGTTGATATCCGGCGCATGGTCACGGACGTCATCGACATCACCAAGCCTCTCGTGAACAAGAATGTGCAGCTTATTAATGACGTGCGGCACGTGCCTCATATTGTGGCAGATGGGGACAGGCTGGTGCAGATCCTGTACAACCTGATCGGGAACGCAGGTGCGTGCTGGTCTGCCAGTGGTGGTAGGATTGCCTCGCCTTACAGGTTTGAATACAGGATGCCACACCCGTTTGGCATGTGCCACACATCGTGGCAGATGGGGACAGGCTGGTGCCGATCCTGTACAATCTGGTGGGGAACGCAGGTGAACGGCGGGTTGGCGAAATGCAAGATAACCCCTTCATCATCACGGGGGGGGGGGGGTACGTGCTCACACTTCCCACATGCTGCCACTTGCCGCACCTGCCCCATGCTGCCCATCCCCGACTTGACCCACAATTGCACAAGAGCACCAATTGCCAATTGCACAAGAGCAAAAATTGCACAAGAGCACGATTGCCATCACGGGCCTGCCCTCAACCCTGAACCTTCAAACCTAGACCTGGACTTTCAAAACCTTAACCCTGATATTTCGAACCTAAACCCGGAAAATTGAATTCAAACACCCTGAACTTTCTTACCTTTACCCTGAACTTTCCAACCCTGGACCCTCAAACCTAAACCCTGAACCCTCAAACCGTAACCCTGAGTCTGCAAACATAAACCCTGATGCTCACAGCCAAGTTCACACGTAATGGAACGATCACCATTACGGGGGGATGCAGCGAGAACGGCCGGCTGGTGTACCTGGGCGTTACCGACACTGGCGTAGGCATCCCCAAGGACAAGTTCGGCCAGATCTTTGGGGCCTTTTCACAAGTGGGTGAAATTTATGAAGAGCTTAAGGGTTTGAAACCAAGGACAAGTTCGGCCAGATCTTTGGGGCCTTCTCGCTAGTGGGTTCAGGGTATGAAGGGCTGAGGGATTTGAAACCAAGGATGATTTCGGTCAGATCTTTGGGGCCTTCTCACAAGTGGGTATAGGTTCTGCGTTTATGCCGCTAGTGGATGTCACCACTACCATACAGGCTAATACAGCAGGCCACCATACGAGTAGTAGACTGGTCTCACCTTCCTGTCCTTCATCTGTCAATATCTGTCAATATCTGTCAATATCTGTCAATGTCTGTCGATATCTGTCAATATCTGTCAATATCTGTCCCCGATGCCTCATGCTACAGGTGGATGTCACCACCACCCGCTCATATGGCGGTACTGGTCTCGGCCTCCATCTCGTGAACCAGCTCGTTAATGCACACCACGGTGAGGCCGATTTATTTATTAATCTTAGAAGGGGGGGAATGGGACGAGGCGATGAGGGTCATGCCGGCGATAGGGCTGCGTGGCGGTCAAGGTGAGGCGGATTAATTGATCAACTAAAGATAAGGGGGGAAAATGGGACGAAGAGTTGAGGATCATGCAGGCTGCGTGATGGTCAAGGTGAGGCGTATTAATTTATTTATTATAGAAGGGGGAAAATGGGACACGAGGATTTGAGGATCATGCTGGGAGATGGCTGCGTGGCAGTCAAAGCCAGGTGGAATGATTTATTAGTTCTGAAAATCTTGATCAAGAGATGAGGATTTTGGGAACCTACTGGCGAGATGGTTGAGTGGCGGTCAAGGTGAGACGGGCTCATTCTTTATTCTGCAATCTGCCTACGGGTACGATACAGAATGAAGGCCTTGGGAACCGGCAAGCATGATGGCTGCGTGGCAGTCAATGTGAGGTGGATATTTTCTCTGGAAAATATCAATGGGGACAATACAGGACATGTATATGAGGAGAGATGGCTGCATGGCGGCATGGATTGGGGGAGAGGTGGCTGCATGGCGGCATGGATTGGGGGAGAGTTGGCTGCATGGCGGCATGGATTGGGGGAGAGTTGGCTGCATGGCGGCATGGATTGGGGGAGAGATGGCTGCATGGCTGCATGGATTGGGGGAGAGTTGGCTGCATGGCGGCATGGATTGGGGGAGAGTTGGCTGCATGGCGGCATGGATTGGGGGAGAGTTGGCTGCATGACGGCATGGATTGGGGGAGAGGTGGCTGCATGATTGCATGGATTGGGGGAGAGTTGGCTGCATGGCGGCATGGATTGGGGGAGAGTTGGCTGCATGGCGGCATGGATTGGGGGAGAGTTGGCTGCATGGCGGCATGGATTGGGGGAGAGTTGGCTGCATGGCGGCATGGATTGGGGGAGAGTTGGCTGCATGGCGGCATGGATTGGGGGAGAGTTGGCTGCATGGCGGCATGGATTGGGGGAGAGATGGCTGCATGGCTGCATGGATTGGGGGAGAGTTGGCTGCATGGCGGCATGGATTGGGGGAGAGTTGGCTGCATGGCGGCATGGATTGGGGGAGAGTTGGCTGCATGACGGCATGGATTGGGGGAGAGTTGCCACTGTATAATATGCCATGGTATGAATTGCCACTGTATAAAATGCCATGGTATAAATTGCCACTGTATAAAATGCCATGGTATGAATTGCCACTGTATAATATGCCATGGTATGAATTGCCACTGTATAATATGCCATGGTATGAATTGCCACTGTATAAAATGCCATGGTATGAATTGCCACTGTATAAAATGCCATGGTATGAATTGCCACTGTATAATATGCCATGGTATGAATTGCCACTGTATGATATGCCATGGTATGAATTGCCACTGTATAAAATGCCATGGTATGAATTGCCACTGTATAATATGCCATGGTATGAATTGCCACTGTATAAAATGCCATGGTATGAATTGCCACTGTATAAAATGCCATGGTATGAATTGCCACTGTATAAAATGCCATGGTATGAATTGCCACTGTATAATATGCCATGGTATGAATTGCCACTGTATAATATGCCATGGTATGAATTGCCACTGTATAATATGCCATGGTATGAATTGCCACTGTATTATATGCCATGGTATGAATTGCCACTGTATGATATGCCATGGTATGAATTGCCACTGTATAAAATGCCATGGTATGAATTGCCACTGTATAATATGCCATGGTATGAATTGCCACTGTATAATATGCCATGGTATGAATTGCCACTGTATGATATGCCATGGTATGAATTGCCACTGTATGATATGCCATGGTATGAATTGCCACTGTATAATATGCCATGGTATGAATTGCCACTGTATAATATGCCATGGTATGAATTGCCACTGTATGATATGCCATGGTATGAATTGCCACTGTATAATATGCCATGGTATGAATTGCCACTGTATTATATGCCATGGTATGAATTGCCACTGTATAAAATGCCATGGTATGAATTGCCACTGTATAATATGCCATGGTATGAATTGCCACTGTATAAAATGCCATGGTATGAATTGCCACTGTATAAAATGCCATGGTATGAATTGCCACTGTATAATATGCCATGGTATGAGTTGCCACTGTATAATATGCCATGGTATGAATTGCCACTGTATAAAATGCCATGGTATGAATTGCCACTGTATAATATGCCATGGTATGAATTGCCACTGTATGATATGCCATGGTATGAATTGCCACTGTATAATATGCCATGGTATGAATTGCCACTGTATAATATGCCATGGTATGAATTGCCACTGTATGATATGCCATGGTATGAATTGCCACTGTATAATATGCCATGGTATGAATTGCCACTGTATAATATGCCATGGTATGAATTGCCACTGTATAATATGCCATGGTATGAATTGCCACTGTATAATATGCCATGGTATGAATTGCCACTGTATGATATGCCATGGTATGAATTGCCACTGTATAATATGCCATGGTATGAATTGCCACTGTATAATATGCCATGGTATGAATTGCCACTGTATAATATGCCATGGTATGAATTGCCACTGTATAATATGCCATGGTATGAATTGCCACTGTGTTATATGCCATGGTATGAATTGCCACTGTATAATATGCCATGGTATGAATTGCCACTGTATAAAATGCCATGGTATGAATTGCCACTGTATAATATGCCATGGTATGAATTGCCACTGTATAATATGCCATGGTATGAATTGCCACTGTATGATATGCCATGGTATGAATTGCCACTGTATAAAATGCCATGGTATGAATTGCCACTGTATAATATGCCTGCATAGCCGCCCTGCCTTGCTCTGGTCCACAACTGTTTGGAATCACTGCGGCCATCATAACTGTGAGCAAAACAAAAAGCGATTCGTTGGCACATGAGCACACCTGACGGGCTCGTGGGGGCATGCGCATGTATTGATTTTCAGCAATGTTTTTCGGCAAAATTGTTCAGAAATCGTTTTCAAACAAGCAATGATTTGCAAGCCATGGTTTCCAGCAATGATTTCCAGACATGTCCGTCATTCACTGGCAGAGGAACGCATCTGACGGGCTGCTGGGTGGGAGGAGGGGGCGCTTGACTTCATTCTCAGTCATGTCCATCAATCCCGCACAAGCCAGTATTCAAAATGGTGCGACAGCTACAGTTCAGATGCAACCCGGTCTAGCCGTGTGATTTGGGCCGCCGACCATGTAGGCCAGTCAAGGGCTTGGTCCCAATCAGCCCCAGCTCAACACTGCAGTTTTTCTGTCAAGTTTTCCTCTCAGATTTTCATAACCTCTCGCTGCCACCACTTGCCAGGTGACATTTTCGTGGAGAGCGAGGTCAAGGTTGGAACTACCTTCACAGTTTGGCTGCCCATCAACCAGGAGGGGAGCGACGTCCATGTACCTGAGGGGGGGGAAGTGTGAGTCTCCGCTTATTGTGGCAAATGCATCAGCTACCATTCAGCTAACATTTAGTTACAATTCAGATACAAGACAGCTACCATCTAGCTACTATTCAGTTACAATTCAGTCACCATTTAGCTTCATCATGGATTCAAGGCTGGGGGGGGGGGGAGGGGCGCAAGCACTTGCTGGGCCACTTTTTGTAGGTTGGTCGAGGTTGAGTACCAATTGGCCCAAAATGGGGGCTGCCGGGCACTATGCCGAAGGTGGTTTGTCTACCAATCAGTGGAGAGAAGTGTGATTTAAGAAGTGTGATGAAGGGTGAGGATGTTGACTATGTGCTAGAGGGAGAGGAAGTGTGACTCCATGTGCCAAGGGGGAAGTGTGACCCCATGTGCCAGAGGGGTAGAAAGGGTGACTCCATGTGCCAGGGATATAGAAAGTGTGACCATGTGTGTCGGGGAGATGTTAAAGGTGACAAGTGGTGGCATCCAGTGGTAACTGCCCAACAGCCACCCAGCGCCGGTCTAGCAAGCGACGAAAAGAACGTTGCAGCAGATGGTATCCTCCAGGGCAGAGGCTCCAACATCGTTTCCAGCCAAAGGGTGCTGCGAAGTTTTTTGCATGTAAGTTTTCAAAGCGAAAGCATCACGTTTGATGCATGAGACATGCGCCCGTAAACCGGGACAGGCCATTATCACGCTAGGACAGCAAGGGAAGACCAGTACTGTCCTGGAGGAGATACGTCTCTCCTACACGCGCTCTGTCAACGCTTCAGACGAAATTTCCGTCTTTTCCGGTCCATTGTATTATTCAATTTAGTCGTTCAAAAGATACACTACTCCAGTCGCATGCATCCCGGATGTCACACTTTCCTGATGTCACACTTTCCCACACCATTGGTGTGCGTCCTCCCTCATTAGGCTGGCTAATTTGGAGAGAGGCATGGAGGAGGAGAAGGATTCAGTCCCGCAACAGGGCAGTGACACTGGCGAGGTGAGGGATGCACCTGAATGGTAGCTGAATGGTAGCTGGATTGTACCCAGGTTGTAGCTGAAGCACCCCACTCAAAACAGTGCAGTATAGCATGCATCAGGCCAGTGATACCTGGGAGATGAGTGTCGCTGTGATGTAGCTGCATTGTAGCTGCATTGTAGCTGAATCACCCCACTTAAACAGTGTAGTATAGTATGCATCAGGGTAGTGATGTCTGGGAGATGTAATTGAATTGTAGCTGAAGCACCCCACTTTAAACAGTGCAGCACAACAAGCGACAAGGCAGTGATGCCCAGGAGGTGATCGGCACATTGATTCCCCCCTTGTCCTCCCAGTTATGTTTTCAGTTGTCCTGTCTGTTGCCCCCTGGTCTCCCATTCTGCCTTCAGTGCTTCTTTCAGTGTGCTCCCGTTCTTCCGTATGTCTGTGCTGCCTTGGTTTGCTCCGTGTTCCGTGTTTAGAGGTTTCTTTTGGTTCTTTTTGCTGGTTTCCCCCGATTCGCTCTGCCTGGCCCTTTCGCAAAAGGCTGTGGGTGGATGCGTTGACTTCGTAACAACAACAGCAGTGATGTAGCCGCATTGTACCTGAATTGTAGCTGAAGCACCCCCCAACATGAACAGTGAAGCACAGCATAATGCATTGCGGTGAGACAGGCAAGGTGAATGATGCTGCATTCATGGCTTGGTACATCAACCCACCTTTGGATTTAGGGTTGAGGGTTTAGTGCATCAACCCACCTTTGGGTTTAGGGTTGAGGGTTTAGTGCATCAACCCACCTTTGGGTTTAGGGTTGAGGGTTTAGTGCATCAACCCACCTTTGGATTTAGGGTTGAGGGTTAGTGCATCAACCCACCTTTGGGTGTAGGGTTCAGGGTTTAGTGCATCAACCCACCTTTGGGTTAAGGGTTGAGGGGTTAGTGCATCAATTCACCTTTGGGTTGAGGGTTGAGCGTTTAGTGCACCAAACCACCTTTGGGTGTAGGGTTCAGGGTCAGTGCATGAGACCACTTTTGGGTTAAGGGTTTAGTGCATCAAACCACTTTTGGGTCTAGGGTTTAGTGCATCAAACCAACTTTTGATTTAGGGTTTAGGGTTAAGTGCATCAAACCACCTTTGGGTTTTGGGTTTTTTGTTTAGGGCATCAAACCACCTTTGGGGGGCTGCCTAGCGGCCACCACTGTGGACTCATGGGGACAAAACCTTGGGCGGTCTCGGCAGGCGGCCGGAGCTGTGTGGCAGGCTGCGGCTGGCTCCCCTGGCTGTAAGCTGTGATGTAGCCGAAATGTAGCTGAAATGTAGCTGAAATGTAGCTGAAATGAATCGAATATCACATCGCGCAAGATGGCAGAGACACAGGGGAGTTGAATGGCAGTGAGGATATGTCAGAGGAGGGAAATAAGAGTGACACAAGTGTGACAAGAATGACCTCGAGACGGCCCAGCATGCATAGTTTGTTTTTTCTCTTGGTAGTGCCCTGCGGTCAAGAGTGCTGTGGAGTGCTGTGGAGTTATGTGGAGTGCTGTGGAGTAATGTGGAGTGCTGTGGAGTAATGCGGAGTGCTGTGGAGTGCTGTGGAGTAATGCAGAGTGCTGTGGAGTGCTGTTGAGTGCTGTGGAGTAATGCGGAGTGCTGTGGAGTGCTGTGGAGTGCTGTGGAGTAATGCGGAGTGCTGTGGAGTGCTGTGGAGTGCTGTGGAGTAATACGGAGTGCTGTGGAGTGCTGTGGAATGCTGTGGAGTGCTGTGGAGTAATGCGGAGTGCTGTGGAGTGCTGTGGAGTGCTGTGGAGTGCTGTGGAGTAATGCGGAGTGCTGTGGAGTGCTGTGGAGTGCTGTGGAGTGCTGTGGAGTAATGCGGAGTGCTGTGGAGTGCTGTGGAGTGCTGTGGAGTGCTGTGGAGTAATGCGGAGTGCTGTGGAGTGCTGTGGAGTGCTGTGGAGTAATGCGGAGTGCTGTGGAGTGCTGTGGAGTGCTGTGGAGTGCTGTGGAGTAATGCGGAGTGCTGTGGAGTGCTGTGGAGTAATGCGGAGTGCTGTGGAGTAATGCGGAGTGCTGTGGAGTGCTGTGGAGTAATGCGGAGTGCTGTGGAGTAATGTGGAGTGCTGTGGAGTAATGTGGAGTAATGCGGAGTAATGTGGAGTAATGCGGAGTAATGTGGAGTGATGTGGAGTGATGTGGAGTAATGCGGAGTGCTGTGGAGTAATGTAGAGTAATGCGGAGTGCTGTGGAGTAATGTGGAGTGCTGTGGAGTGATGTGGAGTAATGTGGAGTAATGCGGAGTGCTGTGGAGTAATGTAGAGTAATGCGGAGTGCTGTGGAGTAATGTGGAGTAATGCGGAGTGCTGTGGAGTAATGTGGAGTAATGCGGAGTGCTGTGGAGTTATGTGGAGTAATGCAGAGTGCTGTGGAGTGCTGTGGAGTGCTGTGGAGTGCTGTGGAGTAATGCGGAGTGCTGTGGAGTGCTGTGGAGTGCTGTGGAGTGCTGTGGAGTAATGTGGAGTAATGCGGAGTGCTGTGGAGTAATGTGGAGTAATGCAGAGTGCTGTGGAGTAATGCGGAGTGCTGTGGAGTAATGTGGAGTAATGCGGAGTGCTGTGGAGTAATGTGGAGTAATGCGGAGTGCTGTGGAGTGCTGTGGACTATTGGTCTCGATCAGGCCTTTTCTTGTCCCCAACGAGATGCAACAATATGAAAATCTGATATCCGAAACCTGGAAGTTGAAACCTGGAATCCGATCCCTGCAGTCAGAAATCTGAAGTCAGAAATCAGCAGTTTCCTCTTACTGGTCCATACGCTCGGACCGCAGCCGAGGCAGGTTCTTTTGAATGACCCCTCTTCTCCGTTCCCTGACCCCATACCCTCGGATCTGCTCGCAGCCGCATCAAGCAGTAGCAAGCTCCTTTGAATGACCGCTGGTCTCTGAACTTAACCTTAAACCCTCGGATATGCCCGCAGGCGAAGCAGCCGCGCATGTTCCATCACGAGGCCAACAACAACGAGTACATGATACTGAGTGTAGACGACGACCCCATCAATCAAATGGTCGTCGAGAGCCTGCTAAACCCTGAGGGCTACAAGGCAAGTGGATGGCGGCAGTTAATGGTGCATGGTGGCAGTGGATGGTGGCAGTGGGTGGTGGATGGTGACAGTAGGTGGTGGATGGTGACAGTGGGTGGTGGATGGTGGATGGTGACAGTGGATGGTGGATGGTGACATTGGATGGTGGATGGTGTGTGGTGGCATTGGATGGTGGCAGTGGGTGGTGACAATGGGTGGTGCATGGTGGCAGTGGGTGGTGGATGGTGACAGTGGGTGGTGGATGGTGTGTGGTGACATTGGATGATGGCAGTGTTGGTGGCAGTGGATGGTAGCAGTGGATGGTGACAGTTGACGGGTGGCAGTGGATGGTGTCAGTGGACGATTGATGGTGACAGTGGATGGTGGCAGTGGACGGTGGCAGTGCATGGTATCAGTGGATGGTGCATGGTCACAGTGGATCGTGACAGTGGATGGTGGCAGTGGGTGGCAGTAGGCCGTTTACAGTGGCAGTAGGTGGTGGTTGGCCGTGTTTTAAAGGGTCAGGGTCGAGCGTTTAAGGTTTGGCAACATGGAAGCCTGCTTGCCCCTGAGAGCTACAAGGCAAGTGGATGGTGGCAGTGGATGGCGGTAGGCCGTGGACAGTGGCAGTAGGTGGCGATAGGCAGTGGATGGTGGCAGTGGGTGGCGGTAGGTCTAGAGTTGAGCGTTACAGGTGGGACAACGTCAAAGCCTGAGGCTGTTGGAGCCAGTTGTGGCAAACCCTGGACCTCATTGGGCCACGGGCCATGGTCCGGTGTGTGTTTGGCCCCCATTGGAACAGAGGGGGAAGCCAGCTTCTTGCCAACTTCTAGTCAACTTCTTGCCAATATTGGGTTAGTGAGCATTAAAATCTGATGGCCAGCGCTGAGCCAGCTTCTTGACAATGGTGGTTTGATGCGCACAGAACTCTGATGGCCAGCGGGAGTAAAAACCTAACTAAAAATGATTGAGGTCTGGATGCTCTGCTAATGCCCTGCGCCAACAGCAGGTCGGGATGTATGTATCAACAGTGTGAACATCGGTAAAAAAACGAAAACGGACTGGACACTTCCAGAGCCTGGGTGCCGCCCCTAGCCTGCACCTCTTGCGGGGTAATGGTGGTTTCATGCGCACTGAACTCTGATGGCCAGCGGGGGTGGGGATGCAGCAAACGATTCCCGACGATGGCAACCTTTTCTCCTGCCAGGCAGCGGTGATTGCTTCGGGCGCGCGATCAATTCCGTATTGTTTGAACGTTTTGATTGCTGCCGAGTGCGGCCTGCAGTTTGGCGCAGAGGCGTGGGCCATGCGGGGCGCCCAGATTCAGTTTATTTCCAGTGCTGTTCATACAGTTCATACATGCATCCTGCCCCGCAAGAGGTGCAGGCTGTCACCCAGGCTCTGGAAGTGTTTAGTCCGTTTACGGTATTTTTAATCGCTGTTCACACTGTTCATACATACACTCTGACCTGCTGTCGGCGCAGGGCATGAGCAGAGCACCCAGGCCTTGATCATTTTCAGTTTAGTTTTTACTCTTGGTTCACACATGATGGTTTGCACAACTGGTTCGAGCATTGTGAGGCATGCCAGGGCTTTGGTATTTTTTCCCATTTTTTTCGTTATTTTCTGTCCATACCTTTGACTCACATGTAATGCCACACAGGTGGGTCAGGCCACCGGAGGCATACTCCTTCTCAGAATGGAAGTGTTTATTTTAAGGATTTAGAAGAACATTCATTTTACCACGACTTTCTTAAAGCTCAGATTTACCCTGAATCCGAGGCAGAGCCTCGGTGGGGGGGTGCAGGGGGGTGCCCGAGCCCCACCGCCCTGGGGTCCGATGGCCAGGGTCGATGACCACCCGTTTTACCACAATTCGTGGTATACCATGCCTTCAAATAACGACTGTCATTCTGAGGCTGTTCAGGGTACCCGGCCAACCCAAAATGATTGCAATATTGTATCCTATATTTAATGTTTTGTTGCTGTTCACACCTCTGCCCCATACCTTGAATGCGTGAACCCTGAACCCTAAATGCACATTGCCCCTCGCAGGTGGTTCAGGCCATGGGGGGCATCGAAGCCTTGGAGTTCCTGGCAGACACGGAATACTTTCCTGACCTGATCCTCCTGGACGTCATGATGCCGGACATGAGCGGATACCAGGTGGGTCACACTTCCACACTTCAGTGTGAATTTCAGTGTGAATGCTTTCCTGACCAGATCCGCCTGGACGTCATGATGCCGGACATGAGCGGATACCAGGTGGGTCACACTTTCACACTTCAGTGTGAATTTCAGTGTGAATGCTTTCCTGACCTGGTCCTCCTGGACGTCATGATGCCGAACATGAGTGGGTACCAGGTGGGTCACACTTCCACACTTCAGTGTGAATTTCAGTGTGAATGCTTCCCTGACCAGATCCTCCTGGACGTCATGATGCCGGACATGAGCGGATACCAGGTGGGTCACACTTCCACACTTCAGTGTGAATTTCAGTGTGAATGCTTTCCTGACCTGGTCCACCTGGACGTCATGATGCCGGACATGAGCGGGTACCAGGTGGGTCACACTTCCACACTTCAGTGTGAATGTCAGTGTGAATGCTTTCCTGACCTGGTCCGCCTGGACGTCATGATGCCGGACATGAGCGGGTACCAGGTGGGTCACACTTCCACACTTCAGTGTGAATTTCAGTGTGAATGCTTTCCTGACCAGATCCTCCTGGACGTCATGATGCCGGACATGAGCAGATACCAGGTGGGTCACACTTCCACACTTCAGTGTGAATGTCAGTGTGAATGCTTTTCTGACCTGGTCCTCCTGGACGTCATGATGCCGGACATGAGCGGGTACCAGGTGGGTCACACTTCCACACTTCAGTGTGAATGTCAGTGTGAATGCTTTCCTGACCTGGTGCTCCTGGACGTCATGATGCCGGACATGAGCGGGTACCAGGTGGGTCACACTTCCACACTTCAATTTTAGTTTCAGTGTGAATGCTTTCCTGACCTGGTCCTCCTGGACGTCATGATGCCGGACATGAGCGGGTACCAGGTGGGTCACACTTCCACACTTAAGGTTAAGTTTCAGTGCAAATTTGTTCCTGAGCTGATCCTCCTGGACGTCACCATGCCGGACACGAGCGAGTGCCAGGTAGGTCACTCTCACACTTCTACACTTAAGTGCCCAACGTAAGGGGACGCAAGGCCCGTGTTTGTGAAACCGTACACAATGTCTTTGTTGTAACGGCAGTGTCCCTGAGCCTGGTTACAGGCGAGCCAGGAGCTATGCCTGCTGCGCCCCAGCCTCTGTCCCCCCGTATCATCCTGCCGTTATGTGAAGCATACCGTAAAACCAGATGGGTTCTGTGCACCCCCCAAAAAACAATTTAAATTTCCGTCGCACAGCTAAAAAATCATTGAATAAATGGCCGCGCAGCGGCAAATTTCTGGCAGATCATTTAATTGAATGCTGTGCATCAGGTACGATAATATTAAGCTCACCTGGCTGACACACTGCGCAGCGGCGATTTTGGAATTCATGTTAGCGCGCATCCAGGTCCGTGCACACCAATCATAAATTAATTTTGAGTCTAGTCTACCGGTATTGCATACGGTACAACATGCGGGCGCTTGCCTCGATGTCTGTCACTCTTCTGCGGCTGACGTCACTCTAAACCCCGAGCCCTCGCGTTTCTTCATCTCACCATCTTTCAATCCCTTGCCGGTAATTTTCCCGTCATGGTTCTCACCACGCTGCCCGTATTTTCCATCGCACGCCTGCAGGTGAGAGGGTCCACCCTCTACTCGCTGGCTCCTCGTGCCCATTCTTTTCAGCCAGATGAATCTCCCAACTGCTTCCCCACACCCCGCTTGCCGCTCCCCCCTCCCTACTTGCTGATCCCCCCCCCCTCCCGCTCGCTCGCTCCCCACATGTAGGTGTGCCAGGAGGTCCGTCGGTTATACCGCAGCCTCTCCATCCCCATCATTATGGTCAGTGCCAAGGGCACCCCGGAGGACGTCATGATGGGGCTGGAGGCTGGGTCTAACGACTACGTCAAGAAGCCCTTCCACCGCAAGGAGCTGCTGAGCAGGATCCGGGCACAGATACGCACCAGGTAGGGTTCAAGGCTTGGTTAAGGGTTGAGGGTGTATCACCCTAAACCCAAACGTCAAGAAGCCCTTCCACCGCAAGGAGCTGATGAGCAGGATCAGGGCACGGATACGCACTAGGTAGGGTTAAGGATTTATCACCCTAAACCCTAAACCCATATGTCAAGAAGCCCTTCCACCGGAAGGAGCTGATGAGCAGGATCAGGGCACGGATACACACCAGGTAGGGTAAAGGATTTATCACCCTAAACCCTAAACCCATATGTCAAGAAGCCCTTTCACCGGAAGGAGCTGATGAGCAGGATCAGGGCACGGATACACACCAGGTAGGGTTTAGAATTTAGGTATCATAAACCCTCATGTCAAGAAGCCCTTCCATCGCAAAGATCTGTTGAGCAGGATCCGGGCACAGATAAGCACCAGGTAGGGTTCAAGGCGTAGGGCTTGGGGTTTAGGGTTTGGGGTTTAGCACCCTAAACCCTTATGTCAAGAAGCCCTTTCACCGCGAAGAGCTGCTGAGCAGGATCCGGGCATATATGGGCACCAGGTAAAGGAGTGGTGGTGTTGTTCCTTAAGATATTTGGGTAAAGGGTTTAGAGTTGGGGGTTGGCACCCTGAACCCTAAGCCCAGGATCAGGGTGCAGATGCGCACAAGGTGAGGAACGGGAGCCATTGTCTATTTGGGGTTTAGGGGTTAGGGGTTAAGGGTTAGGGTTAAGCAACCTAAAGCATGAACTCTAAAACCAGGATCAGGGCACCGATACGCGCAAGATCATGGATGGGAGCTACTGTCTCTTTAGGGGTTAAGGGTGAGGGGTGAAGCACCTTACAGAGCCTTATAGTAATAGTGTTAGTATGTGTATAATCTTTAGAGCTCAGTATTCAGTACTAGCTAAAAAGCTAGTACATGGTATTAGTATAAGCTTAGCAGCTCAACATGAGACATTTAGTGATGTTGATCCCTTGTAACCGAGCGATTGTGTTCTATTGTTTACAGGGACAGAACCAACTACCGCAGCACAGGGAGCAATCTGCATCGCTGTAGTGAGACGTAGTGCGCCCTCCATTGCCTATTCCGATGGCGCTTCAGATACACTTCAGGTACATCGCTGCCGAGAGACGTAGTGCGTCCTCCAGTGTTTTTCTGATGGCGCTTCGGCTACATGGCCCACGGCTGTGGGGAGAGCTGGTGCAGCAAGCCTTGCCCACGACATCGTTGGTCATATACTTGATTTGATCCCTATGGGCTGTCCGGCGGCCTGCTTGAGGTGGACGGGAGGTGGCACAGAAATGAATGCGAATGTCTACGTGCACAGTTTATTTTATCAAGCGCAAGATAAGGCCGGTGTGGCAGTGGCATTGGCGGCTGCCTTGCCTGAGCCTCCTGAAGGCTTGCTGTCTGCCTAAGCTTCATGCGGGCTTGCTGCCTTGCCTACATCTCCTGTGGGCTTGCCGTGGCGAGGCGTGTTCTTTCATCTCTAGTACCGGGCTCATCGATTGCACTTGAAGCCACAATTTTGCAGGTCTCGACAGTTTTGATGCACCAAGGAGATGCGTTGTGACGTTACAGTCGAGTGTTTAGCGCACTGAATGGCCAGCAAGCCACCTATGGGTGTGGGCAGGCCACCAATGGGTGTCAGCAGGCCACCTATGGGTGTGGGCAGGCCACCTGGGTGGCTTGGATGGCCACATGGTTTCAGCAGGCAGCTCTTCGCTTGTTGACACGTGCATTGGCCCGTGCCCCTCTGGGACAGTTGCTGGCATGCATGTACGGATCTGGCCTGTTTTAGCCCTGAGAGGCGCCGCTCTTTGACCTCTTATGTACCAAGGGAGAACTAGCTCCCTGGCAGTTTTCTGGTAGTTTTGTGGCAATTTCTTGTAGTTTTCTGGAAGTTTCATTTGTTTTATTTGGTGTCGGTAGAGGCATTTGCAGCTGTGTGGCCTGTCTGGCCTCTAAGGGCGCAAAGGCTACCGGTAGCATTCTCATAGTTCACCGAGTTTCATTATTTCAGTGTGAGGCTAAGAGCAGTGCATGCATGGCCTATGTGGAGCTCTGAGCTACGCTGCCTCTGAACCCTCTCGTCGCAAAAGGGTATGGGGGTTTGAGTTTCCTTGACGTTTTCATTATTCTGTGGTGCTGGTTTGTGGCTCTGGTAGAAGGGGCGTGGCTGCGGCTTGTTAACCCCGTCTCGCCTCGTGACCCAGCATCTCATGCTCGAAGGAGGGCGTAGTTTTGAGTTCAGTTTATTGTTTGGGTCACATTGCTCTCAGCACCATGATGAACAAAAACTGAACCTGCGTCGGCGATGGGGGTTGCATATGCCGGCTTGGGGTTTCACGGTGGCAGCAGGGATTTCGTTGCATGGGGTTTGGAGGTGGCTGCATGGGAGTTACAGAGGCTGCACGGGGTTTGCATGGTTGCATGGGGTTTGCTGGTGGCTGCATGGGGTTTGGCGGTGGCTGGATAGGGTTTTGCTGTTGGCTACATGGGGTTTGCCGGTGGCTGAAAAGGGTTTGCTGGTGGCTGCAAGGGGTTTGGCAGTGGCTGGATAGGGTTTTGCTGGTGGCTGTAAGGGGTTTGGCGGTGGCTGGATAGGGTTTTGCTGGTAGCTGCAAGGGGTTTGGCGGTGGCTGGATAGGGTTTTGCTGGTGGCTGCATGGGGTTTGCCAGAGGCTGCATGGGGTTGCATGGCTGCATGGGCTTGGCCGGTGGCGGCATGCGATAAGTAAAGGTTTTACTCTTACACCACAAACCATGGGGGGTAACACGGCGAGGGAAATGTTAAATTTAAGATCGAGCGGGAAGTACCTGACGATGGGGGGTGCATCTCTTGGTGACCCTGATCTGATTTGTCCCCTCTCATTCAACTTTCACGTCTCGAGGGGGGGCGTAGTTTTCTTTCTCTCTAGTGTCTCATGGTCGACCGTTAAGAATGCGACAAGCACATGATGCCACAGCAATGAGCATATTTTTTGAAATCGTAAGCGTGGAAAACGAATGCGTGTTTTGTGTGCACGAAAGTGTTAACAAGGGGTTCTGGTACAGTAGATCATGGGCATTAACAATTTGATTTTGATATCAGATCAAGATGCACAAAACAAGCCTTTTTAACTTTGTTCCGAGTATCTAGGGTATGTGATGACTCTGTGTATCCTACAAAACACAGCATGCTATTCAGGGGAGAGCTATACAGGATTTCCTCCCCCAGCTCCAAAAGGGCCGAACTTGCACCTCCCAGAGGAAGGAAAGAGGTCGGGAAGCACTGCACCCCATGCAGCTATCATCGATTAAATATACCACCGATTACCGCTAGTTGGGCGCCCACGCGACTGAGCTTTTTGAGCAGGACCCAGAGGCCAATGACATTACACCTCTGAGCCCTGCTCGAAAAGGCACAGCCCCGTGGGCGCAGGGCCCAGAGGTGTAACGACATTGACAGCTCTCATCTGAGCTCTCATTAGACCCGGACTATCGTTCTTGCTCACCAGAGATGCTTAGCTAGTTTGCGGAAACCCACCCCAAGTATCAAATATTATGCCCCACCAGACTGAAAGCAAACAGCACTAGTGCTTGATGGCCTATTTAGGCGCCTAAGTGTACATATCTTCGGGCATCCATGTCGAAAATGCAAGATTAGGAGTTCAATTTCCGTTCAATCGTCTCATCACATGGTGATTACAGGGGTATGGGGGGCTCTGGGGATTGAGGACAGGTGTGGGCAGCGTCCAATATGGCGAGGATTCTGGTGGGGGGGGGGTATCAAGGAAGATGGCTTGAGCAGGTATAAAAGAGGGGGGCAATTTTAGCCACAAGGCTGTACCCGAACAAAGAAGGGCTTGGGCCCATGATGATGTCATAACACCTTCGAGCCCAGTTAAAACAAGGCTTAGCTTCCCAGTTCCCTTGCTTTCCTGGTTTCATCGGGCACTATTTATTTCTTATTAAGGTGCTGTGACTTCAGGACTATGACTTAGTCCTTACAACTGCTGTACAGACTCGAATTCCCACCTGTAAGCCTAGGATTCAGTGGCTGAAACATGGTAAAAAACCTCTGGCGACTTTCCTGACCAGGTACAACCGGGGTACAACTGGTCAATAACGTTACACCTCTGGGCCCGCTCAGCGCTCGGCTGCGTGGGCGCCCAACTGTTCAGAAGGGAGTAAAGAAGGAACTACAAGGGGTACAACTGGTGCAAGGCATTGGCGTGACCACTACCACTGCCTTGGCTTCTCCATGAAATCATGTCAAAATAGGGCTTGTGAAAGCAAGCGTTTAGAACGTCCCCTACATGCTCGCCGTGAATGGGCACAGGTGAGAGAGCATGGGCATGCAAGCACATGAGAAGTATTCAGGGCAGGTTTAGACACTGTGGCCGAGGGAGATCAATCTGGGACGATAAGTGTTGAGTAAATCACTTATAAAAGTTGTTAATCTGCCCCATATCAGATTCGGATCTACCTCCTGAAAAGAAAAGAGAACGCCGATGCGGCGTGGATTTTGGGAAGTACAGGTTGACGAGACGCCCAAGCCCCGGTCTGTATACCCTTAAAGGGAGAAAGGGGCTATGGCGGGTCAGTGAGAACAGGGGGAGATGCTGGACGGCAGTCGGGTGGACTGTTTTCAAGGTAACGGCGAAGTCGATGAATGGAATAGGCAGATTGGACAGTGTGAACTGCTAGTTGCTTGAGCAGTGGGGGGACGTTGAAGGGTGTGATACCAAGGACTGGAAAGAGGTGCATGATATCTTTATAGAAAATGCCAGAGCAACCAATGATGACGAGGTGAACATAGGGGTAGAGGATGTCTTTAGCAGGGGGGGTGTCAGATATGTAAGAGGGTGGGGGGCAGGAATGTGGAGAGGGTCTATAACAGGTGTAGTGAGGTTCCATCCTGCGGAGCGAAGCAATTGTACCAACTGTGCATGTTGTGTGGATTTGTGGGACAGGCAGAATTGTAGATTGGAGGTAAACCCGAGCTCAATAACATGGATGGTACAACGGTGTTGGAGGTCAAGAAGGAAGGCAGGGTCGGCAAGCCGGGCGGGAGGATAACTGTGGAGATCGGCAATGGTAAGGCCTTCAATTAAGAGGAGATCAGGACGAAGGCGGCAGAGTGTGGCAGGGGGGACAGCGGGAAGCATCCATTGCGGGATACGGGTGTCATAGACTCCTGGTGGGAGGGATGTAGCGGGTGTGGCATCCATAATTGTGAACATTCCACTCTTTGTGCCTCTGTGGAGGGAACGTTGGATGAGGCAGAGGGCCTTGTTGTGTCGGGAGATATAAGAGGCCTGCATACGGGGATGCCTGCATCTTCCAAACATGTGTCCCTGTGTGTCAGAAGTAGCGTCAGGTGGGCCAGTAGGAGGTGGTGTACATATGGGGCAAAGGCCATCGGTAAACGAGCGCACTGTTGTTTTGTAGGGAATACGGAAGAGAAGTGCCCGTGTAGCTGTCCATAAGAGGTTGGCTCGCATACGGAGGATGCAGCGCTTCAGAGAAAAGTGGCAAGCAGAAGACTGCCACATGTGATTGTTATTATACAAGGGTAAAGAGTGGGCATTTTCTTCGATTATGCGGGTATAAGTAGCACAAGATATGGTGGTGTCACCGTCCGTAACGTGAGGGCAAGAAGAGTGAAGGTGTGCCTTGATAGAGGAGGTGAGGTCAGAAGTTCACCAAGGGGTGTCGTTTGTATCCGTTTGAGTATCGTCTTGGGGTAGGCAAGGCCAAGCTGGGAGGGAAGCCATGTACTGGTTGTTGATATGGGAAAGGTTAATTGTACATGTGCTGGGTGAGTCCAAGGCTCGTGTGGCCCCAATGTCAGCAAGTTCATTGCCGATAATACCAATATGTGATTTCACCCTCTGGATGAGCGTTGGTAGGCCTGACAAAAGCACATCGGATTTTCATCTTGATGACGTCGAAGCCTGATCGAAGCATACAGCACTATTAGATCCTGCGTAGATCTAGATTGAACGCACTGAAACCACACATCACACAATGTGCGATACTGATGCGAGCGGCGTTAACAGGCGTTCTGTCAACAAGAGCGTCGGAGCCATCCCATAGCGTTTCTTCGCCTCATCCAAATTCACCAACTCTGGACCAAGCTCCAGCCGACATTTCGTGGTTTAGAAAACCGGTTAGCAAAGGATAAGGTTGAGGAGCGCGTTTGCATTGGTTTCGACACACGACTCCTCCCGGCAAGGTTCAAATGGTCTGTGCACCCTCGGCCTGCTCCTCGGCTTCTGCCGCGTCCACCAGCGGCCGCTCTTCGACCTCGCAACCCCGCGGCGGTTGGACGAATGGCCACACGCGACCCATCCTCAACTGCCGGCCACGAGAAATGCACCTGCCGCCTCTGGTAATAATTTCAGCCCCCCTGTCGCATGCCTTCCCCGGTTGATTCCGGGGGATCGTCTCCCACCGTCCCTCTTGGCCGATCCGTAGGCCGCCTTGGTCGAGCAGGCGAGCACGTCACCCAAGCCCCACATGCTGACGATGCGGTCCGTCCATCCCAGGAAAGGCATGGGGAGTTTAAAAGCAGCAACAGCTGCGGCGCTTAGGAGGCCTGGTCATATGGTGAGCCGCCATGCATGCCCATGCACCCATGGCCGCATGACGCATGGGCCCATGCATCCCTGGGCAGTTTCCGATCAGTCACAGCAGCTGCGCCCTGCACCATTTCAAATCAGGTAAGCTGCCATGCAAACTCTTGTGCAGGCACACCCTCGACCTTTTCTTTTGCTTGGAATTCACGAAGTGTGAGGCTGGCCGCCCAACCCTAGGGAACGTGAGACTCTCTGACCGATGTTGATGCAACGGCGGGTTCCGTTATCGCCGCATGACCTGTGCAGCTATAACGGAATCAACCGCAGATCCTAAACCTAGCCAAGCAGATCCTACATAGTGCTGTGCCGATACCGGTCCTTACGGTGGCTGAATGACATATCTGTCACCGTAATCTAAAGAAAAATCTAGCTACTTGTGCATTAAGGGATTGTTATGACTTAGACGATTTATGAATTACGGTGCAATTGCACAGCACTGACCCCAACCCAACCGGAGCAGTCTGCATGTACCCTTGGGGCGGGGAGGTTGATCTCAAACCAACCGGAGCAGTCTGCATGTACCCTTGGGGCGGGGAGGTTGATCTCAAACCAACCGGAGCAGTCTGCATGTACCCTTGGGGCGGGGAGGTTGATCTCAAACCAACCGGAGCAGTCTGCATGTACCCTTGGGGCGGGGAGGTTGATCTCAAACCAATTGGAGCAGTCTGCATGTACCCTTGGGGCGGGGAGGTTGATCTCAAACCAACCGGAGCAGTCTGCATGTACCCTTGGGGCGGGGAGGTTGATCTCAAACCAACTGGAGCAGTCTGCATGTACCCTTGGGGCGGGGAGGTTGATCTCAAACCAATTGGAGCAGTCTGCATGTACCCTTGGGGCGGGGAGGTTGATCTCAAACCAACTGGAGCAGTCTGCATGTACCCTTGGGGCGGGGAGGTTGATCTCAAACCAATTGGAGCAGTCTGCATGTACCCTTGGGGCGGGGAGGTTGATCTCAAACCAACCGGAGCAGTCTGCATGCACCCTTGGGGCGGGGAGGTTGATCTCAAACCAATTGGAGCAGTCTGCATGTACCCTTGGGGCGGGGAGGTTGATCTCAAACCAACTGGAGCAGTCTGCATGTACCCTTGGGGCGGGGAGGTTGATCTCAAACCAACATGAGCAGTCTGCATGCACCCTTGGGGCGGGGAGGTTGATCTCAAACCAATTGGAGCAGTCTGCATGCACCCTTGGGGCGGGGAGGTTGATCTCAAACCAACTGGAGCAGTCTGCATGTACCCTTGGGGCGGGGAGGTTGATCTCAAACCAATTGGAGCAGTCTGCATGCACCCTTGGGGCGGGGAGGTTGATCTCAAACCAACTGGAGCAGTCTGCATGTACCCTTGGGGGGGGGAGGTTGATCTCAAACCAACCGGAGCAGTCTGCATGCACCCTTGGGGCGGGGAGGTTGATCTCAAACCAATTGGAGCAGTCTGCATGCACCCTTGGGGCGGGGAGGTTGATCTCAAACCAACTGGAGCAGTCTGCATGTACCCTTGGGGCGGGGAGGTTGATCTCAAACCAATTGGAGCAGTCTGCATGCACCCTTGGGGCGGGGAGGTTGATCTCAAACCAACTGGAGCAGTCTGCATGTACCCTAGGGGGGGGAGGTTGATCTCAAACCAATTGGAGCAGTCTGCATGCACCCTTGGGGCGGGGAGGTTGATCTCAAACCAACCGGAGCAGTCTGCATGCACCCTTGGGGCGGGGAGGTTGATCTCAAACCAATTGGAGCAGTCTGCATGCACCCTTGGGGCGGGGAGGTTGATCTCAAACCAACTGGAGCAGTCTGCATGTACCCTAGGGGGGGGAGGTTGATCTCAAACCAATTGGAGCAGTCTGCATGCACCCTTGGGGCGGGGAGGTTGATCTCAAACCAACTGGAGCAGTCTGCATGTACCCTTGGGGGGGGGAGGTTGATCTCAAACCAACCGGAGCAGTCTGCATGCACCCTTGGGGCGGGGAGGTTGATCTCAAACCAATTGGAGCAGTCTGCATGCACCCTTGGGGCGGGGAGGTTGATCTCAAACCAACTGGAGCAGTCTGCATGTACCCTTGGGGCGGGGAGGTTGATCTCAAACCAATTGGAGCAGTCTGCATGCACCCTTGGGGCGGGGAGGTTGATCTCAAACCAACCGGAGCAGTCTGCATGCACCCTTGGGGCGGGGAGGTTGATCTCAAACCAATTGGAGCAGTCTGCATGCACCCTTGGGGCGGGGAGGTTGATCTCAAACCAACTGGAGCAGTCTGCATGTACCCTTGGGGCGGGGAGGTTGATCTCAAACCAATTGGAGCAGTCTGCATGCACCCTTGGGGCGGGGAGGTTGATCTCAAACCAACTGGAGCAGTCTGCATGTACCCTTGGGGCGGGGAGGTTGATCTCAAACCAACATGAGCAGTCTGCATGCACCCTTGGGGCGGGGAGGTTGATCTCAAACCAATTGGAGCAGTCTGCATGCACCCTTGGGGCGGGGAGGTTGATCTCAAACCAACTGGAGCAGTCTGCATGTACCCTTGGGGCGGGGAGGTTGATCTCAAACCAATTGGAGCAGTCTGCATGCACCCTTGGGGCGGGGAGGTTGATCTCAAACCAACTGGAGCAGTCTGCATGTACCCTTGGGGGGGGGAGGTTGATCTCAAACCAACCGGAGCAGTCTGCATGCACCCTTGGGGCGGGGAGGTTGATCTCAAACCAATTGGAGCAGTCTGCATGCACCCTTGGGGCGGGGAGGTTGATCTCAAACCAACTGGAGCAGTCTGCATGTACCCTTGGGGCGGGGAGGTTGATCTCAAACCAATTGGAGCAGTCTGCATGCACCCTTGGGGCGGGGAGGTTGATCTCAAACCAACTGGAGCAGTCTGCATGTACCCTAGGGGGGGGAGGTTGATCTCAAACCAATTGGAGCAGTCTGCATGCACCCTTGGGGCGGGGAGGTTGATCTCAAACCAACCGGAGCAGTCTGCATGCACCCTTGGGGCGGGGAGGTTGATCTCAAACCAATTGGAGCAGTCTGCATGCACCCTTGGGGCGGGGAGGTTGATCTCAAACCAACTGGAGCAGTCTGCATGTACCCTAGGGGGGGGAGGTTGATCTCAAACCAATTGGAGCAGTCTGCATGCACCCTTGGGGCGGGGAGGTTGATCTCAAACCAACTGGAGCAGTCTGCATGTACCCTTGGGGGGGGGAGGTTGATCTCAAACCAACCGGAGCAGTCTGCATGCACCCTTGGGGCGGGGAGGTTGATCTCAAACCAATTGGAGCAGTCTGCATGCACCCTTGGGGCGGGGAGGTTGATCTCAAACCAACTGGAGCAGTCTGCATGTACCCTTGGGGCGGGGAGGTTGATCTCAAACCAATTGGAGCAGTCTGCATGCACCCTTGGGGCGGGGAGGTTGATCTCAAACCAACCGGAGCAGTCTGCATGCACCCTTGGGGCGGGGAGGTTGATCTCAAACCAATTGGAGCAGTCTGCATGCACCCTTGGGGCGGGGAGGTTGATCTCAAACCAACTGGAGCAGTCTGCATGTACCCTTGGGGCGGGGAGGTTGATCTCAAACCAATTGGAGCAGTCTGCATGCACCCTTGGGGCGGGGAGGTTGATCTCAAACCAACTGGAGCAGTCTGCATGTACCCTAGGGGGGGGAGGTTGATCTCAAACCAATTGGAGCAGTCTGCATGCACCCTTGGGGCGGGGAGGTTGATCTCAAACCAACTGGAGCAGTCTGCATGTACCCTTGGGGCGGGGAGGTTGATCTCAAACCAACTGGAGCAGTCTGCATGTACCCTTGGGGCGGGGAGGTTGATCTCAAACCAACTGGAGCAGTCTGCATGTGTACCCTTGGGGCGGGGAGGTTGATCTCAAACCAATTGGAGCAGTCTGCATGCACCCTTGGGGCGGGGAGGTTGATCTCAAACCAACTGGAGCAGTCTGCATGCACCCTTGGGGCGGGGAGGTTGATCTCAAACCAACTGGAGCAGTCTGCATGTACCCTTGGGGCGGGGAGGTTGATCTCAAACCAACTGGAGCAGTCTGCATGTACCCTTGGGGCGGGGAGGTTGATCTCAAACCAACTGGAGCAGTCTGCATGTACCCTTGGGGCGGGGAGGTTGATCTCAAACCAACTGGAGCAGTCTGCATGTGTACCCTTGGGGCGGGGAGGTTGATCTCAAACCAACTGGAGCAGTCTGCATGTACCCTTGGGGCGGGGAGGTTGATCTCAAACCAACTGGAGCAGTCTGCATGCACCCTTGGGGCGGGGAGGTTGATCTCAAACCAACCGGAGCAGTCTGCATGCACCCTTGGGGCGGGGAGGTTGATCTCAAACCAACTGGAGCAGTCTGCATGTACCCTTGGGGCGGGGAGGTTGATCTCAAACCAACTGGAGCAGTCTGCATGTACCCTTGGGGCGGGGAGGTTGATCTCAAACCAATTGGAGCAGTCTGCATGCACCCTTGGGGCGGGGAGGTTGATCTCAAACCAACTGGAGCAGTCTGCATGCACCCTTGGGGCGGGGAGGTTGATCTCAAACCAACTGGAGCAGTCTGCATGTACCCTTGGGGCGGGGAGGTTGATCTCAAACCAACTGGAGCAGTCTGCATGTACCCTTGGGGGGGGGAGGTTGATCTCAAACCAACTGGAGCAGTCTGCATGTACCCTTGGGGCGGGGAGGTTGATCTCAAACCAACTGGAGCAGTCTGCATGTGTACCCTAGGGGGGGGAGGTTGATCTCAAACCAACTGGAGCAGTCTGCATGTACCCTTGGGGCGGGGAGGTTGATCTCAAACCAACTGGAGCAGTCTGCATGTGTACCCTAGGGGGGGGAGGTTGATCTCAAACCAACTGGAGCAGTCTGCATGTACCCTAGGGGGGGGAGGTTGATCTCAAACCAACTGGAGCAGTCTGCATGTGTACCCTTGGGGCGGGGAGGTTGATCTCAAACCAACTGGAGCAGTCTGCATGTGTACCCTAGGGGGGGGAGGTTGATCTCAAACCAACTGGAGCAGTCTGCATGTACCCTTGGGGCGGGGAGGTTGATCTCAAACCAACTGGAGCAGTCTGCATGTACCCTAGGGGGGGGAGGTTGATCTCAAACCAACTGGAGCAGTCTGCATGTACCCTAGGGGGGGGGAGGTTGATCTCAAACCAACTGGAGCAGTCTGCATGTGTACCCTAGGGGGGGGAGGTTGATCTCAAACCAACTGGAGCAGTCTGCATGTGTACCCTAGGGGGGGGGAGGTTGATCTCAAACCAACTGGAGCAGTCTGCATGTGTACCCTAGGGGGGGGAGGTTGATCTCAAACCAACTGGAGCAGTCTGCATGTACCCTAGGGGGGGGAGGTTGATCTCAAACCAACTGGAGCAGTCTGCATGTACCCTTGGGGCGGGGAGGTTGATCTCAAACCAACTGGAGCAGTCTGCATGTGTACCCTAGGGGGGGGAGGTTGATCTCAAACCAACTGGAGCAGTCTGCATGTGTACCCTAGGGGGGGGGAGGTTGATCTCAAACCAACCGGAGCAGTCTGCATGTACCCTTGGGGCGGGGAGGTTGATCTCAAACCAACTGGAGCAGTCTGCATGTACCCTTGGGGCGGGGAGGTTGATCTCAAACCAACTGGAGCAGTCTGCATGTGTACCCTAGGGCGGGGAGGTTGATCTCAAACCAACCGGAGCAGTCTGCATGTACCCTTGGGGCGGGGAGGTTGATCTCAAACCAACTGGAGCAGTCTGCATGTACCCTTGGGGCGGGGAGGTTGATCTCAAACCAACTGGAGCAGTCTGCATGTGTACCCTAGGGGGGGGAGGTTGATCTCAAACCAACCGGAGCAGTCTGCATGTACCCTTGGGGCGGGGAGGTTGATCTCAAACCAACTGGAGCAGTCTGCATGTGTACCCTAGGGCGGGGAGGTTGATCTCAAACCAACTGGAGCAGTCTGCATGTGTACCCTTGGGGCGGGGAGGTTGATCTCAAACCAACTGGAGCAGTCTGCATGTGTACCCTAGGGGGGGGAGGTTGATCTCAAACCAACTGGAGCAGTCTGCATGTACCCTTGGGGCGGGGAGGTTGATCTCAAACCAACTGGAGCAGTCTGCATGTGTACCCTAGGGGGGGGAGGTTGATCTCAAACCAACTGGAGCAGTCTGCATGTACCCTAGGGGGGGGAGGTTGATCTCAAACCAACTGGAGCAGTCTGCATGTGTACCCTAGGGGGGGGAGGTTGATCTCAAACCAACTGGAGCAGTCTGCATGTACCCTTGGGGCGGGGAGGTTGATCTCAAACCAACTGGAGCAGTCTGCATGTACCCTTGGGGCGGGGAGGTTGATCTCAAACCAACTGGAGCAGTCTGCATGTGTACCCTAGGGCGGGGAGGTTGATCTCAAACCAACTGGAGCAGTCTGCATGTGTACCCTAGGGGGGGGGAGGTTGATCTCAAACCAACTGGAGCAGTCTGCATGTGTACCCTTGGGGGGGGGAGGTTGATCTCAAACCAACTGGAGCAGTCTGCATGTACCCTAGGGGGGGGAGGTTGATCTCAAACCAACTGGAGCAGTCTGCATGTACCCTAGGGGGGGGAGGTTGATCTCAAACCAACTGGAGCAGTCTGCATGTACCCTTGGGGCGGGGAGGTTGATCTCAAACCAACTGGAGCAGTCTGCATGTGTACCCTTGGGGCGGGGAGGTTGATCTCAAACCAACTGGAGCAGTCTGCATGTACCCTAGGGGGGGGAGGTTGATCTCAAACCAACTGGAGCAGTCTGCATGTACCCTTGGGGCGGGGAGGTTGATCTCAAACCAACTGGAGCAGTCTGCATGTGTACCCTAGGGGGGGGAGGTTGATCTCAAACCAACTGGAGCAGTCTGCATGTACCCTTGGGGCGGGGAGGTTGATCTCAAACCAACTGGAGCAGTCTGCATGTACCCTTGGGGCGGGGAGGTTGATCTCAAACCAACTGGAGCAGTCTGCATGTACCCTAGGGGGGGGAGGTTGATCTCAAACCAACTGGAGCAGTCTGCATGTACCCTTGGGGCGGGGAGGTTGATCTCAAACCAACTGGAGCAGTCTGCATGTGTACCCTAGGGGGGGGAGGTTGATCTCAAACCAACTGGAGCAGTCTGCATGTACCCTTGGGGCGGGGAGGTTGATCTCAAACCAACTGGAGCAGTCTGCATGTACCCTTGGGGCGGGGAGGTTGATCTCAAACCAACTGGAGCAGTCTGCATGTGTACCCTAGGGCGGGGAGGTTGATCTCAAACCAACTGGAGCAGTCTGCATGTGTACCCTAGGGGGGGGGAGGTTGATCTCAAACCAACTGGAGCAGTCTGCATGTGTACCCTTGGGGGGGGGAGGTTGATCTCAAACCAACTGGAGCAGTCTGCATGTACCCTAGGGGGGGGAGGTTGATCTCAAACCAACTGGAGCAGTCTGCATGTGTACCCTAGGGGGGGGGGGGGAAGTATCTCAAAAGAAAGCATTGGCCATCAATGCTGGTGCGTCCCAGGCTGCCACGCAGGATGAACCGGCTGCCATGCGAAAGACCGATGCGCCATTGCGCCATGCGGCATTCGACCTCCAGCAACAGGCCTCCAGGTGGATACCACCGCGACGTATGAGACCCCATGCAAAGGGGCTTGTTTCTTTTAGCCGTGCCGGTTGCAAGGAAGAAAGAAAGAAAACTACGCTCCGCAGGGGCGTGAGGGTTAAGGAAACAGCACGGCATGGGCCTAAGCCGCGTCTGTGCCGTTACCATGGCCGGCTGTAGTTGGCTGCTCAGTGCTGCGGTCAAATCGGTGGCTTCCTTGATCCTCGCGTCAGGGCGTTTTGTTCATTTATTGATAGGCCGAGTTGGAGCTAAAGCGCAGTCGGAGCTAAAGCGCCCCAGAATAGACGCGGTTGGGCTTTTAGTTTATCTATATATGGGCCAGGTTGGAGCTAAAGCGCAAATGCGGCGCCTCAGAAAAGACACGGCTATCATGCTCTAGAGCTTCAGCTTTTGTGTGATGGACACACTGCCCAGTATCAGCATTGTAACTCTTTTTGTGTGAACCAGTTTTTCTCATTTGGAACTCAAATCTTTGCCATCTGGGTAAAAGGGTGGCTCGTGCTTCATGCTAGTGTGAATTGCATGGGTATACATCAAGCTTTTGTGTCGAGTTGACGACAGAGTGTCATATTAAATGCGCTCCAGCCAAAATCCAGCCTCTCACAGCCTACGGCCGGGACGACCTTGTGTAGCAAGGTCCGTTGCTTGGGCCACCGGCCTAAGACTGGTGAAGGTTATGTCCCCTATGGGCCCATTGATGGCTTCCTGATGGCCTGCTAAACTAGGCCTAATGCACACTGAAGATTCTCATGTTTGCACACTGAAATTCTCATGTTTGCCCTGAATCCTCCCCCATTTACAAATTACCATGTATGTGACGACCTATCTTAAGTTCGACACACATGCCTCCCGCGGCATGATGTAATCAACCCCTCGAAAGCACGCCCATGCCCCCCTCTTTTCCTCAACTCTGCAACAGACTATGGTGCATGGTCGCCTAATCACACATTTGTTTTTTCTTGGCTCAGCTGCATGTCAGCTACATTCCGGCCGCTGGCCGGAGGCCCCATTCGTAGGCAGCCTTGCTGCTTTTGCCACTGATTATAGGCCGTTCCATGTTTGGTCCTAAGGGGGCCTTTGGCGGACGCTGGGTGGCCTGCCTACGTTGAACTTGAAGCTGGAAAAAAACGGGTGCATCATGCACCCCTCTTATCCCGACCCCTCCAACGCCCCTTAAGTCACCGTCCGATACCTCTGTCACCCATCAGCCCAAGAAATCAGTGCTCATGCCCCCACGCCCCCATGCTCCCATGCACTCATCAAGCTGTGAACTCAATGTTCATGCCCCTATGCACCCCTTAACTCCCGCACCCATGCTCTCCTGCACCTATGCACCCCTTTACTCCCGCACCCAAGCACTCCCGCACCCATGCACTCCTACACCCATGCACTCCCGTACTCTCGCCCCTATGCACCCATGCACTCCCGCACTCCCGCACCCATGCCCCCTTGCATTCCCACACCCATGCACGCCCGCGCCCATGCACTCCCGCACCCATGCACCCATATAGCTGTGAATTCAATGCCCATGCCCCCCTCCTGTTGACGACGCAGCTGAACGCCATGACACATTCTTAACCTTATACCCTCCTGTTGTCGACACAGCTGAAAGCCATGCCATCTTCTAAACCCTAATCCTCCTGTTGACGACGCAGCTGAAAGCCATGCCATCGTCTAAAGATGAATTCATGGAGCAGCCTGGACAGCAGGTGGGATGTGTGAGGATCAGGTGGGATGTTTGAGGACCAGGTGAGATTGTTGTTGTTGTTGCTGTCACTGTTGTTGCTGTTCTTGTTGCTGTCATTGTTGTTGTTTTTGTTGTTGCTGCCATTGTTGCTGCCATTGTTGCTCATGCCATTGTTGCAGGGTTAAGGTTCAGGGTGAAGGTTTGAGGTCAAGGTTTAGGGTTGAATTTAACCTCCACTGCTTTCTAAATGGTCCCTGTTTTGCAGATGGGGAGAGTTGAGGACAAGTTATACGTTGTGTTACAAGCATTTCATTTGAGGCACATTCAGCCGCAAGTCAGCTACCTTTCAGCCGCAATTCAGCTACATTTCAGCTGCAATCCAGCTACGAAACAGTCGCAAGCCAGCTAACTTTCAGCCACAGTTCGGCCATCTTTCAGCCGCAATATAGCTTCCTTTTGAGCCGCAATTCAGCTACCTTCCAGCTGCAATCTAGCTATCTTTCAGTCGCAAGTCAGCTACCTTTCAGCCACAGTTCAGCTACCTTTCAACGGCTGTGTAGCTTCCTTTGAGCCGCAATTCAGCTACCTTTCAGCTGCAATCTAGCTATCTTTCAGTCGCAAGTCAGCTACCTTTCAGCCACAGTTTAGGTACCTTTCAGCAGCACTACACATTGTCTGGTGTCATGGGGCTCAATGTGCTGGGGGTAATTGGATTGTGTGGCTCTTACACATTCCTCTCACACTTCCCGCATACTGCCTCTGCTGGAGGATATCACGGGGTGGTGTAAGAGATGGAACACTCGCCTCACTCCTCACTCCTCAGCCCCCACTCTTTTTTCCTTTCCCGCTGTTCCTCACTCAGTCGATGTTTGTGTGTCTCACACTTGCCTGATGCTGTGTCTCTCACACTTCCCCGCTGCTGGAGGTTATTACAGGGTGGCAGAAGCGGTGGGCCATCACTCCTCACTCCTCACTCTGTTAACTGTGCATCTCACTATCTCTGATGCAGCCGCTACTGGAGGGTATCATTGGGTGGCGGAAGCGGTGGACCTTCACTCCCCACTCTTCTTCCTCCCTCTCGTCTTCATCTCACTCTTCTTCCTCTCACACACATGCAGCCGCTGCTGGAGGGTATCACAGGGTGGCGGAAGTGGTGGACCATCTCTCCCCACTCTTCCATCTCGCACTCTTCTTCCTCTCACACTTTCCTCATGCAGCTCTGCTGGAGGTTATCACAGGGTGGCGGAAGCGGTGGACCATAACTCCCCACTCCTTAATTCTCCCACCCATCTTCCTCCCACTCTTCTTCCTCTCTTTCTTCTTCCTCTCATACTTTCCTCATGCAGCCGCTGCTAGAGGGCATCACTGGGTGGCGGAAGCGGTGGACCATAGTGGTGCTGTGTTTCATCGCGTTCATGCTGTGCAACATGGACCGCGTCAACATGAGTATTGCGATCCTGCCCATGTCAGTCCAGTATGGATGGGACGCTGCCACCACTGGGCTGGTGCAGTCGTCCTTCTTCTGGTGGGTTGGGTTAAGGGTTTAGGGGCGCGCTACATTTTTATATTTCACATTCTACTGTTTTACATGTTCTCCCTTTTTTTTCCGGTGTTTTTATTATCACTGGCCCCCAGTGCATCTTCAACTGTTTTATTCAGTTGGAAAATAATCGGGGTTTTGGTATTTGTGCACTAGGGCTCGTCACGGCGGTCACACATGCCTCCTTTCTTACATGAGGATTAGGAGGAGGCGGCGGCCAATAGGCATATATTTCCTTGAACGAGGATTTTGAGATGCCCCCCCCTCCTCAAAGTGGTTTGGAGCCCCGCCTCTTGCCCCCTCATGAGGTGGTCCTAAGTGCCTTCTCTTTTAAAGGAGTTCTTGAAGGATTGTCAGATATCCCCCCCCTCCCTCACCGCTTACTCCTCTTAACTTGTACACCACTCTCTCCTCCTTCAACTCAAGGGGGGCAACTGATTATAAGCTTATGTGCATGACTGCATGGCTTTACTCCATCCCACGTACCCTTCCCTACATACTTACACTCCTCATGAGGTGGTCTAACGTGCCTCCTTTTTCAAAGCATTTTTTGAAGGCCTGTGAGATTTCCCCCACCCCTCCCCCCACACCCTTCCTCTGGTCCCTCCCCCACTCCTTTTTCAAAGGACTTCTTGAAGGATTGTGAGACATCCCCCCCCCCCCCACACACACACACCCTTCCTCTGGTCCCTCCCTCACTCTTTTTTTCAAAGGATTTCTTGAAGGATTGTGAGACATCCCCCCCCTCCCCCCTCCCCCACACCCTTCCTCTGGTCCCTCCTCCACTCCCTGTAGGGGTTACCTTCTCACTCAGGTTGCAGGCGGCATCTGGGCGGACCGCTACGGAGGGAAGCTGGTGCTGGGCGTGGGGGTGGTCTGGTGAGAAGTTGGGTGTCTGGTGAGAATTTCAAATTATGGATTCGAGACCCTGCTTTTTTTAAAGAACTGTTGAACCAAGCTCGACTGGTGCTGGGCGTGGGGGGGGGGTTACGGTGAGAACTCCCTTCTCAAAAAGAAAGAAATTAAACTACGCCCCCCCAGGGGCGTGTGGGTGAAGGCAACAGCGCAGCTTGGGGCCGAAGCCAAACACCCATTTTAAATTTCTGATTCGAGTCCCTGCTTCTTTTTAAGCACTGTTGAACCAGCAAGCTTCACTGATGCTGGGCGTGGGGGGGGGGGGCTGGTGAGAATAGTAGCCGAGGTGTAGCTGAATAGTAGCCGAGGTGTAGCTGAATAGCAGCCGAGGTGTAGCTGAATAGTAGCCGAGGTGTAGCTGAATAGTAGCCGAAGTGTACCTGCTGATCCTTGCTCAAACTCCCCTGCTGGGAATTAGCACTGGAGCATCGGGGTATTCTTGGCACTCTCTTGGGCAGCAGCAGGCAGGCAGAAAGAAAGAAAACTACGCCCCGCAGGGGCGTGAGGGTTAAGGAAACAGCGCAGCATGGTGGCAGGCAGAGCTAATATGTGCTTATTGGTACTATTGGAATGTTATCCTGCCGAAAGAAACAGGAGGGGGGAATAGTTGCGGTACCCGGCAGAGCTGATGTGCGCTGTTTGGTGCTATTGAAATGTAATAAGGCTCGCCGCTTGCCTCCCCCTCCTCCTCTCCTGTCCACTGCCCCTTTTGCTCACCAGGTGGAGTGTGGCCACCACCTTGACCCCTGCTGATGCAGAGCTAGGTCTCCTGATGCTAATGCCGCTGCTGCCCGCCCGCCGCTGACCCCTCCCCCTCTTCCGCCTGCTGCCCCTTTTGCCCACCAGGTGGAGTGTGGCCACCGCCTTGACCCCGGCAGCTGCAGAGCTGGGCCTGCCGGCCCTGCTGGCGGCGCGAGCGCTGATGGGCATCGGTGAAGGGGTTGCGATGCCCGCCATGAACAACATGCTGTCCAGGTGGGAGGCGACAGGATGGGAGTGCCAGGGGGAGGGGGAGGAGGGCTTCAAAAAACTAAATTATCGTGTAAATCCAGCTACAATTCAGCTACAATTCAGATACCTTGGCGATGCCCGTCATGAATAATATGCTGTCCAGGTGGGAGGAGGCAGGATGGGAGGGAAAAGAGGGGGGATGGGCTTTAAAATGCTTGTTGTCATTCAGCTACAATTTAGCTGCAATTCAGGTACATTGGCTATGCCTGCCATTAATATGTTCTCCAGGTGGGGGGAGACAGGCTGGGAGGGCAAGGATGGTGTGTGTGTGTGGGGGGGGGGGGGGGGGCTTTAGAATGCATGGCAATTCAGCTACAATTCAGCTACCATGGCGATACCTGCCATGAACAGCTTCATCTCCAGGTGAGGGGAGGCAGGCGAAGAGGGCTGTGAGGGCCAGTTGTGGTTCAGCTACATTTCAGCTACATTTCAGGGTGTGTACATCTACATGCTGTTCATGTGAGGGGTGCCGGTCGGGAGGGCTGAGTCTGGTGTAGTGGGTGGGGGGGAGGGAGCATAGAAATGCAAGTGGTGATTCAGCTACAAGTCAGCTACAGTGTCAAAACCTGCTATGATCAACATGCTTTCCAGGCGAGGGGCCGCTGGCTGTGAGGGGGGGGGGGGGGCACGTGCTGAAATAGGTCAGGTGTTTCAAATGTATTTTTGCTATAGTGGTGATGCTTGCCAAGATCAACCTGCGGTCCATGACACACCTCACACACCTCTCACACCCCACGTGCTGACAAGGACGAGGAGGCGCTGGGTGGGAGGGCTGCAGGGGGGTGGGGGCGAAGTGGAATAGGCATGTTGCAATACCGCTACTTGTCATCTACAGTGTCAATACCTGCCATGATCAACAGGCCGTCCATGTGAAGGGCACTGGCTGTGTGTGTGTGGGAGGGGGGGGGGCGCACTTACATAGGCCAGGTGATTCAGATACACTGCTGTTATAATGGCGTTACATTTGCGTACATTTACATGCAGTCCATGAGGGGCGCTGGCTGGGTGGGTGGGGGGGGGCGCACTTGCATAGGCCAGGTGATTCAGATAATGCTGTTATAATGGCGTTACATTTGCGTACATCTACATGCTGTCCATGAGGGGCGCTGGCTGGGTGGGTGGGGGGGGGCGCACTTGCATAGGTCAGGTGATTCAGATACACTGCTGTTATAATGGCGTTACATTTGCGTAATCTACATGCTGTCCATGAGGGGCGCTGGCTGGGTGGGTGGGGGGGGGCGCACTTACATAGGCCAGGTGATTCAGATACACTGCTGTTATAATGGTGATATTTGCCATGATGTGTAACATGCTGTCCATGTGAGGGACGCCAGCGGCGAATCTGTTACAATTCAGATGTTGTAGGAGAAGCACCTAGCTGCACCCAGCCCATTGGCCGCAGGGCAGATTGTCTGAGCCGAGGAATTACTCTGAAATGTAGCTTAAGCACCCTGAAACGTAACTGAAGCACCCTGAAATGTAACTAAAGCACCCTGAAACGAAACTGAAGCACCCTGAAACGGACTCTGCTGTCTGCTAATGCCCGCGTGCCTTTCTTCAGGTGAGTGCCCATGAAGGAGCGTAGCTGCTCCCTCACCCTCACTTTTACACTAAATGAGTCATGGATCCTGTAAGTCGAATGAACATGCTCAAATTAAAATATGAGCTCTACCGCCAGAAGGGAAGGGTCACCACTGCCGCTGACGTTGGCATGCTTTGTTGCAGACGGGTGCCCATCAACCTCCCTTAACCCTTAACCCCCGACATCCTCTCTTAACCCCCATAAACCTCCCTACCCCCCCCCCATCAATATCCCGAATACCCTAACCCTAACCCCCCTCCCCCCCATCAACCTCCCCACCTCCTCTTATGAATTCCCCTAAACCCCAAACCCATGCTTTATTGTAGATGGGTTCCTATCAAGGAGCGCAGCCGCTCCCTGGCCCTCGTGTACAGCGGCATGTTTGTTGGGTCTATACTGGGCCTGTCCCTTTCTCCACAGGTAACAAGTGTGAACATGTGTGTGTCAGTGCAGAGTAGAGGAGTTGTGTTCACACGTGTGTAGCTGTTGTGTGA
The DNA here is from genome assembly GCA_037349105.1 of Limnomonas spitsbergensis. NCBI lineage: Eukaryota > Viridiplantae > Chlorophyta > Chlorophyceae > Chlamydomonadales > Limnomonas > Limnomonas spitsbergensis. Next base: position 2,839,646 of record JAYJMM010000113.1, read on the forward strand.
ATAAACAATTATTATGTGGATGTAAAAAGAAGAAAATGAGATGGGACTCAAAAAGAGGGGAGACAGGCTGCAACCCCAGGCAACCCCAGGCAACCCCAGGCAACCCCAGGCAATCCCATGCAACCCCATGCAACCCCATGCAACCCCATGCTCCGAGCACAAGAGGGAAGTTCCAGAGCACAATGAAGCTTTGGCAAGCCGCATCTGCTTCGTGTTTCCTTAATTATAATATATATTATATATACGGTATACCGGTAAGGAATATTATATATTCCTAACCGGTATACGGTATATAATTATATGATTGTGTGCACGAGTACCATGTGCTGTGTGGCTGCTGTGCTTGAGGCCACAGCGGCGGCTCACGTTGAATTGCCCCCCCAAGCTGCATCCAGTATTTAAGTTGCATTGACCAGATCTGGCGGGTTAGTCCCGAACGACCCGAAGGCCATTGCTGCAAATGAAAGAGGGCAGGCCACCAGAGGGTCATGGCTGTCTGAGATACTCTTGTTGATGTTGCTTGAACAAAGTGCTGCAAGTCTCATTTCATAACATGTTACAATTTTTACAACGCGAAATGTTGCAAGCCTCAGGATATGTTACAAGCCTCAAAGTAAGCAGAACGTTCCAGCTTTCATTAAGCAGATTGTAAAAATTCTCACCACGCATGTGTGTGGCTTTTGTTCAGATGTAGCTCATGTCAGCCGATCATGGCCCTTGGGATATTGTATTCATTGTTATTGCCGATGCTTGCTGCAGATGATTTTGTCGCTGGGGTGGCCCTCGGTGTTCGTTGGTTTCGGATCTCTGGGAATTGTTTGGTTTCTCACATGGCGGGTGAGTGGGAGGTGGGCAAGGAGCGGGTGAGTGGGAGGTGGGCAAGGAGCGGGTGAGTGGGAGGTGGGCAAGGAGCGGGTGAGTGGGAGGTGGACAAGGAGCGGGTGAGTGGGAGGTGGGCAAGGAGCGGGTGAGTGGGAGGTGGGCAAGGAGCGGGTGAGTGGGAGGTGGGCAAGGAGCGGGTGAGTGGGAGGTGGACAAGGAGCGGGTGAGTGGGAGGTGGGCAAGGAGCGGGTGAGTGGGAGGTGGGCAAGGAGCGGGTGAGTGGGAGGTGGGCAAGGAGCGGGTGAGTGGGAGGTGGGCAAGGAGCGGGTGAGTGGGAGGTGGGCAAGGAGCGGGTGAGTGGGAGGTGGGCAAGGAGCGGGTGAGTGGGAGGGGGGCAAGGAGCGGGTGAGTGGGAGGTGGGCAAGGAGCGGGTGAGTGGGAGGGGGGCAAGGAGCGGGTGAGTGGGAGGTGGGCAAGGAGCGGGTGAGTGGGAGGTGGGCAAGGAGCGGGTGAGTGGGAGGTGGGCAAGGAGCGGGTGAGTGGGAGGTGGGCAAGGAGCGGGTGAGTGGGAGGTGGGCAAGCAGCGGGTGAGTGGGAGGTGGGCAAGGAGCGGGTGAGTGGGAGGGGGGCAAGGAGCGGGTGAGTGGGAGGTGGGCAAGGAGCGGGTGAGTGGGAGGTGGGCAAGGAGCGGGTGAGTGGGAGGTGGGCAAAGAGCGGGTGAGTGGGAGGTGGGCAAGGAGCGGGTCAGTGGGAGGTGGGCAAGGAGCGGGTCAGTGGGAGGTGGGCAAGGAGCGGGTGAGTGGGAGGTGGGCAAGGAGCGGGTGAGTGGGAGGTGGGCAAGGAGCGGGTGAGTGGGAGGTGGGCAAGGAGCGGGTGAGTGGGAGGTGGGCAAGGAGCGGGTGAGTGGGAGGTGGACAAGGAGCGGGTGAGTGGGAGGTGGGCAAGGAGCGGGTGAGTGGGAGGTGGGCAAGGAGCGGGTGAGTGGGAGGTGGGCAAGGAGCGGGTCAGTGGGAGGTGGGCAAGGAGCGGGTCAGTGGGAGGTGGGCAAGGAGCGGGTGAGTGGGAGGTGGGCAAGGAGCGGGTGAGTGGGAGGTGGGCAAGGAGCGGGTGAGTGGGAGGTGGGCAAGGAGCGGGTGAGTGGGAGGTGGGCAAGGAGCGGGTGAGTGGGAGGTGGGCAAGGAGCGGGTGAGTGGGAGGTGGGCAAGGAGCGGGTGAGTGGGAGGTGGGCAAGGAGCGGGTGAGTGGGAGGTGGGCAAGGAGCGGGTCAGTGGGAGGTGGGCAAGGAGCGGGTGAGTGGGAGGTGGGCAAGGAGCGGGTGAGTGGGAGGTGGGCAAGGAGCGGGTGAGTGGGAGGTGGGCAAGGAGCGGGTGAGTGGGAGGTGGGCAAGGAGCGGGTGAGTGGGAGTTGGGCAAGGAGCGGGTGAGTGGGAGGTGGGCAAGGAGCGGGTGAGTGGGAGGTGGGCAAGGAGCGGGTGAGTGGGAGGTGGGCAAGGAGCGGGTGAGTGGGAGGTGGGCAAGGAGCGGGTGAGTGGGAGGTGGGCAAGGAGCGGGTGAGTGGGAGGGGGGCAAGGAGCGGGTGAGTGGGAGGTGGGCAAGGAGCGGGTCAGTGGGAGGTGGGCAAGGAGCGGGTGAGTGGGAGGTGGGCAAGGAGCGGGTGAGTGGGAGGTGGGCAAGGAGCGGGTGAGTGGGAGGTGGGCAAGGAGCGGGTGAGTGGGAGGGGGGCAAGGAGCGGGTGAGTGGGAGGTGGGCAAGGAGCGGGTGAGTGGGAGGGGGGCAAGGAGCGGGTGAGTGGGAGGTGGGCAAGGAGCGGGTGAGTGGGAGGTGGGCAAGGAGCGGGTGAGTGGGAGGTGGGCAAGGAGCGGGTGAGTGGGAGGTGGGCAAGGAGCGGGTGAGTGGGAGGGGGGCAAGGAGCGGGTGAGTGGGAGGGGGGCAAGGAGCGGGTGAGTGGGAGGTGGGCAAGGAGCGGGTGAGTGGGAGGTGGGCAAGGAGCGGGTGAGTGGGAGGTGGGCAAGGAGCGGGTGAGTGGGAGGTGGGCAAGGAGCGGGTGAGTGGGAGGTGGGCAAGGAGCGGGTGAGTGGGAGGTGGGCAAGGAGCGGGTGAGTGGGAGGTGGGCAAGGAGCGGGTCAGTGGGAGGTGGGCAAGGAGCGGGTGAGTGGGAGGTGGGCAAGGAGCGGGTGAGTGGGAGGTGGGCAAGGAGCGGGTGAGTGGGAGGTGGGCAAGGAGCGGGTGAGTGGGAGGTGGGCAAGGAGCGGGTGAGTGGGAGGTGGGCAAGGAGCGGGTGAGTGGGAGGGGGGCAAGGAGCGGGTGAGTGGGAGGTGGGCAAGGAGCGGGTGAGTGGGAGGGGGGCAAGGAGCGGGTGAGTGGGAGGTGGGCAAGGAGCGGGTGAGTGGGAGGGGGGCAAGGAGCGGGTGAGTGGGAGGTGGGCAAGGAGCGGGTGAGTGGGAGGGGGGCAAGGAGCGGGTGAGTGGGAGGTGGGCAAGGAGCGGGTGAGTGGGAGGGGGGCAAGGAGCGGGTGAGTGGGAGGTGGGCAAGGAGCGGGTGAGTGGGAGGGGGGCAAGGAGCGGGTGAGTGGGAGGGGGGCAAGGAGCGGGTGAGTGGGAGGTGGGCAAGGAGCGGGTGAGTGGGAGGGGGGTAAGGAGCGGGTGAGTGGGAGGGGGGGCAAGGAGCGGGTGAGTGGGAGGTGGGCAAGGAGCGGGTGAGTGGGAGGGGGGCAAGGAGCGGGTGAGTGGGAGGGGGGCGAGGAGCGGGTGAGTGGGAGGTGGGCAAGGAGCGGGTGAGTGGGAGGGGGGCAAGGAGCGGGTGAGTGGGAGGTGGGCAAGGAGCGGGTGAGTGGGAGGTGGGCAAGGAGCGGGTGAGTGGGAGGGGGGCAAGGAGCGGGTGAGTGGGAGGGGGGCAAGGAGCGGGTGAGTGGGAGGTGGGCAAGGAGCGGGTGAGTGGGAGGTGGGCAAGGAGCGGGTGAGTGGGAGGGGGGCAAGGAGCGGGTGAGTGGGAGGTGGGCAAGGAGCGGGTGAGTGGGAGGGGGGCAAGGAGCGGGTGAGTGGGAGGTGGGCAAGGAGCGGGTGAGTGTGAGGTGGGCAAGGAGCGGGTGAGTGGGAGGTGGGCAAGGAGCGGGTGAGTGGGAGGGGGGCAAGGAGCGGGTGAGTGGGAGGGGGGCAAGGAGCGGGTGAGTGGGAGGGGGGCAAGGAGCGGGTGAGTGGGAGGGGGGCAAGGAGCGGGTGAGTGGGAGGGGGGCAAGGAGCGGGTGAGTGGGAGGTGGGCAAGGAGCGGGTGAGTGGGAGGGGGGCAAGGAGCGGGTGAGTGGGAGGTGGGCAAGGAGCGGGTGAGTGGGAGGGGGGCAAGGAGCGGGTGAGTGGGAGGGGGGCAAGGAGCGGGTGAGTGGGAGGTGGGCAAGGAGCGGGTGAGTGGGAGGGGGGCAAGGAGCGGGTGAGTGGGAGGGGGGCAAGGAGCGGGTGAGTGGGAGGTGGGCAAGGAGCGGGTGAGTGGGAGGGGGGCAAGGAGCGGGTGAGTGGGAGGGGGGCAAGGAGCGGGTGAGTGGGAGGTGGGCAAGGAGCGGGTGAGTGGGAGGGGGGCAAGGAGCGGGTGAGTGGGAGGTGGGCAAGGAGCGGGTGAGTGGGAGGGGGGCAAGGAGCGGGTGAGTGGGAGGTGGGCAAGGAGCGGGTGAGTGGGAGGTGGGCAAGGAGCGGGTGAGTGGGAGGGGGGCAAGGAGCGGGTGAGTGGGAGGGGGGCAAGGAGCGGGTGAGTGGGAGGGGGGCAAGGAGCGGGTGAGTGGGAGGGGGGCAAGGAGCGGGTGAGTGGGAGGGGGGCAAGGAGCGGGTGAGTGGGAGGGGGGCAAGGAGCGGGTGAGTGGGAGGGGGGCAAGGAGCGGGTGAGTGGGAGGGGGGCAAGGAGCGGGTGAGTGGGAGGGGGGCAAGGAGCGGGTGAGTGGGAGGTGGGCAAGGAGCGGGTGAGTGGGAGGGGGGCAAGGAGCGGGTGAGTGGGAGGTGGGCAAGGAGCGGGTGAGTGGGAGGTGGGCAAGGAGCGGGTGAGTGGGAGGGGGGCAAGGAGCGGGTGAGTGGGAGGTGGGCAAGGAGCGGGTGAGTGGGAGGGGGGCAAGGAGCGGGTGAGTGGGAGGGGGGCAAGGAGCGGGTGAGTGGGAGGTGGGCAAGGAGCGGGTGAGTGGGAGGTGGGCAAGGAGCGGGTGAGTGGGAGGTGGGCAAGGAGCGGGTGAGTGGAAGGTGGGCAAGGAGCGGGTGAGTGGGAGGGGGGCAAGGAGCGGGTGAGTGGGAGGGGGGCAAGGAGCGGGTGAGTGGGAGGGGGGCAAGGAGCGGGTGAGTGGGAGGGGGGCAAGGAGCGGGTGAGTGGGAGGGGGGCAAGGAGCGGGTGAGTGGGAGGGGGGCAAGGAGCGGGTGAGTGGGAGGGGGGCAAGGAGCGGGTGAGTGGGAGGGGGGCAAGGAGCGGGTGAGTGGGAGGGGGGCAAGGAGCGGGTGAGTGGGAGGGGGGCAAGGAGCGGGTGAGTGGGAGGGGGGCAAGGAGCGGGTGGGTGTGTGGGAGGGAGTAAAGGGGCGGGTGGGTGAAGAGGTAAGGGGGGTGTGTGGGAGGGAGTAAGGGGCGGGTGGGTGAAGGGGTAAGGGGTGGGTGTATGGGAGGGAGTAAGGGGCGGGTGGGTGAAGGGGTAAGGGGTGGGTGAGTGGGAGGGGTAAGGGGTGGGTGAGTGGGAGGGGGCGAGGGGCGGGTGAGTGAAGGGGTAAGGGGGGTGTGTGGGAGGGAGTAAGGGGCGGGTGGGTGAAGGGGTAAGGGGTGGGTGTGTGGGAGGGGGCAAGGAGCGGGTGGGTGAAGGGGTAAGGGGTGGGTGTGTGGGAGGGAGTAAGGGGCGGGTGGGTGAAGGGGTAAGGGGTGGGTGTGTGGGAGGGAGTAAGGGGCGGGTGGGTGAAGGGGTAAGGGGTGGGTGTGTGGGAGGGAGTTAGGGGCGGGTGGGTGAAGGGGTAAGGGGTGGGTGAGTGGGAGGGGTAAGGGGTGGGTGAGTGGGAGGGGGCGAGGGGCGGGTGAGTGAAGGGGAAGGGGTGTGTGTGGGAGGGAGTAAGGGGCGGGTGGGTGAAGGGGTAAGGGGGGTGTGTGGGAGGGGGCAAGGGGCGGGTGGGTGAAGGGGTAAGGGGTGGGTGTGTGGGAGGGAGTAAGGGGCAGGTGGGTGAAGGGGTAAGGGGTGGGTGAGTGGGAGGGGTAAGGGGTGGGTGAGTGGGAGGGGGCGAGGGGCGGGTGAGTGAAGGGGTAAGGGGGGTGTGTGGGAGGGAGTAAGGGGCGGGTTAGCGGGAGGGGTAAGGGGTGGGTGAGTGGGAGGGGGCAAGGGGCGGATTAGCTGGAGGGGTAAGGGGTGGGTGAGTGGGAGGGGGCAAGGGGCGGGTGGGTGAAGGGGTAAGGGGTGGGTGTGTGGGAGGGAGTAAGGGGCGGGTTAGCGGGAGGGGTAAGGGGTGGGTGAGTGGGAGGGGGGCAAGGAGCGGGTGGGTGAAGGGGTAAGGGGTGGGTGTGTGGGAGGGAGTAAGGGGCGGGTTAGCGGGAGGGGTAAGAGGTGGGTGAGTGGGAGGGGGCGAGGAGCGGGTGGGTAAAGGGGTAAGGGGTGGGTGTGTGGGAGGGAGTAAGGGGCGGGTTAGCGGGAGGGGTAAGGGGTGGGTGAGTGGGAGGGGGCAAGGAGCGGTTGGGTGAAGGGGTAAGGGGTGGGTGTGTGGGAGGGAGGGAGTAAGGGGCGGGTTAGCGGGAGGGGTAAGGGGTGGGTGAGAGGGAGGGGGCAAGGGGCGGGTGGGTGAAGGGGTAAGGGGGGTGTGTGGGAGGGAGTAAGGGGCGGGTTAGCGGGAGGGGTAAGGGGTGGGTGAGTGGGAGGGGGCAAGGAGCGGGTGAGTGAAGGGGTAAGGGGGGGGTGTGGGAGGGAGTAAGGGGCGGGTTAGCGGGAGGGGTCAGGGGTGGGTGTGTGGGAGGGGGGCAAGGAGCGGGTGGGTGAAGGGGTAAGGGGTGGGTGTGTGGGAGGGAGTAAGGGGCGGGTTAGCGGGAGGGGTAAGGGGTGGGTGAGTGGGAGGGGGCGAGGAGCGGGTGGGTGAAGGGGTAAGGGGGGGGTGTGGGAGGGAGTAAGGGGCGGGTTAGCGGGAGGGGTAAGGGGTGGGTGAGTGGGAGGGGGGCAAGGAGCGGGTGGGTGAAGGGGTAACGGGGGGGTGTGGGAGGGAGTAAGGGGCGGGTTAGCGGAAGGGGTAAGGGGTGGGTGAGTGGGAGGGGGGCAAGGAGCGGGTGGGTGAAGGGGTAAGGGGTGGGTGTGTGGGAGGGAGTAAGGGGCGGGTTAGCGGGAGGGGTAAGGGGTGGGTGAGTGGGAGGGGGCGAGGAGCGGGTGGGTGAAGGGGTAAGGGGGGGGTGTGGGAGGGAGTAAGGGGCGGGTTAGCGGGAGGGGTAAGGGGTGGGTGAGTGGGAGGGGGGCAAGGAGCGGGTGGGTGAAGGGGTAAGGGGGGTGTGTGGGAGGGAGTAAGGGGCGGGTTAGCGGGAGGGGTAAGGGGTGGGTGAGTGGGAGGGGGCAAGGAGCGGGTGAGTGAAGGGGTAAGGGGGGGGTGTGGGAGGGAGTAAGGGGCGGGTTAGCGGGAGGGGTCAGGGGTGGGTGTGTGGGAGGGGGGCAAGGAGCGGGTGGGTGAAGGGGTAAGGGGTGGGTGTGTGGGAGGGAGTAAGGGGCGGGTTAGCGGGAGGGGTAAGGGGTGGGTGAGTGGGAGGGGGCGAGGAGCGGGTGGGTGAAGGGGTAAGGGGGGGGTGTGGGAGGGAGTAAGGGGCGGGTTAGCGGGAGGGGTAAGGGGTGGGTGAGTGGGAGGGGGGCAAGGAGCGGGTGGGTGAAGGGGTAACGGGGGGGTGTGGGAGGGAGTAAGGGGCGGGTTAGCGGAAGGGGTAAGGGGTGGGTGAGTGGGAGGGGGCAAGGAGCGGGTGAGTGAAGGGGTAAGGGGGGGGTGTGGGAGGGAGTAAGGGGCGGGTTAGCGGGAGGGGTCAGGGGTGGGTGAGTGGGAGGGGGGCAAGGAGCGGGTGGGTGAAGGGGTAAGGGGTGGGTGTGTGGGAGGGAGTAAGGGGCGGGTTAGCGGGAGGGGTAAGGGGTGGGTGAGTGGGAGGGGGCGAGGAGCGGGTGGGTGAAGGGGTAAGGGGGGGGTGTGGGAGGGAGTAAGGGGCGGGTTAGCGGGAGGGGTAAGGGGTGGGTGAGTGGGAGGGGGGCAAGGAGCGGGTGGGTGAAGGGGTAAGGGGGGGGTGTGGGAGGGAGTAAGGGGCGGGTTAGCGGGAGGGGTAAGGGGTGGGTGAGTGGGAGGGGGCAAGGGGCGGATTAGCTGGAGGGGTAAGGGGTGGGTGAGTGGGAGGGGGCAAGGGGCGGGTGGGTGAAGGGGTAAGGGGTGGGTGTGTGGGAGGGAGTAAGGGGCGGGTTAGCGGGAGGGGTAAGGGGTGGGTGAGTGGGAGGGGGCGAGGAGCGGGTGGGTGAAGGGGTAAGGGGTGGGTGTGTGGGAGGGAGTAAGGGGCGGGTTAGCGGGAGGGGTAAGGGGTGGGTGAGTGGGAGGGGGCAAGGGGCGGATTAGCGGGAGGGGTAAGGGGTGGGTGAGTGGGAGGGGGCAAGGGGCGGGTGGGTGAAGGGGTAAGGGGTGGGTGTGTGGGAGGGAGTAAGGGGCGGGTTAGCGGGAGGGGTAAGGGGTGGGTGAGTGGGAGGGGGCAAGGGGCGGGTGGGTGAAGGGGTAAGGGGTGGGTGTGTGGGAGGGAGTAAGGGGCGGGTTAGCGGGAGGGGTAAGGGGTGGGTGAGTGGGAGGTGGGCAAGGGAAGAGACAAATTTTGGTCCCAATTGGTCCCGTGGTGGCCTCCCGACTGGGCTGGCTTGCTCTAAAACGGACCATAGTGGACATGTCCCAAGAAGAGGGGGCACCCCCGTTGAATTTGATTCTCCGTCATTCCAAAACTCTTGGCGGGAGCCAGGGTTGGATCCTTCATTTCGTATATTAGACACCTTTAGACACCTAAGGACAGCTACAGACAATTATGCCGGTATGGCTTTCTGGCCTAAAGCATAATTTATGCTGCACCGGTAGTGTTCGATTCATTCATGTTTTTTGATGTGCCAAACAGGGGTCCACTGAACGCTCGCCCCGCCCCTCCTTCCTGTTCCTTAACCCTAAACCCTAGGCCCCTCCTGTTCCTTCCCTGTTCAGAAAATGGCAGCAAGCACTCCTGCTGAGGACATGGACATTTCCCCCGAGGAGAAGACGTACATCCTGGCGTCCACACCTGCGTCCACACCTGGCGTGCCCACAGTCATCCCTTGGAAGGAACTGCTGTCACGCAAGGAGGTACGTGTTACTCCTTTCAATCATTACTTATATTACTCGATGGCGATAAGCTGTTGTCCTACAAGGGGACGACTCCGCTCTATTACTCCTTTCAATGGAGCTGCTGTAACGCCAAGTGTCTGTTTGTGCTACTCCATCACTCCGTTACTCCTTTCAAAGAAGCTGCTGTAATAACGCAAAGTGTCTTTGTGTGTGTTACTCCATTACTTCTTCATATGAAGCTGTCACGTGATGACTTGAAGTGTGTGTGTTTGTGTGTGTGTGTGTGTGTGTGTGTGTGTGTGTGTGTGTGTTTTCCATCACTTTATTACTCCTTCACATGAAGTTGCGTTCGCATAAAGTGTTTGTGTGTGTTACTCATCACTCCTCTCTACCTAGTGACTGCCACGCCAAGTGCATTTGGGTGTGCCTCTATTCCACTGCCGACATGACTCGTTTCCATGAAGCCAATGTGCCACAATGTGCCTCTTTGTTACTCCATTACTCCATTGAAAGAGGCTGCTGTCACGTCATGAACTGCAGCTGGAACCCAGTACTCCTTTGCAAGCCTGCTTGTGTCCCAGTACTCCTAGGGGACCCTGGCCAGACGCCCATCCACCCAGCCATCCACCCAGCCATCCACCAGTACTCCTAGGGGACCCTGGCCAGACGCCCATCCACCCAGCCATCCACCCAGCCGTCCACCAGTACTCCTAGGGGACCCTGGCCAGACGCCCATCCACCCAGCCATCCACCCAGCCGTCCACCAGTACTCCTAGGGGACCCTGGCCAGACGCCCATCCACCCAACCATACACCCAGCCGTCCACCAGTACTCCTAGGGGACCCTGGCCAGACGCCCATCCACCCAACCATACACCCAGCCGTCCACCAGTACTCCTAGGGGACCCTGGCCAGACGCCCATCCACCCAGCCATCCACCCAGCCATCCACCAGTACTCCTAGGGGACCCTGGCCAGACGCCCATCCACCCAGCCATCCACCCAGCCGTCCACCAGTACTCCTAGGGGACCCTGGCCAGACGCCCATCCACCCAGCCATCCACCCAGCCGTCCACCAGTACTCCTAGGGGACCCTGGCCAGACGCCCATCCACCCAACCATACACCCAGCCGTCCACCAGTACTCCTAGGGGACCCTGGCCAGACGCCCATCCACCCAACCATACACCCAGCCGTCCACCAGTACTCCTAGGGGACCCTGGCCAGACGCCCATCCACCCAACCATACACCCAGCCGTCCACCAGTACTCCTAGGGGACCCTGGCCAGACGCCCATCCACCCAGCCATACACCCAGCCGTCCACCAGTACTCCTAGGGGACCCTGGCCAGACGCCCATCCACCCAGCCATCCACCAGTACTCCTAGGGGACCCTGGCCAGACGCCCATCCACCCAGCCATCCACCAGTACTCCTAGGGGACCCTGGCCAGACGCCCATCCACCCAGCCATCCACCAGTACTCCCAGGGGACCCTGGCCAGACGCCCATCCACCCAGCCATCCACCAGTACTCCTAGGGGACCCTGGCCAGACGCCCATCCACCCAGCCATCCACCAGTACTCCTAGGGGACCCTGGCCAGACGCCCATTCACCCAGCCATCCACCAGTACTCCTAGGGGACCCTGGCCAGACGCCCATTCACTCAGCCATCCACCAGTACTCCTAGGGGACCCTGGCCAGATGCCCATTCATCCAGCTATCCACCCAGCCGTCCACCAGTACTCCTGGGGGACCCTGGCCAGACGCCCATTCACCCAGCTATCCACCCAGCCGTCCACCAGTACTCCTGGGGGACCCTGGCCAGATGCCCATCCACCGAGCCATCGACCCAGCCGTCCACCAGTACTCCTAGGGGACCCTGGCCAGATGCCCATCCACCCTGTCTTCCACCCTGTCACCCGAACTATGTTGAAAGGCATCGTGCCCCCCCTGGGATCCCCTCAACTCCTCCCCCGGCCCCACTCAATTGCCCGCCTCCCCCCTCGCTTGGGCTGCTAGGTGTGGGCCATCATCGTGTGTCACTTCTGCCACAACTGGGGCACCTTCATCTTGCTGACGTGGATGCCGACATACTACAGCCAAGTATTGGGTCTGGACCTGATGCACAGGTACGAAAGGGGGGATTGGGGGGTAAATGCACAAGTGAAGGGGGGGGGGGGGGGCGACATACCACAGCCAAGTGTTGGGCCTGGACTTGATGCACAGGTAGGGAAGGAGGGAGGAAGGATGGGGTATAATGCTTGAACAGGTGGGTGGGTGGGAGGGAGGGGATTATTTATAGCACACCGAGGGAAGGAGGGGGTATAATGTATGAACAGGTGGGTGGGTGGGAGGGAGGGGATTATTTATAGCACACCGAGGGAAGGAGGGGGTATAATGTATGAACAGGTGGGTGGGTGGGAGGGAGGGGATTATTTATAGCACACCGAGGGAAGGAGGGGGTATAATGTATGAACAGGTGGGTGGGTGGGAGGGAGGGGATTATTTATAGCACACCGAGGGAAGGGGGGGGTATAATGTATGAACAGGTGGGTGGGTGGGAGGGAGGGGATTATTTATAGCACACCGAGGGAAGGAGGGGGTATAATGTATGAACAGGTGGGTGGGTGGGAGGGAGGGGATTATTTATAGCACACCGAGGGAAGGGGGGGGTATAATGTATGAACAGGTGGGTGGGTGGGAGGGAGGGGATTATTTATAGCACACCGAGGGAAGGGGGGGGTATTTCTGATGCGTGAATACAATAATTCATGTGGAGGTGTAGACTGATTATGATGTTGATTGTTCGGTGAGCCGGCGATCCAGGGCTGGTGCGGCCTGATGAACATTTGTGGGGTTCAGGGTTTAGGGTGCAGGCTGATGAACATTTGTGGGGTTCAGGGTTTAGGGTGCAGGCTGGTGAACAGTTGTGGGGTTTAGGGTGCAGGCTGATGAACATTTGTGGGGTTTAGGGTGTAGGCTGATGAACATTTGTGGGGTTCAGGGTTTAGGGTGCAGCCTGATGAACATTTGTGGGGTTCAGGGTTTAGGGTGCAGGCTGATGAACATTTGTGAGGTTCAGGGTTTAGGGTGCAGCCTGATGAACACTTGTGGGGTTCAGGGTTAATGGTGCAGCCTGATCAACACTTGCGGGATGGGGTCCTTTAGAAGATTAAGCTGATGTGAGTAGGAGTGGAACTTGGAAGCCGATGTCCCAGGAAGGGGCCTGTCACTAGGGGGGTCGGACTAGTCCCCGACACCCCTCCGGCTAAAAATGTAGGAGTGGAACTTGGAAGCCGATGTCCCAGGAAGGGGCCTGTCACTGGGGGGGTCGGACTAGTCCCCGACACCCCTCCGGCTTATAATGTAGGAGTGGAACTTGGAAGCCGATGTCCCAGGAAGGGGCCTGTCACTAAGGGGGTCGGACTAGTCCCCGACACCCCTCCGGCTTATAATGAAGGAGTGGAACTTGGAAGCCGATGTCCCAGGAAGGAGCCTGTCACTAGGGGGGTCAGACTAGTCCCCGACACCCCTCCGGCTTATAATACAGGAGTGGAACTTGGAAGCCGATGTCCCAGGAAGGGGCCTGTCACTAGGGGGGTCGGACTAGTCCCCGACACCCCTCAGGCTTATAATGTAGGAGTGGAACTTGGAAGCCGATGTCCCAGGAAGGAGCCTGTCACTAGGGGGGTCGGACTAGTCCCCGACACCCCTCAGGCTTATAATGTAGGAGTGGAACTTGGAAGCCGGTGTCCCAGGAAGGGGCCTGTCACTAGGGGGGTCGGACTAGTCCCCGACACCCCTCCGGCTTATAATGTAGGAGTGGAACTTGGAAGCCGATGTTCCAGGAAGGAGCCTGTCACTAGGGGGGTCGGACTAGTCCCCGACACCCCTCCGGCTTATAATGTAGGAGTGGAACTTGGAAGCCGGTGTCCCAGGAAGGGTCCTGTCACTAGGGGGGTCGGACTAGTCCCCGACACCCCTCCGGCTTATAATGTAGGAGTGGAACTTGGAAGCCGATGTCCCAGGTGGCTGCTGGTGTCAAGGGTTTGTTTAGGGTTTAGGGTTTGTTTCGGAGTGCTTCAGCTGCACTTCAGCTACACCTTGATCGGCTGCTTTGGTGGACGGCAGTGGTAAGGGTCACACTTCTACGGGTCACAGCCCTGAGTGGATTGCCCTCAAAGGAGCGCTTTGCCCCAGATGGCTGCAGGTGTCAAGAGTCGATTACAGGGTGCTTCAGCTGCAATTCAGCGACACGTTGATCGGGTGATTGGGTGGATGGCAGTGGTAGGGGTCACACTTCTACGGGCCGCAGCCAAGAGTGGATTGCCCTCCGAGGGGCCCTTTGCCCCGGATGGCTGCAGATGTCAAGAGTCGATTATAGGGTGCTTCACCTGCAACTCAGCGACACGTTGATCGGGTGATTGGGTGGACGGCAGTGGTAGGGGTCACACTTCTACGGGTCGCAGCCAAGAGTGGATTGCCCTCCGAGGGGCCCTTTGCCCCGGATGGCTGCAGATGTCAAGAGTCGATTATAGGGTGCTTCAGCTGCAATTCAGCGACACGTTGATCGGGTGATTGGGTGGACGGCAGTGGTAGGGGTCACACTTCTACGGGTCGCAGCCAAGAGTGGATTGCCCTCCGAGGGGCCCTTTGCCCCGGATGGCTGCAGATGTCAAGAGTCGATTATAGGGTGCTTCAGCTGCAACTCAGCGACACGTTGATCGGGTGATTGGGTGGATTTCGATGGTGGGGTTACAGCCCCGATGCTGATTCTCCCCACTTGGGTGTGCGGCCTAGGGGGCGTGATTGATGTCCTGTTTGTCTTTTAGAGGGTCTGCAGAATCTTAAAATCAGCTCAATTACGGCACGAGCTGAGGGGGCTGGGTTCAGCAAGGCCAACCGTAGGCTGGTCTGAGATTGAATGAGGTTACTAAATTTGAATTCGAATTGCTTGTTTGTGCAGTGGCATCCTCTCGGTGCTGCCTTGGATCACAATGGCGATCACCGCCAACGTGGGCGGATGGATAGCGGACACCATGGTGGAGAGGGGTACAAGTGTGACCACCGTACGAAAGGTGTGAGAAGGGTGTGGGGATGGATATGTGTGGGGATGAAAAGGTGTGAGTCGGGCATGTAGTGTGACCTAGTACATGTTGTGAAGCAGGGACTAAAGCAGTGCAGGTGCTTGAATCTTACCTTGACTGCCTCCTTTCGGTTATGGATTGGTTGTTGTTTTGCATTGCTGCCCTCTGAACAACGAATCGGCCAAAATTCTTTACCGGTATGTCGTCTGAAAAGTGGCGCCTAGAACGAACGTCCTTCTGTTTTAAAGAATGTACACCTCGCCCTTTTTATATCACCAGAATGACTGGATGAGGTGAATCATGTTCATAGTTTACAACGTTTCAACCTTCAACGTTTTGATGGTGAAGGGGGCATTGATGGGTGTCTGCTGGGCCAACAAAGCACACCCATAAGAGAAAAGCACCGTGAGGAAGTTGCTTCTTTCTTATTGCCTCGTGGTAACGGCCCGGATGTGGCTACGGCCCCAAGCTGCGCTGTTTCCTCAACCTCCACGCCCTAATAGGGCGTAGCTTTTTTATTTTTATTCTTGGGTGTGTGCAGGGGGTTCTTGGTATTGAGCCTCTGTTGGACCTTTGTGGGTGGGAGGAGTGTGGACTGTGGAGGGAGCAAGGGAGGACATGAATGACATCAAGAATTGTGATGTTAAGATGTGGATTGTGATATTAGGATCCAAAACCTGTTTGAATCTGGATTATGATATCGGAATCCGAAAAGTGATGTTTGGATCTGGATTGTGATCTTACATCCAAAAAATGATGTTTGGATCTGGATTGTGAAGTTTGGATCCAGATTGTGATGCTTGGATCTACAGTGTGATGTATGGACCGAATTGCCACACCCTGATCAGGACCATGGATTCAAGCAGTGCAGGTGATGCAGAATATTGGTCTCAAAGGTCCGGAATTTGAATTTCAAAACGGTTTTTGTGAAGTTGGGATCCGGATAATGATGGGTCTGGATTCCCTGATCTTTTATGTTCACAAAATATTTGTCCTGGTTCTTCCGAATGTCCACTTTCGAGGACGGATTGTGAAGTGATCCGGATTATGTTTGGATTCAGATTTGATGGCAAGATCCAGATTGTGATTTTGGATCCAGATTGCTACATTCAGACACAGATAGATAAATCTGGATTTGTATTGTACCTACTTAACCCATACCCACTTAATCACCCATTTCATCCAAACCCAGAAAAATACACGACAGTAGATGCTCTGACAAACGGCTTCATTGGCCTGGGGATCAGTAAAGCTCAGGCAGTGGCACTCAGGTTCAGTTTTTGTGACATTGCGACCCTGGTCCCAAAAATATTTTAAACACACGCACACACATAAATTGTGCAGGTGATGCAGACGATCGGCTTCCTAGGGCCGGCATTTTTTCTCAGCCAGCTCAGCGGGGTCACCACGGCCACCCAGGCAGTGCTCTGCATGATGGGCGCTCAGGTGGGATACAAATGACCGGTTGTGTAGGTGGGATTCGAGGGACCGGTTTCGTAGATGGGATTCGAATGACTGTTGGTGACTAGGTGGGATTGAGATGAGTGGAGGTGGGACCGGGATTGGTGGGAGGCAAATGACCGGTAATGAAGTGGAATGGTGGAATAGGTGTTCACTGCTGCATGGCTTGGTAAGTGTGATGAAGTGGGTATTTTGGTTAGGGTTTATGCTCTCAGGCATGACGGGTGCTTTTAGGTGGGTATGTGTTTCAGGGGTCAGGGAACGAAGGTATGACGCGAGCCCAGATGGGTAATGGAGCACAGGCGGCATGTCCCTCGCCGCAGTGTCGCCTTAACCATTAATCCTTGACCGATTACACAATGGTGCAACCCCATCAGGGCATAGAACTTGAACCCCTACCCTGAGGAGGTATGGCCCAAGCAAAAGCCTTTCCCAAGAAGAGGGGGGGCTCTTGGGCCTGCATGGTCGGCCCATCAGGGCATAGCACTTGAACCCCAACCTTGAGGAGGTATTGCGCGCAATGGTGCTGTAATGTCTCCCCTGCAGGGCCTCGATACCTCAACCCTTATCCCTTATCCCTGTAACCTGGTATTGCCCCTCACGCAGGGTCTCTACCCTTCACCTTAGCCCTGAACCCTGGCAGGTCTTCCTTATGTAGCCTACACCCTACGCTCTTAGCCCTAAACCCTGGTGCTTCCCCGCGTGCAGGGCCTAAACCCTTCGCCCTAAACCTTGATACACCCCCCTGCAGGGTCTGAACCCTTCACCCTTTGCCCTTAACCCTGATATGCCCCCCATGCAGGGTCTAAACCCTTCACCCTTAGCCTTAACCCTGATACGCCCCCCCTGTAGGGCCTAAACCCTTCACCCTTATCCCTAAACCCTGATACACCCCCCCTGTAGGGCCTAAACCCTTCACCCAGAGCCCTAAACCCTGATGCGCCCTCCCCCCGCCCTCCATGCAGGGTCTGGATGCCTTCTCCCAGTCCGGCCTTTATTCCAACCACCAAGACATTGGCCCTAGGTACTCCGGAGTCCTTCTAGGCATGTCAAACACCGCAGGAGTGCTGGCAGGCGTACTGGGCTCGCTGGCAACCGGATATATCCTACAGCATGGCAGCTGGTCGCAGGTATGGAGGGCACCATGTACTACTGAGGTGTACTGCTCCCGGAAGGGGGGGGGGCTGCCGGGGTCACATCCTGCAGCATGGCAGCGGGTATGGAGGCCGGTCATGATG
This sequence comes from Limnomonas spitsbergensis, assembly GCA_037349105.1. Classification (NCBI taxonomy): domain Eukaryota; kingdom Viridiplantae; phylum Chlorophyta; class Chlorophyceae; order Chlamydomonadales; genus Limnomonas; species Limnomonas spitsbergensis. The sequence goes on from JAYJMM010000113.1 coordinate 2,856,544, forward strand.
TTTGTGTGTGGTGCCTCGTGCTGGACTGCTTGGTGTGGCTCATGTGGGTCAAGTGTTGTCATCTATAGTGTGGTTCAAACCTGGTTGAATGCTGTCCGTTGCATTGCCGATTAGGTCTGCAACAAAAAATCTGATCAGGGGTGCTCGTCATGCCGTTTTTTTTACCCTTTGCCGCAGGTGTGGGATGTGGCCATCGGCCTGTACCTGTTTGGGACCGTCGTTTGGAATCTGTTCGCGACCGGCGAGAAGATCTTTGACTGATATCTTTGACAGGCAGCTGGAACCTGTTCGCAACTGACGAAAAGATCTCTTGGACCTTGATGTCAATGGACTAGGAGGATCCAGCTAGATCCAGCAGGATCTAACAGGATCCAGCAGGGTCTAGCAGGATCCAGCAGAAGATATTTGTCTTGAGCTCTACCTCTGATTGGGAATGGACCGAGATGATCTTTCTCTGAGCATTGACCAGGAGGGTGGTTGGGGATGCGGCAAGATGCATGCCAGAAATACGGCTGGTATATTTTCCATGGCATGCAGCCTGAACGACGTAGTATGGGTCTATGGGATATATGATCTGCGGTACAGCCCGTGGTACTACGGGTTGTGGAACGCGGAACAGCATCAAGTACAGGTGTGGGCGCTTGTGTGTACTTTAGCCTGGAATACGGCTGAGGACCCTGGTGTGTACCGTGTGCTGAGTGTGCAGGATAGTAGGTGATTATTTAGAGACAGGTGGTTTCAATAGACATAGTTTTTTGGACGAGGGGTGGCCGGCATGCAGCTGCCGCTGCTTGATTTGATTGGGTCTAACAAACGAGGCCACCCAGAGATTGGCTTCCCTTTGCTGACAAGGTGTGAGAGCAGGCTGAGGCAAGCCAGACTACTGCATCGGGCTCTAGCCTGGTGGCGTTTAATTTGCTCGGTGGGTCTGCAGGATCCAGCAGGAATTGACCAGGAGAGGGGCTGACCTTCTTCGGATGATTGTTGGGGTGGTGGGTAGTGGCTGCTTTTGGGTAGGGGCTGGCGGCTTGGTTAGGCGCCTGAAGGGCTAGACCTCAGAAAGTATTTCGGCCCACGGCGATTTGGTTAAACCGATTATAACCGATCCTCCAAATTGTATGCGCCGGTGCTGGTACCGGTACAGCTAAGGATCACATTTCATGAATGGTGCAGGGTTCTTGAACACTTGGCTGTGGCTACTACCTGGTGGCTACCTTCTTGGCCAGGGCAAATTATATGCGCCTTGTCGAACTGATCTCAGTTCACCCCTCTGAACACTGGGCACTGAGCACACAATTTTGTAAATACGAATTCAAATGTACGAAGAGCTGTAGCGGTGCTGGTGTGGGGGCTGCATGTGGTGCATTTTGAAAATAGTGCCAAACAATGATCGGGACAATGACCAAGACACCCACAAAAACACGGAATTGGACATCTGCACTCTTCAAATTGCTAGAGGCCTAATTGCTTATCGGACAGTTGTCCACAAAGAGCTTACAATCGAAACCTCGACATATCAAACCAACGTTTCACAATCCCGAGATAAAATACCCACCCTAGGACAGGACCACAATTTTGGTCAACAACATCTTAATCGAGCAGCCCCTCAGAATTGAGACTGGGCATCAACACGGCAACACGCGAATCGCCACCAAGAGGTAGTCAGATAAGACTTGTGTTAGTGTGCGGGATCATCAAACACGTAAGAACCATCCGCGCACGAATTCTACCACGCAACAGAGAATCCCTGTTTCCTATCTTAATGCCTATGCTAACAAACATAAAAATAAAACAACTCAAAAGCAGTTCATGCAATGGATCAGGAGCTTCCTAGGGTGAGCCACTTTTTCCGTAAAGAGGTTTGGGGTTCACCGAGGTTTGCCTTGAAAGCCGAAACATCAATACAAGCAGTACCTTTACTGTACCAATATTACAATATTATTACAAGTTTAAAGCTCCCAAGAGGGCAAGTCAGTGTTTCTATATTCGTGACTCAGCCACAAGTCAGCTACACTCCAGCCGGAGGCCCCATTCGTGGCCAGCCTGGACGCGTTAGTCACCAGCCTAGCTGGCCGGTCCAGGTTGGGTCCTAATTGGTCCTAATTGGCGGCCGCTGGGCGGCCCGCCCAAGCTGAACTTGTTGCCAAAATAAGAAACACTGGGAAACCTTCTGGAGGCACTAAGCGGGGTGGGTGGTGGGACTGGTGGCTGGGCTCTTACTCCTTGTCCAGCGCGTCCCTGAACGAATCCCCCCCGCTGCTACAGCATTCGTCCGTATCCCCAGCCGTTCGGGCACCGCCCACCGCTGCCACGTCATGCCTCACTGCCGCCATTCCCGACGCCACCGTCCCGTCAGAAGGCAGCCCCTGCCTCCTCCAGCGCCGCAGCCGCCGTCATCGCTGACGGAGCACCTGGCCCTCGGGGCCGGCGCCGCCTCCGCACCCCGCTGCTGCCGCCGCCATGCCGCCGGAACTGCCTGCACCGCAACGCCAGCGGTGCAGCAGAGCGTCGTCATCTGCAGATCCGGGCCTTCGCTGATCGAGCGCGTCAGCACGCAGTACCACACCGGCCCGTCGATCAGGATGGGCACGGAGAGGCTCAGGTGGTACGCCTCGGCGGCCATGTAGATGCCCTTGGCCAGCATCATGGTCCATACGCGTAAAGACACCTTGCTGGTAACAATCGCCATGACGGCAGACGGCGCCAGGCCCAGCAGCGACAGCGCCAGGAGAACCAAGCGGTACAAATGCAGTGCAACGCCCATGTCAGCACCGAGCAGCCGGCGGGTGAGCCCGCTGGTCGCCGCCGCCGCCTGCAGCCGCCGCGCACGGAGGCCGTTGCGGCGGCGCGACACGTGCACCAGAAGCACTACATAGTAAGGGAGGGACCATAACAGCTAGTGCAGCATGCGGCAGCTTCAGCGCGCTGTTGAACTGCTCGTTGGGGCTATCGAGAAGGGTCAAGGGCGCCTGCTGCTGTCGCCCCTGCTGTTGCTGTTTTAGTGCCTGCTGCTTCTGATGTTGCTCCTGCTGTTGCATCTGGAAGACTGGAAGGAGAGATGATGGCTTAAGCAAGTAGATAGGTCCGCCGGGAGACGTGATTTTGAGGGCAGGGATTTGTGCTTGGGGGGGAGAGAGTGATGTATAAACAGGTGGTAATGACGAACAGGGTCCAATTTGCATCGTCTCCGCCATGCCACTCTGAGGCGAGTGCGTGCTGAGACACTGTGTTGTGCTCTGATTTCGGTTTTGTGCTCTGATATCGGTTGTGTGCTCTGATATCGGTTTTGTGCTCGGAATGACGGTATCCGTTTCCGATACGGAGCGGAAATGAGAAGCCCTCTAAGGCTTTAGCGCTACGGTCGACGAGCGGTTGGGAGGAGAGTTAGATCGAAAAAACAATCGGGACGATTGGGCCAACATGAGGGGGCTTACATTTGTGCTTAAGCCCCCCCCTTACCAGTCGCCGTCGCAGTGTCGTTGGCGGTTGGGTCAATTAGGTTTCAAACCTAGGAGCCGAACTGCTAAACTGGCGTACGGCATTTCAAATATCGTATTCCACAAGCCACGCTCAGGCGTTTCCTTTCTTTATTTCTTGGCAATGACGGGCAGCCAAATCAATGAATTCAATGCCATGACGACAGGACACACCTGCAGCTTGATTTCGTATCGCCTCGAAGCAGCATGTCTGACTTCCCCGGTGTCTGTCCGTGGTGCCTGACCTTCTATAATGGACTCTCAATTGTTTTCGCGTCACACGTGATGTACCGGTATGGCGTTATATCACCCCACAGCTGACCAACATCACTTGCGTCTTCATGCGTGCTGTTGGCGTGCATTGGATGGGTCGCGGACCCAACTGACTCAGCTGAAGGTGACACTTTGAATGTGCCATCCAGGGTGCCATATTTGCCCTATCATCACACTGAAAAGTGGTGAAAGATTGCATTTAACTAGGACCATCAACTGGGATGCCATGTCCATGATTAAGGGGTCCAATTTCCGGCCCCCCACATGCCCCCCCTCTTCCCTCAATGAACAACACTATAGCATGTCCAACCTTCACACAGCCCCCCTCCATGCATCAGATCTCCCACACGCCCCCTCCATCTGTGCCATGTACGCCCGCCCGTGGAATCAACACCCTGGCTCTCTGTCATGTCTGTATGCCTTAATTTGACGACTCCTCTCAATCAGACGTCAACAACACCCTCGCTTGCTTCAAAGCAACGTCTTTCACCCCCCCCCATGCAGGGGGAATCCCCAACGTCAGGGGGTCTCACTCACTCACTCCATGCCATGCATGCGAGCGTCTCCATGAGCGCAGTCTTCTCATCATGCATGCATCCATGATCAGCACACTCCCTCCATGCATGCCCTGCATGCATGCACGCATTCACGGATTGATGCATACAAATAAGCTCAGGTACACTCCTGACTCCTCTCCCACCTCCCATGCATGAAGTATGCCCCTTTGAGCTCAGACCCTTATCCTTCTCCCATGAATCTATGCCCCCATGCCACAATGACCTCACCCGCTCACTCCATGCCAGACAAGTAAGCATGTCCATGCCTGAGAATAGTCCCTCGCCCTCCCCCCCCCCGCCAAATCATAGGGGATGCACCAGTAGCAGATCGAGTTTCCGGTTGAAAACTGCAGGCACAGAACCTCGCACAACCATGAAAACCCATGCAAGCACGAAAACTGCTCCCCCCTACACGTCAACCTCAACATGCAAACCTCAGCATGTGAACATCAGCATGCAGTCCTCGACCTAGTTTAGGGTTTAGGGTTTAGTTGCAACCCTAGACACGCAACCCTCAACCTGCAATTCTCAGCCTAGTTTAGGGTTTTGGGTTTACCTGCAACCATGTGCATGAAACCCTCAACCTTGCCTGCAATCTTCAGCTTAGTTACGGATTTGGGGTATACATGCAACCCTGCTCATGAAACCCTCAACCTTGCCTTTAAACCTCAGCCTCGTTTAGGGTTTGGAGTTAACATGCAACTCTCTGCACATGTGGTACAACGCCGGTGGCATCCATACCCAAACGTTGAGGGATCAAACCCGCCGAACGATCCTCTCTCTCCCCTGGTCTAGAATGCTGGGTTCTATGTTCTTGTCCCCTCACATAGGAGGATGGCGTGGCTGCACCATGGTCCTAGCTGTGCATGGTAGCTGGAACTGAGCATAGTCATTCCTTACCTGCCCCACGCGGCCGAGCGTACAGTAGGGCCCAGCGGGTATGCACTGTTCTAAACATGCAATCCTGATCACACAACCCTCAATACCTCGACATGAAAACCTCAAACATGCAACCCCACCCTGAAAACCTCAACATCGGTTTAGGGTTTAGGTACCCTAACCCTGCCCCCAAATATAAACCCTTAACCCCTTCAGGCCCTCTACCGCTGCGTTGCAAAAAGATGCACACAGCATCTCAAGATGCAGAGAACAAGATGCAACAAACCCGATTCGAGCCCAGCCCGCCGCCGCGAAAGTCGATTGGGGGTAACTCTAGCTGTCGTGTTGACACATGCCCAAGCAACATCCTTGGTTGACTATGCAAGAGGCCGCCAGTCAGCAGCCAGGAGGTAGGTGGGAAAAACCCATCGGCGTTTCGGCAAAGACACGTACAACTGTGGCCGAACTGCAAAAACTGGTGACGTTGGGCATTTATCGGGGAGTTGGTCATCTTCAAAGGCATGGTTGACTCAAGCAGTTGATGCCCCATGTCATCGACAAGAAAAATCTTGCTCATTTCGTTTCTGCGGTCAAGAATTTTCCGCCTCCCTGAGAGTTACTGTTCGTTATATTTGTGCCAAGTGCAAGCAACCTCAGGACTGATGGGGGCATGTCCAGACCGGTATACTGTCTTTGGCCCATGCCCCGCCCATGCAGCGAGGCATCACTGGGCTGTTGATGATTGGGACCCAAAGATTGATGGGCCTTTGGCCGGAGCGCCAAGCAGGCCTGGCTACGGTCCTGTTCGTGTAGGACGACCACAGGTTTTAGGTGTAATGAGTGATGACACGGTGCCGAGCGGCCGGCCGTGGCTGGGGTGTTTGTGGCTGGGGCTCTGCCACAAGAGCCACCCTGTTTCAGTCCTTCAGATTGTTCGTCTGCCTGTCTGTCTGTCTGTCTGTCTGCCAGTCAGTCATCAGTAGTGTTGACTGGGCCAGGCACCTGACCACCAGCCATGGGAACTTTGTATTCTACAAAACTTCAACAAGGCACCCGAATTTTTGACAAGTATTTCGCATTGGTCAAACAAAAGAAGCTTAGATACAAAATATTGAGTTGCAGAGGTGTAGCTGAAGGCTAGACAGGCAGACATCTTTTGGGAAATAGGCGCGGGAAGTTTATGCACTCACCCAAGCAAAGCTGCAGCCGTAGGTCAGGATGTGGCTGAAGCGAAGCCGCATCGCATAGAATGAGCAGCTAGCAGCCACCGGTTGAATTATTGGATTTGGAGACGTGGGTCTCGCGTGTGCCGCGCGCAGGCATGATGACATACTGTTAGCATATGCGTGGCCGGGCACTCGCCACTACTACAATGATAGTGGTCTGTTGAAGCTGCTAGTCACGGGGAGTTAGTTACTGCCCTGAAGTCATATTGCAACCCCATTTGTATCAGTCATGTTTGTCTGGGCTTACGGTATTCTGCATTGGAGCGATCCATCCGCATCGTGAAATCCGTGAAGGCAAATGTGCGGCGCAGCGGTATCAGCGTACAAGGGAGCGTATGTCATTACCTTCTACGCACCTGCCTTCGGGTCTCACGTTTTCTCGGTAAGAGCGATCGACCGCATCTTTTTCGCTTGCACCAGGATAAAGCTGGAAACAAAGCTTGACTCTGCACTTCGTTTCGCGCGACAGTGCAAAATGAGAGGTAATACCGATAATTATATGCACTGAACTAAATTATCACTGAGAACTCCTGTGCTGCTGCGATCCACGACCCATGATCCCACTCACGACCGTGCCTATTGATCTGTCCGATGTTGTGCACTTGTGCCCGACGAACAGCAGGAGAGGAGTTCATTAGCATCGTTTCTAGCGACTAACCTGTTTTCCATTTGCACTGTTGACTGTTGTCATCAGGATCGATGTTCCTCCAGGGCGCCTCCGCATGCGTGGCACTGCTCATCATCGGCACCTTCTGCAGCCTCGAGTGCGAAGCAGTAAGGGCACCCAGCCATCCTGACAGGCACAGGTGAGTTCACAGGCAACGTTATCTGAATTCTTAATATTGCCAGGGTTGGATGAGACATCTGTGGGCATCATGCTTGGGCTCTGCTAAACTGAAGGGGGTTGAATATAGTGTGCACTTGATCAGATTCAACAGGCTGTTGGACAATCAACAGCCCTTGGGCAGTAGGGCAGCCTATGAAGACTTGACCCTGATCGGTCAACGGCCCAGGTAGCTGGTCTTGCCCAGGTAGCGTATCTTGCTGCCTCAGGTTCACACGGCCGGCGGCCCAGGTAGATAGCAGGGCTTGCTGCCTCAGTGAGGCCCATACGGCCATAGGCTGTGATATCCCGAACCATAGCTTAAGCACCCTGGTAAAAGGAACAATTTACGGTCGGTAGCCCGAATATCAGCGCTTGCTGCACCAAACAGAACTAGCCGGGTCGTTTTTCAAGTGCAGCTGTTGCGTTTGTAAATAATAAAATAAAGAGCGAGGCTTTTGTCTCAGGGCTTCCTACACCAAGCTGTAGCCGTAGCCGTTGTAGCTGGATTTATTTTACCTGAAGCACCCTAAAGAAATGCACTTATCTTGACGACACTACCAGGATGGCTGCTGAGTGCCTTCAGTCCCTCTGTTTAGCTTCTGCGCCTCAGCGCCACGCCAGTGCAACGCCGTGTCGCTTTGCAAGCATGTTTATAACGGTGCAAACCCGCTGGGCCCTGCTTTGCAAGCATGTGATACAGAGGGTCATAACACTCATTCTTGCCCCATGAAAGTGACATTTAAACACAGAAATGCATGAGCATGGGGTGAAGTTTTACAGTCTAGCAGGTCGATGCTTGGGACAAGTGCCCGTAAACTGGATTGGGCACTAAATGAAGTATGACTGTGAGCGAAAAAACAGTGACCCCCCTGGGCAAGCAACCAACACACAACCAAAAGCCAGCGGCGTGGGAATGAACCCAAAAGCCAGGAAAATAAGCCCCAATTACAAAACCTGACGATGTAACATAGGGTGAAAGGTGCATTCATTCTGAAACCTCCTCACCCCCCATAACACAGCTTTGAGGACAAGATTCGTGAGCTGAGGGGGGCTGCGGCCAACCAGGCGAACGCAGCAGGAGGCAGGCTGCTGTCAGCCCTGAATATGGCCGAAGACATGGACCTATCGGAGATAAGGATCCCAAGGGAGACACTTTCCGCCGCAGGCGCTTACGGTGGCTATGGAGCTTACGGGGCTTCTGGAATCTACCTCACGCCTGCTTATTCCCCATCCTACGCCCCCGCATACCCTAGCTCGGCACCTTCTTATGCTGCTACCCCTGCGTACTGAATGTGAGAAAGAAGTGTTCGAACAGTCTAACTCTCAGCCTTGCCATGATACTGGTACCGCAGAACTTTTAGGAAGCTTTTCGCCCTTTGCCATGTCGCTTCTAGTATAATTTTATAAACTAGGAAGCATCCTAGCTCTTCTGGATGCTACGAGTATGAACTTTCCGAATTCCTCTTCTGGAACTTCCTGTGACTCAATAAAAGCTCTGTTCTTGAGAGCGTTGTAATTCGGAGGAGATGAGGCTTCCCGCGTGAACTCTTTTAAGTAACTCCTGCGGTTATGGGCTCCTGCCCCTGCCTTTGGGAAGCCATGCGTCCGAGTGCATGACTGTTTTTGTAGGGTGCTTCAGATACATCACGGCCTATGGATGAGTGCACCTGGCGCAGCAAGGCGCGCTTGGGCCACAGGCCGTAGATTGATAAATAATACTGGTATCCATTCACACTGTTTTGATTCACATTGTTCATACCTGCACAGAGCCCTCCGGCCTCTGGCCAAGGGCTCCCTGTGTGGCCAGGTACTATGCTGATTTTGCCTGCGGCAGTGCACTGTCCCAATGCATGACCATGGTGCAGCCATGCCACCCTCCCAGTATTTCGTCTTTCGTGACTGAGCTACCTGTCAGCCCCTGATGTCAGCTACATTCCAGCCTCTGGCTAAAGACCGCATTTGTAGCCAGCCATGCGGCCATGCTGCTTTGGCCACCAGCCATAGGCCGGTCCAGGTTTGGTCCAAATCAGGCCTTCGGCGGCCGCATGGCGACCTGTGGAAGGTCTCGTAGCCGAAAAAAGAAACACTGCACCCTCCTACCAGTATATGAGGGGACAGTAACGTGGAACCTAGCAATCCGATCCAAGGTGCGGCTATGCACACGGCATCCTGAGTTTAGAATGGTGCATACCTGCTGGGCCCTGCCAAATGCTTGGCAGCGTGGGGCTGGAAGGGATTGACGAAGCTCAATTCCAGGTACCATGCACAGCCTGGATCATAGTGCAGCCATGCCATCCTCTTTTGTAAGGGGGGGCAGGAACATGGAATCCAGCGATCTAGGCTGGGTGACAGAGAGGATAGTTTGGCAGGTTCGACCCCTCCAACTTTGAGTGTGGATGCCACCAGTCAATAACGTTACACCTCTGCCCAATGCCACCAGTGTTGCATCCTATGTGATGGGGCAGGATCTTCTGGCGTCATGCAAGTCACTCGTCCGACTACTTGAGGCAATGGCGGTCTGTTTGGCCAGTCCAAGGTTGGATCGAGCTTCACTTTCCCCGGTAGTTCATTTCAGGGTGCATTCCGGGGGTTCAGTCGGTTAATATCTGAATTTGGCCACACGGCCCACGCGTATTTCGGACACTTTTTCTGTAAAAACGTATGCCGACAGTGAGGATCAAACACTGGGGTGCGTGGCGAGGTGTGTCGATTATGACTCAAGTAACTGAAGCAGTCATCCCCGTACGACGCAGTTTTGACACTTTTTCTGTCTATGAAATACGCGCGGCCGTCACATGGCGTAGTCATGAATCCATCGCCTCTGTCACCTGCTCAGAAGTTTCAGTTTTTGCGGGTTTACGCGAGACACGTTGTGGGCACACGTTGGCGCGAACGCGTTGGTGGCACTACAGATACAGACAATTCAGAGGGGATTAAGGGGATTAACTTCCTCATTTCGGTACCTTGCACTGCTTGCTGTGGTGAGAGTCTGCAAATATCCCACGATGATGCGAGGTGCGGAATGCCTGCGGGATGCGCATCGTCACAGCGGCTTGCCGAAAGGCTTGGTTCAATTGTGATCTGTATTTTGATGTAAATTGATGACACTTCTTGAACTTGCATCTTGAAGTTTCTCTTTTGTCACGGGGCACGTTCGTCTTGGCCCTACTGGCCTGGGCTTACACTGCGTGCGAGGCTGCCAGGGGGTAAGTCTGATAGCAATTATACTATATTTGCATCGCTGCACCCGAAACATCTAGACAGAGTGAACATGAGCAGGGCTGTCAAAACGAGCACATTCAAAAATTACGCAAGATTTGGCGAATCCAATGGACTCTGGGTTTTCTCCGGGAAGGCACATCTGGCCACCCTCCATTTCGCAATCAACGTCAGCATGAACTCTGAACTGCACGCCAAGCATGCATATTTACTTGTAATTGGCTCGTCCATAGGCATAGCCGCATAGGGTTACCAATTCCTGCATGCCGCTGATCAGAGGGGTTTACCAAGCTTAACCCGTGTTGCTCGTTTGCATGCGCCGCACATCCCTCTGCAGTGGAAGCTTTGATGAAAAAATCAAGGGTCTGAGGCAGGCTGCAGCGAGACAGTCCGCACAAACCAGCACCAGGCTTCTGTCAGCCCTCAACCAGGCGGATGACTTTGATCTGACTGAGCTCAACATTCCAAGGCGAGCTCTAGCTGGCGTTGGCTACGGTGGCTACGGAGGCTACGGACCTTACCCTCCCGCCCTTGGAATGTACCCCCCTGTCGCCTCCCCCACGATCTCTCCTCCTATGTTGTCACCCGTCCTTGACATCGAGCCCCCCATCACCCCCGTCATGGGCAAACTCGTTGTCTCTGTTATGGTGAGGCGGAGAATTCTTCTGCTTTCCAAGCCTGCATGATGCTGATGCAGGATGAGTCCTGATCAATCAAGACAAGGTGCTGTTGCAGAGCCTTCTCTCCTGCTCTAGCTGTGGTTTCCCTGCATATCCCTGTAGTTGCCCTTCACCCGATCCCTCCTGCAGCCTGCGTCCCCTATTAGGTTCAGCCTACAGGTTTTTCCTGCTAGGCGTACTTCACCTTGCTCCACATCTCGATAAAGTGTACTTCACCCCTGTTTTCCTTGTTAGGTGCACTTCACCCTGGCATTCAAGTTATATGACCCCTGAATCCCCTTCAATGTGTGCTTTACCCTGCATTCCCCGTCAGGGTTTACTTCACCCTTGCATTCCCTTCAGTTGTGCTTGACCCCTGAATCCCCTTCACCACGCAATACACCCATGCATTCTCTTCCAGTCACACATTATCCCTGAATCCCCTTCAACGTGTACTTTACCCTTGCATTCCCTTGAACTTGTACTCGACCCCTGAATCCCTTTCAAGCTAACATGACCCCTGAATCCCCCTCAACGTGTAATTTACCCTTGCATTCCTCGGTAGGTGTACTTCACCGCTCAGTCGCCCAACGTGGGATGCACCATAAGCAAGATGCTGGACGTGGCGCTGATGTCTGCCTTGGGTTTCCAATTTCAGCCTGTTGCTTGCGTTGATGACATGTTTGGAAACCAGCTGCAGGTCCTTGTGCCGCTTGGACAGGTGGGGAAGTGTGGGGGGGAAATGGGGGAGATATGGTGGTGGGAGTGCGGGTCTGTGTAACCAGTCTGCTATGGGATTCCAGTGTGCGACTGTTGCCTGCGTTAGTGACATCTTTGGCAACCAGTTGTAGGTCTACGAGCCTCTGCAACAGCTAGGGAGGTTAGGCGGTCGGCACTCGGCGTTGCTCATTTCAGCGGGTGCCGTGCCACCTCTGGTGGGCCCGCCGGGTGCCCACCATTGTGCCCATATGGATCAAGCCTTGACTGGTGTCCCAAGCTGCAGGCACCTTGTTGCACTAAGCCCTGCCTCTGCTACTGGCATTGGCTTTGACACCTATTTTCCTAGTTGATCTCAGGGCACGCGGGACCACCGCCTGGCAGGCCGCATCAGCCACCACTAGGCTGACTTAGACCGGAGGCCTGATCAGCAGGGCTTGTTGCACCCAGTCCCCCAAGGCGCATGGGGAATTTACGTGTGGAGGCTCTCATGCCACCCCGTCAGGAGCTTTGCTGACCCTGACCCGGTGTTTATTCGAGTGAGAACCAGACCACCTTGTGCAGGCTTCTGGGCAGCCACCACTGGGCTGACGGGGACCTAACCTGAACAAGGCGACTGCCGGTCGCCCAAGCAGCAGGCCATGCTGCACCAGACCCCACGGCTTTCCGCCAGGATGAAGCTGAAATGTGCTTTACAAAAGACACTGTTTCTGATCCTTCCCGTCCTCCACTCCCCCATCTGCCCTCAGCTCTCAGCCTCTCCCCCAGGAATCGTTGCTGTGCTGGGGGAGTGGGCCACGGCTCAAAGCTTCTGTGGAGAGGTGTCTCTTGCAGTGTTCAAAAGCGCAAGCTCCGAAACCCCTGATGAAAATGTGAACTACGGGTGTGGGACTGGACAGGCTTTGATGACGCCGATCGTCCCCGTGCCAGAGATGTGCTGCAAGGAGTAGGCCGTTGCTTGTCCGCACCATTTGTCACGGAATAAAATGGAGGCAGGCTGCCGTGAGAAGTGCAGCCAGTATTATGCCGATGCATGTCAGCAAGCTTCGTCAGCCAATAACAGGGTGCCAGGCTGCCGTTTGGGGACTGTCTGGCCAGGTCAATAAGATTTTAGGCTTTGCTGAAGTGCAGATCCATGTATACCAATGTGGCTATGCCCACATGCGAGATCTGATACCGGAAGATCTGGATATCAGATTTTGCTTTTTCGGAATTCGACATCCCTTGTCTGCCCCGCGAAAAGCGTGATACCAAGGAGGAATGCACGATGGATAACTATTTTTACTCCTCTTGAGATGTACATATCCTGTACATATTGATATGTGAACAGGCCCCTTATCTTTCAAATGTTCATAACCCAACCACCGGTAGTTACTTTTGTGCAGACCGGTAGTGTGGATTGAGAACAGCCTAATATGTCCAGTGTTCATCAGTCTTGCAATGGTGTTTGATTACCGGCCCCAGGAGTTCCACAGGAGCAGATCCCACCAACCTTGCACGTGATTCTCAGTTATTGATGTAGTTTAAAGATTTCCATCTGTTTCATTGCGAGGAGTTGCATCTCCAACTGGATTTTTACTCTTCATCGTCCATCTCTACAGATTCCTCTTCTGTCCCTTATCATGGCCATCCTGCCTGCTGCTTCATCCAGCTGGTGTGCATGTCTGCTGTGTGTTGCCACTGTGTACATCTGCTGTTTTTCCATTGCGCATGCGTCGCTGCCCGCTCCTCTCCATGCGCATGTGAAGGAAGGTCACTCGATGCTGTTCAGCCTTGTCCTCAGAAAGTGCATGTTCAATGCACTGTTGTCGAATGCATGTATGCTGTAGTTCCGCACTCTCAAGTATGCATGCACATTGCTTCAATTTATCCAATCAAGGTGCCCTGCCCTGGTCGCCAGGCCTGAAACAGCTGCCAAGTTTCTACATCAGGTGGCTTCTGAAAGAACCCTTGTAGATTTGGGTTAAGAAACTTCAGGAAGATGTCTCTTTCCTTTTGCTAGGACTGAATCAAGCATAAAACAGGAAGGTAAGAAAACAAGGGGTCGCTAGGACGCAAGGAAGTCATGAGATGAATAATTTACCATGCGCCATGGTCCCCCACCCGCATAGACACAGCTCCAGCACTATCAAAAACTAGGGCCTGGTCAATATATGTACAGATCCTCTCAACTCGCAGCGAGTCCACGATTTAGAGCGAGCATAAAGGGACGAATTCAGAGTGGGGAAACCAATCCCTTATAACCAACATCCCCCTACTGGTACTGAGGGGGATTGGGGCCTGTGCGGGAGGTGAACAAAAAAGTGGTCACTCATGTGCTGGGGGGCCTGAGAGCAAGAACAATGGAGGCCTGTTCTCCACAGGAGTATTTGCCCCCCTACAAATCAAGATCTGCAGGGAGAACAAGGCCTATGGGCATCTTCGGATGCAGGACAAGATGTGTGGGGGGGTAGAATGCAGTGAGGGCATGTCATGACGTATCAGCGCACCGCACGGATCAATGCACAGCTCATAGCCGCGACGGGCACCCGTAGTGCTGGGGGTATCCCCGGCCCCCTCCCCTCGGTGAAGAGGTGCAGTGGCATTAGGGACGTAGGGTGCCTTCCCAGGTCATTGGATGGGTGTGGAGGGTCACAAAGCTTTGGAGGAAGCACCAGAGCCAGGCTGCTGCACTAACCCGGGAAGGCATGATAGAACCTGTAGGCATAGAGGGGCATGAGTACGGGTTCCTTGAGCCTCGGGGCCATCTTTCCACAGCGAAGCGATCTCGGCTGAAGACTGTGCCGACTGAATGACTGCGCTAGTAAGCCACGGCGGTGTACGTATGCGTCATGACAGCAAGCCCCGCATGTGAAGTTTTAACAGTCCAACAGAGCATCATATTTAATGCATGGAACATGCATGCACACAAGCCCATGTGCCTGGGTTGTGTGCATGGGGTCGGATTGGGACCGGAGAAGCCAGACATCCCATAGTGAGCGGTACATTAGGCTGGAGGGACCTTTAAGCTATGCTGCCATGGCTTGGGGCTTGGGCACCTGGGCAGCTCCAGAAGCTGCGTGTCCGGAGAGAGCACGCTCTGTGGAAAGAGGGGGGGCTGCCGTGCTTAGGGGCTCAGGGGAGCAGCCGCATTGACACGGGTGGTAAGGAATGGTAAAAGAGCGCCCAGAGATTTATTTGCCTTGCAGATGGTCTGATAGTCACTCCTGGCCAGAGAGTCATGTCTCTGCTCTTGTCCACGATATCGAGTGCCTAACGCTGTCGTTTTTGTCAAGCGACCTCTCCATTTCTCCTCAGAGCGTAATTTCCTTTTGTGATTTCATAGGCTGACAACAATGTCTGCACGCATTCCAATATCTAGCTTCAAATTCGATGTCGCCGTACATTTAGGCATGTCACGGGTGCGGGCGCGTGGCTGTTGCGTGACATGCTTACGCGGGTTGCTTTTTAATACTTAGAGGTCCAATCTCGATAAGAGTTTATAATATTGCCCAACTTCGGACCAAACCCAACCTACCAGTACTTCGCGCCTTCGACAGTAAAATGAGTGGTAAGGCCAGGGGATGGCTCTTGCTTAGCTCAAATAAGGCAGCCGCAGTGGAGATATGGGAGCCTTACAAGCAATAACGCCGGGGCACCACATCAGTCGATCCACAGTCCTTCGAAAATGGCTTCGCTCATCGCACCCCTTCCCTGCTGCCTTTTTGCTTTGCTTTCAGGCCTCCTCCTCCCTCGCAAGTTTGCCATCTTGAGCTTGATCGCCCTGGTGGCTGGTGCTAGCATCTCCTGTGAGGCTGCCCGAAGGCAAGTACCTGACCCCCCCTGTCTGACACACTAGTACCCCATCCGACCTGACTTTCCTTTGCGTCTGTTCGGGCTCAGGACGCACGCCGCTGGTAACACGGACAGGGTTTGGCCGCAGGGTGCCCTGCTTATCAGATGCTGTTATCGCTCGAGTTACTGCTACTGAATACTTAAATGGAACGGCCTCCGTATCCTTAGTCGGACAGTAGCCAGAGAGCGCCCAGGCACCCTGACCTGAACGTTGCATGTGTGGTTTGTATGACTCAGCTTGATGAGCACTCCAGGAGCATGCCAGTTGGACACTGATGACACTGCTGCTCCTTGATGCCACGAATTGGCTAAGACAACTGGGTCAGCCCAAATGTCTATGCTATACACGGTACCTTACTTCAGATACAAGTTCAGCTAAATGATGGACTATGACCGCATGGGGTAGAGTGCAACAAGCCCTGCAACATGGGCGACTGGCCGTAGGACAGATGACGATATGGTTTCCTTCAGCCCTGTGGAGGCCGCCCGGCGGTCCCCCCAAGGTGGTGGTCTGTCGCACACTTATATCAACACGGGTCCATCCTCCACCTCCCCACCCGGACAGGGCTCATGACTGACCAAGCCTGCAACCAGACCAACCTCTCCACAAATTAAAAACAAACGAAAGTGCCAAACAAAACTTGTTTCAAACCCGTTGATGCATTGCGCAGCTTTGATGACAAGATCGAGGGCCTGAGGCAGGCTGCTGCGGGGCTGACCAAGCAAGCCAACAGCAGGCTTTTGTCAGCCCTCCACTATGCAGACGACTTGGACCTCACTGAGCTCAACATCCCTAGGCGATCCCTGGCTGGCGTTGTCAATGGCGGCTATGGCGGCTACGGACCATACCCCCCCGCGTATGGCCCTCCTACCTATGGAATGTACCCCCCTCCCCCTGCACCTTCCCCTATCCCCTCCCCAGTTCCCTCCCCCGTCCCCTCTCCTATCCCCTCCCCCGTCCCCTCCCCCGTCCCCTCTCCTATCCCCTCCCCCGTCCCCTCCCCTGTCCCCTCCCCTATCCCCTCCCCTATCCCCTCCCCCATCCCCTCCCCCATCCCCTCCCCTATCCCCTCCCCTATCCCCTCCCCCACTACCACCATCTCATCTGTTCCTCCTGCACTGATGTGCCTGCCCCCTGGGGACACGAGCTACAAGGTGCTGAGTCCGGTGGTTCCCGGAGGAAATTTCATGTTCACTGCCGCCGAGCCCGGCTCATTCTACCTCTTCTGCCCAGCTCCTGGGCATTGCTCTGGGGTAAGTTGATGGGCTTTGCTTCCTCCCCCCCCAAGTTTTAAGCTTGAGGGCAAGCCCCTAATTTATTAGCTGGGGGGCAAGCCCCTAATGAATTAGCTAGGTGGAAGCCCCCAAGTTATTAGCTAGGGGGCAAGCCTTGTGCTCTATGCAGCGGTGTCGTGAAGCCGTTCTTTGTGGTTCTCCTCACCTCGCTCTGGAGTAAGCTGATGGGGTTTGCTTCCTCCCCCCAAGTTATAAGCTAGGGGGCAAGCCCCTAATTTATTAGCTAGGGGGCAAGTCCCCCAGTTATTATCCAGGGGGCAGGCCTGGTGAGTGGTGAGATCACTGAGATCTACGTGTGGTGTCGAAAAACCGTTCCTTGTGGTTCTCAACACCACCGCATGGATCTTTTTTTTGGATTATGGATCATGGATCATGGATCATCAGGCTTGCCTGCTGGCAATGGTGAGGTGAAACGGTTAACGGAAGATGATGGGATGAGCCTGAACCCCAGCAGGCCGCTGGAGGTTGGGCGCTTTAGGGAGCTCAAATTAATGCAAAATTCTAGCAACGCCATCATTCTAGATCGACAGGGCCTCAAGTCCCCTCCACTGATTCTGACATTTTGTGTGGAGCATACACCAGTGTTTTATTTTACTGCGCACCAGACCACCTTTTGCAGGCCGCTAGGCGGCCACGACTGGGCCGATACGGACCAAGCCTGGACCGGCCTACAGCTGGTGGCCCAAGCAGTAGGGCGTGCTGCACGAGGCTCCCACGGCCACAGGCTGTGACGTAGCTGAAATATAGCTGAATCACCCCAAAATGAGCAGTGGCATGTATGAATGCGGATCTGCTGGCTGACCAATGACATGAAGGCATGCATGAGGTCTCACCTTGTCACCTAGAATCCCTGTGTAATAAGATATTCCATTCAGTGCTGTGAAATGGCGCCGTAATTCAGAAATCGTGCAACTAATTATGGTCACTCACTTGTAAAAGTAGTTAAAATCCGAAATTTGCCTCGGAGTTACAGTGACTGAAACTCAGCTACGTATTTCAGCCACCGTAAGGACCATAATTGGCACAGCACTGACTCCATGCCATTCCTTTTTGTGGTTTTCTTAGGGCATGATCTTCAAGGTCACGGTGTCAGCAGCTGTGGCGGGACACGTGCCTGTGCACGCCATGATTGACAGCTGGACATTTGGATCCTACCCCGACCGCCAGCTCGCCGTTGGTGACATGGTGAGAAATGAGAAGTATATGCGAGGGTTTGGGGTTTTGCACCTTACCGGTAGTACCTAACCCCTAACCCCGACCGCCAGCTCGCTGTTGGTGACATGGTGAGAAATGAGAAGTACATGCGAGGTCTTAGGGTTGTACCTTTCCTACTGACCCTGAACCCCGACTGCCAGCTCGGGGTGGGAAGCACCTGGATCTGTTTAGGGTTCAATCAAAAGGCGGAACCCTGACTAAAACCCCAACTGCCGGCTCATTTGAATTCGCGACATGATGAGAAGCACCTGAAAGTTGAGAACAAAACTGCACACAATTATCAAGATGTGTCATACTTGTATCCTAGCCTCTGATTTGTTCAAGGGTGCACAACATGTGCCTTGACAACATAATCCACCCAATGCCGCTGGCTGCCCCCCCCTCACCCTCCCTGCTTGACCCCAACCCTTATCCCAGAATCCTAAAACGGCCACTGGGTTGGCCACCTGGCGGCCACTGGATTGACCACCTGGTGGCCACTGGATTAGCCACCTGGTGGCCACTTGCATGGTGAACTGGATTGGGCCACTACCTTACCTGAAATGCATGCAAGAATGGGTCAGCCAAACAGCTGCTTTCCTCGGCTTGCAGTGCCGTGTCTCCATCATGTAAGCAATTGAGTCCTTGTCCAGCAGCTTGCTTGTCACCTGTCAGAAGCTTGGATACGCTGTCCACCTTGAAGTGGACCCCCCCCCAAATACTTCTAGAAATACGGTTTGGAATTTCCTTCTGATTAATCAATTTCTTTAGTTATATTTGTAAAACGGCGTTTTTTGCCTGCGCTGTCCACTGCAACGCCATCACAGGGCTGCAAGCCTGGCTTGTCCTAATTTCTACCTTCCTTTTATATTTCTTCCTAGTTTTTCCTCAAGCCTACCTTCCTCCCATGTCTACTTTCCCCCGAGTTTTTCCTCTTGTCTACCTTCCTCCCATGTCCAGTTTTCCTGAGTTTTTCCTCATGTTCAGCTCCCTCTCGTGCTTAGCTGAACATCATGTGAAGCTCTTTCTCATGCCCACCTCTACCTGTCCAGATCCATTTCACCTGGACCGGGTACCACGGAGTGGCTCGCATCTGAGAACAGACTTGAGGCCACAACGACATTATAGAGAAGTGGAGGATGGTCGCGGCAACATCTGTGATGCCGAGCGCCAGTTGTATGAAAGGTGCCAACTTGCCCAGTTCTGCATTAGGAAGTGTGTGGGGAGGCACGTGATTGTGCCAGATATATTTGATCATTTCGTTATTGGGGCGTGCTGAAGATGCAACGTACCAGAGGTGGCACGGAATAAAGTAAGCCTACCATCTGTAGGGCCTGTTATTACGCATGATGACATGAGACGGTGCAGTGGGTAGGCTAATGATCCATTTGACCCAGAAGGAAGGACTGCCCATGATGCACCTCTTCCACGCTATGCTGAATGTAGTACCGGTATGCCAGTGGTTTGAATCGACTATTTTGTGTCATATAATAACCTGCAAGGAGGTATTTTTTTAAGTTTAATGGCCCTTCAAGGCCATTCTTCAACAACGGTTACTTAGTTTATTTAGCCACGTCTGTAGATGACACCCGACGATGTCGGTTGACCCCGCTGGCCCTCATCCTTGATTACCAAACCTCATTTGAAGTGTCTCAGCTACAATTCAGCTACAGCCAGCCTAATGGAAGCTTGGGTTTGAACCCAATCAGCCCAGTGGTGGCAGCTGGGCAGACCCAGAAAGGTGGTCAGGCGCATATGAAAAAACAATGTTGCTTCTAGGTCCTCAGCAGACGCATGCTCATTAATCACTTAGTCATTTCTCTCTCCCCCTGTCTAGATCGCCGTGTTCCATGTACCTGCCTCCTCACATAGGAGGGTGGCATGGCTACACCATGGCCCTGGCTGTGCATGGTAGCTGGAATTGAGCTTAGCCATTCCATACCAGCCCCACGCAGCCGAGTGTTCAGCAGGGCCCAGCAGCTACGCACCGTTCTTAATGTAGTCATTTGGCTGCAGACACATTGTTAAATAGCCTGATGGCATGCAAGTCGAGACTGAGAAACGCCTCACTGTCTTCCAGCTGTCAACTGCCATCTTGAAGGCTCTACGTGACCAGTTGCTGATGATGGAGGCTTCGTTTGGGTCGTAAGAAAGAGGCAGCAACTAGCTAGCAAGAACCATTTGACTGAGCGAAATGAAGGCTCAGGCGAAAGTCCTTACTGTCTTTAAATACTGGCCAGTTTTATTTCAAAGTGCGCGCCAGACAACCTTACGTTTGGATGGACATAAGGCAACCACCACAGGGCCAATGGGGTCCAAACATTTACCAGTGGATGGCTGTCAGCCTGGGGCGTAATGCCTCAGGCACCACCAGCCATAGGCGGTGAAGTAGCTGACATGTTGCTGAAGCGTGCTGACGTGGATATTGGTATCTGCTAGAGCATGGTACCTAAAAGATGGTGCTATGCCTGATGCACTTAACCATGGCATGGTCTTTCACCACATCGTGTCACCTCTGAGCCCTGCCCCACAATAATCGGCCTCATGGGCACCCTACTGTTCGATTGGAGGATATAGAAAGAGAAGTCAGAGGAAAACGATCCAAACGTACATGTGAGCGTTCAGCAAGATCACAGACATCACGCTTGTTTCTTCTTCCTCCCTGGGATCTGGCAATCTTGCAATCCAGCGATCTGGCTGGCAGATCTTGTTTTCTTGTTGAGGCATAGTACCGGTAAGAGAGCCTGCGTGTGCCTTGTGTGGGATCTGACACCCCAGATACGGAATGGTGAAGTCATGCAGTTTTGTGCTTGAAAATGAAAAAATACATGATCCTGAAGCCCGGTTGGCATCTTCATTTTGGAGGCTCAGAAAAAAATGTAAAATTTCCACCATGGACCACTGCCAGACCCACTATGGACCACTGCCAGACCTTTCCACTATGGACCACTGCCAGACCAACAATTGCAGTGCCAGCCGTCCTCTGAGCCAATGATTGAATGCATGAACCTCGGTGTGGAGAGAGCGCAGCAGCAAGCCTTAAGGCCCATGAAGACATAAATGCAGTACAGGCATATACAGTCCAGGTCAACCCTCCCAGGCGACCCTCCCAGCACCCCCCTCAGGCGACCAGAAACAGGACACAACAGGTGAAAGCCCTGTATCTGGAGAGGTACGATTGATTGCAACGTACTAGGTGACACTACTCCTGGTAACACGCACAAAGTTCGCCCAGTCTTCCTTTCAGGGCTGATGGATCTACCTCCTGGACAGAGGGAAGACCTGGAATCACAACGAAAATGTGTGTCATTTTCACAGGACAGGGGAGATTCTGTTTAACAACAGCGAGCACGTGAGCTGAGCGGCAGAGCATCAGACGGAGGGACAGCACAATGATATCGGGGCAGTGCTGTAACGTGCAGATAGAGGGGAAATAAAGAGGGAGGGTCGGTGCTCCTGGGAAGACTGTAAATCAGAGGTCATCGGGATCTTGGCGAGTTGGCGGGTGGCGGACAAGCTTGCACGCTGTGTCTTGTAGGGTTTTTAGGGTTTCAATGTTGCTTTAGGGTTTCAATGTTCTTTTATTTTATGATGTTTCTGCTTCACTTCAGCTATAACTAACTTGGCCCCTGGTCGGCAGGGCTTCGTGCTGCAGGCGTGCCACTTTGGCCCCCCGCTGTGCTACACCTGAGGTGGGTCAAGGACTCAAAGCTTGGTCCCCTTGATTGGCCCAGAGGTGGCTGCCTGGAGGTAGTCTTCAGGCTGGCAGTTGGGTTGAGGGGCAGAAGGAGAACATAAGCCTTGAGGCAAGAGTACCCAGAACTAAGGGCAAAGGACCGAAGCTCTGATTCCGAACCTGAGGCTCAGAAGATGGCCTATTCCTTGAGTCTCACAACTGCCAAGTTACCGGTAGGCGGTAGCAAAACTATGGGGCCTTGGACTACGTGCACTCTTCATCGTATACAAAATCATAAGCATTTTTACTGCTGTAGGTAATTATATTCTGTGAGACTTATGAAACCGGAGTGGCGGAGTTAGTTGTATACTGTTACTTACGTGTAAGCCTGACTTGTGAAGTTTTGAAGCTTAAGTAGACAGTCTGCTGGTGGACATGAAGAGGAGTGGCTGTGAGGAGTCCTTTCAGCCCTGGATTTCCTCGACAACTTCAGGTGACAACCGACACGACTCAAATTCCATCGAGCTCGAAACAGGGTCTCTTCGGGGTCGGAGCAATGTCGGAGCATAGGGGCAAGGGGTCGGAGGAGTGCCTTTTTGTGTACGGACCATAAAACCGAGTGGGGTTTGAGGGCATTCGACGGTGGCAAATTGATGCCTTGGAGGTTGTCCAATAGTTGTGCAGACGAACCGTAGCCATGGCCATGCTTTCAAGCAAGTCTGCGATGAGGGCGCTGGGCGTCTCCCGCCCTATGGCTGCGAAGCCTCTGCTTACCTCCCGTCTCCTGAAGACTGGAGCGGTTTCCCCCATGAGGGTGCGTCTTTCCTACTACGATTAATGAGCCTATAATTATGCATCTCCCTTGATGTCAAAAATCTTGATTTTGTTGTTGACAATCTTGCGATGTCGGCCCTCTGCGCAGAGCCCTCTGATCGGCTCCCCCAAGCCAGCAAGCCCGTTCGTCCCTGTCAAGATCGAAGAGCAGAGGCCGGTGATGCCTGCCCCTCAGGCAGCGTCTTCTGACGCACCCAAGGAGGGCACGTTCCTGGGATACACCGCCTTGACTTGGCAGAAGATTGTGCCACTGGGCCTGATGTTCTTCTGCATCCTGTTCAACTACACGATCCTGCGTGACACCAAGGTGGGGAGTCAGATGGCCGCATAAGAGAAGTTGGGTAGGCCGTCATTCTGTCGTCCTGATTTAGGGTGTGTAGAAGTCATACAGGAGGAAAATGTGTTTCTGATTTTTAATTTATGTTCAGACATGTTTTCATGCGAGTCATCGATTTTGCCGCGCAGGACGTGCTGGTCGTCACTGCCCCCGGCTCCGGCGCGGAGATTATCCCCTTCCTGAAGACATGGGTCAACCTGCCCATGGCCATCGCCTTCACGATTGGATACGCCAAGGTAAGCCGGTATTTCAAATGTTGAGCAGAAAAACGCCAACGGTTGTTACGAGTGGCTCCCAAGCCCTGCCCTCTGGCATGGTAATACAATCTGCTTTTTCTCCTAGTCTAGCCAGGCTCTACTTGACGACGTGTTCACTTGCCACCAAGCTGCCTGGCTTGCCTCCTTCCCATCTTACAACCCATTGTTTCAAGGCCAGTGGGTTTGACTTGCCTCTAACATGGATCAAATGGGCTGTGTGCCGCAGCTCGCCAATGTGCTGAGCAATGAGACCCTGTTCTACACCATCATCATCCCCTTCATCATCTTCTTCGGCTCCTTTGCGGCCTTCATGTACCCCATGAAGGATGTGCTGCACCCAACTCGTGAGTTGTGTCAGTTTGTCACATCCGCCCGCAATGCTGTGTGAATTCAAGAAAGAGGGGTATCCCAGAAAGCTCATTGAATCTCTCAATGTAAATATTGAAACCCTAGTCTAGGGTTCCAGCATTGCCTTCTCCTTTTGGCAGTCAGCAGAAGAACTCGTAATGGGGCCTTACAAATTTTCTAGCAGATATGAGCAGCATCTCCTGATTTGTATCAGCTGTGTTAGAAGATCAGGTATAAGCAGATGCATGGGTGAAATGACGCGTAGGGTATCACTTAGTATATAAGTCGGAAAGCCCTACGCAACTTCAGTGGTATATTCATGATAGTGGGAAATAGGACCGTTGTATGTTCCAAAGCAGGCAGTAAGCTCAACAAGGTTTATTTTTCATTTTGGGCAAGGCGATGAATTTTAGTCAAAAACACTGGGCCTAAGAGACTGTGCCCTTATAAGCCTGACAGCAATTTGATAATACTGTCAGACACTGGCATGCAAGCCTCACCTCCCGACAATCTTTGAGTGTGCCCTTATGTGATGAGGCTTCCAGAGGTGCATTTGTTTTGCCCTTCCTCTCGAGAACTCGTTCTGGACCTTCGACCTCCTCCACTGTTTGTGTATCAAACCTGCTGTGCACCTGTCTTGTTCCCTCTGCCCCCT
This sequence comes from Limnomonas spitsbergensis, assembly GCA_037349105.1. Lineage (NCBI taxonomy): Eukaryota > Viridiplantae > Chlorophyta > Chlorophyceae > Chlamydomonadales > Limnomonas > Limnomonas spitsbergensis. The sequence goes on from JAYJMM010000113.1 coordinate 2,880,807, forward strand.
GACAAGCACCATCCTGTACTAGATCCATATGTGTATGTGTATGCGCCTGACCAAGCACGTGTCACGCCTTCTGCTCTCGACAGAGTTCTGCGAGGACCTGCTGGCCTCATCCGGCGTCCGCTTCGCCGGCCCCATTGCCATCCTGCGCAACTGGACCTACTGCCTGTTCTACGTCATGGCCGAGCTGTGGGGCTCCGTCGTCGTGTCGGTGCTGTTCTGGGGCTTTGCCAACCAGATCACCACTGTGGAGGAGGCTGAGGGCTTCTACCCGCTGTTCGGTCTGGGTGCCAACGTTGCGCTCATCTTCTCTGGCCAGGCCGTCAAGTACTTCTCTGAGGTGGGTCTCCTCGGATGTTAGTGTGGGCACTCTCTGAGACACTATTTAGTGTGACCACTGGCACATCCATCTTCATGCTGTGATTTTTACGCAGCCATCGTCAGATATGCTATCATGTTTTGTGAGCATTTGGACCAGCTTGTTTAGAGTTGTCTATGCTACGTAGTGTGAGATCATCCTTACGAATTTCACACGGCAATCTCTGCTGGAAAAGGCCTCAGCATCAGTACCCTGCCCCACCAAACCTGGTATTGTGTCTGGTTGACCCACTGCACAACCAGTGCGGCTCGCGGTTTTCAATATTTCCTTCAATGACTGTTCATGTATTCCCTGCCCCCATCAGGTCCGCGCCCACCTTCCCCCCGGTGTTGACGGATGGGGTGTGTCCCTGAACGGCATGATGGGCATGGTTGTGGGCTTTGGCCTGCTGATTGCCGCCATCTTCTACGGCATGAACCGCATTGTGGTGCCAAAGATCGCAATCCGCGAGAAGAAGAAGAAACAAAAGTCCAAGATGAGCGTCAGCGAGTCGTTCGCCTTCCTGGCTGCGTCGCCCTACATCCGCGACCTGGCCACCCTGGTCGTCGCCTACGGTATCTCCATCAACCTGGTGGAGGTGACTTGGAAGTCCAAGATCAAGGCCCAGTTCCCGAACCCGAACGACTACTCTGCGTTCATGGGCAACTTCTCGACCGCCACGGGTATCGTGACATTCACCATGATGATCTTGGCCAAGCAGATCTTCTCCAAGTTTGGATGGGGTGTCGCCGCGCTCATCACGCCCACGATGCTGCTGCTGACCGGCTTCATCTTCTTCGGCTTGGTGCTCTGCTCTGATGCGCTTACGCCCTGGTTGGCCAGTTGGGGCCTGACCCCGCTGTACGCCGCTGTGCTGGTCGGTGCGGCGCAGAACATCTTCTCCAAGTCTTCCAAGTACTCTCTATTCGACCCCTGCAAAGAGATGGCGTACATCCCGCTCGACGACGAGGTGAAGACCAAGGGCAAGGCTGCCATTGACGTCATCTGCAACCCGCTCGGCAAGTCCGGAGGCGCGCTGATCCAGCAGTTCATGATTATTGGCTTCGGCTCCCTGGCTGCCTCTACCCCCTACCTGGGCGTGATCCTCCTGGCCATCGTGCTCGTTTGGTTCAAGGCCGCGGCCTCTCTGAACGTGCAGTTCGTCGCGGCCAAGGCGGCGTCTGACGCTGAGCGCGCCGGCGAGAAGTAAGCGGCTGTGGGTGCTGGAGTGCGCCTGGGTGTGTGTGAGCGGACGAGGCCTTGGCAGAATGCTTTAGAGGGGGGAAGGCCGCTGCCTGCTGCCTGGGGGTCGCAGCGGCCACCGCCCGGGGAGTACTTGGCCGGAGGACCTGGGGGTTTTCGATCCAGACTATGTTTCAGAGTGTGAGGGCTGATCTCTTTTTGTGTGGTTCCGCTGATGCTGGCCCTACAAGCTGCAGATGGGATAAGACACTTGTTTACGTCTATATTTACCGCTACTTTCCTGACCCAACAGTACTAGAATGGATTACTTGCTGCTGACCCCACCTGACTGTTAAAGAATGGACATGAGAATATGTGTCCGACTTATTGGGCCGTGTGTACCGGGGGGCTTTCCTCATCAACAGACTTTCCCCATGAAGCCCTTGGCTCCCCTCCCAACTGTTCAAGTCGGACAATCATGGTGCCCCAACGTCCAAGACGCAAGAGTGTGTGCCCGCACTAAGTTGCTATTCGAGTTAGGAAACATCTTTAAGGTCACACGAGCGGTATATCCAACATACGAGTTCCAAAATTACACCTCGAGAGATTTGTACCGGGCTCATGGCAGCCCTATACCACTGTGTGAGGTCACACGAGCAGAATGGCCAACAGACGAGTTCCAAAAAATACACTTCGAGAGATTGGTACTGGGCCAATGGCAGAACACCACTCTTCCTGTCCCGCCCACCAGGTATCCAGCCCCGCTGTCTGTGCAGGCTAGGGGAGCGAAAGTCAATGTCTTAACACCTCCGGGCCCTGCTCAAAAAGGCTCGGCCGTGTGGGCGCCTCACTGGCCCGCTGGAAGAAACTGAAGGAGAAGGAAACACCCCCCCCAAAAGGATAAGGCAGCCCGAAGTATCTTTGCCCCTATCAAGCCTATTCCCCAAGAAGGCAAAGAAAAGCAACAAATCTAGGCCTAGGTTTCTTCTTTCTCCCTTCTGAACAGTTGGGCGTACGCGCGTGGAGCCTTCTTGTGCCATGTGCATGGCTCGTGACACCCCATTGATTTCAGGTTTCAGCTAGATTTTAGCTACAACAGAACAGTGTCCTGGGGGACCTTTTCATTTTGCTCGGGTTCAGCCGAACCCCTAATTTTTTTCGTCGGCTTAAGCCGACCCGACGTTAATTTGGGCTCGGATTGTTTTTCGGGACTGGAAAGTGTGAAAAAGTGCGGAACGCTGATTTCGTTTTTGTACAAAACGACCCTGAATACCTGTCGATGGCAAAGAAAGAAAGCTAGCATCCGGTACACATGGATGCAACATGTCCCGACATAGCAACTCGCATATAGCCGAGTTGCTATGTCGGGACGGATGCCATGCGGATATGACATCCGTCCAGCGACGAGGGAGAAACCCGAGCTGAGCTGGCATACCGCTTGAAATGGATCCAAAACACGCATGCCTTGCCCATATTGAAACTTTCCACATTCTTTCAGAGTGCACGAGCTTTATCGACATTATTGATAAAGCTGACAAGCCGAGTTGCCGATCTGCCATTAAAATCTACATGGCTTTGCCGAGCCACGTGTCTAAAAAGGGTCGCCTGGCCTCGGCTTGCGCCGAGACCATGGTTTTACTGAGCCCGGGTTTTTTCGCCTCGGCAGTTCTGGGCTCGGAACCCGATCGGCTCCCAGTTCCCTGCAACAGAATCTACGGCCGTAAGGAGGTGTTGCATTATGCCCTGCTGCTTCCGCAACTTGCTGGAGGCCACTAGGCCGTTACAGGTTTGGTCCCATCGGCCCATAGGTGGCCACCCATCAGGGCATGCCAAAGTTGGTCAGACACGCACTAAAATGAACAAGCAAGCAAGAAAACGCCTGAGCGTGTCTCGACATTTGAAATGATATGAACCAGGAAACAGAAAAGCTGGTGGTTCAGACTGGCCATCAACGGGGGCAGGACAAAATTGGTCACACAAATCATCATCAATGGTGCCTTGCTAGTCGATGATGGCAGTGACATACCGCACCCCGCCGCTGCCCACGCCTCCTTTGCTTCCAGTAGCTGCCGTCTCAGCCACAGACGCAGGCCGCTGAGCGGCGCGGGATCTCCCCGCTGCCTCTTCCGTCCGGTATCCCCAGCTGGGCGCGGCATCTGACCAGGTGGGGCTGCTCAGAACCCTCCACCCGCTCTCGCCAAAGTACTGTAATAGGCGCCATTGGGTGAGGTCAGGGACGGCAGAGGAAGTTTCGGCAGTTATATTTCCGGCTTCATCCGGCTCCCCTCAGTTTGATCCGTTTCTTCTCCCTGTCTGTGTTCAAATGTCCAGGTCTGCCCAGTCTATCGTTGAGCACTTTGTCAGTGTTTCATAATCTATATCATATCTCCCTTTTCTCCTGGGACTTTGCTGTTCAGGGCAGGGGGATCCATCCCCACAACAGCTGGTAGCCCTAGGTAAAGTAAACGGACCTTGAATCAAATGTCAACATAGCAGTTACTAAAATCCGAAGAAAATCACCTGCTCCGGTTCTGAAGGGCATCCCCACTTCCACCCGCTCATGATGGACTCCTTGTTGCGGTACACCTCCCGCTGCTTGAGCTCGTCCACAAAGGCCTTGCTGACGATAGAGGCCACGAGCACACTCCCCGGTGCCGACACATCAGCAGCCTCCTAGAAAACAACAGGATGCAACAGGGTGCAATCGGATTGAGTTCCAGATGCAACAGGATGCAACCGGATTGTGTTCCAAATGCAAGAGGATGCTTCTGGATTGAGATTCAGATGCAACAGGATGCAACAGGATGCAACAGGATTTGGCTCCACCAGAATTTGCATCAGGATTTGGCTTCAGGGGCAACAGGGATTAGCTTTAGATGTAACAGGATCCAACGGGAGTATCATTCGATTGCTCGGAGGAGCATTGTAGTTGAGCAAAATAAGTCAAGGCTTCTTTCAAATCATGTCGGTCATGGGTTGTATATAACAATTATATTATGGGTATATATGATATATAACGATCTGGGATATATATTACAATCATATACGATAGATGCAAAATAAAATGAATTATATCAGATTGCATATGAACCCCACTCTTCTTTTGTTCGAATCAGCATAGCTCCTACATCTCAACCTGTAATAATTGGTGTGTGGTTTTTTAAAACACCCATTTCACCGAACGGTGTGGGAGCACCCTAGGGTCCAGAGGCATCAACTTGGTGGTGGGAGTCGGTCCACCGGGTGCGTCCAAGGGCAACTGCATGTTGAAGGCATACCTGCGGATCACTGTCAAACTTTGGGTGATTCAGCTACGATTCGGCTTTTAACAGCCTGCGGCGGAAAGGGCCTCGTGCAAAGACTCGTGTCGAGTCCAGCGTCATAATGCACAGCTGCAGCACGGACAGCTGCAGCATGGACCTGCACCCCTGTCTGTGCCCAGTTGCCCACTACGGTATTTGGACCCCTGTTTGCTCCCCAAGTTTGGTCCCCATCAGGCAAGAGGAGGCCGCCTAGTGGCTTGCCATAAGAGACCTGGAACGCAGTATAATACACTCTTTTACTTAGCAGCAGCAGCAGCAGCAGCAGCAGCAGCACCAACAGCAGCCTAATGCTACCCCGCACCACCACATACTGAGGGGGCCTGAAAGAAAGAAGGGGGGCCCTTCGTGCTGGCTGGGTGCTGAGCAGCCTTATGGAGGCTGCTTTTCAAACCTAGGGCTTGCAGCCGCATGCCACTGGGCGCTGAGCAGGTACCATGGACCGCGTAGGGACTCAGTTTGATTTCCCCTCAAATCGGACGCCCAAGCTGCAGGGCATGCTGCACTGGACCAGGCCTGGCAGGCCACTGGGCGCTGAGCAGGTACCATGGGCCGCATAGGGACCCAGCTTTGATTTTCCCTCAAATCGGACGCCCAAGCTGCAGGGCATGCTGCACTGGACCAGGCCTGGCAGGCCACTGGGCGCTGAGCAGGTACCATGGACCGCGTAGGGACCCAGCTTTGATTTCCCCTCAAATCGGACGCCCAAGCTGCAGGGCATGCTGCACTGGACCAGGCCTGGAAGGCCACTGGGCGCTGAGTAGGTACCATGGGGCGGACAGTGGCCCAGTCTGATTTTCGGAAGTTCAAGCTGGAGGGCAGGCCCAAGCTGCAGGGCAGGCCCAAGCTGCAGGGCAGGCAGCACCAGACCTCCATAGCAGCAGGCCATGGGGTATCTGCATTGTGGCGAAGCATCCTAAAACAAGAAACAGAGATGTGGTCTCCCGCTGGGTGACATATTTAACATATTTAGCTCTCTGAGCGTACCTGACAACAAAGCTCGTGCCCCGTGCTGGGTGCCCGTGCCCCGTGCACAAAGCCCGTGCTGGGAGCTGTGCCCAGCTACGAGCTTACCGAGCAACAAAAGTAGGTGGCCTTGTCGTTAGCTACAAAGCCTCCTACCTCATTGGCTTCGTACCCGCTAGCCAGAAATGTGTTCCGAGGGTGTGCACTACTAGCAAGAAATGGGCTCCGAGGGTGTGTGAAACCTAGGGCCTGCAGCAGCGGTCCCAAACGCTGGCTGCTCTTTCGAGTATGTTTGGCACCGTGTCTGGCTGCAGGTACTCCAGCAGGCCGTCCAGCACGGAAGGCTGCAGCAGCCTTAAAGCTCAACACAAAAATGTAGCTGAAATCATATCAAAGAATAATGTGGCTCACCTTGAGTATGTTTGGCACTGTGCCAGGCTCCTAGGAGGCCCTCCAGCACCCACACGGTGGACTGCAGCAGGTGGAAGCCTCTGCCACCAGAAGGTAGCTGAAATGTAGCTGAAATGTAGCTGAAATGTAGCTGTAATGTAGCTGAAATCAACGGTTATTACTGATGGGGCTCACCTTGAGAATGTTTGGCACTGTGCCAGGCTCCTAGGAGGCCCTCCAGCACCCACACGGTGGACTGCAGCAGGTGGAAGCCTCTGCCACCAGAAGGTAGCTGAAATGTAGCTGGAATGTAGCTGAAATGTAGCTGTAATGTAGCTGAAATCAACGGTTATTACTGATGGGGCTCACCTTGAGAATGTTTGGCACTGTGCCAGGCTCCTAGGAGGCCCTCCAGCACCCACACGGTGGACTGCAGCAGGTGGAAGCCTCTGCCACCAGAAGGTAGCTGAAATGTAGCTGGAATGTAGCTGAAATGTAGCTGTAATGTAGCTGAAATCAACGGTTATTACTGATGGGGCTCACCTTGAGAATGTTTGGCACTGTGCCAGGCTCCTAGGAGGCCCTCCAGCACCCACACGGTGGACTGCAGCAGGTGGAAGCCTCTGCCACCAGAAGGTAGCTGAAATGTAGCTGGAATGTAGCTGTAATGTAGCTGAAATCAACGGTTATTACTGATGGGGCTCACCTTGAGAATGTTTGGCACTGTGTCAGGCTCAAGGTGGTATTAGCAAGCCCTCACGCATCCACACGGTGGCTGCTGAGGGTTGAAGCCTGTGCCCCCCGAATGCAGCTGAAATGTAGCTGAAACCAACGCTAAATCATGATGTGGCTCACCTTGAGTATGTTTGGCACTGTGTCAGGCTCCAGATAGTACAGGAGGCCCTCCAGCACCCACACGGTGGACTTGTGAGGGTTGAAGCCTGCAGCCAGCAGCTTTTCGCTCCATCCCTTCTGCTGAAGGTCCAGCGACACGCCTGAGGAACAAACGTGCTTTTTACATGGATTGGAACTTCAAAAGGGGGGGTGGGTTGGTGGGGCGTCTGGATCATTTGTGTGTATAGAAATTCAGTGCTGCCAAAGAATTTGACGGTGTAGAAGCAAGGCATTGGTCATTTTTGAGAGGGCCGAGGGTTCAGGGGGGACTGAGTGGGTGTCCCATGGCGAGGTCTGAACCTTAGGCAGCTTCACACTCCACACACCACAGGGGGCATTGCAATTTCTTGGGCAGTTCCACACTCCACACCCCACAGGGGGCATTGCCTTTCCTTCTTTTCCCTTCCGGGCAGCAGGAGGAGGAAAAGGATGGAGGTATTTGGCAAGTCCAGGCGACTGGGTAGGCCGGGCGCTGAAAAAGGCGATCCTTCATACATATTCAAACCCCTAGAATAGGAGTCCAGCCCCACCCTTAACCCTTACCCCCTCATCCCTCACCAGTCACCCCAACCCCTCCCCCAACCCCTCCTTTGTGCACCGTGGGTTTTGAATATTTCTTCAAGCTCTTTCAAGAGTCCGGGTTTAGGGTTTAGGGTTAAGGGTTTAGGGTTATGTTTCTCCAAGCTCTTTGAGGAGTCCAGGCCCTGCATCAGTTTATTCACTTGAACCGCTGTTGTCAGACCGCCCTATGCACCCTCCTCCCCCCTCCTCGCCACCACTCCCTGCACACATTGTGCCTGTTGTGGCGATCGTTTCGCCTCCCACTTCCTCTCCTCATCACTGCCCACATCTCTCCCCCTCCCGCTCCCCTCCTCCCCCCTCCTCCCTCTCCCCCTCCTCCCTGTTCCCCGCCCCCTCCCTGTCCCCCCTGCCCTCCCTCTACACCCCACTCCCTGTCCCCTACCTTTCCTTTCTCCCTCCCCCCCCCCCTCCTCCCCCCCCCCCCTCCCTGCCCTCCCTCTACACCCCACTCCCTGTCCCCTACCTTTCCTTTCTCCCTCCCCCCCCCCCCTCCTCCCCCCCCCCCCCTCCCTGCCCTCCCTGTACACCCCACTCCCTGTCCCCTACCTTTCCTTTCTCCCTCCCCCCCCCCCTCCTCCCCCCCCCCCCCTCCCTGCCCTCCCTGTACACCCCACTCCCTGTCCCCTACCTTTCCTTTCTCCCTCCCCCCCCCCCCTCCTCCCCCCCCCCCCCCTCCCTGCCCTCCCTGTACACCCCACTCCCTGTCCCCTACCTTTCCTTTCTCCCTCTCCCCCCCCCCCTCCTCCCCCCCCCCCCTCCCTGCCCTCCCTGTACACCCCACTCCCTGTCCCCTACCTTTCCTTTTCTTTCTTTCCTCCCTCTCCCACCCCTCCCCCCTCCTTCTCCCATGCACATTTCAACACACTTCACACACTCCACACATTCACAGATTTCACTTGCCTGCCCAGGAGGAGCAGCTGAGAGGGAACTTTGCCGCCCGCTCGCCCGCAGCATCAGATCCGTGTGTGAAAGCCGCACCAGCCCGCTCCAGCATCCCTCGCTTAGCGCCCAGCACGTCCGCCCTGTCCACCTGGGTCAAGGGTTTAGGGTTTGGGGTTTAGGATTAAGGGTTTAGGGTTAAGCGCCCAGCACGTCCGCCCTGTCCACCTGGATCAAGGGTTTAGGGTTTGGGGTTTAGGGTTACGGGTTTAGGGTTAAGGGTTAAGCGCCCAGCACGTCCGCCCTATCCACCTGGCCACGCAAGACATCAGGACTCTTGAGGCTGGTGCAGGGGCATGTCGGGGAAAGGCTGGCTTAATGCTTATGGGGGCATGCGCATGCTCCTGCCCCCCCCCCCCATGAGGCCCAATGTCCAATGGGGGCAGGCCACATGCCCCATTCCCCAGTGTGGGAATACAATGCTGCTGCACCTGGAATAAGGAGGCAAGGGTGCAAATGGTACTCTACAGGCCATGCCTGCCAATGGCATGCCGTGCATGAAAATAGTGCCAAATGTCCGCTTCAGCTACCCTTCAGCTACACTTCAGCCACAATTGAGTTATACTTCAGCTACACTTAAGCTACATGAAAGCCTACGGCTGTGGGGGACTGGTGAAGCAGTCCCATTAGCTCGGGCCACCAGCTGTTGGTGGATCAAGATTTGCTCCTCATCGGCCCAGTGGTGGGGGCTGCACCACAGCATAGATTATTTAAGTGCGCGCTATACCACCTTCAGGGGGCCGCAGGGCGGCCACCAATGGGCCGATTGGGACCAACCCTTGACAGAGCTACGGCCTGTGGTCCAGGCAGCAGGGCTTGATGCGCCCCCCCCTCATGGCAGTGGACTGTGATGTAGCTGAATTGTAGCTGAATAGCTGATGCGTGCTAAAACAAAATTTTTGCACCGCAGGCTATCCAAGCCGGCCTATTGTGCACGTCCTAAAACACGGCAGGCTCTGCCAGCTCTGAAATTAGACCCTCAAATTACATCAGGGCCCGAGCCCTGGAAACTGAACATGGCAACTGACGAGCTTCTCGTGCACAATGACACATGACTTGTAAAGGTTTCCTAACAAGTACAAGAACCTTCCTTCTCTAAGCCTGATGTTCAAATATCGGAACCCTTGGATCCGGCCCTGAATCCAACCAGGCGATGCCTAGCTTCGGGGCAGCTTCATCCTCCAGTGCCAGGGATTGACAAACAAAACGTGTGCATTAAATCCCCTGCATTAAATACGCTGCATTAAATCCCCTGCATTAAATACGCTGCATTAAATCCCCTGCATTAAATACCCTGCATTAAATACGCTGCATTAAATACGCTGCATAAAATACCCTGCATTAAATACGCTGCATTAAATACCCTGCATTTAATACGCTGCATTAAATACGCTGTTTTAAATACGCTGCATTAATTACGCTGCATTAAATACGCTGCATTAAATACGCTGCATTAAATACCCTGCATTAAATACCCTGCATTAAATACCCTGCATTATATACGCTGCATAAAATACTCTGCATTAAATACGCTGCATTAAATCCGCCGCATTAAATACCCTGCATTAAATACGCTGCATTAAATACCCTGCATTAAATACGCTGCATTAAATACCCTGCATTAAATACCCTGCATTAAATGCCCTGCATTAAATACGCTGCATTAAATACGCTGCATTAAATACGCTGCATTAAATACCCTGCATTAAATACCCTGCATTAAATGCCCTGCATTAAATACGCTGCATTAAATACCCTGCATTAAATACCCTGCATTAAATGCCCTGCATTAAATACGCTGCATTAAATGCCCTGCATTAAATGCCCTGCATTAAATACGCTGCATTAAATGCCCTGCATTAAATACCCTGCATTAAATGCCCTGCATTAAATACGCTGCATTAAATACGCTGCATTAAATACCCTGCATTAAATACCTTACCCTGGAAACCGAGATCTCGACCCTGGAAAACCCTGGGTCATGAAACTTATGAGCACTCCCTCGCATTACTCCGCAACGTACCTCAAACCATGCCACACCAGGGGGCAGCTTCATCCGCCAGGGGCGGGTGTCCATACCCGAGCCCAGCAGTACAACCTGTGGCAGGACAGTGGCAGTACAGGTTATATTGGCACCTACATGGACCTAGACACAGTCCTGAACCCTGAGCTCACCCCCCCCTCCCTAACCCCCCCTCCTCAAACACCCCCCCCCCACACACACCCTCCACACCCACACCCGACCCCCCCACACACACGCACCGCCCCCCCCTCCCCCCCCCCCACACATGCACTGGCCCACGCACCCCCCCCCCACACAAGCACATGACCCCCCCCCCCCCCACACACACACCCTTCACCTGTGTGCATGCTCTCCCGCCCTGTGCCTCCCTCAGATCCACCAACATGACCGGATGAGGCATGATCGAGGCAGGCCCCGCGGCTGACGGAAGCAGGCCCGCAGCAGTCTAAACACACATACGCCCTGCCCACCCCCTACCCAGCCACACCTGTGTGCATGCCCTCCCATCCTGTGCCTCCCTCAGGTCCATCAACATGGCCGGATGAGGCATGATCGAGGCAGGCCCAGCAGCTGAGGGAAGCAGGCCCGCAGCAGTCTGCACTGTGCCATCGAAGAACACGGTGCGAAACACAATGCGGGAGATCGGCCGGGCCAGCGGCTGCAGCTGCTGCTGCTGTTTGGCAGAGGATGAGGCTGCCTGGCTATCAGCGGTATCACTCCCTTGCGCTGCCGCTGCCGCCGCCGCCGCTGCTGCTGCTGCTGCCGAGGCAGCACTCTTGGCGAATGCTTCCTGCAGGGGCATCACCGTGGGTATCGAGTCGCAAAGGTGGCTTGATGGTGACCAGGGGGGGTGGGGGAAGCCACAAGGACCAGATCTGCAAAAAAATCCTGCACATTGGTTTGGCCTGGATCAAACCCACGTGGCTCCCCACCCCCTGATGGTGACTCGGCCTGATTTATGATGCTGTTCGAGAGGGAGCTCAGACTCAGGTTGAAACCAGCAAGGGGGTGCATAAAGATCGGATCAGCGTATTTTAGTGTGTGTGTGCACCAAGCCACCTTTTGAGAGGGAGCTCAGACCAAGGTGGAATCCGGCAAGGGGATTTATACAAATCGGATCAGGGTTTCTTCTCTTTCTATGCACCAGGCCACCTGCGAGGTGCTGACGGCCGGCCACCACTGGAACCTGGTCGGTACCACGGGCTAAGGCTGAGGCTGAGGCTTAAGAGTTGCCAGGACCACAGCCTAAGGCTGAGGTCTAACACTTACCCGGACCACGGCCAAAGGCTGAGGCCTAAAAGTCTGGACTACGGCCGAGGCCCAAGCAGCAGGACTTGCTGCGCCAAGACCTACCGGCCTCTGGCCGGGTTGCAGCTTACGTGTTGCTGAAGCAGCCTGAATGACACACAGAGCAGCAGGGCCTGTCATGCCAGGCCCTGCTGGCGACTCACCCGCAATCCTCCTCGCTTCCGCAGTCTGTTACCGCCCGACCCTGCACTCGCCTTGCGATCCTGGACTGCCTTTGGACCAGCCAAGACTGCAGCCAGTGGGTCTGTCACAAAGGCATCTGCGCGCTCGGATTCCTCGGCCCTGGCGGCTGTGGGTTAGGGGGCGGGCTTTCAGATGCGGATTGTGCTAAGCAGGTAAAGGCAGCTTTACATGAATTAATGTTGCTGCCTCGAAACCATTTCCACAGAATAATGCTACATTTGCTCAGGGCCCTGGCGCAGCAAGCCGCCAAGCAAAGGAGCAGCTCTTGCACAGAGGTGATTCACCTGTGTGTGTGAACTGTCTCAGAACCCTTCTCAAACAGAGGTGGTTTACCAATGTGTGGGAATTGTCTCAGAGCCCTTCACACTCGGAGGGGAGTCACATGTGTGTGGGTGCTATCTCAACACTGTTCATACGTTGAGGTGGTGTACCAATATGTGTGAAGTGTCACAGACCCCTTCACAAACAGAGGTGGTTTATCAATATGTGTGAACCATCTCAGAACTGTTCATACACCGAGGTGATTCACCTGTTTGTGCGTGAGCTATATCTGAACCATTCACCTCAGGTGAAGGGTTCAGGAGATCTAGATGGAGAGGTATAGAGGGTGTAGGGTTTAAAGTTTGTAGATTAAGGGTTCAGGAGATCTAGATGGAGAGGTATAGAGGGTGTAGGGTTTAAAGTTTGTAGATAAAGGGTTGAGAGATCTAGATGGAGAGCTCCATGGACGGTGAAGGGTATAGATTTTATAAATCAAGGGTTCAGGATATCAAGATGGAGAGGTATGGAGGGTGTAGGGTGTAGGGCATTCAGTTTTTAGATAAAGGGTTGAGCGATCCAGATGTTGAGCTAGGGATGGTGAAGGGGTAAGATTTTGAAGATTAAGGGTTAAGAGCGGGTATATGGAGAGCTCCAGGGGCGGTAGAGGGTATTGATTTTCAAAATCAAGAGTTAAGAGATCTAGATGGAGAGCTCCATTACATCATACGATAAATATAGATGGTGGTGTCAGACCTAATGTTTTTTGGTTTCCTTAGGGTTTAAGGTTAAAGGTTTTAGGGTCTTGATGCGCCGCAACGTTGGGCTTCTTACATGTCAGGCCAGGCATGTGACAAGCCCAATGTTGCGGTGCATCAAGATCGTAACAGCTCGTAACAGATCGTAACAGCGTGTTATGAGCCAGCATCAATGTTAATTTTAGGGTGCTCCAGCGACGACCGCCCAGCGGCAGGCCTTAAATGATGATGCTTCCATGGTCTCATTTATTCATGTGCAGGGTAGTGCGCACCAGACCGGCGGACCAGCCACATTTTTTGCAGGCTGCTGGTCAGCCACTGCTGCATCAATTTGAACCAAACCAAGATCACACCAAGACCCGCCCCAATAATTAAATTTGGGTCCCACAAATGCTAGCCAGGCCTTTTATTGATTAGAGGAATTAAAAAAAAATTGTCCCGACTGTAAATGCGCGTAGCGCCTTCACCATCCTGGGACCGGGCCTACGGCTGGAGTCCCGAGCAGCAGGCCTTGCTGTATCCGGCACTCATGGCCCCGTAGACTGTGATACAACTGAATTTTAGCTGAAGCAGCCTTCAATGAACTCTGATGCATGTCTCCGAGTTCCTTTTAAGCAGCCAATGTTTAAATTTCCGGCTACGAGTCCAACTTCGGCAGGCCGCCCTGCGGCCGCTAAAGGCCCGCTCGGAATCAAACCTGGACCAGCCTGCGGCCAGAGGCCAAAGCAGCATGGCTGGCCTCAATCGGGGCCTCTGGCCAGAGGCCGCAGTGTAGCTGACATGTAGCCGAGTCAAGAAAAATAACCATATAGAGGGCATTGTGGGCCAAACCTCCACTATGGTCTGCACGCACCTGCTATGATGCGTGCCGAGTAGGAGACCACGCCTGCAAAGAGCCCCCCAAGAAGCACAGGGCGCAGCAGCTCAGCATTAGCAATCAGCAACAGACAGGGGCATGCAGCATCCAACAGTGGCGTGTAGTATCCAGCAGTGTGTATGGTGCAGTGCACACCAGGCCACTTTGGGGGGGCTGATGTGCAGCCACCACTGGGTCGATGGGGACCAAATTTGGCTCGGCCTACTGCCGGTGGCCCAAGCAGCAGGCCTTGCTGCATCAGATCTCTCAGATGGAGGCTGTGCTGTCCCTACATTGTAGCGTAATCACCAAACGAAACAGCGGCACACTATGCCTAAAGATTCCTAGGGTTTTTAAGGGATATACTGTACCGGAACCCTAATTAGGGTTTCAGGAGGATTCCTCTTTCCCCAAATGTGAGGAGCAAGGAACAATTCCATGGTGCGTAAATGTGGGACATCACTGTATATTCTACCCCCCCCTGGAGCAGTACAATCAGCAAGGAGGCACTCATGCATGCAGAGATCACCAGGGTAGCATGCAGTGCCATGCTGGAGCGCAGTTCAGGCATGCATGTCCCATGATGCGCGCCCTGTTGGCGCCCTTTGGACAGAAAACCCCAGGCACCAAAAAGACGCATGGAACGAGCATTATCAAAAACGCTTGATTGCTGCAGTACGTCCAGCTGAAGCATATATTTTATTCCAGACCACCTTTGGGGGGCCTGATGTGTGCATGGGACTGGCATGCTATACCCACGCATGCACCCCGAACCATCATATGGCAGCATTGCATGTATTGATGCTGCGACCAGGCCCATGCACGCTTGTGTGCCTCAGCATCCAAGATTTGTCAAGAATTTAGGCATGCGGGAACCGGATCTAGCTAGACCGAGTGGTTAAGCTAGGAGCATATATACAACAACACATGTTGCTCTGAAACTCACTGTCCAGCCCATCAAAAGCGTTCCGCCTCCTCCGCAGGAATTCTCGGATGGTCAGAGAGACAGCAGCCGCGATGGAAACAAGGATGGAGCCTCTTCTCATAAGAGCCATGTTAAGTATAAGCCAGATTGTCCACTGTGTACCTGGTTAGGCTAGCATGAGCTGAGGACGAGCTCGACTTGCCAGTCGCTTTGCGGGAGACGCCCCGGGCCCGGGGCCCGGGAGAGACTACACTTGTGTGCCAGTGCCATCATTTTGTGTGACCTTTATCCACTGCTGATCAGATTGCCGATCGCGATCGCACAGCAACCCTTCCAAGGAAAGCCACGGTATCTACATCACAGCCGCGCCGATGAACTCAATCACATTCAAATATCGAAGCTGCTCAACCATCAGAGCCAAGAAAGATGCCTTAATACATCGGCCTCGCCGATATTGGAGGAATTACAACGATCCATGCTTTCCTTCTCTGATACCGAGAGTAATTCACATCGCCTATTCTGCCTTGCCCAACGCCGAGGAGAGGACAGCGACAGCAACTGATTCCGAGGGCGATGATGCGTTCCTGGCATTCTCTCCCGAGTGAGTTTATTTTCATGCATACGCCTGTTGCTATGCCAGGCCCACCATGCCCCCTCCTCAAGCAACGCATGCACGCTGACCTCGTACCAAGTCTGGGGATGGACGGAATCCAACATGAGGGCCTTTGGTTGCTGTACAGCGGTTATCAGAACATGCCACAAAAGAGGAGCATGCCTTACAGACTCGGATATGTACAGGAAGACTCTGACCTCAAGACATAAAATCCAAAGAGGAGGCGAAGCATGGCAGAGCTGCTGCCGCATGCCTCGCTCGATGAGCTGCATGCTGTGCCGATGTGCCACACTAGTGCATATTTTATTTAGGGTGCTGAAGCTACTGCCAGTATTTAAAAACCAGGAGGCCCTACACTTCCAGTCTTGCTGCCTGGGCCACCGGCTGTAGGACCATCAAGGTTAGGCTCCCATCAGGCCAGTGGTGGCCACCTAGCGGCCTGCTGAAGGGATATTGTGGAGGGCAAGTAAGCGTGCAGTGTGCCACACGCCTCACTGTTTGAGCTGCATGATGTGCCCCCATGCATGATGTGCCCCCATGCATGATGTGCCCCCATGCATGATGTGCCCCCATGCATGATGTGCCCCCATGCATGCACAGCATGCAATATGCATGCATGCATACATCTAGAGTTTTGAGACAAGACGAGCTTGAACAGAACATGATGTTACATCCCCTGAACAGAACATGATGTTACATCCCCTGAAAAGCTGAGCAGGGGGCATGCACCTCAAATATTGAAGGCAGCTGCCGCACCCATCCGCCACACAGCGCCATATGGTCGATCGGCGCCACTTATTGGCATGGCCTGCTCGACAGCTGCTGCGCCAGGTGCTGCTCATGTTGTGTTCTGTGCACTGTGTCAGGCGAGCCAGCATGGCAAGCAAGCAGCTGCTTAAAGACGCCCTTCAGACAATGCAATGTCATCCCTGGTCACACTGTATACACCTCAAACCACACTATGCCACACCCGGTCACACTGGCTGTGCCACCTTCGAAACCCCACCTCTCCCCCTACTTGCACGCCAGTGTGCGGCTGGTCACCCGTGCTGCCTGTGCCCCAGGCAACCTCAACCCGTAACCCTAAATCCTGAACCCTTAACCCAACCTGTGCGCGCAGCTTTGACTCCTACCCAAGCTCAGGGGAGCTCATATCTGACTGGCTGCCGGCTCATACCAGCATGGTCCCAGCAGGCGCGGGCAGGTGATCTGAAAGAGGCTCAACAGCGCTCAATTTCAAAACAACACATCTAAAATTCTAGTTAAGATCAAAGTGCACTCTGTAGGAGTCCTGTACCGGTACAGCAATTTATAATCTTGAATTCTCGATCCTCACAACACTTATATTTCTAAAATTCCATTGTCCCGTGACATTATTCCCAAGTTGAAGAATTAGTCGCGCCCTGTTTACTGACTCATGGAAATAGAAACCGGCCTTACACCTATTTCCGAGGGCTGCAGACTCTGCGATTGGTTTGGATCTCGTGACTAAGTATGAAATATGAAATCTCCGTCTGTCAAATATAAAAAAACATTACGCGCAGGCCTGACCGCGCTGGTTTTCAGATGTGGCAGCAGCGACTGAGCATCCGCGGCCATGAAATCACCCTCGTCGGGCCCTCCAGCATCAACAGCGTCACGTTCTGGTACTGGAGGCAAGGTGTGGGTTTGTTGTCAGGGCTGGGATGATCCAAGTTCTGGACAGCTAGAGGATCCACCCTATTGCTGTCGTGAGGGTGTTTCAGCTGCAATTCAGCTACAATTCTGCTATGCTTCAGCTACAATTCAGCTTAAACGCGACCTATGGCCGGGGGGCCTGGTGCAGCATGCCCAGCTGCTTGGGCCACTAGGGTTTGGCCGATCAAGTTTGGTCCCTATCACCCCATTTGTGACCGCGATATAAGCCCTGAGTACCAGAACCTGTTGAAAGTGCCCCGTAGAATGTCATAAGCGGGTTAACTTACTTCGGGATAGAACTACAATGGGCCGAGCGGTACCTCACGCCCATCTCACGCCTCCTGCTTTGGCGGAGCGCGTAGTTTTTCTTTCTTTCTATGGTAACAGCGCGGATGTGGCTACGGCCTGAAGCTGCGCTGTTTCCTTAACCTCCACGCCCTGATAGGGCGTAGCTTTTTTTTCTTTCTATCAGAACCCCGCAACACCTGAGCCCCCAAGGCCGGACTCCGTCATGCATGGCTAGGCTATGTATGGCTAGGTGTGGCTAGGTATGGCTAGGTGTGGCTAGGTATGGCTAGGTATGGCTAGGTATGGCTAGGTATGGCTAGGTATGGCTATGTGTGGCTATGTGTGGCTAGGTATGGCTAGGTATGGCTAGGTATGGCTATGTGTGGCTATGTGTGGCTAGGTATGGCTATATGTGGGTATGTATGGCTATGTGTGGCTAGGTATGGCTAGGTATGGCTAGGTATGGCTAGGTATGGCTAGGTATGGCTATGTGTGGCTAGGTATGGCTAGGTATGGCTAGGTATGGCTAGGTATGGCTAGGTAGGCTATGTGCGGCTAGGTATGCATGGCTAGGTGTGGGGCTGCACCCAGGAACCGGAGCAGGTGGATTTGTCTGTGTGTGTTGTAGACGGGGCAACCAGCTGTCCGGGAAGGGAGAGGGGGGGGGAGTATTTGTTGTAGACGGGGCAACCAGCTGTCCGGGAAGGGAGAGGGGGGGGGAGTATTTGTTGTAGACAGGGCAACCAGCTGTCCGGGAAGGTAGGGGGGGGAGTATTTGTTGTAGACAGGGCAACCAGCTGTCCGGGAAGGGAGGGGGGGGGAGTATTTGTTGTAGACGGGGCAACCAGCTGTCCGGGAAGGGAGGGGGGGGAGTATTTGTTGTAGACGGGGCAACCAGCTGTCCAGGAAGGGAGGGGGGGGAGTATTTGTTGTAGACGGGGCAACCAGCTGTCCAGGAAGGGAGGGGGGGGAGTATTTGTTGTAGACGGGGCAACCAGCTGTCCAGGAAGGGAGGGGGGGGAGTATTTGTTGTAGACGGGGCAACCAGCTGTCCAGGAGGGGGGGGGGGGGGAGTATTTGTTGTAGACGGGGCAACCAGCTGTCCAGGAAGGGAGGGGGGGGAGTATTTGTTGTAGACGGGGCAACCAGCTGTCCAGGAAGGGAGGGGGGGGAGTATTTGTTGTAGACGGGGCAACCAGCTGTCCAGGAAGGGAGGGGGTGGGAGTATTTGTTGTAGACGGGGCAACCAGCTGTCCGGGAAGGGAGGGGGGGGGAGTATTTGTTGTAGACGGGGCAACCAGCTGTCCGGGAAGGGAGGGGGGGTATTTGTTTCAGTGCTCACCCCCTTGGTGCACACCCTCCCCCTTTTGACAGCATGCAACGGTTCATGACGCATGCCTCAGGTATGAAGGAAATGGATCCTTTCTGGGCAAGGCCCTGGCCCTCAGGCCTGGCTCTGGCCGACCGCATCCTCAGGTGAGATTTCTTAGTCTAGGCAAAGAAGGCCTAGGGGGTATAGGGTCAAGAGGGAAGGCCCTGACTGGCCGCATCCTCAAGAAGGATTGCCTACTTTAGGGCTCAGGGTTTTTGGTGGCGGCCCTGTCAGGTGAGATAGTGGTGAGGTGGGTGGAGGGTTTTAAGGGTTTGGGGTGAAGACCCTGTACAGCTCGGGTGAGGTTGCCTGGTTTAGGGCTAAGGGATTAAGGCCCTGGCAGACCGTATCCTCAGGTGATATTTCTCGGTTAAGGGTTTAGGGTTAGGGATTAGGGCCCTGACGGACCATAAACATCCTCAGGTGAGATTTCTCGGTCTAGAGTTGAGGGCTTAGGGTTAAGGCCTTGACGGACCATATATAACCTCAGGTGAAGTTGCCTAGTTGAGGGTTCAGGCCCTGATCGACCCCATCCTCAGGTGAGAATGCAGCCTGCTGCTGCTTTGCACCAGCTTTGATTTGAAACAAAGCACTGCTTCTTTAGCGTGCTTCAGCCACATCACAGCCTACGAACGGGGGTCTGATTGCATCAAGCCCAGATGTTTCGGTCACCAGCCTTTGGCCCGGTTGGCCAGCTTTGGTCCCAATCGGCCCAGTGTGGACGGCCCAGTGTGGATGACCCAGTGTGGATGGCCCAGTGTGGCTGCCCATCAGCCCTCCAAATCAGCCCAGTGGTGGCTGCCCATCATCAGATCATACATCAATCCTGACAGTGCACTTGCCATCAGCATGTCAGCCCCTGACAGCGCACGTGTGCTGATGGCCTTTTATCAGTGTGGTGGTATTATTTGTTGTGCAGGGTCTAGGGTTTAAGCCGGACGGGTATGCAGGGTCGAAGGTGTAGGTCAGGTTGCTGTCAAGCGTTGACGGCTTAAGGTTACAGGAACCATACTTAAATGCTGCTGATGCTGATGCTGATGCTGATGCTGATGCTGATGCTGATGCTGATGCTGATGCTGATGCTGATGCTGATGCTGATGCTGATGCTGATGCTGATGCTGATGCTGATGCTGATGCTGATGCTGATGCTGATGCTGATGCTGCTTATGATAATATTGGTTTTAATGCTGATGCTGATGCTGATGTTGCTGATGCTGATGCTTGTGCTGATGCTGCTTATGATGGTGTTGATTGTAATGCTGATGCTTATGCTGACGCTGTGTATGTTGATGCTTATGGTGCTCTGCTGGTGTTGATGCTAGTGCTGTTTATGTTGTTGCTGCCGCTGTTGCTGCACTCCCAGGGAGCCTGAACTGGTCAGGGGCAAGCGAGTGCTGGAGCTGGGTGCAGGTGTCGGGGCGCCTGGCATTGCCGCGGCGCTCGCAGGTGAGGCGCAAACAAAATAAGTGTGAAGAAACCTGTAGGCGCCCCCCCCCCCCCAATAAGTGTGGAGGAACCTGTAGGCGCCCCCCCCCCCCAAATAAGTGTGGAGGAACCTGTAGGCGCCCCCCCCCCCCAAATAAGTGTGGAGGAACCTGTAGGCGCCCCCCCCCCAAATAAGTGTGGAGGAACCTGTAGGCGCCCCCCCCCCAAATAAGTGTGGAGGAACCTGTAGGCGCCCCCCCCCCCAAATAAGTGTGGAGGAACCTGTAGGCGCCCCCCCCCCCAAATAAGTGTGGAGGAACCTGTAGGCGCCCCCCCCCCCCCCAATAAGTGTGGAGGAACCTGTAGGCGCCCCCCCCCCCCCCCAAATAAGTGTGGAGGAACCTGTAGGCGCCCCCCCCCCCCCCCCAAATAAGTGTGGAGGAACCTGTAGGCGCCCCCCCCCCCCCCCCCCCAAATAA
Organism: Limnomonas spitsbergensis; assembly: GCA_037349105.1. Classification (NCBI taxonomy): domain Eukaryota; kingdom Viridiplantae; phylum Chlorophyta; class Chlorophyceae; order Chlamydomonadales; genus Limnomonas; species Limnomonas spitsbergensis. Next base: position 2,901,600 of record JAYJMM010000113.1, read on the forward strand.
GTGTGGAGGAACCTGTAGGCGCCCCCCCCCCCCCCCCCCCCCCCCCCCCCCCCAAATAAGTGTGGAGGAACCTGTAGGCGCCCCCCCCCCCCCCCAAATAAGTGTGGAGGAACCTGTAGGCCCCCCCCCCCCCAAATAAGTGTGGAGGAACCTGTAGGCGCCCCCCCCCCCCCCAAATAAGTGTGGAGGAACCTGTAGGCCCCCCCCCCCCCAAATAAGTGTGGAGGAACCTGTAGGCCCCCCCCCCCCCCCAAATAAGTGTGGAGGAACCTGTAGGCGCCCCCCCCCCCCCCAAATAAGTGTGGAGGAACCTGTAGGCGCCCCCCCCCCCAAATAAGTGTGGAGGAACCTGTAGGCGCCCCCCCCCAAATAAGTGTGGAGGAACCTGTAGGCCCCCCCCCCCAAATAAGTGTGGAGGAACCTGTAGGCCCCCCCCCCCAAATAAGTGTGGAGGAACCTGTAGGCGCCCCCCCCCCCCAAATAAGTGTGGAGGAACCTGTAGGCGCCCCCCCCCCCCCAAATAAGTGTGGAGGAACCTGTAGGCGCCCCCCCCCCCCCAAATAAGTGTGGAGGAACCTGTAGGCGCCCCCCCCCACATAAGTGTGGAGGAACCTGTAGGCGCCCCCCCCCCCCAAATAAGTGTGGAGGAACCTGTAGGCGCCCCCCCCCCCCCAAATAAGTGTGGAGGAACCTGTAGGCGCCCCCCCCCCCCCAATAAGTGTGGAGGAACCTGTAGGCGCCCCCCCCCACCCCAAATAAGTGTGGAGGAACCTGTAGGCGCCCCCCCCCACATAAGTGTGGAGGAACCTGTAGGCGCCCCCCCCCCCAAATAAGTGTGGAGGAACCTGAAGGCGCCCCCCCCCCCCCAAATAAGTGTGGAGGAACCTGTAGGCGCCCCCCCCCCCCCAAATAAGTGTGGGGGAACCTGTAGGCGCCCCCCCTCCCCCCCAAATAAGTGTGGAGGAACCTGTAGGCGCCCCCCCCCGCAAATAAGTGTGGAGGAACCTGCAGGCGCCCCCCCCCCCAAATAAGTGTGGAGGAACCTGTAGGCGCCCCCCCCCCCCCCCAAATAAGTGTGGGGGAACCTGTAGGCGCCCCCCCCCCCCAAATAAGTGTGGAGGAACCTGTAGGCCCCCCCCCCCCAAATAAGTGTGGAGGAACCTGTAGGCGCCCCCCCCCCACATAAGTGTGGAGGAACCTGTAGGCGCCCCCCCCCCCCAAATAAGTGTGGAGGAACCTGTAGGCGCCCCCCCCCCCCCAAATAAGTGTGGGGGAACCTGTAGGCGCCCCCCCCCCCCAAATAAGTGTGGAGGAACCTGTAGGCGCCCCCCCCCCCACCCCCCCTAAACATGCCTTATAACAGGGCTTCTCATGGCGAATGTTGTAGGCTTCCATACTTGGATGCCTTCCGCTTTGACTGTGCCTGTTTTAGCAGGGCCCAGAGGTGTAATGTTGCTTAAAATCTGCTGCGGCCCCTAGGGGTCCAGGTATTGCAGAACGTCTTATTCAAGGCTCCCTCCATCGTACCCACAGTAGTCCCAACTGCCTACCGGTGTACGCAAGGTATCCCTGTAGGCAGTTGGGACTACTGTGGAGCCATGAGAGGGAGGGGGGGCATGGGTTAGTGTCTCAAAATTCACGTTCCTCAGATTCCTGCTCTTGTTCCCACCTGCATTCCACACGTAGTACACAGCATCTAGATCTCAGATCTTTAGATCTGGCTTGCAAAGCTGAACCTGATGGTGCCGGCACTCAGATGGTGCCGGCACCTGTACGCCCTCCTCAAGACCCAGGCCCCCATCCTCTACCATATGCGTGCCTCCTTTGGTCTCTCCAGGGGGACTCAAAGTAGTCACCACCAACCATGAGCCTCTCCTCTCTACCCAGTTTGTATTCAAGTGCACACTAGGCCACCTTGGGGGGTCCGCTGGGCGGCCACCACTGGGCCAATCGGGACCAAACCTAGACTGGCCTACGTTCGGTGACCTGAGCAGCATGCACCAGGGCTGGCTGCACCAGGCCCCTCGCGGCCGCCACAAGCATCACGTTGTGGACAAAGTGCGGCAACAAGCACCATGGTGCCTGCGGCCACACGCGGCCACAAGCACCACGGTTTGGCCAAAGTGTTGCTGAATTATGTCTAAATTAAAATAAAAACTCTGCAGGTGCACGCAAGGTCGTGATCCACGAACAAGAGTCCCTCCCATTGCCTCTCTTCAGGTGCTCCCTAACGTGACCAGATAATCACGGCCAGGCATGAGCCCCCCTCCTTATCCTCTGCAGGTGCACTAGCAAGGCCGTGATCAACGACCCAGAGCTCCCCTCCCCCCTCCAGGTGCACTCTGAATTGATCAGTTCATCACCGCAGCCATGAGCCCCCCTCCTTATCCTCTGCAGGTGCACGCAGGGTTGCTATGAACAGCACCCAGGAGCCCTCCCCTCTCTCTCCAGGTGCACTGAAGCGATCAGTTGATCACCGCCAGCCAACAGCCTCTTCTTATCATCTGCAGGTGCGCTGGAGGTGGTGATCACCGACCGCGAGCCCCTTTCGCTGGATTGTGCTGCCCTGAGTGCGAGGGCCAGCGGCTTGCAGGCCAGGGTGGAGAAGAAGGGACCCTCCGGGCAGGAACAGTCGAGCAGCAGCAGCAGCGAGGTTGAGGGGGGAGGAGGAGGAGGTCTGGAGCGCGGGAGTGGGCACCTAGACCAGAGCGGGCGGTGTGAGGTGGTGTGCACGCTGCTGGACTGGTCTCTACCAGTACCGGAGTGGCTGCGAGGAAGGTGCGCAGCATGAGGACATTGCGTAGCACCCTAAACGCTGTAGCTAGGGTTCGTCCCTGATTTGGGCCACTTTGCAGGGTTTGTCCCCGTGGTTTTACATGCTTTATGATTTATGGGAGATTATCAAGCAGACAGGTCTCAGTTGGGTCCGGAGTAGCTGCGGGGAAGGTGCGCTGCATGAGGACCTCTGTGGATCACCCTTCATTAGTTCATGCTGTAGCTAGGTTGTATCCCTGATTGGGGCGATTTGCAGGGTGTAGGGTTTATCCCCGCGGTTTTATGTGCCGTACGAAGGGTTGGCGAGCCTTCTGGCGGCAACCGGTTCCGAAGTGGCTGCGAGGAAGGTGCGATACATGAGGTACACTGTGTAGCACCCTAAACGCTGTTGCTAGGGTTTATCCCTGATTGGGGCGATTGGGGGGGTTATCCCCGCGGTTTTACATGCCTTATGAAGGGTTCGCAAGCAGATGGGTCGCAACCGTTGCCGGGGTGGCTGTATGGAAGGTGCACTGCATGAGGAAAGGAGCGAGGGGGATGTGGGGGGGGGGATGTCATAGCAATGTCCTACCCATGGCCCATGCCTTCTGCCCCCCTGTTCCCCTCTTTGCACGCAGGTTCGACCTGGTGCTAGCTACCGACGTCCTTTATGAACACTTCTCTGTGCCCAACGTGGCCAGGGTGGTCTCGGAGCTGACATGCCACCAGCAGGAGGCTGCAGGTGTAAGCGGCACAGCAGCAGCAGCAGCTGCAGCTGCAAAAAGGCCAGCAGCAGAAACAGCAACAGCTGCAGTAGCAACAGCAAAAGCAACAGCTACGGCAGAAATGGCAGCAGCAGACAGAGCAACAGCTGCTGCAGCAGCAGCAGACTCTTCAGATCGCACCCTATTAGCATCCAGCTGTGGGAGCGGGCCTGCCCTCCTGCTGGCCGAGTACCCCGACAGATACCCCACCAACCTGCGGAACTTCCGGGCATTGCTCCAGGTGCGTTACTGCGGGCATGCTCTCGGTGCGTTACTGCGTTCCTGTGGGCATGTCAGGCGTGAGGGCCCCACTCTTGTCAGAATGGTCATTCCGTTATTACCAGCCTGTGCACCGTTGCTGACCGCTCTGTCTGGCATCGTACAGTATATGCCAGGGGTGAGGGCCCCTCTCCAGTCATAATGGGCAGTCCATTATCAACAAACAGCATGGTCACCTGCTGACCCTTCTGCCAACCCGCAGTATAAGTCAGGGGTAAGGAGTCTAAGGACCCCTCTCAATCCCCATGCCCGTCGTCATGCTCACAAAATATATATATATATATATATATATATGTCATGCTCTTGCTGACGACGGCGCTGTATGTGCCAGGCAGCACCGCCGTCATGGCGGTGCTGCCTGGCTATCTCATACATGTCTGTGTGCTCCGCAATCCTCTCTTACGTGAGGGCGTATGGCACCGCAGGCCGACCCTTTGAGGATGCACCTGGAGGGTATTCTGGAGGACACGGTGCAGCTGCCCTCGTTTGTGAACGAGATGCTAGACATTGACATTGATCTGGACGACGCGCCGTGCATCAAGACGGATTTCCTGCTCTTCAGAGCACCTGCCGGTGATGGTAACGGCGTGGACGCGGCTTTGGCCCAAGCTGAACATTGACATCGGCTTGGAGGACGCGCCGTGCATCAAGGCGGACTCCCTGCTCTTTAGAGCACCTGCCGGTGATGGCAATGGCGCGGATGGGGCCTCCACTCGTGCTGCTGCAATGTTTCCTCAACCCCCACGTCCCTCATAGGCTTCGCCTTTTTTTCTTTTTTCTTCCGACGGCAGCCGGTCCTGTCCGCCCTCAAGGCCCACTTGGTGGCATCATATCTTCAAGTTGCTTGGGCTCTAGAAAGCGTGGGAGTGGATGCCTCAACTTTGGACCCGAAGACGCTGTAATGACAAAAGCCTGCATGTGGAAATTGCTGGCAGTGCCTCCCTAGCACTACTGGGCTAACGAGTCCTTCAGTGGTGCTCTTCCACGCCAAACACACGGTGGAGGAGGGGGGTGGCAGGGTAGGGAGGGAGCATTAGGAACGTGACCTGAGAGCCTCAGGAAGAGGACACGAGAGGGCATAGGTGAGGTGACTGGGTCGATGAACAAAGAAGGATGGCTGGGCAGGGATTACATGTGCCTGCCATAGCTGAGAGGTTCATTGCTGTGCACATCATTGTTCCTGGTAAGGATACACTTCCGGTGACTTCCCTAGGGAAGTGGAGCTCGCTTATGCACTCAGATCCCTGCCGTTGGCCTCATGCCTAGTACCGCACGTGCGGCCTGGAACATCTAAGGGCATCACAGACCTGTTATTGCCTCACACTTCCATTGCCTAAACGACAGTAGTCCCTCCAGGATGTCAAGCGAGTCCAGGAAGGACCCGTGACTATTTAGCAGGCTGAGGTCTTGTTTGTTACCGGAATCAACCTGACAAGGCAACCCACCAACTAAGAACGGCCATGCACCACCACCCGCATAATAGTGCATTAGCATTTGAACCACACGATACAGGGCTACTATGAACTTGATCGCATGTAGTCTGATCATGCCCAAGAGAGTACGCATGCGATACAGCCATACAGGGCTATTTCAAACTCTAATTCATTTGGTCTGGCTGTGATGTCGATTTCTCAAGACTGGCATGTGACATGGCCCTTTGTGCGAACATACCGAACTAAAGTTTCAGATGTGACCAGTGGGCGGTGGCTTCTTGTAGGAGACCAAGGCCCAGTAGGGAGTGGACACAGTGAACTCCAGGTTCTCTTATTTAATTATTTTATTTTGTTATACATGCAGGTCCTTCTCACTAGCCAGCCAAGTCTGTGTGCTGATGCCATTCTTGCTATGCGATGTGTGTGTTTTACCTTAGGATATGTTAATCCCGCTGGGTGCCTGGGCAAAGCCACATTCTAATTGGGGAAATGGGTCAAATTGGAATGACCAAACAGAAAAATTGAGGATTGAGTCAGGGATTTCCAAGGGTAAAAGTAGACAGAGTGATAGAATGAATGACGTACGGTACTGTTGTCACCGGTACACCTGCCTCTCAATGACATAACACCTCTGGGCCCTGCTCAAAAAGGCTCAGCCGCGTGGGCGCCCAACTGTCCTGTTGGATGAAAAGAAACTCAAGGTAATGGGGAAAGAAGGAAAAGAACTCAAAGGAAAAAGAAGTACCCCCCCAAAAAGGAAAAGACAGCCCAAAGTAGCTACGCCCCTCTCAAGCCTATTCCCCAAGAAGGCAAAGAAAAGCAACAAATCTAGGCCTTAGCAAAGCGTACGACACCCTCAACAAAAGTCAGAGTCTCCCATCCGAGCCTGCCCCGGTACAACTGTCTTTGGCGCCCTCCAGGGGGCCTGCTCGACCTCTGCCCCTAAGCCTCTCCTTCACGCTAAGGCATTGGAAGCAGACATGCAGCGCATCCTCTACATGCTCGCCATCTCCCCTTGCCCAACACCGTAGGCAACACCATCCGTCAATCTGCTGACCGCTGCGCCGCTAACAACTGCCTCTGCGCTACCATGTTGGCCACAACCCTTTAAACAAGTGAGCGACTTCAAAAAGAAGTAAAAGCCGTGGTACAGCTCAGAAGTCTGTCTCAGCAGGTCACCCGTTGGCTGGATGAGCGCATGCCAATGACGTTACACCTCTGGGCCCTGATGAAAAAGGCTCCTAATTAATGATTGTGCACATGCAATGTCCCTCTCGGTAATTCACTCGGCTGCATTTCACTTGTAATCCCAGTTCCAGGACTTCAGGTCACTATCCTCTGACCTCCCAGGGTGGTACACAACTAAACACTATGACACTACACAGTGCCACCTTGCCACCATGTCATGGGCCTCCAATGAGCGGGCGGGCATGCCACTTCCATCTGCACTTGTTTCGTGGAGAAATTTGTGTTTAGTTTTCTTCTGCATGTATCTCGCTGCAGAATAAGTCAAATTCTACAAGCAACAGACAACTGGTAGGCTATGTGGCCATTCGTACCCCCAAGTGATTGCCTACGGCATGTGCTGTTTTCATGTTGTTATGGATACCAAGATGAATACACTGATTTTTAGAAGGGGTTTGGCGCGAGCACTACAAGATGTCCTAGAGGTAGTTCGTCCCAACCGGCAAAGGATCCCGAATCTCAGCGTCTCACACATTACACTTCGACGGCGTATTATACCACTCTAGATCAGGAGATCTACACCGTCCACAACGCATCACGCAAGACGGGAAGACATCTGTGAACTGTGAACATCTTCGTGGCGTGATACCTATCACACTAGTCAGATGGAAATACAAGAGGCCTCTGAGAGTTCATCCAAAATCCGACACGACAGTTGTGACTTGCCTACCTTAAGCCACCATGGCACCCACCATGCTGATGCCCCTGATATCTTCACTGTTCCTTTCAGTCATCGTCGATGCGACGCACGAGTCTATCTCCTGCAGGACCGGTGGTATAGTGCACCCTGCCACCGATGTTTCCGCCACTCTGAAGCATAAGCGGACGGACTTCATTCGTGGAGACGCAATCGCCGATATCCTTACAAGCGGAAACAACAATGTCAGCACTTGGGCTCAGTCGACCAACTGTGGCCCTGCCTCTCAATCTCTGCGCCTTGCCGCCGCTGGCGTTGAAGTTGGAGGAGCAGCTAGCGTCGATCTCCTGTCTGATAAAACCAGCAATGGACCCGTCCCCAGTGGCAAGGTGCGATAGGTGATTCGATGAGGAAGAAATGTAGAATGATGAGCAAATCGAAGGTGCCAACAGTGCCATCCATGCTGTCTCGATCTGGTAGACCTGGCGGTTGGGGACCTGGCCCTTGACTGATAGAGCAAGCATTCCGTCTGCCACTGCAATGTTCAGTCTTTTCATAGAGGGCTGACGATTGGACTATCATGTTCATCTGCCACCAGAGAGCGCAAGGTCGTGCCAGCGCCATCTTGGCCGCGTGCGCTGTACCAGTAGTGGTAAATCAACTGCTAGCATGTCGGCAGCCATTCACACAGTCTCACTCCATCCATCTATGTGATTGTACCACTGGAGGTAGATCCGGAGGTAGATCCCATGCAGTGGCCATCTCAGTATCTCACCACAGCTGAATAATCGCCCCGCCATCCATGCATGGGCACACAAGTGCGTGATGACCCTTGACCCCAAACCCTTGATCCTAAACCATAAACAAGGGAATGTATTCCACACAACAATAACCCCAAGCTTGCCTGTGCACCTTCTATCCTTACGATAGCGACCGAGCCGAATCACAGCATCCACCCACCCAGCCTCACCGGCCAAACAATTGTGTCCTTGTATTTACTTGCAATAGATCATTCAATATGCTTATGTTTGGTCTGTGATCCTTTTTCCAGGCGCCTTTCACAACAGAATCTGCAGCCTACGGCACAACCGAGAGCGCCGGTTCTTTGAAAGCTCCAGCCACAGGCCCATCTGCCTGCGCCGTCTGCTGCGCGCCTGCAGCCTCTCAAGACCCAGCAGCGCCAGATCACCACAACACACCAGCCGCCTCCCCTCAGCCCACTCCCCGCACTAGCTTGCCCCTGGACGCCTCCCCTCGCTCCCTACACCGTAGCTCCCAGCCGCAGCCAGAAGCGGTCGGCAGCAGCAAAAGCCAGCAGCCTCAGGCGGCCAGCGGCAGCGGCCAGCGACGCTCTGCAGTGGTCAGCAGTAGCCAGCAGCAGCCGGCATCGACCAGCACCTCCGTTTCTTTGATCAGTTGGCGTATGATGCCGCTGCTGCTGGGCTCCGGCCGCGGCACGGCCTGCCGCGCGTCGCTCCTGCTGAGCTCGCTGGCAGAGCTGGTGTGGTGCCTGAAGGCTGCTTGGGACAGCATATGGTCGCGCGTACTGGACTTTTGCACACGGGACTTGGCAGAGGCTTGAAACTGACACAGCTTGATCTGCAGTCTTGGAGTGGCAGGATGTTCATCCGGGGAACATCTCGCCCATCCACTGCCTCATTTGAGTGTCTTTACACTACTTGCTGACGGGTGACTAGGACTCCCTCTGGCATGTGGACTATTGCAGTGTCTGAGATTTCAAAATGAATCGACGCATCGTCCCACCCAGCCCCTTACCGCGGCATACACCACCACCCACCCACCCACCACCCATCAGCAGAAGGTGGACTAGAAATGGAGAATTTTTAAAAGTGCTCTAGGGAACAAAAAGACCCTGAAATAGAGGCTTGCTTAGGGTCAGTGATCTACGGTCTGTGTACACTTTTAGTAGACAGCGCTGTCCTGGATGGGGCCTTGCTTAGCCATGGCATTCAGGCACCCAGGGTTCTCGTCCGTATCCAAAATCCGATTTATATACATAGCTGAGGCATGGACGACCTGATTCGGGCCTTCCATTCTGGCCCGAATCCTGGGTCCGGGCTCACACAATGTGAACCTTATCCAGGGTTGAACTTGTATTCATTGGTTGTTTGCACTCAGTATGAGGTATGCCTGGCCACATCTGGGTCGCCTGCTTTGTCTATTTTGTTACCAGAACTCATCACCTGATGCCTATTTTGAGTCCTCATTTATCATGGCCCTGACTCCCCTACGGTACCAGTATTTTGTACATTTTTGTATGTCGTGTACATTTTTGCATATAGCCTTAAAAGCTCTGTGGCATATTTGCGGTTGGGTGCGTCCCATGATCGCCTGTGTGCCTCACGGCACTGGCCTGTAGACGTCTGAAATCTGTTTATAGGTAGTCTCAAGTTTTCTGTTGTGACCTGGTGGTACGACAAAGATCTTAATGAAAGATTCTGCTATCAGGCTGTTTTCCCAGTGATGACTAGATCTTCTGTTTCTGTGGGCAGAGGGTTTGTTCTGTTGGTATCGGAATCATTCCCGTTCCACTGGTCAGTTGTTGTTTGCTGGTTGCTAGCCCAGGGGGGATACTGTTTTTCCTGTCTTTGTTAATTGAATGCATTAGCTGGTTGTCCGACGTTTGTTCCATTTATCAATTGTGATACTCGCTGGCCTGGTAAATACCTCAGATAAAAACCAATGCGCCTCTCTTTCATGCTGGTTCTAGACTCTTTGCAGCAGCTAACTATGAGCCTCTTTATTACTGATGTAGATACGACTCTGATGTACCCGTCTACTGGGTCCAGATGAGAATCCCTGATTTCAAGGGAACGAGATGAAAGTATAATTCTCGAAATGTGCAGCCCAGGTCTTATTACTCCTCCATGAGATGAGGATAGGAACCCGACTTGCAAAAAACCCTAAAATCGGAGGCAATATACACAGCATGGGATGTTCCGTCTATTCAACCATGGACTTCAGAAATCTCGAAATCTGCCCATCGAGAGGGACCCAAGCGAGGTGGCCTGTCACAAGATAATTCGGAGACCGCGCCAATCTGGCAGACCATCCCCAACAGGAATCCAGTATATTACTGATCAATGATCATCCCTTAATAGTGGTAGGAAGCCCACCTCCTCCCCCCCTCCTTCCTCACACTACCAAGTGATGGGAAGATTGCTTTTGATCAAAAGCCATGCCATGGAGGGTCAGCTGCGCTGCTGCCTAATGATGATAGCAGTAGAGGCATTCACGCCGATAGCAAAGAAAGTTTCTGACAGGCATGGGGGTCAGGAATCTCGGGACTCACCCAGTGGCCAATGGGCGCCTGGCGGGCAAAAACATCTGGGAGGAACTCAATCAAGCTGTGCCATACTTCCTTTGGCTCTCTACCCGTATCTTAAGGCACTGTCACAACATTTAAAGACGGCAACTGCAACAGTTAATGACGTTGTACCTCTGGGACCTGCTTAAATAATACTGGGCCACGTCAGCAAACAAACTGTCAGCTAGGAAACTCAAGGGAGAAGGCACAAAAGGAAAGGAAGGAAAGAAAGTCCACCTGCCAAAGAACAAGTCCACCTGCCAAAGAACAAGAACAACAAAGAAGGTCAGGCACACCGTATCCCATGCCCCTGAAGAGACTGGCCTTCAAAAGCTCAGCTACAAGTTCAACAAAAGGCAGGGCCTCCCACCCCTGCCTACGGGCTTTCCTTTTTCCTGTCTTGTTGGGAGAAAAAAAGAAAGGAACTGAAGGCAACAGGAAAGACAGAGAGGGGCACAAAGGACAAAGACCCCGCCCCCAGGAAACGGAGAGGCGGATCGAAGGATCCCTGCCACTAAAAGCAAGAGGGAGACAAACAGGAAAAGAGCCAGTCCCGAAGGAGCCGAAATAAATCAAACAAACTAGCCTTCTACCAAGTCCACCAACTACAAGAGTGACCCCATCTCATACCTCTCGGAAATCTTCTTTCAAACGGCTGCTTAGGATCTCCCTTTCTCAACCTCTTTTAGAAAATCTGAAGCTTTTTTTCTGGTTGCATCATCCTGCCGCAAAATGTTGGTAACAGCACATTCTCCCCCTTGTTCCCAGGCTGAGCCATTACTGCTGCGTTTGCATTAATGGCTCAGCAGGTTAGTAGGTTACCTCTAGAACGGCGATCAGACCAGGGCAGAGATGTACTACATCCCCGACATGATTGATCTGCGATCCTGGACCTGGAGCATTGACCTATGGACATGGCCAGGGGTATTTCACCGGCCGAGCAATCGTTAAATGGATTTCTCACGAAACAACACAGCTTTGTGGGGTGTTGTTGGGACTGGACACGTCTGCTCTGTACAAATTGGAAGCAAGGAAAAAACTGGGCGATTTAAAATCTGAAAGCTTTCAATGGAGATATGGGCAAAACACACACAAATCCCTGCTCTGAGCTGCTCACGAATTGATGAGGTTTTTTCGGATCTGGGATCAAACTGCCGCATGGATCTTTTTATATTCTGTTTGTCTATTTGTTCAAACGAGGAAAGCTCAGACAGCCTCACCTATCCAGCTGGCGTGTTTGCAAAGAGGGTGCGGTGGGTCAATGCAAATCGAGAGGCCATGAAGGACACGCTCAGATATGCCATCCAGATCTTTCTGCTCTCTCTTTTGCAGTTCTGCCCCCTTCAGTGCCATTTAAGTATTACTGGTGTCCGAGATCCTGTTGAAGACGCTGTGATCCATTGGATATGATCTACGTATAAACGGTGCTGAGTTGGGGGGAATCGGCTCAAATTGAAAAAGGGTTTCAGGTGCAGGGTGAGGTGGGTGACGCCCGCTCAATCTGGTTGAGACAGGGTTGAGGTTGTTTTCCACCAGGGGGGTTCACGAATTAGTTCACGCTGGTTCACGACAGTTTTCCGCCTGGTTTTTCGCTCATACACGACAATTAATCCAGGATCGACTACATAACAGGGCAGGAGAGACAACTGAAGACCGAGAAAAATTTGAGAGAATCTGTGGCAACGGATCGGAATTTTGAAATGTTAGAAGAAGGTTCGTATTTTTGTCCTGTTTCGAGCTGCTGCAATCCTGTTTTAGGATACCATACCAATGAATCAAACATGGATACCGTATGTCAATATAACGAGTTGCATTTTCCTCAGAGGAAGACGAGGATGACTTAATGAGCCTAAAATCAATGTCCAAGGGCAACAAAGGCACAGCCTCGGGCAACACCAGGTGCGATGTTGCCTATGAAAGGGGGGCATACAACTACACTGGATGGAGCAAAGGAACCCACACACTTCCAATGATTGACCGAAATGTCTCTCTCTTTGTAGGCATCAACAAGATTCAGAACCTTCAAGCTCATTGATGAAGAAAGCAAAGGCAACAACAGGTGTGCTTTTCAGCTGCTTGCTGTTTCAAAAACCAAATTGCTGAAATCCTGCAGGCTGATTCAGCCACACTCCATATCACCATGACCCTCGTTCACAAATATGTCGCTGACTGCTGATGTCATCACATTGGGCACCATATCTGCAGCCGATGCGCTTCTAGCTGCTGCCCCAGACGAGGACAATTTCGGGCAGTTTTCTATTGACCTGGACGACCTGGACGATATTTGCAAGCCATCACCACCAGCTGCTGCAGCCCGCCCCAGAGCGGTCAGCACTGTCAGCCCCAAAGAGACCGTGGACACGCAGGTCACAGCAGCTGAATACAACTATCCAATACAGGAGTCTGTTGTCGCTGCTGATACCAGCACTGATCTGCATGGCAGCCCTCCCAAGGAGGTGCAACAGCTGGTGCTTCAAGGACAGGATGCCAGTGCAAACAGATCTGACATGCCACTGTGCCCAGCCACTGACCCTGCTGGCAGTTTGGTAGGCACAGAATTGGTCAATGATCTAGCGACTGAAGTGACAGAGGGAGCAGCTGCAGCAGCAGCTCAGCTTGCTAGCTGTGTGGAGCCAGCTGAGCCCCCTGCTGCTCAGAAAACTGGTTCCAGTCACAAGCTAGCCTCCGCATCTCAGCTGAAGCAGCCCCGAAGCGTGCTCCTGTCGCCACGTGCCACGGAAGCTGTATCCGAGGGCGAAGATGCTGCCTGCCTGCAGACATCATCCGCCCCGAGGACTGGTGGGAGGGATTGGTGGAAGGATTTGGTGGTGGGGACTGGTGAGAGCGAGCAGCCATCTGCTCAGCTCATACCCAGGTCTGCAAGCAAAGGTGCAAGCAGCCTGCTCCAGCAGCAGCCCAACGCCACAGACCAACCATCCAACGGGATGGCGGGTAAAGAAGCAGCCAATATGCTGTTCACTTCAAACCTCGGCCGGGACTCAGCACTCCCTGCCCACGCTCCAGGCAAGCCCCCACTCCTGCGCGCAGTGACACCCTCGAAACAGGCGCCCCTTTCGGGCAGCCAGATGCCTCCTATGACAGCAAGCCACCAAGCTCTGGGAGGATGTCATGATCATTATCAACAGCAGCAGGGGCAGCAGCAGCAGCAGCAGCAGAGGCCGCCAGACAAGGCCAGCAGATTCTTTTGCTCGCCACCTGCAAATCCGGCACCGGCCCAGATCACAGTGAGCAACCGTACCTCTCCCTTGGTGCACGCTTCGTCGCCTCGGGGCCTCGTCCAACCTCCACATGACCTGACTGCTACAACAGCAGCAACCCTTGTGAGCAGCCGCACTTCATCCTTGGCGCAGGCCTCCTCGCCTCGGGGCCTCAATCGACCTCCAGGTGACCCAGCTCCTACAGCAGATGCAGCCTCTGAGAGCATCCGTACCTCACCCTTGGCCCAGTCCTTTGTGAACAGCCGTATCTCACCCTTGGGGAAGGCCTCCTTGCCTCGGGGCCTCATTCAACCTCCAGCTGACCCGACTCCTACAGCAATAGCAGCAGCAGCAGCAGCAGCCCCTGCGAGCAACCGTACCCCACCCTTGGCGCAGGCCTCCCCGCCTCGGGTTCCGACTCTGACAGCATCAAGAGCCCCTGTGGGGAGCCGAAGCTCACTCCTGGCGCAGGTCTCCTTGCCTCCTGCTGCGCATCCGAGGGCGCTGCCCCAGGGTCCATCCCTCTTGGCAAGCAAATCAGGCATGCTTGGCTTGCCCCAGCCAGCAGTCCTCCAGAAGAAGGCCATGCCACCTCCCTCCTGCTCCAATATAGGATCTCTGACACTTCTAGCTACCTCGCAGCCAACCAACGCTGGCAGCACGCTCGCTATGTCACCTGTAGGTGAAGGCTCGTCAGCCAAGGCCCTTCCTGTATCAGACAGGGCAGTGCTGCTGGTGCCCACTCAGCAGAAGACATCAGCAAGCCGTCCCGCCGCCCCTGCCTTCAATCCTCCGCTAGCCACCCACAAGGTCACTGTGCCACGGGGGCCTTGTGATGGGAGCAGCCCGGGCTTGCTCACCGCCGCAGGCGCTGGGTCAGTATCCATCGAGGCTGAGACCGAGACAGGAATGGGCGCCCAGCATCTACAGACCGTTCTGCGTCCCCAAACAGCTGCGGACAATGGGCCTGCAGCAGTAACAGCTGTTGAAGCTGCTGCTGCTGCTACTGCAGCTGCTGTTGCCAGCACTCTACAGCAACAAGCCCGTAACAAGATCCACCAGCAGCAGCAGCAGCAGCTGAGGGTAAACGCAGGTCGGGCCAGCTCTGTAAGCAGCCTTCACTCTGGGGACGTTCCAGCTCCTGCAGATGACCCATTTGGACTAGCAGCAGCATCAGCAGCTGCCGTACAGAAAGGGCTGCAGCCCGGGACTGCCGTCTCGCCAGGCAGCCCTGGCGCAGCAGCCGCGCACAATGATGGCAGTGGCGCAGGCTTGGTAGATCAGGTGCTGGAGCTGCACATAGGCGCAGGTGGAAGCAGCAAGGGCGCCTTGGCCACCAACGCTTCAGGCAGCGCTCCAGGAGACCAAGATTGGGACGATGCTCCATGTGCACCTCTGGCCAAGCGTGCGAGGCTCGTTGACCCTGTGTCTGCTGTCGTGGAGATGACCATGCCTACCAGTTACTTGGCCGCCATCCAGGCTCTGGAGCTGGTAAGCTAATGGGGACATTGGTGGGATTCATTCCTATGCCACTGGTCTGTGTTTTTTTGTGTTGGCTGCTTACTCACGGAGGGGGGGGGGGCACAATTTGCGATTTGATACTATTTCGCGATTTTGCTGGCCTAGTTCATGAAATTCCCAACCCTGTTTGCAGGCACCTGTCCCATGCATCAATTGCGCTGGCCCTGAGTACTGTAAAGTCAATCAATCGTGTGCCCGTTACTGGTATCAGTACTTCATTTAATTGCCCCGCTTCATCCCCCCTCAATGCTGCATCATCCAACCAGAAAAATATGGCAAGGATGTTGTGCAGTACCAGTGCAGGCCGGAACCAACCTACCTGTGCCCTCGTTGCTGAACACATCCACGCTTAATATGCATGTAACGCATGCACACCTGCATGCACAAGATGCATCCATGCGTATACAACTGTGACGTATCCATACATGAATTGCTGCATGCAACGCATGCAAGACAGCACGCATGTGCCCTCTTTGCTGACCCCATCTCGCGTGACAGACTGAGCACTCATGCAGCGTACCTGTCTTGGCCACAGAAAATCGCCGAAGCGCAGCAGATGCAGGAGGAAGCCATGAACCTGCGCATGCGTGCCGTCATTGTGAGCAACCGCATGGTGCTGCTGGACAACCCTGCCATGCGCGACAGTATCAGGGAGATGCGGATGAGAGCGGAACGCCTTCAGAGACAGCTGCGACCTGCCTGAGGGGCTCGTATGACCAGAGGGACTGGGGTAGCCTGAGGGACATGTGTGGTTTAAGGGACTGGAGTGGCATGATGGAATGGTGCGGCCTAAGGGGCACATGGGACTGCTGTTAAAGGGACTGCTGTTAGAGGGTCTCAAGGAACGATTTCCAGCAGGTGCTACCACACTAGGTCCGTTAGGTGACAAGAGGGTCATGTGTGTGCAAGGCAAGGGTCAGGAAGACGCTTGAGGGAGCAATTGCTGCCCAGATTTCATCCTTGTCGGGCCATTACAGCCATAGGGCGGCCCGCCGATGGTAGGCTGGCAGCCGGAAGAGAAGTTCTGGGCCAGGCCTCTGAGTTGCCTGACAAAGCGTGGAGGAGGAAGCGATACATAATTGTATCGAGCCATAGGCGGAGATCACAAGCGATGAACATGATGCTTGGCCCACTGATTTTCTTGAACCAAAGTCTGGTACTGCATCGATACGGGAACATGCATGTGGACCGTGCATGATGACTTTGCAGCAATTGCCCTGCCACAGCGATGAGGCATGGCTGGCTGTGGCAGCCGTCAGGTGTGGCAGGGTGCTGCAAGAGCTTTTCGATGAATGTTCACACCTTTCAACTGGTGCCGGTACTTCTGTTTTGACCTGAAGAAATCAAATTTTTGTATGGACCTCGGAAAGTCGGCACAGCTCATAGCAGCTAGGTTTTCTTTTGCCGGCATACCTGTTCAGTCGCAAGGAGCTGGTAAACCCAATTACTGTCAGTCATGGCTGAGCAATTCGCTGAGATGCTGGGATTCTTAGAACCTGTAAGAATGAATGAGGGCATGTGGAATCCTGACCAGTGTTAGTTTTTGGTTTGCACCGGAAGACCAGTGGGAACCTCCGGGTAGGCAACTACCGGTAAGGGCGGATTGGGATTAGGGACCAAGCCTCAACTGGCCTCCAGCATCAGGGCTTGCTACACCAAGCCATGTCCACCGTATGCCAGGTTATGGCTTGCGTGCACATGAAACACCCTAAACAAACAGTGATCCTGAAGGGTTGGGCGGCCGGCCTCAACACTTCGTGAAGTCCAAGGAAAAAATCCTGATGTCGCGCACTGGTACTGATTCTGTGCAGGTTTGCACCATATGCACTGGGTATAGAAAATACTATGGAAGGAAGGAAAATGAATTGAAAACTATCCTCTTGCTCAGACTCGGTTCAGGCTCATCATGCCAAATCAGCCGTGTTGTACACTTGTACCTGTGCAAGGGGTGTACTGCTGATTGCATTTGATCCCTCCCATGCGATCGATCGCAATCAATCGTTGAAGTTATAATCGCAGAGGTGGGCAGGCTGAACATTGAAACCGCGAAACGGCCAGTTGCGTCACGGCCTATCCTCCGACCCCTCCCCCTCCCTAGCCTTGTTGAATTTCTGCCAGCTGCACCCGACCATGGACTGGAGCGCGGCCTGCGCCGCGTCGTCGGACGCCCCCCTGAACATTCCGGAGCTCCGCGCCTTGGTGCAAAGCCTCGCCGGGCAGCAGGCCGGCCGTGGGGAGAACGACGACGAGGAATTGCCCGAGCAGGAGCAGCGAGATGATGACGAGGAGGAGGAAGAGCCCCAGGAGGATAGTCTGACGTTGAATCAAATCAAGTGAGCAGCAAGGCAATATTTGAAATCTGAACATCGGTTAGCATCATAAAATGCCCTTGACATGCCCCCCTTTTACTCGTAAGGAAGGACACACCTACTATGTTCCTATCTACTGATAAGAATCCACCCTCACGGCTTGGCTAACTCATGCAATGCCAACGGCTGGCATGCCCTGCATGCATGGTAAACCCGTACAAAGGCACCAGAGCATGGCCTGGCATGACATGACGTTATCCTGCATGGCAAACACAAGGTATTCACCCGCAAGGTATTCACCCGCTGGGTATTCCGACTACCTGGTTGTGCTGGCACCATGATCTGCTGCAGCCATGCGTTGCAAAGCAGGACATCACATCCATGTGGTCCCACTCCCTGTCTCTTCTTCTCACTGGTAATATCGGGAGTGCTCCTTTCAGTGTGGACCATTCCAACTTTGGCCCGGCAGGCTGCTTGGTAGCCACCTCTGGTAGCCACCAATGCGGACCAAACCTTGACAGCACGGCCTATAGCTCCTGGTCCAAGCAACTGGACATACTGCCAGACTGTAGGCTGATGTAGCTGAAGTGTAGCAGGATCACGCCATGGCAATATTGTTCAGTAGTTCCTTCTCAGTCAGGCCTGCTGTTTTGTTGCACCCTGCCCGTCTCCACTGTAGTGGCAATCACAACAGCATCCTCCACCCCTCTTCTCGTTTGCATGCATGCACTCATCCGCTCTGGCCGTCGAGCGGGACAAAAGTGCGAAGCTTAAGAATGCGTCTCAGTTTTGAAACAGAGGGACTCAGTTTTGAAACAGAGGGACTCGCGCGCACGCAGCATTCTTATCACGCCAGTCACTGAAGCGAGACTGTGTAGCTTCCCCTTATAAGGCAACCCCTGCTGATGCCCCACATTCACTCACAAAACGATGCGACCCCCGATTTGAACCCTCTGAAACCACGGCATGCCCTTGATGGCATGCCCTTGATTACGGCTCACAATTCCTCCGAAACTGTACCTTTCCAGGGATGCTCAGCGGCAATTTGCGATTGCCCTAGACTGTGCAGCTTCCCCTTCTATATCCCCTGTTGATGATCCACAGGCTTCACTAAAACAGCATTGCAGCCCCTGATTTCGAGCTCCGAAACCATACCCCCCCTGAGTATGACCCATACTTGCTCCGAAACCGAACCTTTCCAGGGATGCTCAGCGACAGTTTGCGATAGCCCGAGACTGGGACCAGGTGAGGGCGTTGACACACCGCGGGGGGGCCGGCCGGTGAGGGCGGGGAGCTTGGACAAAAAAGATCTCCCACAGGCCGGGAAGCAGACAGAAATCTCCCACAGGCCAGAGACCAGCGATGATTTATAGGGTTGGCAAAACCCGTCATTCGGTAAATACGTATATGCGGTTACGGATTGTGTATATGTATGATTAATTGATTAATAATTCATTTCGGTGCGCCACACTGCTTTTGCTAGGCTGCCGGGCGGCAAGCACTGGGCCGACGGCGACCAACCCTTTCATGGGTCTGCGGCCGTAAGCATTGCAGCAGGGATTGCCGCACCAGACCCCCCGGGTCGTGGGTAGTGATGTAGCTGAACTGTAGCTGAAGCACGCTAAAATGGACAGCACTGGCCTCGCCATTGAGGCATTTCCTCAACCTGCAATACCTAATACCTAGCTGGGTGTAGTCACTTCACCGCAGGCACGTGCTGTCCTGACAGCTGTTTATTCTAGGGTGCTTCAGCTGCAATCGATCTACATCACGGCCCACTTAAAAATCCATCTCTCCGTGAAAGTCTAGTAGAAAAAAAATCACTGCCAGGGGTGAAGCGGACAGCAAACCCTGCCTGCTTAGGCCACCGAGTCACAGGGCAGTCAATGTTCGATACCCATCGGCCGAGTGGCTGCATCCTGTCCTTTCCCGTCATGATGTCTGATGGACCGGTGGGGTTAACACAGCTGCTAACTTCTCACAGGCCAGGGCCCACTCATCACAGAGATGCTGCGATGACAACTAATCCTGCTTCTGTACGGCACATGAAGGGGCCATTCACCTAGGGGGTCGGACCCATCCCCGGCTTATAAAAATAAAGGAAAATTGATACACCTGGGGCGTGGATTAAGGAAGCCACCTGTTCGGCCTTAGCACTAGGTGGGCTACCATCTCCCGGCTTGTAATACAGTCCCCTTGGTACATGTGTTATTTTCTCACTTTTGTGTGTATTTGATTTATTGATCCTGCCTGCTCAGTTCCACACACCGCGCAACCTCATCATGGCACTCGTCGGCGAGGTGGGAGAGCTGGCAGAGATTTTCCAGGTGTGCTCATGTTTTGGGGGGGGAGGGCTCCCTTCATTGATCAGCTCCCTTTACTCATAAGCTCCCTTCAATGTAAGCTCCCAGCTCCCTTTATTGGGGGCATCCCTTCATTGGACCCCCTTAATTGTGTGTGTGGGGGGCTCCTTGCCCAGTACCTGTTGCTGCACATTTTGTGCAGCAGATGTGTGAGTCTGCCCACACTTTGCAAGCAATCAGCAGGTTAAGCCTGAGGCAGCTTCGCCTCACCTTCTTCAGTCCCGTGTGTTAAAATCGCAACACTATCTGCGATTCAGTGACCAATAATCTGTCTCAATGAGGGCCGCCGGGCGGCCACCGCTCGGTTGATCGGGATAAATAAATAAATAAATACAATCCGAGGCGTGGATTAAGGAAGCCACCTGTTCGGCCGTAGCGCTAGGTGGGCTACCATTGGGACCAAACCTTGACCGCCCTGCAGCCGCTCGTCGACAAGCAGCAGGCATCTAGCGGCATCAAGCCCTGCTTGCCATAGGCTGGTTTGTAGCTGAAGTGTAGCTGTGGTAACCTCGACGGATCACCAGCTGTTACTCTGCTTGCCATAGGCTGGTTTGTAGCTGAAGTGTAGCTGTGGTAACCTCGACGGATCACTGGCTGTTACTCTGCTTGCCATAGGCTGGTTTGTAGCTGAATTGTATCTGTGGTAACCTCGACGGATCACTGGCTGTTACTCTGCTTGCCATAGGCCTGGTTTGTAGCTGAAGTGTAGCTGTGGTAACCTCGACGGATCACTGGCTGTTACTCTGCTTGCCATAGACTGGTTTGTAGCTGAAGTGTAGCTGTGGTAACCTCGACGGATCACTGGCTGTTACTCTGCTTGCCATAGGCTGGTTTGTAGCTGAAGTGTAGCTGTGGTTACCTCGACGGATCACTGGCTGTTACTCTGCTTGCCATAGGCTGGTTTGTAGCTGAAGTGTAGCTGTGGTAACCTCGACGGATCACCGGCTGTTACTCTGCTTGCCATAGGCTGGTTTGTAGCTGAAGTGTAGCTGTGGTAACCTCGACTGATCAACGGCTGTTACTCTGCTTGCCATAGGCTGGTTTGTAGCTGAAGTGTAGCTGTGGTAACCTCGACGGATCACTGGCTGTTACTCTGCTTGCCATAGGCTGGTTTGTAGCTGAAGTGTAGCTGTGGTAACCTCGACGGATCACTGGCTGTTACTCTGCTTTCCCGTGTGCTGTGTCCGCAGTGGAAGGGCGAGGTGGCTGCTGGGCTGCCCGAGTTCTCACTGAGTGAGCGGGTGCACCTCGGCGAGGAGCTCAGTGACGTAATGCTTTATCTGGTATGTAAACCCTCACACCCGTAACTCACCATGTTATGCTATGCCTGATGTGTATACATAAACCCTTAACCCTAACCTTAGCTCCGTTACGCTGTGCCTGATGCATAAACCCTAACCTGTAACCCTAAACCCTACCCTAAACCTAAACCCTATGTAATGCTATGCCTGATTACTGGATACGCTTACCCCTACACCCTTAACCCTTCGTGCCGTTACCCCTGAACCCTAAAACCTACGTGCTGTTACTCCCGAACCCTAAACCCTACGTGCTGTTACCCCTGAACCCTAACCCTACGTGCTGTTCCTCCTGGTGCGTCAAGAGGTCAGGGGCAGATCTTCAGGCATAGCTGTACCTTTTACAGAGTAGGCTAAGTTAGGCAGATTTGCTAATTTAGAGAATCAATCCAAGACTCAGTTTTGAGTGAATATCTGGATCTAGATCCGAATGCAGACCCTGGGCACTCACAGCGCACGCTGCCTGCCATCAGATCCGGTTGCCCGACGTTGACGGCTTTGACATGAGCCAGGCAGTCTTGGACAAGATCCGCCCAGAAGCCCACTGCACAGCTCGGATCTCTGTTAACATCTAGATCTAGATCCCGACCCAGACTCTGGGCACCCACCATGAACAATCCCCCCTCAGATCCGGTTGGCCGACGTGTGTGGCGTCGACATGAGCCAAGCGGTCACGGACAAGATCCGCAAGAACGCAGCCAAGTACCCCGCAGATCAGTGCAGAGGCAGGTCCGATAAGTACACCACGTACGTGCAGTGCCAGGTAGGCTTTGGGTCCAGGGTTTGGTGGGTAAAAACCGAAATCGCGAGTGCACCGTGTAGGCACATACGTGCACTGTCAGGTAGGGGAAATCTTTCTCTGGCCACAAGGCCGCCCAAGGTCCGTAGGTTTGACACCTGGGCCGGCCGGCGGCCAAGGGCCTCAGCAGCAATGGCTGGCCGTGCCATGGGCCTCCAGCCTGAGGCCGGAAGGAACCTGACATGTGGCTGAGCTACAAAAGAACGAACCCTGGCCAGATATAACGGGAGCTGCTGCTCATTTGTGTTTTTTCTTCAGGGTGCGGGATGTCCCCGTCTGGTGGGAAATTCTTGTTCCCGGCTTTGTTTCTCCCGCTGCCTGGAACCATGAGCGTTAGAGGGCCCAATAAGTCAGGGTACATTGACTCGTAAGAAAGGAACAGTCCATTAGAGGGCTTGGATTTGCAGTATCTTTTGGCCCATGAGAGCTGACGGGGTGGGCTTTGGTAATTGCCTTTGGAGATATATAATGCCCCCTTGCTTGAATGGGCATTTGCCCATGTTCAGTATGGGCTGACTTACGCCAGTTGGCCACTTTTGGCAGTGACAACTTACGTTTTGTCGTTTCCTCTTCAGTGTCATGCGGGTTCGGGCTTCCACTGCTTAAATCAGTGGAGCGTGGGGTGTCACAACATGTGTGTCAGCCCTGATCAGCACCTGTCTCGGGACATTGATTTGGCCTGGATGTAGCTGCTGGATTTCAGGTGGCAAACGAGGCAGAATTGCTGGAAAATCGACATGCAACCGACATTTCACCCCCACGTGTTATAGACTGACACATGTTGTTGTTCTACACTCCATAGGGATAGGTGTGTTCAAATATCAAATATCAAATATCAAATAACAAATATCAAATATCAAATATCGAATATGTTCACCCCCAAAGATTGATGCTGCATGTCAAGATACAATGTGGTGATTTCATACACTTTTTGTTCCAAGTTTGGGGACTGAAAAGTGGGAGGGGATCGCACCCGTGCTTTCCTCCAATGGGAAATCTCAAATCTCTCTAAATATGGACAATATGGGACCTGTGCTTTCACGCAATTGCTTTCGAACCAGCGGAGGACAGGTTTGCTTGAGCAAGCATGCCTTGGAATTAAGGCTATTACTTAAGAGGACCTCTAGCGTGTGCTCCGTCCTCATCATTGACGCAACGTATCGCACGCAACTTAGAGGGGAAGGGAAACGAGAGGGGGGGGACGTGGCTTTTAAAGGAGCGCGACAGGGGTACCTACTACCTAGGGTAGACGCTGTGTTGTAATATCAGCAGTTTCCGCCCTCCCATGGGAACGCCATTTTATACGTGCAGGCTTCAGCTTTTGACCATTACTGCACTAAACTGCACTTCCAGGCAGACAAGGTCAGGCCGATGGAGGTGCCCGGCATCATCGCAACGACACCCATCCCTGTGATTGTGTGTGCGGGGCTCAGGGTTAAATTATGAACCCAGAACCTGAACACAAACCCTAACCCGCAGGTGCAGGCAGAGCAGGCCAGGCCGAGGGAGGTGCCCGGCATCATTGCAACAGCACCCATCCCTGTGGCGGTAACGCTGCCAGCTGTAACAATTGCACCCGGCATAGCGAAGGCGTCGAGGACGGCGGGAACTGCCTCTGCATCGGCGCCAGCAGCAGCAGGGGGGTGTTCTACGTCTGCTGACAGGCAGCACGCTACGGCGTCGGCGGCACCGGCTCCCTCCTACCACGTGCATATGGGTGACGATATGGGCTTGATGTCCAGTGCGGCCGCGGTGGCTGCCGCCGTGGCTGCCGCTGCGGCCCAGGAGGCCGCTAGCAAACGCAAACGCTTCAATGACCAGCAGGTGAATGGTTTGGATCTGGATCCAGAATCTGAGATCTGGGGTCTGAGAT
Organism: Limnomonas spitsbergensis; assembly: GCA_037349105.1. Taxonomy (NCBI): domain Eukaryota; kingdom Viridiplantae; phylum Chlorophyta; class Chlorophyceae; order Chlamydomonadales; genus Limnomonas; species Limnomonas spitsbergensis. The sequence continues at coordinate 2,925,421 of JAYJMM010000113.1, forward strand.
CCAAATCTGTGATCTCCCTAGCTTGATCATTGGCCGTATGTGCCTATGTGGACGAGCACATTGTACCTATTTCTTGTTTCTTCAGACTTTCTTTACTCTTTGGGATGGCCTTTTCCTTCTCCATTTTCCGTCTGTTCCTTTCCTTTCTCCTATAGCCGCAAGTTTCCTTTTCCTCCCGGCCAGGCAGTCAGGCGCCCACGTGGCTGAGCCTTTCCAGCATGGCCCTAGTTTAGGTTTTTTTTAGAGGTGTAACGTCATTGACCTATTTGTAGCCGTATTTGTAGCCGTATTTGTAGCCGTATTTGTAGCCGGCCAGTTTGTCATGGGCTCTGTGCAGATTGCGCAGCAAGCCTTGCGAAGCAGTGTCTAAAATGTGGTTTTGCCCAGAACCAGAGGATCTTTGAACTGATTGCCTAGTTTGCTTCCCCGACGTGCTATCCAAAAATCCCTCCGTAGTCCGTACCCTATTTTAGCCCGCCGCAGAAAATTCCCCTGACACTCAGGGTTTTCGTGTGTGATTCATACTTTGGGTTTTCGTGTGTGATTCTTACTCAGGGTTTTCGTGTGTGATTCATACTCAGGGTTTTCGTGTGTGATTCATACTATGGGTTTTCGTGTGTGATTCATACTCAGGGTTTTCGTGTGTGATTCATACTTAGGGTTTTCGTGTGTGATTCATACTCAGGGTTTTCGTGTGTGATTCATACTCAGGGTTTTCGTGTGTGATTCATACTATGGGTTTTCAAGTGAGATTCATACTCAGGGTTTTCGTGTGTGACTCATACTCAGGGTTTTGTGTGTGTTTCATACTTAGGGTTTTCGTGTATGTTTCATACTTAGGGTTTTCGTGTGTGTTTCATATTTTTCATAACATTGAAACACCCTGCTGGATCGAAGGCTCTTTTTTCCGTGGTACCGTTCAACTGTGCGAGCTTTACATGGCACCTCGTCAAACACAAATTGTGCACAGCAGTCTCACTTGCATGCCTGGTACGAGCTGGCCCAAGCAGGAGGGCTTGCTGCACCAGGTCCCCCTCGGTCGTGGGCAGTGGCGCAGCAGGATTGTAGCTGAATCGTAGCTGAATCGTAGCTGAATCGAAATTTAGCTGAATTGTAGATCCTGCAATATACATTGATCTCGGTACAGCTAGAGGCACCCACAGAGCTGGTAGTAAGCCATGAATGTAGCTGAAATGTAGCTGAAATGTAGCTGAAATGTAGCTGAAGCCCCCTGGAATAACCCCTGTTCCTGATGCAGCTTGAGGTGCTGGCAGAGCTGGCCCAGCGAAGCACCATCTTTACGTTACCCCCTGCTTTACCTTTTCGCTTGTCAAAACCGACCTCTCGTGCCGTCTCCCACCTGCCAGTTTATAAACTTGAGTGGCTGCGCCTGCTCTGCCTGCTCTGCCAGTTCTGCCTGCTCTGCCAGTTCCTGCACCTAAGCGGCCACGCCGGATCCGCCTGCTTTGCTCTGGCTGCAGTTGGAGGTACTCACAGAGCTGGCCCAGCAGTACAACTGGTCGCTTTGTTCGGTGTCTGAGGAGGACAAGGACAGGCTGTCCCTCCAATATGGGATCACCAAGGTACCAGTACCTAGGCAGATGATGGCCAACCTCGGGGCTGATTTTAGACTGATTCAGCTACGTATCAGCTACAGCACGGCCTATGGCCGCGGGAGCCTGGTACAGCAAGCTGGCCAGTCCCCGTATTTATCTATTTGTGACTCAGCTACATGTCAGCTACACTCTGGCCTTTGGCCGGGGGGCCCATTTGTGGCCTGCCATGCTGCTTTGGCCACCAGTCATAGGCCAGTCTAGGTTTGGTCCCAATTGGGCCTTTGGCGGCCGCGGGATTTGCCGCGGGACGGCCTGACGAAGGTGGACTGGTGGCCAAAAAATAACACTGGCCAGTCCTGGTTGGGTCCACAAGGTGCACACAAATGTGCGATAGGTGTGATGCTCGTGCAATGGGTGTGATCAAGGTGTGATGCGCCGTGCCTGTGTAGGAGCGCATGCAGACACTTCTTGGTGCCCGATACAAACAGATGTGTGGTATTGTGATGTGTCGCATCTGTGTGATGGCTGCGTAAGGTGTGTGGTCAACATGTAATAAATTGCGTCTGTGTAGGAAGGCATGCAAAGCTTCTGGGTGTCTGGTACAAATGAATGTGTGATATGTGTGTGATGGCATATGTGCAATATGTGTACATGTGTGAACAACATGTGAATAATGTGATACTTCGCGTCTGTGCAGGAGCGCATGCAGAACTTCGCGGTGTGTCTATTACACACAAATGAGTGAGAGGTGTGATGAACATGTGATTTACTGTGCCTGGGCAGGAGCGAATGCAGAACTTCTTCAACAACCGCAAGCCCAAGGACAGGAAGCGGATGCGGGCGTACCACGCGGCGACCCGGAGTGGCGGCGGCGCCGACAGCGGCGGCTACTCCCCCTGCTTCGGGATGGACCTCCAGGATGCTGCTGTCGGCTGCCAAGGGGACAACGAGACCAACGACCCGTCCCCGATGCTAGCCGCGGCTGCCGATCGGATCATGACGGAGATGCACCAGCACGCGGCCCGCGTGCACGCTGCAGCAGCGGCAATGGCGGCTTCGGGCGGCGGCGTGCCTGACGACGATAGGGGAGGTGTGACTTCTATGCAGGCGCTGCTGGGGGGCGGCAGAGCACGCGACTCAGGGGGAGGAGGAGCAGCCGGGGGTGAGTCCGGGGGGGAGGGTTTTTGCTTGCTTTCCTTGGTATTCAGTATCCGAGCCGGTTTTCGGACGCCTGTCCCATGCATCAAATGTGATGGTGCATGCAAAACATGCTTCGCAAATTTCAAAAACAAACTCGAAATCCGAAAATTCAAATTCAAATCCACAGGTGGGCGGGCCAGCGCGCCTGTTTCTCCGTCTGCATCGTCTGCTCAGGCCGGCCAGGGAGCGGAGGTGGTGCAGCAGGCGCAACCTGTCCTAATGGCAGTACCGGACATGCAGCACGCGCTGCCTGCCGGCATGCCCATGGTGCTTCCCGCAGGCTCTGTCAACGGCCACCACCCGCCCCCGATGATGATGGATATGCAGCACCTGCAGCAGCTGCACCAGTTCCAGATGATGCAGCAGCAGGCCTACCTGCACCAGCACCACCACCAGATGCAGCAGCAGCAGATGCACGCGATGATGGCCGGGGGGATGCATGTGCAGCAGCAGCAACAGCAGCAACAAGAGGAGCAGGGGCAGTAGCAACAACGGGAGGAGCAGGGGCAGGAGCAGGAGCAGCAACAGCCAACAAGAGGAGCAGGGGCAGCAGCAGCAGCAGCAGCAACATGAGAAGCAGAAAACAGCAACTGCAACAAGAGGAGGAGCAGGGGCAGTAGCTGCAGCTACAAGTGGAGCAGGGGCAGTAGCAGCAACAGGAGAAGCAGAAGCAGCAACAACAGTACCAGGAGGAGGAGCGGGGGCAAGGGCAGGACTATTTGCCCGGGGGGGTGTTTAGCTGCAGCTGCTAGGCCTAACAGCATGGCTTGCTGCACCTGCCCCCCCCAGCTGTTGGCCGTGATGTAGCTGAATTGTAGCTCAACATCCCTAAATGAACCGTGGCGGGTGCTGGGAGATTCTCCGCTGTGGCTGCTTGAGCAGCAGTTAGTGCATGAGCCCTGTTGTGCATTTCCTGGTGAGTTTGAAGTCCAGCAACCTCCACCTGCTACATTTGATGCCTGGGGCTTGATTTGGCACACTAGGACCAAACAAGAATAATACACAATAGTGAACTGTGTTGCAGGCTGATAATCATTATTTATTTCGGTCATAAACAGATGCTTGGTGGCTCGGTGCTATAGCTGCTTTGGGCATACCACTCTCTTAAGGGTATGATGCTTTGAAACAGCCTTTAGGCCAGGTGGCCGTTCGACAGCCGCTCGTCCACTAGCTTCTTCCTTGCCTGTGCATCCTTGGCGGGTTTGTCGGCGTCTTCCTTTTATAAAGTGTGAGGAAGGGGCATAGCTGGACTGGAGGCTAGCTTGTCAAAAAAAATGTGGTCCAGCAATCCTTTCTGCCACGAGCCAGGCGTTCCCTGCTCCCTAAACTAGAGTAGCCCGCAGGCAGAGGTGGGATGCCCTGGCTTTTGTGGAAGTTGTAGTTGGGTTTTTGAAGGCTGCCTTTATGTTCGCTGACGCGGCCGAGCTGTCTTTAAGCAGGGCTCATAGGTGTAACGTCATTACCATAACTCTCTGCACAAGAAGAGGCAACTGAGGCATATTTAGAAAGGTGCATACCCGCTGGCCCCTGCTGAACGCTCAGCCACGTGGGGCTGGTAGGGAATGACTAGGCTCAATTCCAGCTACCAAGCACAGCCTGGGCCATCGTGCAGCCATGCCATCATCCTATGTGAGGGGGCAGGAACATGGAACCCAGCGCTCCAGGCGGGGGGAGAGAGAAGATCGTGCGGCGGATTCGATTCCTCAACCTCTGGGTATGGATGCCACCAGCGTTATACCACTTGACCATTTCCACCCTGAGGCATGTTCACCCCACAGTTCACAGCGTAGATATTCCACTACAGATATTTCACGATGGTGCATGAGGTCGAAGTTTTCTAAAACCTCCAACACACGCTATAACAAGGACATTACACCTCAGGGCCCTGCGCAAAAAGGCTTGGCAACAAAACCCCGAACCCTGAAACCCTAAACAGTGAAGCTGGGCAAAATAAGCAGCCGGTATCCCTAGTTTATAACGGTGCATATCTGCTAGGCCGGATGTTGCAGGCCCTGCTGCTCCTGGGCCATCAACTGTTAGCTAGTCAAGACATGTCTGGTCTTCATCGGCCTAGTTTAGAACGGTGCATACCCGCTGGGCCCTGCTGAACGCTTGGCCGTGGGGCTGGAAGGGGATGAGCAACCTCAAGTCCAGCTACCATTCACAGCTAGGACCATGGTGCAGCCACTATACCCTTGTGATCACCTTTGCACTTAAGAACAGTAACGGCCCACGACACGTTGCGCGCGCAGATGCAGTCTAAATGCAACCATAGTAATCACCCTATAGCTAGGACCTAACTTGAAGCTAGCCCCCCTCCCCCAAAATACATAAATTTTCAACATAGAAACAATAACCGACTGCGCGGTCCCGTCCGTTTGGGCTTTTCCCCGGTTGCACATCCAGCATCCACGTCATCCTTAATTGTGCGGACAACGAAAGATACGCGCTACGTACAGATCAGACCTGGTAAAGATACCCCCAAAACTGCTGCTGCTGCTCCCCTTTCTGCTACTGCTGACAGGCGACGAGACGCCTATCAGGAGCGCCTTATCCTCCGTGCACTGAATCCCCCCTTTTGCAGCTCCCTTGCCACCTTGCATTCATAATCATCCTGTCGCCGAACCACCCGGCGCATCCAGCAGCCATAAACATGACACTTCCTGCCACCCTTTAAATCCAGCCAGCGGGCAACAATGCCCCTCTCCTGCTACAGAGGCGCGATGTCTCACCGCCTTTGGCTGGCCCAGGACAACTATCTCAGTCTTCTGGGGGGGAGGGACGCCGTCACCCTCCTCCGGCTGGTGCGACTGCTGGTGCGGCAGAGATCTGCGGTCCGTATTGCAACAATGCCCCTCTCCTGCTACAGAGGCGCGATGTCTCACCGCCTTTGGCTGGCCCAGGACAACTATCGCAGTCTTCTGGGGGGAGGGACGCCGTCACCCTCCTCCGGCTGGTGCGACTGCTGGTGCGGCAGAGATCTGCGGTCCGTATTGCAACAATGCCCCTCTCCTGCTACAGAGGCGCAACGTCTCACCGCCTTAGGCTGGCCCAGGACAACTATCTCAATCTTCGGGGGGGAAAGGGACCCTCGTGTCACCCTCCTGCTGCAGCTGGTGCGACTGCCGGTGCGTCAGAGAGCTGCGGTCCGTCTGGCACAGTCACATTGCCTTGCGCTGGCCCAGGATGACTATCTCGGTCTGCTGCGGGGACAGCGTCGATGTAGACAGGACGTCGCCACCCTCCGGCGGCTGGTGCGGCGGGGGGCTGCGGCTGTTGTCGATCTTGCTGGAGGAGGCCGGCTTGCGGATCTTCCACTTGAGGACCTGGTCCTGGATCCACGCCAGCCCGATGTTAATGACCACCGGAATGCCCACCTGATAGGGGTTTAGGGTTAAGTGTTCAGGTATGCCCACCTAATAGGATTTTAGGGTCAAGGGTTCAGGTATGCCCACCTGGGAGGAGTTTGGGGTTGTGGTTGAGGGTTTAGGAATGCTTACCTGAGACGAGTTTGTGTGTAGGGTTCACGGTTCAGGATTGCCGATCTGAGAAAAGTTTAGGGTATAGAGATTAGGGATGCCGACCTGAGAGGAGTCTGGGTTTAGGGTTCAGGGTTCAGGAACGCTTACCCGAGAGGGGGGGGGCTGGTATTTAGCACCGCTGCTCACAAATCTACCAGAGCACAGGCTGCGCCCCAGTGTGAAGTGCGCATCATACCTCTTTTGCAGGTGGTGGCCGGTGGTCACTGCGGCCGGTGAAGGCTGGGCGGCCAACCACTGGGCCAATGGAGGCTAAACCTCAATGGGCCCTGAACCCTAAACCTCAATGGGCCCTAAACCCTTAACCTCAATGGGCCCTAGACCCTTAACCTCAATGGACCCTGAACCCTCAATGGGCCCGCTGCCAGTGGACACAGCAGCAAGGCGAGCTGTGCATTGGTCCCCAGATTGTAATCAGTTGTGAAGCTGAGTTGTAGCCGAATCGTAGCTGAATTGTAACTAAATTGTAGCTTCAGCACTCCATAACTGGGGGCGCAGGACCGTTAACCGGTACAATACAAAATAAACAGAGCCGAGACCCCAATCTAACCACTGGTGTGCTGGCGCGGGCAACAAAGTGCCGTGACGCCATACGTCTGGTGGTGTCCCGCGGACCGCATGGAAGTTATAAATAACCGGAGGACATGGCACGGGGTGGACCCCTCTGCTTGCAGCACGCACACATTTGCCCAGGCTTTAAAGTAGGGCGATTACATGGAAGCTTCGACACTGCACCAACAGCTAACGCTGCCAGGCGCTGGCAGTGTCTTGACCCCCAATGCCCTCCCCCTCTTTAAGTGTGTTTCTTTTAGCATGTACCAGGCCAGAGAAAACGAATACGGGTTTATGGTACTTGAGATAACAATGGCCATGGATGGAAGGGCAGCCGTGGTGTGGCAGCTAATAACTAACATGACGTGGAGTGGCAGCTAGTAACTAACATGACGTGGAGTGGCAGCTAATAACTAACACAACATGGTGTGGCAGCTAGTAACTAACATCTGCAGCATCCCTGATGCAGCCCCCCTCCTCTCACCATGACTGTGAACAAGTACGCCCCAGGTCGCCTCTCAAACCGCTTGTCGAGCGCCCCAGTCATGAGCTGCAGCGCGGGTATGTTTGTGATCACCACCACGCCCACTATCAAACGTGCAACCACCACGCTGGCCACCCAGAACACGACCTGGAGAGCGGCAACAAGGGTTTACGGTTTAGGGGTTAGGCTGGCCACCGCACACACACATGCATACACATACACACCACACACAGGTATACATACACAGCGCACACACACACCACAGTACCACACACACACATACATACACCACTCATACACACACACCAGTGTCCCCTAGCCTTCCCTGACCAGTTGAAAGCAGCTCACCTGTATCCCCCACTTGCGGAGGCTGGGCGGGTCACCGTAATTGCCAATCTCCACCAGGGCCTCCAACCACCAGCCATGCGTCTTCTCAGAGCCGCGCGTGTCCCGCCCCCGCTGGCTGTAGTGCCGGGCCAGCCCGTTCGTTACCTTGTGAAACAAGATCGCCAATGTGAGGCCTAGTGTGCAATCTGCGAAGTAGACCTAGAGGGCGGGTGGGAGAGGGCGGGAGAGGAGGGGCAGGGTCAGGTTGGCAAGATCGCCGGGCACGGCATGCAGCAGTCATCAAGTTGAACCAACAGTCCTGAACTCGGCAAGGTATGTTTCCCCTTAAAGGAGGGGCCAGGGGGAGGGGAGGGTGATGGGTGGTAGAGGGAGGGAGGGCACGCATGATTCAGTTGGCAAGATCGTCGGGCACAGCATCCAGCAGTCATCAAGTTGAACCAACAGTCCTGAATCGGCAAGGCTTGTTTCCCCTTAAAGGAGGGGCCAGGGGAGGGGAGGGTGATGGGTGGTAGAGGGAGGGAGGGCACGCATGATTCAGTTGGCAAGATCGTCGGGCACAGCATCCAGCAGTCATCAAGTTGAACCAACAGTCCTGAACCCGGCAAGGCTTGTTTCCCCTTTTGGGAGGGGCCAGGGGGGGGAGAGGGTGATAGGTGGAAGAGGGAGGGAGGGCACGCATGATTCAGTTGGCAAGATCGTCGGGCACAGCATCCAGCGGTCATCAAGTTAGCGTGATGTGGTGAAGAGGGAAGAGGTACACACATCGATGCTTCACTCAGCACAATGGCTGGTTGGAGCGTGTGTGGCGAGTTGAGCCTGGGGCTTCTGGGCAGCAGTGCCAGGCTGGTGCAAACTAGGCTTCTGGGCAGCAATGTCAGGCTGGTGCAAACTAGGCTTCTGGACAGCAATGCCAGGCTGGTGCAAACTAGGCTTCTGGGCAGCAGTGCCAGGCTGGTGCAAACTAGGCTTCTGGGCAGCAATGCCAGGATGGTGCAAACTAGGCTTCTGGGCAGCAATGCCAGGCTGGTACAAACTAGGCTTCTGGGCAGCAATGCCAGGATGGTGCAAACTAGGCTTCTGGGCAGCAATGCCAGGATGGTGCAAACTAGGCTTCTGGGCAGCAATGCCAGGCTGGTGCAAACTAGGCTTCTGGGCAGCAATGCCAGGCTGGTGCAAACTAGGCTTCTGGGCAGCAATGCCAGGCTGGTGCAAACTAGGCTTCTGGGCAGCAATGCCAGGATGGTGCAAACTAGGCTTCTGGGCAGCAATGCCAGGATGGTGCAAACTAGGCTTCTGGGCAGCAATGCCAGGCTGGTACAAACTAGGCTTCTGGGCAGCAATGCCAGGCTGGTGCAAACTAGGCTTCTGGGCAGCAATGCCAGGCTGGTGCAAACTAGGCTTCTGGGCAGCAATGCCAGGATGGTGCAAACTAGGCTTCTGGGCAGCAATGCCAGGCTGGTGCAAACTAGGCTTCTGGGCAGCAATGCCAGGATGGTGCAAACTAGGCTTCTGGGCAGCAATGCCAGGCTGGTGCAAACTAGGCTTCTGGGCAGCAATGCCAGGCTGGTGAATACTAGGCTTCTGGGCAGCAATGCCAGGCTGGTGCAAACTAGGCTTCTGGGCAGCAATGCCAGGATGGTGCAAACTAGGCTTCTGGGCAGCAATGCCAGGCTGGTGCAAACTAGGCTTCTGGGCAGCAATGCCAGGATGGTGCAAACTAGGCTTCTGGGCAGCAATGCCAGGCTGGTGCAAACTAGGCTTCTGGGCAGCAATGCCAGGATGGTGCAAACTAGGCTTCTGGGCAGCAATGCCAGGATGGTGCAAACTAGGCTTCTGGGCAGCAATGCCAGGATGGTGCAAACTAGGCTTCTGGGCAGCAATGCCAGGATGGTGCAAACTAGGCTTCTGGGCAGCAATGCTAGGCTCGTGCAAACTAGGCTTCTGGGCAGCAATGCCAGGCTGGTGCAAACTAGGCTTCTGGGCAGCAATGCCAGGCTGGTGCAAACTAGGCTTCTGGGCAGCAATGCCAGGCTGGTGCAAACTAGGCTTCTGGGCAGCAATGCTAGGATGGTGCAAACTAGGCTTCTGGGCAGCAATGCCAGGATGGTGCAAACTAGGCTTCTGGGCAGCAATGCCAGGATGGTGCAAACTAGGCTTCTGGGCAGCAATGCCAGGATGGTGCAAACTAGGCTTCTGGGCAGCAATGCCAGGATGGTGCAAACTAGGCTTCTGGGCAGCAATGCCAGGATGGTGCAAACTAGGCTTCTGGGCAGCAATGCCAGGATGGTGCAAACTAGGCTTCTGGGCAGCAATGCCAGGATGGTGCAAACTAGGCTTCTGGGCAGCAATGCTAGGCTCGTGCAAACTAGGCTTCTGGGCAGCAATGCCAGGCTGGTGCAAACTAGGCTTCTGGGCAGCAATGCCAGGCTGGTGCAAACTAGGCTTCTGGGCAGCAATGCCAGGCTGGTGCAAACTAGGCTTCTGGGCAGCAATGCCAGGCTGGTGCAAACTAGGCTTCTGGGCAGCAATGCTAGGATGGTGCAAACTAGGCTTCTGGGCAGCAATGCCAGGATGGTGCAAACTAGGCTTCTGGGCAGCAATGCCAGGATGGTGCAAACTAGGCTTCTGGGCAGCAATGCCAGGATGGTGCAAACTAGGCTTCTGGGCAGCAATGCCAGGATGGTGCAAACTAGGCTTCTGGGCAGCAATGCCAGGATGGTGCAAACTAGGCTTCTGGGCAGCAATGCCAGGATGGTGCAAACTAGGCTTCTGGGCAGCAATGCCAGGATGGTGCAAACTAGGCTTCTGGGCAGCAATGCTAGGCTCGTGCAAACTAGGCTTCTGGGCAGCAATGCCAGGCTGGTGCAAACTAGGCTTCTGGGCAGCAATGCCAGGCTGGTGCAAACTAGGCTTCTGGGCAGCAATGCCAGGCTGGTGCAAACTAGGCGTCTGGGCAGCAATGCCAGGCTGGTGAAAACTAGGCTTCTGGGCAGCAATGCCAGGCTGGTGAAAACTTGTGCCCCACCATCCATGGCCATTGTCATCTCAAGTACCATAAACCAGTATTCATTTTCTCTGGTCTGATTCATGCTAAAAGAAACACACTTCAAGAGGGGGAGGGCATTGGGGGTCAAGACACTGTCAGCGCCTGGCAACGGTTGCTTCTGTGTTCAGTTTCGTTTGTGCCAGATGACCTTTGAGGGCTGCCATGCAGCCGCCACTGGGACAGTCAAGACGAAACCTTGACTGGCCTTTGGTCGGTGGCCCAAGTAGCAGGGCTTGCTACACCAGGCCCCCTTGGCAATAGGCCATGAAGCAGTTGAGTTTCAGCTAAAGCGCGCTGAAACAAAGAATGCATGCATGCATGTTATGATGCCTTCACGCAATGCGCACGTGTGCACATAAAATGAGTGACGAGTGCTACATACAGGCCAGCCAGAAGCCATGCGTCGCAGGTTTTACATCCACTTCTCTTCCATGCCGGCAGCGTCCCGCCCCATTTTCCAGCATTCTTGCTTGTTTACAGCTAGGGTACAAACCCTAGTCTAGCCGTGGGGCACATCTGCTACAATTCAGCTACGACCAAACGTGGGGCATGCCCCTCACTTTTGCCTGCCCCCCCTCCTTCCCCCCACACAAAAGTGGGAACTGCACCTCACTTTGCCCGCTAACCGTTTACACTGCCTACGGCCGGCATGGCTTGGAGCAGCCAGCCCTGCTCCTGCCGTTAGCTGGTCAGGATGTCATCCCAACAGTCCTAGTTGCCGCTGCCCGGCGGCCTCCTGGAAGTTGTCTGGCAAGTACAGACCAGTAGCCAAGCACTCTGAGCATGCTAAACACAACGCACGCATGCAACACAGTCTGATTGCTCTAGGAGCATGCAAAACATAAAGCAGGGCAGAACACTCCAAGCATGCTTAACGCATTGAGCGTCGTGCCAAACAGCCCGCTTGTACTCAAAGCAATCTAAACCCCTTAAAACAACCCGCTTGCACTCAAAGCATGTCGAACACAAAATGCATGCAATGCAAATCGTACCCAACAAGCTCCGCACAAAACAGGCGCACCGCGGTCCACCATCCCCCAGGGTATGCTACCTCGGCGCCTCGAAAAAGTGGTTCAGCTACTGTTCAGACATATTTCAGATACCTATCGGCCTCCAGCCAGAGGCCTCAGACATGGCTTGCCAGGCTTGGTCCCGGCCCACCTTTTTGTAGCTGAGGGGTGGCCTGCCGAAGGTTGCCTCGTAGCTGAAAAAAGAAACACTGCCTCCCTCCCTCTGACAACAATGACCATTTGCTTTAGCTCGCTCCGCCACTGCACCCTTCTCTCCGCCACCTACACACCTGCACCTGCTCACCACCCGCACCCCCCCACCTGCACTCCCCCACCTGCATCCCCCCACCTGCACCCCCCCACCTGCATCCCCACACCTGCATCCCCACACCTGCATCCCCACACCTGCACCCCCACACCTGCACCCCCACACCTGCACCCCCACACCTGCACCCCCACCCCTGCACCCCCACACCTGCTCCCCCACACCTGCTCCCTTCTCACCACCACACCTGCACCTGCAGTCCTGCACCACACCTGCACCCTTCTCTCTGCCACCGCCACCTGCACCTCTCTCACCACCTGCACCCTGGTAACTGCTCCCCTGTCACCATAATGCACACCGCTCTCACCACAAAGCACCATCCGCACCCTCACCACCACAAACTACCAAGCCCCAACCGCATCCCTCTTTCACCACACATTACCAAGGTTCTGCACCTACACTCACCCCACAAGACCATCTACTCTCACTCCTTTGAATGCTCTATGTGCCACTATAGCCACCATACCCTCCATACATACCACACATTCAGTTTTCATCACCCTCAGGAGGGACTTTGCTTACGGGATCTGCCTTGACGATTTGCCGATGCACCCTTCACTCGCCACAAAGTACCATCCACATTCGCTCCCTCCTTAAGAAGTTTTGTGCGCTACAATAGCGCCACGCTGCCTTCCATACAAACTAGACAGCTACCCCCCCCCCCTGCCCTTAATATGTTGTCTACATCCCTTCCTTACCACAAAGTACCATCCACACTCGCTCGCTCCTTGGGAAGTTCTGTGCGCCACTATAGCCACCACCATCCCCACTGTGTGGCCTGCCGCCCCGCTGCACGCCTGCTTCAAAATATCCAGGAGCCAGATCAGCCATGGTCTTCGGGGCTTTTCTTGTTGCCTGGTCAGAGGAGCAGGGTTCAAATGTGGGGAGCGGTCCCTTGGTTTCGGAGGGAGCTCAGGGTTCAGGGTTTCGGATTATCCTGGGATGCAGGAGGTGCATGCTGACTCAGCTGAGCAGGGCAGCAGTGCCATGTCGTAACAGATTCTCAGCCTGACACAGTCATGCGAGGCGTGGGGTGTGTATGCACTGTGAGGCAGCACCCCACGAAGGGCAGCATGCATGTACTTAGCAGTCGTTTGGGACATACCATGCGGGGCGAAGGGTGTGCATGCGCTGTAAGGCAGCACGCCATGCATGGAAGCATGCATGTACTTAGCAGTCCTTTGGGACATACCATGCAGGGCGTGGAGGTTGCATGCGCTGTGAGGCAGCACTCTGTGCAGGGAAGCATGTATGCGGGCAGCAGGCGTTTGGGACATTCTATGCGAGTGGTGTGGGGGACAGAGACTGTGAGGCGATATGCCATACAGGGAAGCGTGCAAGAAGGTCGCAGGCGTTTAGGCATTCCATGCGGCTGGCAGCATGGCGATGAGTGCACTCAGATGGCTTGGATGCGCCATGCATGGCAGCATGGCGGGCATTGCCGGTCGGATATCGGCAGAGAGGGCGTCCAGTCAAACACGGTTTGCAGTTCCGTAGGAATACTACAGCTCGGCTGTATATCAGCCATGTCTGGACGCAGGCCCCACGCACGGGGCCTTCCATGCTGCTCGGGCTGCAGGGCAGCTCGCCGAAGGTGGAGCCGTCCACCCCGGGAAACAATAAAAACAAGCACTGATGAATCCATCCATGCATTTCTCCATGTAGATTTCCCAATGCAAGAAGCATGCTGCGCACCGTTTGATGGTCAACGCTGTGATGACAACTAGCAGCAGCACAAGCTGGGCAGACAAGGCAACCCATCCAGCGATCAGCTGGCACTCCCTTTCATCAAGCGCCGGAGGAGCTGCACCTCCTGCTCCTGATGCTATTTCTGCTGCTGTGGTCGCATTATTAGGGTCTACTGCAGCTGGAATCACTGCCTTCAAGGCTGGAGATAGCGCGGCCCGGATCGAGGACAAAATCGGGCTGGGCGAGGGGGTCGATGTGCTAGCAGATGGAGGAGGAGAGAATGTGGCCATCGCTGGTTGAGACAACGGCGGGTCGATTGGACTCCTTTTACAGATTATGTATGACCATGGCACATTTCGAATTTGACCATCTCGTCAGGCCCGCCCAATACAGGAATGCAACTTATAATGTCGCGGCACAGTGATAGTGATCGTCAGCGAATCGCTGAGGAGCGGATCTCCTTCCTTCACCTATGTTCACACCCAGTCAGTTTCACACCCGCACCCGCCCTCCACACCCACGCCCGGGGGGGCTTGAATTTAGTCAAAATCGGGTGGGCTAGAGAATCATAGCTCGCCACGCTGGCATGCTTTGTGGACTCCTTGATCGCCAGCGTGGCGACCAACAACTTCCAGCGTTTCGCCTAGGTTGCCGTTTCGCCTGGCACACAGCCATACGGTCATTCACGCGGCTCATTAACGAGGGCCGGATGGAGGTTGCAAATGCTGGGCAGCAGTAGGCACTGGGGCATTCGTAGGTGGCTGCTGAGCTACGGTATGCCACCTACTAGCAGATAGATGGCTCGCGTTAGGCCCTACTGAGTTTCAAGGTAAGAGTTGATTTCGACACCTCGTGATCGGGCTACCAATTTATAGCGTGGAGCGACGGATGATGAGCGATCTGTGGGGGATCTGTGGTCTAACTTGTTCACTTGATAGGAACAGGATTGATCGCACGCTCGACCACGGATCATACCGCTTCGAGCATGCAAGGGGTTTCGAGCGCAACGATGGCGAGAAGTTAATATTATTCGCTGGTCACCACGCTGGCGATCCAGGAGTCGACCTGGCATGCTAACGTGGCGTGTGATGATTCTCCAGCCCACCCGACTTGGACTAAGTTTAAGCCCCCCCGGCGCGCCCACGCGACTGGCCCGTGGCCACACTTCAAAGGCAGATTCCACTGATTCGCTGTATTTCACGTCCCGAGCCACAGTGTCCATTATTACATTGTCGTCGGCAAACAATAATCGAGTGTCCCAAGTTAGTGATTACAACAGTTAAACCGCAGTCTCTTGACTATAAAACGCCCGTCTTCCACCGAGCTATCGTCGCTGGCCTGACGCAGCCCAGCGACCCTTCCTATTATCCACCACGGAGCACTGCAAGGCTAAAATTTGCAGCCTTCCTCCCGTAGCCGGAGAAGTATCGCACTTTGAGGCCTGAGCGGCTGCAGCTCGCTGTTGTTCTCCGAGGGCGATTTCGACGTCCGCCATGTCATTCATTCACAAGCTTGCACTAGGATTTCTGGGTGCGCCATTGGGGAATTTCCTAGGGATGAGGGAGGTCCTGTCTCCCCGGGCGAGCAAGTGCCGGGTGGAGGAGCTGCCCGAAAGCTACTGCCCCAGCCCCAGGCCAGCCCAGTCCGCATCCCTCCGTAGTACACCTTTGAGGTGTTACTTTGAATATTACAAGGCCTAGTTGCGTTGTCATATTGGTGACGTTGCACACCACCCTGCACGGATGCAAGAAGACGGCAACAACGACCATCTTAGCGTAGTGTGCTAACGACACGTCGACACTTCCCTATTCCCTGGCCAATAGTTCCTGAGCGGCCACGTACCGGCGCTTACCCTGTTGAAGATAAGCTCCCACGTACCCGCTGACTCGACGCAAAATTGATTACTCATCCCCTATCACCATGCCAAATAGCGCAAGTTTCTGTACCTCACATCGGTAGACCTCCATGCCATGCCAAGCATTATAACGTACGTGTTCACGCAGGTCAGGAGAAATACTTTTCATCTTGGTAGATTATGTCATGACCTTGTTGGTTTTTGTCCTCCACATTGGCATGCCATAATAGTCACCAAGACTCCAAGACAGTCAAGGCACCTTGCATGTGCCCCCATTCTTCTAACCTGTCCCCTCCCTGGGCCTCTTCACCCTCAACCTCCTCACCACCTCTCATGCCAATGCCCACATCATCATGCACCGCCCACAGAGTACAAGAAAGCATTCGGAGCGCGGCACCTCAACCAAAGCTGCGCAGAGCACAGCTGCTGCCCGTCTGCAGGTGATAATGACACGTCATGCGGCAGCAATGCCAGCACCAGGGGGGACAGCCCCGGAGACTCCTCCGTGAGCGGCGGTGGGCCTGCGTTCAGCAGGGTTAGCGTTATGTCCATGGGCAGCTACCTGCGGTGGCTGCAGGCACAGAACACGATCAGCACCATCGGCCTGGTAGGTGCTCCGCCACTCTGTTGTATGATAGAAGGAGCACGGTCGGTATGACCAGCTTGTTGACATTGTGTCGGGGAGGTGCGGCGCAGTGCTTATTTACAGTGCGCCAGCCTGTTAACAGCGTGTCAAGGGTGTGCAGTGCTTTCTTTATTTCAGTGTGTGCCAGAGGAATGTTGGAGGGCTGCTAAGCAGGTACCTCTGAAAGGATAGGTATCAGTCGTGTGAATCATTTATTTATCCTGTCCCCTGCTTTGATCACCGATTCAATATACCATGCTGCTCTGCTCTTCATACCGGCCGTAGCTGTGCCTGGGGGTGCAGCCAAGACCCTGTAGTAAAGGTTCCCCTCTCCACTTCCGATCACAGAGCCTGGCGTCGGGTGATGCGCTGCTGCTGCGCTGTGAGCATTGGTTGGAGGCGGCAGATGAGCACCACAGGCATGGAAGCAACCTGCGGCCCTACTTTGATTACTGGTGAGGATGGGGCCCTGCTTTGATTGCGGGTGAGGATGGGGCCCTGCTTTGATTGCGGGTGAGGATGGGGCCCTGCTTTGATTGCGGGTGAGGATGGGGCCCTGCTTTGATTGCGGGTGAGGATGGGGCCCTGCTTTGATTGCGGGTGAGGATGGGGCCCTGCTTTGATTGCGGGTGAGGATGGGGCCCTGTAAATGAATAAATAAACGATACGCCCTGAGGCGTGGATTAAGGAAGCCACCCATTCGGCCGTAGCACTAGGTGAGCTACCATGGATGGGGCCCTGCTTTGATTGTGGGTGAGGATGCGACGCCTGTGATGAGTACTGAGAATGGGGGGCTTGAGCCTTTCGTTACTTTTAATTTCAAACAAGGTTCACTTTGGGGAGGGGGGAGATGAAAGGGAATGAGGGATGTGCACATATGGCCGGAGCTTTTTTTCAAGGCAGAATTCTTTTGCGTGATGGTGTGTGTGTGTGTGTCTGCTGGTTGTGTGTCGAGGGTCACTGGTTCAGTATTGTGTGTTTGCTTCTGCTCTCCAGGTCGGAAAGTGTGAGCCGCGACTCCCAGCAGGGCGCGCAGCCGCGACCCTCTGACCGCACAGAGGTTGTCTCTGGGGCGTGCACCGCAGCTTTAGTCAACCCGCCCCTTGTCCTGGCATCACCCGGCCCTAGGCCTAGTGGTGAAGCCGCCATCTTCAGCCGGCTCAGTGCGGAAATCAGGGATGTCGCTGCTGCTTCTGGTGCCTCGGGAGCAGGTGATGCTTCCGTCTCCTCTCAGCTGCCGCATGGGAGACGGCCGATGGGCGGCCTGACGCCTTCGCCTGCTCGGTCAGGTCCGACGGCAGGGTTGCTATTGTCGCCTCTCTTGGGGGGAGGAGGAGGAGGAGGAGGAGGAGGCGTCGGGACGACGTCTATGCACCGCAGAGCTGCTGCTGCCGCGGAGATCGAAGTGGCGACCAAGGCGCTGCTGAACAAGAAGTGGAAGCCGGCCGGTGGATGGCAGAAGGTGCTCGAGGCAGTCGCAGCGTCTTCTGCGGCCCACCTCGACCGCCTGGCCGCCACTGCGGCGTCCACTAGCAGCGCGCCGGTATCGCTGTCGTCGTCGCCAAAGTCGACCAGCTTCAGCGGCGCGGCGCTCGAGGGTGTCGGGCTGGGCTTCGGCGGCGGCAGCGGCCGCTCGGGCGGCGGTGGCGACGGGGTTTCCTCCGCCGGCAAGCAGGTGCCTTCAGCCCGCCAGCTCGGGGGCGGCAGCGGCCGCGCCTCCTCCTCGCGGAAGGGTTGCGGGGCGGTCACAACGGGCCGGGGGTTTCGCTTCAGCAAGCGCTCCGGGTCCCACTGCATGGTGCCGAGCCTGAGCGTCGGGAACGCGATGGAGATGCTGTCCAAGGAGCGGTCTTTATCCACGCTGCACCAGCCGCGCGCGTCGCTGCAGCTCACGCACCTGGCTTCGATGCGGGAGATGGGGGGGCAAGACTCGCCGGAGGCAGGCGTGCCACTGGTCTCCGGGAGGCTGTGTGGCGGCGACGGCTCTTCCGCCATGGCCGGGGTGAGGGGTAGCAGTGTCAGTGACGGGCATTTGGACGGCGAGGTGAACGGCTCGGAGATGGACGGCTCGGGGCTGTGCGGCATCTCGGACCGGGCTGCGGGCGATTCCGACGCGGGACGAGTCCTGTTCCTCAATGGCGAAGAGGATGGGGAAGAGCAATCCATGGGGGACGACGCCGAGTGCTCTGTGAGCGACGAGGAAGAGGATTATGAGGAGGAGGAGGAGGAGGAGGAAGAGGACTATTATTATTATGGCGAGGATATGGGAGAGACGGACCTATTTGCGGGTTCGCCCAGCCTGGCGCCGTCGGGGAGTGTCGATGAGAGCAGTGAGGACGGGGTGGCGGCGGGCGGAACGGATCCCAGTAACAACTTCTTCCTCTGGCTGGTGAGTCCTGGCTGGCTGGCTGTGGTTGACTGGCTCTGGCTGGCTGGTTGACTGGCTCTGGTTGACTGGCTCTGGCTGGTTGGCTGATTGAATGGCTGGCTGGCGGACTGGCTGGTTGGCTGATTGAATGGCTGGCTGGTGGACTGGCTGGTGGACTGGCTGGTTGGCTGATTGAATGGCTGGCTGGTGGACTGGCTGGTGGACTGGCTGGTTGGCTGATTGAATGGCTGGCTGTGGTTGACTGGCTGGTGGACTGGCTGGCTGGCTCTGGCTGGTTGGCTGATTGAATGGCTGGCTATGGCTGGCTGGTGGACTGGCTGGCTCTGGCTGGCCGCAATTTTAGGGTGGACGAGGTGATCGTGGATTCGTCTTGCTTAAAAACTCAACAAGGCCGAAAACGGAATGAGTTATTTAAAAGGGATGTTTTTCAGAGTTGTTGTAGCGAAACTGAGTCAAGGTGGTTTGAATTAGTTGGCAGCAACTCTCGGCAGGGGTAGTGTGCTATCAGGCGGCAGCCTTTCCAGTCTTTCCTTTCGCAGGGTATTGTTGAGTGTGCGCAGACCCACCCATTTTTCGACACAGATCCCTCTGGCACGCATGGCTTAAGAGATGATGTGTTTGAGGAGTGCTCGTTTGCCGCCTGACGACCTCCCTTTCTTTTCTTGCTGCTCTCCGGCTTGATCTGATTTTTGCCTGCCCCTGCTGGAGAATAATTGTGGGCGAATGTGTAGGAACAGCCTCGACCTCCCTGCTGTGCGCCACAGAGCTGAAGCTTGAGCTCTTAACCCTAAACCTGCCCCTACTCATTACTGCAGAGCTTCACTTCAACCTCATGACCTATCCTGCTTATAACCTCAGATCTTAACCCCAACCTCTACCCCCCTCCCCTCCCTGTCTATAACAACGAAGTTAAAATCTGACCAGTAATAAAGGGTAATTAGGGCCCCATGACATCTTTACCCTCGACTGCTCATAACCATGGAAGTGAAACCTAAGCTCCAAACCCTCGACTCCCCAGGACCACGGAGCTGGCAAGCAGCTGGACCTTGCGGGGCAGCTCGGCGGCGTGGCCCGCTCCAAGCTGGAGAGCGAGCGCGTGACTTACCTGACCCCCGACGAACTCCCTCTGTATGAGGTAGTCGTGGACAGGGGCCTGGGCAAGCTGATGTACAAGGCGTCGGGGCAGCTGCTACACACCTTCTCCGTCCCGCCAGCGGCGGTGGACGGCGGTGGCGGTGGCGCCACTGCCAAGGATGTGAAGGAGAGCAAGTGGATCTGGGTGGTGGGGCCAAGCGGTCGTCTGTACGTGCACCCGAAAGTGCGGGGCAAGTTCCACCACTCGAGCTTTGTGCGGGGCTCGGTTGTGCTGGCCGCTGGAAGTGAGTGTGGCTGGTCTGCTGGGTGGCAGGTGTGGCAGGCAACGTCGTCCAGGCCTCGTGCCCTCGTCCTCATCAACATGCATTGCCCTGGCGGTTGCGTTCCACCTGCAGGCGCGCGTGCGGCGTGTGTGGCGGGCAGCATCCATGCATCCTCCTCATCCACATTTACTGCCCTGGCTCTCTGTTTTGTGTTTCACACACCCTTGATGCCGCCCTCATCCCTCAACCCTTCAACCTTCCCCGCCATTCCGCCCGCGCAGACATGTTGGTGGACCAAGGGCGCCTAGTGGGGCTGACTGCAGACTCTGGTCACTACTGGCCGCAGCCCGGCCATTTCCGCTGGTTCTACGAGCGCCTTAATGATCAGGGTGCAGACCTTGAGGCATTACAGGGCATTGAGTTCAGCACTAAGCACTGACAGCAGGTGCAAGTGCTGACAGCGGGCACCGAGCGCTGACAGCAGGCGACAAGCACTGGCAGAAGGTATCTACCGCTGACAGCGGGGGCCCCCAAGGCTGACAGAAGGCATTGGTGGTGTTTTCTGTCTCTGCGTGCCTCGTGGCTGCTGTAGCTTAAGTTCAGCCACCTCTTGGCTGCGCCGACAGGAGGCCCTGTCCTTGCTGCTTGGGCCGGTGTCCACAAGCCACGGCCAAAAGGTTGGCCCCAATCGGGCCCTTGGCGGCCCGCTGAAGGTTAAGAGACGCTTCACACCCAGCACGACCATTAGAGGGATGGCTGTGAGAAGGCTGGGCTATTGAGCTTGCATTTAGAGTTTTCCGGGGTTGGGGATGTGGAGGTGTGGAGGTGTGAACCAGGGCGGTGGGTCAGTGTGATGGCATCTTGTTTGCTGGGGGCTACCTGCAACCCTGTCCCTCAGGACGGGCAATCCTTTCAGCTGATTCTGACGAAAAGAGGTTGGCCGCCTGATATATTTGTCGATATAATTAATACTTATGCCTAGGGCTGCTGGTCAAAGCATGCTGCCACTTGTGGCTAGGTGGCTGAACCCAAAAGATAATAGCATTTCCTTCCGACCGATCATTAGCATGGCCTGCCTTTTTTGTTAGCAGAGGAAGAACTTTGCATCTGTTTAAATATTAAAGAACACACGGTTTGTCCCCGTCATTTGCTTAACGCACCTTTTGTAAAAACTAAATAGGACCGGTAGTGCGACCTTTGAAGTTTGCTGGGGTGGCGTGGTGTCACATGGTTTTTTTGATGGGCATTTCCCAGAGTGATGTACGTGTGCCTCAGCAAAAGTCGTGGACCTTACCGTGCCTACTGCACAGACTATGTCAAGTTTCTTAATCTTTGTTCAACTGATGTACCTCCGTCGTTCATGTGTGTGTGTTTGCCTTTGATTAAGCTACGCGGCTTCAGCATATATTGGCATAAGCTGTAGTCTTCAGCAGCGCAGGCATTCAAACCTAATTGCAGTTGATTTTTGCTTTTGTACTTGGTACCCCCCATTAATTTGTACCTGTCGGCAGTACAGATGGAGACTCAGAGACTTCGTTGATTGGTGGTATTCCAGGCAATGGCAGGCAGTGCTAAATATTTCCCAGCAGTTCTTGTATGTCGATTCTTTGCATGCATACCGGTTTATGATGTGTCACATCTCTGATCGCATGTACCTCCTTGATTGCTGGCATGGAATAACAGTGGTGGCATAGGCCTTGACGTAGACCAGTGGACCTCCTTGGTGCCCAATTGGACCAGGGGCCCTGATGAGACTGTAAGAAGAAATCAAAGCCGCACCGCACATTCCGCTATTGCAACCCCCGGGGGAAATACCTGATCCGGAATTAGAATGAGTCATCTAACAAGGCATGCCTGTGCTGTTTTTTATTTGACTCGTGGGCCGAGAGATTCAAGTATTGGTACCGCATCCGGTGAATGAGCAGATTCTGTTGTGACTGCAACTCCGTGACATTACCCCTCTGGGCCATGCTCAAAAGGCTTGGACGAGCGGGCGGAGCGCGCGACTGTCTGGTCTTGAGGACAAGAGGATTCGAAGAGGAGAAAAGAAATTTAAAAAGCAGGGGGGACTTTTGCGAGTATCAGTACCTCTAGCTTGTCTATGACGTTACAACTCTGGGCCCTGCTCAAAGATCTCTAGCATGTGTCATGTGGATCCTGGCAGCACCTCCCAAAAGCTCATTTTTTCAGGACATGCCCTGATTACCTGCGTCACCTGGCGCTTTTTTGCTTTTCACGTCGATAGGTAGGTGCTTTGGAGGGGGGATGCCTGAAGAAATCACTGGTTCCACCTGTCTATTGGGAATTACCGGTAAGCTGAGCATCCTTGCTCCCTTCACCGCGTCCGAAGGACAGCATAGGAAAAACAGCAAATATAAATCTGTGTCGTGGCAGCCCTATATGTCAATAACGTTACACCTCTGGGCCCGCTCAAAGCTGGGGCGCGTGGGCGCCCAACTGTTCAGAAGGGAGTTAAGGAGGAACTAAAAGGAAGTGAGGGGGAAAGGAACAAAAGGAGAGGCCGGGAAGGCAAAGCATACCAAGTCCAACACCTGAGTTCCACTAGAGACTAGCCCTCAACAAAGCCTCCAAGAAAAGTCAAGGAAAGCAAGCGTATCCCACCCCCTGCTTGGCCGCGAGGGCGCTTCACTGATCGGAAGGGAGAAGAGGAGAAACTAAAAATGGGGCAAACAACAACAACAACAACAAAAAGGCTAAAAGAGATGGCCGGAAAGGCCAACGACATCGGCCTCAGAAACCATGGAGACTAACCCTCAATGTGGTAGATGTCACAGTATATTACCGTATACGTGACAGAACCGTTTAGACCGCAGTTAGCGTCCGCGGTGACTCCGCAGCTTCTCTGCGGAGTCTCCGGATTTGAGCTGAGACCTAGAAACCCGCTTACGCCGGGAGATTTGACAGGTTCTACCGTACTCTGAATTGGGCCTGCCGGGTCCCTGTATCCCGGCAAGTTGCCCTAGCTAGTTACTTCGTCCCTTTCTAAAGGACAGACCTCTATTGTAAACAGCACCGGCCGTCATATGTGTATGAGACCTCCTGAGTTCACATAAGTCAGTACCCTTACTCAAGTCAAGCCTAGACCAGCCTCAGCTGAGATAGCTGGAGACAAGTACCACAGCCAGAGAACCGAGACCACCCTGCCGAAGAAGAAGTACGCAGTCTGCGCCTCGTCAACCTCACCGCGTATTGCGCGGTAAGTGCACCTTAACATAGCCCTGCTGGATCGCGCCCAGACGGCCAGAAGGCCTATGCTACCTTAGTCTATTGCTATATATACAAATATCAGTCTAGCTGCTTAACTCGAAGAGCACTCGCAGCCAGTGAATAGTCACTGAGCCTGCCCGTAGGCGTCCGTCACTGCCGTGAGGAAAGAAGTCCGCCACGGACCTGAAGCGCACATCACGTGTCCTTTAGAAAGGGACGAAGTAGATCTAGCCTGATCAGCCTGATTTGCCAATTCCTGCTAAAGGTGCTTGTGCAGCGAGATTGGAATTTTGTTTGTATGCAAACGACCTTGGACAGCATATGAACTGCACTTTGCTGTGGTAATCTCCATAGAGAGTGCCAAGTTAACCCCTGAGAATCACTAAGAGTGGCAACTTAGTGCTGAGTCCAGGAGAGGCTTGAGGATCTGGCTGTGGATTTATACACCCAGCAGATAATTCCTGTGTGACTGCAAGATTGTGATCAGGTGGATCCAATCGTTCATCATTGACAGAAGTGACCTTGTTGACAGATCATCCAAGGTTAATTTTTTTTTGGTGTACCAAAGGATCCCCGCAGGCGTCAGAGAGGAACTGACACAGCGCAAGATCCGCCCGGAGGCAGACATCCGCAGAGGACGTGTGCCAGCTAGAGGCAGCCCAGCCAGCAAAGGTGGGAAGGGGCTAAAAAGGGCGAAGGAGGATTCCGCCAGATTAAAAGATTAGTGAGCATAAAAGCAGAAGGCAAGACCTTTCGCGCAAAATTGCTGTACCTGCCGTCCAGCCTTGACTAGCAGATCCTCACCAGGTTGCAGTAGGGATAAGGGGCAGAAGCCTAAACGTTAGCAGGTTTTGTAGGGGGTGTCGCCAGCACGCCTGCAGAACAGTGCGGTTCGTAAAATGCCGGTAGAGATGACAGGCATAGATCTAAACCCCGATAGGCACCAGCACCCTGACGTCCAACGGAGGAGTGGGCGTCTGAGGGGGCTGGAGCCGGGTATAGACCTAAAAAATGCTAGTGCTGAGATTGTGGCAGAGGCCCTGTTGATGGCGGAAAAGCTGGCAGAGCCAGGGGAACCTCCCGCAGAGGACTGCAGGGTACACGAGCCAGGCCGCGTACCACCCAGAGGGGCGGGGGCGCAGGCAGACGGTGCAGTACTAGTAACACGAAAAGGCATTGGTAGAGGGGGTCCATTGCCCGCTGGTTCCGACAGCAGTCTGAATTTCGAGCAGGGGCAGACTCAGGCGGGAACCCCAGAGCTGATCTTGGATCAAGCAACGGAGACCTCCCAGAGCTGTGTCACGCAACAGAGCAGTGCACCTGAGGCCGAGCCGCAGCAGAGCCTGCCCAGGGTGGCAAGAGTTACACAGCAGGTTGAAAAAGAGCCCAGCCAACCGGATCTAAGGGCAGAAGCAGCCGCAGCTTCAGACAAGTTTGCAGGCTGTGATAAGACCTGCACAGACAAACCTCGAGTAAAGACAGAGGGAGATGGGGCCAGGATTGTACCTGCAGGGGTCAAACACGAGGAAAGTGAGTTCCAGCCAGCAGCAGGCAGACAGAGCTCGCAAGCAGGCAAGGAAAGGGAGAAACCAGCTGAGCCGGTAGGGAAGCCTTGGGCTGATCTATCCGAGGAAGAACAGCCAGACCCAGTTCAGGAAAAGCAGGGGCAGCAGACTACAACGGAACTGCGTCCCGTGCAGCAGCTGCAGCCGCGCAAGGCACTGGTTAGAAGGGAAGCTGGATCCACAGTCTTCGGCACACCGCTGTCCAGTTTTCCACCCAGCGTGAACAGACCTGCGCAGACGTCCAGGGAGGGATCTGGCAGCCAGAGGCAAAGAGAGCCAGAGCGCTCGGAGACTGGGGGAGTCGCGTGCGGAAATGAGGAGGTAGAAGGGCCGATCGGTTGGGCAGGAATTGTGCAGTGGGCAACAGACCTGTGGAAGCAAGTGTGCTCCAGGACGTTCTTGCATTTCCAGGACCAGGTCACAGCCATTGAGGAGTTCAAGGCCCATCATCTGCGGGGATGGGCAACAAAGGCCATATTGGGTATCCCCCACACAGGGCTGGACAGGGCGCTACTGTTAGCCGCCCTTGGACAGGTATCCAAGGGAAGGACGGGACACGAAGCAGCCAGGGCTGTTAAAGCCTTCGCAGACGAATGGTGCAAAGAGGTCACAGGAGACCAGGAGGAACCTGTACCTGAACCTTTGCAGGAGGAGGAACCAGTACCAGGATTCACGGTACAACCCTCCAGGAAGGGAGCAAAGAGGCTGGTATTGAGTAAACTAGCTGACGATATGTCTGACATCCGCCTACAGGTGTTCAAGTTGAACGAGCGGCTCTCAGCGCTGTCGTTCACCACGATGCCCATGGGAGGAGACAACACCGGCCACAGGGGTGAGACTAGTAACACCAGGCCAGAGGGTAGAACGGTGACGGCTGCACCCAAGCTGCAGTATTTCAAAAATGACAGAAGCAACCTGGAGCAGTGTGTGGGACTTATGGTCAATGGGAAGGTCCTGGTAGCTCAGAAAGCACTCATGGACTCCGCATGCACGTGCCATGTCATCACTGTCAATATTGCAGAGCAATTAGTTGCCATGGGGGCGGAGCTGGTGCGTACGGACGAGAAGATTCGTACCACAGACAATGCAGGAGCAGATCTGTATGGAGTACTATTCATTTATGTGGTGTATGGATACGGAGGGCCCAATGCCATTATGGAGCCCACGGTGGTCAGGGTCGTTAAGACACCACCGGATGCATTTGAGCACTTGGTAGGGAACCCAGAGTTCCTCAAGTATAACGGGGTATTAGAGGCAGCGGGAAGGCTGACCTTACGACCCAGAGAGGGCTCACAGAGAGCGCAAGGGGTCAGGGACCTTACGCTACCACTAATGCGAGCATCTCCAGCAGGGGGGTACCAGGCAGCAGCAGTGGCATGGGCAGGAATTCAGTGTGGATTCGCAGAAAGAGAGGGGTGGCCAGCTGCAACAGTTGAAACAGAGCATGAACCGCTCTTACAGCATTCCATGGCCACGCGCGCAGGTGCAGCTATGAGGACCAATCAGGGCGCAGGACCCAGCAGCGAGCCAAACCCCAGGCTACAAAGGCAAAGGCTGGTGCCAGTCGAGGCAGCTGTGGCAGAGACCGCCGCACCAGCCGCAGAGGAGGTGGCAAGAGCGCGCAGAGCCGCGGAACTCTCTGACAGTGAGAAGAGGGCAGTCAGGGACTTCATGCCAGCATGCCCCACCTACCCGTGCGCCTTGTGCGGAAAGCCAGACAAGCACTCGGAGGAGGAGTGTGAGAGGAGGATTCTGGTCTTTTCGCGGACACCCGAAACAGCGCCCACAGTGCAGGCAGGGCCGCCTGCAGCGCGGAAGAGGGGATACGGCACAGCTGCAGCCGACAGAGCTGCACAGGCAACTTCAACGCGCAGCAGGGGAGAGCAGCAGCAGCAGCGGCAGCAGCTGCAAACGCAACAGCAGGTGGCAGGGCCTAGTGTGCAGCATGCCAGCGTCGGCAAGGGTAGGCAGGCGCAACAGCAGCAGTTGCAAGGGAAGCCAGGGGCAGCAAGGGTCCCCGCGCAACCAGCCAGCAACAGCGATGACGAGGCGCAGGAATCAGCGGAGGAGGCACAGGAAGCAGAGGAGGAGGAAGAATGCAGCGAAGAAAAGGTGCCCAAACCAGGAAACAGCCTACAGGACAGGCAAATCGGCAGGCTGGCCGGGCAAGTTAACGGGCTGAAAAAGGCTCTAAGATGGAGAGAGCGGCAAATGTGGAAGATGTCAGCAGAAATTGTGGATTACCTGAAAGGCCAGCTAGCCGGATGGAAGTGCATCACGGACGGGCAGCAGGTCATGACAACGGTCCAGCGAGAGTACATCCTGCGGGCAGATGAGCTGAACAAGCTGCAGGAGGCCCTGGGACTACAGCACTTGGGGGGGCCGCCAAACCACGGGCAGCCGCTCCCATTTGAAACAGACCCAGAGTTGGCGGGGTGCGTCAGAGCAATGTTGGCAACCCCGTCCCCGCTACCAGACGTGGACAGCGAGCATTCCAGCATTGAGGAGCCAAATAATGAACGGCAGCAGCGCAGTGCTGCTGGCAGCGACAAGAGTGGCTCAGGAGACAGGAGGCTACGGCAGCGCAGCAGAAGCGCGGAACGGGCCATCAGTGAGGGACGCCAAGGGACAGTGCCAACGCCGGCAGCCAGGACCCAGCGGCAGGGCGCAGGGAGGCGCAGCAACAGCGAGGAAAGGAGCAGGGACCGCGGGCAGCGGTCACCCTGCGGGGACCAGCCCAGAGGCAGGTCCAGGGACAGGCGCCCTGTAGAGTGTGCCAGGCCTTACAGGCAGGGGCAGGAGCAGCAGCGAGGCCCAGGCCCCGGCCCAATGGACAGAACCGCAGCTGGGGGCAGCGGAGTGGCAGAGCCTAGGCGTCATCTAGGACCACGCCGGGGAGGAGTTTGCTTCAATTGCGGCCAGCCTGGGCACTTTGCCAACGAGTGCACCACCCCGGAGCAGGCCGGGCCAACAGGCGACAGGCCAGGGGCACCTGCAGGCCCAGTACGGGGCTATGGAAACTGGGGCCCAGACAGGGGCCAGGGGATGCCCATGGAGAGCCGGCGCAGGACCTTCGAGACTGCCATGGGAAACCCCAGTGCAAGGGACTTCCAGCAGGGGGCAGCAGGCCCCAGCGCGTGGCCAGGACCGCCAGCGCACCAAGAACCACAAGAGGGCGAACAGCCAAGGTGGGAGGGGACAGGGGGCCACGTTTGCTTCATGACAGGCCACGTGGAAATTAGCCAGGACAGGGGTGCCTACCAGGCTGAGGTCAGTCAGGCAGGACCAGTTCAGGTGGATCCCCAGAGGGTGCCAGAAGGGCAAGTAGCCAGTCAGGTCAACCACTGGACAATGGCTGTGGAGGCGTTAGCCATGAACCATTACGGGACTATGCCTGCAGGGTCGGCCAGATCCGTAGCACACGCAGTTGATTTCTTGAGGGATCTCCAGAGGAGGGGGTGCCCAGCCCCGTGTGTAGGATGGCCTAATCTGATGCAGAGGTTCCTAGACAGTGAATGGGACCGGTATGATGAGCAGTGGGATGAGTTTGAGAGACGTGAGCGGTAGCCTGCAGTTCCGACTCAGAATGCTGCCACAGCCCGATCCTGACCCCAGGATGGGCGGTTACAGCAGGGCGGTCAGGGAGTTACAGGAGGAGCTGACGGAGAGAATATCAGTCCTCTACACGAGGAGAGCAGAGGGAGCGGACACCCAACAGCCGTCGGACAGCCGCAGCAGCCAAACCCAGACCAGCAGGGGCGAGGACCTCGCAGGGAGGGTTGCCGGCGCGCGGGAAACCGTACGGCGAGGCTGTGGGCGAGGGGAGCCCGCGGTTGCAGGCAGCAGCGAAGCTGTGCAGCGCGCCACTCACAGGCAGGAGCGGCTGGAACCGTGCAGCACAGGACAGATCTCAAGAGCAGGGCCAGAAAGGACCCATGCGGTTTGGGCTGACACTGCCCAGTTTCAAGGAAAAAATTCAAAGAAGGCCAGGCAACGCGCAGGAAAGGCGCAGAGGGCGGCCGCGGACAGGAACCGAGGCAGCAGACCTGGTTTGGACTGCCCAGCCCTGCCACTCAGGGTCAGCCAGGTAGACCTGGAGATCACGTGGGCCAGAGGACAGCAGCCGCCGGCGCAGATTGCAGAGCCAGGCGTTCAGCCCGCGGAACAGTTACCGCAGCAACCCATGCGGAAGATGACAGCGTGCAGGGGACTCCTCACCGGTACAGCAATTAAAGGGATCCTTACGGGGGCGAACCAGCTGATACTGGTGTGGCTACTGCTGTCGGTATGTGTGCCGGGGGCGCAAGCTACCGGGCAGGGAGTGAGAGGAGGAGGATTTACAGCAGGCCAAGGTGCTTTTGTGTCTGGAAGGGAGGCAGCAGCAAAGCTGTCGTCTGGAT
The DNA here is from genome assembly GCA_037349105.1 of Limnomonas spitsbergensis. Classification (NCBI taxonomy): domain Eukaryota; kingdom Viridiplantae; phylum Chlorophyta; class Chlorophyceae; order Chlamydomonadales; genus Limnomonas; species Limnomonas spitsbergensis. The sequence goes on from JAYJMM010000113.1 coordinate 2,954,590, forward strand.
GGTTGCGCCCACCGACTGTCAGCTCCATGGGGGACGCCAGCAGGAGGGATGCATGCAGCCAGCAGGAGAGGTGGCACAGCGGCAACACCACTGGCGAGGAAGAGCTGCCCGCGGTGGACGACCCGCAGGCGGCTGTGGTGATCGACATGTTCCAGCCGGGGGGAGTAGTGGAGCCACCCGCAGAGTACGTCAAGACCAAGGAAGGATGGCTGCTGGGCAAACACCCCGACTTCACTGCGAAGCAGCAGGAGAGCCTGGAGCAGAGCCTCCGGGATCGCCAAGGAGCATTCGCTTACTCCATGGAGGATCTACCAGGCTACTGCGGCACGCAGGGTGAGTTTACATTGGCTTTAGAAGACGAGGTCAGTTCGTGCTTTCAGAAGTCCAGGGATATGCCACCGCCTAAGGCAGCCATTTTTAAGGAAAAGTGTCAGCCGATGATTGAGGCAGGCATCATAGTCAAGGTGCCCCAAGGGGGGCCTATCAAGTTTGCGGCCAACTCAGTAGTAGCAGCTAAAAAGAGTGCTGACACTGGGGAGTGGACAGATCATCGCATAGCGCACGATATGCGCAGGTTAAACCTGCGTACAGCCAAGCAGGAATTTGCAATCCCCAGAATGGAGACTATTTTTCAGAACCTGGGCACTGCCAAGATATTCAGCAAGGTTGATCTACGGTCGGGGTTCATGCAGATCCCTATAAAGGTCGAGGACCAGCCTAAGACAGCTTTCTGGATGGGACCTGAGCTTTGGATGTACACAAAGCTCAACTTTGGTCTGCGCAATGGGCCTCCTTTCTTTCAGCGTATGATGGAGGAGGAGATTGCTAGGGCAGGCCTGAGTGCGTTCTGCGTAGCATTCATTGACGATCTGCTCGTGTACAGCGACACACCAGCAGAACACATCAGGCATGTGGAGCTGATGTTAGACATGCTCCACAGTGTAGGATTAAGGGCGCACCCCGACAAGTCCCTGTTTGGGTGTGCAACAGTAGAGTACCTGGGTCACAATGTGTCAGCCCAAGGGCTCACGCCGCACGCAGCTAAGATAGCAGCAGTTATGGCGCTGCCAGAGCCCGCATCGGTAAAAAACATCCAGGAGGTCATGGGATTCTTGAATTTCTACCGGTGCTACGTTCCGGACTTCTCGAAAAAGGCAGCGTGCATCAACGCATTGCTGGTCCAGGGGGTCCTGTTTGTGTGGGGGCCAGAGCAGTCGCAGGCATTCCAGTTGATTAAGACAGAGATGTGCGAGGGCGGGAGAGTCCTGCGCAGACCAGATTACAGTGGGACAGGGCCAGATGGCAAGGGGCCGCCAAGGCCGTTCTTATTGTACACAGATTTCTCTAAGCAAGGCATAGGTGCAGTGCTGGGTCAGTGTGATGACAGCGGGCGGAAGTATATGGTTGCATGCACATCCAGATCCCTGAACAAGAGCGAGAGGAACTATTCCTCGTTCCAGGGGGAGATGCTGGCCGCAGTGTATGCAGCACGCACATACCGCCACATGCTGTTTGGGTGCAAGGTGCATCTCATCACTGATCACGAGCCACTCACTTACCTCATGGACAACCAGACGTTGGTAGGCCAGCACGCTAGGTGGGCTCTCATGCTTCAAGAGCTGGACATTACCATTGTCCACCGCTCAGGAGCATGCCACCAGAATGCAGATATCCCGTCCAGATCTCCCCTCCCATCCTCAGCTGACCGCACAGGGGCCAGGCTTGATACAGTCGCGCCCGAGCCAGCAGCCAGGGAGGATGCAAGTGGGAAGCAAGTAGCTTTGCTCACGGGGTTGGGAAGAGTGAACCAGTGGCATGCAGACCAGATAGTGCGCATGGCGCAGGAGGGCAGAAGAAGAGAACAGATGTTGCGAGCTGCAGAGGCAGCTTGCGTGACAGCACCGGTGGGGCAGGGGATATCCTCTGCCACCACTGACGATGATGAACAGGTGCAGCCTGTTAGTACAGCAGAACAGGCGTTCAGCAACAGGGAGCGGTCCAGGACAATGATCAGTGATGTTCTTGCTGATTTGCCTCGGGTGTCGCCTCCTCATTCCCTTGCAGGCTTGGACACAGCTTGCCTGTCGAGTGGGGCGGTGCGGGCCATGGAGACCGAAGGAGTCGTCCTCTTCGAGCCTTTTGGAGGTATGTGCTCAGGGCTGGAAATGGTCCTCAGGGCAGGTATTCCAGTGGTGCAGTACTTGTATGCTGATATCAGTGAGGAGGTCAGAGAGATCGCAGGGGGTCGCCTGTTGCAGTTGCACAGGAGATACCCCCAGTTGCTTCCAGTCAAAGCATTTGATAAAGCTTTCAGAGCGTTGCCGCAAGATGTGTATGCCATTACGGCAGAGCACCTCAAAGAGGCGGGTGCCCAGGAGGGGCACCAGTGGTTCATGGTAGCAGGCTGGGAATGCCAGGACCTATCGTCCGCAGGCAAGGGGCGTGGGCTCGCGGGGGAGAGAAGCAAGTCTTTCTTCCCGTTAGTCAAGCTGTTGGGTACTCTCCAGTTCCTACAGGGCCCTAGGCCGCCTGCGTACCTGATTGAGAATGTAGCAATGCAGTTGAATCAGAAGAGTGTGAAGGCCAGTGTTGAGGCTTTTCAGGAAGTGTGCAGGATTCTGGGGAAACCGGCGTTGTTTGACGCAGCGCAGGTGGGATCTTACGCCCACCGCACCCGCAACTATTGGGGGAATATTGCCCCTGCAGCAGATATTTGTTTGTTTGTGATTCGTGCGTCGACCAGACCCCACGGGGGGATTGTAGACGACATTCTGGACAAGGGCAGCAAGGCCCAAGTGGTATCATGTCCGGACAATGGGGGGTACCGCATCAATGTCACAGGGCAGCCCCGGAGGGTGCTGCCATGTTTGATGGCCACGCCCTCATCATATTCTTTTCGGAACGGGCAGTCTGGGATGGTGTACAGACCCATGGGGGACTTGCAGGAGCCCAATGCAAACGAGCGTGAGCGGGCCATGGGGTACGCTGTGGGGTCCACATTGCCACGCCCAGATTTCCCTGAGGCAGCCAGACGGGCAGCCTTGGGCAGGTGCATGGATTCATGGGCACTGAGTGCATGGCTCACTGTGGCACTTGAGTGTGCTAAAATCATGCCAGCAGAATTGACACGCAGGGCAAAGCTGCCAGGCCAGGACAGGGACCCAGCGCTGGGGGCGACGTTAATGTCCAGCCACTATGCCCTTGCTACTGCAGGAAACGCGTGCTCTGGCAGCGGGGAAGCGGCCGCGTCATACAGACAGTGCCTGGGAGAATCGGCCGCGGCAGACTGGGCCGACGCGGCACAGGAACCAGGTGGGAACACGCCTGAGGAACAAGTTAATGTGGAAATCAAAGTAACCAGGGACACAGAGTGTGAGAAGGACCAGCTGGGGTGTCCTGCAGGACCGTCGGCTAGGGTTGATGTGTGGGCGGATGAGCCCGTCTTGAGGTTTCTCCGTGAGAAGACTTATGTTCAGGGAACAGAGCTAGGGGAACAAACCAGAATACAGCGCAGAGCAGCGCCATTCCAATGGGAATCAGAGAGGGGAGGAGTCCTGATGAGACTCATGCCGGATGGTAGACGTTGTGTAGTGCCCAGGCCAGAGGACAGGCTAGCAGTGATCCAGTCAGCGCATGCAGGTACGGGCCATTTTGGCAGCCACCGCACGGCTTTCATGGTCATGCAGCAGCATTGGTGGCGGGGGCTTCGAGCAGCAGTCAAGAAGGCGGTGCAGGAATGCGGTGTGTGTGACAGGGCCAGGGCATCCACGTTCAACCACATACAGCCCAACCTGCACCCGCTACCCATTGAGGGGTTGTTTTTCAGGTGGGGAGTGGACCTGTGTGGTCCATTCACGACCACCTCCAGGGGGAATCGGTTTGTGATGGTGTGTGTGGAGCATTACTCCAAATGGGTGGAGTTGATCCCCATCCCAAGCAAGGCGTCCGATGTGACGGCCTTGGCATGCTTTCAAAATGTTGTTGCACGATTCGGAGGATGCGCAGAGGTGGTGACGGACCAGGGAACAGAGTTCCAGGGTGAATTTCAGGACATGTTGTTGGACTGCTTCATTGATCATCGCACCACTTCTGCCAACCACCCCCAGGCAGACGGGCTTTCAGAGAGGGCTGTCCAGACCCTCAAAGCTGGCCTGCGCAAGTGCTGCAAGGAGGGCAGCAGCGACGAGTCCTGGGACAAGATGGTGCCCTGGGTAGCCCTGGGCTTCCGGTGCTCGCCGCAGCAGGCCACGCGCATGGCGCCGTACGAGGTGCTGTTCGGACAAGGACCCACCTTCCCCTCCAGAGTGGGGGCGGACCTCTGGAGCACAGCCAAGGTGGCAACAGCAGAGGAGGCGGCAGACCTGCTCTTGGCCAGAGTGGCCAGGATCAAGGAGGCACTGCCAGTCGCGGGTGAGCATCTCAAAATTGCGCAGCACCGCGACAAGCTGCGATATGCACGCATCCGGGGGGGAGGTTATGTACCCCAAGTCAGGCGTTTTGCAGAGGGAGATTACGTGTATGTGAAATATTCATCAGAGCGACGCAGCCTCGATCCCAAGGCCAGGCCTGAGATCCTCAGGGTTAAAACACTGGGGGAGACGGGGACCTTGGTGTTGGAAGGGGCTGATGGCCTCACAGTAACAGAGAACGCTGTCAATTGCTCTCCATGCCACTTGCCCAACCTCAGGGGAGTGGTTGATTTCAGTGCGGCCAGACCCAATAACAGCCTGTCTTGCGAGGTGTGCCAGCTGCCCGATCGCGGAGAGGTGATGCTTTTGTGCGATGCCTGCAATACAGGTTGGCACATGGACTGCTTGGTACCAGTGCTCGAGGAGGTGCCTGAGGGCGAGTGGTTGTGCCCACGCTGCACACCGGATAACAAGGAAGCGGGACCCGCTGCAGTGGCAGGGCCCTCCACAGAGGAGAGCAGTTTACAGGTCCAGGGGCGTCCGAGCCCAGCAGCCAGAGCGGCTGCCAGAACTGCCCAGGAGGCCGACGTCATGGACAGGCCTGAGGTGGAAGTCATGGCCACCAACCCAGCAACAAGGCAAATGGAGCGGGGTATAGCAAGACCAATGGCAAACGGGTTGTATGACATCTCGTACACCACTGGCCGGGGAGAGGCCAATGTCACCCCGCGAGCAGTTACAAGAAGGGCCAAGGTGGCCAAAGAAGCAGCAAGGGAGGAAGAAGAGTCAGCCTTTGAGGATCTTACCGAGACCTGAAGCTGCTGAGCACGTGACGTCACCCACGCCGTAACTGGCAAGGAGCGGGCAGGCGCCTACAGAGCAGAAATGCAGACGCAGCGCGGCTTGTCCTAGTACCCGGTAGGCAATGGGCCGACAGCCAGCGGACCGAAGACGGAAGATGCAGGAGTAGAGTTACGGCAGCTTGATGAAAATTTGTTTTCCAACACCGTAGCAGCAAGGCTTCGGTAGTACATATGTTATGAAGTGATGAGCGAGGAGAATTAGTCAACTCGGACAAGGATTACACAGCAGGGGGCAGATCACGCTGCTACGGCGCACATTTCCTGTGGCCTTTGAAGACCAGGCGGCTATGGCGCAGTGGGGCGAGAGCAGCGGTTGTTCTTAGCTTGACCGGATAACTTTGATATTTCTCTGTTTGCTAGCCAGTGGGCTGAACAGCTTGAATTTGTAGGATTCTGCGCATGGCGCTTCAGCTGAAACTCGGTTGATTTTTTATTTTCCTGAATGCAGAATGCCTGAACCAGGCAGATTTGTAGAGGGCCTGAACCAGGCGGATTTGTAGAAGGCCAGAACTTGGCATATTTGCAGATGATGATTTGAGCTTCTACGTACATATTTTTCCAGAAGTTTCTTTCAGTACCACCCCTTTTTCCGGCTCCCCGCGCATGCCTGGAGGGCTTAACGCTGGGGAGCGGGGGGCGAGTAAAGTAGTAGGGGCGGTACCCACGAGACGGAGACTTCTATGCAGAGACATCCAGTTAGGACCTTCCAGTTACAGTTATCTAGTTGACACACTCTTGTCTGAAGTACAAGGAGCATGAGTGTACGGTGATGTACCGTGTTTGTGAGTAGAGGACACCTCTCTAAGGTGTCCTGACCGGAGTTTACGGTATTTACCATAGTATTGCAGTTACTGCTTTATGGTGCGACAGCTGTCACAGTATATTACCGTATACGTGACAGAACCGTTTAGACCGCAGTTAGCGTCCGCGGTGACTCCGCAGCTTCTCTGCGGAGTCTCCGAATTTGAGCTGAGACCTAGAAACCCGCTTACGCCGGGAGATTTGACAGGTTCTACCGTACTCTGAATTGGGCCTGCCGGGTCCCTGTATCCCGGCAAGTTGCCCTAGCTAGTTACTTCGTCCCTTTCTAAAGGACAGACCTCTATTGTAAACAGCACCGGCCGTCATATGTGTATGAGACCTCCTGAGTTCACATAAGTCAGTACCCTTACTCAAGTCAAGCCTAGACCAGCCTCAGCTGAGATAGCTGGAGACAAGTACCACAGCCAGAGAACCGAGACCACCCTGCCGAAGAAGAAGTACGCAGTCTGCGCCTCGTCAACCTCACCGCGTATTGCGCGGTAAGTGCACCTTAACATAGCCCTGCTGGATCGCGCCCAGACGGCCAGAAGGCCTATGCTACCTTAGTCTATTGCTATATATACAAATATCAGTCTAGCTGCTTAACTCGAAGAGCACTCGCAGCCAGTGAATAGTCACTGAGCCTGCCCGTAGGCGTCCGTCACTGCCGTGAGGAAAGAAGTCCGCCACGGACCTGAAGCGCACATCACGAGTAAAGTAGTAGGGGCGGTACCCACGAGACGGAGACTTCTATGCAGAGACATCCAGTTAGGACCTTCCAGTTACAGTTATCTAGTTGACACACTCTTGTCTGAAGTACAAGGAGCATGAGTGTACGGTGATGTGCCGTGTTTGTGAGTAGAGGACACCTCTCTAAGGTGTCCTGACCGGAGTTTACGGTATTTACCATAGTATTGCAGTTACTGCTTTATGGTGCGACATAGAGGGTGCAGTAACAAGCTCAGTCACAGGGCTGTGTAGTCACGAGAGTGAACCACGAGAAGCTTGGAAGGCTGCTGTAGGGAAGCAATCCTGGTCCGAAATACCCAAGTCCCTCTTTCGCTTTACTAGAGTTACGAATGAACTCCCTGCTCTCAAGTGTGACAATGAGTAGACCAGATCAGACCTTTCAAGTTTCGACTCTCAGATCCTTGCATGAAAACTAGAATGGCAGGTTGAGCTTTGTCGGAGCTGCTGTAAGCCCCAGGGGCCGCATCATGTAGGGCCGATCCCCTGATAGGCCCTACATGACACAGCATCCTAGGTGCCCACATGATGTGGCCCGCATGCATGGCTTGGATGCACTTTGCCTCCGGGCTTCTGCGGCACCAATTCCAGGAATCGTAACGTTAATACTATACTGATTGCAGAACGTAGATCAGAACGTAGATCAGAACTGATCCTCAGGGCAATTGGGCTAGGACCGGTAACCGGGCAAGTGGTAATGAAAGCAGAGCTGGCCGACGAGCTCCCCTGTTAGCCCGAATTCAAATATGTGCAATAATAATGCTCTGCAACAACATCGTTGTATGACCAACTACGCGCCTCTAGCAATTTGTAGCCCTCGCCCTCGTGCCCTCGTAAGTAGTGATATTGTGTGGAGAACACGCAATGGTGTGGATATTATCCTTGAGTTTGTTTCCTGTGCGTCTCGCTCCTCGTCCGATCGCTTTAGTTACACCATGCTGGCAACGCTGAGGGGGCCGAAGCCGTTCTGTGCGCAGCCAATCTCCCGAGGGAGCCTCCAGGTCTGCAATGCCGTCTCTCGCCAGAAAAAGACAGAAATTGTGACGACACTGAAGGAAAAGCTGAATGACAGCGTCATCGTCTTTGGCCTGCGCCACAAAGGTCTATCGGTTGCTACCATCCAGAAGTTCAGGAAAGGGATGCCCGAAGGCACCTCGATGTTCGTCTGCAAGAACAACCTGATGAAGGTTGCTGTCGAGCAGACCGAGGGCTGGGCCCCCCTGAAGGAGAAGGGCTGCACAGGCGACAACGCGTGGGTGTTCGTCAAGGAGGATGGCCTTGCGGACTCCATCAAGCACTACTTCAAGTTTGAGGATACGCTCTTTGCCGAGGCTAAGAAGGTTGCACCTAAGAACACTGAGGTCAAGCGGCCCACAGAGGTCTCCGTCGCAGTTATGGACGCTAAGTTCCTCACAGCAGAAGACTTGAAGAAGTGCGAGTCCCTGCCCACGAAGAAGCAGCTGTTCGCCACCATCGCTGGACTGGCCAAGCAGCCCGCCACCAAGCTTGCCACCGGCATCAAGATGATCCCCAACAAGCTGGCCATCGCAATCAAGAAGGTGTCTGAGCTAGACGAGGATCAGACCAAGACAGTAGCCTCCATGATCAAGGCATGAGGATAGGAGAGGGACATGCAACGGCTGCATGAGATTAGGGGAGGGCCATGCTTCATGCGACGGCTGCATGAGGGATGCATGGAGGAACAATGTTTCTCTGGAATAGGGAGGGCCATGCCACATGCTACATGCTGCTGGCGGGATGCATGGTGAATGAACGTCCCTCTGCTGCTGCATACGTGCTGCTGCTGCATTTTTGTCTGTGCGCCATGTATAATATCCAGATTTTGCATTGTGTGGCATAACTGCAGACACCCCTGTTTATCCATGAGGCACAAAATGCAGCACGCGAAACTGGTTGATGCAGTCCATCATAATTTTGAATATTTAAACTGCCTGTGCTGCGTCCCGCCAAGGTGTACAGATCTTTCAGGTCAAACAGCCTGTTTGGCACCAGAAGGGGTATGGTTCATGTGTCATCCAACAGCATGCTAGCTATCGTATCAAGTACAAGGATAAATCACCTTTGGTCCCAGGCAGCAGCAAATAATATGATGCAGAAATGAAGATTGGATTGGCCCAGACAGGATAGGGTAGGATGATTGGATAGGATGTGATAGGAGCAGATAGGACACGGCTAACTTATCACAAGAGCAGCAACATCTGCGCGCTTGTTGATACGATGCATGCATGATGGTAATCCTACTCAAACCTAACTTTGTGACCTTGTTCGAAACTAATGCAACAGGTCAGCATATACGGTAGATGCCTTCGAGCTTCGCTCTTACAGCTGCAGCTTAATCAGCGGGCACACAGGGTGTGCTTTTGTCTAGAGCGTCCAGGCTGTAGCATCAACTTGTTATTAAGTCAGTGTGTGCAGTCCATGACCAACTCAGTTGCCTGCAAAACGCAGGACTCCGGCAACTCACATTACGTTCTCAGTACCGGCATTATTATTCTACCAGTAGGCATGAGGGTAATCAGGACACGTATCTCCTCTAGATCACTTTGGCTCTTTCCCTCCTACTGGATGAGTCAATGACATAATACCTGTGGGCCATGCCGAAAAAGGCTCAACCGCGTGGGCGCCCGCCTGTCTGTCCTCCTGGATAAATAAGGGGCTCTTTCTGGGCTTGGGGATGCAACTCTAGAACAAGTCGAATACCAGGCTTCGTACACGTTACAGATTCAGCGACAACATACAGGGCAATAAGGGCATGGCATTCTTTAGAGGTTGCCAAACATGAGTCGAGGGCTACGACCTCATCAATTCGAATTTGCATCAACCAACAAACTGACAGTTCAAATATGAAATTAAGGCATGCCATGATGACAGTGTTCGTTCGGGGGATGCTTCAGCTACAATTCGGCTACATCAACTAATGGTGGTGCGGGCCTATCACTGACGGCCCTACTGCTTAGGCTGTCGGCTGTGGGTCGGACAAGGCTCGGGCCCATCAGCCTCCCAGTGTCTTTCCTGATCTGCTGAATATGACATTTTGACGACTACGTCTATCATTGCTGCCCTTGTTCATACCAGAGATCTCTGGTTCATACTCCTTATTCAGCAAAAATCATCACAATGAGATTACCCCATAGCGGATGCCGGTAAGTTCATACCTATGCCAGTCACTGAAGTTACCGGTACTAGAAACTGCTCTTATCTGGTTTCTAGCGGGTTCCAGCGGGTACACATTAACCTAAACCTGATTTAAAGCGTCTTGCACTTAAGCTTGACTGAGGTGCAGGACGTGAAAACCTAGTGTGTATTCATCCGTGTTTTATCGTCAGTTCGCGCCAGATGACATCATCAGACATCATTATATTTAGCCTTTCCTCTGTCCCTTACCATTCTTAACTCCTCTTCCCCTTCCCTGACCCATTTCCCCTTCCAAACCCAACAGCTGAACGCCCACGCGGCCGAGCTTTGTTTATTACGGCTCAGAGGTGTACCGTCATTGACTTATCGAGGCAGCTGAGAGGTCACCACTAGGCCGATGAAGATGACCGCTGGTGGCATCCAAACCATCAGAGCCTTCCTGCCCTGCGTGCCATGCCGCCGCTGTTCTCACTGGTCATCGAGCCAACAAGCTCCCCCTGCAGCTTCCTGGCAGCTGCCCTCTCCACCTGCTCAGACCGAGGCCCCCCAAACAGCATCTTGGTAAACCACGACCACGACCGCATGATCACGCCCACAGAGGGCCTAGGGAGACTGAGTGGCAACCCACTCCGCTTCGGCTCCAGACTCCACTCCGCCGAAATGGATGCTGACTCGGACTCTGCAGATCCGACGGCGTGCTGCTCGGTGGATCTGCCCCATCTTGGCGGCCTGCCCCCGGCGGCCTCGTCAATCCAGGTGCGCATCCACTCACGCTCCTTGCGCCGGACCTCGATGACTGATGGCGGGTCCTCCACGTTCCAGAACATAAGGTCCAGATGGTGTGCGCCCTAGAGAACACGGGGGGGGGACACACATCCTGTGCGGGCGGATATGAAACCCGCGGCCCGCATCACGTACAAGTGGAATCAAGGCTTCAGTGATAGCCAAGTGTAATCAAGGCTTCAGAGATAGCCAAGTGTAATCAAGGCTTCAGTGATAGCCAAGTGTAATCAAGGCTTCAGTGATAGCCAAGTGTAATCAAGGCTTCAGTAATAGCCACCATTCATATCGCAATGCGTATCTGTGCAAATAAAGGCAAACGATGAAGAGCGAAAGGAGAAACGGGTGAAATGTATGGGCTGGGTCCCCATGTGTCGCCTAGAAACTGCAACGGAATCCCTGTCGTTCCTTTATTCTACAAAGTCTCTCGGGTGTCTTTTAGCCCGTGGTAGACTACCTTGGAGGGTCCGCCGGGCGGCCACCGACAGGCCGATGAGGACCAAACCTTCAACAATCTACGGGTGATCGCCCTAGCAACAGGCACCTTGCAGCACCAAAGACAGTGATCTGGGGGAGGGACTGAAAGGAGCAGCCCACTCAGCCATGCATGTGTGAACCTTGGGATACCGGTAGCCTCGGCTGAAACTTCATTGATTCTCCCTCTCAGCAACCTGCTCCTCCTTCACTGATGCACCTCGATAATATGCCCACAGAGCTTGGAAATTCCGCTCAAATTGGAAGCATACTTGGTGCTACAGCCCAACCAATAGCCTCCTGAATCCACACCTTGAGGTGTTGTGATGATATGCAGGGCTTCGCAATGAATGCCACTCAGGACATCTGGCGCCAGATCTCCTGAGAGGCATTGCGAAACCCTTAAACCTCAACAAAAAGTATCATAACTACTGATTGATTGACTCATTTACCTCCGGGATGATGAGCGCCACCACGGTGTCTGATACGTCCCGCAAGACGCTGCCCCCGTGCCAGGGGTCCAGCAGCCCATTGCTGAACACCATGTTGGTGTGCATGTCGATCCTGCAGACAGAATTACGAATTTTCGAATTTCGAATTTTGCATATTTTACACTCCAGTTGATGCAACCAAGGATGCTCGCAGCATCAGAACAGACAGAATTTTCCACGTGTTGCATATTTTACACTCCATTTGACTGAGGCAAGCCACGAAGATGCGTGGGATGCACACAGCATCAGAGCATGCAGGGCGGGGTGCGGGTAGCTCGGCAGAGGCCCAGGTCCGTCTGTCAGTGGTCGTGGCACCAGGCCATGCCACACTGTTTATCAACCCTCACGCCACTGCCGGGCTCCAGTTGGTCAGCGGACAGGAGTGGAGTGCCAGAGGATACATTGTCAGGATGCCACATGACTCAGGAGGTCACGTCGCATACATGCACACACAGCAGCGGCAGAAGCCAAGCCTCCCCCATGAGATGGTTCAGAACATCACACCCTCTTTGGGTGAGAGGTCTGGACCATGCGGGAAGAATATATGCCCGTCCTGTGGACTTCAGTGCCCCTCCAGCGTTCCAAACCGCCCCGCAAAGTATTGTCCAAACCGCCCTGCAAAGTATTGTCCAAACCACCCCGCAAAGTATTGTCCAAACCGCCCTGCAAAGTATTGTCCAAACCGCCCCGCAAAGTATTGTCCAAACCACCCCGCAAAGTTTTGTCCAAACCACCCCGCAAAGTATTGTCCAAACCACCCCGCAAAGTATTGTCCAAACCACCCCGCAAAGTATTGTTCAAACCACCCCGCAAAGTATTGTCCAAACCACCCCGCAAAGTATTGTCCAAACCGCCCCGCAAAGTATTGTCCAAACCACCCCGCAAAGTATTGTCCAAACCACCCCGCAAAGTATTGTCCAAACCGCCCCGCAAAGTATTGTCCAAACCACCCTGCAAAGTATTGTCCAAACCACCCTGCAAAGTATTGTCCAAACCACCCCGCAAAGTATTGTCCAAACCGCCCTGCAAAGTATTGTCCAAACCACCCCGCAAAGTATTGTCCAAACCACCCTGCAAAGTATTGTCCAAACCGCCCCGCAAAGTATTGTCCAAACCGCCCTGCATAGTATTGTCCAAACCGCCCCGCAAAGTATTGTCCAAACCATCCCGCAAAGTATTGTCCAAACCACCCCGTAAAGTATTGTCCAAACCACCCCGTAAAGTATTGTCCAAACCACCCCGCAAAGTATTGTCCAAACCACCCCGCAAAGTATTGTCCAAACCACCCCGCAAAGTATTGTCCAAACCACCCCGTAAAGTATTGTCCAAACCACCCCGCAAAGTATTGTCCAAACCGCCCTGCAAAGTATTGTCCAAACCACCCCGCAAAGTATTGTCCAAACCGCCCAGCAAAGTATTGTCCAAACCACCCCGTAAAGTATTGTCCAAACCACCCCGCAAAGTATTGTCCAAACCACCCCGCAAAGTATTGTCCAAACCGCCCCGCAAAGTATTGTCCAAACCGCCCTGCAAAGTATTGTCCAAACCGCCCCGCAAAGTATTGTCCAAACCACCCCGCAAAGTATTGTCCAAACCGCCCCGCAAAGTATTGTCCAAACCACCCCGCAAAGTATTGTCCAAACCACCCCGCAAAGTATTGTCCAAACCACCCCGTAAAGTATTGTCCAAACCACCCCGTAAAGTATTGACCAAACCACCCCGCAAAGTATTGTCCAAACCACCCCGCAAAGTATTGTCCAAACCGCCCCGCAAAGTATTGTCCAAACCGCCCTGCAAAGTATTGTCCAAACCACCCCGCAAAGTATTGTCCAAACCACCCTGCAAAGTATTGTCCAAACCACCCTGCAAAGTATTGTCCAAACCACCCTGCAAAGTATTGTCCAAACCACCCCGTAAAGTATTGTCCAAACCACCCCGCAAAGTATTGTCCAAACCACCCCGCAAAGCATTGTCCAAACCGCCCCGCAAAGTATTGTCCAAACCGCCCTGCAAAGTATTGTCCAAACCGCCCCGTAAAGTATTGCTTGTTTTTTGGGGCACCTCGGACACCACCTTGCAGGGGCTGCCGGGCGGTCACCACGCGGTTCATGGGGGGTCACCACGCACCGGGCGGTCAGCACGCAGTTCATGGGGGGTCACCACGCACCGGGCGGTCAGCACGCAGTTCATGGGGGGTCACCACGCACCGGGCGGTCAGCACGCAGTTCATGGGGGGTCACCACGCACCGGGCGGTCAGCACGCAGTTCATGGGCGGTCAGCACGCAGTCAGCACGCAGTTCATGGGCGGTCAGCACGCAGTCAGCACGCAGTTCATGGGCGGTCAGCACGCAGTTCTTGGGCGGTCAGCACGCAGTTCTTGGTGGGCCAACCATAACTAACTTAGGCTACGGACAATGGCCCAAGCAACCTGCTGCGCCAAGCCCAACCATCTGCTATCAGCTGCCGTCCGGGTTGTAGCTGAAGTGTAGCTAAATCACCCTCCGATAAACACCGGCACTCACTTGCGTCCCCCCCACTCTTGGCTTACCCACAGAGGTACTCTTGGCCAACAGCCCCCGACAGCCCTCCCCCTTGGCTGGCCCACAGCTGGCACTCACCTGCGCCCCCCCCACTCTTGGCTAACAGCCCCCGACAGCCCTCCCCCTTGGCTGGCCAGCAGCCCCCAACAACCCTCCCCCTTGGCTGGCCCACAGCTGCCACTCACCTGCGCCCCCCCACTCTTGGCTTGCCCACAGAGGTACTCTTGGCTGGCCAGCAGCCCCCAACAGCCCTCCCCCTTGGCTGGCCCACAGCTGGCACTCACCTGCGTCCCCCCACTCTTGGCTTGCCCACAGAGGTACTCTTGGCTGGCCAGCAGCCCCCAACAGCCCTCCCCCTTAGCTGGCCCACAGCTGGCACTCACCTGCACCCCCCCCACTCTTGGCTTGCCCACAGAGGTACTCTTGGCTGGCCAGCAGCCCCCAACAGCCCTCCCCCTTAGCTGGCCCACAGCTGGCACTCACCTGCGCCCCCCCCACTCTTGGCTAACAGCCCCCGACAGCCCTCCCCCTTGGCTGGCCAGCAGCCCCCAACAACCCTCCCCCTTGGCTGGCCCACAGCTGGCACTCACCTGCGCCCCCCCCACTCTTGGCTTGCCCACAGAGGTACTCTTGGCTGGCCAGCAGCCCCCAACAGCCCTCCCCCTTAGCTGGCCCACAGCTGGCACTCACCTGCGCCCCCCCCACTCTTGGCTAACAGCCCCCGACAGCCCTCCCCCTTGGCTGGCCAGCAGCCCCCAACAACCCTCCCCCTTGGCTGGCCCACAGCTGGCACTCACCTGCGTCCCCCCACTCTTGGCTTGCCCACAGAGGTACTCTTGGCTGGCCAGCAGCCCCCAACAGCCCTCCCCCTTAGCTGGCCCACAGCTGGCACTCACCTGCGCCCCCCCCACTCTTGGCTGGCCCACAGCCGGCGTGGTGTCACTCCCCACTGCTGCTGGCAACCCTTCGATACCGCATCCGCGTCAAACAGGTCGTCCCAGAACATGTTGCCATCACCTGAACGGGGGGTGCATTGAGAAACATGGGTGAAAGGGGGCCGCATACAGTGGGGATAGCTTGCGCTTTAAAAATTGAGAATGGGGCATGGGCGGTGAGGGTCCTCATCTGGCGGGAGGCGCATGCGTTATGATTCATGACCCATCCCATGCGTCGTGCTTCCTTGCAAAGGCATGTAGCATGGCCACAATTAGCGCTGTACAGCTCAAGAGGCAGTGGATCCCTGCTAGAACATACTACAAAGGAAGCAGCGCCGCGAGGCCTCTGCCTCCTCCCGACCCATCCTGAACCATGCGGGCACGTGCGCGTTCCAGGATTCCAACCCATCAAAGCACGGAAGTCGTCACACTTTGAAACTAAAATGAATGACCTGTCAATGCATCCGTTTTGCCACTTCTCACCCTCTCATTGGCCATGGGCGTGCAGCACCTCTACTTACATGCCCGGTTGTAGCTGAAGTGTAGCCATGCACCATGTTATACATTCTACTCCTCACCCTCTCCTTGGACATGGGCATGCTGCACTGAGCTCTACATGCCGGGTTGTAGCTGACGCACCCGCTATAAAAACATCTTCTCACGTCCGTCATTGGACATGGGCATGCTACACCCAGCTTAATATGGGCATGGACATGGGCATGCTGCGCCCAGCCTTACATGGGCATGGACATGGGCATGCTGCGCCCAGCTTAATATGGGCATGGACATGGGCATGCTGCGCCCAGCCTAACATGGGCATGGACATGGGCATGCTACACCCAGCTTAATATGGGCATGGACATGGGCATGCTGCGCCCAGCCTTACATGGGCATGGACATGGGCATGCTGCGCCCAGCCTTACATGGGCATGGACATGGGCATGCTGCGCCCAGCCTTACATGGGCATGGACATGGGCATGCTGCGCCCAGCCTTACATGGGCATGGACATGGGCATGCTGCGCCCAGCCTTACATGGGCATGGACATGGGCATGCTACACCCAGCTTAATATGGGCATGGACATGGGCATGCTGCGCCCAGCCTTACATGGGCATGGACATGGGCATGCTGTGCCCAGCCTTACATGGGCATGGACATGGGCATGCTGCGCCCAGCCTTACATGGGCATGGACATGGGTGTGCTGCGCCCAGCCTTACATGGGCATGGACATGGGCGTGCTGAGCCCAGCCTTACATGGGCATGGACATGGGCATGCTGCGCCCAGCCTTACATGGGCATGGACATGGGCGTGCTGCGCCCAGCCTTACATGGGCATGGACATGGGCATGCTGCGCCCAGCCTTACATGGGCATGGACATGGGCATGCTGCGCCCAGCCTTACATGGGCATGGACATGGGCATGCTGCGCCCAGCCTTACATGGGCATGGACATGGGTGTGCTGCGCCCAGCCTTACATGGGCATGGACATGGGCGTGCTGAGCCCAGCCTTACATGGGCATGGACATGGGCATGCTGCACCCAGCCTTACATGGGCATGGACATGGGCGTGCTGCACCCAGCCTTACATGCCGAGGTATTACTGAAGCACCCTGTTATAAAACAGCTTCTCAAGCCTAAACTTAGACATGGGCAAGCTGCACTGAGCTCTACATGCCGGGTTGTAGCTGAAGTGTAGCTGAAACACACAGTCATACACGCAGCTTCTCACCTCCATCTTTGGACATGGGCATACTGCACCTACCCCTACATGCCGGGTTGTAGCTGGGTGTAGCTGAAGCACCCTGAAGTAAACAAATCTTCTCACCTCCAGCCTTGGACATAAGCATGCTGCACCTACCCCTACATGCCGGGCTGTAGCTGAAGTGTAGCTGAAACATCCTGAATACACACAGCTTTTAGACCCCTGCCTTTGACATGGGCATGCTGCATCGAGCTTTTAATGTCATTTTGCAGCTGAAGTGTAGCTGAAACACCCCGGGGTAAACACATCCTTTCACCTCCAGCCTTGGACATGGGCATGAACATCTCTGTGCAGTATTGGTAGCTCCAGAAGTCAGCTGTCTCGTCGGTTTCGGGGTTGGGGCCGCCCGAGTTGTCAAAGCAGCTCAACGTGCCGCTGTAGTTGTAGAACACGCCCGCAGCCGAAGCCATGCCTTATGAACAAGGACGGCAGTTCAGCTACAGTTCAGCTACAATTCAGCTACAGTTCGAATACAATTTAGCAACAGTTCAACTAAAAATTAAGCGACCGTTCGACTACAATACAGCTACAGTTCAACTACAAATTCAGCAGCGGTTCAGCTACCAGTCAGCTTCAGTTCAGCTTCAGTTCAGCTTCAGTTCAATTGTATATCAGCTTCAGTTCGGCCATTTCCTAGCCTCCCCCCAGAGGGCCCAAGGGCAGCTGAGGCCATGCCTAAGCAACAATGACCAGTGCATCCTTGTTCTTGGCTCGGCTACTGTTTAGCTTCAGTTCAGCTACATCGTGGCAACCGGCCGAAGGCCCCATCTACGGCTGAGGCCATGTCTGACTGACAAATATGTCTGGGCAGTCTGGCTGACAAGCATGTCTGGCTGACAAACATGTCTGGCTGACAAACATGTGCAACAGGTGTCAAACAGGTTGCTCAAGTACAGCAGGTCTTATTTCACTGCGCGCCAGTCCACCTCATGCGGGCCGCCGGGCGATGATGGGGACCGGCTGTCGGCTGTGGCCCAAGCAGAGCAGGGCTTGTTGCCCTAAGCAGCCACGGCTGTAGGCTGTAATGCACCCAGCTTGAAGCTGAGGCACGTTCAAATAAACAAGGATGGAGAGATGCATGTAATCAGCATGTCCCTTGACTCTGTCTCTTCTCCTGATGCTCATGCTTGGTGTACACCACTTTCACCCAGCAACTGGCAGGCCCCCGAAACACCCCTTCACCCAGCCTAACCTCTTAGCGCTGATTTTCTTTGTGAAGAATGTCATTTTAACCGGCAGCTGGCAGGCTACCCAGCAACTGGCAGCCCTACCCCTAGATGATCCCACCCTTTGAACCGTTTTCTAATGTTAACATTTCAGAACAAACAACTATGTACCAGTATTCTAAATGACGTTTTTTCTTGACACCGCCCCTGGACATCCCCTTTGACCCGGCAACTGCCACCCCCAACCCCCTGGACAACCCTTCACCCAACCTCACCTCCGAGAAGTGTTTCTTCATCGACGCCGTCTTCGCCCAGCAGCTGGCATGCCACACGCACCGGGTACGCAGGCAACTCCCCCTGACCATTGATCATGTACCTGCCAGCAGCATAAAAGAGGGATTCGTTTAGGTTTTGCTTTTATTTGCCCAGCAGCTGGCATGCCACACGCACCGGGTACGCAGGCAACTCCCCCCTGACCATTGATCATGTACCTGCCAGCAACATACGAGTGGGAGTTGATGAGAGTTTGCTTTTACGGCCCGGAAACTCTTGACCGCTGATCATGTACCTGTCAGGGGCAGGCGAGTGGGAATTATTATGTTTGTATGTCTTATTAATGTAATTATTGTTTCATTAATGTCATTATTATTTTCATACTGTCATTATTATGTTTTATTCATGCCATTTTAACGTCATGTTTTTTCAATGTCATCCCATCCTCAACAGCGTACGCCACAGCTTACAGATGAGAGATCGAAGTTTCAATCCAATGTTCCTCTGCCCTGCCCATCCCCCCTTCAATAATACCACGATTACGTCATATGAGATTAGGATTGTGATGACGATCTAGGGTTAAGGGTGGGGACTCGTGGCCAATTAGGCACATGCCCTGCACTGTTCATGTCAGGGTGCGTCAGCTACACCTCAGCCACCTCACGGTCCAAGGCTGGGAAGGCCAGGGGCAGCAAGGCGCCTGCTGCATGGGCTACCAGCCTTAGGCCTGTTGAGATAGGCCCAGTGGTGGCCGCTGAGCAGCTTGCTAAGAGGGTGGCCGCTGATCAGCCTGACGAATATGGACACTGCATTGCCCTGCACCGCAGACACCCAAGAGGTGAAAGGGCAGTCGCCTGGCCATGTAGTCCCATATTCTCATGCCCCGTAACCGGGTTAAGGGCTTAGGGTTCAGGGTTATGGCACTCACCTAGGGGTGAAAAGGCACTCACCTAGGGGTGAAAAGGCACTCACCTAGGGGTGAAAAGGCACTCACCTAGGGGTGAAAAGGCACTCCCTCATGGCTATGCAGTCCCATATTCCCATGCCCCACACCCGGGTTCAGGGCTAAGGCTTCAGGGTTCAGGAATACAGCACTCACCCAGGGGCAAAAAGGCACTCCATTATGGCCACGCGGTCCCATATTTTAATGTCCCGACCCTCTCCTGCGCCCGCCAGGTATACTCACCTATATGGTCACCGGTGAAGCACTGTTTAGGTATAGGGATTAGGGTAAGGGTTTAGGTTTAGGGTAAGAGTTAAGGGTGTAGGGCAAGGGTTTAGGGTTTTGGTTTAGGGATTAGGGTTTATGCACACCGGTGAAACCTAGTGTTTATTCCCCATGTGTACCAAACCATTTTAAAGGGCCTGCCAGGCGACCTAACTTGTACCAACATACAGCCTGTGACCCAAGTAACAGTTTTTTTGCTGTCTCCAACAGCCTAAAGCAAAGCTGTAGCTGAAGTGTAGCTGAACCACCTTTAAATGAGCAGTGCCACTCACCCTGCCGTACATCCGGTGGCCCAAGTAACAGTCTTTTGGCTGTGTCTTACGGCCTAAGGCCAAGGTGTAGCTGAAGTGTAGCTGAACCACCTTTACATGAGCAGTGCCACTCACCCTGCCGTACATCCGGTGGCCCAAGTAACAGTCTGTTGGCTGTGTCTTACGGCCTAAGGCCAAGGTGTAGCTGAAGTGTAGCTGAACCACCTTTACATGAGCAGTGCCACTCACCCTGCCGTACATCCGGTGGCACAAGTAACAGTCTTTTGGCTGTGTCTTACGGCCTAAGGCCAAGGTGTAGCTGAAGTGTAGCTGGAACCACCTTGAAACGAGCAGTGCTACTCACCCTGACGCGTACGGGTAGTCCCCCATGGCCATGTAGTCCCAAGCGCTGGCCAGCCAGTCCCGCACGCCGACCACAGCCGCCTCAGAGTCCAGCTTGACTGACGGACACATGCGGAGGGAGCTGTGTAGCAGGGCGCGGCCTGACGGAGAAGGAATGAGGTGGCGACGTTGGAAGGAGGGAAGACATGGCAGGTAGGATGGGTGGCGGGCGGGAGGGTGACGGAATATGGAGAGGGAAAGATATGGTGTGGGTAAGGCCGGAGGCCGGAGGGTACCGATGCGGGAGTGCGGCGGACGAGGGTGAGATCGCAGCACCACCCTGTATCTAGTAGTGATAGCGATGAGGCATCCTTCCAAGAGCCTTTGGCGGAAGGCATTTGAGGCAGTGCGCACCACCAGGGTAACAGAGGCTAATTGCGGGTGCAGATGTCAAATTAAGGCCCATAGGCTGATATCCAGGTGCACAACGAGGTGAAGAAAAATACATGTTTGTGGCTGTGTGTGGTGGGGGGATAGGGGCTAAAACAAGGAACATGTTTCTGACTGGTCGGGAGGGGAAGGGAAGGAACATGAGTGTGGTCCACTGGGCAGTTTCCCTGGCAGTTTACCTTCAGGCTGTTCTAGAATGCAAGATGCAGAAGGCACATCATAAAGCCGTTCGAACGTCAATGATTCAATTTCCATCGCCTCTCCCACGGTTATATTTAGGCTGCTACAGCTACACCTCCTCCAAACCCCAGCTACATTTCAGTTACAAGCTGGCCTACAACCGGCAGGGCTTGGCGCAGCAAGCCCTGCTGCTTGGACCACTGACCAAGGATTGGTCTCGTGCGGTCCAGTAGTGGCCGACCGGCGGTCCCCCCATGGTGGCCTGGCGCATACTGACTCATAAACACAGCCCCTCTCTGCCACCCACAGCTACAAGTGTGCTTGATGCTTGCCATGCTGAAGCCTTGGCAACCCGTGTGTCAAACTCTTCATGAGCCCATACACGGCATTGGCGAACTGTAACAGATTCCCCAGAGCAGGTGTCCTTTGCTAGGACTTCACAAGGTGTGAGACCGGCCGCCCGACCCTAAAACCCTGAGACGCAAACACAAAAAACAGCCTGGGTGCGCATGTGGCCCTCGTCGTCTGCCGAGAGAAGGTGTGTGAGACCCCAGGTAGTGTTTTCCATCCTTGTTCATCCTTATCCATCCACATCCATCCATAATCATCCTTATCCAATTTGTTTTCATACTTATTCATCCATGTAGCCATCCTCATGTGCATATTTTTCATCTTGATCCATCCTTACCCATCCTTATGCACCTGTATCATCCTGTATCATCCTTACTCACTCTTCTTCATTTTGATCTATCCTTGTGCATCCTGTGTCATACCTTTTCATCCTTATTCACCCTTATTCACCCTTACCTTTCTTGGTGGTTCCCAGCTTCTTAAGTGTTTCCCAGCCCCGCTTGACGTTGGGGACGCAGCTGGAGTTAGAGCCGCCGGATTCTGAGGCATCGTGCGTGGCGCCGCGCGAGAAGTACAAAGGGTCCACCGCCGGCACCTGATGACACACAATTGAACAACGAGCTTGGATAAATGTGTGAAGTGAAACAAAAGCAATTGAAAGCGGCCTCATGTGCGATTGTGTGCATGCTCTAACAACGAAGAGTGTACGAAAAGAGACGAGACCCCTGCTGGCACCGGAGGGCATTTACCTGAAACAAACTTTGGGTGGGTGAGTACCGGTAGACGGCTAGACGCTGCGAAGAAAATAAAGATAACAGCGCAACAATAACATAGGGGTCCTCACCTGAGACCTAATCAGAAAAATAAAAAACTACGGTACATGGCGGATGACTATACACTTTTTTTAAGGATCCACCGAGCAGCCAGCTCTAACAGGCTACCACTATTTGCTATACCACCTTTGGGGGTCTTGGGGGTCGGCCACCCCTTGGCCCATGGGGACCAAAGCTTGACAGAAAGCCTGAGGAGCGGGGCCTCCTCAACCAGACACCCTGGCTGTGGGCCGTGGTGCAGTTGAATTGTAGATGAAGCGTGCCATGATGTAGCTGAATTGTAGCTGAAGAGTGCAAACATTCAAGCTGATGCCCACCTCTCCAAGGAAATTCCACATGTCAGGAATGATGCTGCAATCACTCCATATCCACTTCCCACACAGTGCTTCTGTGTTTTTTATGCTAAAACGCCCCCTTCTGCGGGCCGCCTTTCAGCTGCCAGCCTGCGAGAGGGCAGAGCGGCGGGACCATACCTGGACTGGCCTGTGGCCAGCAGCACCCCTCCCACCCTCTTGCCCCCCCCCCCTTGCAGAAGGGGTGGTCGGTGGTGGCAGGGAAGGGGGCACTGGGGGGGAGGGGGCAGAAGGGTGGGGGGCAGTGATTGCAGGGCAGAGCATGGCAAGCCAGCCATAACTGCATAAGGCATCCGGACGGAGGCCAGCACGTTACTGACCTGCAGACGAAAGGTTGCTGAGACAAAACAAAATGACTACATGAGCACTGCCAAAGTGCCACCCGCCTCTCCCAGGAAGCTCTGAATCGGGGCTGATGCTGCAATCACTCCATATCCACTATCCAACCACCCACCGCGGGTTTAAATTTGAAGGCTAGAAAGCCACTTCCTGAGCCAGCACAGCCACCCGCCTCTTCCAGGAAGCTCCAAATCGGGGCTGATGCTGCAATCACTCCATATCCACTATCCAACCACCCACCGCACATTTGTTTTTTTGGGCTAGAAAGCCACTTCCTGAACCAGCACTGCCACCCACCTCTCCCAGGAAGCTCCATATCGGGGCCGATGCTGCAATCACACCGTCCACCAGGTGTGGGTACTTCATGCGGAACCAGGCCGCGATCATGCCGCCGTAACTGCCTCCGAAACCTGGGAAGGAATGGATAGCAACGAGGTCACATCATCGCCGTAGAGGTCCAAGTTTGATGGCAGGACCATGTTTCCTTTTCGCAGCGACTGTTCTTTCAACCCTGCGGCTCGTGTCAACTCTGCTCCCACAGGTTCACGAGCTGTGTTTCTTTTTCGGCTACAATCCTCTTTTGGCTGGCCGCCGCCGGGCCGCCACAGGCTCAATTGGGCCCAAACCTGAACCGGCCTACGGCTGGCGACCAAAGCATCAAGGCTGGCCACAAATCGGGCCGCTGGCCATAGGCCGGCATGTAGCTGATATGTAGCTGAGTCATGAAAAAACAAACACTGTTCACGAGATCTGTGCTCCCTTCCAACAAGGGCACCCTTGCCGCCAGGAGACCTGATTGGCGTCAGATCTTGTCTGGCAAGAGCAGCACAGTGGATGAGGCCTTTGACTGGAGGAAGCTCACGTACAGTTCAAGTAAGCAAGCCACGATGAAACATGCATTGAATATGAGGCTCTGTCTCCAGGTCCCTGGATATCTGGCCTGTACCCTTAGATCTAAATATCTGGCCTGTACCCTTAGATCTGAATATCTGGCCTGTACCCTTAGATCTGAATATCTGGCCTGTACCCTTAGATCTGGATATCTGGCCTGTACCCTTAGATCTGGACATCTGGCCTGTACCCTTAGATCTGGATATCTGGCCTGTACCCTTAGATCTGGACATCTGGCCTGTACCCTTAGATCTGGATATCTGGCCTGTACCCTTAGATCTGGATATCTGGCCTGTACCCTTAGATCTGGACATCTGGCCTGTACCCTTAGATCTGGACATCTGGCCTGTACCCTTAGATCTGAATATTGAGCCTGTACCCTTACGTCTGAATATTATATTTACCTGTCCCTAAAATCTGGATATCTATCCTAGCTGCCTGTACCATTAGATCTGGACACTCTGCCTGGACCCTTATATCTGGATATTTTGCCCTGCCTAGAACTTGCAGTGTTGCTTCCTTTGCAGCTTCATACATGCCTTCTAGCTCACTTAATGTGGAGAACATTGTACATGCCCTTGTGGCAAATGTATTCAAGTCCCTGAAATGTGACCTCGACATCGTGGAGGCCTAACCCGGAGTGCCCGCCCTGCAAGACCCAGCCCCTGTATCCCAGCCCACCATACCAGCCCACCACATCCCGTCCTCCCTTACCGATAACAGCGCTGGTGTTCGCTTTTTCCGTCTGCCGGATCTCTGTGATGAGCCCCGCAAAATCGCCCATGGCCTGCTCCGCCGTCAGGTACTGCATGTGGTTGCGGATGTCCTTAGAGGCAAAAGGCTTAGACAGGCCATAGTACCTGAGGGGGGAGCAGGGGGCATGGGCAGATTCTAGTCATTTGACATAATTTAATATTTACCGACGAAACTGGTGCCAAGAGGTGCCAGGGGGAGATGTCCCCACAAACAGGACATATAGCACCTGGGGGGGGCAGGGGCACATTCCGTTTCATTTGACATGATTTAATATTTACTGACAAAACTGGTGCCGAAAGGTGCCAGGGGGAGATGTCCCCACAAACAGGACGCAGCACCTGGGGGGGGGTGGGGGGTCCAGGGGGCCAATTCTTTTTTATTTGAAATATTTCGTGAGGGCACCAAGGGGTGCCTGGCTGCCTAGGGGAGAGGTGCCCACAAACAGGCTAAAGTACATCTAGGGGGGGCAGGGAGTGGGAGCAGAAAGCCAATCCCCAAAGGACCGGACATACCCGGTAGGCAGTACATTTTGAATTTAGATGTTCAGGCTTTGGAAAGGCCAAACACCCGTCAGTGAGAACCAGTATGCAGGAGCTGAGCTGTACAATAAGCCAGCCAGCCAGCCACCGGTCCACAGATTTTTCAGATTATATTTGTATTTGTTTTCACGTGTATTGATATTCTTGGTCTTTGACAGGCAGCCTGGCATGAAGAGTTGCAATTGGGAGCAGACGGCCAGTGTTTCCTTTTGTTGCGGCTCAGCTACAGTTCAGCTACAGCACAGTACCATTAGTACAGCGACAGCTACCGTATAACACAGCTGCAGTACAGTACAGTTACAGTGCATCCTGGCCTTCCAACGGCTGCCTCATGCACAGAGAGAGCCATGTTGCCTGGACCTGTGTCTCCAGGCCGGTCAAGTTTGGGCCTCTATGGGGCCTTGGCAGGCATGGGACAGCTCGCCGAACGTGGACACGGTAGCTGAAAAGAAGCACAGGCAGGTACTGTGGCAAGCAAAGGCAAGAAACCTAGTCCTTAGGCAGGAGGCACCCTTAACCCTAAACCCTAATCGCAAGAAGGCTAGTCCTTGGGCAGGAGGCACCCTTAACCCTAAACCCTAATCGCAAGAAGGCTAGTCCTTAGGCAGGAGGCACCCTTAACCCTAAACCCTAATCAAAAGAAGGCTAGTCCTTAGGCAGGAGGCACCCTAAACCCTAAACCTTAAAGGCAAGAAGCCTAGTCCTTAGGCAGGAGGCACCCTAAACCCTAAACGCAAGAAGGCTGGTCCTTAGGCAGGAGGCACCCTAAACCCTAAACGCAAGAAGGCTAGTCCTTTGGCAGGCGAATCGTAGGATGCATGCCACTCATTCGCACGCATGCATCTTTTACTCTGCCAATGAGGCCTTGGAAACCCCGAGCTGTCACACAAGTGTCAAGGTTTAGTGTTTTAGGGTTCAGGGTTTAGAGTACTTATGCTACAAAAGCTACTCTCAAGCTACAAACCGGGAACAACTGCAGGCAGAGGTTGGTGCAGCAAGCACTGTCGCGGGAGCCAGATTGTTGTCTTTGAGATGTCTGTTTCAGTGCGCCCCAGAAAGCCTGATTCATACCGTACCTGTGCTCTGCAAACACGAGCAGGGCTCCGAAGTCCGGTGCGCTCTCCCACATGAGCCCGGTGTTGTTCAAATACCTTGCGGGGGGTTAAGGGTTAAGGGTTAAGGGTTAAGGGTTAAGGGTTAAGGGTTAAGGGTTAAGGGTTAAGGGTTAAGGGTTAAGGGTTAAGGGTTAAGGGTTAAGGGTTAAGGGTTAAGGGTTAAGGGTTAAGGGTTAAGGGTTTCAGACTTCATTTCAATGTTTCAGGTTACAAGATTTTGGTATTCAGGGTCCGTGGCGATATATTTCAATCCCACACGGGTTCGGTGGGGCGGAGGGTGTAACCGCTTAGTTTTAGTATCATTCAGCTACTCCTCAGCTGCATCAAAGCCAGCAGCACAGGACCTGTTACAGCAAGGTGCCTGCTGGATGGGCCATCCACCAACTGCCTTACAAAAGTTTCGAAATCATTTATTGAATGAGAAACGCTTCTGACTCGGCGCCTCCGCCCACCCTAGTAGCACTGTAAGATATCTGGGCAGTGCAGCCTCCCCCCTACGCCTGACCTCTAGGATCTACCCGTACGGTCGTCAGGTCCCTTGAGAAATATAAACCAGAGCTTGATATCTACCCAAGGCATCAGAAACATCACAAACAAGCCGGCAAACCGGATACAGAAGCCGCCATAGCCTCACCTGGGGGCCATAGCTCACGCTTCATAGCAAAGGCACGGATGTGGACTTGAACCTTAGCTACGCTGCCCCCTTCAAGGAATCCACGCCTCAGGACGTATGACTTATTTATTGACCTTTCACGCCCTAGGTCACCGGAGGCAAGGCTTTCTTGATGTCTATTAACGCCACCGCTGCCACTGTGGTACTGACATGCCCTCAGCCCCCTGCCAGAAGCATACAGACTCACAGCTCTACGTTGGCTTCGTTACCGAAGTAGAAGAAGATGGGACCGCTGCTGCCGTCGGGCTTGGGGTTCCAATACGTGTCACATAAGAAGTAGCGCTGCCTGAAAGTTTCCGGCACGCCAGGCTCGTGCTTGCCCTACACAACGCCACCAAGGGGTCAGTCATCCAAGAGTGATGTAGCTGAATTGTAGCTGAAACACCCTCAAGTAAGCACTGCCCTGCGTCACCAACAACGGGTCTCTCATGAAGATGAGTCATATTATCATATAACATTCTGGTGCGCATGGGACCACCTAGGGCAGGCTGCTGAGCGGCCACCACTGGGCCGATGAGGACCAAACCTGGATTGAACTACGTCTGGGGGTCCAAGCAGCAGGGCATGCTGTACTAGGACTCCCTGGCCGCATGCTGCGATGTACCGGTAGCAGAATTGTAACTTTGATGCCCTAACATAAATAGAGCATGCATCACCACCAAGGGGTGAAAAATCTCAGTGGATCATCTGTTCATCTGTGTAGTGGATTCATCGGACGTATGTTCAAGGTTGCAAGGCCCTGCTGACTCATGCCTAGCCTATGGCACTCCTCTGCTGACTCGGCACGTGGGTCATGGGCGTTGCGGAGTGCACAAGTTCCGACTCACAAACGTGAAGTGGTCCAAGGTCGCGTTGCGCCACATCTCTCTGCACTTGGACAGAAGGTCTTCACGTATCGTCGATCGAATGCGCGCTGCAGCTTCTGCCACGTCATCAGCGGCATCGCCGATGCCACTACCAATGCTGCCGCTGGGCGATGCCGGTCCCAGCAAATGCGCGGGAGCCCTAAAGTGCGGGACTTGGAAAGCTGAGGCACATTCGATCAAGCAGGGGCTACACGCCAGGAGCAGCAAGAAGATTCTGGGAGTCGAACATGCGGATCGCGGGACCACACGGATGACTGAGGATGCCGTGCCGCGCGGCATTCTGTTTTAGGAACGTAAGTAGCAGAGATAATTTGTGGTACTTTTGATCGAAGTTTCCCGTTTCATAGGAAAGAAAGAAAGAAAACGCCTGAGCGTGGCTTGAGGAATACGGGATTTTAAATGCCGTACACCGGGAGAAAAAACCTGGTGGTTAAGGAGGGTCGTCAAGGGGTACCGGACAATAATGGGCAGGGGAGTTTTCCAGATGGCGTCGCTGACGAAGGATGTTTATATGGCAGCGTATGGTATGCTTCGTGAGACGGCTGAGGACGGAGGAGATGTCGTGTTTGGAGATACCGAGCATGCTGAGGATTTTATCGGTAGGACGAAATAGGAAGCCTGCGGTTCCCAGAAGGATGATATGTGTATGAGAAGAAGGCGGGGAAGGATGAGGGGGGGGGATGGGCACGGTCGGCAAAGGATCAGGTGGAAGGGCAGGATGGAGAACGGGTGCCAAGGAAACTGTCCAACCATTATGTTTGAGGAGAAGGATAAGTTGTAAATGTTGTTCTAATTTACGGGCATGGCATTGTTCAAAAGAAAATTCGGAGGTGTAACCGACTTCAACTACGTGTACAGTGCAAGTCCTCTGGAGCCGAGACATAGTTTGTGAGCTAGAGAGTTGACCAGCGCGGTAAAGACGAAGGAATTCGGAATGTGGGAGACCTTGGACAATAAGCAAATCCGGTCGCAGTTTGTCACAGTAATCAAAGGTGTCAGGGAAAGTGGGGGGTCGTCGGGGCACTAGCCAGCGTGGAAGACGGGTGTCATAGACCCCGAAGGGGAGGTTAGCACGGGAAGTGGCATCCATGATAGTAAAAGAGGAGCCTAGGGAGCCATTAGCAATAGCAGTTTGGATGATGCATACAGCTCGGTTGTGACGAGCAATGTACGAGGCGGACATGGAGGAATGAGCACAACCGCCTAAAAGATGGCCAGGGGTATCATTGGGATGAGAGCATATGGGACAGTGGGGGGTGGTGCGAGTGCCTACAGCTGTTTTGTAAGGGCGGTTCATCTGCATGGCTGTAGATGCAGTCCACAGGGTATTGGTGCGCGATTTGAGGATGTTGCGAATACCACTAAAGGGCAGACCCATGTGCCATAAGACGGGAAGGTAGGAGGCGAGGGCAGAGGCAACGAGGACTTGCATGCGGACGTAGCGCAAGGGCAGAGGGGGAGAAGTAGGACCATCTGTGAGAAGGGGGCAGTTGCGGGACATCTGTTCCTTCAAAGAAAGGGTAAGGTCTGATGCAAACCACGGTTCGTCCGTGTCATGGGGGGGAGGGAGGCATGGCCATGCAGGTAGGTGTGCGAAGTGTTGGACATCTGATGTGCATGTGTAGTCGCATTGGTCGGGGGATTGGAGGGCGAGTGCAGCACCCTTATCTGCGAGTTCATTCCCAATGATGCCGATGTGAGATTTGACCTTGTACAGGTGAAAATGGTGGCGGAGGCGTAGCCTGGTAAGGATGAGAGCACGAATGTCGAGGAGAAGGGGGGCGTGCTTGCATTCAAGCAGAGTGTGCGGGTAGCGAAGGGCCTTCTGCGTATCATAGAGAGAAACCAAGGAGTCGGAGAAAATGGTAAGATCACCGGTGTGGTGTATGGCTGCATGAGTGAGGGCAGCATGGATGCCAGCAAGCTCAGCCCGTGTAATAGTGTTGGTTTCAGCCCGGCCATCGGGGTGGACTGTGTAGGTAGTGGTGTCTTGAGTACAATAGAAGGCTGCACCCGTGGCTGTGCCTTTGCCAGGTGTAGAAAGGGCCGAGCCATCGGTGTAATATGCCGGTATATCGTGCCAACGGAGGGGGTAGGAGGGGGCGTAGGGTGGAGGGGTTGTCGGGCTTGGCTGGGCTGAGGGTGGAGGTGCAAGGAATGTGGTGGGCAGAGGAAGGAGATTTGCCTGGCCAAAACCGGGAGGGAGCAAGTAGCGAGAAGGGTGGGAGGAGCCCGGGGCCAAAGTGGGAGCAAGATATGGGAAAGTACGGGTTGTGTCCCCAAGAGTGGAAACATGAATCATCTTGAGCAGCTGTATTGGTGATCTGCTGGGTAAACGTTCCGGAGCCACTGATCACATGCAGGATACAGGAATCCTCCCTGGAACCAGGGGCTGGAACTCCCTAGGTGCCTGGGAAGTTATCCAGAAAGACTGCGATGTCCATACTAAAATCACACATAGGTCGGGCAAACCGTATACTCTGCCCCTCACCTGACTAGCCTTCAAAAAGCTCAACTACAAGTACAAAATCCAGGGCCTCCCACCCCTGCCTGGGGGCTCTCCGACGTCCTGTCTGGTTGGTAGGAAGGAAGCTAAGGCTAAGTAGAGGAAAGACAGAGAGGCGCACAAAGGGCGAAGAAAACACCCCTCCAGAAAACGGGAAGGCAAACCGAAGGATCCCTGCCTCTGAAAGCAAAAGAGAGACAAGAAGGGAAAGGGCCAATCCCCAGGGAGGCAAAAACAAGACAGCAGACTAGCCTTCAACAAAGTTTACCGCGTCCTCAACAAAAGCCAGAGCCTCCCACCCATGCCTGCCCAGGTATACTTGCTGAAAGTCCGTGGCCCTACCTCTCGCCCTTAGAGCCTCTCTTTTACGCTAGGGCATTGAAATCACTCATGCAACGCATCCTCCACATGTTGGCCGTGTCCCTCAGCCCAGCACCGTTGGCAGTAGCGTAGGTCACCCTGCTGATCGCTGCGCCGTCCTCTATTATCAGCTGTGCTAGCCGCTCCGAGTCGCAGCCTTAAGTTAGTGTACACACGGGCGCACGCCCTTTTGCTAGTGCGGTTCCTGGCTTACGCCAGCACGGCGCCGGCTGTAGACTGAAACCAGGCGCGGTAGGCGGCCACAGACCTGTGTTTGGTGGCAGGGTCCCTAGGGTCTTCCCGGCCGACAACCTCCATTTGCGCCTGCTCATAGGCAGCGTCCACTAGCGCTAACACCTTCGCGACGGGGAGAAGCTGTAGGTCAGCCGCTTCTTGACGCAGTTTTGGGGCGGCTGCTCCCCGCTCTAGCTCCTCTAAGGCGCATATGACACACCTGTGCAAGAGGGAAAGTCAGAGTGTGCGTAAGTGTCGCGGGCTCGCGGCTGAGGGGTGCACCCTAAGGAATGGGTGACCCAAGCAAAAAGCACACAAGACAGTACCGTACTAATAAACTATTACAGAGGTTTTAGTTGGAGCTTCTCGACTCACTGCTGTAACTCAGTGATGTCAGCTCGAAAACAGGCGATAGTGCTACATAACTCCCCTGGACTTTCTCGATTCATTCTGTTGACAGAGTTCACTAGGCCTCAACTTCCTGAGGTACTTCGCGTCTTCTGGAACGATCATGGGACGATTGTGGTCGCAGATCTTCTGGTGGTGAGTCACTGCTGAATGACAACTTTGGAGTGAAGATTGCTCTGATTGCTCAGTTGGTCGACTTGTAGCCCAAAGGAAGGCTGTATGTATGGACGATTTGGGATGGTGGTTGGTGGTAAAATACTAAAATACAGAAACTCTGGTCTGTAGATATGCCTTTGTTAAGAGCATGGACGATAAAGCTGATGAACTTCTGCTGACACTCTGGTCAGCTTCGACTAGACTAACGACGAACAGCCAACCAAAGTTGTTTACTAACGCGAAAGCGGTTGGTTGTGCGCCCGGGAGCACAACATCCTACCCAACACCTGCCCAGTCCGCGAAGGGCTTTGTGCTGCACCTTGTTGACGCGGCCACTACAAGCTCTGTTCTAAAGTGCACTGGATAGGCCTTGTAACGCGGTTTCTTTCGATATGTGGTGATCATGCTGTTGCTCAGTATTGACACGCCACGCGACCCACGCACGGGAGCGCAACAGTCAGACCAGGGACACAGGATACGGCCCGTAACGTATCGTAACGTATCGTCACGGTCCACTACGGTGCACCGACTGAAAATCCGCACTTCTTGAGTATGTGTGGAATCACCGCGCTGAGATTCCACACAGCGACCCGGCCATTGCTAGTGATAAGCCCAGCAACTGGTGCATTGCACATTTGCAGCGATGCATCGCGCACAAAATATGCTTCTACTTTACAAAGTTTGTGAGCACAGGTAGTAGGGAACACTCAGCTGCAAGTCATGTTCGGACAGCCCGTTCGAAATTTCGTGGATAATGCAACCGTTTAACGCTTGGGGATCCTTCATTCGTCTCTCATGTTTACCTTCCGATGAACTAGCACTTTAAGAGCTCACGGAATTCAAGCCTGCAGCTCAGCTGCTCAGCTAGTCAGATGTAACAGATCAGGTGGGAGATAGAGTGAGAGTAAGAGGAACTGCCTCAAGTACTCAACTGAGAGGGGATGTGCTTGTGCTTATTTGGACTGGGTGAAATCAGGAGTTACATATCCATCATTGCCCGGATGATTGTCTGCTTAAACTAAACCCTAAACATTCTGCTTGGTCAATCTGCATGCATACGTGATGACCCATAGGGGTTACTTGGGGGCCATGCAAGATTGCATGGGGGCTGGCATGCCGGTTTGGGCCATGGCTCCTCCACCTCAAATGTGGGATTTGGGGAGGGGGAGGTCGTATTGAATCCCGTATCAGGCCAAAGGCCCGTATCGCAACGTAACGTATCGTAACGTGATACCGTAACACGTTCCCTGTGTCCCTGGCGCAACACCTTGAAGAAGTAGAAGAAGCTATCTATCCAGACCAGGCCGTGCCGGAGTATATGCTGTAACATGCCGACGCGGTCGCGACTGGTTCTGAAGTAAATGGTATTTGAGTAGGTGTTGCAAAGGGGTATCTGTCGAGATGCGACTCGCATGCAGATGCTTGGTATGGACAAGGCACACGGGCCACGGGTGTGTGGCACCTTCCGCAGAATCCAGGGGAAATCCTGCCCACATCGCGAGGTCAAGTGTGCTATAAGTTTACGACCGGGGCGTTATGGGCGCCGATGGTAGGTGATATAGGAAGGTATTGTTAAGGTGCATAGTTCCTCCTAGGCAGCACTTGGTGAAAAATAGAGGTGCCTTGCCGACACCCATGTCTACGGTTACCATGTCGACATGTGAACCACATGTGACCGCCGGTTATATTGGTCGGGTCAAAAGTTGCCAATGAATGAGCAGCTGTACCCAATTTTCTGGCCGATGATGCGTAGTCACTGAAGGAACACATGCACACTTAATTGACATGCTCGGAAACAATATTGCCAGATCTGAGCCAGCCATCCTCATAATCTGCATCATCAAAAAATGACTTCAGAGGGGGCAAAGCTTGGGATGAAAAGCAGTGGGTTCCTTTGCCATGCTCCACGTATGACAAATAATATAGGTATGTTCCCTTCCCAACCAAGCCAGACCTTCACCTCTTCACTCACTACAAATAACACAGAGAGGCTCCCCTCCCAACTAGGCTAGACCCTAACCCAAAACCCTAAACCCCCTGACCTCCTAGCTGATTGCAAATAACACAACCATGCTACCGTCCGAATTGGGCCAGACCCTCACCCACTCCCTGATTACAAATAACACAGCCATGTTCTCCTCCTAACTGGGCCGGACTTTCTCCTCGTCCGGGACCCCGGGAGGGCTTGGATCTGTGTCATGGACCCTGCCGACCCTCGGGATGGTTGTGACTAGTGCCACTGACCCCCGGGAGGGCAGGGACGTGTAAAAAAAAAGGTCAGGGACGTTTTCTGAGCCCATCCCTCGGTGCAAAGGAAAGTTGATGTGAGCCACCGACCCCCGGGCGGGTTGGGACGTGTGCCACCAACCCCCGGGAGGGACGGGACGTGTGCCTCCGACCCCCGGGAGGTTTGGGAGGATTGTCCCTGACCTTTAAGAAGGCAGGGACTTGTGCCAAGGACCCCCGTGAGGGCCGGGATTGGTGCCACCGACGCCTGGGAGAGCGGGGACTTAGAACCCCTAACAACTGAGGACTTAGATCTAAATGTTGAAATCCCCGGACAGTTGAGGACTTAGAAGTGATTGTAAAAATCCCTTGACAAGCAAGGACTGGACTTAAATCTGTTGGTTGAAATCCCCTGATAGTTGAGGACTTCGATATGTCTGTTGAAATCCTCTTATAGTTGATGACTTGGATATGACTGCTGAAATCCCCTGACAGCTGAGGACTTAGATGTGACTGCTAAAATCCCTTGCAAACCAATGACTGAGAGGTAAGTTTTGAAATCCCTTGACAACTGAGGACTTAGATGTGACTGGTGAAATTCCTTGACAACCAAGGACGTAGATCTGACTGTTGAAATCCCTTGGCAACTGAAATCCCCTGATATATGTACGCCGAAATGTTTAATAATTTACAAACATGAGGTATCATTCTGTATTGCATTCATGTAAGTTAGGCATTTCTGAACACACACTTGGAAGTAAAATCCAATTTGTATGTCCGGGATGTGAAAGAACATCTCTGACCCAAAAGGGTTACTGCAGTGGTCACAAAGTACCAAGGTAGATGATTCGTGACCAAAATATGATAGTTATGCACAAGGAACGTTTATTGATAAAAACATGGTAATTATTACCATGTTTTTATCAATATGGTAATAATTATTGATTACCATATTATCAATAAATATGATAATCAATAATTATTACCATATTGATAAAATGGTAATAATCTTGAATGTTATTGAAATAACATTCAAGAGCGAAAGTCCTAGTAGTTTAATCATGCTACAAATATCTCCATTTGCAATGATAGCATTTCGTATCGTATTGAGAGGAATGTACAATTAACTAAAGTTGTCTTGCTCCGGAACAAGCCTTGCCTTACAGGCATGCTTGCCTTGCATTCCCTAGCATATGTGTTAAATTCTTCCGGCATGTCCTTCCGTAGACGGCTGGCATTCTCCCATGTGGTCTCATCTAAGGGGTACCCGGCCCACTGCACAAGGCATTGTAACCGCCTCTATCTTGTGGACCCGCTCAGCCTTAAAGCACTTCACCACGTAATAATGGAGGCCATGGACAACTTCAGGCAGTGGCCTTTGTCCTATAGAAATATAATAACACGTCTAGGGATTATGTAAATTATGAAATGAGTGGCATGCAACTTCAGGGAAAGGTACGGCTTGAGAAAGCAGGCAGTGAAGTCGAGCAAGCCCACCTTCCGCGGGGCGGCGACGTTTGTCCGCAGGTGGCGACCCACGGAGTCCTTGTCATCCTATGCGAGGGAAACAATTTGCTACAATGTTGATATGGTGGGTGTCAGAGGTGTGATCATGTTAACTTGTCCAGCTTCGGGGTAATTCATATGACAGAACTGACATGGCATCATAATGGCGCATCCAAGCCATTATTTCATGTCAAATCAGGGAACAATACACGTGCATGCATGAATATTAACATGATATCATGATGACCTAATTGTGTGAGAACGACAAAATGCATCCACCCTTTCATCGCGCACCGCAGATCACGTTATCACACGAGAAAGTGCAAGTTAACGATGACAGCATTGACGTTGCATCAACGATGTCAGTCAAACGTTGTGGCATCCCCCTTCACCTAGGTCACGCTGTCACTGACTACTTTGCAGAAGGCGTATCTTTCCTCGATGAGGCGTGGTTCTTGCACTTGGTAACATCTGACAGTCATCTCAATGCTGGTAATATGCGAGTGCCATTGACTAGGCCTAGTTCCTTGTCCGATGTACATCTCCTTGCCTCCATGTGGATCTCCCCTACGGAACGGGAACGCTTCATCGACAAAATGTGCAAAGCACTTAAGCCCAATCCGGCTTACGACTCTGAAATGGAAAGACTGCGCAAATCACAAGACGCCACTTTCGCGTTGGAAGCCACTCTAGGGAATACTCCTCCCCGATGACTCGCTCGTCATACATGACTGCACAATACTCGGCACTGAACTGATCACGTGTTATTTACATTTTAGATTGTACTCCCAAATTTTATCACGACTACCTACATTTTAGACATCGTAGTTAGACTGGCCTGCAATCCCAAGTCAATAGTAGAACACAATTCCTTGATACTCTTTGGAGGTCTCCTTCCAGAGAAATCCTTGCTAAATTAGTTGTCAACAATATTATATGTTGCTTTTAATGTACACTCAATTCATGCTCAGGCCAATCCATCCTTTGCCCTTTCATCCCATAGACCCCATAGAGGACTGAAAATTATGCATTTTATAATCAAGGGATGTACATAAATGCAACCAATTCTCGATTTAATTTCTTATTTCATGGACATATGCCACGTTTACAACTTGTAAAAGAACCAACTTATGCCGCCTACCGACCCCTACCACCTAGCCACTGGCCGCCATCTATGCCATCATTTACATAGCCGTTTTGGTCACGATTGCATGACAGCCATAAGTCAGAATGTGATATATGTCCGAGCACATCACTGTAACACTTCCCAAAAGGAAACATAAGCATCATGAACCCTTTTGATTACTCACCGGCGGCCCCTGAACCCTCTTCATTCCTCACCAAAGGGCCATGGACCAATTACTCACCGACATGCCATACCGTAAAACAGCTTAGACTCCGCGCACCCCCAAAAAAATAATTTTATTTTCCGGCCGCGCACCCCAAAAAGAATTTAAAAAACGGTCGCGCAGCGACGAAATTTTAATTTAAATTAACGCCGCGCAGCACAGAATTTAATTAAACATCGCGCATCACTGAAATAATTAAATGTCCGTCCGCGCAGCACTTTCAGCCAGTACAGTCAACGTCATTTAAAGCTTCGTTTGCCAGCATACCGTAGTCGTCATTCTCCTCCTCCCCCCGTTCCTGACCTCAAGAAAAGTGTGGCTATTGGGGCCCTGGGGGCTCAGTGGCACTACGCACCTTCGCAGTCGATCCTGAGGTCGGCGGTTCGAATCCTGTCAATGTTCATTTACCGCAGTACAGTAATGCTACCTATGAGTACCGGTGGTGCTCATCTGAGTCATCAGTACTATTACCATGCAGGGCTATTTGGGCACACTTGACAAGGATGACTGAATGGATGTCGAATCAAACAGTCGCGCGATAGCGCGCGAAATTGTGTAACAAGTGCTGTTTTTAATTCATACCGCGCACCCCCAAAATAGTTGTTTGGGGACCCGACTGACGCTCCGCGCAGCTGTAATTTTGGAATTAATATTAGCGCGCACCCATGTCCGCGCACCCCAATAATTATTTAATTACGAGCGGAGTCTAACCTGCTCTACGGTAATCCCTTTTCATTGCCCACTCTGATTCGGTTTAGTGAAAGCAACGAAAATGACAAGGGATAACAAAAGGCTGTCGACATGCTACCGAAAACGCCCAGCGACAACGAAAGGTAAGCGGAAGCTAGAAACGCTTCCAACAGACATTCAGACATTTTTTCGAAGTTCACTGTTTCCCCTCCCCTGTCCCCTCCGATTTTTTTACAAGGTCAAGACTTGTAGAAATTTGTTGCATTATCCATAACACCATTTTTGTGAACTCGGAGAAGATTTCATTTCCACTTTCCACGGGGAACATACATCGAGGGATCAGCGATAGCGATTCACTTTTGGGAAACATTAGCAACGCCGTCGCGAAAGCTTTGCGAACGACTGTCGAAAGCCTACCGACAAATTGTCAGCAACCCTGCGAAAATTAAGCGGAACTTGTAAGCGCTGGCAACGGAAAACATTCGCCGTTCAACGGACTTTCGGGCGAAAAGTCGGAATTCACACATTTTCACACTTTTAGCACGGTGAATACATCACACAGTTCGTGCATGATCCATATCAACAATTTTTATTTCAATCGGAGAATATTTTTTTTTACTCAATCAATCAATCAAGCACCTACCTACCTACCTACACATTTTACCCCCCTATTATCCCTTACGTTACGCTACGCTTCACACGGGAATAGTGTAGAGGTGCTGAGGGTTTGTGGGAGCTGGTGGGGATTCAGGTTGAAAGGAAGCTGGTGTGGGGGGCTTAGGTTTATGGGAGCAGGTTGAGGACTCGGGTGCAAGGAAGTTGGTGTGTGTGTGGGGGGGGATGTCTCCCTCATATCCCATTACAAGTCTAGTAACGGCATGGATGCGGCTTCGCCCAGGCTGCGCTGTTTCCTTAACCCTCACGCCCTTCATCACAGGCCGCAACGTTCTTTCTTTCTTGCCCATTTACTCGCCCAGGTGGTAAAGGTGGGGGCAGCTTTTACATCTCCCTGTTCACGGTTCTGCTGGGCTTCAGCATAAACGAGCGAGGCTGCGGCCCTGTCCTCCTCGGTGGTCTCCTTCGGCTGCATCAGTATGGTGGCCCAGGCAGCCATCACGCAGCATCCCTGCCTGCCAGGCCAGCCACAGGTGGACTACCGGTCAGTGCTCATGCTCACGCCTGTGCTCGTCCTAGGGCTCACACTGGGTCAACCGTTCAACGCCATCGTGGCCGCGTGGCTCCTGAACCTGATTGTCATCGCGATATGGTCAGTGCCGCCCAGCTGGGGATCAAACGACAGCAGGCTGGGTTGCCATGCAGGGTTTAGTGAGGGTGAAGTGAGAGGTCTTTGTTAGCTGAGCTTGTTGACCAGGTGCAGAGGCTCTGCATCTTTGATTGGAAAAAATGCTTCTTTCAGCACGCGTCAGGTGCGATTCAGCTGCATCACGGCCTACGGCCGGCAGTCGGCCTCAGGGACATGGCGCTGCTAGCCCCGCTTATGGGGCCATGTATGGGCAGTAAATTGTTCAAAATTTGGTCGCCATCGGCCCAGTGGGGGTGGTCCAGTGGCCCCCTTATGATGGCATGGTGCGCACAAAAATGAGCACTAGTCCAAACCGGAGCAGTATCCAGAGGACTGTAAGAATGCATCGACAATGCACACACACTGAATACCCCCACCTACTAACATTGTAACCTGTGCAGTGCCGATTCCTACAGCACAGACGGCGGTTCAGCTGTGCAGCTGAGTTTCAGCTACCGATACTGTGATTTCAGGGCGAATCAGATCCTTTTACCAGCAAGGGACAGTACCTTCTTGAGTGACACGATTTCTGAATTGCGACGAAATTGCGCAGCATAAGTTATTGAATCCCAAGCAAAATGTCCGCCCATTCACAGGTCTTACAGCTGCTTTCAATGCTGGTTTGTGTACAAGCGCACTCAGGCGAGAGAGCTTCGTGCAGCAGAGAGGACTAAGCTAGCAGCAACAGCCGCTTCCCATGGGCAAATGGAAGACCTGCAGCTGGCCAGAACAGCAGACAGCCTTGACACGGAGCACGCCTTAAACCTTACACGCCTTTCCTCGAGCCTCCGAAACTCCGTTGCTCCGTGGTGGGCGATGCAGCCTGGCATGGTCCAGCTCGGCATTGTGGTGCTGTTTGGGACCTTCCTGACGGCTAAAGTGCTGAGGGCTGCAGTCACGCCATGCTTCTCATCCTCCTATTGGGGCACCTTTGGCGCAACCTTGGCAGTGGGCACAGCCGCCATGACCTGGCTCTGCATTTCGGCCCCCACCCAGACATCGCTACAAAAGGAACAGCAGCAACAGCAGCAGCAGCAGCAGCAGCTTGGAGATATTGCTGCAACACCTGTTGTCTCCCGCAGAGAAACCGTACCAGCTGCCAAACTGCATATAGTCGTTGCTGTGGAGTCCCCATCATTGGTCAAGGATAGCTCCCATCTGCCGCCACAACCTGAACCAGTGGCGGACCTTCTTGTATCCGAGCCCTACGATCAGAGCTCTGCCCGGAGAGATGTGAACAGCACCCTTGAGGTCCATCAGGCGTCACAGCAGGCCAGCTGCTCGTCTGCAACCACTGCTGAGTTGCCAGTCGTGCAAGCTGCCCGGTCCGGCGATGTATGTAAATGGGATAATCTGATACCCGGCAGCACCCGCACCAGCAGATCTGCAGCTGCAGCAGCAGACACTGCTGCTGTCCAGGTTGGCGGAAGTTCCGTTAACCTGCACAAAATCCAGTGGAGCACCAAGGCCATGTGCAAGATCCATCCCCAGGTGTTTGTTGCGGGTCTGCTTCTAGGCGTCTGGCCTATTTCTCCCATCATCCTCGCACTGGGAGTGCACCCCCAGGTCGCAGCAGGCACCTCAAAGCTCCTCTTGTTTATGATCACAGGCGGCACGTGCCTTTCCTTTGCTGCCAGCGGGAACTAGAAGCTGAGCTATGTGCTGGCTTATCGCCTGACCAACGCTTTCGCCACACCTGTGGGGGTCTATGTTGTGGACCGCTGGATCAAGAGGTCGGGCAGGCCCAGCATCATCGTCATGTTTACGATACTGAGGCTGGCTGCTTGCGCTGCGGTGCAGTTTGGGTTTGCGGCTGTGCCTAGTCTGACAGCCCTTGCTAGAGGCTTGGAGCATGCAGGATTCTTCTCAAAAATGATGTGCACACAGGGCTAGTCCAGTCGCCGCCCTGAATCATAGATGGGAAATTAGGTGGAGGTAGCAATACGATTTTCTTATACTTAACAAGTTGATGCCAGGATCCTGTTTTTGTTTGAAATTCTTTCAAATGTTTACCCAAAGTCATACATGCATGTTCTCTACCCATACGTGCTGGGCACTGCCGATCCACTGTGTATCAAATACTCTGTGTACCGGTATCTGATCCTCTCTGTGTATTTCATCTTCTCTGTATCAAATCCACTGTGTATGAAATCCACTGAGTATCTGATTCTCTGCGTATCTGATCTTCTTTGCATCAAATCGTCAGATCCAAAGGCGCAACGCATGAAGCGAGGTGGACGGGGATCGATTTGTGGGTAGAGCGGAATAAAACAGTCACGATTTGCATGCGCCAGAGAACCAGACCACATTCGGAGGGCTACCAAGCAGCCACCACTGAGCTGATTGGGACCAAACCAACTCGGCCAACAGACCATGCATTGACTGATGCATGAAGGCATGCTGCACTTGGACAGGACAAAGCTAAAATGTGGCCCGAGTGGGCAAAAAGCGAAATCAAACATTCAAATGACGAATAGTAAATGCTGTCAGTGTTACAAGTCTTAGCAAAGCAACTCTTGAAAAATGTGCAGCCAAGAAATTGGTGTCCAGGCGCAGGTACATCGTTTTTTAATCTGTCCGACATTATTCAAGTGATGCGCTTCTATCCATGAACACATGTCTCGACCCTCACCATCCATGCATGTTCTATCCGCACCTCAGGCATGATGCTCCAGTTCAGGCCGGAGGAGAAGCCAGCACCGCCTCGGCCGCGCAGCCCACTTTTCTACATCTGGTCCACGCTCCAGTCAGTGCCCTTGGCCATGATGTCCTAGGTGCGGTGCCAGTCACCACGTATCTCCGCACCCTGAGGGTCAGGCGGCATCCATGCATGCAGCTGTAAATAATTCTTAAACCTGGTACCCAAATGATGATGTGATGGTATGCTGTCGATCTGATTGTAAAGCATGGCATGCTTGGCATGGCTAGACTGAAAGGCCTTCCCCGCCTACACGTGCTACCACACGCATCAGGAGGGGTCGCATTTAATAATTTATCAAGAAGCACAGAAATAGAAGAACACAAATTGTTACCCCTGGTCTGGACGGGCCTGTCATTGCTCAAGGGCGTGCTAATTTCTGCAGGTCGGAGGCTGCAGCTCTATAATTTTGAGATAACGCACCTTGTCCTAAAGCCTCCAAGCAGCGAAGCGATCTCCACAACGGCACCATGCGAGATGCCGAAACAGCTGCGGGACAACAACTCGTTCGCTGTTCCTGATTTTAAGGGTTACTGTCTCTGTCTCGTAAGTTGGTCGATCACAGGCGCTGTGAAACAGCTTTATTTTGCTTGCATTACATTGCGTGCCTGCTGCGTACTTCCCCAAAATGTATGATTGATGCGCATTAGCCGGTTCAGTTTTTGTGGTACTGCAATAGTGCAGGCAAAGTTTGTAACATGAGGATCGGTTGCTCGAATGCTTTGTACAGGGGCCTTCAGCACCAAGTATGATCTGGCATGCTGACGGTGTGGGTCACATTCACAACATTGAAATGACACCTTCTCATGACAGCTAGAATGTTACAAATCAAAGACAGGCTCCCTCCCTGGCTCCCTTCATCTTCGACAGAATGTGCAACTCTCACCACCTACTCAGGCAAATGCTTTTTCGCTCTCGCTGGTAAGACACTGCCATCTGTTTGTACAGGGTAGGAAGAGTCAAAAGCTCAATGGTGGACAAATCTTTTAAGTGAATGCATGCCATGCATGACCCATGCCTGCACTCACTGCACATTCCGGGCAAATTTGAATTGTTCAATGCATAGCACACTTGAGAAGACCCATAACATTATGCATCGACACTATTTGCGCCCCCCCACACCTCCCACCTCCTAGGCTCCTACCTGCTTGCTAGCGCTCATTTGATGCGCAGGGAATCATCGTTGGCATCGTTGTTTATCCATCCGAAGCTGTGGGCGTCATGCCTCCAGCCCTCTCAGCTCTGGTTGCTGCCTCCTCCGAAGCTGTGGGCGTCATGCTTCCAGCCCCCTCAGCTCTGGTTGCTGCCTCCTCTGAAGCTGTGGGCGTCATGCCTCCACTCAGCTCCTTCAGCTCTGATTGCTGCCCCCCTCTGAAGCTGTGAGCGTCGTGCCTCCAGCCCCCTCAGCTCTGGTTGCTGCCTCCTCAGAAGCTGTGAGCGTCGTGCCTCCAGCCCCCTCAGCTCTGGTTGCTGCCTCCTCAGAAGCTGTGGGCGTCATGCCTCCACTCAGCTCCTTCAGCTCTGATTGCTGCCCCCCTCTGAAGCTGTGAGCGTCATGCCTCCAGCCCCCTCAGCTCTGGTTGCTCCCTCCTCTGAAGCTGTGAGCGTCGTGCCTCCAGCCCCTTAGCTCTGGTTGCTGTCTCCTCCGAAGCTGTGGGCGTCATGCCTCCAGCCCCCTCAGCTCTTGCTGCTGCTCTCCTCCGAAGCTGTGGGTGTCATGCCTCCAGCCCCCGGCCTCGGCTCTTGTTGCTGCGTCCTCTGAAGCTGTGGGAGTCATGCCTCCAGCCCCCTCAGCTCTGGTTGCTGCCCCCCTCTGAGGCTGTGAGCGTCTTGCCTCCAGCCCCTCAAGCTCTGGTTGCTGCCCCTTCCGACTTCTCAGTGTTACAGCGGCTTGGAATCTTGATTGGTTTAGCTTTGTTTCAAGCAATGCATGGGGAGTGAGCTGAATGGGTCTTCATTTATCTTTTGCTTGCACTGCCGAGTGCCGGAAAGACATGACTCTTCCCTCGAGCCTATGCCCCCTGACTCGATGGCATGAGGGGTCGCAGTGAGCGACAGCGACAGCTGACATGACGCACGTCGCAGGTCATGTCAGTCAGAAAATGCAAAATCATGAACTCTTCGCTCGGTGGCTACTTCGCATTCTATTTCTTGTTCGCCTCCTGATCATTCGTGTATCGTTTGCCCGACGTCCAAACTGATCAGCGAACGCTTGACGACAACATTCTGCAATACTGAAATCTAGCAGGCACGGTCAGTCAAGCTCAAGAACCTCTCGCTTGCGCACTGCGCGGCCACTACTATCACAAGCCTTCGACGACCCGCAACGTCCTCCGTTGCATCAAATCTCTCCAGGACTTCGTAGACCCCGGTGACGGTGAAGCACGCTCATCAAGCACGCAACCTCGCGATCACCGGGCGACATGACATACCAGTCCGACCAGCGGCGTCGCACCAGTTTCTCCCAGCAAGCTGCTGGCGCTGGCAGGGCCGTTAGCAGCAGCGGCCCCTACGGCGGTGTCAGAAGCCGCAGCGAATTCGCAGAAGTGTCCCGCCTTAAATTGGCACTGGCAAACAGCAGCAAGAACGAAATCCTGATGCTGCAGTATCATCTCA
The DNA here is from genome assembly GCA_037349105.1 of Limnomonas spitsbergensis. Classification (NCBI taxonomy): domain Eukaryota; kingdom Viridiplantae; phylum Chlorophyta; class Chlorophyceae; order Chlamydomonadales; genus Limnomonas; species Limnomonas spitsbergensis. The sequence continues at coordinate 2,998,210 of JAYJMM010000113.1, forward strand.
AGATGGACGGCCTGTGGCCGCGGCCTCTGCCGGCAGTGCAGCTCCCAGCGTGCAGCCCTGGACATAGCAGAGCGAGGAGCAGCTGCGGCATGCGCCGAAGCTTTACAGCTGGCCCCAACAGTGAGGGCAGCGGCGGGACGGACGTGCCAGCCGCAGCGCCGCGAAAGACGGCAGAAGAGCTTGGCCTTTTCCGCATCAGCTTGCTCCCCACCGCTCCCTGCCTGGCACCTTCTACAGTGGCCAGGAGGGGCAGCAGCAGACAGCTGTCAAAAATCTCTCATGGCGCGGCCGTGGCTAAAGAGTTCACCGGCAGCAGGAGCATGCTGCGGCGCACCGCCAGCAGGGTATCATCAACATTGTCATCAGCAGCATCGTCGTCCTTGGATGTGGAAGACTGGGAGCATGAGCTGATGTCTGGCTGCAGCGGCCGCCTGGCATCTTGCAACCTGAAAAGCGCCCTGTCCTCCCGCAGTGGGACGGCCTGTCTCGACCCTGATCTCCAGGGGCCCGACAAGGCCTTCCGGAGCTCAGTAAGCCATGTTGTCCATCCCTTCAATGCTCACGCCAACGGCGTCGCAGATGCGGAGAGGCTGGCTGCCTCAATACCAGATTACAAGCGCGTCAGCATAGCAACTGGGGACGGTCTCGCAGTCGGCGGCGCCAAGAGGGCCGGGCAGCAGCAGCAGCAGCAAACCTTGCAGCCACATCAGCACCTCTGCTTTCCGCAATCGGAGACATCGGCGCCGGGCCACCGCATGGTCCCTTCCGCCAAGGCAGCAGATCCGCAGATGGGTAGGACCGTATATTCTCAGCAGCCTGCTGACTACAGGACGGTTTCGTCCTTTAGGGGGGCTTCTGTAGATCCGCACCTGCCTGCTCTCCGGCCTACTGGCCACAGGCCTTCTAGGGTTGTTGTCACATGTCCTGTGGCCACGAATCAGGAAGCCTGCGGAATTTCACCCTGTAGCGGGATCCCACACAGCGGGAGGCAATCCTGGGGTAGTGCACCCCAAGGGGGGATCTCACCCAGTGGATTGCACGGGCCTCCTCAGCTGGCAGCCTGTCCTAGCTGCCGGCCCCGAAGTTGCAAGCCTGGCCAGGACCCTCAGCAGACTCTAGTAGCAGAGGGCTGCCCCATGCCTTCAGGCTGTACAGCAGCTGCGCTGCCGCAGGTGGCAAAACCCATAATTGTAGTAAACACATGTTATGGGTTTGCGAAAGGAGGCTTCAAGAGGCTGGCGCTGCAGCAGCAAAATCAGGAAGAATCGGCGAGCGGAGGCCGGGACAGCAGTGCGTCTTTTGCTGCCGTTCAGGTCATCACAGGGCCTATGCGTCAACAGAATATTACCAGGGCGATGTCAGGGTACTTCGTGCAGGCGACGAAACTCCAACCGCCTGCTGCTGCGGCCGAGGCGAATGTTGCAGCCAAGCTCTGCCACGGAGTTGGGCACAGACAGTCGGCTGTCTTAGGAGCGGGAGCTTCCGCTGCTCGGGCAGGTTCGCAGCCGACGAGCAGGCTGGTTGGATCCGCTATGGCTACTATGGCGGAGGGTCTTCTTGGCCGATAGGGTGTCAGGCTCCGAGATTTAAATATGGGGTGCCAAATAACAGCATCCACGTGGATGCTGTTATTTCACTCCTTTGTCCTGTCTTGTGTGAATGATTTACTGAGGGTAACTACAAGTCATATAGAGTGAATTCCGGTACTTATATGAATTGTATGATGCCGTTGCTTATGGTAACAGAAATTTGAAAGCATAAATTTGAATTGCCAGTGCAATACCGGTACCGGTATTTAATTAATACAATGTATGTGTCAATCTTTCACAGACGAGAATGCTGCAACTTCGTTACCTTTTCTGGTTCTGCCCTCTGTGAAAATACTTTTTATTTTGAACGTACCGGTACCGGAACTCCAGGATTCTTGCGGGATTCTTGTTATTTTGAAGGTCCTGGAACTCCAGGATTTTGTTGTTTTGAAAGGCAGAACTGTGCCCTACTGTCGCCTCCATACTGTATCATTTTTATTGCTCCTGAATGTAATACCGTAATGTATGTAACAAGATAGCCTATGTCTCAAATACTCATTATAATTCGAGATGGATGAGTTGCTTGTTTTTGTCATTTATTTCAGATTTGGTCCTCAAAAATGCCGGTCCCATGATGGATACCAGCTTCGCAATGAATTGGGGTGCCAAATCAAAAGACTCGTGGGACCTGGCGACCTATATTGAAAAGACAAGTCATGCACTGCGGACTTAAGGCTTGAACAGAAGAAAATCCAGGCTGGGTGGCTTATTTATTGAGCATTCCCCAGGCGTATGCCAGGCATCCGGAACTCTGATCCACTGTTAAGCAGAACAAGTCATACATCCGACCCCAGGATTTAGCGTCTTGGATGAATCCTCTGCACGTTGACAAGCGATCTAAGCAAAGTGAGCAAGGCAGCGGATATCCGAGGAACACATCAGATTTAAAATTTAAAGCATTCAGCCAGTTGCAACGGGATACGTTTGTGAGCTGTACGTAGACCCTGAATGGATTTTACATGACGTTACACCTTTGGGCCCTGCTAAAAACAGCTCGGCCTCGTGGGCGCCCGACTGTCTCCCCTGAGGCACATGCATGCACATCTGAATCAAGCCGCGGCTTGCCTCAGATGGCCTTGCTCTTCCATGCAGGAGAACCATTATTAGCTCTCTGTTTACCGACTCCTGATAAAGAAACGGGTGAATGAACTCGGGCACGAATATTGGCTTCTCTTTGGGTCGTAATGCTGATGCATGGTGCGGATAATATGATGCCAGGAGAACCCATTCCTAACATAGGCAGTGAGGCACCCGGGCACTGCAGCATGGGAACCCTTCTGGTACATTCTCCAATGTAATTCGCCCTAAACCCTGGAAGGAAGGCTGGTGCTACATTTATGTCCCACCAAGTGTGGCAGATGTTCCCTCTTGGCCAAGGGGAATGACAACTTGCTCGTGCTCATGTCGGCAGTCGACCGGCTTGAACACGAGCATGGGGCGATCAGCGTGCAGTTTGCCCAGGCAACACATATGAGTCAATTCCTTGCATAATTGCTGTCATTATTTCCATCCCAAGGCTTATGTCCACAGATAAGCTGTGGTAATCATACCCTGCCCTCCACCTTTTTCTTTCCATTCTGTGTTCTTTCCACCACTGACGCTGGCAAATGTTCCTTTCATACACCCCTCATTCACTCCACCCAGCCCACCCTTTTATTATTCATGAGGTTGGTTTACGGAGTTAGAATTTTGAGCGCCATCGATATCACCTTTGACTCCGATGCCCTCTACACAAAGCTAAAGATTGCCTTTGTGGACACTGGGCAGTGCATAACACGAGGCACTCAGGGCAGGTGGAAACGGCACAGTGGGATAAGTGGCGGGGACGGAAACGGTACGTTGGCAGCGGCAAGGCCTGCGGAATTTTGCAGATGCGATTCCCTTGATCCAAAAGGTGGGCCTCCCTAGCTAACCCTGCCTGACACAGGGCTAAAAAGCATGTGCTAGGTGCAGATCTGTTATTTGCCCCCCACACAAGCATGCACAGCATGCGACTGCTAGAACCAGGTAGCTGAGGCATGCTGCAGCAGTGCCTGGCCATGTTCCGAGAGGCAGACACACATATTCTGGCAGCAAAGTAAATGTTTATTTGGACTAGCTTATTGATACCGGTAGCCAGTAAGGGAGCAGCATCTGAATTTTGATGTGAAGTAAAGGGATGCCAGGAAGGGAGCATTCATATGTGCGTTGATGTGCCCACTTGGCGAGCTGGCCTTCATATCACACGCCCCCTTTGAATTTCAAAATCTGACCAGGCGGCTTCGGGATTCAAGTCGCAGAGCTAGTAGGCGTTGGGCACATGGTAGCACAATCCGGCTGAATCTATGCCGTATCGAGCCGTATCGTGCCGTATAGTGGCACTTTGTAGTACAATCCGGCTGAACCAGTGCCGTATTGCGCCGGATCATGCTGTATCGTGCTACCATGGTTGGGCATGCCGAGAGGCTCAGCCCAACTTCCGGACTGGGAGCAAACCTGCAAGATGCAGGGCAAGATTCAATGAAGGAAATGAACGTGTGCAGGGACGCAGTGACCTTCCGCATGGAGTCACATGCGCCCTCCCACCTGAAATTCTGATGGCGATGGACGAGATGGCATGCTGATACAGCCTGAATGACAGCTAGGACACCGATGCGCAGCTCTTGCGCTGTAAGGCCTTTGAGGGATTCCTAAATACCTTGCATTCTAACTATGTCATCACGCTGGCAGTGCTCATCCATACTGCAGAGGGTCTTTGACACCTCAGTCTGCCTTTTCCTTTTTTTCTGCCCCTTACATTAGGCGCCCACGCGGCCAAGAATTTTTGAGCAGGGCCCAGAAGTGAAACGTTATTGACACCTCAGTCTGCATCGACGCCCTACCGAGGTGCAGGATGGCACACGCGCTCTTACAAGATGCGTTGGACGGCAAGTCATGGGACGTCAAGGTGTATTGAAGAAGACAAGAATTCAGAAAAAAAATCAGGCACTAGGGCTAATGTTACACTGTCGTAGAACAGGTTTGACTACGGTACGCTGATAATTAAATACTCTGGGGCTGCGCGGAAGTGATGCGCGCAAGAATATTAATTCACATCCGGGGTGCGCGGCCAGTCAGGCACAGACCAAACAACTATTTTGTGTGGGGGGGCGTGCGGAGTAGTTTTTTACGGGATCAGATATCAAAAAAAACGTGCACTAGCGCACGACTGGTTAATTTGGGGGGAATCTAGCATTAAAGAAGCCAGTTGGATGCTCGCTTAGCCTCATTGTCCACAAGCCACTGAGCTCCTTACAGGCTCCGAGGAGGAGATGGCTTGAGACTCCCCAGGAGGCGTTACCAAAAGTCGAAGCGGTGCTGCACTACAGGAGCGATCGCATGGCAGTCAACGCGCTGCATCAACGCTTTCGCGGGAAAGCCTCTTCGATGGCCTGTGTGGATCCACTCATCCACTACCGTATTGGGGGCTGGTTCATGGTGCATCACAGCACTAACCACAAGTGCTTCACGCAACTCAGACCTAGGGACTCCAGGGCCCTTCCCTTCATGAGGACCGGGCTTAAAGCAGACCAGGATCATCCGGGCGGCAGGCGATGCTCAGCGGGCCCGAGGCAAGCCCAGCCAAGAACAAGATTATGCAGCAGCTGGTAGCCATCCGCTCAGCTAATGGTGTGATGAATGCACCGAACGTCCGTAGCATCGTCCTGGCTGTGCTATGGCTCATGCTGCCTTGGTAATATATGCAAAGTAGGGGTGCGCGAACCCTATCCAGTTCTACATTACATGTAATATATAAAAAATATTGTTGTAATATTGTTTAAACTGAATACTGTTGGCAATGTATTTCTAGCAGGGCCCAGAGTATCCAAAGGTGTAACGTCATTGACCAGGATGGACCAGGTCATCATCAAGATGATGCAATGCTCACCTGTTAAGGCTAATTCGCCTTTCTTGCTATGCAAGTGCAGCTTCTGGAGACGTATCATTTGCAGTGATGGGATGTCGGACAAGAGGGCCAACATGTTCTCATCCATATCTTGTATCAAGCAAGCATGAGTGGGTGAGTAGATTGGTGGAGGTAGTTGACAGAACATGCCTCCCTTTTTGCCTCCCTTTTTCAAATTTCAAGAACCACCCGAGTATTTGTGCACAATTTGTTTCTTACAACAAGGACAGAAAGAAAGATAGCTACGCCCTATTCGGGGCGCGGAAATTAAGGAAACAACGCAGCTTGGAGCCGTAGCCACATCCGCGCCGTTACCATGAGGCAAAAAGCAAGAAGCAATTTCCTCACGGTGGTTTTCTCTTATGGGTGTGTTTAGTTGGCCCAGTGACAGGTTTAGGACTGAGTTATGTTACATGCGATGTAATTGAGTTCAAATATTTTAGTTGGCAGACATGTATGCCTATATTCATATTTTATTTGCCATGAGTATGGATGAACGTGGAAACGGCTAAGAAGGTCCGTTTTCCAGGTATTATAACATTCCAGCAACAATAGCAGCAAGCCACCGATAAGTAGACATGGCGGACAAAGTAGCATGTGCGTGGGCTGCATTGCACTCATTATGTATGTCAAGGAATTGCGGTGAGAGAGTGAATACCTTTTTTAACGCAGCCTAGCAAGCAGACGGCCTGCTTTCTAATTTGCAGCCTTAACTATCAATGCCACGGGAGCGCACGGTAAGTGAGTACACTTAGTATGGTACACAATACCTTCAAATCGCTTCGTTGCACAAAACCCAACTCCTTCCACAGTTTGGAGGCCACCCCGGAGGTGATGCCGCCGTCTTGGAGAGCTCTCCTCGCGTCTGGTGTAACCTCCTCACACACGTTGGCCCATGCTTTTTTTATATTAACATCATAACCGGTATACTTCCATACATTTTCATACGTTTCCTGCAGTTTGGTAGCCAATTGGCAAGATTCAGCTTACACACATTTGATGAATGATTCAGGCTATATAGGATAGGATAGGATGGATCAGTTGAAAATAGGTTACTGACAAGCTACATTATACTGAGTCTAGGGTACCAAATCCGAGCAATATTGCATATTGAGACTACATAAAACCCACAAACTATGACTAAAGACTACTGCTAAAATGAAATACATATCGTTGATCAGTTAACGCATGAAAGGCTACACCTTACTCGTCTTCAAGCATTGTTATCCTTTGCGAAATGAACTTAACAACTTGCAAATGGGGATACCGGTAAAAGGACAGCTGACTGAGCGAGCCAGGTCGGATAAATGCATATGACATGCACATCAAGCATGAGGCTCAAGTAGGCTATTATTGCAAAAATGCAACACATACCGTAGTGTCAGTCCAAATTCGTCTTATGCTCAGTTCGTTTTTTGTTTTGAAACCTTCTGTTGCCTCAGTGTTCGTTTCATTGGTTCGTTTTTCTGATTGGACGCTGACTTTTCCCCAAATCAACGATTCTTTTTTGCTCTGGGAGGCGCATCTGGTGCCAGCTAACACGCGTCTCGCCTTCGCCCTAGCGAATGACTCGGCAGACGACAGTTGCCTTTTCATACTGGCCGCATTTTGATAGGAAGACAGAGGGTAAACGCTGCCTGTGCGATGAACGGCGTTGCGCTCTGTGTTGGCGATGTTTTCAGGGTGTATGTGGGGCACACAATATTCGTTTATGTTCGTTTTATGGTGTGGTACACAATCATCAAATTTCTCAAAAACGATATATAAACGACTTTGGACTGACACCACGGTACAAGTATACAACAAATAGTTTCGGTATTCAAGCGCAAGCAACCATGGTTGTTTTTATGATACTTTCCCCTTGTTATGATGGTGACGGCGCAGACGTGGCCTCGGCCCATGATGCCGCGCTGTTTTCTTAAATCCCACCCCCCTGTGGGGCGTGGTTTTCTTTCTTTCAAGGTATTTATTGCAAGTTAAGTGCTGGTTTAAAGTAGTGGATATGTATTATTCTTCAACTTACAACATCATTTTTGGAGAACAGTACCATGCCAGGCGTACCATAACCCTGCAAATATATATACATGAGGGGAAGTTTATTTGTAGACAGTGGAGGTGGAGTGGGAGGATGAATGGTAAAACTTAGTGCTTATGACTACCTACACAACTATATATATACTAGAACAGTGCCCGATCGATGTGAAGTGGTCAGAAATTGAACGTGTAGTTGTGGTACCTTGTTGTGAAGTGCCGTAGGCATTATTTATTAGCCTTCAGTCACCCCCCAGGGGGAAATAGTCTAGTGGTACAAAGCTGGTGGTAACCAAACCCCAAAGTTGAGAGATCAAACCCGCCACACGATCTTCTCCCTCCCCCAGTTTCGATCATTGGGGTCCATGTTCCTACTTCCCCACATAGTCTGAGGGTGGCATAGATGCACCATGGTCATGTGCATGGTCATGGTCATGTGCATGGTAGCTTGACATGAGTAAAGCCATTCTTTACCAGCTTCACGCAGCCTAGCGTTTGGCATAGCCTAATGGAAATATGCACCGTTTTCACCCCCCTAGACAATAATGAATTGAAGATCGCGGATTTCAACAGTGCAAGACAAAACGAATTTCCGATCTATTCATACATTACAAAATTTGAATCGGTAGCGCAACATAATTAGTTGCCTATGCATACTTGTCAGAAGCCATATCTTGTGGTATGAAAAAAATGCCAAAAAGTCATCGACAATTGTTTGCGCAAGTAATTAGGCACCAGCAGTTGCTTCGTTTGGCAAGCTTTCCAGGCTTCGTACCATTATTTGGTCGCAAATCCCGTACTGCCCTAGAGCCCATCGCCGCGCAATAACGTACGCTGTTAACACACCATGGTTTACTATGGTTTAGCTAGTTTCTCCTAGACTTTGGCATGGTAATCGTGTGATATACTGATTTTGCTTCTCCGACTGGCAACATATCCCAATGTAGTAAGATAAATAGCGAGAAGTACATGATAGTATAGAAGAAGGCATAAATGAAGAAAAACATGATTTTTAGGATGTCAAGATAAATATGACTTTAACAGGTGAGTGCAAGAGATGAGTGAGAGGCACAAATGTGTTAAGGAAGTGGGCGTTTTCGAGCTTCATTAGGAGAGCATGTTATGAGAGAGAGGATTGCGAAGTTAACAGATACGAACGTAGCAAAGAAACAATAAGGAAGGGAAGAAATCATTTTCAAAACCCAACTTCAGTCAAAGAGGAGGGGATGAGACAGACTAACATAATAAAAATACTGAAAATTGAGGCAACACAGAATGCAACGAAGATAAGAGAATGAGTGGTGGAAAATAAATTGAAGAAGGCAAACATAGATGCGAAGAGAAAAGAAGAATGGGCAAATCAAATAAAAGGATAGGGAAATCACAGGGAAGGGAAAAGGGAACATAACGGAGTAGAAAAAGGGTGGAAGAGAGAATTGAAGGTACAAAAGGAGGAGTAGTGAGGGTGGGAAAGAAAAGGAGAGGTGTAGTGAGGTGGAAAAGGGAGGAGAAACACTATGGGCTTCCGCACTCAAAGTTTCCATATTGAAAAGGAGAAGAGTAGTGAGGGTAGGTCTGAAAAGGAGTGAAGGTAGAAAAGGGAGGAGAGACACTCTGGTCTTCCGCACTCGAGGTTTCCATGTTAAAAAGAGGAACAATGACCGGGTAGAAAAGAAAAGGAGTATGAAGGTAGAAAAGGAGAGACACTCTGGACTTCCGCACTCAAGGTTTCCATATTGAGCAATCAACTTTTCGAGGCAAAGCTCACAACATTCGATGGCATTAGCGCCTCAGCAGCCATATTATGGCAGAACTTTGAGCTGGTTCCTCATCGTGTTGAAAGAAAGATAATGCTTCAGACATGGAAGTTTCACCAGAATATCTATGCAATGGGCCAACTTGCGTCTGGCATGCCCCACCTGTTGAGGCATTCATTGCAACCTTGTTCAACCAAGGGCAGCATGGGAGCATGAAGCCGCCTCTGGTTCCTGGATGTGCTGAAAGAAGTGTCATTTATACATGGTTATCGCACTGAAAAACTACCGGTGCGCAAAGAGTCATGCATACACTATGGAATCCTAAAATCTCCTCATACCTAAATCTACCGGTGCTCCCACTTTTACCTGGCCCGCCCCGCACGTTGGGGCATTCGGAGCAACCTTGCTCAACGCGCACACATGGAGGAGAGGCAAAATGCCAAATCACTGGCCATTCCGCACCTTCGGCTTCCCTCATCCGGTGGAACAGCTAGCAGTGAATGAGGCTTGTCCACTTGAAGATCATGTTCTAGTAAGATCATGCTTGAGTCAGCGGAAAAGTGCAAGCAAGGCCAACATGCCCAATCGCAAGCCATTACGCAGGCTAAATTGCAGGACGACATCTTGAGCAATGGCCATAACGCAGGCAACAGCCATTAGATCCATTACGCACCTTGTGCCCTTCCTCGGCCGTTGGGGCAGCGCCCGTTGAATCAGGCTCATCCGCCTGAATGACATAAATTGAGAGGAGCCATGACAACATGCCCAATCGTAGGCCAAAGCGCAGGCAAATGACCATTAGGATGACAGCCCAAATCGCACCTACAGGCCACGAACAGATTAACCAGGCAATCACACATCGCCAAGCACTCGCACGGTCAGTAGCAAGACCGGTTCGATCTGTCGCCAAGTCAAGCAACTATGGAAACAGTGAGAGAGGCCGCTGTCATTGGACAATCAGGAAAAAAGAAGAGGCAATCCGTAGGTGCGCACCTGCGACTCTGAGGCAATCGCGACAGCTGCAGGGGCAGCAGACATTGAAGCATCCGCCGTAGCAGGCTCCTGAGCTAAAGAACAGGGCGCAGATGAATAAGGAGCTGAAGAAGACGATTATGCAAAGGCAAATACCGTTGGGGCTGGCTTGGGCTTCTTGGAATAAGCCGCAGGCCAGGCAAGGTCTGCGGCAGGAAGTGCCTGGAAAGAAAAACAACAACAATCAAATAAATTGAACACGACTCTGGGCTGAATACAAAACACACCTTCTTGGCGCGTTGCTCGTCGACGCCGTGTACCTGCAGGCATAAGACAGCAGGTGGGTTACTCATCGTTGGATCCAACAAATTACCGTCCTTGTCGAATAATGCTTCCATTGAAACGGACAGCACTGAACTACGAATGCTGTCACGCTCGTAATGATGGCTCGCATGGTCCACAAACCATATGCCGTACAGATGGGGTGGATGCGCTGGGAGAAGCCGATCCGACGGCTCGGAACGCTATCCAGTGTAGTAACCCGGCCCATCTGTGTGGCTCAGAACGCTTTTCCAGTGTAGTAACCCAGAAGCCTGAATAGTAATCCAGAAGCTGTCTCCAGCTGCCCCGCCGCTTCCAGTCGAGGACCCTCGTTTGGAAACCCGGTAAAGTTCCCGTTGGCCTATTTGCCGTGGAAGCTGGTGATAAAACCGAAGGTTACTTTATTCGCATTTAATAATATAGATATTAATATATATATATAAATATATATATATACATGACATAATCATACAAATGCTCAATTGATGTCTTGCGCAAGCACTAAACCATTCTCACCTGCCCAGACTTTGAGTCATACTTCAAGTGCAAGTTCTGGAGACGGGTCCTTTCCAGTGGCAACAAGCCGGGCAAGAAGCGCCGTATCATGACATCATCCATAGACTGCACATTGAGGGCAGCCCAGGGTTAGTAAGGTGCCATATGTAGTCGCACTCTCGTTTCATTGTCCCATCATTTTGAAGGGCGAACGAGTAGCAGGTGCGTTTCACATTGGCTGCTTTAAGTGGAAATGAACTGGCTGGAGTTTTTGTAGTTTTGCGGCATTTTATAAGATATCACGCACTAGCACGCAATGGGTTGGTTCAGCACAATGTCGGTACCACCAACTATTGACAATGTGTTATGGCAATATTCAACCATGCCACATTACAGTGTCAAGCTGTCTAGCCATGGACATCAAGTAGACTACCAAAGCGAGGGCAATGGCGGGGACGAGGGCAGGGCCGTGTGTGTGTGTGGGGGGGGGGGCGAGATGGTGGGGTAGCAACACCGGGGCCCCCCCAACAGTGTCTGTAGCAAAGAGGGGCCGGGGCAGGTCTCTGGGAGGCGGGGACCGGCAGGGGGAGGGGCAGGGCTGCAGAAGTTGCCCATGTTGAGGGTGTTGAGTCTGATTCTGGAGCAGGAGATTCTGAGGCTGATGAGAAGAGAGGCGAGGAGTGGGATGAGGAGGGGGGCGATTCGGAGGGGAAGGCATCTGAGGGGGAGAGGCCTGCCAAGATGAGCCGCGCATGCCAGGCACTCAGGCGGTTAAAGGCACAGCAGTACCACTGCTGCAGTTGCTGACAGTCGTTTCGATGGCAGATTGGCTTATTTTGGATTCGAAACTGACAAAAATTAGGCAAATGAAATCATATGAAATTATGAATTTTATTTCGGGCTTTTAAGTACTAATGAATACAATAAATTGATTTGGTCTGCATTTTCATCATTCAATGTTTAAGCCCTGATGAACTTCTACGTAGCTGAAATCAGAGTGTGACCAAGGTTCTTCGACCCCAAAATTGTCCATTTATTCTCGTAAAAAAACGAGCCATTTATGTGGTATCCATTGGAATTTGTTTTCCAGTTTTTCCAGGAAATGAATGCGAGGGGGGGGGGCAGAAATAAAAGCTGGAGACCCCATCCCCGAATATAAATCGAGCAACCAAGCCTACCACCCACCCACCTACCGCCTCTGGAACCTATTGAAATTCAAGCATCTCAGTCAGAATTCAAAATTACAGGGCAAGTAAGTTTTTTTTTTGATCAGCTCGTCAAGGTGCTTCTACCGGTATAATTAAATTAGATAGGTGATGACAACGCATGCCAACAGCTCGGCCAACAGTCAATTTTTCAGCCAGGCTATTATGTACCGACTTGTGCCCGCTAGCGATCACAATCTATACCAACAGTCAATTTGGGTACTGAGCTCAGCCAGGCCATTGATTACCAACTACTGCTCGCTAGCGTTCACATGTTTCCAGAAGGCAGATGCCATGGCATCAGCCTTCATCTTGGCCATAAGCTCCCTCACTGTCTTCTTCCTCTCCCTCAGGGGGACCTCTTTGCCCACTACTCCCTCTAATTCCTCCACCGTCACCGCGTAACGTGCCACATCTGCCTCCGCCAACTGCTGATCGGGATGGGCTGTATGATCGCATGTGATCAAGGTAGTGATAGCTCCAGACCCATGGGCGGGGGACGGGCGGATCCCTGCTCATGCAGACATGGCATGGCACTGGCCTGTTGGTGCAAGGATTGCTGGCTGACACCTTGTGCGCTGAGCCGAATAACATCTTTTGGTGCAGAGGGCATGTGGAGCTGACTTTCAGAAAACCGCTGCTAGCGACCTTTCCCAGCTCTGACCTGCACATGCCAGAGTCACGGTCTCCACACACGGCACCACAGAAGCCACATGCTTCATCAACATTAGGCTCAAAGCTGCAGGCTTTGCCACATTGGCCCAACAGGATATGGCGCGCGACAACAGGATATGGCGCGCGACAAGTGATATGTTTATTCATGATCCACCAGACCAACACTACCACAAGCTGCGTGTCATACAGCTCTTTCTAAGGCTAGCCCAACTGGTTCCGGGGTGTCTCCAAAGGAGCCAAACCCTCAGTATGGGGGGCTAGGGGGTCAAGTGGTGATTCAAGCAACATTTTAGGATGTAAATGGACTCATGTTGGCAAGAGGAACACAGAGGTGCCGCTGCCAGCCTCAACAGACCTCCAGAAAAAAAGATACGAAGTTTTCCAAATATTGGAGTTGTTTGGAGACCACCCACCCACCCACCCCAACTTTGCCCCCCCATATCCCCCACCCCCCCTGGGCCAAAACACAATTTAAAACAGCTATGGAACGCTCTCGTCAAGCTCTACAAAAAAGGGGTATGGGGTCGATTTTTGTTTTTGCCCCTCCCTCGAATGAATGCTAAATCAAAGTGCGGTGCCCACTTACCTGCAGATCGCCTTCTAGCCTGAACCCCAGCACCTCCCACAGCTTCAAGGCCACCCTGGGCGTGATGCCGCCGGTCTCGAGAGCTGTCCTCGCCGAGCTTGTGAACTCAGAAGGCAAATCTTTCCAGGTTACAACAGCCGTGGAGGCCAGCTGCACTTCATTTCCCTGCAATTCAGTCATCAAATCATCAAGGTTCGCTGTTTGCTGCGTCAGTTTTTAACTTTATTTGCTGTCAGATTCACTTAGCAGCCAGACAGAAGGGTACAGAGACAAGCAGACAGCCAAGCATTGCAAGCTATGCCTGCACTCAGGCAGGCTTGCATGAGAAGAGTTGAATTATGACATGAACCTTGTCGGCCGTACCTAGCCGTTAAAGAACGCTATAACGAAAATGACAGCAGCCCAAAAGCCTTGTTGGACCAAAGAGAGTTCGGGGTTCATGCCGGCAGAGACTATTGATGGCGGTTGTCCTTATGCTTTGACTGCACAACTAAAGTGTGAGACAGACAGCCAAGGCCTACCCCTAAAAGAGGCGAAACACGAAACAAAAAAACAACCCGGTTGCCCATGCATGTGGCTGGGGTCGTCAGCTGAGAAAAGGCACAGGGAGGGCATTGATGTGACCATCAAGCATGTAAGCTAGGTACCGGTAGTTGGAAATATGGGACCATGCAACGATGCCCCAAATTCTTGCAACACGCAATTCGGGTCGTCAGCCTTCTGACGTGAAGATCACAAACCGGTACCGACACGAAGGCATCATACCTATCATCACCCTATCAGCCTCTGCTATCAGGTAACGGTGAAAACTTGATCACCGGTTAAGAAAGAAATAATGAACGAGATAGAGCATGCGCAGTTTCGAAGCGGCAGGTTAGCTAGCCACAAATAAGCAATTACGCACACTCTGGGATTTCATGAAGACTGTGCCTGCCGTTTTCCTGCAGTTCAACGGCTTGCTCCGGGGCTGAGAAAGAGCGAATTGATTCCTTGGGCGGCGGGTCATGAGAATTGAAGAAGAGGGCTTGCTCATCGAGAGAAAAGCCATGCCGTCAACTGGTCGGTTGATCGGTGGTGAGTATATGAGAGGGTGACAACGACACATGCATATGCACGAATATTGAAGATTGCACTCAGTTCGCTGAAAACCTGGCTGGAAACCTGGCTGGTGACGCGACAAACCCACCTATGTATCACCCGTGCACTACTATCCGGCGTCGCTCGCCATTCGCGCGCACCCGTCGGCCGTGGTCATGAGGCACATCGGGTGTGGAAGTTCCCAAGTGTGACCTCCCTGAGCTCCCTTTCTTTCTGTGAGATGTGTATGTGTGTGAGTGTGTGCGCATGGCATCAATATTTTGGCATGTTACCGTACATACAGGCCACCTGGCCCGACCGACACCAGGGCCCTCGCTGGGCCATCCAGCCAGGGACCACAAACGCAATATTGCAGAGCGAGGTCGACTCAGGAAACAACTCTTCCGGTGATGAATGTCATACCACTGTTTGCCAATGCATCGAACCCCCCGACGACCCCATCGCAGCGCAAGCTGCCTTGCAGCTCCTCCCGGAGGAGCTAACGTCGGTAGCACAAGGTAGCTGATGACATCCCATACAGCAGCCCATACCACCCAGTGACCGAGCTGGTCGAAGCACTGGCTCCCCAGCCGCCTCCCACCCCTCGCTCAAGCAAGGGTACATGCCTACATGCCCCGTGGGGGCTGCCAGCAATCCAGCGTTATTGAGCAGATCTCATGCCACTATCGTGTTGAGTGTCCAACAGCAGCATCAGCAACTTGTGCGCTGCGGCAAGGTCTGCTCCTCCATGCTCAGCCGCCTCTCTGGCTCAGCGCTGCTTCTTCATGCTGGCGGGATCCTCCGAGGAGATGCTCGGCCTGGTGGGCCAGCTTGGCACCCTGGCTGCTGTTGGTTTTTACTGCGCTCATCCAAGCCTCCGTCAGCCTGGTAGAGGGCGTCCTGGGTGTTGATGCACTCTCCCTCGGCAAGGTCCTGTTGCACCAACTTCATTCGCGTGAAGAACCTGGCCCAGGCGGAGGCCCTGGTCCACACTTGGTGCAAACTGAAGGGAGCAAAGTTGGCCTTCCGTAGTCCCAAAGAGCGCGCCACCCACCGGGCTTAAATGCCTACTGTCTTGCAGGCCCATTAGCTGCGCTTCACGACCCAGGTCCCCCAGGCCAAGCTTGTGGTCACCAACTTGGGGACCAAAGGTCAGTTCAACGCCTGTCTTATGGCGCCAGCTGCTCCCCAGGAGGCATCCCTATCCACTATAAATTTGAACTTGAACCTTTGGGTCGCTGCACCCCTTCTCGCCCCTTGTGTGACTTTGTCTTCCTTAGTCCCTGGTTTAGGCTGTGCCTGTCGTGTTTGTGGTCTTGCTTCGTGTTGACCTTCGCTAGTTGTGGCCTTGTGGCTGCTTGTGTCGAGCTATGTCTTTGAGGGTGGAGGGTGCCTTTCAAAGGTTCCACTGTCTTTTCATTGTTATATCCAAGCAGCTCCTTCTCTGGGGTCCTGTCTGGTTTTTGTCTCCTTCTGCAGGTTGGTTGCCGTTTCTTGGTTGTGGTGGAGGCGTCAAGGAACCGCTTATGGGAGGGTTTGCTTCTCTTGGTATAGTGTGCTCTAGTTTGATGAGAGGTGGTCCTGGTGGGGTAGCAGATTTTTCCATATCCTAATCTAACATTTTTCGCAAGAATCATGGCGGCCGTGTGAGTGCTTGTTGGTCATTTGCCTTTTCTGTTGCTGCTCGCCGTTCCTCAGCTGACGACAAGAGCCATAAGCGCACCCATGCTGTTTTTGTGTTAGAGTCTCAGGTTTTAGGGTTGTGCGACCAGCCTCCCACTTTGTTAAGTCCAAGCAAAAGAGGTGTACATCCTTGATGGTGGCGATGGCTGATGTTGGTGCGCCAGCCCTAAAAATCAAGTACACATACAAGCACACGTGCGACGTGTGTTGCAGGTGTCAGCCAGTGGGTGCATGGTTGATATCTAACTACTCTCCTATTTCACCCACATTCCCCGCCTTGCCATCTTTAGCCTTCACCACTTACTCCGGTACTAGGGCCGGAGCTTCTTCTCTCTTACTTCCCCCCCAGCCATTTGTGTGTCCCTTTGCCTTGTTTCCTCTTTCCGGTTTTACCTGACCTACTGTCTGGTGTATTTATTCCTTGTCCCTTTGTTGAGGGCTAGGATCTGGACGGCCTGGGTCTGTTCGGACTTCCTACACCTTTCAGGATGGTCTTTTCCCTTATGATTTTTCGTATTTTCCTTTCCTTGCTCCTCTAGCCTCTAGTTTATTTTCCTCCTGATCAGACAGTCCGGCGCCCATGCGGCCGAGCCTTTGCAGCATGGCCCAGTGGGGTAATATCATTGACATACTTTGTCATCCTGTTGTTCACAACGTGTCCCATTTTGCTTTTCTGTTGCATTTGTATCCATCTATACGTGAGGGGAGGGGGGGGAGGGCAAAAACGGAAATTACAGTTCGTGCCCCAGCACATGTTGTAGAGCTTGATGATAGCATTCAAATTTCAAAATCTGGTCTCAAATGTGTTTGGGCCAGGAAAGGTGGGAGATATGGGGGGGCAAGGTGGAAAGGGGTGGCAGGGGGGGTATTAAAGATATACAATGTGCTTTGGAAAAAGTATGGTCGCTTTGTTTGCACATCAGATTGAGACGAGAGCTACACCGTTGCATTTATCGTGTCAACTGCTCTCAATCTGTATTATAAAAGATAATATACATTAAATGAAGCCCACTTTGGACCGTCATAATGGGTTAAAGCAAATCAATGCTAGGCAGTCTGCTCTCATCAGGTATGGATGGGGACACGGAGTCGCGGACACCCCAGGGCTGCTCGACAGGCCCGCTTGCATCTGTGACGGCAGCGTCTGCGATGGTGCACTGCAGGAGCCTGCCATCAGCCAGGTGCTCCACCAGCTTTTGGAACAAAAAGCCAATCAGGGCCAGACCAACTGCTTGTGAATTGCAGATCAGCGGTTTATTTTTTTGTGCGTGAAACTTAGTTTTGGGAGTGACTGGGCTGCCATAACTGGGACAATTGGGACCAAAATAAGACTGCCCTATATATAGCCAGAGGCCGAAGCAAGTGAGCAGTTGTGAGGAATTTCCGCACCAAGCTCCCTCAGCCATGATGTAGCAGAATTATAGCCAAGGTGCGCTGAAATCAACAATTTCGTCAGGCATGAGGGTCTGGGATATTAGGCGTCATGTCAAATGAAGGCGTCGTGGTATTAAATCAGATTGAAGTGCAGAAATCAATCAAATAGTTAATTTACCCGGTGCGACAATGGTGCGACAGGCTTCTGAGATAAAAATCCCAGCTATTTTGCAGAATGACCGAAGCCTCATGAAATCTAGATAGATGCACATAGCCATGACCTCCCTGACCCCTTGCATGTCAGAAGAGGAATGATCCAGATTATACCTCATGACTCCAAGCGTCCTGACTGACCCCTTTTCGGTGGTTGATATTTCCAGGATTCTCAGGGGTCATACCCAAAGAGTTGCACCGGTGTACGTAACAGCATCTGTAAAATAGCTGTTGCAAACAGCTAACCTAGATGACCTCCACCTCTACCTCCACCTCCTATTGCCACATCAGTTGCATCAGCTCATCAACCTGAACCCTGACATCAAATGTGCCTGCTTTTACCTGAACACCACCTGGTATGGCTAAGGGTGTCTCTCATCGCACCGTCAGCTGCGTCAGGAACAGCCGCCGTGGTTTCATTGGTCTCCATTAGGCGCCCTGCCAACAGTCGTGTCAACAGAGCGGCCAGATGGTCTGAAAAGTTGGTAGCGGGATTGGGATAGAGCGGGGGGATAGGGGTGAGAGCAGGGAGCGGTCACGGAACAGGTCGGATGTGGGGTGGCAAGAGGCATACCAGTACTCGGAAGTCTCTTGCGCAGATGACAAAAAAATGAAAAAGGTCTGAGATTATGAAACACCCACCTGTCAATCAAGAGGGACAGCACTGAGCTACGTTCATCTTAATGACACCACATCACCGCTGGAGGGCTAACGGGCAGTCACCACTGAACCAATTGAGACCAAACTTTGACCAGGCTATGGTCCAAATAACTTGGCTTGCCTGAACAAGCCATGTCGGTAGTAGGCTGGGTTAAAGCTTGATTGTTGCTGAATCGCCGTAAAATAAACAGTGACTTCAGCAGCATGGTATGTATCATGGACAGCACTACCGACACACGCAGCAGCTCAATGGTTATGTCCGGTATAGCGCCCAGAAAAGCATCGACGGGGCAGTTTCAGGGCAGCTGCCATGCGGGGGCGGGGAGCTGCAGCGGTAGCTGGGGAGTAGGAATGGATGAGGCAGGGGGCAGTGGAAGCAGAAGCGGCCCCCGGCCCCTCTGTGATGACCTGCAGGACTATCTATGATATCCAGTACAAATTGCCAGGTAGGCAGTGCTGCATGAGCAGGGTACTAGTGGAGCAGCACATGTGGCAGTGCAGGAGGTGGGGTGATTATGATTTATGGAGAGTACCGGTAATCCAGATCCGGAAGGGTAGAAACTAGGTTATATCAACTGCAGTAGGTTGGGCTGCAGCCTGCAGGAGCATGGCATGAGGCGTTACAGGTAGGCTGATGCCATTGCTCTGAGGATATCAGGAAAGGTGGCACATCTGGGATTGTTGACATACCGGTACCCACCTGCAAGGTATGCTGTGATGTGTGATACCTCTGGTGTGACTGTGATTTGGTTGGTTAGCCACTTTTGCAGCATTCTCTGTGCGCTGCGTTGCTGTCGATCCGCCTGTCTTGCAGCCTTCGCTGCAGAAAGAGCCGTTACGTGCATCAGTTAGGCCACCGGTGAAAGCCATTTCTCATTTCGCCCACTTTGCACTACTCCTTCTTACGATCGTACGGTGCACACCCCCTGGTGCACACCCTGTGACTGCGCAGGGGTAAAATCAAATTCCAAAGCACTGCATGCCCCGTGGCGTGAGCAGCTTGCGGGGCTTCAAAAAGAGCAAATAATAACAAAATATAAGTGAGGTGCATGAGACGACAGCTTTAAGCTTCAGGTTTACGAGGGCTGCGCCAGGGTCAGGGACAAAAGTGTCACACTGACTGCACAAGCATACACTCACTGACAGCATCCAATGCACTGACGCTATACACAATTTATACGATCCAAAACGAGAGGCAACTAATACGATACGTAGGTGAACGCAATAATATCATACTGTTGAGCGGAGGCGATCACGACGAATAGGTTACGACTGCCTCCGTGGATCATCATTCCAGACAGTTCTCACTGGATCGAGCAAGGTAAGCTTATGCATGTGAGACTAACGATTCAGAACTGGCATGCCGGTAAGATGAGGTTAAGCTAGCTTAACCCAACAATTGTGAGCACGGAAGGGTTGCGAAAACCAGGGCGAAAGCTGCCCTATCAGCAACAGCGCCTCAGCAGCACAAGACAGTGCAGGGCTTTACCTGCATACCTTTGGCCGGCAAGTTAGCAGGAAGGGTCATCATGAACTGGGTCAAGGATTTTCCCTGCCAAATGTGCGTCCCTGTTGGTCTCCCAGTCTTGCTCCCCCATGCCCAGGCATGCACCAAGTCCCCCAGCCAGCATCTAGCCCCTTCACCTCCTTCTCCCACCACCCTACACCCCCGATCAACCCCCACATCCAGTCGTCCCCCAAGTGTTTCCTATAACTACCGTTTTTTTCGATCCTAGATCCTAATCACTAGCTTGTTTCCTGCATTTTCTTTGCTTGGCAAAATGCCAGTTCTTGCATACTGACAGCTGTCATATTGGTACGGCACCTTGGCAATATGGATGCATGGTGCTATGTTTCATTGCCACAGTTTTAGAACCAAGGTTATGGACGTAGGGCGCCTGGGCATGCAGTTTTACACTCTGGACAGAGCCTGTGTGAGGAGAAACAGCATTTGTTTGCCTGTAGGACTTCCATGCCTACATGTGACTAATGGTGCCCTTCAGGAGGCTGATTGAGTGTGTGTGTGCGTAACTTGCAGCATCAAGCACCAGACTCTGTTCTGGAGTCAACGCACGGCCCACTTTCATACAGCGGCAGTGCCGGCCACAGGATGTCCCACCCGCACAGCAAACAGGTTGCATAAATGTGAGTAAATCAGATTTGAATAGTTTAGGAAAAAAGTAAACCCAAAATGTGTGGATGGTTAGAGTATGAATCACGTCTGCCATGGTACACTGCACAGTATGTCTTCAATCTTAACCGGCCTACCTCTTTTCATGCGGGGGCCTGTTAGGATGCCGGTGGGTGCATGCTCCATGGGCTGATGCTTCTATGGCGGGCTCCACCCACTGGCATTTTACTGTGAATATAGCCACACGTGGGTGGGTTCAGCGGCTAGTCGGTGCACTCGACAGCCCTCTTGGTGGATTGGAGCCGAGATGGGGGTCTTTGAGGATCTTGATTTGGCTTCTGTCCGTCTGCCCATAAATGGTTGGGCATATGAGGTCCAAGTGTTTTATTTGAATGCATAACATGCCACCTGCGGCAAGCTGATGTTCAGCCTGTTGGTCGATGGGAACCAAACCTTGATCAAAGTAGCAAGTGGCCCATGCTGCATGGTTTTACTGCACCTGGCCCACCCAGCCATATGCTGTGACGTAGCTGAATGGTAGCAGAGGGCAGCCAACAATTATACTGAGGGCGGTTCCCTTCAGAAACGTGCACATCAGTTGTCAATAATGATGTGCAGATATCCAAGCATTACAAGGCTTCATGTAGCTCTTACCAGTTGAAATGGATGTGAACCAGTATGGACCTTGCTTGCTCTTGACCCCTAGGTGTGAATGCATGCTGCATGCCCGTATTGATCCCCAGGACAACGCATGAATGCTGATGTGACCCTTGCAGGCAGCAATGGGACATCATGATATCGTACCACACAAGGGACACCGGTCGCTATGGCGATGACCTTGCTACCAAGTTGTATAAGGCATTGGTGAAGGACGGCTGGTCCGTGTTCTTGGACGATGAGGTCCTACCGGTGCGGCTTGTTAGGAACCTATGGCAGAATCCAGAGGTCAGGGTGAGCATCCAGTTGGTAAACTGGACGCTCACCCAAATGCTGGTCCAAATGGGATTTTGTGGTGTTATAATCATCCGATTGTGCATTGAAGTTTCCGATATTCTGTGATCCAGGTATCACAGTATCATTGTTTGTTGACCCCCTGTGCTTCCCACCCCTTATACTGCAGGGTGCGGTTGACTGGGTCCAAGTCTCTCAAGAAGCCCTCAAGCAGTGCACGGTGTTCATTGCCATATCTTTGGACCATTATGGTGCCTCCAAGTACAAACAGGCGGAGTTCTCCCTGGCACACATGAGGGGAAAGGTGGGGACGACCAGGTTCAGGCAATGTGTGGAAAGATGTTGCACCCTGATGGAGTCATCAAGAATCGGCAGCAGCCATTTCAGTGTGAGGTGCACCTCCTTTGTAAGGGTTTTTATCTACTAGCTTTGGTAGATGAAGTGAAGAAAAGAGCACGTCTTGATAACACAACATAATATGCCGCTGTCCTTCATGACAGGAAGGCTTGCGTTCTATTTATAAAAATAGTTAGCTTTCCGGTATTAGAAAAACAAATTGATCTTGACACATACCAACATATGGCGCCCAGCTGATCCTTTTGTTCCTCTTCAATCCGTACTTGTATCAATGCGCCCATGTTCAGCCTTTAAAGTGGCGGCTGGGCCCATCAATCTATACTACAGCAGCAAGGGGTATACAGGGAGCCTTGCCATACACTGTCCATCACGAAGTGGGCGGCATACACCTGCCGTTCATACTACCCAGTAGGCGAGCCCCATGGATGTAGGCAGTACCCCAGCAGATCTCCATGGATGCCAGTGTATGACAGCAGCGCCTCTTGCTCTACCCTGGCATGCCCTACCCCGGCATATTTGTATCCCTGTATTTAACAGCGCCTCTTCCTTTGTCTGCTCTGCCCTCACATATCTTGATCCCTGTATTTAACAGCGCCTCTTCCTTTGTCTGCTCTGCCCTCACATATCTTGATCCCTGTGTTTAACAGCGCCTCTTCCTTTGTCTGCTCTGCCCTCACATATCTTGATCCCTGTGTTTAACAGCGCCTCTTCCTTTGTCTGCTCTGCCCTCATAGATATTAATCCCGGTGTTTCACAGCGGCTTGTATCCTCCCAAGCACCTGGAGCCGATGATGCTGTCCCCTCACTTCATTCCCAAGAGCGGGGTGTGCCGATTGGACCCCTGGATTGGACCCCTGGGTTGATGAGGTAATGAGCTTGCCTTTGATTGCAGTGTGATGTGACGGATTCCTTGGTGCACTTAAATTCCTCAGTGTCTATGTTTTTCGGTCCACTTTCCACGTTGCCGAAGTACCGACTGGGACCAAACCTTGATCGGTCATGGCTGTTGGCCCGATCGGCTTAACTGGCTGCAGACAGGGCCTCAAGCAGAAGTCCTGGAGGCTAGCTGAGCCATGGGAAACTTGTGACTCCTGAGCCGGCATACTGATTGTAGTGAAGCACAGCTGGGAGGAGGCTTTTATATGGGGGACAAAGCTTTGTACCAAACAGTGTGGGTTGTGAACCTTTGAGCCTTTTGACTTTATCGTAAACTAGGCTCTGGGTCCTCATCCCTCTTACTTCATGGATATTAATGCCTCACTCCTACTTCCTGGACCCAAATCCCTGGGCCATGTTCCCTGGGCCTTGGTGCTTGGACTCTACTACCTGGAGCCCTAAACCCTAATGCCTGGACCCTCATCCCCGGCTCAAATTCCTTGCCCTTAACCCTGGACCTTAATCCCTCGGCCTTAATCCTGGACCCAAATCCCTTGGCCTCAATCCCTAGACGGCTAGACCCTCGTATCTTGGCCTTACTCCCTAGACCCTCACCCCTAAATCTCATCACTAAGGCCTTACCCCCAATCCTCCCAGGACCTTCATCCCTGAACCCTGATCCCTGGACTGTTAATTATGAGCTCTGCCTAATTTATGTGCATCACTTATGCAGATGTTGTCAGAGCTGAAGATCTTGTTGACGAAGTGCAACCTCTAGCCGCAACCTCCTGTGCTGCCTCATGCACAACCTCCCACCGCGATCTCGAGCCGCGACCTCCATCTGCCACTCGGTGGAAGGAACCTGCAAGAGCAGATAGCCAGCGGACCATCAAGAACAGAGGTCAGACAAAGTAGAGTGTGGCAGATAACAATCGATTGGAGGAGGGTGTTGCTATTGTCTTGGCATAGTAGTGTGAGAGTGTATTGCGGAGTCAAAGTACAAGAGATATTGCATCCTAATTGGAGGCATCAGGCAGGCTGTACAAGGGTTTGTTCTATGGTAGCAAGGCAGGAAGCTGCCAACCGATTGGGGGGGGGGGCGGGGGGTATGTTGCTGGGCTAAGGTTCGCTAAAGAAAAAAAGAAACTATGCCCCGCAGGGGTGTCAGGCAGGGCTAGAAAAACAGTATGGCATTGGCGGAGGCCTTAACTGCGCCGTTACCATCAGGGAGGCAGATGACATCTGCGCATGCTGCCCGGCAGAGCACATGATCGAACCCCTTGGGGAATTTCAACAAGTCATGTTCTCCCTGGACGACGCTGATACTGGCAAACATTGCTTCGACATATATTCGTCACAGGATGTCCATTTAGGCTGGTCGATTTTCTAGACTTGCGCATATGTATTTCTGAACACTGCGCACATTTGAATTGCCCATCAGATCATCACACATGAACATGCCAATGTGAACCAGGTCTCGAGGATTGCCTCTACAGTCAAAACAGCGGTGGCCAAGCTACTTTCGCCTGCAGTGTCGGAGCAAGTGCTTGCTGCTAAGGGCTTGGCTTGCCTCTCAGCCAATGCGGATTACCGTATCAAGATTGCCGCCACTCCTGGCGCTATTGCCCAGCTGGTCGTCTTGCTGAGCTCAAGCTCATCAGCAGTGCAGGAGTAGGCAGTGGCACTTAATAATCTTGCAGCTAATCTGGACAACAAGGTCAAGATCGCCGCTGCTCCTGGTGCCATCGCCCAGCTGGTCGTCTTTCTGGGCTCAAGCTCAGTGGGAGTGCAGGACTATGCAGCGGGGGCGTTGCATACTCTTGCATACAATCACGAGAACAAGGTCAAGATCGCCGCTCATAAGGGTGCCATCACCCAACTGGCTGTCCTGCTGAGCTCAAGATCAGTGAGCGTGCAAGACCAGGCAGCGGGGGCGCTGGGCAACCTTGCAGTCAATACAGAGAACCAGGTCAAGATCGCTGCTGCTCCTGGTGCCATCGCCCAGCTGGTCATCTGCTTGAGGTCAAGCTCTTTGGGTGTGCAGAAGCAGGCAGTAAGGGCGTTGCTTAATCTTTCAAGCAATGAGGAGAACAGGATCAATATCGCCGCTGCTCCTCGAGCCATCGCTCAGCTGGCCATCTTGCTGAGCTCAAGGTCATTAGAAGTAAGGGAGGAGGCGGCAGGGGCGCTTTGTAATCTCGCAGCCTATGAGGACAGCAGGGTCAAGATCGCTGCTGCTCCTGGTGCCATCACCCAGCTGGTCGTCTTGCTGAGCTCAAGGTCAGTGAGATTGCAGGAGCATGCAGCGGGGGCGTTACATACTCTTGCAAACGATAAGGAGAACATGGTCAAGATCGCCGCTGTTCCTGGTGCCAACGCCCAGTTGGTGTTCTTGCTGAGGTCAAGGTCAGTGGGTGTGAAGGAGCAGGCAGTGGGGGCGCTTTGTAACTTTTCATTCAATGAGGAGAACTGTGTCAAGATCATTGCCTTTGCTGGTGCCATCGCCCAGCTGAACCTTTTGCTGAGCTCAAGCTCAGTGAGAGTGCAAGAATGGGCCGCAATGGCACTGTCGAACCTTGCAACTGTTCCCAACTAGGAACGCATGTTCCCTGGGTGAGAGATAGATGTGATTCCAGAATCTATAATACGGTTTGTTGGACCTGCTGACCTAGTGGTGATTAGTCATCGACGTCACACCTTAAGCAGACCTAGAGCTGACTTGTGCCCTGCTATCGATCACACGGCAAGATGCTTTTGACAGCCTGTAGCCTTCAGTTGTGGCGGCCGGCCCAACGGATTCCTTCTGTGATTGTTTAATTTTGAAGTCTACAGCGCCATAATTTTGAACTATACAGCGCACCCCTCATTTTTGGTTTTGTTGCATCTTTTTGGCCCTAAGGTCTCACCAATTTAACGCGCCATTGAATGTGCAAAAAACTGGTGAAGCCATGAATTGATGTTAAACAGTTGCCAATATCATGCATTCATGCCCAATCGAAGTTTGTCCCTACTGATGCATGTTCCTTACTATCTCTATCTACCGTTTGCTCCTCATGCATCATGACTGTGATCAGACCAGGCCTTGCTGTCTTGACCAGAAGGACTTGCGCACCGGCAGAACTGGAAAAGTTAATTCAGCAGTTTCAAGTGGCGGATAGAGCTGATAAGAGACCAATTCCTGATTGCCAATGTGACGGATGCACAGTCAGCTCCTCAAGTAACCCTTGGTCGCTTTTCATGGGTGCTGTGCATTTACCGGTGCTGAACAATTGAAAAAACGTGTCTACAATTACCCGACTCGCCTTGAAATAGCAGTGGCTGCAACTAATTTACACAACTAAGCCTCCGAAAGCACATCATCGGCGAGGAACTGCTTTTAACTCAATAGCAATGTCCCAGAGGTATAACGCCATTGACACTTGCTATGGTCAAGACCTTAAATCATTTCCATGGCATCCAGCTGAAAATGAGCCTGGATGGCATCCAGGTAACCAAACAGTACACGCACCTGCCGGAAACGCACAACTATCTACTTAGTGCCATGCCCGTATACCTGCAAATCATGTCAACAACCACCTCACACAGCTAGTGTACGTCACTCTGTCTGTCAGACTACAAAACGAAAGCCACTTGCCATAAAAAAACAATAATCTACTTGTCATACCCATGAATAAAAGACAACCATGATGAAAACATGAAGTGTACCGTATCAATAAATTCCCTGTACATTTCTAGGAGGATTGCGAAACAGTGTTGTCCTGCGCTTAAGCGCTCATTCATTCTGCAAGCTCAGCGCCATCACTCAACGTGTTTATGGCAGATCGCTTGGCTGATGATAGTCTGCTGCTCCCGCGAAAGCAGATACTCAGCTAGCTACCTAAACTGGGCAAGCCCTTATCAGTACATATTATTGCCCATCCTACTGGCTGCCAGAGTGATCACGTGCCTGTCTGTCTGAGCAGCTGAATGCGTGCAACCATTTCCTCAGCTACTAGCTTCCTAACCTAGGCAACCCCCTCATGCAATGGGTTTTGCAGCCATTGCACTTACGCGTTCCTGGTACTAGCAGAAAATGGTGTCCTGCTGCCCTCCCAACCAAAGGGGTCGAATGATTGAGTGTCTGAATCTCTGAATCTGCTGATGTCACCCTTGCCCATCCAAAGCAGACGACTTCGGTTGCAACTAACAAAGTAGTATGCACCCAGTGCCTGTCAATGGCATGTAAATGGCTTCAATGTGCTGCATGCAGGCATGTACAACATGCTGTTTGAATCTCTGAATCTGCTGGTGTCACCCTTGCCCATCCACAGCAGACGACTTCGGTTGCATCTAACAAAGTGGTATGCACCCAGTGCCCGTCAATGGCATGTAAGTGGCTTTCAATGTGCTGCATGCAGGCATGTTCAACATGATATGCACTACTTGGCTCTGAAATAGGATGTTTGACACCGGCGGCATGCAGGGGTGCAGCTCCGTCATGATTTCATGAATGCGCGCATTCTTCCAGACAGAGTCTGTCGTAATGCATGCCCAGCATGCAATGCTCGCCATGCAGCACCCCAGCATGCACCCCAGCGTGCACACAGTGATATGCAAGCACGTCATGCATGCAAGAACATGATACAGCTGTTGCTCAAGGGAAGCGTCCCTGCCTGCCTCTGTATTGCTCGCTTGGCCCGCCCGCTGCCTACTTGAAACCCATGCAAGAAAATTCGATTTTGCTGGTCAGCATGGCTTGCTTGCGCTCCGCGCAGGCCACCTTGTTAACAATCACGTACGTGGGGAGGCTCTGCAGCACCACCGGGTGCCGCTCGGTCTTCGAGGAGGCGCCACCCTCGACGACTGCCCTGGAAGTGACGCGGCAGGCCGAGCCCTCTTGGTGGTCCAGCTTGAGCGACGATCCGCCCGGCACTTGGCGCACAAAGGGGCGGGGTGGGGCGGGTTCCGCTCCAAATGACGCCACGCTCATGGTTGCACAGGTAGCTCTGCTCAGAGAAATCTACTGATACAGCAGAGGCTGGGAATGAACAAGGAAGGCAGCGACGACGAGATGGCTGAGAAGTGACTAGGGCTGAATGAAAAGCGCAAGCCCTGGTCCACCAATTCCTTCAAGACGGTAGTTAGGAGAGGCCGGGGCGCATCTTGAGGAATTATGAAAACCTCAAACTCTGGTGCAATCACGTGGTGGTCGAGGGATTGATCAACACTTCGACATGGCATCCTCGATCGAGATGCCATGGCATGCCCCTGAAACGTAAGCGACCAGAAGGCAGTACAATCCTACGGAAATAACGGCAAATATTAGGCCTTGAACCCGGGTGCTTCGAACCTGCGAAAGACTTTGACTTGGCAAAGTCCAAGCAAAAGATGGATGATTTCCTGTGTAGCAAATTCGGTCGAACTGTCGAAAGGGATTGAAGCTGGATCACAAATACCTGGTTAGAATGTAGTAATGTACGGTACCCTCATACCCATCATTGGCTGCCGGTGGGCCTGTAAGTACCGATTCTGAAAATTCCCCGCACCTTCCGATAATGATGCCGGTATTCTTATCGGCATGCTCAGTGTGTTTCCCACCAACTTAACCTTGCAGCTGTTACACCTACTCTACCTAGCGAGGTGGCAGTTTCCATTAAAGAGGCTTGCAGGCGAGGTCCCCTCAAATGCTCGCGGATTAACATTTAACTTACCATGGCCCCTGCAGCTTAATAAGAACTGCTTTTGGCCCCGCGTTTAAAAAACTCCAATTAATTGCCTCTCGCGAAGGCAAATTATATCTACAGTATGCCCTTGCTTGTCATGCCTGTTTATTTGAGTGGCTGCGGACACATAAGTGTAAATCTCAATGCTCGGTATTTATCTGTGCAAGCCGAAGAAATGTCAAAAAGTAATTCTACCACAGGAAATCACTAAAATTTTACCGTGTAAGTGAAGTGAAATACAACTACCACCCCACTGGTGACTAACGATACAGAATTTCATTAAGTGCCCTTTTCCCCAACATTTCATGCCTCAAGTGTGCGCCCTAGGCATGACGTAAATGTACTAGCAATGGTGTCGATGATCCTTCACTGTATCAAAGCATATCATCGCTTGGCGCCTTGTACGCAACCATTGTCTTGACACCGTGCACCTGTTAACGAACACAATTACGGCGTGATCAGGACAGGCTCCTATTTGGGAGGGAGATTCAGTATCAAGAGTTACAACTACACAACACAATCATGGAATACAGAAAACATATGATGTACCGTATGTCCTTTTCCTCCGCAAGAAATCAACGTTTTGTTGCCCTCATGGCTTAACAAATACTTGAACAAATACCGGTAATCAAGAGGCTGCTGCGGCCTAGCCCACGAGATTCAACAATTGCTGACGAGCCCCATACTTCGAGCTCCACACATTTAAAGCACTACCTGTACACCTGATCTATCGGCAACATGGCGGTAGACCGAGCAACGACAGTGTGCAATGACACGACTGGGTGTGGTTTATCAGCTGGTGCATGGCTTGTAAACAATTGACTTTGGCCCTCTGCCTATTCGAACAGTACAAGGCAGAGGGCCAAAATCAATTGTCCCTCTGCCTCTACTGTTTGAGGAGGCAGAGGGCCAACTATATTTGACATGGACATCAGTAACGAGCAGATTAATTGTACTGTACTGATGTCCATGTCAGATTTTCCACATTTCTACAAAATATAATCAACAAGAACCCTGGCGAGACTTTCACCATGCTGCTGTCTCCCGTAATCCAGGCCAGAGTGTTTTAGTAATGATAAACATTCGGCTTGCTGTCATTGGGCCTTGAACACCCCTCTCTCGCTTCACTGTTTCATTCCGGGTGTTTCAGCTACAATCCAGCTACATCACGGCCCATTGCCGTGAGACCCATTGCAGCAAGCCGTTCCTCTTAGGCAACCGGCCGTAGGCCGGTTAAGGCTTAGTCCCCAGCGGCCTAGCGGTAACTACCCAATGGCCAGCCAAAAGTTGTCTGGTGCACACATTAAAACAAGTGGTAGGGCTGAACTCGGGCAAGGGCAAGAGCTGAAGCTAAATAGGCTGTGGATCAGGGCTGGGCTGGGGGGCTGCAGGGCTAGGCTGGCCGTGTTGGGCCGTGTTGGGCATGGCTAGACAAGGATTGGCTGGCCTCTTCTGACTTGTCACACATTCCTTCAGTCACACACGCACCAGGCTTTAATCCCTTACCTTCCAGAACCTTAAGGCTCCTCCGGGGATCACCACTGGCTCCCTTACCTTCCGGAACCTCTGGCGCCCACGCTACTGAGCCTTTTTTGAGCAGGGCCCAGAGGTGTAACGTCAATGACCTTCCAGAACCTAAAGGTTCCTCCAGGGATCACCATTGGCTCCCTTACCTTGGTGCTGAAGCCTCTCAGAGACACAATCTCCGCGTTGAGGATGTTGCGAGGAGCGCTATCCTCCCTGTACAACGACAAGTGAGGGGGACACGCACTTCTTATTATATGGCCCAGTCATCGACGCAAGTGAGGAGGGCATACTGTTTTCTGGTCTTCTCCCGGTTCACTCTGCCAGGCCCTGTCGAAAAAGGCTGTGGGTGGTTGCGTCAACTTTGCAACAACACCATACTGTTTTTGTTATATGGCCTCGTAATCCAGATCAAAACAGACAGCCACGCCCCAACATCGTGTTGTGAGGGTTAAGCATGGTTAAACATAGATTCAGGGTGGGCACAGCCCACCCTGAATGGGAGCATAAGTCAGGGTGACATGATCAATCAAAACAGGATTGGCTGCAATGCCGCAGTATGATGACAGGGGGTGTTATACAGCACCAGTATGCCACAGCATTTGTGTAAAAGCTTTTGGGCCACTGTGAGCAAAGGGCATGCAAGGGTCGGTATAATTGCAGCCTCTCCTCAACCTCCTCCCGCAGTCTGGATCTTGTACAATCATGGCTGGAGCCATGCCAAACCATGTCATCCATGCCAGCAGGATTGGCTGCCATGCCATGACACAAAGCCATTCTAAACATGCCAAGAGCTCCAGGTGACAATCGACCCAGTTCACGCTACCTTTGATGGCAGGATAAACGCCTTGCCGGTGTTCATTTCAGTGTGCACCAGACCGTGTTTTGGAATCAGCGGAAACGCCACTGTTGGGCCGATAGGGACCAAACCTTGGCCAGTTGCCAAACCAGCAGGGCTCGCTGAAATAGTCGCCCCAGACGGCAGACCAAGATGCAGCTTAATCATTCAAAATAAGTGAACCGTATACGACTCAGGCATGCTAGATCAGCCGTCTTTGTTCAACAGTGTCTCACCACTGGTCTGGCAAGTCATCGATTTGATTAGTGTAGACCAGGATGTCGATGGTACCTATCAATCAAGCAGAGACAACAAGGGTGCCAGTCGAAAATTTTAGGAATGATCGGCCATTGCAGAATAGGAGGATCAAAGTGTGTGTCGGGGGCGAGGTGCGGGGAATGGGGTGCAATAATAAGACTGGCAGTGCACCCATCCTGCTCCAGCTCCTTGATCCATGCTGTGCATCTGCCCAAGATCCCGAGGTTCTGAAGTGTGGCAGGAGGGGTTTCCACTGCAAAGGACTCGCATGGCATCTTTACACATCCCACTGTAGCTGCTCCATGTATGCTACACACCCTGTCAATATCTCGCGAATCACGAGCGTTTCCGTTTCTCTTTGATTTTATTCTTTCAAATTTGCTCAAGGGATCTGGTCTCAGGAGAATGGAACTCACATCGCGTCTCTAGCAAGGGTAGGAAGGTCACGCTGGCAGTGATCTGCAAGCAGGGAAAGAAAGGGGGCGCTGTTTCGTCAATCTAATATGGTAACAGCAAAAAAGTCACCCAGGTGGTGATCCTAAGCAGGGAGGGCAAGACAAGTCCGTTTCGTCAATCTAGTATAGTAACATCAGAAAGGTCACGCTGGTCGTGATCTTAATCAGGGAGGCAAGGGTGAGGCCGTGTCTTAAGTATATAGCAGTGATGTCGATCTGCCGGCAGAGAAACGCTGGCGGTGATCAGCAAGCAGGGAAACAAGGTTAAGGCCGCTACGTCAAGCCCCCATGGTATCAGACTATCAGCGTAGACATGGGATCAGCTCACAGTAGATTTATCAGAAGCGCTTTGTTGATCAAGTACATCAATTCTTAAGGTTGGGTCAGGATCTGGATCCAGATCTGGTAAAGCCACACCGCTTACCTGGCGCATGATGGCCTGGATCTCGTTGGTGATCTCCTTGTCGGGCTTAGCAGGCAGGGGCCTTCGATGTGTAGGAGGGACCAACGCAAAGCAAATGGGAAGGAATCAAGTATTAGCAAGTGGTCGTTAGTTTCCAGAACTTTTTGTAGAGCTAAGCAGACAGAGGTCATTGATGCGGGAGGGATCAAAGGACAGCAGAATGAGGTCAA
Organism: Limnomonas spitsbergensis; assembly: GCA_037349105.1. Classification (NCBI taxonomy): domain Eukaryota; kingdom Viridiplantae; phylum Chlorophyta; class Chlorophyceae; order Chlamydomonadales; genus Limnomonas; species Limnomonas spitsbergensis. Next base: position 3,030,498 of record JAYJMM010000113.1, read on the forward strand.
GTATCAGTGAGCAAGGTTTGGCATGGGTCCAACAAAAAGTGTATGGGACGAAATCTAGTGTCCGGAGGCATTGGTTCTACCTAGATCACTAAACAACATTGACGACCGTTCACACACAAACAGCCACGCGCCATCATAATTCATAAGCAGTCCCTTAAATCTAAGTATTCTGGTCAGTACTGTGCAGTTGCGCCCTAATCCGGGAATTGTGCAGGTAAGTACGGTCCCTTGTGGTTAATAGTTGCAGAATTAGCCCTGCCATTGCGGTGACTGAAACTCAGCTACGCAATTGAAATACTGTGAGGACCGATATCGGCACGAGACTGATTCTAGTGGAACCAGAAACCCAGAGTGCACGCAAGCAGTCATGTGCCCAGGGCCCAGGCAGTTCGACTGTGGAGCCGAATGGTTTTACACCCGGGCCCTAACCAGAGGCCTGGGCAGTATGAAAGAATAGATGCTAGGCCTGCAGGGACACGAAGGGCAAGAAAACAGCTCAGCATGGGCCGAGGCCGCGACCGCTCATGATTGGGCATCAGGCACTCACCCTGTGCCCGCCAGCACGTCTTTATTTGTCTCGATGTCAAACGTCCACCGCTCTAGGACCTCTTTGGTGTCCGCTTCCGTGACCACGAGGACAAACTGACGCATGCTGCCCTGCTCCAGCCATGCTGCGACATGAAAAAAGGCGGATCTCGTCAGAGCATGTTTCGTCAGCACATTCAGCTAAGGCAGAGCCATAGGCGGGTGGCTCCCGCCACAGGCTTGGGGGGCCCTTGACTTTGCGGCATTGTTTTGTTGCTATTAGCAGTCCTGGTATGTAGCCGTGCTGTCACCTTTGGCCGATTGGGGTGCATGGGTGACCAGGCGAGACTTTGTCTTAGGATTGCTTCAGTTCCAATTTTGCTACATCACAGCTTTTTTTTTTGACTAAGGCGACTTACAAAAAAAGGGCGCAGCATTAGATTTTGAATGGTCTAAGGCTCCCGCCAATGGGGCTTGGGGCATCAAGCCCTGACGTCTGGGCCAATGGCCATAGGCTGGTCAAGGTTTGCTCCCCCTAGGCCCTGTGGTGGACGCCTGGCGTCCACTCAAGGTAGGCTGGCGCACACTGACAAACTCAGTCAACTGAGCATTTCAGGCTGCCTGATCGTCTCAGCAGTCTGACTCCCAGGCCATATTTAGAGCCTGGAGGTCAGACAGGCCAGTGCACATGCATGGCTGCGCACTCAAGACGAACGAGGCAGGCTTGTGCGGAACATGCATGTGTTAGGACACCCATTCCATGCACCCTCGGTTGAAACGCCCACATCCTGTCCATGTGCATGCACGCCAATGCATCCCCACATCCCAACCTAATTTGATTTCCCTGGCCCCTCATATGAAGTGCAAAAAACAAGGTACCCTGCAGAGAGTGCGGCACATCCGCGTCGATGGGTATGGGTCAAGCAGCAGCTGCTGCAGGGTATCGTTGTGCCAATATTGTTGGGCTGGCCGTACCACTTCAGTCAGGGCTTTGAGTGATTTCTTCATGCTGTAACTAACGACTGCAACCTGACTACAACTCACTTCTACACTGTGACATGAGGCAGGAGAGGTATTGGCTCAGCTTCTCGTCTGTGCTCTGCCACAGAGCCAGCCCATATTGCTTCTTCGCCTCAAACGCCTCGGGAGGATAGATGCCGCGCTGGTACAAGATGCTGAGCACGCATGAGCAGGCAAGGGGTAGGGCATGCAAGGCAAGCCGAGCTGTCAAGCGAAGAACGAACTGTCCGGAGCCAGAGAGTGAATGCGTCTCCGATCCATGCGGACCCACTTGTTCACGCCATATTCGAAGAATTCAGATACCGTCTGTGCCGATCCTTTAAGCGTGATGACATTGCGCTGCAGCTGCGTTTGAGTCTGCATCGCAACCGGCACCGGTAGAATTTGAAAAAGATAGAAGTCAGGTGAGCTTGTTTTTTTGGTAGTTTATGGGGAAGCACACGGGAGCGGGAGGTCTAACCTTCAGGCTTAATTGATTTTGAGTGCATTTCACACTCGGACGTCGGAGTGTTGATTAACTAACCGTCTGCAGACGGGCGTCTGCGGTCTGACGGTTTGGAAGCAGACGCTGACGCGATGCATGATGGCACGAAGCAAACCACCCAGCGCCCGAGCTCCAGATTATCTGGGCTGAGATGCCACCACCAAAAGCCTCCCTGAATCGTTGATATCTCTGCTGTGCGATAGCGACTTGCGCAGATCTCGCTATCATGACGAGGCCGTAAAGGCAGGTAAAGGGTAGGGCCATGTGTACGATGCTGGTTCAGGGATTTTTCGTTCGTTTGCAGCGCCGTTTCGATTTGGGCATCCGATGTGCCTTGTGAGTCTGAATCAGTGACACCGGTGCCTTATTCAGACTGCCATTATGACATCTTCCGATAGTAGTAGTGAGGATGAGAACTGGGCGGCTCTACAATCTGTGGCCGTCAGCTATGAGCAAGTTGTGTCACAGCAGGAAAGCATAGCAGAAAAGGTGAGCAGTGGGTACGGTATGGATGGCTATTGACCGCTACGCACAAGTATACCATGCACAGCGTCACAGCAGGAAATCATAGCAGAGAAGATGCACAGTGCATAAGGACGGCGCTTCCAACACAATTCTTAAACATCCCATGCACGGGTGGTCCTTTCCCAGGCAAAAAAACAGGCGTCGCGCAGACCTGGGCAATTTATGCATGGGCGGCCACAGCGTGACGGAGCTGATGAGAGCGATGAGGCTCAGCAATCTCTGGATCTGACACAGCTGAAGGTATGGTCGCCAAAGAAATCTGATCTCATGCACATGCTCACATTGTCTGCATATCTGGGACACCGCTTGCTGACCTTCAGGCCTTAACGACTTCAAACAGGACCATGATCATAATCCCCCCGACCTCTTTCCTTTGAGATGCGCAAGATTTTCTAATTCAGCCTGGGTAGCCCACCTCCTGTATGGGCGGAATCTGAATCACCACACACACACAAATCACGACGGCTAGGTTGCGATGCTGCCAAACAAGAGCTTGTTGTTTGCTGCCAGCATGCGATCATACAATATCTCCATGCAGATAGCCGTCCTCATGCAGATTTATAGCAATTTTCATGCAGATAGCTTTACCGTCATGCAGATTGCCGCCATGCTGGACATACGCCTTGCCCGCATTCTGGCTCCCTTACTGGATGCGGACGAGGAAACGGCGGTCCCCAAGAAAAAGAAAAGCAAGACGGGCGACGACGTTCTGGTCTCAAAGGCAGCTCTGGTCGTAAGTGACGAGGCAGCGCCCTGCAGCTCATCTGGCGGGGATCTAGGTTTGGAGCACTCGAAATCAGGCAGCGTGGAGACAGACAAGAAACTCAAGAAGTATAAAAAGGACAAGAAAAAGGAAATGAGAGAGGAGGAGGAGAGGTTGCTGACAACAGGTGCTGGGCCTGCATCCGTAGAAGAACTGGAGGATGCATCAATGCTGAATGGCCTTCGTTTCTTCAAGCGTGTAGCCAAGGGGACCCCTGTGCAGCTTTCTTCAGGTAGGATCAAATCCATGTTTCTCATGTCCTGAAATGCTGGTATGCAGGAGAGTTGGTACTGTGGTCTTTGACCACAGTACAAATTTCAGTATTATGGTAAAATCCGTAGGGAGCAAAAATCAAGTGAAAGCTGTTGTTACCTGGGAAGTCTGTCCGCTTCGGATCATACAAATCAATAAAACTGATTATGCTAGCAAGAGTTAACTCTGATTACATTCAACATTGTCTGCGACAAAGGTGTTGTTTGGTCATGAGGACGAGCTTGTCTTTTGTGTGGGTCCTGGCCTCGCTCTCTGGCTTTGTGTCATCACCCGCAGGGATTTCGATGCCTGTGCTGCTTGCATTTTTTACTGCAGGCCGCAAGGAGGTGGAACAGGTTCGTCAGCCTGGCACCCTAGCCCGCGATCGGATCCTTGGGAGCACTCGCTATGCCATCGATGCAGAGGAGGTGGACAGGTGCCTACCGGTGCTGGGTTCAGAGGCAGAGCCCATGGTGAAGTCAGCAGCAGACTCAGCGGAGCAGCGGAAAAGGGACAAGAAGGCTGCCAGCCTGGCGGAGTCGCTGAGGCGGAAGAGTGTGGATGCCGGGGTGGTTAGTCCCTCCACAAAAGAGGACAAGAAGAAGAGGAAGAAGAAAAAAATAGAGGCAGAGGTTTTGGAAACAGAGAAGCCTTTTGTGCCGCATGAATTGCGCATGACCGCCCTGATAGGATCGTAGAGGTCTAACTGAGAGTGCCAGTATGTATACCTAACCCATTACCCTGTCTGATTATCTTCATGATCCAGCACGTAACTCCCAGCTTACTTGGCCTGAGTTGCTTAAACGTGGACGTTAGGAAATTCAAATTCTTTGAGTTTTCTTGGTATCTCCGATGTACAGCAGCCTTAGGATCCCTCCTGGTGTCTTGGCACACTGCTTTCGCTGATCCATGAGGCATAGCTTGTACAGGTAAATTACATTTGACTGGTACCGGTACCCATTTTTGCTGTACAGATCATCGATTCATGTGTCACAAGGTTGACCAACCTCTACTCATCCCAGCCCTCGGCCGATCACGACGCTTCGAAAGGCCTCTGTACCTGTCGCATTATCAATTTCTCCCTGCTGTACTCATGGCAGGCTCACCGATACCTTTGTAAATCTCAGGTTGCAACGGCATCAACGCCATCCTATGCAGTGCAGGAGACGCAACAACACACCTTCCAGGTTTAATGCCAGCGTAGTAAATTTTCAATCTTGACCAATGCATCTCTCAGGTTATCTGACAGTATGAAACTTGGGCACTACAACATAGTTTTCTGGAATATGGACTCGTAAACTCCAAACATGGGCTCTTTTAAACCTGCACGCAGCTGCTGCCGACCTGCTAACAGCAGGAACCCAGACAGCATGAGAAATGTGGGCCCATTGTGTCCCTTTCTTTCCTCTCCCCTCTTGCCTCAAGTTTCTGTCCCCCAACTCCTCTGTTGGGGGCCCACGAGGCCGAGATTTCGATCAGGGCCCAGGGATGTTTTACGTCATCAACGTGTCAAAAACGTTACACCTCTGGGCCCACTCAAAGCTCGGCCGTGTGGGCGCCCAACTGTTCAGAAGGGAGTAAAGAAGGAACTAAAAGGAAGAGAGGGGGAAAGGAACAAAAGGAGAGGCCGTGAGGGCAAAGAAGACCAAGTCCAACACCAATTCCACTAGAGACCAGCCCTCAACAAAGCCTCTAAGAAAATAAAAGTCCACAAAAGCAAGCGTATCCCACCCCTACTTGGCCGCGAGGGCACCCCACTGAACAGAAGGGAGAAGAGAAAAATCTAAGAAGGGGTGGAAAAACAACAACAAAGAAATGACCAAAAGAGAAGGCCGGAAAGGCAAACGACACCGGCGCCTCAGAACCCCTAGAGACTAACCCTCAACAATGCCCACAGCACAGTCCACAAAAGCAAGTGCATCCCAACCCTGCTCAGCCTGGTACAACTGGTGGAAGTTAGTGGCAGCGCCCGGAGGACCTGCCCACCCCCGCTCCCGTAACTGCTCCCTGACACTAGGGCACTAGAAGCACACATGTAGCGCATCCTCCACCTGCTCACTTTCCCCCGTGCCCAACACCGCTGGCAGCAGCGTGCCTCTCGCCGCTGGTCGTTGCGCCGTCCTCTGGTATCAGCAGTGCTGATCGCGCCGAGCCGCAGTCGCAAATTTATGCGCACACAAGCACACTCCCTCTGGCTAGTGCGGCCCTTGGCTGCGCTAGCACGGCACCCGCCGTGGACTGGAACCAGGCGCGGTAGGTCGCCGCCGATCTGTGCTCGGTGGCAGGGTCCCTGGGGTCCCCACCGCCGCTTGCGTCCAGCCGTGCTTGCTCGTAGGAAAAGCAAGAGCTATAGCATCAGCAGGTTCAGCTACAAATTGCTGACTCGTCCATCCTGGTGCTATCTGTTTGCTCTGCCTCTGTGCAGTAAGGATATGGCGGCCGTGTCGGACCGTATTCCAAACGGAACGGTGCGATACGGTAAACGGTACGGCGTTTCGGCCCAAACGGCCGTACTGGGCAACCCTGCTTGGCGGTGATACCCTGCCCGTCTCTATCAGTGACTATACTTTCCTTTCCCCCCTTTGGCATGTCGGCATTGTCTCCCTAGCTTCTCTTGTCACCACCATAAGTGGCCACCCTTACCTTATCCCAGCAAACACTCTTCGTGACGCTTTCCTACACAAAGCCCGGACAGAGGATATTGCCAAAGCACAACGGGCCCTCAATCAGCTGACCCTCCTTCTCCACGGCATTGATCTGCCACTTGCCAAACAACACATCCTCACCTCACCCCTTCCAGAAGATACCCGTCGGGTTACTGTCGCTCATGACTTCGCCCATATTCCGCAGGGTACACATCATTCCCTTCAGAAAATTGCATCCTCTTTACTTTACACGGACCCTACCACACCCACCCATGCATCACATCCTGCGCGTATAGCCCCCCCACCCGTCCCACCACCTGTCCCCTCCCGCCGTACCCGAGTCGCTCCCAGTCCGTCCCATGCCACACTTCCTCGTCCTCTTCCAACACTGCTTGGCCTAGCATGCACTATGACTCGTATGTCTACCTCCCTCCCGCCCATTCTACGGCCAATTATCATGCCTGCTTTCACACGCTCACTCCTGGCACACACGTTCCAATCCTTGCCTCCCCCCCCCCCCCCACTCCTTACCCATACCAACACTTTCCCACGCCATACCCCAACTCTCCCTCCCCATCCTCCTCCACCAATCTCCCAGATCCTCACACGCTACATCCTCCAGCCACGCTCAATGTCCTCCACATGCTTGACACAGCGCTAACTGCGCTTGAACCGGTTCATCCCCTCGACACACATCTCACCAATCTCCAACAACAAGGCACATGGTCTAGGGATCCCTTTCCCTCGGTCACCCCTTTCCCCCGCCTCCGGGTCAAGACCCCAATTATCTACTTGACCAATCACTCCTCGATTCCCACCTCGTCATCCATACCTCACAAGTTCACCCCGATTACGACATCCTACCACCCCTCTCCTTCACTATCCAAATTGGACTCCGTTATCCTACCACACACACACCCTTCCCTACGCCAACCTTCTCCACCTCTATGGCCCATATTCATCTCGATAGGGCATTCGTGTAATACCGACCCAATGGTACCTACGTTGGTCACAGTCCTGTCCGCCGCCTACTCTGGCTACGCGCGTGCTATGACCGCATCCGCACCACACACCCAATTGACTTCGCACGCCTCACTGACGGGTCCTTCGCACACGATCTTGCCTCCTTACTCCTCCGTTACCGCCTCTCCAATACCTCTCCTAAGCGCCCCAACATTACCTCACGCACCGGCAAACATTCACCACTACTCCCACCCCCTGCCATCAATGCCCATTGGGTCACTCCTGCAAGCCTCCACACTCATATATCTCTGCTATCATGCCCCTCATGGTTCACCGTTTCTCTTCAACCCTTTCTGTCCCGTTTTCAGCCCTTCAATATTCCTCACTTCGTGAGAAAGACTGCTTATTTGGGGCTCTCTATCAACCTTATTCCACCCCTTGGACAGGCACCTCCTTGGTTGAGCCCCCTTTTTCTGGTCCAGCACTGTTCAAGGCTATCCGATGGCCGTTGGCATCACTTCAACAACAACCCCACATACCTACATCGACCTTCATCGTTGTTCCCAATTGGAAACAGGCCAAATTCATGACCCTCCTCAACTCTGGCCATCGCCATATCTCTTACACCAACCTCCACTGACCACACCCATTTACCTTTTCTTCCCCCCGACCATCTCACTCCGGCCGATATTGCTGAGGCAGGCATGCCGAAATTTGACCTTCTCCTCCTCCTCATCTCTAACACTCTTGGAGATACAACCCGTACTTTCCCATATCTTGCCCCCAATTTGGCCCCGGGCTCCTCCCACCCTTCTCGCTACTTGCTCCCTCCCGGTTTTGGCCATGCAAATCTCCTTCCTCTGCCCACCACAATCCTTGCACCTCCACCCTCAGCCCAGCCAAGCCCGGCAACCCCTCCACCCTACGCCCCCTCCTACCCCTTCCGTTGGCACGATATGCCGGCATATTACACCGATGGCTCAGCCCTTTCTACACCTGGCAAAGGCACAGCTACGGGTGCGGCCTTCTATTGTACTCAAGACACCACTACCTACACAGTCCACCCCGATGGCCGCGCTGAAACCAACACTATTACACGAGCTGAGCTTGCTGGCATCCATGCTGCCCTCACTCATGCCGCCTTACACCACACCGGTGATCTTACTATTTTCTCAGATTCCTTGGTTTCTCTATATGATACGCAAAAGGCCCTTCGCCACCCGCACACTTTGCTTGAATGTAAGCACGCCCCCCTTCTCCTCGACATTCGTGCTCTCATCCTTACCAGGCTACGACTCAGCCACCATTTTCACATGTACAAGGTCAAATCTCACATCGGCATCATTGGCAATGAACTCGCAGATAAGGGTGCTGCAATCCCCCGACCAGTGAGACTTCACATGCACCTCAGATGTCCAACACTTCGCACACCTACCTGCATTGCCATGCCTCCCTCCCCCCCATGACACGGACGAACCGTGGTTTGCATCAGACCTTACCCATTCTTTGAAGGAACACATGTCCCGAACATGCCCCCTTCTAACAGATGGTCCGACTTCTCCCCCTCTGCCCGTGCGATATGTCCGCATGCAAGTCCTTGTTGCCTCTGCCCTCGCTTCCTACCTTCCCATCTTATGGCACATGGGTCAGCCTTTTAATGGTATTCGCAACATCCTCAAATCGCGCACCAATACCTTGTGGACTGCATCTGCAGCCATGCATATGAACCGCCCTTACAAAACAGCTGTAGGCACTCGCACCACCCCCCACTGTCCCCTATGCTCCCATCCCAATGATACCCCTGGCCATCTTTTAGGCGGTTAGTTGTGCTCATTCCTCCATGTCCGCCTCATACATTGCTCGACACAACCGAGCTGTCTGCATCATCCAAACTGCTATTGCTAATGGCTCCCTGGGCTCCTCTTTTACTATCATGGATGCCACTTCCCGTGCTAACCTTCCCTTCGGGGTCTATGACACCCGTCTTCCACGTTGGCTCACTGGTGCCCCGACGACCCCCCACTTTCCCTGACACCTTTGATTACTGTGACAAACTGCGACCGGATTTGCTTATTGTCCAAGGACTCCCACATTCCGAATTCCTTCGTCTTTACAGCGCTGGTCAACTCTCTAGCACACAAACTATGTCTCGCCTCCAGAGGACTTGCACTGTACAAGTAGTTGAAGTCGGTTATACCTCCGAATTTTCTTTCGAACAATGCCATGCCCGCAAATCAGAACAACATTTACAACTTATCCTTCTCCTCAAACATTATGGTTGGACAGTTTCCTTGGCACCCGTTCTCAATCCTGCCCTTCCACCTGATCCTACGCTGACCGTGCCCATCCCCCCCCTCATCCTTCCCCTTCTTCTCATACACATATCATCCTTCTGGGAACCGCCGGCTTCCTCTTTCGTCCTGCCGATAAAATCCTCAGCATGCTCGGTGTCTCCAAACACGACATCTCCTCCGTCCTCAGCCGTATCACCAAGCATACCATACGCTGCCATATAACCATCCTTCGCCAGCGTCGCCATCTGGAAAACTCCCCTGCCCATTATTGTCCGGTACCCCTTGACGACCCTCCTTAACCACCAGGTTTTTTGTCTCCCTGTGTACGGCATTTAAAATCCCGTATTCCTCAAGCCACGCTCAGGCGTGTTCTTTCTTTCTTTCTTTCTAAAGTCCATAGAAAAGAAAAAATCATCTGTCAGTGACGGCACAAGCTGACATAGACATCCCATATACTGACGCTAAACGCAATCTAAGCGATCCAAGGCGAGAGGCTTCTAGTGCGATATCTAGGACAACGCAAGAGCGGAGGCGATCCCGAACAGGGGATCACGACGTTTACGACTGCCTCCATCCGTGGAACTTCACCCCAGACAGTTATCGCTAGATTAAGCGAAGCCACACGCGCATGCTGACGCTTGAGATAACTACGGTAGGTCCGTGAAGGAAGTGTGAGGTCAAGCTATAGCTTAAACCAACAAATTGTGAGCATGGAAGGGTTGCGAAAACCAGTGCGAAAACGGCCTGTCAGCAACTGACAGCTTCCCAGCAGCAGGAGTAACAGACAGTGCAGGGCTTTACCTGCATATTTGTGGCAGGCAGGTAGCAGGAGAATTGGCAGGAAGGCACATCATGAACTGGGTCAAGGTTTTCCCTGCCGAGTGGGCGACCCTGTATGTCTCCCTAGTCTTGCTCCCCCTCTGCGCGGGCGTGCGCCTAGTGACTCAGTCCCCCAGCCAGCATATATGTAGCCCCCCACCGCCTCTCCCCCGCACCCTACTCCCCCGGTCACCCCCCACCATCCAGTCGTCCCCCTCGTGTTTCCTGGAGCTCCCGTTTCTTCTCTATCTTTAATCCCAAGAAATTGCTTGCATCCTGCGGTTTCCTTGCTGGACAAACATGCCAGTTCTTGAACTGTATGCTGTCAGCTGTTATGTTGGTACCTTGGCAATACTGATGCATTGTGCTACGATTCATAGCCCCATTTTTGAAAGCATGATCTATTTATGGACGTGGGGCGCCTGGGCATGCATTTTGTCCTCTGGGCAGCGCATGCACCGGTATCACAGTACTACGAGAGGAGATACAGCACTTTTTTTGTTTGAGGAACTTCCGTACCTGCATGTAAATAATGATATCCCATACAGGAGACTCATCGAGCCTGCGTGTGTGTCACTTTTGGCATCAAGCAGCAGACTTCATTTTAGAGTCAATACACGTCCCGCATTCATACTGCAGCAGCGCTGGCAAAGATGTCCGACCTACACAGCAAGCAGGCTGCACAAATGTGAGTGCACCAGTCTTAAATAGTTTGGCAAAGAGATTTATCTCAGACGCGTAGGTCGGTGGATCGAGGAGGCCTCTCATTTTTGCCAGAGTGTGAACCACGGCGACCCTGGTACAGAACACAGTGTGTCTTCAATCTTAACCGACATGCCTCATTTCACGAGGGGGGTAGGTTGGATGGCGGTGGGTGCATGCCCATTGCCCCGGGTGCTTCTGCTTTTATGGCGGTCTCCACTCGTTTTTTTGTAGCGTGATGATAGCCATACATACGAGAGTTTCTTCAGCCGGCTAGGCGGTGCACTCGTCAGCACTCTTGGTGGTTTGGTGGCTTGATGCACAGGGCAGATGGAAGGTGCCTTTGAGGCGCTATTTGGCAAATGCCCCAGAACTGTTGGGCATATGAGGTTCCAGTTTTGTATAATGTTTTAAGAATATTCTGTCTCAAGAGCAACCTTTAGCAAGTCGACTCGCTGTCCAGGGTCCACCATTCAACGGTAAACCAATGATGAATTCGATGGGAACCAAATGTTCATGGCGTATGGCAAGTGGCCCAAGCTGTAGGGTGTGCTGTATCAGGCCCACCCTGCCATAGGCTGTGATGTAGCTGAATTGTAACATGTTCAGCTACATCACAGTCTATGGCTGGGCTGGTACAGTAAACCTTACAGCTTGGGCCACTTGCCCTAGGCGATGCAAGTTCGGTTCCCATCAGAAACCTGCATATCAGTTGTCGATAATGATGTGCAGATCTCGAAGTGTGAAACGGATTTCTGCTCATACTGAGTGAAATGGATTTGAACAAGTATGAACCAGGCTTGCTTATGACCCCTAGGTATGAATGAATGCTGCATGCATGCCCGTCTTGATCCCCAGGGCAACGCATGAATGCAGATGTGTACCACGCAGGCGGCAAAGGGCTATCATGATATCGTACCACACGAGGGACACCGGTCGCTATGGGAACGGCCTTGCTACCAAGCTGTACAAGGCGTTGGTGAAGGACGGCTGGTCCGTGTTCTTGGACGATGAGGTCCTACCGGTGCGGTTTGACATGAACCAATGGCAGTGTCCAGAGGTTTCCTGGTCAGAATGGGATTTTTGCAGTTAGAATCATCCGATTGCTTATTGAAGTGTCTGGTATTCTGTAGCAGAGTCTTTCATTGCTCAACTTGTATGCTTCCCACCCCTTAAACTGCAGGGTGCGGTTGATTGGGTCCAAGTCTCTCAAGAAGCCCTCAAGCAGTGCACGGTGTTCATTGCCATCTGCTCCGACCACTACGGTGCCTCCAAGTACAAGCAGGCGGAGGTCTCACTGGCGCACATGAGGGGCAAGGTGGGGACAAACAGGTTTAGTCTACGAGTAGGAATATGATGCACCCTGATGATGGAGTGCAAACATAAGAGCCGGCAGTGGCTATTTCACATGAGATGTGATACCGTATACCTCAGATTAAAAAAACAGATTTTTTTGAATCTAGGTTTGCTATATATGGTAAGGAGAAGAGCACGTCTCTATAACACAGCATAAGATACCGCTGTCGTTCATCCTGTCAGGAAAGTCTCCTGCCCTTAAAGCTATCCGGGCTGTCATAAAGCCAATTGATCTTCACACATATGGCACCCAGTTGAGCTCACTGTTCCTCTTCAATTGGGACTCGTATCAATGCTCCCATATTCTGCATTCAAAGTGTCAGCTAGATCCCTCAATCTATGCTTCAGTAAGGTGGATAGATTACGTTGGGAGCCTTGCCGTTCACGAAGTGGGCGGCATACACCTGCCGTTCATACTACCCAGTAGGCGAGCCCCATGGATGTAGGCAGTACCCCAGCAGATCTCCATGGATGCCAGTGTATGACAGCAGCGCCTCTTGCTCTGTTGTTGTTACAAAGTCCTTTGTCTGCTTTGCCCTTGTAGATATTAATCCCGGTGTTTCACAGCGGCTTGTATCCTCCCAAGCACCTGGAGCCCATGATGCTGTCCCTTCACTTCATTCCCAAGAGCGGGGTGTGCCGAGAAATGGATCCATGGTTTGATGAGGTAAGCAGGCCTTGATTTACCGGTAGTGTGTTGTGACGATGCATAGGTTGACTTCAGCTGACTGTTCCTCAGTGTTTATTTGTTTCGGCTCCAAGTCCACAGTCCGTCGCCACCAAAGCTCATCGACTGTGACCAAGCCTTGATGGGCCTTTGGGCATGACCCCATCGGCATAACTGGTTGCGGATGGATGGGGCTTAAAGCAGAAGGCCTGGAGGTAGCTGAAGTGTAGTCGAGTCATGGGGAACTTGTGATTCCTGAGGGTTGCAGTGAAGCACTGCTGGGAGGGGGCTTTCAAATTTGGGACAAAGCTTTGTATGAACTGTGTGGGTTGTGAGCCTGTCTGAGCCATGGGTGATAATTTGCCAATGCTTCGAGTAGTGTGAGGGTGGGTAGGTTTCTATGTTGACTCATTTATAGGCCATGGGTCCTATCCCTCTTACTTCATGGACCTTAATGCCTCGGTCCCGAATTCCTGAGCCCTGGTCCTCAGATCCTACGCCCTGGGCCCTAAACCATAAATCCTGGACCCTAATCCCTGGCTCAAATCCCTGGCCCTTCCTCCTGGGCCAAGTCCTTAACGCCTGGACCCTAATCCCTGGACCTCATTCATGTACCCTAATTGCCTGGCCTTTATCCCTGACCCTCATCCCTGTACCCTATTACCTAAGCCGTAACCTTTCAAGGTAGCACAATCCGGATACGCTTCTGCTCCGGTCCGCTCCGGTCCGCTTCAATACGGCGGGTTAGGAGTATCAGTACTTTGCAGTCAAAAACTAGTTTTAGGCACATACAGGCATACATACTGGCATACAGAGATATGCAGATGGTTGCAGGCCAGCGACCAGCCCCATGCATGCCCAGACGCCCCCCCCCCCCCCCCCCAATGGCCCCCAAGTATCCATGCATCATGCATGCATGCATAATTGTTAGGACCATGCAAAATGCTATGGCAAAACAGCCAATGATTGATTCAGTCCCCAACTCTTGACCTGTTTAAACAGTAACAGCCCCAGTCGTCAGTTTCCATGCATAACTAAATGTCCCCTCCCATTACCGTAGAACGTCTTTGACTCCGCTCGTAATTAAATAATTATTGGGGTGGGCGGACATAGCTGCGCGCTAATATTAATTCAAAATTTGCCGCTGCGCGGAGCGTCTGTCAGGTGCCCAAACAAGTATTTTGGGGGTGCGCGGTATGAATTAAAAACAGCACTTTTTACAAAAAAACGGCGCGCTAGCGCGCGACTGTTTGATTCGACATCCGTCCAGTCGTCCTTGTCAGGTCTGCTCAAATAGCCATGCACAGCAACACTACTGATGACTCAGATGAGCACTACTGGCTGGAAGTGCTGAACATTGTCAGGATTCGAACCGCAGACCTCAGGGTGGACTGCCAAGTTCCGTAGTACCACTGAGCCCCCCGGGCACCAATAGCCACACGTTTCCTGAGGCCAGGAATCGTCGGAGGAAAGGGAAGGAGGCTACGGTATGCGGGGTCCTGCTAGCTTCAAGCGAAGTTGTAACAGAGTTTGACAGTACTGGCTGAAAGTGCTGCGCGGAGTGAAATTTAAATTATTTCCAGTGATGCGCGATGTTAAATTAAATTTCCAGCTGCGCGACGTTAAATTTAATTAAAATTTCGTCGCTGCGCGACCGTTTTAAATTCTTTTTGGGGTGCGCGGCCGGAAAAAAATTATTTTTTTGGGTGCGCGGAGTCTAAGGCGTTTTACGGTAGTGTCTACTTCAAATCTGCAACCTCGCCTGATAGTACTGGTATGCCGAATTTGGCTCAGGGTTCCCCGAGTGAAAGCCGGATTCTCCTAGTTCGTGAAGTGCTGATCCATCGGACGAATAGAGCATGTAGTTTGGCTATAATGTCGGATACCCATGGGTTAAACTGGCGTCCAAGAAATTGCGGGCAGCCAAGCAAGCGGGCGGTCCGAAGCATGACTGGAGACGAGAGCGCTACCGATTATGTATTTCTACCCGATTGCTCATCCTTCGAGGTCTTGGCTGATGTTCTCGCACGAGCTTTGTCCTGATGCGACACCAACAGTTGGCGTAAGGCAGCCCTGCCATCCGACCATCCCACGGAGTCGGACGAGCACACCTTCATATCTTTTCCTGTCACTTGCAGTGGGCTTTTTCATACCGGAGCCAGATAAATCTAGCTTGCGTTACTTCATTGCAACGCCATCGCGTATTGGAAGACAAGTTAGAGGGGTCAGTGGGTTTGGGCGTCTTCCCGAGGTTAACAACGAATCTGTCTAGAACGACAGCGATGTCCTCAGTTGTATCGGGCATGTTATGAATGCATACTATCGCGGGGTTGTTATTAACGCTGCCCTCTAAGGCGTCTAAGCCGCACGTGTGCAGGGGATGCATGGCCCGCTCCGAAGGGCTGCAAAATAAATGCGTGCATGGTGAGCCGGATTGGAGCAGTATTGCCGTATCCGGAGCGGAGCAGCGATCTCGGGATACGAAACAGGTTTTGCTGTATTGTGCTACCTCGTAACCCTGGACCCTCATCCCAAAATCTCATCACTAAGGCCTTACCCCCAATCCTCCCAGGACCTTTATCCCTGAACCTCATCCCTGTACCCTAATACCTGGGCCGTAACCCTTTACCCTCACCCCTAAATCTCATCACTAAGGCCTTACCCCCAATCCTCCCAGGACCTTCATCCCTGAACCCTGATCCCTGCCCTATTTAATGTGAACCCTGCCTTATTTCTCCTCATCACTTATGCAGATGTTGTCAGAGCTGAAGGCCTTGTTGACAAACCGCAACCTACAGCCGCAAGCTCCTGCGCAACCTGATGTGCATAATCCTGTGCTGCCTCATGCACAACCTACCACCGCGATCTCCAGCCGCGACCTCCATCTGCTATTCGGCGACTTTGACCTGCAAGAGCAGCTGGCCAGCGGGCCATCAAGGACTGAGGTCAGACTAAGTAGAGTGTGGTAGATACCAATCGATAGGAGATGGGTGTTGCAACTGTTGTTGTTGATACAAAGTTGACGAAACCACCCACAGCCTTTTGCGAGAGGGCCAGGCAGAGCGAACCTGGGCGAAACCAGAAACGTGGAAAGCGACAGGCACCACAGACCAACACAAAAACACCAGCCACATAAACAACTGTCTTGCCATAGAAGTATGACAGTGTATTACGGAGTCAAAGTACATAAGTAAGAGATATTGCATCCTAATTGGAGGGATCAGGCAAGCTATACAAGGGTTTGTACTATGGTAGCACGGGAGGAAGCTGCCAAGCAACCAATGGGGGGGAGGGGGTCATGTTGGCTAATGGAGGCACATGATGACATGACAGTTGCAAGGTAGCACGTTATGGTCTTTGGGGCCATCATATCATATCATATCAGCAATATGATTTGATATAGTCAAATATGATATGATATGGTAACTTCTCCATGCATGGGCATGGGTATGGTGAATTGGTCATGCGTTGGGAATAGGGCTCTTCTGCCATGCCGACCGTTCTACACCAGAATAGGCCTAGTTGTTTCAAGATGTTGCGACACATAATGCATTTACCATGGAAAATGTGGATGGATGGACGCATGGTGACCCTTCGGCCGTAGGGGTCAGTGGGAGCGCTCGCATGCTGCATGCTGCCATGTCAGTATGTATGTGAATGGGGTCAAGAGTAATGCACATGCCCAATGCATGGGCTTGTCCTTTGTCAATTCTGCAGTTTTTAGGCTAAAATCGTTTTTGGCTGCAAGATACGACATGGTCAAAACACCATATCATATCATATCCATATCGTGCTACCTTGGACAGTTGCGCATGCTGCCATTCAGAGCATATGATCGACCCCTCAGGGAATCTCAACGTGTCATGTGCTTGCTGGGCGACACTGATACCGTATTCGCAAGTCATGCTTCTAGACATGTGCATCAGAGTACGTCCATTCAGGCTGATCGATTATCTAGACTTATGCATATCTATTTCTGAGCGTTGCGCACATTTGATTGCCCATCAGGTCTTAACACTCGACCTTGCCAATGTAAACCAGGTAACGAGAGAGGCATCCTCTGCAATTGAAACAATGGTGGCCAAGCTGTTCTCGCCTACAGTGTCGGAGCAAGAGCATGCAGCTGAGAGGCTGGCTTACCTCGCAGCCATTGTGGATCAAGATCGTATCAAGATCGCTGCTACCCCCGGAGCTATCACCCAGCTGGTCATCTTGCTGAGCTCAAGGTCATTAGGAGTGCAAGAACAGGCAGTAGTGGCGCTTTGTAATCTCGCAGCTAATGAGGACAACAAGGTCAAGATCGCAGCTGCTCCTGGTGCCATTGCCCAGCTGGTCGTCTTTCTGAGCTCAAGGTCAGTGGGATTGCAAGAATATGCAGCAGGAGCGCTGTGTGCTCTTGCACTCAATCACGAGAACAAGGTTAAGATCGCCGCTCATAATGGTGCCATCGCCCAGCTGGCCGTCCTGCTGAGCTCGAGATCAGTGAGGGTGCAAGACCAGGCAGCGGGGGCGCTGGGCAACCTTGCAGTCAATACAGAGAACCAGGTCAAGATCGCTGCTGCTCCTGGTGCCATCGCCCAGCTGGTCATCTTATTGAGGTCAAGCTCTTTGGATGTGCAGAAGCAGGCAGTGGGGGTGTTGTTTAATCTTTCCAGCAACGAGGAGAACAGGATCAAGATCGCCGCTGCTCCTCGCGCCATCGCCCAACTGGCCATCTTGCTGAGCTCAAGGTCGCTGGGGATGCAGAAGCAGGCATTGGGGGTCCTTGGTAATCTTGCAGCCAATGATGACAACAAGGTCAAGATCGCAGCTGCTCCTAATGCCATCGCCCAGCTGGTCGCGTTGCTGAGCTCAAGCTCAGTGGGAGTGCAGGCGCTTGCAGCAGGAATGTTGTACAATCTTGCAGCCGTTGAGGAGAACAGAGTCACGATTGCCGCTCATCCTAGTGCCATCGCCAAACTGATTGACATGCTTAGCTCAAGGTCAGTGGGGGTGCAGGAGCGGGCAGCGTCAGCACTTAGTAAACTTGCAGTCAATACGGAGAACGAGATCAACATCGCCGCTGCTCCTGGGGCCATCGCCCAGTTGGTCGTCTTGTTAAGCTCAAACTCTGTGGGTGTGCAGGAGCGGGCAGCGGGGGCGTTACGTAATATTTCAAGCTTGGTGGAGAACAAGGTCACGATCGCTGCTGCTGAAGGTGCTGTCGCCCAGCTGGTCGTCTTGCTGAGCTCAACCTCAATGGGAGTATTGGAGCAAGCGGTGATGGCGCTTGGTAATCTTTCAAGCAATGAGGAGAACAAGGTCAAGATCGCCGCTGCTCCTGGTGCCATAGCCCAACTGGCCGTCTTGCTCAGCTCAAGCTCTTTGGGTGTGCAAGAGGGGGCAGTGAGGGTGCTTCGTAATCTTTCAAGCAATGAGCTGAACATGGTTAAGATAGCCGATGCTCCTCGTGCCATCGCCCAACTGGTTGTCTTGCTGAGCTCAAGCTCAGTGTGGGTGCAGGAGCAGGCAGCAGCGGCATTTTGTAATCTTGCATTCAATATGGAGAACAGGGTCAAGATCCTTGTTGCTCCTGGTGCTGTTGCCCAGCTGACAATCTTGTTGAGCTCACGCTCGGTGGGGGTGCAAATGCAAGCAGCAAGGGCATTGTTGAAACTTGCAGAAGTTTCCGTAGTTGGGGACTCATGCGCCCCGGAGTGAGTAGGGCGATTCCAAATTATATCAGAAGCTGATACAGATCTCTTCAGTCTGACCAAGTGTTGATTTCCAATGACGTCATACCTCTGAGCTGATCTAGTGTTAATTTGTTCATTGTTGAAACTCACATGGCAAGATGCCTGTGAAAGGCCGAAGTTATGGACCTCAAGGCCTCACACATTTTGACACATCTTGAAGGTGCAATAACTGGTCAAGCTGTGTCTTGCTGTTTGGTAGTGGCCATTCTGCTCAGTCTATATACGTTATTATATATTCCTCCTGGCACTTTGTCCCTGAAGTCTCTAGCTATGCTCCGAACGTTTCTTGATTTTGATCGGATCAGCCGTATAATAGCCTTCCTTGATGACAAGGATGTGTACGCCGGTAGCACTGAAAAAGTGAAATCAGTGGTGCGATAAAAATAATATAATCTATTTGCTTTATTTATAATGAACACATGAATTGCAAGAAGTCAACAAATTTTCAGGAGGATTACAAAACAGTTTTAAATTGTGAACAAGCGGTGATTCATTTTTAGACACCCAGCATCACGAACCAGTGCGTTTGATGGCAGATGTTGGCCTGCTACTCCTGCGACAGCAATTACTCAGCTAGCTTACTTGCCTGAGTGGGCGAACCCTCATCAATACATGTCATCGTCTCAACCAAATATCTACAAGAGTGATCAAGTGCCGTCTGCCTGACCGGCAGAGTGCGTGCAACCATTTGCACAGTTGGTAGCTACATAACCTAGTCAGCCCCTCATATCAGGGGTATTCATAACCATGGCAGACACGCATTCGTGCTGCCAGCAGTGACATGGTTTCCCGCCGTGCTCCCAATAAAAGGAGTCCAATGATGGACTTCCTGAAACACTGAACCTGCTGGCAGCACCACCGATGCGTAGTGCCCAGGCAATGCCTGGCTGCTGCTGCCTGGTTTGGGGCCTGCCAGTAACACCTGTTGCGCTCTTCACCGCATGGCTGCCTCTGTTGACAAGGCAGCTGATTGGCACTACTACCTAAGAATCTTGGGGCTTCCCGCATGCCGGCTGGTGGGGAGCACTGCAGATGAAAAATAAACAAATAATGAGCCTTGAAGCGCACACTGAAGAAACCACCCATTTCGCCGTAGCAGTGGGTAGGTTACCCTTGCAGATGAACACGCTGCCCAGCTTAGGGTCTCATGACGGATGGACGCATATCCAGGCTAGGCAGCTTGTTTTCAGGGCTGGCTGGCTGCTACCCTAAGGCTGCTTGGCATGCCGGAAAGCGACGGTGACGTCAGCGTCTGTCACGGTGCGCTGGAACAGCTTTTGAAACAAGAATCCGACCAGGGCCTTGAAGAAGCCCAGCTGATTGTGGAATGTGGAGCAACGGTCAGTAGCGTATCTTGAAGGGTGCGCCAAACCTCATATGGGGGCCGCCAGGCAGCCATCACTGGGACCATTGAGACCCAACATGGACCTGAGCAGGAAGCCTGATGAGCAGTAGCGAGGCCTGGTTGCACCAGGCTTCCTCGGCCGTGATCTAGCAGGATTGTAGCTGAGGCACGCTAAAATAAACAATGGGGGCAAGTGGGGGATTAAAATGCAAAAAGTGAGGCGTTATTTGTGGAATCAAGCGTAAATGAAGGCATACCAGTAAGGTGACCAGAACAGATTAAATGCATAGATCTATAAATGTTTTATTTCCGCCGGAACAACAGGCTTCTGTGATGAAAGAGCGCCAGCAATTTGTGTAGAATACCGGTAACCCCAGACTCATGAAGCCTAGACGTGCATAGCTATCACCTCCCTGACCCCTGGCATGATAGAAGAGGAATGATCCAGATTATACCTTATGACTTCAACAGTCCTGAGGGACTCCATCTTGGATTCCAGGATGTACCGTATCTAACGAGGTGTACCAGTAAATGTAACAGCACCTATAAAACAGCTGTTACAAACTGTAAAACAGCTGTAACCCTGGATGAACCCACTTCCACATCCCTCTGCCTCATCATATGCGTCAGCTCATCAACCTGACCCCTGACATCAAATGTAAAAGCTCCTACCTGAATACCACCTGGTATGGCTACGGGTGTCTCTGGTCTCACCGTTAGCTGCGTCAGCTTTGGTTCCGTCGTCTCCATCAGGCACTCTGCCAGCCTTGGGTTGGTCTCCTTCAGGTTCCAGCAGCTGTGCCAACAGAGCGGCCAGCACTCGACAGACAGCACGGCAAACTAGGCGGGAATTTTCTGGAAAGTTGGGAGCGGGATGGGGGAGTGAGCAGGGATCAGGCATTATGTGACAGAGTGGAGGTGGTTTGAGCAACAGGGAGCGGGCATGGGACAGGGTGGATGTGGGGTCGCAAGCGGCATATCAGTCCCCGGATGTCTGTTGTGCAGATGAGTAGAAAAAGGAAATGGGCCAGAGAAGATAGAACGCCCACCTTCCGATCAAGAGAGACAACACTCAGCAGTTTCATGTGCACCAGATCACCATTGGGGGGCTAACGGGCGGCCACCACTGGACCAATTGAGACCAAACCTTGACTGACCTATGGTTTAAGCAATTTAGCGTGCTTGAACAAGCCATGTCGGACGTAGGCCGGATTTTAGCTGAATTCTAGCAGAATTACCGTAAATATACAGGAACGTGCAGGCATCATAGCATGGCTTGATTGACAGCACTACCGACACGCACACTTGGCTGCTCCATGGGGCTGTCGGGAAAAGCGCCCGGAATAGCATCGACAGGGCAGTTTCGGAGCAGCCGCTGCAGCGGGAGCAGCAAGGGAAGCTGGGGAGCAGCAGCAGGAATGGATGAGGCAGCAGTGGACTGAAGCAGAGGCGGCACTCCCGAGTGACCTGCAGGCATATGATTTCCAGCACACGTTGTCAGAGCGGTGGTGTTGCTTGAGCACGGTAGCAGAGGAGCACATGTGGCAGTGCAGGAGGTGGGGCGAATACGGAGATCAATCCGGATCCAGAAGGGAACAAACTCGGTTAAATTAACTCCAGTAGGTTAGGCTGCAGCCTGCAGGAACATGGCATGGGGCATAACAGGTAGGCTGAAAGCTAGTGCCTAGGGGCATGCCAGTTTGAATCCCGCAAGAGGAGGGGAGAGGCATGATTGGCATTGCGGATATCAGGAAAGGTGGCAAACCAGGGAATTTTGACATACCCGCAGCATGCATGCGCACCTGCAGGGCATGCTATGATTTTGGTACCCCTGGTGTTACTGTGATGTGATTCTTTCGCCACTTTTGCAACATGCGCTGTGCGCTGCTTTGCTGCCGATCCGCCTGTTTTGCAACATCCTCTGCATGCTGATTTTCCCTGTCTAGCTAGTAGCTAGGAAGCCCATAATTTCAAGAAAGGCCGTGAGCAGTTTGGCTATCGGCCGATGCCATTCTCATTTCGCCTACTCAGCGGACATGGGGTACTTTTTACTTCTTACAATCGCACTGTGTACACCCTGAGTCTGCGCGGGAGCACATCCAGATTCAAAACCACTATACGCCCCGTGAGCACTTAGAAGGGCATCAAAAAGAGCAATCATCTGTCAGTGAACGACACACGCTGACACCGACAGCATCCCATCACATGCTCTGACGCTAAACAAAAGTTGTGCGATTTAAGAAGAGAGACTTCTAATACGCTATCTAGGATAACGCTAGAAGATGAAGCTGTTGAGCGGAGGCGACCACGACAAGTAGCTTATGACAGCCTCCATCCGTGGATCTTCATTCCAGACAGTTCTCACTAAATTGAGCAAGGCCGCACGCACACGCTGATGCACGAGAGAATAACGGTTCAGAACTGGCGTGACAGAAGCATGAGTTCAAGATAGCTTAACCAAACAATGGTGAGCACGAAAGGGTTGCGACAAGTAATCAGAGGTGCTGCTGCACAGCACAAAAACGGCAGAGCTGTCGGGTATGTGACTTTTCACAGGGCAGGCGCAGGGGCGGATGGGGTCATCACCTGGACCCCATGCAAACCCCCTCGCCATGTTGAAGGATTCAAAATATTTGTCACAACTCTATCGCTGGCTAAGTGCGTGCTTTAAATGATGAGTTTCGAATTACGCATAGAGAAGCGAAGCTGCAGCTGTCGGCCTGTCGCGTGACACCAGGGGACAGCGTGACGACACCTTACGTGACATCCAGCCTTGGTAGCTGAGTTTCTCATTTCTGCACCTCGGCCTTTGAGGTCTGACAGGAATAACCTTAATAAATACAGACGGTTGCTTTGCGCTGTAGCGCATAAAGTTTCAGGGACGTTCCAGAAACATCGGGCACGGACGGACGGACGGAGACGGGGTGACTCTGGGGGCTTCGCCCCCGCGACCTTCGGGCGCCCGGGGGGGCTCTGCCGAAAAACAGGGCGAAAAACTGCCCTACCAGCAGGAGTACCGGACAGTGCAGAGACAGTGTTGAGCTGGTGCATATTTGTGGCAGGCATGCAGGCAGGAGAATTGACTGCAGGGCACATCATGAACTGGATGAAAGGTTTCCCTGCCGAGTGGGCGACGACCCTGTATGTCTCCCCAGTCTTGCTCCCCCTCTGCCGAGGCGAGCGCCCAGTCCCCCAGCAGCTAGAATCTATCGAGCCCCCAACCGCCTCCCCCACGGACCCACCTGCCTCTTCCGCCCCACCCACCCCACCCGCCCCACGCCCCACCCTGCCCCAGTCAGTCCCCCCCCCTCCGTTCCCCCCCTCCCCCCCGCTCCCGGCCCCCTGCCTCCCCCCCAGCCCCCACTGCCCCCCGAAGCCAACTCCCCGGTCAACCTCCCCATCCGGTCGTCCCCCTCTTAATCCTGGACCTGCCGTTTCTTCTCTATACTAATTTCTTATCACTTGCTTCCTTCCTCCGTTTTTCTTGCCTGACACATAAACAAGCCGGTTCATGAACTGAATGTTGCCAGCTGTCATGTATGTAGTGCACCTTGGCAATATTGATGCATGGTGCCCTGATTCATAGCCCTGTTGTTCAAAGCATGATCATGGACGTAGGGAGACTGAACATGTGTTTTTCCTCTGGGCAGCTAGCGTATGAGAGGTGACGCAGCACCATCTTTTTGTCTGAACTCTGAAGGACTTCCATGCCTGCATGTGAATAATTATGCCCTGCAGGAGGCTGATTGAGCGTGCGTGCCATGTGAGTAACTTGTGACATCAAGCAACGGATTCCATTCTGGACTCAGCGCACGGCCCACTGTCATACAGCAGCTGCGCAGGCAGAAATATGCCCCACCCGCACAGCAAACAGGCTGCAAAATTGTGATTAAATCAGTCGGAAGTAGGTTAGCAACAAAATACGCTTTACAGGTGTGGATCAGGGTCCCTGGTGTGGAACTTGGAGGCCTTTAGTTTTGCCAGAGAGTAAAACATAGCTACCATCGTACACAGCGTGTCCTCAATCTTAACCGACATGCCTCTTTACATGTGGGGGCCGGTTTGGATGGCGGGGGCTGCTGCTTTGATGGCAGGCGCCATCTACTGACGTTTTTTGTAGCGTATTATAGCCAAAGTGGGTGAAGGTGCCTTTCAGGCGCTTAATTCTGCTACTGCCCATATTGTTGGGCATATGAGGTTCCTGTGTTTTATTTTAGAGCACAACATATCACCTCCGGCAAGCCTCTGTTCAGCTACCCTTGGGTCGATGGAAACGGTACCTTG
This sequence comes from Limnomonas spitsbergensis, assembly GCA_037349105.1. Taxonomy (NCBI): domain Eukaryota; kingdom Viridiplantae; phylum Chlorophyta; class Chlorophyceae; order Chlamydomonadales; genus Limnomonas; species Limnomonas spitsbergensis. The sequence continues at coordinate 3,054,877 of JAYJMM010000113.1, forward strand.
ATGGCAAGTGGCAAGTGGCCCAAGCCCCAAGCTGCAGGGTTTTCTTTACCAGGCCCACCCAGCCATAGGCTGAGATGTAGCTGACAGGTAGCTGAATCACAGCAGTAGTCAACAATTAAAATGTTTGCGGCTCCTTTCAGAAACATGCACATCAGTCAACCACAATGATGTGCAGATCTCTAAGCATCAAAAAGAAGTATGCAGCTCATACTGAGTGAAGTGGATTTGAACAAGTATGAACCTGGCTTGCTTATGACCCCTAGGTATGAATGAATGCAGAATGCATGCCCGTATGGCTCCCCCGGAATACGCATGAATGCTGATGTGTACCATGCAGGCGGCAATGGGACATCATGATATCGTACCACACAAGAGACACCGGTCGCTGTGGGGACGACCTTGCTACCAAGCTGTACAAGGCATTGGTAAAGGACGGCTGGTCTGTGTTCTTGGACGATGAGGTCCTACCGGTGCGGTTTGACATGAAGCATGGAAGTATCCAGAGGTTTCAGTGAGCATCCAGTTGGCAAATGCTTGTCCAATCAGGGATTTTATTTCTAATTAAGCGACTGCTTATTGAAGTTTCCGGTATACCGTACTGTACCAGTATCTTTCATTGTTGAACTTGTATGTTTCCCCCCCCTGATACTGCAGGGTGCGGTTGACGGACTGGGTCCAAGTCTCTCAAGAGGCCCTCAAGCAGTGCACGGTGTTCATTGCCATATCTTTGGACCATTATGGTGCCTCCCAGTACAAACAGGCGGAGTTCTCCCTGGCGCACGTGAGGGGCAAGGTGGGGACGACCAGGTTCAGGCAATGTGTGGAAAGATCAATGACGCGCTCTGATGACTGAGTGTCAATTTAAGAGTCGGCAGCAGCTATCTCAGCATGAGATGTGAGATCCAGTTTTGTCTTGAATCTAGCTTTGCTCGATATGGTTAAGTACCACGATTCTATTACACTGCATGAGATACCGCTGTCGTTCATCATGACAGGAAGACCTTCTTTCTTGAAAAAATAGCTGGGCTGTTATAGAAGCCAATTGATCTTTCAGACATATATGGCACCCAGTTGATCTCACTGTTCCTTCAATCGTTATTTGTGTCAATGCTCCCATATTCTGCATTCTAAGTGTCAGCTAGGTCCTTCAATCTACTTATGCTTCAGCAAGGTGGATAGATTATGTAAATCGCCTTCCGTTTATCCCCTGGAACAGAATCCCCTGACTCTAATCTCTGAACCCTTATCCCTTCAATATTAACTCTGCCTTCTTTATATTCATCCCTAATACAGATGATATCAGAGCTGAAGATCTTATTGAAGAACCGCAACCTACAAACGCAAACTCATGTGCTGCCTCATGCACAATCTCCCACCGCGATCTCGAGCCGCAACCTCCATCTGCCACTCGGTGAAATGAACTTGTCAGATGAGATGGCCAGCAGGCCATCAAGAACAAAGGTCAGGCAACGTAGAGTGTGGCAGTACTGGCAGATGCCAATCTATGGGAGTAGGATGTAGCCACTGTCTTTGCATAGGAGTATCAGAATGTCTCACTGATTCAAACTACAGAAGAGATACTGCTCCCTAATTGACCCTAGACCTGAAAGACAAACCGACCCACAAACCTGATTGGATGCAACAGACTGGCAGTTCAGGGGCTTGTTTTACATTAGTACGGCAGGAAGCTGCCATCCAAGTGGCGGACGTCGGTAACATGGGGCCGCTTGAAATCCGCTTGAATGGGAGAAAATCCTGCTTGAAACAGGGTCTTGAATCAAACCGGAGATCAAGCGGGCTATCGCTTGAATCAAGCCACTGAAACCAGCGTTTGATTCAAGCCGAAATGAAGCGGGTATCAAGCGGATTTAATCAAGCCAAAATCAAGAGAGAATCAACCGCATTGAATCAAGCCGGAATCAAGAGAGAATCCAGCGCCTTGAATCAAGCCGGAATCAAGAGAGAATCCAACGTGTTGAATCAAGCCGGAATCAAGGGGGAATCAAGCCCATCGATTGAATTAGGCGCTTTGAATCAAACCGGAGATCAAGCGGGCTATCGCTTGAATCAAGCCATACGAAACAACACTTATCATTCAAGCCGGAATCAATCACGTACAGTCATGACAACATCAGCAAATTAAATCGAAGCCGGAATCAAGCGTTATTACACAAACCAACGTGTTTGAATCAGTCGTCCTACCCGTGGCCACATGCACTCAACCTATGCCACCCGCATTAAACGCTAGCGCAACCCTCGGCCTATAACCCAATACCAAGGGCCAACAACCCAACATCATTGTTCACCTCCAAAACGACAATCATTCACAACAAGAGCTCCCAAGTCACAAGACCCCAATGTTCACAAGTGTTCATAACATGGAACATTCTAGTGGCTGACAGCGGCCAACTACACAAAGGCGCTAACAGTTCTTTCCATACACACGAATTATCATGGTGGCCCATCCGTATGTTTCACCGACAGCCTGCTGCACAATCGCGATCTCCTCCACAATCCACTTCGCATGGCTGACTCCCTGGTTCCCAGCCTTGTTTTGCATCCTGTTCTTGACCTGAATAAAAAAAAGATTAGGAATGTCTTATGACCATCTGAATACAGATTTTTGTTAAGAACTGTTACGATATGATGTAAGAGTGTTTCTTGAATTGCTATGTAAAGAATAATCTTACCTTGAAACTGAAGAACGCTACTTGCTCCATAGCAACTGTCACATTGCTGACAGCGTGCCGGGTCTGAGCGTTTATGCTGGATGCGTTTGACGGCTCAAGGGCCCGGGCGATGCCCGCCAGAAAGGTATGTTGGTCAAAGGGGCCACCGTTGGGGAGGGCCCTGGTATCAAACAAAGGGAGGCGTGAAATAAGCAAAAAATCACAGCAAAAAATCAAAATGCCATTGGATGATGTGAAGTGAAGCTGTAATTTGCTGGCAGTAGGCTCAACTCAGTGAAGCATGTTAAATCAAAGTGACACACCAGTACAGATCGTTAACCAGCATCCCATCAGCCCATGCCCTGAAAGCATCCACCTCAGCCTTGCTGGCGCTCTTTCCCAAGGGTTTGCAGAAAGCCTCCCGGAAATGCGAATTGGTGTGCAAACATGGACGCACCTTCAAACATCATCCACCATGATCCCATGCAGGTGTCCTCCCGTCCCGCAGATACTGTAAATGACAAAACACTCAACTGTCTGTGAAGAAGAAGAGGGGATACGTGCAGATTTAACTTGGTATGTGTTTGGTTGATGGTGTTCTCGCGTGATGACCAAGGCCCATGCGACAAAACCCTTGCATGTGCTCGCAATAGATGGCCTTACCTGGGCCCTGCTGCCTGAGAGACAGCATACTTAATGATGAACCAGAATTCGCAAGGAAATATTTGATGGCCTTTGGCTGATTTCCCTGCAGCATCAGAAGTTGGTCATTCGAGGTAGCAGGCAGCCATGTAGTAGTAGTCAGGCTCAGTCAAATTTCGCAGTGCGGGGGCAGACCATCTGACATGTTTAGCATTTCTACAAGTCGCGGACATCCTACCTTTCATCGTTAACGTGTCCTCTGTCGCATCTCCACCGTCAGTTTGAAGTGAGGTTCACGCCAGATCTGAGACAGAGAACGCATTCGCCAGGTTTGCTTCCCCGTCAGCTTCAATGCACCCATATTCCACCTAGAAATCAGGAATCAATGTGAAGTCAGGCAGCATGAGGACGAGAGAACTATGACGAGTTTCCTACCGTTGCTCCCGGATCTTAAGCTTTTTGGCACATCCCGCTCCTGGCAGCTTATGCATGCCTAAACCTTGCGATATTATATCCAGTTGTCGTCAGGGATCATTTGAGACTGGTGAGGTCATGAGGGGCAGGCTCTGACGGCACAATTGGCTCCATACCTCGAGCCCACACATCGGTGCGGTACACAGTTTTTTCAACGAAAAAACATCGACAGCGTACAGTGAGGGGCTCACAGAGACGAGCATGTATATTGTTACCTTGCAAGCTTATACCACTGGCCGTTCGCCTGTTTTGGTTTTGTCACAGTCAGGTGTGAGGCCGGCCTAATGGAGAATGGATACGTCTGACGATTTCGTCATACCGGTACCCACACAAATTACACTGTGTGACCGTGACCAAACGACGAATTTAGCCTTATGGGTGCGGTTGGGTGTGGGGTGCTGTCATGCCCTACAAGCGCGGGCGAGGAACCCGGTGGGTGGACCCCTTAAAGTGAAAATGTGTTATGCACCGGTAACATACGCATTCAGTCGAAACTTTGAGCTAAATATGTAATCATCGATGCAAATGAGCTCTTTGATGACGCCTTAAAAGCTCAGAAATGGCTGAACCATCCAAGGATACCGAGGAGGAGGAGGACGACGAGGAGTATATTTGATAGCGCCCGGCACCTCTGCGGCGCCCTAATGCCGATGCCGGTCTTCGCGCGGGAATGGCCTTGAGAACAGCAAAAACACGTTTCAAGCAGGTTGTAATTCTTTGCCGGTACAATGCAGGCAGAGCAGTAGGTATCATATGCCATGAGAACAATGCATGCAGTAGATCCCCGCATGAAAGACAGAAACCCCGCATGCATGCATGACTTCCCCGCCAGCGCCCCACCCGCACGACAACACCATGCATGCACGCATAGCGTCATGCCGGCACGACAACAGTACAACACCCCGCATGCATGCAGTAGCGCCCTACCGGCACGACCGCACCATGCCGGCATGCATAGCCAACAACAAAGCGCCACGATGACATGACCCGCCCTGCCTCCTCGTAGAAGCGCACTAGCGCCCCGCTAGCACGACATCATCGTGCCTGCATGCAGTAGCTCCATATTGGCACGTCATAACCATGCATGCATGTAATGCATGCAGTAGCGCCCTGCCGGCACGCACGACAACACCTTGCCTGCCGGCATGACAACACCATGCGTGCATGCATAGCGCACTAGTGCTCCGCCCGCACGACAACAATCTGCTTGCATGCATAGAGCACTAGCGCCCCGACGGCACGACAACAGCCTGTTTGCATGCATAGCGCACTAGCGCCCCCCGCACGATAGCGCCTTGCTTGCATGCATAGCGCACTAGCGCTGCGCCGGCACGACAACACCCTACTTGCATGCATGGCACACTAGCGCACCGCCGGCACAACAACACCCTGCTTGCATGCATAGTGCACTGGCGTGCCGCCAGCACGACAACACCCTGCTTGCATGCATAGCGGACTAGCGCCCCTCCGATACGACAAAACCCTGTTGGCATGCATAGCGCACTAGCGCGCCGCCGGAACGACAACACCCTTTTTGCATGCATAGCGCACTGGTGGATGTATTTCCACAAAGCCTTAAGTAGCGGTACCAGCAACAACACCGCTAGTGACAGTGTTTGTACACAGCCTGAAGCAACGGTACCGGCAACAACACCGCTAGTGACAGTGTTTGGACACAGCTTGAAGCAACGGTACCGGCAACAACACCGCTAGTGCATGTGATTGCTAACAGCCTGAAGCAGCGGTACCAAAAACAAAACCGCTAGTGACAGTGATTGCACACAGCCTGAAGCAGCGGTACCGGAAACAACAACGCTAGTGACAGTGATTGCACACAGTCTGAAGCAGCGGTACCGGCAACAACAACGCTAGTGACAGTGATTGCACACAGCCAGAGTGGGAGGTTTGGGGAAAGAGAGGAAAGGGATCAAGGTCGCATCACTGTCGCTTATAGTGTTCAGCGCTCCCGCTCTATTCCTTCACTTCATGTCTAGGCTTGCTGCCCACTGGCATAAGCAAGTGTGCAGCATGCTGCAAGGGTATTGGCTGTTCAGCCCGATGAACATCAGCAAATTAAGAACTCATAGCCCGACCGCATCACCGCAGCTTATTGCGGTCAGCACTCCTGCTCTATTCCTGCACTTCCTGTCTAGGTTTGCTGCCCACTGGCCCTAGCAAGTGTGCAGCATGCTGCAGGGGTATTGGCTGTTCAGCCCGATAAACCTGAGTAAATTAAGAACCCATAGCCTGACCGCATCACCGCAGCTTTTTGCGGTAAGCACTCCCGCTCTAATCCTGCGCTTCATGTCTAGGCTTGCTGCCCACTGGCATAAGCAAGTGTGCAGCATGCTGCAGGGGTATTGGCTGTTCAGCCCGATTAACCTGAGTAAATTAAGAGCCCATTCCCCGACCGCATCACCGCAGCTTATTGCGGTCAGCGCTCCCGCTCTATTCCTTCACTTCCTGTCTAGGCTTGCTGCCCACTAGCATAAGTAAGTGTGCAACATGCTGCAGGGGTATGGCTGTTCAGCCCGATTAACCTGAGTAAATTAAGAGCCCATTCCCCGACCGCATCACCGCAGCTTATTGCGGTCAGCGCTCCCGCTCTATTCCTTCACTTCCTGTCTAGGCTTGCTGTCCACTGGCCCTAGCAAGTGTGCAGCATGCTGCAGATGTATTGGCTGTTCATCCCGATGAACCTGAGTAAATTAAGAACCTATAGCCCGACCGCATCACCGCAACTTATTGCGGTCAGCACTCTTGCTCTATTCCTGTGCTTCATGTCTAGGCTTGCTGCCCAATGGCCCTAGCAAGTATGCAGCATGCTGCAGGGGAAATGGTTGTTTAGCCCGATAAACATCAGTAAATTAAGAAACCATACCCCGACTGCATCACAGCAGCTTATTGCGGTCAGCGCCCCCGCTCTATTCCTTCAATTCCTGTCTAGGCTTGCTGCCCACTGGCCCTAGCTAGTGTGCATCATGCTACAGGGGTATTGGCTGTCCAGCCCGATAAACCTGAGTAAATTGAGAACCCACTGCCCGGTCGCATCACCGCAACTTATTGCGGTCAGCGCTCTCGCTCTATTCCTTCACTTCCTGTCTAGGCTTGCTGCCCACTGGCTCAGCAAGTGTGCATCATGTTGCAGGGGTATTGGCTGGTCAGCCCGATGAACATCAGTAAATTAAGAACCCATAGCCAGACCGCATCACCGCAGCTTATTGCGGTCAGCGCTCCCGCTCTATACCGGCACTTCATGTCTAGGCTTGCTGCCTACTCGCGTTAGCAAGTAAGCAACATGCTGCAGGGGTATTGGATGTTCAGCCCGATAAACCTGAGTAAATTTACAATCCACAGCCCGACTGCATCACCGCAGCTTATTACGGTCAGCGCTACCGCTCTATTCCTTACTTCGTGTGTAGGCTTGCTGCCTACTGGCCCTACCTACCGTTGTGTGCAGCATGCTGCGGGGGTATTGGCCGTTCATCCCGATGAACCTGAGGAAATTGAGAACCCATAGCCCGACCGCATCACCGCAGCTTATTGCGGTCAGCGCTCCCGCTCTATTCCTGCATTTCATGTCTAGGCTTGCTGCCGCTGGCCCTAGCTAGTTTACATGGGGCTGCAGGGGTATTGGCAGTTCAGCCCGATGTACCTTCGTAAATTAAGAACCCAAAGCCCGGGCGTATCACCGCAACTTGTTGGTACCGGCAGCTTGTCGGTACTGGCAGGTTCACCGCTAGTGACATTGATTGCACACAACCTGAAGTAGCGGTACCGGTTACACAGGTAATTACCCTAAGCCATAATGCAGACAAGCTCAAGCCACTGGCCACCAAGAGAGGACATCATATGAATGAACTGAAGCATGTGCGCAGTCAGCAGGGCACAGGAAATACGGGCGGTTGGGGTGCATGATGGTGAAGCGCAACTCCCACCAGCAGGGCACAGGAAATACGGGCGGTGGGGGTGCATGCTGGTGAAGCGCACCACCCTCCAGCAGGGCGCACGAAATACGGGCGGTTGCAGTGCATGTTGGTGAAGCGCAACACCCACCAGCAGGGCACAAGAAATAATGGCGGTTGGGGTGCATGATGGTGAAGCGACACATCCACCAGCAGGGCACAGGAAATACGAGCGGTTGCGGTGCATGCCGGTGAAGCGCACCACCCACCAGCAGGGCACAGGAACTACGGGCGGTTGCAATGCATGCTGGTGAAGCGCAACTCACACAAGCAGGGTAAGGAAATGCAGGTGGTTGCGGTGCATTCCGGTGAAGCGCACCACCCACCAGCAGGGTTCAGGAAATACGAGCATCTGGGGTGCATGCTGGTGAAGCGCAACTCCCACCAGCAGGGCACAAGAACTACGGGCGGTTGGGGTGCATGATGGTGAAGCGCACCACCCACCAGCAGGGTACAGGAAATACGGGCGGTTGGGGTGCATGCCGGTGAAGCGCAACACCCACCAGCAGGGCACAGCAAATACGGGCGGTTGGGGTGCATGCTGGTGAAGCGCAACACCCACCAGCAGGGCACAGGAACTACGGGCGGTTGGGGTGCATGATGGTGAAGCGCAACACCCACCAGCAGGGCACAGGAAATACGGGCGGTTGGGGTGCATGCTGGTGAAGCGCAACACCCACCAGCAGGGCACAGGAACTACGGGCGGTTGGGGTGCATGATGGTGAAGCGCAACACCCACCAGCAGGGCACAGCAAATACGGCAGGTGGGGGTGCATGCTGGTGAAGCGCAACACCCACCAGCAGGGCATAGGAAATTCAGGCCGTTGCGGTGCATGCCGGTGAAGCGTAACACCCACCAGCAGGGCACAGGAATGCAGGCGGTTGCGGTGCCTGCTGGTGAAGTGCATCTCCCACCAGCAGGGCACAGGAACGCAGGCGGTTGCGGTGCATGCCGGTGAAGTGCAACACCCACCGGTAGGGCACAGGAATGCGGGCGGTTGCGGTTCATTCCGGTGAAGCGCAACACCCACCAGCAGGGCACAGGAAATACATGCCGTTGCGGTGCATGCCGATGAAGCGGTGCACCCACTGGTTAAGCGATGCACCCACCGGCTGGGCACAGGAAATACATGCCGTTGCGGTGCATGCTGATGAAGCGGTGCACCCACCGATTAAGCGATGCACCCACCGGTAGGGCACAGGAAATATGGGCGGTTGCTGTGTACACCGTTGAAGGTTTTGGGTTGTTGTTTTGCACCATATGATGCGTTACCATCTTGAGCCGGTTTCTCTAGAAAAAGCGTAGCACCCACTTGCATGGCACTATCCATACGGGCAAGCGCTGTGCATGCGCATGAGGTGATCGGGCACTACACCTAGCGCCCCGCCCGATCGGGCACTACACCAGCGCCCCGCCCGATGCGCATGCGGGTAGGGCACTACACCTATCGGAGGGGCACGGTAATACGGGCGGGCGCTGTGCACAGTAAATAATACGGGCGGGCACATCAGGTGGGTGGGGCACTACACCAATCCGCAGGACGGCGAGGCATTTAGACGGCGTTGCCCATCGGGCGGGGCGCTGTGCATGCGCATGTTGTGATCGGGTGCTACGGATTCAAGTACCGGCAGGGCATTGTGCAAACAGGCCGGCGAGAGGAATACCATGAAGTGCTAGTGTACGTGCGGGGCGCTGCTCATGCTCGAGGGGAATGCGCATGCAAGAAGGGTGTTGTGCATGCGGGCGGGGCGCTGCGCTTGGGCGATGTGCATACGGTATGGGCAAGGCACAACACATGCCAGACATGCAAGCTGAAAAACGAGTCCCACAGTGCTGACTCCACCTGACACTGAGGGCTCTACTGCTGTATCCTTCTGCTGCTGCCTCCTCTACTCTTGACGCAGCTGCTGACATTCGCATAGGGCGGCCAAAATTATGAGCTACCGGACAACCCTTGCTTCTGCACACATGCTGGTAAGCTTCCGCTGCTGCAGCTTAGTGACCTTGTGTAGGCTACTTAGAGGCCTTGGGGAGCTTATCATAAAACTTCCAACGTACCGGGAGTCACTCAGTAGTCAGACCGGTTGTCACAGTGAGCTACTGAGCTCTCAAGCACCCCGCGCGCTCCACAACCTCCGTCAATGAGAGCTAGCCTTCCCAGTAATTTGAAGCCTAATCACAATAGAACAAATTTCGATCGTATTTAAAGCCTGCGAAGCGTAAGAAAGTCACGGCTGAAAGTTGTTATAAGTCGGTTGCCTACGGTACACGTTAGGCGACCTGCGATAGGCGCCTGTGTCAATCGCCGTCGACATTCACTACATATACCTCAGTAAAATTGGTAACTTGCAGTCTTTCCAGTCGATAGATGTCAATTCGACTTGTCAGTGGCCACGACTGTTTGCCGTTTGAAACGAGGTGCGTTCAAGCCTCTGTCTTCCAGTGGCTTGAAATAGGGGGCAAATCAAGCGCCCAAATCAAGCGTCTCCATGTTACCGACGGAGGGATGTACACAGCATAAGCACATGCTGAGTGTCCGTCAGGGCACATTGTTGTATTATTCATTAGTTGGATCTAACTAACAGAGTCATGCTCTTGCTGGACAATGCTGATATATAGTCGCAAGCCTTGCTTCTAGACTTATACGTCACAGTGCGTCCATTTAGGATTTTAGGCTGATACATTTCAAGGCAACCGTAATGCACATTTCTGAACGTGGCATGCGTGCATTTTGATTTCCCATGGGATCATAACACTTGAACATGCCAATGTGAACCAGGTATTGAGAAAGGCATCCTCGACAATCGAAACAATAATGGTGGCCAAGCTATTTTCACCTACAGTGTCGGAGCAAGTGCATGCAGCTGAGGGGCTGGCTTGCCTCTCAGCGAACGAGGATAACAGTATCAAGATCGCTGCTGCTCCGGGAGCCCTCTCCCAGCTGGTCGTCTTGCTGAGCTCAAGCTCTTTGGATGTCCAAGAAGAGGCAGTGAGAGCACTACGTATTCTTTCAGTGACTGTGGATAGCCGCATCAAAATCGCCGCTGTTCCTGGTGCCATCGCCCAACTGGTCATCTTGCTGACCTCTGTGAACGCGCAGGAGCATGTAGCGGTGGCTCTGCGTAATCTTGCAGTCTATGAGGACAACAGGGTCAAGATCGCGGCTGCTGGTGCTCTCGCCCATCTGGTCGTCTTTCTGAGCTCAAGCTCTCTGGATGTGCAGGCGCAGGCAGCGGGGGCGCTCTGCAATCTTGCAGCCAATAAGGAGAACAGGATCAACATTGCCGCTGCTCCTCGTATTCTGGCCCAGCTGGTCGTCTAACTGAGCTCCAGCTCAGAAGGAGTGCAGGAGCAGGTGGCGGGGGCGGGGTTGCTACGTAATCTTGCAGCCAGTGAGGAGAACAGGGTCAAGATCGCCGCTGCTCCTCGTGCTCTTGCCCAACTGTCGTCTTACTGAGATCAAGCTCGGTAGGGGTGCAAGAGCAAGCAGCAGCGGTGCTATGTAATCTTGCGATCAATGTGGAGAACAGGGTCAAGATCGCTAATGTTCAAGCTGACATCGCCCAGCTGATCACCTTGATGAGCTCAGGCTCAAAGGGAGTGCGAGGGCTGGCTGAACGAGCACTAGATAACCTTGAAATAGTGTTCATGTGCCCTGAGTGAGGGACATTTTCCAGAATATGTTTTAAGCTAAGAAAAAATGGATACAGATTTCCTCTGCTGACATAGTGGTGAGTTTCTCACACCTCTGAGCTGACCTAGTGCTGATTCGTGCACTTTTTGTTTGCATTGTTAATACTCACATCGATAGCAAGTAGCCCCTGACAGCCTTGTACCAAAGCTACTTATACGGAGGCAATAAGGTAGGCAGGAGTGGTTGTAACCCTCGATGACCCCTACCTCCACATCCCTTTGCCACATCAGCCTGGCTTGGAGCAAATCTGGGAAAGAACAGGGGTGGTGTGAGGAGCAGGGAGCTGGCATGTGACAGAGGGGAGGTGGTTTGAGCAGCATGGAGCGGCATGGCTGGTACATGGTGTGGGTGGGGTTGCGTGGGGTTCACCTGAATGAAAAGCCTCAAGTCTGCTGTGTAAATAAGTATCTTATTTTTTATTGATTTGATGATCTGGGTCTGAGAATATGGGAAGCTCACTGTGGACGCAAGAGGCACAATTTCACTCAGCGCTTTTCATTTTAATGCGCACCACATAAAAATCACTTGCGGGGACTGAAAGGCGGCCACCACTAAACTTACCGAGACCTAACCTTGACCGGCCTATGGCCCCAAGCCCCCAACAAATGTAGAACGGTGTATACCCGCTGGGCCTTGCTGAAAGCTCAGCCACGTAGGGCTGGTAGGGAATGACTAAGCTCAATTCCAGCTACCATGCACAGCCAGGACCATGGTGCAGCCATGCCACCCTCCTAAGCGAGGGGGCAGGAACATGGAATCCGGTGATCTAGTCAGGGGGGGGGAGAAGATCGTGGCATGTACCGTATGTGACTTTTGGTGTGCTGCATGCAGGCATGTACAGCATGATAAGGAATGCCCAAATGCATTCATTAACACTTCATTCACAAATCGACAACGTAATTGAACATGCAAATACTCGTGTTCTCATGCTTCATGGCATTAGGGGAGTCAGGGGGCCCACGTGTGGTTCGAATGCACTGCAGCAAACAAAGGAAATGCTCTATCATTATCAATAGAGCAGCACCATGAATCACTATCCCAGGTTGGGCCTAGACTTGATGAACTGTTTGGGGTGAACAGGCATACAGCACTTACAATCTTACATCCTCATTCAAAACCATTGCTTCATCCTGTGCCTAGGGGATGCCTAATGCACATATAACACAACATGCAAACGGACAGCCCAGCAGAGGTCAGACAAATATTTTCCCAGAAGGGCTCAGCTGTCCATAGTGTGCACTGGTTTTGCACTAGTCACATCAAGATATCTGCAAGGCCAGCTATCGAGCGGCCGAGCAGCAGCGTTTATTTATTTTGGCTAGTGAAGCCACCTTCAGCAGCATGGAGCATGATGGGGACCACATCTGGCCTGGGGACCACATCTCAACCCTAATAAGCAGGCCATGCCAGGCCAAGCATGATAGTTCTGGCCGGAAGCCGGCATGTAGCTGAACTGTAGCTGAGTGGCATCTGAGCCACGAGAGAGCACTGAAGCAATCAGTCCAGATATGGCCCAATGCCCAGGCCACAGGCCCCGCTGCTCACAGGAACCACTTTGATTTTAGGGTGCTGTCTGCTGCTAGTATGGACGCTCATGGTGTGCGCACTGCCGTCTGCCGCCTTGACGTGCGTTCATACCAAGGCCTCGCGGCTCAAAGGCTGCTGGCTTGGACTCCCATCTCTCGTCACTGGCTGGTCTGTTTCTTAAGGAACTCGACCATGCCCTTCTGTGAGGGGAGGGGAGGAAGGGGGGAACATAATGCAGACGGGACAGGGTCGCAAACAGAGCTTGTAGGAAGGTGCTCCAGCTACAAAGAGATATTACCTGGCTGGGTTGGCATGGTGCAGGCAGGAGGCGTGCGGGCGCGTGTGTGTCAGTATGCACTAGGGGCGGGCGGGCGGGCAGGTAGGCAAGTGCGAGCAGGATTACAAGCGCTTTGCAGCGTTGCGTGAGGTCAAATGTGCATACTGACGTACACAATACATCACCAGGCCTTCAGGAAGCCACCTGTTCGGCCGCAACACTGGATGGGCCACTATGTTTTGTAATAATGACTATGCAACACAACTTCAGCCTCACCTCCTGCATCTACATTACTTAGGCAAGGCAAAGTCAGTGATGTTTCGCAGAGGGCGTCTGATTTGAGGCGGGAGGGTGCAGTGGTGCACTAGTGCTTGCATTTCACAACCTTTAAATGGACCACCGGGCAGACACCACTGGGCCCATGGGGACCAACCCTTGACCATTCGATGGCCAGCAGCCCGAGCAATATGGCCGCCTGCGCCAGCCCCCCCTTCCGGCTTCAGGCCGTTATGTAGCTGAATTGTAGCTAAATCACACTCGGAATTGAAACCATCAACAAGGAGACTGCTGTGCACCAGCTAGACAATGCAAACACGTTACGTGTGCCAGATTTGCGAGTCTAAGAATCAAAATATGGACCCACCTGGAAATCTGGATTACAAAGATTTGGAAAAGGACAAAAGGATCAGCTCAACCATGCATATGGCTGATGGAACTGCCCATACACGGCTCTGCCCGCTCAAACATGCACATGCCTCTGCCCCTTTCTCTTCAACATTGAATCCCAAGCTATCAAGCCCTTTCACTACCCTGTTCATGCTGGCCACGTTCTAAGGGTCAGCTGCTGTAAGCTGTTCAGAGATCTCTGAACCTGATCATACATCCACCACTTCAAATTTGATACTCCATGCTGCCCCCTATCCACTTCCTGGTTCACCATGGCCACGTCTCAGGCCACGTTACTTGGGTTCTCTGCTTGGGTACCTTGCATTTCCGAAAATCTCAGCGCTGCACCCTCCACCTCTCAAGAAACAAATAAATGAAACGCTAATTAGTGATTAACCTAAGCCACATCAGGGATACCTGATTTAGGACGACCATAAGGTTATCTGTTTGAACCCTGCACTTTATTTCCTTCTGAAACTCGACACTGTCCTCCCCTCATGTAACCTCTCAAAGCATCATGGCCTTACGGGTCGTCCGCTTGAACTGGACAACGTTATTTTGAATACGAAACTCGGCGGTGTCCACCCCGCTCACCTCACGGTTCATCGTGGCCACATCTACAGGTGTCTGTTTGGCGCCGTTCACTGCGTCTAGCTTGGCTCCGGCTGAGATGAGGAGCTCGGCCACCTCTTGGCGCCCATAGCCTGAACCAGGCAGGCAAGGGAAGCATTGCTGCTTCCTAAAGACAGTGCATGGTACAGTAGTAACAGTACCACTTATTGAATGGCACATGGGAAATAATAGTCTTCTGATTGAACAGTGAAATAGGATCAGGCAACATATAAGGGACACGTGAGATTTCATTGGGATTGGGGGTGATTCCACGTCTGCGGCTGGGGGTTGGGGGCATTATGTCCTGGAAATCAACCCTGAACATCACCTGAAGAAAAAGTGGCCAGCATTGCTTGCACGCACAAAGCAAAGGGCATAGTTGATCAATTTAGTAAACATCCTATATACTTGGCTGAGATACGGAGCATGGCCACCTCTTAGCACTCAAAAACTACAACAAGCTGCATATATCAGCATGGCAGCGTGGAAGGCATTGCTTAGGGTTCATCTGTTAAAACCCTGGCAAACTAGAAGAGATCTGAAGCTCGGCCACCGCCAGGCGCCCTTACCCTGCGTCCAGTGGCGTGCAGGACTGTGTAATTTTTAGTTTCAGCCCAGACTACCATCAACAGGCCGCTGGGTGGCCGCCATAGGGCCGATGGGGACCAGACCATGACCCTCAACTGGTGGCCCAAGCAGCAAGCACCTTGCTGCACCAGTTTCCAAAATGAAAGCCTGAAGGTAGCTGAATTGCCGAAAAAATCTACAATTATCAACGGCAAAGATCTACGTGCTGCATACTGCAGCATAGTCTTTCCCATGTTGTTGGCCCCCCCCCCGGCCGTTGGCCGTGATGTGCGTAATTGTAGCCGGAATTGTAGCTGAAACACTTACACATTATCAGAGGCCCATGACCTACCTGCTGTGTAGTGCTGCATAGTGTTTCCCTTACCGTCAGTTGACCCCAGCCTTAGGCAGTACGGATCCGAATTTTGGTTGTAGCTGAATTGTAGCTTAACACATCATAACGTTATCAGAGGCGCACAGCCCACCTGCTGCATAGTGCAGCTCAGTGTTTCCCTTGCCGTCAGGTAACCCCCAGCCGTAGGCGGTGACGTTTCTAACTAGTAGCTGCAACGCCCTAAACATCATCAGAGACGCACGCCCTACCAGCCATATAGAGCAGCACAGTCCTTCCCTTGCCTGCACCCCCCCGCTGTCGGCAATGACGTACGTATCTGAATTGTAGTTGTATCTGAACTGTAGCTGAATTACCCTAGCTTTATCAGAGGTGCTCGACCTACCTACCGCATAGTGCGGCAAGGTACTGCCCTGACCATCAGACACACCCCGGCTTAGGCAGTGATGCATCTGAACTGTACTCGTAGCTGAGCTATAGCTAAGCACCTTAACATTATCAGAGGCACACAACCTACCTGCAGCATAGTGTAGCACGGTGTTTCCCTTGCCGTCGGGCTGCATCACGTCCACGCCCTTCTCAATCAGCAGCTGCACCATCTCCTTACGGTTGAACCCAACTGCGATGCCAAGCGCAGTCACGTTCTTTTCGTTCTGTGCCGCGGGGAGAGTTATAAGGTTCAGGGTTCGGGGATTAGGGTTAAGGATTGGAGGTCAACGGTATGTAAGGTTCAGGGTTGAGGGTTGAGAGTTCAGGGTTGAGGGTTGAGGGTTCTGGGTCATCCTTAGCGACCCCCTTCCATCAGGAGCAGCACCATCCCTTTGCAGTTGGATCTGACTGCAATGCCTACCGCTGTCACTTTTTTTCTGTTCTGCACGGCGGGATGGGGTTCGGTCTCGGGGTTGGTTTGTATGGCGGGAGAGGGCTAAAAGGCTGATTGAGTGTGTAGGTCCGGTGCAGTTTCGGAGATAGCATCATTATATGACAAACAGGTGGTTTCAGGGCACATAAATTCAAAATGTCAGCAACGTTAACAAAAGCAAATAAGAAACCTGCCTGCCCAGATGAACTCTTTGGCCTTGATGCACGGGAACCTGAAAGACAGCCCCCCGGATGCCTGTGCCCTTTGGGGCACCACCTCCACCTGCCCGTCTACCCGCAATAGCCACACAGTGCTCAGCACACATTTGTATGGACCGCATTTATCACACCTTCGCATGGACCGTCTTCCCCACACATTTGCGCATACCGCATTCATCACACCTCTGCATGGACCGTCTTCCTCACTCATTTTCACGAACTGCCCGTATGACACCTCCGCATGGACTGTCTTTCCCACACCTTGGCATTGACGTCGGCCCCCTCGCCGATCATCCGTGCACCCGCCTCCACATCCCCCATCTTCGCCGCGTCAAACAGGTTGGCGACGGGCTTCGTGGGCGCGGGTGCCGGCTTGTTGTCGCCCTCTGCCGCCTGCTTCTCCAGCTGCACTGCGCGCATCTTGTTGCTTATCTTGGACATGAGCTCATCATCATCCCAGTACTGAGAGAGTGGAAGAGGGATTGAGAGGGATGACAGAGGGGGGTCAGAGGTTTGAAAGTGGGGGTGGGAGGGATTGAGAGGGACGACAGAGGGAGGTCAGAGGTTTGAAAGTGGGGGGGAGAGGGATGGCAGTAAGGGGTGAGAAGGATGGTAGTGGGAGGGTGAGAGGGATTGGGAGAGGTGATAGAAGGGGTCAAGTTTTGCTTTAATTGAGTCATTGGGTTCTTCGGAAACGAACGTGTGAGTGCAATGTAATTACAGTGGTGCTCTGTCTCAGGCATTTAAGCTGAGGAGTGGCTCCTTGGAATTGCTACTATTGCACTCTATACCACCTGTGGGTGGTAGCCGGCTGGCCACCAGTGGGCAAATGGGAACCAAACCTTCACCGGCCTACAGCTAGTTGCATCAAGCCCTGGTCCAAAGAACCAGAGCTAAAGCCACCGGCCGTCTATCGGGTTTTAGCTGAAGTGTGAATGAAAAACCCTAAGATAAACAATGGTACTGGCAAGGCAAAGGCCCCTCCCAGCTTGTCCCGGCTCAGCAAGACGAGAATTTGAATCTAGAGAGAGCAAACTCAATCCGAATCATCGCAAGCCCGCACTGATGCCCCGGGGCATGACCACACAGAACATTGACACCCCCTTGCCGCCGACCGGTCACTATTGGCCTTTTAACTTAATTGATTGCCTGCGGGTGCTTCAGCCACTCGTTTGGGCACCACATCAGTGACAACTCTTCTTGCTGGTTGGCATCCCGCCTTGCCCCCCCGTCCGCACCTTTTGCAGGGCGATGGGACCTTTCTCCTTGACCTCTTCCCAGACCATAGCTAGGTCCGGGTCATCCTTCAGAAACGCAAAGCGCTCCGCGTTCTCTGGGGTTGAATTGGCCTGTGATGCCACACACAGCGGCGAGGGGTCAGAGATGGTCAGTGGCAGGGAGTGGTCAGAGAGTGGTCAGTGGCAGCGAGTGGTCAGAGGAATAAAGACGCCGCCTTCGACGCCAACACACAATAGCCTCAGGTCAGAGAAATTAAGACGCTACCATTGATACCACACACAGCAGCGACTGAGAAGAGGTATGAAGGCACAGCCTGTCATACCAACAAACATTTAAGTCTGGTCAGAGAATTGAAGACACTGCCTGTCATACCAGGCTGTGCATGGTCGAAGGAATAAAGATACAGCCTACATGACGCCACATAGCAACATAGCGGTGAACGATAAATTTACATATTTCGTTACACTCCCAGCATCGACTGGTCACAGATAGACAGGGCATGGCACGTAAGAGGGGGGAAGAGCATGGCAGCTCTGATTTGACACACACTGCCTGCTAGTCAAAACAGAGATTATGATCTATTCATACTAGGAATACCACACACACCACCGACTGGGCAGAGGGATATAGTGGTGGCGGGTGAAGGCAGAAAGGGCATGGCATGCATTATAATCCTCCCATACCCCGGCCGACACTTGCATCTTTGCCTTCCCTCAAAAAAGTGCAGAACCCTGACCCCCCCCCCCAAAGTGAAAGACCCTCAACCCTCAACCCCCTTCACTCTCAACCCCGATCCCTTGGCACAAGCCGCTAACTCGTCCTCCTCCCCCAGCTCCATGATATGCCCTCGTAGGTGAAGATTCTCCCTGATGATACACCTACATGGAGGGGTGGTAACCCCCGACGGTACCTCCTGGTGTGTCCCCCCTAGGAGGAGAAGTACCCCCCTGATGATATCCCCCTAGTGTGTCCCACTGGGTGGAGTGGTGCCCTCCCCTGGTGTGACTCACATGCATGTTTGTAAAAGCGTGTGCAAGCTCCGGGTTCCTCAGGATCTCAGCGGCCTGGGGATCCAATAAGTCGAGTATTCAGGGCTCAGGGTTTTGGTATTAGGGTTTGTGAGGATCTTGGTGGCCTAAGGATACAAAGGTTTGTGTGTTAAGGCTTCAGGATTCAAGGTTCAGGGTTCAGGGTGTTGGGATCAGGGTTCATGAGGATCTCGGTGGCCTCAAGATTTAAAGCAGATTTGTTGTCAAAGGCAGGAATTACTGACGGGTACAACAAAACCAGGAGGACGTGAAGGACAGGGAGATCTGAGAGAAAAAACAGTGAAATCTGGAAAGTAAAACTACCTGGAAATGTCTGGTGAGTTGCTGCTGAAGTGTCCACAAATCCACACACCACCCCTGGTGGCAGCAGCCCATGTTCCTTTTCTACCGCTCTCCGCTAGCTTAACGTCAAGGGTCTGTTTTCCACAGGGTGACAGTCGCACACCGGACCATTCAGCTGTGCTCATTATTGCAAACGCCAGACCACCTTGGAAAAAAGGGGACTGAACCTTGGACGGCCTGAAGGCCGTCACCTAAGCAGCAGGGGGCTTGTGCACCAAGCCCTGCCAGGTTGTGGTAAAGTGTAGATAAACCCACTATGGAACAATCTGCCAATCAGGAAGCCTGGGGCTCTACACCACCACTGCTCACTTGCGCCTGCGCCGCTTTGGCCGCCTCAGGATTGGCTTGCAGGTAGGCCAGTAGCGCCGTGGCTTGATCAGGGGGCATGCCAGGGGGGATCTTGACTGGGATCTGCGATAGGGCGGGGGGGGCATGCCAGGGGAAATCTTGACTGGGATCTGCGATAGGGCGGTGGACATGCCAGGCGGGATCTTTATCAAATCTGCTTTTGGGCGAGGGCAGGCCGGGACCCCCACTAACTGGGCATGTAGGCAGTAGGCGGGATCTTGACCGGGACCTGCGATTGGGCAGTAGGCATGCCAGGCGAGATCTGGATATAATCTGCTTTTTGGTATGGGTATGCCAGGTGGGATCTTGACAGGGATCTACGAGATGATCTTGACAGTGGGTGAGGACATCGGACAGAGGGTGTGGGTAAAGCTGCACAGCTGGGGTTTGGGGTTTAGGGGCCTGCTGGAAAGAGGACAGCTGTGAGAGCAGGGGGGGCTTGAGGCTGACAGGTAGAAGGATGCCGAGGTCAGGACTTCGGGCGTTGTGTGAATATTTTTTGTGCTACCCAATCAGGAGGGCATCAGTGCATATTTTAGTGCACACTATGACAAGTTCAGGCAGGCCGCTCGGTAGCCACCACGGGCCGATGGGGACCGGTCAAGGTTCAGGTTCAACGCCGGACCTTGACCAGCCTACAGCTGGATCCAGGATGCCCAGGATGTCTGATGCGACAGGCCGTCTTGTTTTGGTGGTGTAGCTAACTTGTAGCTGAAAAAGATTCAGATGCAGTTATGCTAAGCTGCATTGTTCCTTAAAGTCTGACGCCCAGTCTTTTTTGTGTGTGACTCAGCTACATGTCGGCTACACTCCGGCCGCTGGTCAAGGACCCCGTTTGTGGCCAATTTTGCTGTCTTGGCCACCAGTCATACACTGGTCCATGTTTTGCCCCAATCGGGCCTGTGGCTGCCGCGGGGACTTGTAGCCAAAGAAAGAAATGCTGGTGAGACTTTCACATCCCCCACAGGCAGGCACAGCGTTTTCTTTATATCCTGAGCCCTCACCATCCTATCTACTTGAGAGGGAGGGGCAGTGCTCCGAACCTTTTTCTGTTTGGGGACCCCTACGCCTTTCCTTTTCGTCCATGAGTCTTCATAACCCCGTCTGCCTGGTGGGGGGCGTGCAACAAAGCCTACCTACCCAAGGTAATAATGGACACCTGGTTGGCGGTGTAGTGTACGCTGTATATTTCAATGCACTGGATTGTAGCTGAGGCACGATCAAGCAGACATTCGTAGTGCAGACTATTGCATTATCTGTGTATCCGCTCTGCCGTGGCTTTATCTACGTGACCTAATCTACAGGTGTGCATAAGATGCCATGCGAGCCTTGGCGAGCTCTGGACAGCGTATCTCCGAAGTCAGCCGGTCTAGTAGGACAGAGACTCTTTTTGGACAAATCTCTCTGGCTAGGTGGTGCGTGGATGCATGATGTCAATGTGTAACGAAAGCGGAGGACGGAAAGTGACTGATTGCGTGCAATGGAGCAATCGAGAGGGCTAGGGCCATTATTAGGACCTACTACCACTCCCGGCCCTGTTGCCTGTGAAACCAGAGCGACTGAACCCCAACCTCATCGGCTCGTTGCATGCTGCTCCTGTTAGTTGCTCCTGCTGCTGCTATTTATGAAAGTAATTCGATGCTGTCTGAATGGATGAATAATAAACGCGAAGGCTACTCCCTGCCGCTGGCGCTTGCTCCCGTAGGCTGTCTTGCTTGCCTGCATACCTTTGTGCCGTCGGGTAGTGTGATCTCGGAAGCGTGGAGGATGGGCAGGTTGTTGGCGCTGGCGGGGGCAGCCTTGCGCGCGCTCGCCTTTGCAGAGCCCTTGCGGGTGGGGAGTGATGGTGCCATGTGCGTTGCACTGCTCGCTATAGGAAGGTCGACCGGTGCTACTGCCCCTGCTGAGCTAATCTGTGCTGCGATGCTGAGTTAGCCTCCTAGTATCGTGCCAGTAGATCAGATGATAGCTAGATCGCGGCTCAGCCTTGTTAGAACTTCTTGTAAATATCGTGGTCAGCCTTTTAGGGCGAGGCAGTGAGAAAGGTGGTGATTGCGAGGTGCTCTTGTGGCGAGTGCGTAACAAGCTTGTGACCGATCGAAGTCCGCTCGATCGTGATCAGACAGGCGCGGCTGTAGCAGTTTGAGGGTCGGCTACTGCTGGCTACTGCCGCAGAAGAATCTGTTCGTATCAGGGGGTTCGTATCAAACCTCAGGAATTGTCAAATTTGTCCACCACCGCCACCGTCAGGGGGCGGAGTTCGGTATGACGCACAGTTTGTCCTCGCTGCATGCATCCCATTCGGATGATCAGCCAACTGTAACAATCAGATCGAAATGGCTGTAAGATTTTCATTGCGTTTGTTTTTTTGTGGCTCCCCTCCTCTTCACTATTCCACTTTCGACAGTTGCCCCACATTCTGGCGCTTCCAATCACCGGCATGTACAATTGTATATCCTTCGCATCTTGTTCAAGCTTTTGGTGAGCCAGCCTGTGTCGTCCTTTATGTCTCCCTACAGTCAGCCTCCACGCACGCACACCCCAACACTTGCATATCCTCTGCGAACAGTCTTACGCCAACTCAACTCCCATCTAAACCTTTGTGACATTTTTGTATACTGTAATTGAAAATGAGGCCATGCATGGTGTGCCAAAAGGTGCTTTGGACGGGTCTCTGCAAATATTGCCATGGTGTGCAACTGTGCATGGTGTGCAACACACATACTGCAGTACTATATCGGTGCCATACCGTAGACGTCTTTTGCCGTCTTTTGCCATTCAACTATTCATGCCCATGCGGCTTGATAAAAACTACTGTTGGGCCCCGCGGCTAAAAAATACTCTAAGTAATTGCCTCACGCGAAGGCAAAGAACATCAACGGGGTAGTTCTAGAACTAATCGATAGCTCGCACGGAGTCCACACACCGCCATATATAAATTATTTTGCACGGAGAAATTTTATATCCGCCATTCGTACCCCAGAATTATGGCTCCACTTTACCCCTCTCGTACCCAACAAGTACAAGTAAAAGTGCCGTATGGGTCGTACATGTGCTCTTCAACCCTTAAATATTACCGTAATGTAACACAATATTATCGCAATTTCGGAATTTTCTTGCCTTGAACTGGTTGCTGACGATAATAAATTACGTGAACAAATTCCCAAAGTCTTTAGCTTTGCTAATCGTGCTTGTTTCAAGTGCGACATCCGAAGCAAGTGAGACCTTCGAGTGTCCTACTCACATTGGCATGCATGGTTGACATGCAATGCTTTCACACTCGGGACCATGTGTCTCAAGTTGACTCTGCTCTGACATCTTCATGTGTTGCTAGAACTGAACCAATATTCCAAGATTTCCATGCGTCCTGTACACCAAATGCTGGCCGGGAGGTATAGCATTGATGAGGAATGCCATGGCCGTGCTCCTCGCATCGGAAGCAAAGGCCAACGCTTGTATACCAAGGTCGTAGCCTGGGGATTGAACAATCAAATTGACCACCCGGCCTCTTGCACCCTAAGGAAGAATCATGCCACTAGACCACATCCCTGTGGAGGACACATTTCATGAGAGCACATTCTTGCAACGCAACTCAAAGCACACCACCCGGTGGCCGATATGGTGCCTGTAACGATCCTACAACTAGAACGCTACAGTGCCCCCATCCCACACCTTCCAGGGAGAGGGTGAGCGGGCAGCCTTGCAACTCAACTTGCCGCCCGGGGTGACCTGGGATGGTGACGGCACCTATTTTTTTGTTTTTGCCAGTTCCCTTTTTGACTTGATGGGCAGTTTCCATTGTTGTGATATCGGTAGTGTACCTACCGTTTTAGGAGCTCTTTCAAGACGCGCTTGATGCTAAAGCTCTTGGCAGTTTGTTTGGGCCAGGTTGTCAGGGCTTTCGGTCTCTGATTTGGCGCTGCATGTTGCAGTCAGGGGTTAAGAGTGTCAGGCTTTTCTTTTTTCACTTGGTTTCCCTCGCGTGGGGTGCTCTTTATTAACCTACCGTAGAGCCACATAGACTTTGTTCATAATTAATTGATTATTGGCTTGCGTGGACATGGGTGTGCGCTAATCATAAGTCAATAATCGCCGCTATGCGGAGTGTCAGACAGGTTCCCAAACAACTATTTCGGGGGTGCGTGCTATGAAATAAAAACAGCAAATGTCAAAAAAACTGTTTGATTTGACATCCGTTGAGTGATCCTTACGCCAGTCCCCGCAGCGAAGCGCCATCCTAGGGGCAGAGACGGGTGCCGACGTTTCGGAACCCCAACAGCCACACGTTTCCTGAGGCTAGGAACCGGTGGAGGAGGAGGATGACGACTTTGCTGAGTGTTGCTGACCGTGTACTGTCCATCCTAGCATCAAATGAGGGGTTTGACTGAGTTTTACTGTACTGTCTGAAAGTGCTGCGAGGACGGAAATTAATATTATTTAACTGATGCTCGACGTTAAATTAAAGTACCTGCTGCGTGGCGTTACATTAAATTAAATTTCACCGGTGCACGCCCTTTTTTTTTTTTTGCTGCGCGACGAACTTATATTACTTTGTGTTTGCTGCGCGGACCCTATGTCGATTTACGATATGCTTATGGGCATATTGGACGTAAGTTGTTGTTTTCGTTGGGAGTTTTTGCAAGCAATACATATATATATATACGGTAAGGGCGAGGCACATGAATATGCAAATGCTAACTAAAACAACAACTCCGCGCAAGGCATATAGTCGGAAGAGGAAAAGGCCGACTGCCTTGAGCTGAACAGCCCTCCTAGAAAGTTCTCCTAGATAGTCGATAGTACCGTTATGCCAAGTATTGAAATATAATCTTGATGTTTGGTACCGGTAATTAGTCTACGTCCCCCCCCAAAAAATGTTTGGCCTTTGACTACCAAGTTCGCACAACGGATTTTTTTTAATTGTTTTTACCCCGCATGCTATTTGCGCACCCCCCACAATAATTAATTAAACGCGAAGTGAAACCGTTTCTACCGTAGTCATCCTCCTCCTCCGCCGGTTCCTTCAGAACCGCACCCTCTGGAGAAGACCAACCTGGCCGGTTCCTGACCTCAAGAAACGTGTGGCTGTTAGGGCTCCGAAAAGTCAGCAGTCGTCAGCACCTGTCTCTGTCCACAGGATCGAGCTTCGCTACAGGGACTGGCGTAAGGATCACTCAACGGATGTGAAATGAAACAGTCGCACAAACGCACACTAGCGTGCGTTTTTTACATTTGCTGATTTTCATTATAGCGCGCACCCCCCACATTCGTGTTCATAGAAATGCCTTGAACTTCCTATCGGAAAGTCCGGGGCATTGGATCCCGGAAATTCCTTGAAGCCGCATCAGCGCCAGCGGCATACTTTTCTCCTTTTACCTCTCGAAAAAACACCACTTTTCAGAGCCAGGTCTCGATCCTGGGACCTAGGGGTTATGGGCCCCTCACGCTAACCTCTGCGCCACTCTGAACGGTCACGACTAACTTATATTATCTTACATCATAATAGAAGTTAGGCCCAAATCAAGAAGAAAAAATGTAGTTACCAATTATCCCATTCATTGTTCTCCTTTATGCACCACTTGGAAACATATTTAATTTAAATGACCGCACAGTCTTGAATTCGATCACACAGGGTCGACGAAAATTTACAAATCATGTGCCCAGCGGACCCAGAGACCCTGCCGAACCTGCTTTGCCGGTAGAGGCCAGCTCACAGGCTAGCGAATTTTGTTGCTGGTATCCCAGACCGCCTGGTACGCAGCCCAAGTTCTGGGCTTATTTTTCAGCGCGCACCCCTTTTGATAGTTGAATTGGCGCAAATAAAGGCAAATGTTCAGGATGGTGCTCCGGTATACTGCTTGTGCTGCCGGCATGAACTCACATGTAACGTCATTGACATGTTGCTCTAGGTTGCCTCCTCATCCGCAAAGTCTTTTCCTCGCCAAAAGCTCATTACATGCTATAATTACTTTTTCACAAACCGGCGTCGGAAAGAGGCCATTTCTAAAGCATTTAAATGATAACTCATCTTGCTTTCGATTTTAGTACATTCCTCCAAACACACTGGAAAGAAATTAAACGAGGAAAGAAAGAAACACATTAAAGTGGTTTTGGGGAAGTACCGTAAAACGCCTTAAGGTCCGCGCACCCCCAAAAAAAAGAATTTATTTTTCGGCCGCGCACCCCAAAAAAGAATTTAAAAAACGGTTGCGCAGCGACGAAATTTTAATTTAATTTAACGCCGCGCAGCACATTTTAATTTAATTTAACGCCGCGCAGCACAAAATTTAATTAAACATCGCGCATCACTGAAATAATATAAATTTCCGTCCGCGCAGCACTTTCAGCCAGTACTGTCAAACTCTGTTACAACTTCGCTTGAAGCTAGCAGGACCCGCATACCGTAGCCACCTTCCCTTTCCTCCGACGATTCCTGGCCTCAGGAAACGTGTGGCTATTGGTGCCCGGGGGGCTCAGTGGTACTACGGAACTTGGCAGTCCACCCTGAGGTCTGCGGTTCGAATCCTGTCAATGTTCAGCACTTCCAGCCAGTAGTGCTCATCTGAGTCATCAGTAGTGTTGCTGTGCATGGCTATTTGAGCAGACTTGACAAGGATGGCTGAACGGATGTCGAATCAAACAGTCGCGCGCTAGCCAGCGCGCCATTTTTTTTTGTAAAAAATGCTGTTTTTAATTCATACCGCGCACCCCCAAAATAGTTTTTGGGGATCCTGACTGACGCTCCGCGCACCGGAAATTTTGGAATTATTATTAGCGCGCAGCTATGTCCGCGCACCCCTATAATTATTTAATTACGAGCGGAGTAAAAGACGTTTTACGGTACCGTACAACCGCATAGACTACGCGCATAATTAATTATTAATTGGGGTTCGCGGACATGGCTGCGCGCTATTATTAACTCAAAAATCGCCGTTGCGCGGAGTGTCAGTCTGGTGCCCAAACAACTATTGGGGGGTGCGCGCCGAGGTGCGCACTATGAAAAACAACAAATATCAACAAAAGCCATGCTAGCGCGCGACTGTTGATTTCACATCCGTCGAGTGATCCTTATGCCAGTCCGCGTAGCAAACCTCAATCATGGGGGCAGAGACGGGTGATGACGACTGCTGACGATTCGGGGCCCCAACATCCACACGTTTCCTGAGGCCAGGAACCGACCAGGGTGTTAAACTGTACTTAATTGTTTTGGGGCTGCGCATGCCCTAAATGGCTCTACGGTACAAGTTAAGGGCTTGCACATAGAAAGAATCCAGTCAGTCGCCATCGCCGTATTTTCCGTCCATGCATCACCCACATAATATTTGTTATATGTCAAGGCAGTCTTTTACAGCATGGCGTGGGCCGACAATAATTTAATAATTATTAACGCTAAGGACCCTTGACCTTAACGACCCTGCCGTACCGGTACTGGCTCACTCGCAAGCCCATGATTCTTTTATCCCACACCGCCAAATTACCGCACATCTCAAGTGCTGGTAACATCACTTGTCCGGGCCTAGGTGGGAGGGGGTTCAAAGGAGAGTCTGTCTTCATTTTGCATTCCTCACGGTAAGTTCCGGAACTGCTTGTACATCATCTGACGTTCAAAATCCGTGATATTAATACGGAAAGTGGACGCATTTAAACTTCACATTTCAGCTTTCTAGAAACTGAAAGGAAGATATGGATAATTCCGAGATAATTCAGAATTATGATACTGGTGTATATATGTCAGCATTCAGTTAAGACGAAATGAGATGCTTCAACGTGGCTTGTGGAATACGGGATTTGAAATGCCATACACCGGTATCTTTTGCATGATCTTGCTTGGCCTCTTTGTCTGTGGCTGTAGGTGGGCATGCCAATGTGTTACGGT
This sequence comes from Limnomonas spitsbergensis, assembly GCA_037349105.1. Lineage (NCBI taxonomy): Eukaryota > Viridiplantae > Chlorophyta > Chlorophyceae > Chlamydomonadales > Limnomonas > Limnomonas spitsbergensis. The sequence goes on from JAYJMM010000113.1 coordinate 3,082,257, forward strand.
ATTCTCACCTAGAAATCGCTAGCATTATCAATTTACCATGAGCATTACAACCTTGTGGAGATACAGGCCACCCACTTAAATGCATTCCTGCATTCTTGCAGCCGGTATCATCACCTAGAAGGCTAGAATCAAGCCAGCCCTCCCCCCCCAAGGTGTGCACACCGCATTTTATTCGCTACGCCGCACCATTTATCGTGCTGCTCAGTCGAATTCAGACAGACAGAAAGAAAGAAAACGCCAGAGCCAGAGAGCTCTCTGGCCAGAGCGAGCGTACCGGTAGGTTGAAGAATACGGCACAGGTGGTACAGTACACCTAATCTGGTCAAGTACTGGCCACGTTGCACCTTCGAAACGGTGGTCCGAAACGCTATACAATGCTGGCGAAGTTTATGATGCCCTATCCATGGTAACAGCGACACCAACGTGTGAACTTGATGCGATGCAAGGCACACCAACTTTCGGGGGGAAATTGACAAGCATACGGTATTCCGGTATCCACGTGGCACGCAGGCAGATTCAGTGCAGGAGGGAGAAGTCTGAGCACCGCCGATGGCTACTAGAGAATATACAGGGGTCAGTGCGGAAGCGAACATGTGACAAGGCTCTTTCAATCTACACTTTCTGGCAAGGTCGTTCATTCAGTCGCCACGCATCACAGCGTGTAATGGTGGTTATAGGCCTCGGTTTTATGAGTATGGATTCAGGGGGGGCACTTTATATTTGTGAGTCCGACCTGGTATGAACTATTTTTTTGCGTTGCAGAGTTGGCTTCATTACAAATAATCTCCTTTCAGTTAACAAAGGGAAACTCGACTATTAAGGCTATTGAGGCCACAGTCAAAGTGCGTCGGATACCGTCATCGTAGTCAAACCACTGTAGAAGCCACAAACGAGGATTGTATTCATTCAACATTTACATTTAAATATCAATGGCAATTTATTTCTCAATCATGTGGGGCAATAATGTTGACATGGACACCGGAGGGAACAGATAGAAGGAGAAAGGCAGAGGAAGGCAAGGCAGGCGGGTGTCGCGGGAGGAAACCTTTTTGTGGAGAACATGGCCATCTCGGCATCGTATTGCTTCACGGCGGGAGAAGCCAGGGTACCCCTAACCCCTAACCCCTAACCCCTAACCCCCCAAATTACCTCGATGCAGCTCATGCTACCCGTACGACTGTATAAAGTTTGAAGCCGGACAAGGCATGCGTATCTGGGATCCATCCATTCCATGCGCGCGTAGCGCGCGGTATGCCAGCTCATCTCGATATCTCCCTCGTCGCTAGACGAAGTCCAGCTATTTTTAGCACGTAACCTTCACATGCATACGAAACAATTGCAAGATCTGTTATGAAGCCGAGTTACCATGTAAGTAGGGACATGGTGCACCCAGGTTTACACCGCCGAAAACAATGTATGTGGGCCTGGTCGTGGGGACAGCCAGTATAAGTGTCCTTCAGGCCGAAAACATAGACCGACTCGGCTGAATAATGCACAAAAATTATGGCCGACCAAATTCGGACGGCAATTCGGACGGCTGGCAGGCCGGCCGAAGGCAGTTCGGCTTCGGCCGAGTAGAATTGATTGCAAGGTCCGTAACTACCCTGGTATGCATGCTAGGCCATGATTCAGCACCAACAACCGGAGTGGCACTCAAACTAGGCACTTAAGACGGAAGTACTCTTCGATTTCAAATGCCGCCAAACTGTCATGCCTGGCAAAATACTTGTTTACCATGGGGGTGGCATCAGCTCTTTGCATGGCACTTTTAAATAACTGACTCGTAGGGGATGTTATGGCAACATGCACAAACTTGCGTGTGCCTGGGTGTATCACGAAGTCAAACTTCTGCAATTTCCATGCAGCCTCAGGGATGGTGATGATACAAGTGAGGACACATGCAACAGATGCGAAACCACGCCGGCACTTACCTCTTCGGAGAGTCCAAATGAAGGCAGCCTTGTTATCAACTGTGAGGTTGCACATGTATGCAGTTGCATGCATACCTACCTTTGCGAGGTACTTCATAAGATACTTAATCCACACGCTAGCTAGCACAAACTCTCTGAAGGTGGCAATACCCACCCCCACTCATAAAGCATGCCAGGGTGGTAGTGCACAAGATATGGTCAGTAGTGGAGCGGCGAGGGTACCGCCAACAATCCATGATAGGACAGATAAATGCCTTTTTTGTAGTAGGTTCAGGCCCTTGGTGCACATACCTTCATCAACCTTGCATGCACCGTTGTGCTTGGTACAGTCATGCGCCAAGCATGTCGTTACTAATTTATGCACACGCTGCCAGAATGGATTATTGCACTCATGGTACTTCTGCATGTCAGGAACATCAGCAGTGATATCACTGAAATTTAAAAACTCTACATCTATCACCTCGATCAGTCATCCATGTGGCAATGTCACTCTGCAGAAGGACCCGAGTCCCACGCTGATCCTGGCGGGTGGTCCTAGGCGGCTTTGCGCAGTCCCAGTGCATGGGACTTGATCCCTGCACCAAGCCCAAATCCCAGGGCTGGGATCACCTTCTGGGACCATTAGTGAAAAGGTTCAGAAACATGTGTGCATGTGCTGATCCTCGAGACTGGAATTTATCGCCAAGGCGCTGTTTGAGAAACCACTGCAGCCTCAACACAAATAACCCATTGACTTCACATGGTGCTTTAGTGAACAAGTTTTTAAGCTCCTGTCAGTCCACCTCACCTTAGGCTGCAGCGCAGCTACCATTTTGTTTTACTCACCTCTTTGCACAAAAACTCATTTTTTGTAAGAGTGAGCAGGCAAATAAATCAGGCAATGGGTCGACGTACTCGACCAGTGCCTTGCACTTCTGAAGCCAGTCGAAAAAACACCCAGCAGAACCTGGTACGTCTGCAGGCATAGCCTTTTTATCAAGCTCGCATCATTGGCGGTGTGACTGATGGCTTGGGTATTGAGCTGGGTATTGAGTTGCGCCTGATTAGCACATCTTGATAAATGCGATGCAACTGGCCCTTGTGCGCCTCGTGTGGCAGGAGATTTGACACTGATTCAGATTCCCCTCAATGTCGACGGCAACGCCCGATTGCGACGACGATTTCGATTTCGCATTAGTTCCTCGCGTCCCGACACCGGAAGACGTGTGGACATTTGAAAGTCAGCTGTCAGCGGTATCCGACATCGCCATCCTGACAAGGCCTTGATGACTCGCCATTTCCATTCGCTGTTCCACTCAAATAGTAACGAGGATTCTTAGCAGCCCATTGCACCTGCGTTGTGAGGCTAAAATATTACAGCGAGGCTGTGGCGACGATATGGCACCAGTGACACGTGGGGCGCGTTCGCATTGCTCCATATCGAGAGGTAACCGAAGGCGTTTGTGTGAATGTTTTCGGCCACACCACTATATGCGCTCGACGAAGACTCAATTTAACCCACGTTTCAACTCCAAATCTCCATATCCAAAAACGTGCTCCGACCCAAGTTTTTGATCTCAATATTGCCAGCGTGTCAGTTGCCACAAGTTTGTTTTTTCCCTCGGCTTATTTGTCTCTTCTGTTTCATGATGCGTCGATATGAAACTGGGGCGCGACCACATGTGTCAGAATCGCATGGTAACCGACCAGTACGACCAGATTTGTATGAACGTCGTCATCCACACCTCGACATAAGCTCTATTCGAGCTCGATGAAAGCGCATCCATACCGAAATATCGCATACAATCGTCCGCATATTTGATATTGAGGCTCCAATGCGAACGCGCCCCTGGTCGGTTGCCTGTCGGTTTGTACGGGTCGAAAAATGTGCTCTTTATTCTACTGTGGTGCCGTGCACTACGATATGTACGGGAGAATTGTACGGGTCGAAAAATGTGGTATTGATTAATAGACCGGGGCAATCACAACGTGTAGTGAGTGGTTAAAGCCCCGGTTCTATTACGGCTAATGATAGGGGGGAAGACCTTTGTATTGTGGAGTCTCACTTTGTATGAACGGAGAAAATGGCGATATAGATGTTGGATTTATTCATTTAGATTACAAATAGAATCCAACTATCGAAGGCACTGTCAAAGTTCACTGATTATGGTGTCAAACACTAACATGTCACAATGACAACGAACAACAAATGAATATCGTAGACCTCTTTAGACCTAGCCACGGTTCCTAACAGCTTTGTTCTTACCAGGCTTTTGCTTCAACTGTGAAAATTTAGCAAATAAATTGGCAGGTAAAAAACGAATCCTTTTTCAACACATAATTGAAGTGCATGTCTGTACGAACTGGTAAATCACAGGTAAATTGGCAGGTAAATTAAGAGGCCTGTTAAATTAACATGTAAAATAAGGGGTACGATACATTAACAGGTAAATTGGCAGTTAAAATAAGAGGGAGTTAATTGACAGGTAAATTAGCTGGTAAATTGGCATTAAATCAGATGGGCAGGGCAGGGCAGGAAAACAAGGGGTATGTAAATTACCATTAATTACAATATTGTGTAGGAGGGCCGTGCAGCTGCATCAAAGTTGTCCTTCGTGGAGGAGGACTGGGCGGATGAGGAGGCGGGGCACTGGACTAGGGACTATGCGACGTCGACTCAGGGCCTGGTATTGAGTTGCGCTTAATTAGCACGTCTTGATCAGCTGCGATGAATAGCTGGCCTTTATGCACCTCGCGTGGCAGAAGATTTCATACTGATTCAAATTGGGTGGAAGCAGCAACGCCCGATGACGACAACGATTTCGACTTCACATTCCTCGCGTCCCGACACCGGAAGATGTGTTGCTGACTCGCTGGCTCGCTGTTTTCCCTCACTGTTCCACGCTATGGGATACGAGTTTGTGGAGCAGCCCATTACACAGCGCTGTATAGTTAAAACATACATGCGGTGTGGCTGCGATTGCATACTTACAGGGACGCGTGCGGGTCGCGGGCAATGACCAACATCGGCTGGCAGTGCTGAGTGTGAGGAGTGTGAACACAGTTTGAATCTCAGCTGTCAGCTGTAGCATGCACGCTCCCTGGCAGTCATCGCTGTTCACTCTCTGACTCACGGTTTCCTCTCGCTGTTCCACTCGATATGATATGATAGCCGCGAGCAACTAAATACACTACCGACATAACTACGAGGTCGTGGTGACGAGCGTTGGCCTGCGATGACTGGTTGACGACGTGTCGGTTGTTGTCGGTTTGTACAACAGAATGGGCTCTTTAAACTACTGTGTTGCCGTACGCGAGGATTCGTACATCAAAATGGGCTCTTGAACAATACACCGGGGCAACCAGTCGACAGGAGCGTTCTGCAGAGCCGCGCAGCTCATTCCAGCCTCCCTGTACAGCTTCCCATTAACGGGACCATTACCAGCAAACCATGCCGGGATGCATCGATGCTGCAATGGCGCAACGGAACCGTCGCCGAATCGCAGCCCTGGCAGCTGAGGCCCAGCGCCTAGCCACAATGCTCCAAGCACACAACCAGGCTGCTGCGCAGACGCAGGCTGTGCGTGACTGCATGCAACGGCTCAAACAAGCCGTCCAGACGCAGCGCATGCACATCCAGGAGCATGCCGCTGCCGCAGCAGCAGCCATGCATGTGAGACCCAAAGGCGAAGCGGGCGGCCATGCAAGGTAGGACAAGTGCAGTGTTTCCTTCTCTGTGTCCATCTGCGGTGGGCCTCCCAACCGCCCGGTTAGAGCCCAAACTTGACTGGCTTCAGACACAGGCTTCAGCGGCAAAGCTTGATGCACCAGTCAAAATAAAGTGTGACCGGCACCATACTGGCACTTGCATTTTATGTGCGTGAAGCCCAGTAATGCCCAGCACCAGCCTGCTGTGCCACAGCATCGTTCAAATGGCTGGCTGCCCCTCAGGCCTTATCGCCCAGATGGGGTGGAGAGCAGGGGCAGGGATAGGAAGGCTGACGTACTTGGTATGCTGATAAGCACACCATGAATGGTAAACCCATGGCACCGGGTGGGCATGACTGAGCCGGAGCAATAAGAATGATCGTTAGGGGGTCTTAAGAGTTATCATAATTGGGTTGGGCATTATGGATGCGCAGAAGTGACCAAGAAAAGTGTGGGTGGCGTTATGTGTGATAACCTGGTAATTGACCAGGAGAAGTGTGGGTGAATTGTGGTCGAGCATTGCGGATGATCACATCGAGTGAGCATTTCGGGCAAAAGCCTGACAAAAACCACAGGAGTAGGAGCAGTCTCTTATGCAGCTTACAATGCTGCAGATGGGTCGTGCTGTAGGCAGCAAGATAACGGCAGCACAAAAAATTGTGCCCCATCATCTGAGCTGTGTCCTCCTGAGAAGCGGCTCTCAAGGCTCTGGGCCCAGGATTCTTAACGCAGGCTAAGCTATGGTCAGCATTTTCAGCTTCTGCCTACGGGTATATCATACATACAAATGAATGCAGCTTGTACGAGATAAGCATGAGCAGGCACAAATGTGTCCCCTTGAGGTCCGCCTCATATGGGCCCCCCGCTGCTTGCACAGCCCTGGACTAGCTGGCATCCTGTTCCTCCAGCCCTGTTCCACGTCCCCCTCCCCTTATCTACCCACTCCCTGGCCTGTCCTCCTTGCCATTTTCCACCTTATAATTCCCCCCTAACTCGCCGACTACCAGGCCGCATGTTCAGAACAAGAGCGGCTTCTTCTCCTTCCGCAAAGGAACCGTGCGCATGAAAGCCCCGCCTGCATGGACCCAGGCCAGCGGAGGGCAGCCCATGCGTGCATCGCTGTCCACAGATGCGGAGTTGGATGAGTTCTGGCTTTATCACGCAGGAGGGAAGGTGAGTAGTACCTTTCCCAGGTGCTCTGGACGTCCCATGCTCTGTGGATACCCCATGTGCCATAGATGCCCCATGCGCCGTGGATGCCCCATGCGCCACAATGCCCCATGCACCATGTATGCCCATGGGCCATGAATGCCCCATGCGCCGTGATTGCCCCATGGGCCGTTGCTGCCTCTTGCACTGTGCATGCAGTATGCCTTATGCGCCGTGCATGCCCCATGCATCGTGCATGCCGTATTCGCTGTGAATGCCCCACGCCGTGGACGCCCCATGCTCTGTGGCTGCCCTGTGCGCAATGAATGCCCCATGCACCGTGATTGCCCCATGAGCTGTGAACGCCCCTCGCGCCATGTACACCCCATGCGCTGTGAATGCCCCATGCACCATGCATGCCCCATGCACCATACATGCCTCTTGCACCGTGCATGCCCCATGCGCCCTGCATGCCACATGCACACGCGCCGTGCATGCGCCATGCGCTATGAATGCTATATACATACTGAGCCCTTTATACTTCATTCCCCACGGCACTGAAGACCAGCACTGCTTCTATGCCTCCTCCAACCGTATCACAACACATAGCAGCAGCAGCAGCTGATGCGTGCCTCCGCAAATGCTTGGGTTCCCAGCGGAGTGGCACCTGAACCCGGCCCGCAAAGCCTCCCACCCATCCAGCCCGTCGCTCGACGGGGAGCGCGGCGCCCCTCACTGCGAGGGGTATCGGCGCGGCCGCTGCCGCCCCTACTGCCGCTCCTGCATTTGCCTGAGCCGTTGTCGGCCGGCTTCAGGGACCGGAAGCTCACCGAGGCGCTCTCGAGGAAGCTCACGACTGGGACGGTGGCCATGGCGGGCTGGCGCAGCATGGGAGGCAAACCAATCAAGGTAGGAAACAAATGAATATCTGTTGCAGATTTAGACGGGGCGCTGCCCTCTGGAGGGAGCTCACAGCCGGGATGGTGGTTATGCCAGGGCTGGCACAGCATGGGAGGCAATCCGATCAAGGTAGGAAGCTGCTGGAGTAGCCGCTCAAGACAGAGGACACTGTCTTGTGGAGGGAAGCTCACCACCAGGATGGTTGTAGTGCGAGGCTGATGCAGCATGTGTGGTAAGTGAAGGAAGCGAACAGATGCTGCAGCTCTCGATGAAGGGCACCTACCTCTTGATAGCCGGACGTAAGAGGGACCGTAGGTAAGGAGGGAGGGAAGAAAGGACGTGGGAGACTGGAGGGATCGTGGGACAGAGGTGAGGGATGGAGGGACGGAGGGACAGAGGGGTGGGACTAGAGAGATGGAGGGACGGAGGGACTGGGAGGTGGAGGGACAGAGGGACTGGGAGGTGGGACTGGAGGGACCATAGCCTTGGAGGGAAGCAGGGACCCGAGTGACGGAGGGCATCGTCCTGCTTCTTGATGGTGCAGCTCTGAGCCCCTTGCCACGGAACCTTGCTATTCTGCGGGATGTGGTATAGAGGGCTATAATCTGTGCATATAGTTTAACAGAGCTGGAATGTTTTGAGGACTTCTGGTAGGTCCCTTGGTTGTAGGCGTCTACGCAGGTTTCTTGTTTCAAGACCTGTAGGTACTTAAGCACTTCCCTGCCTCTAGGCTTCTATGCAGGTCCACTGGTTCTAGGCCTGTAAGCATTCAGGCATGTTCCCTGCCTCTAGGCATCCAGACAGGTTCCCTACTTCCCTGCCTCTAGGCTTCTATGCAGGTCCACTGGTTCTAGGCCTGTAAGCATTCAGGCATGTTCCCTGCTTCTAGGCATCCAGACAGGTTCCCTACTTCCCTGCCTCTAGGCTTCTATGCAGGTCCACTGGTTCTAGGCTTCTAAGCACTTCGGTAGGTCCCCTGGTTCTAGGCCTCATCTATCTTTCAGAAAATATATCCCAAAGCATGCAAAGGTACCAGGAGCAACTTGCTGGGAATCTACATTCCCGTCTCTCAGTCTGTTGAGTGCTATTTTTGGTGTGTACCAGATCATCTTTGGGAGCTGCTATGCGGCCACCACTGGCCTGATAAGGACCAGCGTAACTGTGACCGGTGTACGGCCGGTGCTGTGATTATGTTTCGGCTACGAGTTCACATTCTGCAGGCCACGCCTTGGCCGCCAAAGGCCTGATTGGGACCAAACCTGGACCGGCCTACAGCTGGTGACGAAAGCAGCCTGGCTGGCCATAAATGGGGACCGCGACCAGCGGCCAGCATGTAGCTGACATGTAGCTGAGTGACAGAAAAAGAAACACTGGGCAGATTGCCCAGGGAAGAGGGCTTGCTGCACCAGACCCAGCGAGCCGTGGCCGGGCTGTAGCTGAAACGTAGCTGAAGCACCCAAAGATAAGCAGTGATGGATTGTAGAATCCGAGTCTGATTCTTGGACCCGAACCCTGCCATTGCTGATTACAGGTTAAGGCATCGAAACGGCCAAATGTGAAGCCGGGACCTGTCATGGCCGAGGAGGCAAGCGGCCCGGCTGTCTCTCACCAGTCTCCCAGGCCCAAGTATGTACCCACTAATCCCATTATTATTGCATTGAGGCGCATGGTCAAGATTGTTATCACTCTTCATATTCCGCCCTGAACGATTGGAAGGTCCATGCAAGTGACATGTATGAACTGTGAACTGCTTGTACCTGCTTGTCCCGCTGTTACCTGCTGGTACTGCTGGCACCAACTTGTGCCGCTGGTACCTGCTTGTACCTGCTGGCACCTGCTTGTACCTGCTTGTCCCGCTGTTACCTGCTGGTACCGCTGGCACCAACTTGTGCCGCTGGTACCTGCTTGTACCTGCTGGCACCTGCTTGTACCTGCTTGTCCCGCTGTTACCTGCTGGTACCGCTGGCACCAACTTGTGCCGCTGGTACCTGCTTGTACCTGCTGGCACCTGCTTGTACCTGCTTGTCCCGCTGTTACCTGCTGGTACCGCTGGCACCAACTTGTGCCGCTGGTACCTGCTTGTACCTGCTGGCACCTGCTTGTACCTGCTTGTCCCGCTGTTACCTGCTGGTACCGCTGGCACCAACTTGTGCCGCTGGTACCTGCTTGTACCTGCTGGCACCTGCTTGTCCCGCTGTTACCTGCTGGTACCGCTGGCACCAACTTGTGCCGCTGGTACCTGCTTGTACCTGCTGGCACCTGCTTGTCCCGCTGTTACCTGCTGGTACCGCTGGCACCAACTTGTGCCGCTGGCACCTGCTTGTACCTGCTGGCACCTGCTTGTCCCGCTGTTACCTGCTGGTACCGCTGGCACCAACTTGTGCCGCTGGTACCTGCTTGTACCTGCTGGCACCTGCTTGTCCCGCTGTTACCTGCTGGTACCGCTGGCACCAACTTGTGCCGCTGGCACCTGCTTGTACCTGCTGGCACCTGCTTGTCCCGCTGTTACCTGCTGGTACCGCTGGCACCAACTTGTGCCGCTGGCACCTGCTTGTACCTGCTGGCACCTGCTTGTCCCGCTGTTACCTGCTGGTACCGCTGGCACCAACTTGTGCCGCTGGCACCTGCTTGTGCCGCTGTTACCTGCTGGTACCGCTGGCACCAACTTGTGCCGCTGGCACCTGCTTGTACCTGCTGGCACCTGCTTGTCCCGCTGTTACCTGCTGGTACCGCTGGCACCAACTTGTGCCGCTGGTACCTGCTTGTACCTGCTGGCACCTGCTTGTACCTGCTTGTCCCGCTGTTACCTGCTGGTACCGCTGGCACCAACTTGTGCCGCTGGTACCTGCTTGTACCTGCTGGCACCTGCTTGTCCCGCTGTTACCTGCTGGTACCGCTGGCACCAACTTGTGCCGCTGGTACCTGCTTGTACCTGCTGGCACCTGCTTGTCCCGCTGTTACCTGCTGGTACCGCTGGCACCAACTTGTGCCGCTGGCACCTGCTTGTACCTGCTGGCACCTGCTTGTCCCGCTGTTACCTGCTGGTACCGCTGGCACCAACTTGTGCCGCTGGTACCTGCTTGTACCTGCTGGCACCTGCTTGTCCCGCTGTTACCTGCTGGTACCGCTGGCACCAACTTGTGCCGCTGGCACCTGCTTGTACCTGCTGGCACCTGCTTGTCCCGCTGTTACCTGCTGGTACCGCTGGCACCAACTTGTGCCGCTGGCACCTGCTTGTACCTGCTGGCACCTGCTTGTCCCGCTGTTACCTGCTGGTACCGCTGGCACCAACTTGTGCCGCTGGCACCTGCTTGTGCCGCTGTTACCTGCTGGTACCGCTGGCACCAACTTGTGCCGCTGGCACCTGCTTGTACCTGCTGGCACCTGCTTGTCCCGCTGTTACCTGCTGGTACCGCTGGCACCAACTTGTGCCGCTGGTACCTGCTTGTACCTGCTGGCACCTGCTTGTCCCGCTGTTACCTGCTGGTACCGCTGGCACCAACTTGTGCCGCTGGCACCTGCTTGTACCTGCTGGCACCTGCTTGTCCCGCTGTTACCTGCTGGTACCGCTGGCACCAACTTGTGCCGCTGGCACCTGCTTGTACCTGCTGGCACCTGCTTGTCCCGCTGTTACCTGCTGGTACCGCTGGCACCAACTTGTGCCGCTGGTACCTGCTTGTACCTGCTGGCACCTGCTTGTCCCGCTGTTACCTGCTGGTAAGCGCTGGGACCTGCTTGTACCTGCTGGCACCTGCTTGTACCTGCTGGCACCTGCTTGTCCCGCTGTTACCTGCTGGTAAGCGCTGGGACCTGCTTGTACCTGCTGGCACTTGCTTGTACCTGCTGGCACCTGCTTGTCCCGCTGTTACCTGCTGGTAAGCGCTGGGACCTGCTTGTACCTGCTGGCACCTGCTTGTCCCGCTGTTACCTGCTGGTAAGCGCTGGGACCTGCTTGTACCTGCTGGCACCTGCTTGTCCCGCTGTTACCTGCTGGTAAGCGCTGGTACCTGCTTGTACCTGCTGGTACCTGCTTGTACCGCTGTTACCTGCTGGTAAGCGCTGGGACCTGCTTGTACCTGCTGGCACCTGCTTGTACCTGCTGGCACCTGCTTGTCCCGCTGTTACCTGCTGGTAAGCGCTGGGACCTGCTTGTACCTGCTGGCACCTGCTTGTACCTGCTGGCACCTGCTTGTCCCGCTGTTACCTGCTGGTAAGCGCTGGGACCTGCTTGTACCTGCTGGCACCTGCTTGTCCCGCTGTTACCTGCTGGTAAGCGCTGGTACCTGCTTGTACCTGCTGGCACCTGCTTGTCCCGCTCTTACCTGCTGGTAAGCGCTGGTACCTGCTGGTACCTGCTGGTACCTGCTTGTCCCGCTGTTACCTGCTGGTAAGCGCTGGGACCTGCTTGTCCCGCTGTTACCTGCTGGTAAGCGCTGGGACCTGCTTGTACCTGCTGGTACCTGCTTGTGCCGCTGTTACCTGCTGGTACCTGCTTGTGCCGCTGTTACCTGCTTGTACCTGCTGGCACCTGCTTGTCCCGCTGTTACCTGCTGGTACCGCTGGCACCAACTTGTGCCGCTGGCACCTGCTTGTACCTGCTGGCACCTGCTTGTCCCGCTGTTACCTGCTGGTACCGCTGGCACCAACTTGTGCCGCTGGTACCTGCTTGTACCTGCTGGCACCTGCTTGTCCCGCTGTTACCTGCTGGTAAGCGCTGGCACCTGCTTGTCCCGCTGTTACCTGCTGGTAAGCGCTGGGACCTGCTTGTCCCGCTGTTACCTGCTGGTAAGCGCTGGGACCTGCTTGTACCTGCTTGTACCTGCTTGTGCCGCTGGGACCTGCTTGTACCTGCTGGCACCTGCTTGTCCCGCTGTTACCTGCTGGTAAGCGCTGGGACCTGCTTGTACCTGCTGGCACCTGCTTGTCCCGCTGTTACCTGCTGGTAAGCGCTGGGACCTGCTTGTACCTGCTGGCACCTGCTTGTACCTGCTGGCACCTGCTTGTCCCGCTGTTACCTGCTGGTAAGCGCTGGGACCTGCTTGTACCTGCTGGCACCTGCTTGTCCCGCTGTTACCTGCTGGTAAGCGCTGGGACCTGCTTGTGCCGCTGGGACCTGCTTGTGCCGCTGGGACCTGCTTGTACCTGCTGGCACCTGCTTGTCCCGCTGTTACCTGCTGGTAAGCGCTGGGACCTGCTTGTCCCGCTGTTACCTGCTGGTAAGCGCTGGGACCTGCTTGTGCCGCTGGGACCTGCTTGTGCCGCTGGGACCTGCTTGTACCTGCTGGCACCTGCTTGTCCCGCTGTTACCTGCTGGTAAGCGCTGGGACCTGCTGGTACCTGCTGGTACCTGCTTGTGCCGCTGGGACCTGCTTGTACCTGCTGGCACCTGCTTGTCCCGCTGTTACCTGCTGGTAAGCGCTGGGACCTGCTTGTACCTGCTGGTACCTGCTTGTGCCGCTGGGACCTGCTTGTACCTGCTGGCACCTGCTTGTCCCGCTGTTACCTGCTGGTAAGCGCTGGGACCTGCTTGTGCCGCTGGTACCTGCTTGTACCTGCTGGCACCTGCTTGTCCCGCTGTTACCTGCTGGTAAGCGCTGGGACCTGCTTGTACCTGCTGGCACCTGCTTGTCCCGCTGTTACCTGCTGGTACCGCTGGCACCAACTTGTGCCGCTGGTACCTGCTTGTACCTGCTGGCACCTGCTTGTCCCGCTGTTACCTGCTGGTAAGCGCTGGGACCTGCTTGTGCCGCTGGGACCTGCTTGTACCTGCTGGCACCTGCTTGTCCCGCTGTTACCTGCTGGTAAGCGCTGGGACCTGCTTGTACCTGCTGGCACCTGCTTGTCCCGCTGTTACCTGCTGGTAAGCGCTGGGACCTGCTTGTGCCGCTGGTACCTGCTTGTACCTGCTGGCACCTGCTTGTCCCGCTGTTACCTGCTGGTAAGCGCTGGGACCTGCTTGTACCTGCTGGCACCTGCTTGTCCCGCTGTTACCTGCTGGTACCGCTAGCACCAACTTGTGCCGCTGGTACCTGCTTGTACCTGCTGGCACCTGCTTGTCCCGCTGTTACCTGCTGGTAAGCGCTGGTACCTGCTTGTGCCGCTGGGACCTGCTTGTACCTGCTGGCACCTGCTTGTACCTGCTGGCACCTGCTTGTACCTGCTGGCACCTGCTTGTACCTGCTGGCACCTGCTTGTCCCGCTGTTACCTGCTGGTAAGCGCTGGGACCTGCTTGTGCCGCTGGGACCTGCTTGTACCTGCTGGTACCTGCTTGTGCCGCTGGGACCTGCTTGTACCTGCTGGCACCTGCTTGTCCCGCTGTTACCTGCTGGTAAGCGCTGGTACCTGCTTGTGCCGCTGGTACCTGCTTGTACCTGCTGGCACCTGCTTGTCCCGCTGTTACCTGATGGTAAGCGCTGGGACCTGCTTGTACCTGCTGGCACCTGCTTGTCCCGCTGTTACCTGCTGGTACCGCTGGCACCAACTTGTGCCGCTGGTACCTGCTTGTACCTGCTGGCACCTGCTTGTCCCGCTGTTACCTGCTGGTAAGCGCTGGTACCTGCTTGTGCCGCTGGGACCTGCTTGTACCTGCTGGCACCTGCTTGTACCTGCTGGCACCTGCTTGTACCTGCTGGCACCTGCTTGTACCTGCTGGCACCTGCTTGTCCCGCTGTTACCTGCTGGTAAGCGCTGGGACCTGCTTGTGCCGCTGGGACCTGCTTGTACCTGCTGGTACCTGCTTGTGCCGCTGGGACCTGCTTGTACCTGCTGGCACCTGCTTGTCCCGCTGTTACCTGCTGGTAAGCGCTGGTACCTGCTTGTGCCGCTGGTACCTGCTTGTACCTGCTGGCACCTGCTTGTCCCGCTGTTACCTGCTGGTAAGCGCTGGGACCTGCTTGTACCTGCTGGCACCTGCTTGTCCCGCTGTTACCTGCTGGTACCGCTGGCACCAACTTGTGCCGCTGGTACCTGCTTGTACCTGCTGGCACCTGCTTGTCCCGCTGTTACCTGCTGGTAAGCGCTGGTACCTGCTTGTGCCGCTGGGACCTGCTTGTACCTGCTGGCACCTGCTTGTACCTGCTGGCACCTGCTTGTACCTGCTGGCACCTGCTTGTACCTGCTGGCACCTGCTTGTCCCGCTGTTACCTGCTGGTAAGCGCTGGGACCTGCTTGTGCCGCTGGGACCTGCTTGTACCTGCTGGCACCTGCTTGTCCCGCTGTTACCTGCTGGTAAGCGCTGGGACCTGCTTGTACCTGCTGGCACCTGCTTGTCCCGCTGTTACCTGCTGGTAAGCGCTGGGACCTGCTTGTACCTGCTGGCACCTGCTTGTCCCGCTGTTACCTGCTGGTACCGCTGGCACCAACTTGTGCCGCTGGTACCTGCTTGTACCTGCTGGCACCTGCTTGTCCCGCTGTTACCTGCTGGTAAGCGCTGGGACCTGCTTGTACCTGCTGGCACCTGCTTGTCCCGCTTTTACCTGCTGGTACCGCTGGCACCAACTTGTGCCGCTGGCACCTGCTTGTACCTGCTGGCACCTGCTTGTCCCGCTGTTACCCGCTGGTAAGCGCTGGGACCTGCTTGTACCTGCTGGCACCTGCTTGTACCGCTGGTAAGCGCTGGGACCTGCTTGTGTCTCTAGGGTGTCATCAATTTATCATGCAATGGTGCTCGTCATCCAGGCCCCAAGCTGTTTGTGTAGCAAAAACTCCCCATCCAGCTTGGCTAGAATAGTCATTACGTGATGCCTGGTCCGTCAATAGGTAACTTCACTGCGGGTCTCAGACTGGAGCTGTTTTCGTTTTTCTCCCAGTCCCGGCATTTTGCTTGGATACCGGTATTTCATCCCTCTGCTTTCCTGATCGCATTTCTCTTTTCTCATATTTCCTCCCTCTGCTTTCCTGATCGCACTTCTCTTTTCTCATATTTCCTCCCTCTGCTTTCCTGATCGCATCTCTCTTTTCTCATATTTCCTCCCTCTGCTTTCCTGATCGCATTTTTCTTTTCTCATATTTCCTCCCTCTGTTTTGCCTTTTTCCATGCCCGCACCTTTGGTGTAAGGCCGTTGCGTGGATGCATAGTGTCCATGCCGCACCGGTAAACGCTTGAACAAGACAGGGCAGTGTTTAGCATGCCACCCTGCCCCCTACCCAATTACCAAGGTACCGCCCAGGGCTACCGCCGCCAAGCGGCGCTGGCCTGACCCGGCAGAGGGATTCCTTCCTGCCAGAGCCTCTTGAGGTATGGTACTTGCGGCCGGGAGAGCTGACACAGACCCAGCAGCTGCTCGTCGAGAAGGAGAAACAAGAAGCGGCACACAAAAAGGGCGGCGGCGGCGGAGGGGAGGGAGGAGGCCGTGCGGTGCGGCCAGCACCCGGAGGAAAAGCTGGAGCTATAGAAACAGGTGCTTCAGCACCCGCTGCAACCGCGCCGATGGTAAACCTCGTAGCTGCCTCGGCTGAGACGAGCTCAAGTGGGTACACCGAGGTTTGGGATGTGGAAGAAGGCACGGGCGCCCGGCGCCCCCTGATGCAGCCGCAGCCGCCACCTGCGCCACCACCGCCTCCTGCGGGGGCCAAATGCGTTCGACCACAGCACTACGTTCAGAAGCAGAGGCTCAACGCGCGTGCCGGCCCTGCCGTGACCCCCTCTGGCGCCTCTTTTGGTGGCCGTGCTGTGTACAAGAGCCACCTCATGAGCACGAGGGTATCCGTGAAGATGCCGCTGCCACCGCGGTCTCCAGGTTACGGTGCAGCCGTGACCTCCCTGTCCCGCTGCAGCCTGGAACTGGCTGCATATCCACTGACAGCAGCAACAGCAGCGACAGTGGATTTGCTTGAAACTCCTGCTGCTGCAGCGGCGTGCGTACCTGAAGCTGCCACGGCAGAGGCCTCGGGGGCTACTGCCGCCGCTCTCCCACCTGACGGTATCATGGGAGGGGCGGACGGCTCCGCCGCTACGACTTCTCCCCAGCCACAAGAAACGGGCGGCGACGGCGACAGCGGTCTGATACAGGAGGCTGCTGAGGCACTGCTGCAGCCCCTGCAGGGAAAATGGAGGCAATGGAGCATTAAGGAGGCACGGGAGAGGGAGAACGAATACGGCGATTCCGACGTGAGCTTTGAGGACAAAGCAGGAGAGGACGAGTCCGGGAGCGAGCTGGAGCTGGGCGCTGTGGACGCTTTGGACCACTTTGCGCAGCTTGAGTACCTGGAGGAGCTCGAGCAGCTGATGCTTGTAGAGGAGGAGCTAGGCCACCAATTTCAGCGGCATGTTGACACTCTGCCATCTGAAGCTCAGGGCGCCGCCGAGCTGTCGTTGCTCGGTGCAGTGCTGATGGACGCTGTGGTCCTCGTCCCGGATGCTGGAAGGCAATTGGCTCTTGCAACCGCCGCACTGCACAAGAGGTCGAATGCTGCCCCCGCCCCGCCTCAGAATTCGACGGCTGTCATGAATGCCTTGTCGTTGACAGCAGTTAGAGGCGCGTTGCTGACGCCCGCCGCGCCCGCGTGAAGATTGGAATAGTGTGGCGCAAGGTTTACGGTGCCGATGGTCCTGAGCCGCAGAGGACCAGTGTTGATGGTGGTCTGTGCTGATGGGGGCAGGAGCTGAAGTCTGGTGGAAGCCAGCGTCTGAGAGAGTGAGAACCCCGTTCGCTCTTTGCTCAGCTGCCTCACGAGGCGCTTTCCTTTGGGAATGCAGCCCTATTAGAGATAAATCCCTTCTAAGGCTTAACACTGGCGTCTGGCGAGAGACCGATGCACATGTATGCCCTCAGGAGGTCAGAGTGGTAGCGCTTGTTAGACGCCGTCAAGCTGTGCTCGTGAATGGCGATGCGGAGAGGGTGTGTGTGCTGGTGTCCAAGGATCTGGTTGGCTAGCCTTGATTGGGGCGATGGCGCGCAGAGTTTCCTTTTCCGTGATTTAGCTTCACGTCAGCCACACTTTGGCCGAGGGCCAGAGGTCCCAGGTGTGGCTATCCATGCTGCTTGGGCTGCGGCTGTCAGCCATTCCTACCATTCCTTGTTTGGTCCTAATCAGGATTTGGTGGCTGCAGTGTGGCTCGACGGAGGTGGCCTCATAACCAAAAGAAAAGGCCTGATGGTGCACATGCTGAAACAGAGGAGGTTGACCGAGGGAGGCTACTGGCTGGTTGACCTTGAATTACGTGCTGCTTGTCATGCTGCCTGGCTCGCATGGGTGATTCGTGGGCAAATACGGTTCAGAATTTACATTCATTGATTGATGACTGCACATTTGTTTACTCCCTTTCATGCCCCCATCGGATCATCCTCAACAAGTCACGTTGCTTGTTAACTTTTCTCGCACTGTTCTTCATCATAATCAATTTAAATATAGCTACTTCGAACCGATATAATTCAATTGATTACTGAAATTTAGCTGGCACTATTCATGACCTTTGCCGATCTGGCATACTTCATGGCTGCCAGTGTGCAAAGCAAAACAAACAAAAAACTTGTGAACTTGTGAAGGGTGAGGACGCTTTCAGAATATTTAATATGGCATCCATTTTTAAACTGTTCCCACATGTGGCCCTCAACAAATAGAGGAGGTGAAGAAAACGCTGATGCGACATGGGTTTGGGCATTTGGAGGAGGGGGGATGAGTATGCAGACCTGTAAGCAGACTGGCAGACTATTTCTAAGGAAACATCAGAGGCGAAGGGTGGAAAAGGTAGACTGAGCAGTGCCGACTGAAAGCTGCTTCATTAATTAGCATGCGTACCGTATGTACTGCAGAAAGATGGCTCCCGCTGCCCTGGACAGTGGTACAGCAGGACTGATCAGTCCACCTCTTGAATGATTGAATCGGCACTAGTGTGCGGGTGCTGGGTGTGTCACACATGGTGGGGCCGTGGGGGGGAGGGTCCTGGGTGTTGCACACACGGTGGGGGGAAGGGTCCTTGATGTTGCACACAAGGTTGAGGGAAGGGTCCTGGGTGTATTTCCCTAGTTCCCTGGAAGAATCAACGCGTTAGCGTGCGTCGCGTGACCCCGACATATGCAGGGCATATCGGCAAATGGCCACCCGCTGTGCTTCCAGACACAACGCATTACTCCACAGACACGAGCGTTGTTGCGGATGGGGCTGCTGCTTGTGGGCCGGGGGTACTAGCCGGGTACCGGTGGTAGGTAGCTGCCCCAAAGGTACCAAGCGAACATCGCTCGAAGCTACCCCTATTATGTCGAAGAGCGTAGGTATGACATACATGAACCTATAAATATTGCCAGGCGTACGCGCACACATACTTGCAAAGTGCTCCCTTCCGATCGCGACTCTTACCAGGACTTACACACATTGCTCGATCGCCAATCCACATTTCCATTCACTGCAGTTATCTACTTCGTGTCATCGACCGAGACCACCGGCCCCTCGATTTTCCTCGCTCGTCCTGTCGTCTAGTGCCCTTATCAATCTTCAACAACCTAGACTTCGAAAATCACGACACGCCAACAATTCTAGTGCACCCACGATCACGAGCAAAGAGGGCCCACCCGCTACCTCATCCTCAACAACAGTAGAAGCTGTACAAGATGGCACGCGTGCTCATGAAACCCATGCTTAAGACACTCTTCAGTGTCACGCTCCTCCTTGTGGTGGTGCCGAACACAGTCTACGGGCGGAGGGCCGGTCCCGCGTTACTATCAGCAGAAGACGCCAACCTCCCCTCCATATTCAGCGTCGTCACCACCACCACAGCCGCAACCGCGGCTTCGTCTCCGACGACGGCACCCCATGCAGCGGCTGATGCCGTCAACGCGCCCAACGCGAACGCAATCCCTGCAGGTAAAATATGGCACGGTCAACAATAACACCTCAACTGAGCGCATGCACAAGATCAGCAATTTCCCCAGTTCCTGCACTTTGCACGCATGGCCTGCATCTACTGTATGGCATGGGTGGGAGTGTGAATAGTGTGAAGCTGACAAGGCAGCGAGATGAGAGACATGATCAGCCACGAGTGGACTGTGGATCACATCAAGTCCTCACTCCTTCCACCAACTGTAGGTCCATCTGCCGCAGATCTAACATCTTGCACCTCTGGCCTTGCTTCGTTACAGGCACGCACGAACGCGTTCTGGTGATGCAAGACGCTGTGCTGGACTCTGACCTCCCTGAAGTCAGCATGCCCCTGCTGCCCGACTTGAACCTGGTTGTGGTCTGGAACAATGACAAGAAGGCCGGCAGCATCAAGAAGCTGCGCAAGCAACTCAAGAAGCAGCAGAAGCAAGTGTCCCAGCAGGACTCCGAGGAGAGGGTCACCATGGTGGGCAGCGTCAAAGGGATCGGACCCGGAGAGAGCATGGTCACTTTCATTGTGTCTGCCGAATCTGTGCTCGGCGTCGCGACCTTCCCTGAAGCTCAGACGGATGGATCGGTCACCATGCGCACCATTCAGGTGAGCAAACGCTGCTCAGTTATGTTGGCGAAATGTCTGGTTGCAACATGTAACATGCTGCCGGTACCGGTGTTAAATCAAATGGTTGGGCAGCACTTTCAGGGCTGCACCATGCACATTCCCCAGTTATAGCTATTGGCTGCATTTTTATCTGTGTGCGCACAAGCCTGCATGCATTTGTCCCAATCTGCTATCCCAGAGGTGCTTACCCTGCATGCCTTTCCACGCAGTTTGAGTCGTTCCCTGGCGAGACCAATACCGGCGTAGCCTACGAGCGCATGGTGCCTGACCTCATCCACATGGATACGGTTATCAAGTCTGATGCGCAGCTGGCGGTGGCCCAGCCAGTCCTCCCTGTCCCTGTGAACATGGGCTCAGCTGCTGCCGCTGTCTCCCCCACCAGTGTAGAGTCAACACACGACCGTAGGAAGCTGCAGCAGACCGTGACCCAGGTTGATGTCCTGATGCTGTACACCCCAGGTGCTGCAAATGCACTGGGAGGAGCCACGGCCGCCGTCAACAAGATCACGGCTGACATTGCGGCGACCAACCAGATATACGTCAATTCGAAGATCAACGTCCGCCTCAACCTGCTGCAAGTCACGCAGGTACTGATGGAAATGGGGAACAAGCGCCTACCATACTCACACTGTGATGCTTCTTTTATTCAAATCCATGTTTCTGCCATGTTGATTGCACATCATCCAGCAGTGACATGGTAGACAGCAGCTCGGTAGCTTGAGTTGAACAGACGTTGTACAGTGACAGGACTCGCATTTCGGTGGGATGCTAATTATCCAGAGGACCAGATTATTAACGGATTCTTAAAATTGCTTGCATCCTGCTGCTGTTCTATTTCCAGGTCCAATACACCGAGACCAAGTTTGAGACCAGCCTGGATGATCTCCAGCAAGGCAAGATCAACGGTGCTGCTGCACTGCGCGCTTCGGTGAGGATGCAGTCACTTGCCAGCCAGTATTTATTTTGGTGCACACATTACCACCTTGGAGGGGCAGCTAGGGTGCACCATAAGGCCGATGGGGCTCAAACTTGGATTGACCTGCAGCCAGCTGGGATGCAACCGCTAGGCTGATGGGGCTCAAACCTAGACCGACATGCAGCCAGTGGCTCAAGCTTACAAACAGCAAACATGGCTTGCAATCAGAACTCTGCCCCGCCCTTTGAAATTTCATTTAAATGGTATCATTGTCTCATTGTCTCATGTTCAAATCTGACCTCTGCCCCTCCCCTGTTTGCAGACTGGTGCCGACCTGGTTCAGCTCATCACGACTGACATGTCCTACTGCGGCATTGGCTACCTGGTCAGCACCCCTGATGCCAGGTTGGGATTTTCTGTGGTGCAAACCCAGTGCATCGGCTCCGGCACTTCAGCCCACGAAATGGGGCACAACTTTGGATGCGGCCATGACTACTACAGCGATTCATCCAATATTTACAGTGGCTGGACCAGGTGAGAGGTGTTGCACTCGGCAAAAGCGCAACAGGATTGATTGGGCTAAGGAGTGCTGGGTCCAACTCGCAATCCAACATGCTGAAGACCTGAGGAGATTGCACCCAACCTGAGCATGGCATTTTGAAGGGTTGTTACATTCAAACTGAGCAAATCAGGTTGTAGGGTTGATACACCCCATCTCCATGGGTGGTTCGTACCTGTTTGTACTCCTCGACTCTAACGCTGCTGCACATACTCCTCTCTTCCAACCACCAGGTGCGACCTTGGTAGCAGCAGCTTCAGCACCATCATGTCTTACGGCTGCCAGAACGGTGTCCGCCCTCCCCGTGTCTTCTACCACTCCAACCCATCAGTGTCGGTCCAGCGCAGCAGCGGGAGCTACCCCACCGGTGTCTCCGACACTGCCAACTGTGCTGCCAAGATCAACATGAATGCAGGGGGTGTGGCTGCCTACATGTCTTCCGGCAGCGGCAACAGTGGCGGCGGCAGCGGCACCCAGATCTGTGTTGGCGGTGGTGCTTGCTCAACCCCATCCACTGTCTGCTCCCATTATGGAACTCAAGACGTGTGCTGCCCCGCCAGCAGCCCCATCTGGTGTGGTGGCAGCAGCTGCAACCCGTCAGGCTACACATGCCCCGGCTCCAGCACGCAAACCTGTGTCGGCGGCGGCACCTGCTCCTCCCCCAACGTGTGCTCTCGCTTCGGCACCCAAGACGTGTGCTGCCCTTCCTCGGCCCCTGTGTGGTGCGGCGGAAGCAGCTGCAATGTAGCCGGGACCACTTGCAACACCGGCAGTACGAGCAACATCTGCCCAAATGGAGCCAAATGCCCTACAAATAAAGTGTGCTCCACCTATGGCGGTCAAAACGTGTGTTGCACCTCCGCCTACCCCACCTGGTGTGGGGGTAACTCTTGCTACAAGAGTGGAACTCAGTGTGGTCTGAAGCTTCTGATCTCTGCCGACGGCGTGACAGACACGGCTCAGAGCGTTGCTGATGAGGGGATCCCGGCTGTGGCCCCAGCTGAGGCTTTGGACCTTGGTCGTCGCAGCCTGTAAAGCTGCCTTGCTTACCTTACTACCCTAGAAACCGCTGTTGTAGCTTTCAGCTTGAATCACCTAAAAACAGCCATGGTGATGCGTCACTGAGGCTTGAGTGCTCTGAGTAAGAGTTGTTTCGGCTGACTGATGGTAATCCAGGCATAATTAGTTTAAAATTTGAATATAAGCGATTGCAAAATTCACCAAACAGGAATATAAACTAATGGCCAGGATTAGGACATTCATGATGCGTAGTTTATAAAACTGTTGACACGATTGGATGGATACGAGAATTCATTGTCTTCGAATTTCTGCAGATCCTGTATGTCCTCATGTGTGGATGAACATTCGTGTAGCCAGCGTCGAGTATACCTGCTATATTGACCACTTTCTGCAATAGTTATGCCATTTATGTTGTCTGTAAATTTGCTAATGGATTGTGCTTGCAATTATGCCAATGGACAGATTTACCGGTATTCATTTGTTTCGTTTGCCAGTTACAAAGGGTTACGCTAACAGAAAGGGTAACATAACAATTGATTTCCAATCCTTTTAGCATATTTCATGATTCATGGTCTTTTTCTCAACGTGTAACATAAATATAAGATCTCTGAGGCTCCTGCTGTGGCCCTGCATGTCCTCGAAATGCTATTCTTCTCACTCTCCCAACTATGCAAGTTATGATGCCAGCCTGTGGGGCAGAAAATACAATTCGGGTCCCTATGTCCCATACATTGTGTACATTATAAATTTCGCCAATATAAATGGCGCCAAGGGAATGGGGGTGTCCTTGCACTTGCATGCCTAACCCGACCAAGATAAAACAATTCAGATGTTTCATACAATCAGGTGTTACAATCATATATTTTACTGACGTTGCAGCTCTGTGCCACTCTGAAATGCAGCTCGGCCACGTCGGCAAACAAACACTCAGGTAGAAAAGTCAAGGGGAAAGGCACAAGAAGAAAGAAAGGATAGCAAGTTCACCCACCAAACAACAAGATTAAATGTCATGTAAACCGTACCCCCTGCCCCTGAAGAGACTAGCCTTCAAAAAGCTCAACATCAAGTTGCACAAAACCAGGGCCTCCCACCCCTGCCTGCGGGCTCTCCGACATCCTGTCTAGTTGGGAGAAAAAAGGAAAGGGGCTAGAGAAAAGACAGAGGGGAAAGAAAAAACACCCTTCCAAAGAGGGGAAAGGCAGACCGAAGGATCCCCGCCTCTGAAAGCAAGAGAGAGATAAAAAGGGAAAGAGCCAGTCCCCAGGGAGGCAAAACAAGTCAGCAAACTAGCCCACAACCAAGTCTACCATGTCCTCAACAAAAGCCTCCCACTTATGCCTGCCCTGGTGCAACTGCTAAAAGTCCGTGGCGCCCTTCGGGAGCCCGTCCAACCTCTCACCCTCAGCCTCTATTTCACACTAGGGTCCTGAAAGCACACAATCATACACGCCGCGCACCATGAGCCACACCAGCCATGTCCAGGGCAGGTTGACGTGGTCTGGCCCGACACTTGACTGGCCAGGTGTAACAGGAAAAGCATGTCATGCACCGGCACTTTGCCTGGCAAGCTGATGGTGAGTGGAGTGCCCAGCTCGCCGATCGTGTCCAGGATTGCGGGCAACACTTGGGCCGCCAGCTCGAGGGCCATGGTGGGGAGGTCAGTCGGGTCACCAATGCCAAACACGGCCTGGAACAGTGACGAAGCGGTGTGAGCGCAATGGATTCAGCAGCAACCTGGTTCGAAGGGCAAGCTAGCTACTGTAGGGGAACAACAATAGGGAAGGGCGTGGTTGGAAATTGGAAGGTGAAGAGCCTGTGCTGCCCTGGCATGCAGAGCCAGACACCCACCCCTCCCAGCCCCCCGCAGTACTCGCCATGAGGAAGCCCTCCTTGTACTCCTTCAGGGGGGTGTCCTAAGCCTGGGTGGCACATTGCTCCATGACCACCTCCAACAGCATGGCTGGGGACACTATAAACAGCATGACGGTATGGCGCAGGTCCTTGAGCGCCAAAATGGAGGCTATGGTCGTGGATGACATGATCTGGTCCTTGCGGGCAAACGGCAAGATTCCAAACACCAGCTCTTTGATCTGGAACGCAATTTATCTGACAGCGTAGTTTGCAAGGAGACTGGTGCGCTGGCTATGCTGAGCCACCATGCATTCCAGACCCAACAGCTTGCCGTCGTCTCCAAAGGCGGGCCGGCCAGAAATCAGCTCGGCCAGCAGGAGCCGAATCTCGGGGGTGCGCAGTTGCAGCCTTTCCTGCTGCCTCACTGCCCTCTGCTGCATCCTAGCCCCTCTGCTGCATCCCTACCCTCTGCAGCATCCTAGCCCCTCTGCTGCATCCTAGCCCCTCTGCTGCATCCCTGCCCTCTGCTGCATCCCTGCCCTCTGCTGCATCCCTGCCCTCTGCTGCATCCCTGCCCTCTGCTGCATCCCTGCCCTCTGCTGCATCCCTGCCCTCTGCTGCATCCCTGTCCTCTGTTGCATCCCTGCCCTCTGCTGCATCCCTGCCCTCTGCTGCATCCCTGTCCTCTGCTGCATCCCTGCCCTCTGCTGCATCCCTGCCCTCTGCTGCATCCCTGCCCTCTGCTGCATCCCTGTCCTCTGCTGCATCCCTGTCCTCTGCTGCATCCCTGTCCTCTGCTGCATCCCTGCCCTCTGCTGCATCCCTGCCCTCTGCTGCATCCCTGCCCTCTGCTGCATCCCTGCCCTCTGCTGCATCCATGCCCTCTGCTGCATCCCTGCCCTCTGCTGCATCCCTGCCCTCTGCTGCATCCCTGCCCTCTGCTGCATCCCTGCCCTCTGCTGCATCCCTGCCCTCTGCTGCATCCCTGCCCTCTGCTGCATCCCTGCCCTCTGCTGCATCCCTGCCCTCTGCTGCATCCCTGTCCTCTGCTGCATCCCTGCCCTCTGCTGCATCCCTGCCCTCTGCTGCATCCCTGCCCTCTGCTGCATCCCTGCCCTCTGCTGCATCCCTGCCCTCTGCTGCATCCCTGCCCTCTGCCTGCTGCATCCCTGCCCTCAAGTTTGTGGCATTTTAATCCAGGGAGCTTCCAACCCAAGGCTGTCACTTTCCTGCTAGCTCCCATTAGTTCACGCCACCGCTGCTCCTTTTGCTAGCCTCAGGCTCACCTTGGTGACCGAGTGCCACCCCTCGGGTGTGGGTGGGTACCTTGGGCTGTCTGACCAGAGGCTGCATGATGACGTGTATAACAGCTTGAACTTGCCCGTGCCCTGGGCCCCGATAAGCACCATCACACGCCGGCCCTTCGCGGAGCTGATGATGCCAAGGATTCCTTCCTGCCAGAGCCTCTTGAGATTTGGTACGTGCGGCCGGGAGAGCTGACACAGACCCAACAGTTGCTCGTCGAGAAGGAGAAACAAGAAGCGGCACACATAAAGGGCGGCGGCGGCGGAGGGGTGTGAGGAGGCCGTGCGGTGCGGCCAGCACCCGGAGGAAAAGCTGGAGCTATAGAAACAGGTGCTTCAGCACCCGCTGCAACCGCGCCGATGGTAAACCTCGTAGCTGCCTCGGCTGAGACGAGCTCAAGTGGGTACACCGAGGTTTGGATGTGGAAGAAGGCACGGGCGCCCGGCGCCCCCTGATGCAGCCGCAGCCGCCACCTGCGCCACCATCGCCTCCTGCGGGGGCAAAATGCGCTCGACCACAGCACTACGTTCAGAAGCAGAGGCTCAACGCGCGCGCTGGCCCTGCCGTGACCCCCTCTGGCGCCTCTTTTGGTGGCCTTGCTGTGTACAAGAGCCACCTCATGAGCACAAGGGTATCCGTGAAGATGCCGCTGCCACCGCGGTTTCCAGGTTACGGTGCAGCCGTGACCTCCCTGTCCCGCCGCAGCCTGGAACTGGCTGCATATCCACTGACAGCAGCAACAGCGACGACAGTGGGTTTGCTTGAAGCTCCTGCGGCGGCGGCGGCGTGCGTACTTGAATCTGCCCCGGCAGAGGCCTTGGGGCCAGGGGCCAGGGGCTACTGCCGCCACTCTCCCACCTGTCGGTATCATGGGAGGGGCGGACGGCTCCGCCGCTACGACTTCTCCACAGCCACAAGAAACGGGCGGCGACGGCGACAGCGGTTTGATACAGGAGGCTACTGAGGCACTGATGCAGCCTCTGCAGGAAAAATGGAGGCAATGGAGCATTAAGGAGGCACGGGAGAGGGAGAACGACTACAGCGATTCCGACGTGAGCTTTGAGGACAAAGCAGGAGAGGACGAGCCCTGGCGAGCTGGAGCTGGGCGCTGTGGACGCTTTGGACCACTTTGCACAGCTTGAGTACCTGGAGGAGCTCGAGCAGCTGATGCTTGTAGAGGAGGAGCTAGGCCACCAGTTTCAGCGGCATGTTGACACTCTGCCATCTGAAGCTCAGGGCGCCGCCGAGCTGTCGTTGCTCGGTGCAGAGCTGATGGACGTTAGTTGTGGTCCTCGTCCGGATGTAGGAAGGCAACAAGCTCTTGCAACCGCCGCACCGCACAAGAGGTCGAATGCTGCCCCCGCCCCGCCTCAGAATTCGACCGCTGTCATGGATGCCTTGTCGTTGACAGCAGTTAGAGGCGTGCTGCTGACGCCCGCCGCGCCCGCGTGAAGATTGGAATAGAGTGGCGCAAGGTTTACGGTGCCGATGGTCCTGAGCCGCAGAGGACCAGTGTTGATGGTGGTCTGTGCTGATGGGGGCAGGAGCTGAAGTCTGGTGGAAGCCAGCGTCTGAGAGGGTGAGAACCCTCTCACCCTCTTGGCTCTTTGCTCAGCTGCCTCACGAGGGGCTTTCCTTTGGGAATGCAGCCCAATAAGAGGTAAATCCCTTCTAAGGCTTAACACTGGCGAGAGGCCGATGCACATGTATGCCCTCAGGAGCGCTTGTAAGAGGCCGTCAAGCTGTGCTCGTGAATGGCGATGCGGAGAGGGTGTGTGTGCTGGTGTCCAAGGATCTGGTTGGCTAGCCTGGATTGGGGCGATGGTACACAGAGGTTCCTTTTCCGTGATTTAGCTTCACGTCAGCCACACTTCGGCCGAGGGCCAGAGGTCCCAGATGTGGCTATCCATGCTGCTTGGGCTGCGGCTGTCAGCCATATCTACCATTCCTTGTTAGGCCCTGGTGCCACCAACAGGTCTGGACCCGGGCCCCAATCTCTGAATCTGAATCCCACAATTCAAAAAGTGTACATGATCTTCGTGACGGTGCTGTAGCCATGGGATGCAGAGGTGGCATGTCCCTTGTAGCCCGCAAACCCACCAGGGTCTAGGGACCCAACCCCAAGTCCCCAACTCGTTGCATGCTTTGCGCGGATGCCACAGTCCGTATGTGTAGTCTGGAGGGGAAGTTTGTACCTATCACACAGCACACATCCCTGGATGTTGCAAACAAATTGATTGGGTTTTGGGGTTAATCGCAACCCTTAGCCTCGTTCATGCATCCCTAGATTCTGGGTACAGAAGGCTGGGAAGGTCGAGCAAGGCATCAAGGAGCCCAAGGGTCATGTGAAGACGCCTCGCTGATACCATCCTGGTCTGATTGAAATCTTGGCTTGCTGTACCACGCTACAAACAAAAAATAGAGTTTCGGCCCTCAGCTGCCTCAGCACATTCTATCAGAGCATCTCAGGCCTCAATGCTCACAGAATCAGTGTGTCTCACGCCTACAGCCGTCGGAGCTGCCTTTGCCCCGCACCACCTTGCTCTCTAATCAGGATTTGGTGGCTGCGGTGTGGCTCGACGGAGGTGGCCTCATAACCAAAAGAAAAGGCCTGATGGTGCACATGCTGAAACAGAAGAGGTTGACCGAGGGAGGCTACTGGCTGGTTGACCTTGAATTACGTGCTGCTTGTCGTGCTGCCTGGCTCGCATGGGTGATTCGTGGGCAAATACGGTTCAGAATTTACATTCATTGATTGATGACTGCACATTTGTTTACTCCCTTTCATGCCCCCATCGGATCATCCTCAACAAGTCACGTTGCTTGTTAACTTTTCTCGCACTGTTCTTCATCATAATCAATTTAAATATAGCTACTTCGAACCGATATAATTCAATTGATTACTGAAATTTAGCTGGCACTATTCATGACCTTTGCCGATCTGGCATACTTCATGGCTGCCAGTGTGCAAAGCAAAACAAACAAAAAACTTGTGAACTTGTGAAGGGTGAGGACGCTTTCAGAATATTTAATATGGCATCCATTTTGAATCTGTTACCACATGTGGTCCTCAACAAATAGAGGAGGTGAAGAAAACGCTGATGCGACATGGGTTTGGGCATTTGGAGGAGGGGGGGTGAGTATGCAGACCTGTAAGCAGACTGGCAGACTATTTCTAAGGAAACATCAGAGGCGAAGGGTGGAAAAGGTAGACTGAGCAGTGCCGACTGAAAGCTGCTTCATTAATTAGCATGCGTACCGTATGTACTGCAGAAAGATGGCTCCCGCTGCCCTGGACAGTGGTACAGCAGGACTGATCAGTCCACCTCTTGAATGATTGAATCGGCACTAGTGTGCGGGTGCTGGGTGTGTCACACATGGTGGGGCCGTGGGGGGGAGGGTCCTGGGTGTTGCACACACGGTGGGGGGAAGGGTCCTTGATGTTGCACACAAGGTTGAGGGAAGGGTCCTGGGTGTATTTCCCTAGTTCCCTGGAAGAATCAACGCGTTAGCGTGCGTCGCGCGACCCCGACATATGCAGGGCATATCCACCGGGGGCATATCGGCAAATGGCCACCCGCTGTGCTTCCAGACACAACGCATTACTCCACAGACACGAGCGTTGTTGCAGATGGGGCTGCTGCTTGTGGGCCGGGGGTACTAGCCGGGTACCGGTGATAGGTAGCTGCCCCAAAGGTACTAAGCGAACATCGCTCGAAGCTACCCCTATTATGTCGAAGAGCGTAGGTATGACATACATGAACCTATAAATATTGCCAGGCGTATGTGCATACATACTTGCAAAGTGCTCCCTTCCGATCGCGACTCTTACCAGGACTTACACACATTGCTCGATCGCCAATTCACATTTCCATTCACTGCAGTTATCTACTTCGTGTCATCGACCGAGACCACCGGCCCCTCGATTTTCCTCGCTCGTCCTGTCGTCTAGTGCCCTTATCAATCTTCAACAACCTAGACTTCGAAAATCACGACACGCCAACAATTCCAGTGCACCCACGATCACGAGCAAAGAGGGCCCACCCGCTACCTCATCCTCAACAACAGTAGAAGCTGTACAAGATGGCACGCGTGCTCATGAAACCCATGCTTAAGACACTCTTCAGTGTCACGCTCCTCCTTGTGGTGGTGCCGAACACAGTCTACGGGCGGAAGGCCGGTCCCGCGTTACTATCAGCAGAAGACGCCAACCTCCCCTCCATATTCAGCGTCGTCACCACCACCACAGCCGCAACCGCGGCTTCGTCTCCGACGACGGCACCCCATGCAGCGGCTGATGCCGTCAACGCGCCCAACGCGAACGCAATCCCTGCAGGTAAAATATGGCACGGTCAACAATAAAACATCAACTGAGCGCATGCACAAGTTCAGCACTTTCCCCAGTTCCTGCACTTTGCATGCATGGCCTGCATCTACTGTATGGCATGGGAGGGAGTGTGAATAGTGTGAAGCTGACAAGGCAACGAGATGAGAGACATGATCAGCCACGAGTGGACTGTGGATCACATCAAGTCCTCACTCCTTCCACCAACTGTAGGTCCATCTGCCGCAGAACTAACATCTTGCACCTCTGGCCTTGCTTCGTTACAGGCACGCACGAACGCGTTCTGGTGATGCAAGACGCTGTGCTGGACTCTGACCTCCCTGAAGTCAGCATGCCCCTGCTGCCCGACTTGAACCTGGTTGTGGTCTGGAACAATGACAAGAAGGCCGGCAGCATCAAGAAGCTGCGCAAGCAACTCAAGAAGCAGCAGAAGCAAGTGTCCCAGCAGGACTCCGAGGAGAGGGTCACCATGGTGGGCAGCGTCAAAGGGTTCGGACCCGGAGAGAGCATGGTCACTTTCATTGTGTCTGCCGAATCTGTGCTCGGCGTCGCGACCTTCCCTGAAGCTCAGACGGATGGATCGGTCACCATGCGCACCATTCAGGTGAGCAAACGCTGCTCAGTTATGTTGGCGAAATGTCTGGTTGCAACATGTAACATGCTGCCGGTACCGGTGTTAAATCAAATGGTTGGGCAGCACTTTCAGGGCTGCACCATGCACATTCCCCAGTTATAGCTATTGGCTGCATTTTTATCTGTGTGCGCACAAGCCTGCATGCATTTGTCCCAATCTGCTATCGCAGAGGTGCTTACCCTGTATGCCTTTCCACGCAGTTTGAGTCGTTCCCTGGCGAGACCAATATCGGCGTAGCCTACGAGCGCATGGTGCCTGACCTCATCCACATGGATACGGTTATCAAGTCTGATGCGCAGCTGGCGGTGGCCCAGCCAGTCCTCCCTGTCCCTGTGAACATGGGCTCAGCTGCTGCCGCTGCCTCCCCCACCAGTGTAGAGTCAACACACGACCGTAGGAAGCTGCAGCAGACCGTGACCCAGGTCGATGTCCTGATGCTGTACACCCCAGGTGCTGCAAATGCACTGGGAGGAGCCACGGCCGCCGTCAACAAGATCACGGCTGACATTGCGGCGACCAACCAGATATACGTCAATTCGAAGATCAACGTCCGCCTCAACCTGCTGCAAGTCACGCAGGTACTGATGGAAATGGGGAACAAGCGCCTACCATACTCACACTGTGATGCTTCTTTTATTCAAATCCATGTTTCTGCCATGTTGATTGCACATCATCCAGCAGTGACATGGTAGACAGCAGCTCGGTAGCTTGAGTTGAACAGACGTTGTACAGTGACAGGACTCGCATTTCGGTGGGATGCTAATTATCCAGAGTACCAGATTATTAACGGATTCTTAAAATTGCTTGCATCCTGCTGCTGTTCTATTTCCAGGTCCAATACACCGAGACCAAGTTTGAGACCAGCCTGGATGATCTCCAGCAAGGCAAGATCAACGGTGCTGCTGCACTGCGCGCTTCGGTGAGGATGCAGTCACTTGCCAGCCAGTATTTATTTTGGTGCACACATTACCACCTTGGAGGGGCAGCTAGGGTGCACCATAAGGCCGATGGGGCTCAAACTTGGATTGACCTGCAGCCAGCTGGGATGCAACCGCTAGGCTGATGGGGCTCAAACCTAGACCGACATGCAGCCAGTGGCTCAAGCTTACAAACAGCAAACATGGCTTGCAATCAGAACTCTGCCCCGCCCTTTGAAATTTCATTTAAATGGTATCATTGTCTCATTGTCTCATGTTCAAATCTGACCTCTGCCCCTCCCCTGTTTGCAGACTGGTGCCGACCTGGTTCAGCTCATCACGACTGACATGTCCTACTGCGGCATTGGCTACCTGGTCAGCACCCCTGATGCCAGGTTGGGATTTTCTGTGGTGCAAACCCAGTGCATCGGCTCCGGCACTTCAGCCCACGAAATGGGGCACAACTTTGGATGCGGCCATGACTACTACAGCGATTCATCCAATATTTACAGTGGCTGGACCAGGTGAGAGGTGTTGCACTCGGCAAAAGCGCAACAGGATTGATTGGGCTAAGGAGTGCTGGGTCCAACTCGCAATCCAACATGCTGAAGACCTGAGGAGATTGCACCCAACCTGAGCATGGCATTTTGAAGGGTTGTTACATTCAAACTGAGCAAATCAGGTTGTAGGGTTGATACACCCCATCTCCATGGGTGGTTCGTACCTGTTTGTACTCCTCGACTCTAACGCTGCTGCACATACTCCTCTCTTCCAACCACCAGGTGCGACCTTGGTAGCAGCAGCTTCAGCACCATCATGTCTTACGGCTGCCAGAACGGTGTCCGCCCTCCCCGTGTCTTCTACCACTCCAACCCATCAGTGTCGGTCCAGCGCAGCAGCGGGAGCTACCCCACCGGTGTCTCCGACACTGCCAACTGTGCTGCCAAGATCAACATGAATGCAGGGGGTGTGGCTGCCTACATGTCTTCCGGCAGCGGCAACAGTGGCGGCGGCAGCGGCACCCAGATCTGTGTTGGCGGTGGTGCTTGCTCAACCCCATCCACTGTCTGCTCCCATTATGGAACTCAAGACGTGTGCTGCCCCGCCAGCAGCCCCATCTGGTGTGGTGGCAGCAGCTGCAACCCGTCAGGCTACACATGCCCCGGCTCCAGCACGCAAACCTGTGTCGGCGGCGGCACCTGCTCCTCCCCCAACGTGTGCTCTCGCTTCGGCACCCAAGACGTGTGCTGCCCTTCCTCGGCCCCTGTGTGGTGCGGCGGAAGCAGCTGCAATGTAGCCGGGACCACTTGCAACACCGGCAGTACGAGCAACATCTGCCCAAATGGAGCCAAATGCCCTACAAATAAAGTGTGCTCCACCTATGGCGGTCAAAACGTGTGTTGCACCTCCGCCTACCCCACCTGGTGTGGGGGTAACTCTTGCTACAAGAGTGGAACTCAGTGTGGTCTGAAGCTTCTGATCTCTGCCGACGGCGTGACAGACACGGCTCAGAGCGTTGCTGATGAGGGGATCCCGGCTGTGGCCCCAGCTGAGGCTTTGGACCTTGGTCGTCGCAGCCTGTAAAGCTGCCTTGCTTACCTTACTACCCTAGAAACCGCTGTTGTAGCTTTCAGCTTGAATCACCTAAAAACAGCCATGGTGATGCGTCACTGAGGCTTGAGTGCTCTGAGTAAGAGTTGTTTCGGCTGACTGATGGTAATCCAGGCATAATTAGTTTAAAATTTGAATATAAGCGATTGCAAAATTCACCAAACAGGAATATAAACTAATGGCCAGGATTAGGACATTCATGATGCGTAGTTTATAAAACTGTTGACACGATTGGATGGATACGAGAATTCATTGTCTTCGAATTTCTGCAGATCCTGTATGTCCTCATGTGTGGATGAACATTCGTGTAGCCAGCGTCGAGTATACCTGCTATATTGACCACTTTCTGCAATAGTTATGCCATTTATGTTGTCTGTAAATTTGCTAATGGATTGTGCTTGCAATTATGCCAATGGACAGATTTACCGGTATTCATTTGTTTCGTTTGCCAGTTACAAAGGGTTACGCTAACAGAAAGGGTAACATAACAATTGATTTCCAATCCTTTTAGCATATTTCATGATTCATGGTCTTTTTCTCAACGTGTAACATAAATATAAGATCTCTGTGGCTCCTGCTGTGGCCCTGCATGTCCTCGAAATGCTATTCTTCTCACTCTCCCAACTATGCAAGTTATGATGCCAGCCTGTGGGGCAGAAAATACAATTCGGGTCCCTATGTCCCATACATTGTGTACATTATAAATTTCGCCAATATAAATGGCGCCAAGGGAATGGGGGTGTCCTTGCACTTGCATGCCTAACCCGACCAAGATAAAACAATTCAGATGTTTCATACAATCAGGTGTTACAATCATATATTTTACTGACGTTGCAGCTCTGTGCCACTCTGAAATGAAGCTCGGCCACGTCGGCAAACAAACACTCAGGTAGAAAAGTCAAGGGGAAAGGCACAAGAAGAAAGAAAGGATAGCAAGTTCACCCACCA
Source organism: Limnomonas spitsbergensis (assembly GCA_037349105.1). Taxonomy (NCBI): domain Eukaryota; kingdom Viridiplantae; phylum Chlorophyta; class Chlorophyceae; order Chlamydomonadales; genus Limnomonas; species Limnomonas spitsbergensis. The sequence continues at coordinate 3,116,467 of JAYJMM010000113.1, forward strand.
AACAACAAGATTAAATGTCATGTAAACCGTATCCCCTGCCCCTGAAGAGACTAGCCTTCAAAAAGCTCAACATCAAGTTGCACAAAACCAGGGCCTCCCACCCCTGCCTGCGGGCTCTCCGACATCCTGTCTAGTTGGGAGAAAAAAGGAAAGGGGCTAGAGAAAAGACAGAGGGGAAAGAAAAAACACCCTTCCAAAGAGGGGAAAGGCAGACCGAAGGATCCCCGCCTCTGAAAGCAAGAGAGAGATAAAAAGGGAAAGAGCCAGTCCCCAGGGAGGCAAAACAAGTCAGCAAACTAGCCCACAACCAAGTCTACCATGTCCTCAACAAAAGCCTCCCACTTATGCCTGCCCTGGTGCAACTGCTAAAAGTCCGTGACGCCCTTCGGGAGCCCGTCCAACCTCTCACCCTCAGCCTCTATTTCACACTAGGGTCCTGAAAGCACACAATCATACACGCCGCGCACCATGAGCCACACCAGCCATGTCCAGGGCAGGTTGACGTGGTCTGGCCCGACACTTGACTGGCCAGGTGTAACAGGAAAAGCATGTCATGCACCGGCACTTTGCCTGGCAAGCTGATGGTGAGTGGAGTGCCCAGCTCGCCGATCGTGTCCAGGATTGCGGGCAACACTTGGGCCGCCAGCTCGAGGGCCATGGTGGGGAGGTCAGTCGGGTCACCAATGCCAAACACGGCCTGGAACAGTGACGAAGCGGTGTGAGCGCAATGGATTCAGCAGCAACCTGGTTCGAAGGGCAAGCTAGCTACTGTAGGGGAACAATGCATCCCTGTCCTCTACTGCATCCTAGCCCCTCTGCTGCATCCCTGCCCTCTGCTGCATCCCTGCCCTCTGCTGCATCCCCGCCCTCTGCTGCATCCCTGCCCTCTGCTGCATCCCTGCCCTCTGCTGCATCCTAGCCCCTCTGCTGCATCCCTGCCCTCTGCTGCATCCCTGCCCTCTGCTGCATCCCTGCCCTCTGCTGCATCCCTGCCCTCTGCTGCATCCTAGCCCCTCTGCTGCATCCCTGCCCTCTGCTGCATCCCTGCCCTCTGCTGCATCCTAGCCCCTCTGCTGCATCCCTGCCCTCTGCTGCATCCCTGCCCTCTGCTGCATCCTAGCCCCTCTGCTGCATCCCTGCCCTCTGCTGCATCCTAGCCCCTCTGCTGCATCCCTGCCCTCTGCTGCATCCCTGCCCTCTGCTGCATCCCTGCCCTCTGCTGCATCCCTGCCCTCTGCTGCATCCTAGCCCCTCTGCTGCATCCCTGCCCTCTGCTGCATCCTAGCCCCTCTGCTGCATCCCTGCCCTCTGCTGCATCCCTGCCCTCTGCTGCATCCCTGCCCTCTGCTGCATCCCTGCCCTCTGCTGCATCCCTGCCCTCTGCTGCATCCCTGCCCTCTGCTGCATCCCTGCCCTCTGCTGCATCCCTGCCCTCTGCTGCATCCTAGCCCCTCTGCTGCATCCCTGCCCTCTGCTGCATCCCGGTCCTCTGCTGCATCCCTGCCTTCTGCTGCATCCCTGCCCTCTGCTGCATCCCTGTCCTCTGCTGCATCCCTGCCCTCTGCTGCATCCCTGCCCTCTGCTGCATCCCTGCCCTCTGCTGCATCCCTGCCCTCTGCTGCATCCCTGCCCTCTGCTGCATCCTAGCCCCTCTGCTGCATCCCTGCCCTCTGCTGCATCCCGGTCCTCTGCTGCATCCCTGCCTTCTGCTGCATCCCTGCCCTCTGCTGCATCCCTGCCCTCTGCTGCATCCCTGCCCTCTGCTGCATCCCTGCCCTCTGCTGCATCCCTGCCCTCTGCTGCATCCTAGCCCCTCTGCTGCATCCCTGCCCTCTGCTGCATCCCGGTCCTCTGCTGCATCCCTGCCTTCTGCTGCATCCCTGCCCTCTGCTGCATCCCTGCCCTCTGCTGCATCCCTGCCCTCTGCTGCATCCCTGCCCTCTGCTGCATACCTGCCCTCTGTTGCATCCCTGCCCTCTGCTGCATCCCTGTCCTCTGCTGCATCCCTGTCCTCTGCTGCATCCTAGCCCCTCTGCTGCATCCCTGCCCTCTGCTGCATCCCTGCCCTCTGCTGCATCCCTGCCCTCTGCTGCATCCCTGCCCTCTGCTGCATCCCTGCCCTCTGCTGCATCCCTGCCCTCTGCTGCATCCCTGCCCTCTGCTGCATCCCTGCCCTCTGCTGCATCCTAGCCCCTCTGCTGCATCCCTGCCCTCTGCTGCATCCCTGCCCTCTGCTGCATCCCTGCCCTCTGCTGCATCCCTGCCCTCTGCTGCATCCTAGCCCCTCTGCTGCATCCCTGCCCTCTGCTGCATCCCTGCCCTCTGCTGCATCCTAGCCCCTCTGCTGCATCCCTGCCCTCTGCTGCATCCCTGCCCTCTGCTGCATCCTAGCCCCTCTGCTGCATCCCTGCCCTCTGCTGCATCCTAGCCCCTCTGCTGCATCCCTGCCCTCTGCTGCATCCCTGCCCTCTGCTGCATCCCTGCCCTCTGCTGCATCCCTGCCCTCTGCTGCATCCTAGCCCCTCTGCTGCATCCCTGCCCTCTGCTGCATCCTAGCCCCTCTGCTGCATCCCTGCCCTCTGCTGCATCCCTGCCCTCTGCTGCATCCCTGCCCTCTGCTGCATCCCTGCCCTCTGCTGCATCCCTGCCCTCTGCTGCATCCCTGCCCTCTGCTGCATCCCTGCCCTCTGCTGCATCCCTGCCCTCTGCTGCATCCTAGCCCCTCTGCTGCATCCCTGCCCTCTGCTGCATCCCGGTCCTCTGCTGCATCCCTGCCTTCTGCTGCATCCCTGCCCTCTGCTGCATCCCTGTCCTCTGCTGCATCCCTGCCCTCTGCTGCATCCCTGCCCTCTGCTGCATCCCTGCCCTCTGCTGCATCCCTGCCCTCTGCTGCATCCCTGCCCTCTGCTGCATCCTAGCCCCTCTGCTGCATCCCTGCCCTCTGCTGCATCCCGGTCCTCTGCTGCATCCCTGCCTTCTGCTGCATCCCTGCCCTCTGCTGCATCCCTGCCCTCTGCTGCATCCCTGCCCTCTGCTGCATCCCTGCCCTCTGCTGCATCCCTGCCCTCTGCTGCATCCTAGCCCCTCTGCTGCATCCCTGCCCTCTGCTGCATCCCGGTCCTCTGCTGCATCCCTGCCTTCTGCTGCATCCCTGCCCTCTGCTGCATCCCTGCCCTCTGCTGCATCCCTGCCCTCTGCTGCATCCCTGCCCTCTGCTGCATACCTGCCCTCTGTTGCATCCCTGCCCTCTGCTGCATCCCTGTCCTCTGCTGCATCCCTGTCCTCTGCTGCATCCTAGCCCCTCTGCTGCATCCCTGCCCTCTGCTGCATCCCTGCCCTCTGCTGCATCCCTGCCCTCTGCTGCATCCCTGCCCTCTGCTGCATCCCTGCCCTCTGCTGCATCCCTGCCCTCTGCTGCATCCTAGCCCCTCTGCTGCATCCCTGCCCTCTGCTGCATCCTAGCCCCTCTGCTGCATCCCTGCCCTCTGCTGCATCCCTGCCCTCTGCTGCATCCCTGCCCTCTGCTGCATCCCTGCCCTCTGCTGCATCCCTGCCCTCTGCTGCATCCCTGCCCTCTGCTGCATCCCTGCCCTCTGCTGCATCCCTGCCCTCTGCTGCATCCTAGCCCCTCTGCTGCATCCCTGCCCTCTGCTGCATCCCGGTCCTCTGCTGCATCCCTGCCTTCTGCTGCATCCCTGCCCTCTGCTGCATCCCTGTCCTCTGCTGCATCCCTGCCCTCTGCTGCATCCCTGCCCTCTGCTGCATCCCTGCCCTCTGCTGCATCCCTGCCCTCTGCTGCATCCCTGCCCTCTGCTGCATCCTAGCCCCTCTGCTGCATCCCTGCCCTCTGCTGCATCCCGGTCCTCTGCTGCATCCCTGCCTTCTGCTGCATCCCTGCCCTCTGCTGCATCCCTGCCCTCTGCTGCATCCCTGCCCTCTGCTGCATCCCTGCCCTCTGCTGCATCCCTGCCCTCTGCTGCATCCTAGCCCCTCTGCTGCATCCCTGCCCTCTGCTGCATCCCGGTCCTCTGCTGCATCCCTGCCTTCTGCTGCATCCCTGCCCTCTGCTGCATCCCTGCCCTCTGCTGCATCCCTGCCCTCTGCTGCATCCCTGCCCTCTGCTGCATACCTGCCCTCTGTTGCATCCCTGCCCTCTGCTGCATCCCTGTCCTCTGCTGCATCCCTGTCCTCTGCTGCATCCTAGCCCCTCTGCTGCATCCCTGCCCTCTGCTGCATCCCTGCCCTCTGCTGCATCCCTGCCCTCTGCTGCATCCCTGCCCTCTGCTGCATCCCTGCCCTCTGCTGCATCCCTGCCCTCTGCTGCATCCCTGCCCTCTGCTGCATCCCTGCCCTCTGCTGCATCCCTGCCCTCTGCTGCATCCCTGCCCTCTGCTGCATCCCTGCCCTCTGCTGCATCCCTGCCCTCTGCTGCATCCCTGCCCTCTGCTGCATCCCTGCCCTCTGCTGCATCCCTGCCCTCTGCTGCATCCCTGCCCTCTGCTGCATCCCTGCCCTCTGCTGCATCCCTGCCCTCTGCTGCATCCCTGCCCTCTGCTGCATCCCTGCCCTCTGCTGCATCCCTGCCCTCTGTTGCATCCCTGCCCTCTGCTGCATCCCTGCCCTCTGCTGCATCCCTGCCCTCTGTTGCATCCCTGCCCTCTGCTGCATCCCTGCCCTCTGATGCATCCCTGCCCTCTGCTGCATCCCTGCCCTCTGTTGCATCCCTGCCCTCTGCTGCATCCCTGCCCTCTGCTGCATCCCTGCCCTCTGCTGCATCCCTGTCCTCTGCTGCATCCCTGCCCTCTGCTGCATCCCTGCCCTCTGCTGCATCCCTGTCCTCTGCTGCATCCCTGCCCTCTGTTGCATCCCTGCCCTCTGCTGCATCCCTGCCCTCTGCTGCATCCCTGCCCTCTGCTGCATCCCTGCCCTCTGCTGCATCCCTGCCCTCTGCTGCATCCCTGCCCTCTGCTGCATCCCTGCCCTCTGCTGCATCCCTGCCCTCTGCTGCATCCCTGTCCTCTGCTGCATCCCTGCCCTCTGCTGCATCCCTGTCCTCTGCTGCATCCCTGCCCTCTGCTGCATCCCTGCCCTCTGCTGCATCCCTGCCCTCTGCTGCATCCCTGCCCTCTGCTGCATCCCTGCCCTCTGCTGCATCCCTGCCCTCTGCTGCATCCCTGCCCTCTGCTGCATCCCTGCCCTCTGCTGCATCCCTGCCCTCTGATGCATCCCTGCCCTCTGCTGCATCCCTGTCCTCTGCTGCATCCCTGCCCTCTGCTGCATCCCTGTCCTCTGTTGCATCCCTGTCCTCTGCTGCATCCCTGCCCTCTGCTGCATCCCTGTCCTCTGCTGCATCCCTGCCCTCTGCTGCATCCCTGTCCTCTGTTGCATCCCTGTCCTCTGCTGCATCCCTGCCCTCTGCTGCATCCCTGTCCTCTGCTGCATCCCTGCCCTCTGCTGCATCCCTGCCCTCTGCTGCATCCCTGTCCTCTGCTGCATCCCTGTCCTCTGCTGCATCCCTGTCCTCTGCTGCATCCCTGCCCTCTGCTGCATCCCTGTCCTCTGCTGCATCCCTGTCCTCTGCTGCATCCCTGTCCTCTGCTGCATCCCTGCCCTCTGCTGCATCCTAGCCCCTCTGCTGCATCCCTGCCCTCTGCTGCATCCCTGTCCTCTGCTGCATCCCTGCCCTCTGCTGCATCCCTGCCCGCTCTGCATCCCTGTCCTCTGCTGCATCCCTGCCCTCTGCTGCATCCCTGTCCTCTGCTGCATCCCTGCCCTCTCTGCATCCCTGCCCTCTGCTGCATCCCTGTCCTCTGCTGCATCCCTGTCCTCTGCTGCATCCCTGCCCTCTGCTGCATCCCTGTCCTCTGCTGCATCCCTGTCCTCTGCTGCATCCCTGCCCTCTGCTGCATCCCTGTCCTCTGCTGCATCCCTGCCCTCTGCTGCATCCCTGTCCTCTGCTGCATCCCTGCCCTCTGCTGCATCCCTGCCCTCTGCTGCATCCCTGTCCTCTGCTGCATCCCTGCCCTCTGCTGCATCCCTGTCCTCTGCTGCATCCTAGCCCCTCTGCTGCATCCCTGCCATCTGCTGCATCCCTGCCCTCTGCTGCATCCTAGCCCCTCTGCTGCATCCCTGCCCTCTGCTGCATCCCTGCCCTCTCTGCATCCCTGTCCTCTGCTGCATCCCTGCCCTCTGCTGCATCCCTGCCCTCTGCTGCATCCCTGCCCTCTGCTGCATCCCTGTCCTCTGCTGCATCCCTGTCCTCTGCTGCATCCCTGTCCTCTGCTGCATCCCTGCCCTCTGCTGCATCCCTGCCCTCTGCTGCATCCCTGCCCTCTGCTGCATCCCTGTCCTCTGCTGCATCCCTGCCCTCTGCTGCATCCCTGTCCTCTGCTGCATCCCTGCCCTCTGCTGCATCCCTGCCCTCTGCTGCATCCCTGCCCTCTCTGCATCCCTGTCCTCTGCTGCATCCCTGCCCTCTACTGCATCCCTGTCCTCTGCTGCATCCCTGCCCTCTACTGCATCCCTGCCCTCTACTGCATCCCTGCCCTCTGCTGCATCCCTGCCCTCTGCTGCATCCCTGCCCTCTACTGCATTCTAGCCCCTCTGCTGCATCCCTGCCCTCTGCTGCATCCCTGCCCTCTGCTGCATCCCTGCCCTCTGCTGCATCCCTGCCCTCTGCTGCATCCCTGCCCTCTGCTGCATCCCTGCCCTCTGCTGCATCCCTGCCCTCTGCTGCATCCCTGCCCTCTGCTGCATCCCTGCCCTCTACTGCATTCTAGCCCCTCTGCTGCATCCCTGCCCTCTGCTGCATCCCTGCCCTCTGCTGCATCCCTGCCCTCTGCTGCATCCCTGTCCTCTGCTGCATCCCTGTCCTCTGCTGCATCCCTGCCCTCTGCTGCATCCCTGTCCTCTGCTGCATCCCTGTCCTCTGCTGCATCCCTGTCCTCTGCTGCATCCCTGTCCTCTGCTGCATCCCTGCCCTCTGCTGCATCCCTGTCCTCTGCTGCATCCCTGTCCTCTGCTGCATCCCTGTCCTCTGCTGCATCCCTGTCCTCTGCTGCATCCCTGCCCTCTACTGCATCCCTGCCCTCTGCTGCATCCCTGCCCTCTGCTGCATCCCTGCCCTCTGCTGCATCCCTGCCCTCTGCTGCATCCTAGCCCCTCTGCTGCATCCGTGCCCTCTGCTGCATCCCTGCCCTCTGCTGCATCCCTGCCCTCTGCTGCATCCCTGCCCTCTGCTGCATCCCTGCCCTCTGCTGCATCCCTGCCCTCTGTTGCATCCCTGCCCTCTGCTGCATCCCTGCCCTCTGCTGCATCCCTGCCCTCTGCTGCATCCCTGCCCTCTGCTGCATCCCTGCCCTCTGCTGCATCCCTGCCCTCTGCTGCATCCCTGCCCTCTGCTGCATCCCTGTCCTCTGCTGCATCCCTGCCCTCTGCTGCATCCCTGTCCTCTGCTGCATCCCTGTCCTCTGCTGCATCCCTGCCCTCTGCTGCATCCCTGCCCTCTGCTGCATCCCTGTCCTCTGCTGCATCCCTGTCCTCTGCTGCATCCCTGCCCTCTGCTGCATCCCTGCCCTCTGCTGCATCCCTGCCCTCTGCTGCATCCCTGCCCTCTGTTGCATCCCTGCCCTCTGTTGCATCCCTGCCCTCTGCTGCATCCCTGCCCTCTGCTGCATCCCTGCCCTCTGCTGCATCCTAGCCCCTCTGCTGCATCCCTGCCCTCTGCTGCATCCCTGTCCTCTGCTGCATCCCTGTCCTCTGCTGCATCCTAGCCCCTCTGCTGCATCCCTGCCCTCTGCTGCATCCCTGTCCTCTGCTGCATCCTAGGCCCTCTGCTGCATCCCTGCCCTCTGCTGCATCCCTGCCCTCTGCTGCATCCCTGTCCTCTGCTGCATCCCTGCCCTCTGCTGCATCCCTGCCCTCTGCTGCATCCCTGCCCTCTGCTGCATCCCTGCCCTCTGCTGCATCCCTGCCCTCTGCTGCATCCCTGCCCTCTGCTGCATCCCTGCCCTCTGCTGCATCCCTGCCCTCTGCTGCATCCCTGCCCTCTGCTGCATCCCTGCCCTCTGCTGCATCCCTGCCCTCTACTGCATCCTAGCCCCTCTGCTGCATCCCTGCCCTCTGCTGCATCCCTGCCCTCTGCTGCATCCCTGCCCTCTGCTGCATCCCTGCCCTCTGCTGCATCCCTGCCCTCTGCTGCATCCCTGCCCTCTGTTGCATCCCTGCCCTCTGCTGCATCCCTGCCCTCTGCTGCATCCCTGCCCTCTGCTGCATCCCTGCCCTCTGCTGCATCCCTGTCCTCTGCTGCATCCCTGCCCTCTGCTGCATCCTAGCCCCTCTGCTGCATCCCTGCCCTCTGCTGCATCCCTGCCCTCTGCTGCATCCCTGCCCTCTGCTGCATCCCTGCCCTCTGCTGCATCCCTGCCCTCTGCTGCATCCCTGCCCTCTGCTGCATCCCTGCCCTCTGTTGCATCCCTGCCCTCTGCTGCATCCCTGCCCTCTGCTGCATCCCTGCCCTCTGCTGCATCCCTGCCCTCTGCTGCATCCCTGCCCTCTGCTGCATCCCTGCCCTCTGCTGCATCCCTGCCCTCTGCTGCATCCCTGCCCTCTGCTGCATCCCTGCCCTCTGCTGCATCCCTGCCCTCTGCTGCATCCCTGCCCTCTGCTGCATCCCTGTCCTCTGCTGCATCCCTGTCCTCTGCTGCATCCCTGCCCTCTGTTGCATCCCTGTCCTCTGCTGCATCCCTGCCCTCTGCTGCATCCCTGCCCTCTGCTGCATCCCTGTCCTCTGCTGCATCCCTGCCCTCTGCTGCATCCTAGCCCCTCTGCTGCATCCCTGCCCTCTGCTGCATCCCTGTCCTCTGCTGCATCCCTGCCCTCTGCTGCATCCCTGTCCTCTGCTGCATCCCTGTCCTCTGCTGCATCCCTGCCCTCTGTTGCATCCCTGTCCTCTGCTGCATCCCTGCCCTCTGCTGCATCCCTGCCCTCTGCTGCATCCCTGCCCTCTGCTGCATCCCTGTCCTCTGCTGCATCCCTGCCCTCTGCTGCATCCTAGCCCCTCTGCTGCATCCCTGCCCTCTGCTGCATCCCTGCCCTCTGCTGCATCCCTGCCCTCTGCTGCATCCCTGTCCTCTGCTGCATCCCTGTCCTCTGCTGCATCCCTGTCCTCTGCTGCATCCCTGCCCTCTGCTGCATCCCTGCCCTCTGCTGCATCCTAGCCCCTCTGCTGCATCCCTGTCCTCTGCTGCATCCCTGCCCTCTGCTGCATCCCTGCCCTCTGCTGCATCCCTGTCCTCTGCTGCATCCCTGTCCTCTGCTGCATCCCTGTCCTCTGCTGCATCCCTGCCCTCTGCTGCATCCCTGCCCTCTGCTGCATCCCTGTCCTCTGCTGCATCCCTGCCCTCTGCTGCATCCCTGTCCTCTGCTGCATCCCTGTCCTCTGCTGCATCCCTGTCCTCTGCTGCATCCCTGCCCTCTGCTGCATCCCTGCCCTCTGCTGCATCCCTGTCCTCTGCTGCATCCCTGCCCTCTGCTGCATCCCTGTCCTCTGCTGCATCCCTGCCCTCTGCTGCATCCCTGCCCTCTGCTGCATCCCTGCCCTCTGCTGCATCCCTGCCCTCTGCTGCATCCCTGTCCTCTGCTGCATCCCTGCCCTCTGCTGCATCCCTGCCCTCTGCTGCATCCCTGCCCTCTGCTGCATCCCTGCCCTCTGCTGCATCCCTGCCCTCTGCTGCATCCCTGTCCTCTGCTGCATCCCTGCCCTCTGCTGCATCCCTGCCCTCTGCTGCATCCCTGCCCTCTGCTGCATCCCTGCCCTCTGCTGCATCCCTGCCATCTGCTGCATCCCTGCCCTCTGTTGCATCCCTGCCCTCTGCTGCATCCCTGCCCTCTGCTGCATCCCTGCCCTCTGCTGCATCCCTGCCCTCTGCTGCATCCCTGTCCTCTGCTGCATCCCTGTCCTCTGCTGCATCCCTGCCCTCTGCTGCATCCCTGCCCTCTGCTGCATCCCTGCCCTCTGCTGCATCCCTGCCCTCTGCTGCATCCCTGCCCTCTGCTGCATCCCTGCCCTCTGCTGCATCCCTGCCCTCTGCTGCATCCCTGCCCTCTGCTGCATCCCTGCCCTCTGCTGCATCCCTGCCCTCTGCTGCATCCCTGCCCTCTGATGCATCCCTGTCCTCTGCTGCATCCCTGCCCTCTGCTGCATCCCTGTCCTCTGCTGCATCCCTGTCCTCTGTTGCATCCCTGTCCTCTGCTGCATCCCTGCCCTCTGCTGCATCCCTGCCCTCTGCTGCATCCCTGCCCTCTGCTGCATCCCTGCCCTCTGTTGCATCCCTGCCCTCTGCTGCATCCCTGCCCTCTGCTGCATCCCTGCCCTCTGATGCATCCCTGCCCTCTGCTGCATCCCTGCCCTCTGCTGCATCCCTGCCCTCTGCTGCATCCCTGCCCTCTGCTGCATCCCTGCCCTCTGATGCATCCCTGCCCTCTGCTGCATCCCTGCCCTCTGCTGCATCCCTGTCCTCTGCTGCATCCCTGTCCTCTGCTGCATCCCTGTCCTCTGCTGCATCCCTGTCCTCTGCTGCATCCCTGCCCTCTGCTGCATCCCTGTCCTCTGCTGCATCCCTGCCCTCTGCTGCATCCCTGTCCTCTGCTGCATCCCTGTCCTCTGCTGCATCCCTGTCCTCTGCTGCATCCCTGCCCTCTGCTGCATCCCTGCCCTCTGCTGCATCCCTGCCCTCTGCTGCATCCCTGCCCTCTGCTGCATCCCTGCCCTCTGCTGCATCCCTGCCCTCTGCTGCATCCCTGTCCTCTGCTGCATCCCTGTCCTCTGCTGCATCCCTGCCCTCTGCTGCATCCCTGCCCTCTGCTGCATCCCTGCCCTCTGCTGCATCCCTGCCCTCTGCTGCATCCCTGCCCTCTGCTGCATACCTGCCCTCTGTTGCATCCCTGCCCTCTGCTGCATCCCTGCCCTCTGCTGCATCCCTGTCCTCTGCTGCATCCCTGTCCTCTGCTGCATCCCTGTCCTCTGCTGCATCCCTGTCCTCTGTTGCATCCCTGCCCTCTGCTGCATCCCTGCCCTCTGCTGCATCCCTGCCCTCTGCTGCATCCCTGTCCTCTGCTGCATCCCTGCCCTCTGCTGCATCCCTGCCCTCTGCTGCATCCCTGCCCTCTGCTGCATCCCTGCCCTCTGTTGCATCCCTGCCCTCTGCTGCATCCCTGCCCTCTGCTGCATCCCTGCCCTCTGTTGCATCCCTGCCCTCTGCTGCATCCCTGCCCTCTGCTGCATCCCTGCCCTCTGCTGCATCCCTGCCCTCTGTTGCATCCCTGCCCTCTGCTGCATCCCTGCCCTCTGCTGCATCCCTGCCCTCTGCTGCATCCCTGTCCTCTGCTGCATCCCTGCCCTCTGCTGCATCCCTGCCCTCTGCTGCATCCCTGTCCTCTGCTGCATCCCTGCCCTCTGCTGCATCCCTGCCCTCTGCTGCATCCCTGCCCTCTGCTGCATCCCTGCCCTCTGTTGCATCCCTGCCCTCTGCTGCATCCCTGCCCTCTGCTGCATCCCTGCCCTCTGCTGCATCCTAGCCCCTCTGCTGCATCCCTGCCCTCTGCTGCATCCCTGTCCTCTGCTGCATCCCTGTCCTCTGCTGCATCCTAGCCCCTCTGCTGCATCCCTGCCCTCTGCTGCATCCCTGTCCTCTGCTGCATCCTAGCCCCTCTGCTGCATCCCTGCCCTCTGCTGCATCCCTGCCCTCTGCTGCATCCCTGTCCTCTGCTGCATCCCTGCCCTCTGCTGCATCCCTGCCCTCTGCTGCATCCCTGCCCTCTGATGCATCCCTGCCCTCTGATGCATCCCTGTCCTCTGCTGCATCCCTGCCCTCTGCTGCATCCCTGTCCTCTGTTGCATCCCTGTCCTCTGCTGCATCCCTGCCCTCTGCTGCATCCCTGTCCTCTGCTGCATCCCTGCCCTCTGCTGCATCCCTGTCCTCTGTTGCATCCCTGTCCTCTGCTGCATCCCTGCCCTCTGCTGCATCCCTGTCCTCTGCTGCATACCTGCCCTCTGCTGCATCCCTGCCCTCTGCTGCATCCCTGTCCTCTGCTGCATCCCTGTCCTCTGCTGCATCCCTGTCCTCTGCTGCATCCCTGTCCTCTGCTGCATCCCTGCCCTCTGCTGCATCCCTGTCCTCTGCTGCATCCCTGTCCTCTGCTGCATCCCTGTCCTCTGCTGCATCCCTGCCCTCTGCTGCATCCTAGCCCCTCTGCTGCATCCCTGCCCTCTGCTGCATCCCTGTCCTCTGCTGCATCCCTGCCCTCTGCTGCATCCCTGCCCTCTCTGCATCCCTGTCCTCTGCTGCATCCCTGCCCTCTGCTGCATCCCTGTCCTCTGCTGCATCCCTGCCCTCTCTGCATCCCTGTCCTCTGCTGCATCCCTGTCCTCTGCTGCATCCCTGTCCTCTGCTGCATCCCTGCCCTCTGCTGCATCCCTGTCCTCTGCTGCATCCCTGTCCTCTGCTGCATCCCTGCCCTCTGCTGCATCCCTGTCCTCTGCTGCATCCCTGCCCTCTGCTGCATCCCTGTCCTCTGCTGCATCCCTGCCCTCTGCTGCATCCCTGCCCTCTGCTGCATCCCTGTCCTCTGCTGCATCCCTGCCCTCTGCTGCATCCCTGTCCTCTGCTGCATCCTAGCCCCTCTGCTGCATCCCTGCCATCTGCTGCATCCCTGCCCTCTGCTGCATCCTAGCCCCTCTGCTGCATCCCTGCCCTCTGCTGCATCCCTGCCCTCTCTGCATCCCTGTCCTCTGCTGCATCCCTGCCCTCTGCTGCATCCCTGCCCTCTGCTGCATCCCTGCCCTCTGCTGCATCCCTGTCCTCTGCTGCATCCCTGTCCTCTGCTGCATCCCTGTCCTCTGCTGTATCCCTGTCCTCTGCTGCATCCCTGCCCTCTGCTGCATCCCTGCCCTCTGCTGCATCCCTGTCCTCTGCTGCATCCCTGCCCTCTGCTGCATCCCTGTCCTCTGCTGCATCCCTGCCCTCTGCTGCATCCCTGCCCTCTGCTGCATCCCTGCCCTCTCTGCATCCCTGTCCTCTGCTGCATCCCTGTCCTCTACTGCATCCCTGTCCTCTGCTGCATCCCTGCCCTCTACTGCATCCCTGCCCTCTACTGCATCCCTGCCCTCTGCTGCATCCCTGCCCTCTGCTGCATCCCTGCCCTCTACTGCATTCTAGCCCCTCTGCTGCATCCCTGCCCTCTGCTGCATCCCTGCCCTCTGCTGCATCCCTGCCCTCTGCTGCATCCCTGCCCTCTGCTGCATCCCTGCCCTCTGCTGCATCCCTGCCCTCTGCTGCATCCCTGCCCTCTGCTGCATCCCTGCCCTCTGCTGCATCCGTGCCCTCTACTGCATTCTAGCCCCTCTGCTGCATCCCTGCCCTCTGCTGCATCCCTGCCCTCTGCTGCATCCCTGTCCTCTGCTGCATCCCTGTCCTCTGCTGCATCCCTGTCCTCTGCTGCATCCCTGCCCTCTGCTGCATCCCTGTCCTCTGCTGCATCCCTGTCCTCTGCTGCATCCCTGTCCTCTGCTGCATCCCTGTCCTCTGCTGCATCCCTGCCCTCTGCTGCATCCCTGTCCTCTGCTGCATCCCTGTCCTCTGCTGCATCCCTGTCCTCTGCTGCATCCCTGTCCTCTGCTGCATCCCTGCCCTCTACTACACCCCTGCCCTCTGCTGCATCCCTGCCCTCTGCTGCATCCCTGCCCTCTGCTGCATCCCTGCCCTCTGCTGCATCCCTGCCCTCTGCTGCATCCGTGCCCTCTGCTGCATCCCTGCCCTCTGCTGCATCCCTGCCCTCTGCTGCATCCCTGCCCTCTGCTGCATCCCTGCCCTCTGCTGCATCCCTGCCCTCTGCTGCATCCCTGCCCTCTGCTGCATCCCTGCCCTCTGCTGCATCCCTGCCCTCTGCTGCATCCCTGCCCTCTGCTGCATCCCTGCCCTCTGCTGCATCCCTGCCCTCTGCTGCATCCCTGCCCTCTGCTGCATCCCTGTCCTCTGCTGCATCCCTGCCCTCTGCTGCATCCCTGTCCTCTGCTGCATCCCTGTCCTCTGCTGCATCCCTGCCCTCTGCTGCATCCCTGCCCTCTGCTGCATCCCTGTCCTCTGCTGCATCCCTGTCCTCTGCTGCATCCCTGCCCTCTGCTGCATCCCTGCCCTCTGCTGCATCCTGCCCTCTGCTGCATCCCTGCCCTCTGTTGCATCCCTGCCCTCTGTTGCATCCCTGCCCTCTGCTGCATCCCTGCCCTCTGCTGCATCCCTGCCCTCTGCTGCATCCTAGCCCCTCTGCTGCATCCCTGCCCTCTGCTGCATCCCTGTCCTCTGCTGCATCCCTGTCCTCTGCTGCATCCTAGCCCCTCTGCTGCATCCCTGCCCTCTGCTGCATCCCTGTCCTCTGCTGCATCCTAGCCCCTCTGCTGCATCCCTGCCCTCTGCTGCATCCCTGCCCTCTGCTGCATCCCTGTCCTCTGCTGCATCCCTGCCCTCTGCTGCATCCCTGCCCTCTGCTGCATCCCTGCCCTCTGCTGCATCCCTGCCCTCTGCTGCATCCCTGCCCTCTGCTGCATCCCTGTCCTCTGCTGTATCCCTGTCCTCTGCTGCATCCCTGCCCTCTGCTGCATCCCTGCCCTCTGCTGCATCCCTGTCCTCTGCTGCATCCCTGCCCTCTGCTGCATCCCTGTCCTCTGCTGCATCCCTGCCCTCTGCTGCATCCCTGCCCTCTGCTGCATCCCTGCCCTCTCTGCATCCCTGTCCTCTGCTGCATCCCTGTCCTCTACTGCATCCCTGTCCTCTGCTGCATCCCTGCCCTCTACTGCATCCCTGCCCTCTACTGCATCCCTGCCCTCTGCTGCATCCCTGCCCTCTGCTGCATCCCTGCCCTCTACTGCATTCTAGCCCCTCTGCTGCATCCCTGCCCTCTGCTGCATCCCTGCCCTCTGCTGCATCCCTGCCCTCTGCTGCATCCCTGCCCTCTGCTGCATCCCTGCCCTCTGCTGCATCCCTGCCCTCTGCTGCATCCCTGCCCTCTGCTGCATCCCTGCCCTCTGCTGCATCCGTGCCCTCTACTGCATTCTAGCCCCTCTGCTGCATCCCTGCCCTCTGCTGCATCCCTGTCCTCTGCTGCATCCCTGTCCTCTGCTGCATCCCTGTCCTCTGCTGCATCCCTGTCCTCTGTTGCATCCCTGCCCTCTGCTGCATCCCTGCCCTCTGCTGCATCCCTGCCCTCTGCTGCATCCCTGTCCTCTGCTGCATCCCTGCCCTCTGCTGCATCCCTGCCCTCTGCTGCATCCCTGCCCTCTGCTGCATCCCTGCCCTCTGTTGCATCCCTGCCCTCTGCTGCATCCCTGCCCTCTGCTGCATCCCTGCCCTCTGTTGCATCCCTGCCCTCTGCTGCATCCCTGCCCTCTGCTGCATCCCTGCCCTCTGCTGCATCCCTGCCCTCTGTTGCATCCCTGCCCTCTGCTGCATCCCTGCCCTCTGCTGCATCCCTGCCCTCTGCTGCATCCCTGTCCTCTGCTGCATCCCTGCCCTCTGCTGCATCCCTGCCCTCTGCTGCATCCCTGTCCTCTGCTGCATCCCTGCCCTCTGCTGCATCCCTGCCCTCTGCTGCATCCCTGCCCTCTGCTGCATCCCTGCCCTCTGCTGCATCCCTGCCCTCTGCTGCATCCCTGCCCTCTGCTGCATCCCTGCCCTCTGCTGCATCCCTGCCCTCTGCTGCATCCCTGCCCTCTGCTGCATCCCTGTCCTCTGCTGCATCCCTGCCCTCTGCTGCATCCCTGTCCTCTGCTGCATCCCTGCCCTCTGCTGCATCCCTGCCCTCTGCTGCATCCCTGCCCTCTGCTGCATCCCTGCCCTCTGCTGCATCCCTGCCCTCTGCTGCATCCCTGCCCTCTGCTGCATCCCTGCCCTCTGCTGCATCCCTGCCCTCTGCTGCATCCCTGCCCTCTGATGCATCCCTGCCCTCTGATGCATCCCTGTCCTCTGCTGCATCCCTGCCCTCTGCTGCATCCCTGTCCTCTGTTGCATCCCTGTCCTCTGCTGCATCCCTGCCCTCTGCTGCATCCCTGTCCTCTGCTGCATCCCTGCCCTCTGCTGCATCCCTGTCCTCTGTTGCATCCCTGTCCTCTGCTGCATCCCTGCCCTCTGCTGCATCCCTGTCCTCTGCTGCATCCCTGCCCTCTGCTGCATCCCTGCCCTCTGCTGCATCCCTGTCCTCTGCTGCATCCCTGTCCTCTGCTGCATCCCTGTCCTCTGCTGCATCCCTGTCCTCTGCTGCATCCCTGCCCTCTGCTGCATCCCTGTCCTCTGCTGCATCCCTGTCCTCTGCTGCATCCCTGTCCTCTGCTGCATCCCTGCCCTCTGCTGCATCCTAGCCCCTCTGCTGCATCCCTGCCCTCTGCTGCATCCCTGTCCTCTGCTGCATCCCTGCCCTCTGCTGCATCCCTGCCCTCTCTGCATCCCTGTCCTCTGCTGCATCCCTGCCCTCTGCTGCATCCCTGTCCTCTGCTGCATCCCTGCCCTCTCTGCATCCCTGTCCTCTGCTGCATCCCTGTCCTCTGCTGCATCCCTGTCCTCTGCTGCATCCCTGCCCTCTGCTGCATCCCTGTCCTCTGCTGCATCCCTGTCCTCTGCTGCATCCCTGCCCTCTGCTGCATCCCTGTCCTCTGCTGCATCCCTGCCCTCTGCTGCATCCCTGTCCTCTGCTGCATCCCTGCCCTCTGCTGCATCCCTGCCCTCTGCTGCATCCCTGTCCTCTGCTGCATCCCTGCCCTCTGCTGCATCCCTGTCCTCTGCTGCATCCTAACCCCTCTGCTGCATCCCTGCCATCTGCTGCATCCCTGCCCTCTGCTGCATCCTAGCCCCTCTGCTGCATCCCTGCCCTCTGCTGCATCCCTGCCCTCTCTGCATCCCTGTCCTCTGCTGCATCCCTGCCCTCTGCTGCATCCCTGCCCTCTGCTGCATCCCTGCCCTCTGCTGCATCCCTGTCCTCTGCTGCATCCCTGTCCTCTGCTGCATCCCTGTCCTCTGCTGTATCCCTGTCCTCTGCTGCATCCCTGCCCTCTGCTGCATCCCTGCCCTCTGCTGCATCCCTGTCCTCTGCTGCATCCCTGCCCTCTGCTGCATCCCTGTCCTCTGCTGCATCCCTGCCCTCTGCTGCATCCCTGCCCTCTGCTGCATCCCTGCCCTCTCTGCATCCCTGTCCTCTGCTGCATCCCTGTCCTCTACTGCATCCCTGTCCTCTGCTGCATCCCTGCCCTCTACTGCATCCCTGCCCTCTACTGCATCCCTGCCCTCTGCTGCATCCCTGCCCTCTGCTGCATCCCTGCCCTCTACTGCATTCTAGCCCCTCTGCTGCATCCCTGCCCTCTGCTGCATCCCTGCCCTCTGCTGCATCCCTGCCCTCTGCTGCATCCCTGCCCTCTGCTGCATCCCTGCCCTCTGCTGCATCCCTGCCCTCTGCTGCATCCCTGCCCTCTGCTGCATCCCTGCCCTCTGCTGCATCCGTGCCCTCTACTGCATTCTAGCCCCTCTGCTGCATCCCTGCCCTCTGCTGCATCCCTGCCCTCTGCTGCATCCCTGTCCTCTGCTGCATCCCTGTCCTCTGCTGCATCCCTGTCCTCTGCTGCATCCCTGCCCTCTGCTGCATCCCTGTCCTCTGCTGCATCCCTGTCCTCTGCTGCATCCCTGTCCTCTGCTGCATCCCTGTCCTCTGCTGCATCCCTGCCCTCTGCTGCATCCCTGTCCTCTGCTGCATCCCTGTCCTCTGCTGCATCCCTGTCCTCTGCTGCATCCCTGTCCTCTGCTGCATCCCTGCCCTCTACTACACCCCTGCCCTCTGCTGCATCCCTGCCCTCTGCTGCATCCCTGCCCTCTGCTGCATCCCTGCCCTCTGCTGCATCCCTGCCCTCTGCTGCATCCGTGCCCTCTGCTGCATCCCTGCCCTCTGCTGCATCCCTGCCCTCTGCTGCATCCCTGCCCTCTGCTGCATCCCTGCCCTCTGCTGCATCCCTGCCCTCTGCTGCATCCCTGCCCTCTGCTGCATCCCTGCCCTCTGCTGCATCCCTGCCCTCTGCTGCATCCCTGCCCTCTGCTGCATCCCTGCCCTCTGCTGCATCCCTGCCCTCTGCTGCATCCCTGCCCTCTGCTGCATCCCTGTCCTCTGCTGCATCCCTGCCCTCTGCTGCATCCCTGTCCTCTGCTGCATCCCTGTCCTCTGCTGCATCCCTGCCCTCTGCTGCATCCCTGCCCTCTGCTGCATCCCTGTCCTCTGCTGCATCCCTGTCCTCTGCTGCATCCCTGCCCTCTGCTGCATCCCTGCCCTCTGCTGCATCCCTGCCCTCTGCTGCATCCCTGCCCTCTGTTGCATCCCTGCCCTCTGTTGCATCCCTGCCCTCTGCTGCATCCCTGCCCTCTGCTGCATCCCTGCCCTCTGCTGCATCCTAGCCCCTCTGCTGCATCCCTGCCCTCTGCTGCATCCCTGTCCTCTGCTGCATCCCTGTCCTCTGCTGCATCCCTGCCCTCTGCTGCATCCCTGCCCTCTGCTGCATCCCTGTCCTCTGCTGCATCCTAGCCCCTCTGCTGCATCCCTGCCCTCTGCTGCATCCCTGCCCTCTGCTGCATCCCTGTCCTCTGCTGCATCCCTGCCCTCTGCTGCATCCCTGCCCTCTGCTGCATCCCTGCCCTCTGCTGCATCCCTGCCCTCTGCTGCATCCCTGCCCTCTGCTGCATCCCTGCCCTCTGCTGCATCCCTGCCCTCTGCTGCATCCCTGCCCTCTGCTGCATCCCTGCCCTCTGCTGCATCCCTGCCCTCTGCTGCATCCCTGCCCTCTACTGCATCCTAGCCCCTCTGCTGCATCCCTGCCCTCTGCTGCATCCCTGCCCTCTGCTGCATCCCTGCCCTCTGCTGCATCCCTGCCCTCTGCTGCATCCCTGCCCTCTGCTGCATCCGTGCCCTCTACTGCATTCTAGCCCCTCTGCTGCATCCCTGCCCTCTGCTGCATCCCTGCCCTCTGCTGCATCCCTGCCCTCTGTTGCATCCCTGCCCTCTGCTGCATCCCTGCCCTCTGTTGCATCCCTGCCCTCTGTTGCATCCCTGCCCTCTGCTGCATCCCTGCCCTCTGCTGCATCCCTGCCCTCTGCTGCATCCCTGCCCTCTGCTGCATCCCTGCCCTCTGCTGCATCCCTGCCCTCTGCTGCATCCCTGCCCTCTGTTGCATCCCTGCCCTCTGCTGCATCCCTGCCCTCTGCTGCATCCCTGCCCTCTGCTGCATCCCTGCCCTCTGCTGCATCCCTGTCCTCTGCTGCATCCCTGCCCTCTGCTGCATCCCTGTCCTCTGCTGCATCCCTGCCCTCTGCTGCATCCCTGCCCTCTGCTGCATCCCTGCCCTCTGCTGCATCCCTGCCCTCTGCTGCATCCCTGCCCTCTGCTGCATCCCTGCCCTCTACTGCATCCCTGCCCTCTGCTGCATCCTAGCCCCTCTGCTGCATCCCTGTCCTCTGCTGCATCCCTGCCCTCTGCTGCATCCTAGCCCCTCTGCTGCATCCCTGCCCTCTGCTGCATCCCTGTCCTCTGCTGCATCCCTGCCTTCTGCTGCATCCCTGCCCTCTGCTGCATCCCTGCCCTCTGCTGCATCCCTGTCCTCTGCTGCATCCCTGCCCTCTGCTGCATCCTAGCCCCTCTGCTGCATCCCTGCCCTCTGCTGCATCCCTGCCCTCTGCTGCATCCCTGCCCTCTGCTGCATCCCTGCCCTCTGCTGCATCCCTGCCCTCTGCTGCATCCCTACCCTCTGCTGCATCCCTGCCCTCTGTTGCATCCCTGCCCTCTGCTGCATCCCTGCCCTCTGCTGCATCCCTGCCCTCTGCTGCATCCCTGCCCTCTGCTGCATCCCTGCCCTCTGCTGCATCCCTGCCCTCTGCTGCATCCCTGCCCTCTGTTGCATCCCTGCCCTCTGCTGCATCCCTGCCCTCTGCTGCATCCCTGCCCTCTGCTGCATCCCTGCCCTCTGCTGCATCCCTGCCCTCTGCTGCATCCCTGCCCTCTGCTGCATCCCTGCCCTCTGTTGCATCCCTGCCCTCTGCTGCATCCCTGCCCTCTGCTGCATCCCTGCCCTCTGCTGCATCCCTGCCCTCTGCTGCATCCCTGTCCTCTGCTGCATCCCTGCCCTCTGCTGCATCCCTGTCCTCTGCTGCATCCCTGCCCTCTGCTGCATCCCTGCCCTCTGCTGCATCCCTGCCCTCTGCTGCATCCCTGCCCTCTGCTGCATCCCTGCCCTCTGCTGCATCCCTGCCCTCTACTGCATCCCTGCCCTCTGCTGCATCCTAGCCCCTCTGCTGCATCCCTGTCCTCTGCTGCATCCCTGCCCTCTGCTGCATCCTAGCCCCTCTGCTGCATCCCTGCCCTCTGCTGCATCCCTGTCCTCTGCTGCATCCCTGCCTTCTGCTGCATCCCTGCCCTCTGCTGCATCCCTGCCCTCTGCTGCATCCCTGTCCTCTGCTGCATCCCTGCCCTCTGCTGCATCCTAGCCCCTCTGCTGCATCCCTGCCCTCTGCTGCATCCCTGCCCTCTGCTGCATCCCTGCCCTCTGCTGCATCCCTGCCCTCTGCTGCATCCCTGCCCTCTGCTGCATCCCTACCCTCTGCTGCATCCCTGCCCTCTGTTGCATCCCTGCCCTCTGCTGCATCCCTGCCCTCTGCTGCATCCCTGCCCTCTGCTGCATCCCTGCCCTCTGCTGCATCCCTGCCCTCTGCTGCATCCCTGCCCTCTGCTGCATCCCTGCCCTCTGCTGCATCCCTGCCCTCTGCTGCATCCCTGCCCTCTGCTGCATCCCTGCCCTCTGCTGCATCCCTGTCCTCTGCTGCATCCCTGCCCTCTGTTGCATCCCTGTCCTCTGCTGCATCCCTGCCCTCTGCTGCATCCCTGCCCTCTGCTGCATCCCTGTCCTCTGCTGCATCCCTGCCCTCTGCTGCATCCTAGCCCCTCTGCTGCATCCCTGCCCTCTGCTGCATCCCTGCCCTCTGCTGCATCCCTGCCCTCTGCTGCATCCCTGTCCTCTGCTGCATCCCTGTCCTCTGCTGCATCCCTGCCCTCTGTTGCATCCCTGTCCTCTGCTGCATCCCTGCCCTCTGCTGCATCCCTGCCCTCTGCTGCATCCCTGCCCTCTGCTGCATCCCTGTCCTCTGCTGCATCCCTGCCCTCTGCTGCATCCTAGCCCCTCTGCTGCATCCCTGCCCTCTGCTGCATCCCTGCCCTCTGCTGCATCCCTGCCCTCTGCTGCATCCCTGTCCTCTGCTGCATCCCTGTCCTCTGCTGCATCCCTGCCCTCTGCTGCATCCCTGCCCTCTGCTGCATCCTAGCCCCTCTGCTGCATCCCTGTCCTCTGCTGCATCCCTGCCCTCTGCTGCATCCCTGCCCTCTGCTGCATCCCTGTCCTCTGCTGCATCCCTGTCCTCTGCTGCATCCCTGTCCTCTGCTGCATCCCTGCCCTCTGCTGCATCCCTGCCCTCTGCTGCATCCCTGTCCTCTGCTGCATCCCTGCCCTCTGCTGCATCCCTGCCCTCTGCTGCATCCCTGTCCTAAGCTGCATCCCTGTCCTCTGCTGCATCCCTGCCCTCTGCTGCATCCCTGTCCTCTGCTGCATCCCTGCCCTCTGCTGCATCCCTGCCCTCTGCTGCATCCCTGTCCTCTGCTGCATCCCTGTCCTCTGCTGCATCCCTGCCCTCTGCTGCATCCCTGCCCTCTGCTGCATCCCTGCCCTCTGCTGCATCCCTGCCCTCTGCTGCATCCCTGCCCTCTGCTGCATCCCTGTCCTCTGCTGCATCCCTGCCCTCTGCTGCATCCCTGCCCTCTGCTGCATCCCTGCCCTCTGCTGCATCCCTGCCCTCTGCTGCATCCCTGTCCTCTGCTGCATCCCTGCCCTCTGCTGCATCCCTGCCCTCTGTTGCATCCCTGTCCTCTGCTGCATCCCTGCCCTCTGCTGCATCCCTGTCCTCTGCTGCATCCCTGCCCTCTGCTGCATCCCTGTCCTCTGCTGCATCCCTGCCCTCTGCTGCATCCCTGCCCTCTGCTGCATCCCTGTCCTCTGCTGCATCCCTGTCCTCTGCTGCATCCCTGTCCTCTGCTGCATCCCTGTCCTCTGCTGCATCCCTGTCCTCTGCTGCATCCCTGCCCTCTGCTGCATCCCTGCCCTCTGCTGCATCCCTGTCCTCTGCTGCATCCCTGCCCTCTGCTGCATCCCTGTCCTCTGCTGCATCCCTGCCCTCTGCTGCATCCCTGCCCTCTGCTGCATCCCTGCCCTCTGCTGCATCCCTGCCCTCTGCTGCATCCCTGTCCTCTGCTGCATCCCTGCCCTCTGCTGCATCCCTGCCCTCTGCTGCATCCCTGCCCTCTGCTGCATCCCTGCCCTCTGCTGCATCCCTGCCCTCTGCTGCATCCCTGTCCTCTGCTGCATCCCTGCCCTCTGCTGCATCCCTGCCCTCTGCTGCATCCCTGCCCTCTGCTGCATCCCTGCCCTCTGCTGCATCCCTGCCCTCTGCTGCATCCCTGTCCTCTGTTGCATCCCTGCCCTCTGCTGCATCCCTGCCCTCTGCTGCATCCCTGCCCTCTGCTGCATCCCTGCCCTCTGCTGCATCCCTGTCCTCTGCTGCATCCCTGTCCTCTGCTGCATCCCTGCCCTCTGCTGCATCCCTGCCCTCTGCTGCATCCCTGCCCTCTGCTGCATCCCTGCCCTCTGCTGCATCCCTGCCCTCTGCTGCATCCCTGCCCTCTGCTGCATCCCTGCCCTCTGCTGCATCCCTGCCCTCTGCTGCATCCCTGCCCTCTGCTGCATCCCTGCCCTCTGCTGCATCCCTGCCCTCTGATGCATCCCTGTCCTCTGCTGCATCCCTGCCCTCTGCTGCATCCCTGTCCTCTGCTGCATCCCTGTCCTCTGTTGCATCCCTGTCCTCTGCTGCATCCCTGCCCTCTGCTGCATCCCTGTCCTCTGCTGCATCCCTGTCCTCTGCTGCATCCCTGCCCTCTGTTGCATCCCTGCCCTCTGCTGCATCCCTGCCCTCTGCTGCATCCCTGCCCTCTGATGCATCCCTGCCCTCTGCTGCATCCCTGCCCTCTGCTGCATCCCTGCCCTCTGCTGCATCCCTGTCCTCTGCTGCATCCCTGCCCACTGATGCATCCCTGCCCTCTGCTGCATCCCTGCCCTCTGCTGCATCCCTGTCCTCTGCTGCATCCCTGTCCTCTGCTGCATCCCTGTCCTCTGCTGCATCCCTGTCCTCTGCTGCATCCCTGCCCTCTGCTGCATCCCTGTCCTCTGCTGCATCCCTGCCCTCTGCTGCATCCCTGCCCTCTGCTGCATCCCTGTCCTCTGCTGCATCCCTGCCCTCTGCTGCATCCCTGCCCTCTGCTGCATCCCTGCCCTCTGCTGCATCCCTGCCCTCTGCTGCATCCCTGCCCTCTGCTGCATCCCTGCCCTCTGCTGCATCCCTGCCCTCTGCTGCATCCCTGCCCTCTGCTGCATCCCTGCCCTCTGCTGCATCCCTGCCCTCTGCTGCATCCCTGCCCTCTGCTGCATCCCTGCCCTCTACTGCATCCTAGCCCCTCTGCTGCATCCCTGCCCTCTGCTGCATCCCTGCCCTCTGCTGCATCCCTGCCCTCTGCTGCATCCCTGCCCTCTGCTGCATCCCTGCCCTCTGCTGCATCCCTGCCCTCTGCTGCATCCCTGCCCTCTGCTGCATCCGTGCCCTCTACTGCATTCTAGCCCCTCTGCTGCATCCCTGCCCTCTGCTGCATCCCTGCCCTCTGCTGCATCCCTGCCCTCTGTTGCATCCCTGCCCTCTGCTGCATCCCTGCCCTCTGTTGCATCCCTGCCCTCTGTTGCATCCCTGCCCTCTGCTGCATCCCTGCCCTCTGCTGCATCCCTGCCCTCTGCTGCATCCCTGCCCTCTGCTGCATCCCTGCCATCTGCTGCATCCCTGCCCTCTGCTGCATCCCTGCCCTCTGTTGCATCCCTGCCCTCTGCTGCATCCCTGCCCTCTGCTGCATCCCTGCCCTCTGCTGCATCCCTGCCCTCTGCTGCATCCCTGTCCTCTGCTGCATCCCTGCCCTCTGCTGCATCCCTGTCCTCTGCTGCATCCCTGCCCTCTGCTGCATCCCTGCCCTCTGCTGCATCCCTGCCCTCTGCTGCATCCCTGCCCTCTGCTGCATCCCTGCCCTCTGCTGCATCCCTGCCCTCTACTGCATCCCTGCCCTCTGCTGCATCCTAGCCCCTCTGCTGCATCCCTGTCCTCTGCTGCATCCCTGCCCTCTGCTGCATCCTAGCCCCTCTGCTGCATCCCTGCCCTCTGCTGCATCCCTGTCCTCTGCTGCATCCCTGCCTTCTGCTGCATCCCTGCCCTCTGCTGCATCCCTGCCCTCTGCTGCATCCCTGTCCTCTGCTGCATCCCTGCCCTCTGCTGCATCCTAGCCCCTCTGCTGCATCCCTGCCCTCTGCTGCATCCCTGCCCTCTGCTGCATCCCTGCCCTCTGCTGCATCCCTGCCCTCTGCTGCATCCCTGCCCTCTGCTGCATCCCTGCCCTCTGCTGCATCCCTGCCCTCTGTTGCATCCCTGCCCTCTGCTGCATCCCTGCCCTCTGCTGCATCCCTGCCCTCTGCTGCATCCCTGCCCTCTGCTGCATCCCTGCCCTCTGCTGCATCCCTGCCCTCTGCTGCATCCCTGCCCTCTGCTGCATCCCTGCCCTCTGCTGCATCCCTGTCCTCTGCTGCATCCCTGTCCTCTGTTGCATCCCTGCCCTCTGTTGCATCCCTGTCCTCTGCTGCATCCCTGTCCTCTGTTGCATCCCTGTCCTCTGCTGCATCCCTGTCCTCTGCTGCATCCTGTCCTCTGCTGCATCCCTGTCCTCTGCTGCATCCCTGCCCTCTGTTGCATCCCTGTCCTCTGCTGCATCCCTGTCCTCTGCTGCATCCCTGCCCTCTGCTGCATCCCTGCCCTCTGCTGCATCCCTGTCCTCTGCTGCATCCCTGTCCTCTGCTGCATCCCTGCCCTCTGTTGCATCCCTGCCCTCTGTTGCATCCCTGTCCTCTGCTGCATCCCTGTCCTCTGCTGCATCCCTGTCCTCTGCTGCATCCCTGTCCTCTGCTGCATCCCTGTCCTCTGCTGCATCCCTGTCCTCTGCTGCATCCCTGCCCTCTGTTGCATCCCTGTCCTCTGCTGCATCCCTGTCCTCTGCTGCATCCCTGCCCTCTGCTGCATCCCTGTCCTCTGCTGCATCCCTGTCCTCTGTTGCATCCCTGCCCTCTGTTGCATCCCTGTCCTCTGCTGCATCCCTGTCCTCTGTTGCATCCCTGTCCTCTGCTGCATCCCTGTCCTCTGCTGCATCCTGTCCTCTGCTGCATCCCTGTCCTCTGCTGCATCCCTGCCCTCTGTTGCATCCCTGTCCTCTGTTGCATCCCTGTCCTCTGCTGCATCCCTGCCCTCTGCTGCATCCCTGCCCTCTGCTGCATCCCTGTCCTCTGCTGCATCCCTGCCCTCTGCTGCATCCTAGCCCCTCTGCTGCATCCCTGCCCTCTGCTGCATCCCTGCCCTCTGCTGCATCCCTGCCCTCTGCTGCATCCCTGTCCTCTGCTGCATCCCTGTCCTCTGCTGCATCCCTGCCCTCTGTTGCATCCCTGTCCTCTGCTGCATCCCTGCCCTCTGCTGCATCCCTGCCCTCTGCTGCATCCCTGCCCTCTGCTGCATCCCTGTCCTCTGCTGCATCCCTGCCCTCTGCTGCATCCTAGCCCCTCTGCTGCATCCCTGCCCTCTGCTGCATCCCTGCCCTCTGCTGCATCCCTGCCCTCTGCTGCATCCCTGTCCTCTGCTGCATCCCTGTCCTCTGCTGCATCCCTGCCCTCTGCTGCATCCCTGCCCTCTGCTGCATCCTAGCCCCTCTGCTGCATCCCTGTCCTCTGCTGCATCCCTGCCCTCTGCTGCATCCCTGCCCTCTGCTGCATCCCTGTCCTCTGCTGCATCCCTGTCCTCTGCTGCATCCCTGTCCTCTGCTGCATCCCTGCCCTCTGCTGCATCCCTGCCCTCTGCTGCATCCCTGTCCTCTGCTGCATCCCTGCCCTCTGCTGCATCCCTGCCCTCTGCTGCATCCCTGTCCTAAGCTGCATCCCTGTCCTCTGCTGCATCCCTGCCCTCTGCTGCATCCCTGTCCTCTGCTGCATCCCTGCCCTCTGCTGCATCCCTGCCCTCTGCTGCATCCCTGTCCTCTGCTGCATCCCTGTCCTCTGCTGCATCCCTGCCCTCTGCTGCATCCCTGCCCTCTGCTGCATCCCTGCCCTCTGCTGCATCCCTGCCCTCTGCTGCATCCCTGCCCTCTGCTGCATCCCTGTCCTCTGCTGCATCCCTGCCCTCTGCTGCATCCCTGCCCTCTGCTGCATCCCTGCCCTCTGCTGCATCCCTGCCCTCTGCTGCATCCCTGTCCTCTGCTGCATCCCTGCCCTCTGCTGCATCCCTGCCCTCTGTTGCATCCCTGTCCTCTGCTGCATCCCTGCCCTCTGCTGCATCCCTGTCCTCTGCTGCATCCCTGCCCTCTGCTGCATCCCTGTCCTCTGCTGCATCCCTGCCCTCTGCTGCATCCCTGCCCTCTGCTGCATCCCTGTCCTCTGCTGCATCCCTGTCCTCTGCTGCATCCCTGTCCTCTGCTGCATCCCTGTCCTCTGCTGCATCCCTGTCCTCTGCTGCATCCCTGCCCTCTGCTGCATCCCTGCCCTCTGCTGCATCCCTGTCCTCTGCTGCATCCCTGCCCTCTGCTGCATCCCTGTCCTCTGCTGCATCCCTGCCCTCTGCTGCATCCCTGCCCTCTGCTGCATCCCTGCCCTCTGCTGCATCCCTGCCCTCTGCTGCATCCCTGTCCTCTGCTGCATCCCTGCCCTCTGCTGCATCCCTGCCCTCTGCTGCATCCCTGCCCTCTGCTGCATCCCTGCCCTCTGCTGCATCCCTGCCCTCTGCTGCATCCCTGTCCTCTGCTGCATCCCTGCCCTCTGCTGCATCCCTGCCCTCTGCTGCATCCCTGCCCTCTGCTGCATCCCTGCCCTCTGCTGCATCCCTGCCCTCTGCTGCATCCCTGTCCTCTGTTGCATCCCTGCCCTCTGCTGCATCCCTGCCCTCTGCTGCATCCCTGCCCTCTGCTGCATCCCTGCCCTCTGCTGCATCCCTGTCCTCTGCTGCATCCCTGTCCTCTGCTGCATCCCTGCCCTCTGCTGCATCCCTGCCCTCTGCTGCATCCCTGCCCTCTGCTGCATCCCTGCCCTCTGCTGCATCCCTGCCCTCTGCTGCATCCCTGCCCTCTGCTGCATCCCTGCCCTCTGCTGCATCCCTGCCCTCTGCTGCATCCCTGCCCTCTGCTGCATCCCTGCCCTCTGCTGCATCCCTGCCCTCTGATGCATCCCTGTCCTCTGCTGCATCCCTGCCCTCTGCTGCATCCCTGTCCTCTGCTGCATCCCTGTCCTCTGTTGCATCCCTGTCCTCTGCTGCATCCCTGCCCTCTGCTGCATCCCTGTCCTCTGCTGCATCCCTGTCCTCTGCTGCATCCCTGCCCTCTGTTGCATCCCTGCCCTCTGCTGCATCCCTGCCCTCTGCTGCATCCCTGCCCTCTGATGCATCCCTGCCCTCTGCTGCATCCCTGCCCTCTGCTGCATCCCTGCCCTCTGCTGCATCCCTGTCCTCTGCTGCATCCCTGCCCACTGATGCATCCCTGCCCTCTGCTGCATCCCTGCCCTCTGCTGCATCCCTGTCCTCTGCTGCATCCCTGTCCTCTGCTGCATCCCTGTCCTCTGCTGCATCCCTGTCCTCTGCTGCATCCCTGCCCTCTGCTGCATCCCTGTCCTCTGCTGCATCCCTGCCCTCTGCTGCATCCCTGCCCTCTGCTGCATCCCTGTCCTCTGCTGCATCCCTGCCCTCTGCTGCATCCCTGCCCTCTGCTGCATCCCTGCCCTCTGCTGCATCCCTGCCCTCTGCTGCATCCCTGCCCTCTGCTGCATCCCTGCCCTCTGCTGCATCCCTGCCCTCTGCTGCATCCCTGCCCTCTGCTGCATCCCTGCCCTCTGCTGCATCCCTGCCCTCTGCTGCATCCCTGCCCTCTGCTGCATCCCTGCCCTCTACTGCATCCTAGCCCCTCTGCTGCATCCCTGCCCTCTGCTGCATCCCTGCCCTCTGCTGCATCCCTGCCCTCTGCTGCATCCCTGCCCTCTGCTGCATCCCTGCCCTCTGCTGCATCCCTGCCCTCTGCTGCATCCCTGCCCTCTGCTGCATCCGTGCCCTCTACTGCATTCTAGCCCCTCTGCTGCATCCCTGCCCTCTGCTGCATCCCTGCCCTCTGCTGCATCCCTGCCCTCTGTTGCATCCCTGCCCTCTGCTGCATCCCTGCCCTCTGTTGCATCCCTGCCCTCTGTTGCATCCCTGCCCTCTGCTGCATCCCTGCCCTCTGCTGCATCCCTGCCCTCTGCTGCATCCCTGCCCTCTGCTGCATCCCTGCCATCTGCTGCATCCCTGCCCTCTGCTGCATCCCTGCCCTCTGTTGCATCCCTGCCCTCTGCTGCATCCCTGCCCTCTGCTGCATCCCTGCCCTCTGCTGCATCCCTGCCCTCTGCTGCATCCCTGTCCTCTGCTGCATCCCTGCCCTCTGCTGCATCCCTGTCCTCTGCTGCATCCCTGCCCTCTGCTGCATCCCTGCCCTCTGCTGCATCCCTGCCCTCTGCTGCATCCCTGCCCTCTGCTGCATCCCTGCCCTCTGCTGCATCCCTGCCCTCTACTGCATCCCTGCCCTCTGCTGCATCCTAGCCCCTCTGCTGCATCCCTGTCCTCTGCTGCATCCCTGCCCTCTGCTGCATCCTAGCCCCTCTGCTGCATCCCTGCCCTCTGCTGCATCCCTGTCCTCTGCTGCATCCCTGCCTTCTGCTGCATCCCTGCCCTCTGCTGCATCCCTGCCCTCTGCTGCATCCCTGTCCTCTGCTGCATCCCTGCCCTCTGCTGCATCCTAGCCCCTCTGCTGCATCCCTGCCCTCTGCTGCATCCCTGCCCTCTGCTGCATCCCTGCCCTCTGCTGCATCCCTGCCCTCTGCTGCATCCCTGCCCTCTGCTGCATCCCTGCCCTCTGCTGCATCCCTGCCCTCTGTTGCATCCCTGCCCTCTGCTGCATCCCTGCCCTCTGCTGCATCCCTGCCCTCTGCTGCATCCCTGCCCTCTGCTGCATCCCTGCCCTCTGCTGCATCCCTGCCCTCTGCTGCATCCCTGCCCTCTGCTGCATCCCTGCCCTCTGCTGCATCCCTGTCCTCTGCTGCATCCCTGTCCTCTGTTGCATCCCTGCCCTCTGTTGCATCCCTGTCCTCTGCTGCATCCCTGTCCTCTGTTGCATCCCTGTCCTCTGCTGCATCCCTGTCCTCTGCTGCATCCTGTCCTCTGCTGCATCCCTGTCCTCTGCTGCATCCCTGCCCTCTGTTGCATCCCTGTCCTCTGCTGCATCCCTGTCCTCTGCTGCATCCCTGCCCTCTGCTGCATCCCTGCCCTCTGCTGCATCCCTGTCCTCTGCTGCATCCCTGTCCTCTGCTGCATCCCTGCCCTCTGTTGCATCCCTGCCCTCTGTTGCATCCCTGTCCTCTGCTGCATCCCTGTCCTCTGCTGCATCCCTGTCCTCTGCTGCATCCCTGTCCTCTGCTGCATCCCTGTCCTCTGCTGCATCCCTGTCCTCTGCTGCATCCCTGCCCTCTGTTGCATCCCTGTCCTCTGCTGCATCCCTGTCCTCTGCTGCATCCCTGCCCTCTGCTGCATCCCTGCCCTCTGTTGCATCCCTGCCCTCTGCTGCATCCCTGCCCTCTGCTGCATCCCTGTCCTCTGCTGCATCCCTGTCCTCTGCTGCATCCCTGTCCTCTGCTGCATCCCTGCCCTCTGCTGCATCCCTGTCCTCTGCTGCATCCCTGTCCTCTGTTGCATCCCTGCCCTCTGCTGCATCCCTGCCCTCTGCTGCATCCCTGCCCTCTGCTGCATCCCTGCCCTCTGCTGCATCCCTGCCCTCTGCCTGCTGCATCCCTGCCCTCAAGTTTGTGGCATTTTAATCCAGGGAGCTTCCAACCCAGGGCTGTCACTTTCCTGCTAGCTCCCATTAGTTCACGCCACCGCTGCTCCTTTTGCTAGCCTCAGGCTCACCTTGGTGACCGAGTGCCACCCCTCGGGTGTGGGTGGGTACCTTGGGCTGTCTGACCAGAGGCTGCATGATGACGTGTATAACAGCTTGGACTTGCCCGTGCCCTGGGCCCCGATAAGCACCATCACACGCCGGCCCTTCGCGGAGCTGATGATGCCAAGGATTCCTTCCTGCCAGAGCCTCTTGAGATTTGGTACGTGCGGCCGGGAGAGCTGACACAGACCCAACAGTTGCTCGTCGAGAAGGAGAAACAAGAAGCGGCACACAAAAAGGGCGGCGGCGGCGGAGGGGTGTGAGGAGGCCGTGCGGTGCGGCCAGCACCCGGAGGAAAAGCTGGAGCTATAGAAACAGGTGCTTCAGCACCCGCTGCAACCGCGCCGATGGTAAACCTCGTAGCTGCCTCGGCTGAGACGAGCTCAAGTGGGTACACCGAGGTTTGGATGTGGAAGAAGGCACGGGCGCCCGGCGCTCCCTGATGCAGCCGCAGCCGCCACCTGCACCACCACCGCCTCCTGCGGGGGCAAAATGCGCTCGACCACAGCACTACGTTCAGAAGCAGAGGCTCAACGCGCGTGCCGGCCCTGCCGTGACCCCCTCTGGCGCCTCTTTTGGTGGCCGTGCTGTGCACAAGAGCCACCTCATGAGCACAAGGGTATCCGTGAAGATGCCGCTGCCACCGCGGTTTCCAGGTTACGGTGCAGCCGTGACCTCCCTGTCCCGCCGCAGCCTGGAACTGGCTGCATATCCACTGACAGCAGCAACAGCGACGACAGTGGGTTTGCTTGAAGCTCCTGCGGCGGCGGCGGCGTGCGTACTTGAATCTGCCCCGGCAGAGGCCTTGGGGGCTACTGCCGCCACTCTCCCACCTGTCTGTATCATGGGAGGGGCGGACGGCTCCGCCGCTACGACTTCTCCACAGCCACAAGAAACAGGCGGCGACGGCGACAGCGGTCTGATACAGGAGGCTGCTGAGGCACTGCTGCAGCCCCTGCAGGGAAAATGGAGGCAATGGAGCATTAAGGAGGCACGGGAGAGGGAGAACGACTACGGCGATTCCGACGTGAGCTTTGAGGACAAAGCAGGAGAGGACGAGCCCTGGCGAGCTGGAGCTGGGCGCTGTGGACGCTTTGGACCACTTTGCACAGCTTGAGTACCTGGAGGAGCTCGAGCAGCTGATGCTTGTAGAGGAGGAGCTAGGCCACCAGTTTCAGCGGCATGTTGACACTCTGCCATCTGAAGCTCAGGGCGCCGCCGAGCTGTCGTTGCTCGGTGCAGAGCTGATGGACGTTAGTTGTGGTCCTCGTCCGGATGTAGGAAGGCAACAAGCTCTTGCAACCGCCGCACCGCACAAGAGGTCGAATGCTGCCCCCGCCCCGCCTCAGAATTCGACCGCTGTCATGGATGCCTTGTCGTTGACAGCAGTTAGAGGCGTGCTGCTGACGCCCGCCGCGCCCGCGTGAAGATTGGAATAGAGTGGCGCAAGGTTTACGGTGCCGATGGTCCTGAGCCGCAGAGGACCAGTGTTGATGGTGGTCTGTGCTGATGGGGGCAGGAGCTGAAGTCTGGTGGAAGCCAGCGTCTGAGAGGGTGAGAACCCTCTCACCCTCTTGGCTCTTTGCTCAGCTACCTCACGAGGCGCTTTCCTTTGGGAATGCAGCCCAATAAGAGGTAAATCCCTTCTAAGGCTTAACACTGGCGAGAGGCCGATGCACATGTATGCCCTCAGGAGCGCTTGTAAGAGGCCGTCAAGCTGTGCTCGTGAATGGCGATGCGGAGAGGGTGTGTGTGCTGGTGTCCAAGGATCTGGTTGGCTAGCCTGGATTGGGGCGATGGTACACAGAGGTTCCTTTTCCGTGATTTAGCTTCACGTCAGCCACACTTCGGCCGAGGGCCAGAGGTCCCAGATGTGGCTATCCATGCTGCTTGGGCTGCGGCTGTCAGCCATATCTACCATTCCTTGTTAGGCCCTGGTGCCACCAACAGGTCTGGACCCGGGCCCCAATCTCTGAATCTGAATCCCACAATTCAAAAAGTGTACATGATCTTCGTGACGGTGCTGTAGCCATGGGATGCAGAGGTGGCATGTCCCTTGTAGCCCGCAAACCCACCAGGGTCTAGGGACCCAACCCCAAGTCCCCAACTCGTTGCATGCTTTGCGCGGATGCCACAGTCCGTATGTGTAGTCTGGAGGGGAAGTTTGTACCTATCACACAGCACACATCCCTGGATGTTGCAAACAAATTGATTGGGTTTTGGGGTTAATCGCAACCCTTAGCCTCGTTCATGCATCCCTAGATTCTGGGTACAGAAGGCTGGGAAGGTCGAGCAAGGCATCAAGGAGCCCAAGGGTCATGTGAAGACGCCTCGCTGATACCATCCTGGTCTGATTGAAATCTTGGCTTGCTGTACCACGCTACAAACAAAAAATAGAGTTTCGGCCCTCAGCTGCCTCAGCACATTCTATCAGAGCATCTCAGGCCTCAATGCTCACAGAATCAGTGTGTCTCACGCCTACAGCCGTCGGAGCTGCCCTTGCCCCGCGCCACCTTGCTCTCTAATCAGGATTTGGTGGCTGCGGTGTGGCTCGACGGAGGTGGCCTCATAACCAAAAGAAAAGGCCTGATGGTGCACATGCTGAAACAGAGGAGGTTGACCGAGGGAGGCTACTGGCTGGTTGACCTTGAATTACGTGCTGCTTGTCGTGCTGCCTGGCTCGCATGGGTGATTCGTGGGCAAATACGGTTCAGAATTTACATTCATTGATTGATGACTGCACATTTGTTTACTCCCTTTCATGCCCCCATCGGATCATCCTCAACAAGTCACGTTGCTTGTTAACTTTTCTCGCACTGTTCTTCATCACAATCAATTTAAATATAGCTACTTCGAACCGATATAATTCAATTGATTACTGAAATTTAGCTGGCACTATTCATGACCTTTGCCGATCTGGCATACTTCATGGCTGCCAGTGTGCAAAGCAAAACAAACAAAAAACTTGTGAACTTGTGAAGGGTGAGGACGCTTTCAGAATATTTAATATGGCATCCATTTTGAATCTGTTCCCACATGTGGCCCTCAACAAATAGAGGAGGTGAAGAAAACGCTGATGCGACATGGGTTTGGGCATTTGGAGGAGGGGGGATGAGTATGCAGACCTGTAAGCAGACTGGCAGACTATTTCTAAGGAAACATCAGAGGCGAAGGGTGGAAAAGGTAGACTGAGCAGTGCCGACTGAAAGCTGCTTCATTAATTAGCATGCGTACCGTATGTACTGCAGAAAGATGGCTCCCGCTGCCCTGGACAGTGGTACAGCAGGACTGATCAGTCCACCTCTTGAATGATTGAATCGGCACTAGTGAGCGGGTGCTGGGTGTGTCACACATGGTGGGGCCGTGGGGGGGAGGGTCCTGGGTGTTGCACACACGGTGGGGGGAAGGGTCCTTGATGTTGCACACAAGGTTGAGGGAAGGGTCCTGGGTGTATTTCCCTAGTTCCCTGGAAGAATCAACGCGTTAGCGTGCGTCGCGCGACCCCGACATATGCAGGGCATATCCACCGGGGGCATATCGGCAAATGGCCACCCGCTGTGCTTCCAGACACAACGCATTACTCCACAGACACGAGCGTTGTTGCGGATGGGGCTGCTGCTTGTGGGCCGGGGGTACTAGCCGGGTACCGGTGATAGGTAGCTGCCCCAAAGGTACTAAGCGAACATCGCTCGAAGCTACCCCTATTATGTCGAAGAGCGTAGGTATGACATACATGAACCTATAAATATTGCCAGGCGTACGTGCACACATACTTGCAAAGTGCTCCCTTCCGATCGCGACTCTTACCAGGACTTACACACATTGCTCGATCGCCAATTCACATTTCCATTCACTGCAGTTATCTACTTCGTGTCATCGACCGAGACCACCGGCCCCTCGATTTTCCTCGCTCGTCCTGTCGTCTAGTGCCCTTATCAATCTTCAACAACCTAGACTTCGAAAATCACGACACGCCAACAATTCCAGTGCACCCACGATCACGAGCAAAGAGGGCCCACCCGCTACCTCATCCTCAACAACAGTAGAAGCTGTACAAGATGGCACGCGTGCTCATGAAACCCATGCTTAAGACACTCTTCAGTGTCACGCTCCTCCTTGTGGTGGTGCCGAACACAGTCTACGGGCGGAAGGCCGGTCCCGCGTTACTATCAGCAGAAGACGCCAACCTCCCCTCCATATTCAGCGTCGTCACCACCACCACAGCCGCAACCGCGGCTTCGTCTCCGACGACGGCACCCCATGCAGCGGCTGATGCCGTCAACGCGCCCAACGCGAACGCAATCCCTGCAGGTAAAATATGGCACGGTCAACAATAAAACATCAACTGAGCGCATGCACAAGTTCAGCACTTTCCCCAGTTCCTGCACTTTGCATGCATGGCCTGCATCTACTGTATGGCATGGGAGGGAGTGTGAATAGTGTGAAGCTGACAAGGCAACGAGATGAGAGACATGATCAGCCACGAGTGGACTGTGGATCACATCAAGTCCTCACTCCTTCCACCAACTGTAGGTCCATCTGCCGCAGAACTAACATCTTGCACCTCTGGCCTTGCTTCGTTACAGGCACGCACGAACGCGTTCTGGTGATGCAAGACGCTGTGCTGGACTCTGACCTCCCTGAAGTCAGCATGCCCCTGCTGCCCGACTTGAACCTGGTTGTGGTCTGGAACAATGACAAGAAGGCCGGCAGCATCAAGAAGCTGCGCAAGCAACTCAAGAAGCAGCAGAAGCAAGTGTCCCAGCAGGACTCCGAGGAGAGGGTCACCATGGTGGGCAGCGTCAAAGGGTTCGGACCCGGAGAGAGCATGGTCACTTTCATTGTGTCTGCCGAATCTGTGCTCGGCGTCGCGACCTTCCCTGAAGCTCAGACGGATGGATCGGTCACCATGCGCACCATTCAGGTGAGCAAACGCTGCTCAGTTATGTTGGCGAAATGTCTGGTTGCAACATGTAACATGCTGCCGGTACCGGTGTTAAATCAAATGGTTGGGCAGCACTTTCAGGGCTGCACCATGCACATTCCCCAGTTATAGCTATTGGCTGCATTTTTATCTGTGTGCGCACAAGCCTGCATGCATTTGTCCCAATCTGCTATCGCAGAGGTGCTTACCCTGTATGCCTTTCCACGCAGTTTGAGTCGTTCCCTGGCGAGACCAATATCGGCGTAGCCTACGAGCGCATGGTGCCTGACCTCATCCACATGGATACGGTTATCAAGTCTGATGCGCAGCTGGCGGTGGCCCAGCCAGTCCTCCCTGTCCCTGTGAACATGGGCTCAGCTGCTGCCGCTGCCTCCCCCACCAGTGTAGAGTCAACACACGACCGTAGGAAGCTGCAGCAGACCGTGACCCAGGTTGATGTCCTGATGCTGTACACCCCAGGTGCTGCAAATGCACTGGGAGGAGCCACGGCCGCCGTCAACAAGATCACGGCTGACATTGCGGCGACCAACCAGATATACGTCAATTCGAAGATCAACGTCCGCCTCAACCTGCTGCAAGTCACGCAGGTACTGATGGAAATGGGGAACAAGCGCCTACCATACTCACACTGTGATGCTTCTTTTATTCAAATCCATCTTTCTGCCATGTTGATTGCACATCATCCAGCAGTGACATGGTAGACAGCAGCTCGGTAGCTTGAGTTGAACAGACGTTGTACAGTGACAGGACTCGCATTTCGGTGGGATGCTAATTATCCAGAGGACCAGATTATTAACGGATTCTTAAAATTGCTTGCATCCTGCTGCTGTTTTATTTCCAGGTCCAATACACCGAGACCAAGTTTGAGACCAGCCTGGATGATCTCCAGCAAGGCAAGATCAACGGTGCTGCTGCACTGCGCGCTTCGGTGAGGATGCAGTCACTTGCCAGCCAGTATTTATTTTGGTGCACACATTACCACCTTGGAGGGGCAGCTAGGGTGCACCATAAGGCCGATGGGGCTCAAACTTGGATTGACCTGCAGCCAGCTGGGATGCAACCGCTAGGCTGATGGGGCTCAAACCTAGACCGACATGCAGCCAGTGACTTAAGCTTACAAACAGCAAACATGGCTTGCAATCAGAACTCTGCCCCGCCCTTTGAAATTTCATTTAAATGGTATCATTGTCTCATTGTCTCATGTTCAAATCTGACCTCTGCCCCTCCCCTGTTTGCAGACTGGTGCCGACCTGGTTCAGCTCATCACGACTGACATGTCCTACTGCGGCATTGGCTACCTGGTCAGCACCCCTGATGCCAGGTTGGGATTTTCTGTGGTGCAAACCCAGTGCATCGGCTCTGGCACTTCAGCCCACGAAATGGGGCACAACTTTGGATGCGGCCATGACTACTACAGCGATTCATCCAATATTTACAGTGGCTGGACCAGGTGAGAGGTGTTGCACTCGGCAAAAGCGCAACAGGATTGATTGGGCTAAGGAGTGCTGGATCCAACTCGCAATCCAACATGCTGAAGACCTGAGGAGATTGCACCCAACCTGAGCATGGCATTTTGAAGGGTTGTTACATTCAAACTGAGCAAATCAGGTTGTAGGGTTGATACACCCCATCTCCATGGGTGGTTCGTACCTGTTTGTACTCCTCGACTCTAACGCTGCTGCACATACTCCTCTCTTCCAACCACCAGGTGCGACCTTGGTAGCAGCAGCTTCAGCACCATCATGTCTTACGGCTGCCAGAACGGTGTCCGCCCTCCCCGTGTCTTCTACCACTCCAACCCATCAGTGTCGGTCCAGCGCAGCAGCGGGAGCTACCCCACCGGTGTCTCCGACACTGCCAACTGTGCTGCCAAGATCAACATGAATGCAGGGGGTGTGGCTGCCTACATGTCTTCCGGCAGCGGCAACAGTGGCGGCGGCAGCGGCACCCAGATCTGTGTTGGCGGTGGTGCTTGCTCAACCCCATCCACTGTCTGCTCCCATTATGGAACTCAAGACGTGTGCTGCCCCGCCAGCAGCCCCATCTGGTGTGGTGGCAGCAGCTGCAACCCGTCAGGCTACACATGCCCCGGCTCCAGCACGCAAACCTGTGTCGGCGGCGGCACCTGCTCCTCCCCCAACGTGTGCTCTCGCTTCGGCACCCAAGACGTGTGCTGCCCTGCCTCGGCCCCTGTGTGGTGCGGCGGAAGCAGCTGCAATGTAGCCGGGACCACTTGCAACACCGGCAGTACCAGCAACATCTGCCCAAATGGAGCCAAATGCCCTACAAATAAAGTGTGCTCCACCTATGGCGGTCAAAACGTGTGTTGCACCTCCGCCTACCCCACCTGGTGTGGGGGTAACTCTTGCTACAAGAGTGGAACTCAGTGTGGTCTGAAGCTTCTGATCTCTGCCGACGGCGTGACAGACACGGCTCAGAGCGTTGCTGATGAGGGGATCCCGGCTGTGGCCCCAGCTGAGGCTTTGGACCCTGGTCGTCGCAGCCTGTAAAGCTGCCTTGCTTACCTTACTACCCTAGAAACCGCTGTTGTAGCTTTCAGCTTGAATCACCTAAAAACAGCCATGATGATGCGTCACTGAGGCTTGAGTGCTCTGAGTAAGAGTTGTTTCGGCTGATTGATGGTAATCCAGGCATAATTAGTTTAAATTTTGAATATAAGCGATTGCAAAATTCACCAAACAGGAATATAAACTAATGGCCAGGATTAGGACATTCATGATGCGTAGTTTATAAAACTGTTGACACGATTGGATGGATACGAGAATTCATTGTCTTCGAATTTCTGCAGATCCTGTATGTCCTCATGTGTGGATGAACATTCGTGTAGCCAGCGTCGAGTATACCTGCTATATTGACCACTTTCTGCAATAGTTATGCCATTTATGTTGTCTGTAAATTTGCTAATGGATTGCGCTTGCAATTATGCCAATGGACAGATTTACCGGTATTCATTTGTTTCGTTCGCCAGTTACAAAGGGTTAAGCTAACAGAAAGGGTAACATAACAATTGATTTCCAATCCTTTTAGCATATTTCATGATTCATGGTCTTTTTCTCAACGTGTAACATAAATGTAAGATCTCTGAGGCTCCTGCTCTGGCCCTGCATGTCCTCGAAATGCTATTCTTCTCACTCTCCCAACTATGCAAGTTATGATGCCAGCCTGTGGGGCAGAAAATACAATTCGGGTCCTATGTCCCATACATTGTGTACATTATAAATTTCGCCAATATAAATGGCGCCAAGGGAATGGGGGTGTCCTTGCACTTGCATGCCTAACCCGACCAAGATAAAACAATTCAGATGTTTCATACAATCAGGTGTTACAATCATATATTTTACTGACGTTGCAGCTCTGTGCCACTCTGAAATGAAGCTCGGCCACGTCGGCAAACAAACACTCAGGTAGAAAAGTCAAGGGGAAAGGCACAAGAAGAAAGAAAGGATAGCAAGTTCACCCACCAAACAACAAGATTAAATGTCATGTAAACCGTATCCCCTGCCCCTGAAGAGACTAGCCTTCAAAAATCTCAACTTCAAGTTGCACAAAACCAGGGCCTCCCACCCCTGCCTGCAGGCTCTCCGACATCCTGTCTAGTTGAGAGGAAAAAGGAAAGGGGCTAGAGAAAAGACAGAGGGGAAAGAAAAAACACCCTTCCAAAGAGGGGAAAGGCAGACCGAAGGATCCCCGCCTCTGAAAGCAAGAGAGAGATAAAAAGGGAAAGAGCCAGTCCCCAGGGAGGCAAAACAAGTCAGCAAACTAGCCCACAACCAAGTCTACCACGTTCTCAACAAAAGCCAGAGCCTCCCACTTATGCCTGCCCTGGTGCAACTGCTAAAAGTCCGTGGCGCCCTTCGGGAGCCGTCCAACCTCTCACCCTCAGCCTCTATTTCACGCTAGGGTCCTGAAAGCACACAATCATACACGCCGCGCACCATGAGCCACACCAGCCATGTCCAGGGCAGGCATGACGTGGTCTAGCCCGACACTTGACTGGCCAGGTGTAACAGGAAAAGCATGTCATGCACCGGCACTTTGCCTGGCAAGCTGATGGTGAGTGGAGTGCCCAGCTCGCCGATCGTGTCCAGGATTGCGGGCAACACTTGGGCCGCCAGCTCGGGGGCCATGGTGGGGAGGTCAGTCGGGTCACCAATGCCAAACACGGCCTGGAACAGTGACGAAGCGGTGTGAGCGCAATGGATTCAGCAGCAACCTGGTTCGAAGGGCAAGCTAGCTACTGTAGGGGAACAACAATAGGGCAGGGCATGGTTGGAAGGTGGTGAGCCTGTGCTGCCCTGGCACGCAGTCCCAGACACCCCCCCCTCCCAGCCCCCCGCAGTACTCGCCATGAGGAAGCCCTCCTTGTACTCCTTCAGGGGGGTGTCCTAAGCCTGGGTGGCACATTGCTCCATGACTACCTCCAACAGCATGGCTGGGGACACTATAAAC
The DNA here is from genome assembly GCA_037349105.1 of Limnomonas spitsbergensis. NCBI lineage: Eukaryota > Viridiplantae > Chlorophyta > Chlorophyceae > Chlamydomonadales > Limnomonas > Limnomonas spitsbergensis. Next base: position 3,156,125 of record JAYJMM010000113.1, read on the forward strand.
AGCATGACGGTATGGCGCAGGTCCTTGAGCGCCAAAATGGAGGCTATGGTCGTGGATGACATGATCTGGTCCTTGCGGGCAAACGGCAAGATTCCAAACACCAGCTCTTTGCTCTGGAACGCGATTTTTCTGACAGCGTAGTTTGCAAGGAGACTGGTGCGCTAGCTATGCTGAGCCACCATGCATTTCAGACCCAACAGCTTGCCGTCTTCTCCGAAGGCGGGCCGGCCAGAAATCAGCTCGGCCAGCAGGAGCCGAATCTCGGGGGTGCGCAGTTGCAGCCTTTCCTGCTGCCTCACTGCCCTCTGCTGCATCCCTGCCCTCTGCTGCATCCCTGCCCTCTGCTGCATCCCTGCCCTCTGCTGCATCCCTGCCCTCTGCTGCATCCTAGCCCCTCTGCTGCATCCCTGTCCTCTGCTGCATCCCTGCCCTCTGCTGCATCCCTGCCCTCTGCTGCATCCCTGTCCTCTGCTGCATCCCTGCCCTCTGCTGCATCCCTGCCCTCTGCTGCATCCCTGCCCTCTGCTGCATCCCTGCCCTCTGCTGCATCCTAGCCCCTCTGCTGCATCCCTGTCCTCTGCTGCATCCCTGCCCTCTGCTGCATCCCTGTCCTCTGCTGCATCCCTGCCCTCTGCTGCATCCCTGCCCTCTGCTGCATCCTAGCCCCTCTGTTGCATCCCTGTCCTCTGCTGCATCCCTGCCCTCTGCTGCATCCCTGCCCTCTGCTGCATCCCGGTCCTCTGCTGCATCCCTGTCCTCTGCTGCATCCCTGCCCTCTGCTGCATCCCTGCCCTCTGCTGCATCCCTGCCCTCTGCTGCATCCCTGTCCTCTGCTGCATCCCTGCCCTCTGCTGCATCCCTGCCCTCTGCTGCATCCCTGCCCTCTGCTGCATCCCTGCCCTCTGCTGCATCCCTGCCCTCTGCTGCATCCCTGCCCTCTGCTGCATCCCTGCCCTCTGCTGCATCCCTGCCCTCTGCTGCATCCCTGCCCTCTGCTGCATCCCTGTCCTCTGCTGCATCCCTGTCCTCTGCTGCATCCCTGTCCTCTGCTGCATCCCTGCCCTCTGCTGCATCCCTGTCCTCTGCTGCATCCCTGCCCTCTGCTGCATCCCTGCCCTCTGCTGCATCCCTGCCCTCTGCTGCATCCCTGCCCTCTGCTGCATCCCTGTCCTCTGCTGCATCCCTGCCCTCTGCTGCATCCCTGTCCTCTGCTGCATCCCTGCCCTCTGCTGCATCCCTGTCCTCTGCTGCATCCCTGCCCTCTGCTGCATCCCTGCCCTCTGCTGCATCCCTGTCCTCTGCTGCATCCCTGCCCTCTACTGCATCCCTGCCCTCTGCTGCATCCCTGCCCTCTGCTGCATCCCTGCCCTCTGCTGCATCCCTGCCCTCTGCTGCATCCCTGCCCTCTGCTGCATCCCTGCCCTCTGCTGCATCCCTGCCCTCTGCTGCATCCCTGCCCTCTGCTGCATCCCTGTCCTCTGCTGCATCCCTGTCCTCTGTTGCATCCCTGCCCTCTGTTGCATCCCTGTCCTCTGCTGCATCCCTGTCCTCTGTTGCATCCCTGTCCTCTGCTGCATCCCTGTCCTCTGCTGCATCCTGTCCTCTGCTGCATCCCTGTCCTCTGCTGCATCCCTGCCCTCTGTTGCATCCCTGTCCTCTGCTGCATCCCTGTCCTCTGCTGCATCCCTGCCCTCTGCTGCATCCCTGCCCTCTGCTGCATCCCTGTCCTCTGCTGCATCCCTGTCCTCTGCTGCATCCCTGCCCTCTGTTGCATCCCTGCCCTCTGTTGCATCCCTGTCCTCTGCTGCATCCCTGTCCTCTGCTGCATCCCTGTCCTCTGCTGCATCCCTGTCCTCTGCTGCATCCCTGTCCTCTGCTGCATCCCTGTCCTCTGCTGCATCCCTGCCCTCTGTTGCATCCCTGTCCTCTGCTGCATCCCTGTCCTCTGCTGCATCCCTGCCCTCTGCTGCATCCCTGCCCTCTGTTGCATCCCTGCCCTCTGCTGCATCCCTGCCCTCTGCTGCATCCCTGTCCTCTGCTGCATCCCTGTCCTCTGCTGCATCCCTGTCCTCTGCTGCATCCCTGCCCTCTGCTGCATCCCTGTCCTCTGCTGCATCCCTGTCCTCTGTTGCATCCCTGCCCTCTGCTGCATCCCTGCCCTCTGCTGCATCCCTGCCCTCTGCTGCATCCCTGCCCTCTGCTGCATCCCTGCCCTCTGCCTGCTGCATCCCTGCCCTCAAGTTTGTGGCATTTTAATCCAGGGAGCTTCCAACCCAGGGCTGTCACTTTCCTGCTAGCTCCCATTAGTTCACGCCACCGCTGCTCCTTTTGCTAGCCTCAGGCTCACCTTGGTGACCGAGTGCCACCCCTCGGGTGTGGGTGGGTACCTTGGGCTGTCTGACCAGAGGCTGCATGATGACGTGTATAACAGCTTGGACTTGCCCGTGCCCTGGGCCCCGATAAGCACCATCACACGCCGGCCCTTCGCGGAGCTGATGATGCCAAGGATTCCTTCCTGCCAGAGCCTCTTGAGATTTGGTACGTGCGGCCGGGAGAGCTGACACAGACCCAACAGTTGCTCGTCGAGAAGGAGAAACAAGAAGCGGCACACAAAAAGGGCGGCGGCGGCGGAGGGGTGTGAGGAGGCCGTGCGGTGCGGCCAGCACCCGGAGGAAAAGCTGGAGCTATAGAAACAGGTGCTTCAGCACCCGCTGCAACCGCGCCGATGGTAAACCTCGTAGCTGCCTCGGCTGAGACGAGCTCAAGTGGGTACACCGAGGTTTGGATGTGGAAGAAGGCACGGGCGCCCGGCGCTCCCTGATGCAGCCGCAGCCGCCACCTGCGCCACCACCGCCTCCTGCGGGGGCAAAATGCGCTCGACCACAGCACTACGTTCAGAAGCAGAGGCTCAACGCGCGTGCCGGCCCTGCCGTGACCCCCTCTGGCGCCTCTTTTGGTGGCCGTGCTGTGCACAAGAGCCACCTCATGAGCACAAGGGTATCCGTGAAGATGCCGCTGCCACCGCGGTTTCCAGGTTACGGTGCAGCCGTGACCTCCCTGTCCCGCCGCAGCCTGGAACTGGCTGCATATCCACTGACAGCAGCAACAGCGACGACAGTGGGTTTGCTTGAAGCTCCTGCGGCGGCGGCGGCGTGCGTACTTGAATCTGCCCCGGCAGAGGCCTTGGGGGCTACTGCCGCCACTCTCCCACCTGTCTGTATCATGGGAGGGGCGGACGGCTCCGCCGCTACGACTTCTCCACAGCCACAAGAAACAGGCGGCGACGGCGACAGCGGTCTGATACAGGAGGCTGCTGAGGCACTGCTGCAGCCCCTGCAGGGAAAATGGAGGCAATGGAGCATTAAGGAGGCACGGGAGAGGGAGAACGACTACGGCGATTCCGACGTGAGCTTTGAGGACAAAGCAGGAGAGGACGAGCCCTGGCGAGCTGGAGCTGGGCGCTGTGGACGCTTTGGACCACTTTGCACAGCTTGAGTACCTGGAGGAGCTCGAGCAGCTGATGCTTGTAGAGGAGGAGCTAGGCCACCAGTTTCAGCGGCATGTTGACACTCTGCCATCTGAAGCTCAGGGCGCCGCCGAGCTGTCGTTGCTCGGTGCAGAGCTGATGGACGTTAGTTGTGGTCCTCGTCCGGATGTAGGAAGGCAACAAGCTCTTGCAACCGCCGCACCGCACAAGAGGTCGAATGCTGCCCCCGCCCCGCCTCAGAATTCGACCGCTGTCATGGATGCCTTGTCGTTGACAGCAGTTAGAGGCGTGCTGCTGACGCCCGCCGCGCCCGCGTGAAGATTGGAATAGAGTGGCGCAAGGTTTACGGTGCCGATGGTCCTGAGCCGCAGAGGACCAGTGTTGATGGTGGTCTGTGCTGATGGGGGCAGGAGCTGAAGTCTGGTGGAAGCCAGCGTCTGAGAGGGTGAGAACCCTCTCACCCTCTTGGCTCTTTGCTCAGCTACCTCACGAGGCGCTTTCCTTTGGGAATGCAGCCCAATAAGAGGTAAATCCCTTCTAAGGCTTAACACTGGCGAGAGGCCGATGCACATGTATGCCCTCAGGAGCGCTTGTAAGAGGCCGTCAAGCTGTGCTCGTGAATGGCGATGCGGAGAGGGTGTGTGTGCTGGTGTCCAAGGATCTGGTTGGCTAGCCTGGATTGGGGCGATGGTACACAGAGGTTCCTTTTCCGTGATTTAGCTTCACGTCAGCCACACTTCGGCCGAGGGCCAGAGGTCCCAGATGTGGCTATCCATGCTGCTTGGGCTGCGGCTGTCAGCCATATCTACCATTCCTTGTTAGGCCCTGGTGCCACCAACAGGTCTGGACCCGGGCCCCAATCTCTGAATCTGAATCCCACAATTCAAAAAGTGTACATGATCTTCGTGACGGTGCTGTAGCCATGGGATGCAGAGGTGGCATGTCCCTTGTAGCCCGCAAACCCACCAGGGTCTAGGGACCCAACCCCAAGTCCCCAACTCGTTGCATGCTTTGCGCGGATGCCACAGTCCGTATGTGTAGTCTGGAGGGGAAGTTTGTACCTATCACACAGCACACATCCCTGGATGTTGCAAACAAATTGATTGGGTTTTGGGGTTAATCGCAACCCTTAGCCTCGTTCATGCATCCCTAGATTCTGGGTACAGAAGGCTGGGAAGGTCGAGCAAGGCATCAAGGAGCCCAAGGGTCATGTGAAGACGCCTCGCTGATACCATCCTGGTCTGATTGAAATCTTGGCTTGCTGTACCACGCTACAAACAAAAAATAGAGTTTCGGCCCTCAGCTGCCTCAGCACATTCTATCAGAGCATCTCAGGCCTCAATGCTCACAGAATCAGTGTGTCTCACGCCTACAGCCGTCGGAGCTGCCCTTGCCCCGCGCCACCTTGCTCTCTAATCAGGATTTGGTGGCTGCGGTGTGGCTCGACGGAGGTGGCCTCATAACCAAAAGAAAAGGCCTGATGGTGCACATGCTGAAACAGAGGAGGTTGACCGAGGGAGGCTACTGGCTGGTTGACCTTGAATTACGTGCTGCTTGTCGTGCTGCCTGGCTCGCATGGGTGATTCGTGGGCAAATACGGTTCAGAATTTACATTCATTGATTGATGACTGCACATTTGTTTACTCCCTTTCATGCCCCCATCGGATCATCCTCAACAAGTCACGTTGCTTGTTAACTTTTCTCGCACTGTTCTTCATCACAATCAATTTAAATATAGCTACTTCGAACCGATATAATTCAATTGATTACTGAAATTTAGCTGGCACTATTCATGACCTTTGCCGATCTGGCATACTTCATGGCTGCCAGTGTGCAAAGCAAAACAAACAAAAAACTTGTGAACTTGTGAAGGGTGAGGACGCTTTCAGAATATTTAATATGGCATCCATTTTGAATCTGTTCCCACATGTGGCCCTCAACAAATAGAGGAGGTGAAGAAAACGCTGATGCGACATGGGTTTGGGCATTTGGAGGAGGGGGGATGAGTATGCAGACCTGTAAGCAGACTGGCAGACTATTTCTAAGGAAACATCAGAGGCGAAGGGTGGAAAAGGTAGACTGAGCAGTGCCGACTGAAAGCTGCTTCATTAATTAGCATGCGTACCGTATGTACTGCAGAAAGATGGCTCCCGCTGCCCTGGACAGTGGTACAGCAGGACTGATCAGTCCACCTCTTGAATGATTGAATCGGCACTAGTGAGCGGGTGCTGGGTGTGTCACACATGGTGGGGCCGTGGGGGGGAGGGTCCTGGGTGTTGCACACACGGTGGGGGGAAGGGTCCTTGATGTTGCACACAAGGTTGAGGGAAGGGTCCTGGGTGTATTTCCCTAGTTCCCTGGAAGAATCAACGCGTTAGCGTGCGTCGCGCGACCCCGACATATGCAGGGCATATCCACCGGGGGCATATCGGCAAATGGCCACCCGCTGTGCTTCCAGACACAACGCATTACTCCACAGACACGAGCGTTGTTGCGGATGGGGCTGCTGCTTGTGGGCCGGGGGTACTAGCCGGGTACCGGTGATAGGTAGCTGCCCCAAAGGTACTAAGCGAACATCGCTCGAAGCTACCCCTATTATGTCGAAGAGCGTAGGTATGACATACATGAACCTATAAATATTGCCAGGCGTACGTGCACACATACTTGCAAAGTGCTCCCTTCCGATCGCGACTCTTACCAGGACTTACACACATTGCTCGATCGCCAATTCACATTTCCATTCACTGCAGTTATCTACTTCGTGTCATCGACCGAGACCACCGGCCCCTCGATTTTCCTCGCTCGTCCTGTCGTCTAGTGCCCTTATCAATCTTCAACAACCTAGACTTCGAAAATCACGACACGCCAACAATTCCAGTGCACCCACGATCACGAGCAAAGAGGGCCCACCCGCTACCTCATCCTCAACAACAGTAGAAGCTGTACAAGATGGCACGCGTGCTCATGAAACCCATGCTTAAGACACTCTTCAGTGTCACGCTCCTCCTTGTGGTGGTGCCGAACACAGTCTACGGGCGGAAGGCCGGTCCCGCGTTACTATCAGCAGAAGACGCCAACCTCCCCTCCATATTCAGCGTCGTCACCACCACCACAGCCGCAACCGCGGCTTCGTCTCCGACGACGGCACCCCATGCAGCGGCTGATGCCGTCAACGCGCCCAACGCGAACGCAATCCCTGCAGGTAAAATATGGCACGGTCAACAATAAAACATCAACTGAGCGCATGCACAAGTTCAGCACTTTCCCCAGTTCCTGCACTTTGCATGCATGGCCTGCATCTACTGTATGGCATGGGAGGGAGTGTGAATAGTGTGAAGCTGACAAGGCAACGAGATGAGAGACATGATCAGCCACGAGTGGACTGTGGATCACATCAAGTCCTCACTCCTTCCACCAACTGTAGGTCCATCTGCCGCAGAACTAACATCTTGCACCTCTGGCCTTGCTTCGTTACAGGCACGCACGAACGCGTTCTGGTGATGCAAGACGCTGTGCTGGACTCTGACCTCCCTGAAGTCAGCATGCCCCTGCTGCCCGACTTGAACCTGGTTGTGGTCTGGAACAATGACAAGAAGGCCGGCAGCATCAAGAAGCTGCGCAAGCAACTCAAGAAGCAGCAGAAGCAAGTGTCCCAGCAGGACTCCGAGGAGAGGGTCACCATGGTGGGCAGCGTCAAAGGGTTCGGACCCGGAGAGAGCATGGTCACTTTCATTGTGTCTGCCGAATCTGTGCTCGGCGTCGCGACCTTCCCTGAAGCTCAGACGGATGGATCGGTCACCATGCGCACCATTCAGGTGAGCAAACGCTGCTCAGTTATGTTGGCGAAATGTCTGGTTGCAACATGTAACATGCTGCCGGTACCGGTGTTAAATCAAATGGTTGGGCAGCACTTTCAGGGCTGCACCATGCACATTCCCCAGTTATAGCTATTGGCTGCATTTTTATCTGTGTGCGCACAAGCCTGCATGCATTTGTCCCAATCTGCTATCGCAGAGGTGCTTACCCTGTATGCCTTTCCACGCAGTTTGAGTCGTTCCCTGGCGAGACCAATATCGGCGTAGCCTACGAGCGCATGGTGCCTGACCTCATCCACATGGATACGGTTATCAAGTCTGATGCGCAGCTGGCGGTGGCCCAGCCAGTCCTCCCTGTCCCTGTGAACATGGGCTCAGCTGCTGCCGCTGCCTCCCCCACCAGTGTAGAGTCAACACACGACCGTAGGAAGCTGCAGCAGACCGTGACCCAGGTTGATGTCCTGATGCTGTACACCCCAGGTGCTGCAAATGCACTGGGAGGAGCCACGGCCGCCGTCAACAAGATCACGGCTGACATTGCGGCGACCAACCAGATATACGTCAATTCGAAGATCAACGTCCGCCTCAACCTGCTGCAAGTCACGCAGGTACTGATGGAAATGGGGAACAAGCGCCTACCATACTCACACTGTGATGCTTCTTTTATTCAAATCCATCTTTCTGCCATGTTGATTGCACATCATCCAGCAGTGACATGGTAGACAGCAGCTCGGTAGCTTGAGTTGAACAGACGTTGTACAGTGACAGGACTCGCATTTCGGTGGGATGCTAATTATCCAGAGGACCAGATTATTACCGGATTCTTAAAATTGCTTGCATCCTGCTGCTGTTTTATTTCCAGGTCCAATACACCGAGACCAAGTTTGAGACCAGCCTGGATGATCTCCAGCAAGGCAAGATCAACGGTGCTGCTGCACTGCGCGCTTCGGTGAGGATGCAGTCACTTGCCAGCCAGTATTTATTTTGGTGCACACATTACCACCTTGGAGGGGCAGCTAGGGTGCACCATAAGGCCGATGGGGCTCAAACTTGGATTGACCTGCAGCCAGCTGGGATGCAACCGCTAGGCTGATGGGGCTCAAACCTAGACCGACATGCAGCCAGTGACTTAAGCTTACAAACAGCAAACATGGCTTGCAATCAGAACTCTGCCCCGCCCTTTGAAATTTCATTTAAATGGTATCATTGTCTCATTGTCTCATGTTCAAATCTGACCTCTGCCCCTCCCCTGTTTGCAGACTGGTGCCGACCTGGTTCAGCTCATCACGACTGACATGTCCTACTGCGGCATTGGCTACCTGGTCAGCACCCCTGATGCCAGGTTGGGATTTTCTGTGGTGCAAACCCAGTGCATCGGCTCTGGCACTTCAGCCCACGAAATGGGGCACAACTTTGGATGCGGCCATGACTACTACAGCGATTCATCCAATATTTACAGTGGCTGGACCAGGTGAGAGGTGTTGCACTCGGCAAAAGCGCAACAGGATTGATTGGGCTAAGGAGTGCTGGATCCAACTCGCAATCCAACATGCTGAAGACCTGAGGAGATTGCACCCAACCTGAGCATGGCATTTTGAAGGGTTGTTACATTCAAACTGAGCAAATCAGGTTGTAGGGTTGATACACCCCATCTCCATGGGTGGTTCGTACCTGTTTGTACTCCTCGACTCTAACGCTGCTGCACATACTCCTCTCTTCCAACCACCAGGTGCGACCTTGGTAGCAGCAGCTTCAGCACCATCATGTCTTACGGCTGCCAGAACGGTGTCCGCCCTCCCCGTGTCTTCTACCACTCCAACCCATCAGTGTCGGTCCAGCGCAGCAGCGGGAGCTACCCCACCGGTGTCTCCGACACTGCCAACTGTGCTGCCAAGATCAACATGAATGCAGGGGGTGTGGCTGCCTACATGTCTTCCGGCAGCGGCAACAGTGGCGGCGGCAGCGGCACCCAGATCTGTGTTGGCGGTGGTGCTTGCTCAACCCCATCCACTGTCTGCTCCCATTATGGAACTCAAGACGTGTGCTGCCCCGCCAGCAGCCCCATCTGGTGTGGTGGCAGCAGCTGCAACCCGTCAGGCTACACATGCCCCGGCTCCAGCACGCAAACCTGTGTCGGCGGCGGCACCTGCTCCTCCCCCAACGTGTGCTCTCGCTTCGGCACCCAAGACGTGTGCTGCCCTGCCTCGGCCCCTGTGTGGTGCGGCGGAAGCAGCTGCAATGTAGCCGGGACCACTTGCAACACCGGCAGTACCAGCAACATCTGCCCAAATGGAGCCAAATGCCCTACAAATAAAGTGTGCTCCACCTATGGCGGTCAAAACGTGTGTTGCACCTCCGCCTACCCCACCTGGTGTGGGGGTAACTCTTGCTACAAGAGTGGAACTCAGTGTGGTCTGAAGCTTCTGATCTCTGCCGACGGCGTGACAGACATGGCTCAGAGCGTTGCTGATGAGGGGATCCCGGCTGTGGCCCCAGCTGAGGCTTTGGACCTTGGTCGTCGCAGCCTGTAAAGCTGCCTTGCTTACCTTACTACCCTAGAAACCGCTGTTGTAGCTTTCAGCTTGAATCACCTAAAAACAGCCATGATGATGCGTCACTGAGGCTTGAGTGCTCTGAGTAAGAGTTGTTTCGGCTGATTGATGGTAATCCAGGCATAATTAGTTTAAATTTTGAATATAAGCGATTGCAAAATTCACCAAACAGGAATATAAACTAATGGCCAGGATTAGGACATTCATGATGCGTAGTTTATAAAACTGTTGACACGATTGGATGGATACGAGAATTCATTGTCTTCGAATTTCTGCAGATCCTGTATGTCCTCATGTGTGGATGAACATTCGTGTAGCCAGCGTCGAGTATACCTGCTATATTGACCACTTTCTGCAATAGTTATGCCATTTATGTTGTCTGTAAATTTGCTAATGGATTGCGCTTGCAATTATGCCAATGGACAGATTTACCGGTATTCATTTGTTTCGTTCGCCAGTTACAAAGGGTTAAGCTAACAGAAAGGGTAACATAACAATTGATTTCCAATCCTTTTAGCATATTTCATGATTCATGGTCTTTTTCTCAACGTGTAACATAAATGTAAGATCTCTGAGGCTCCTGCTCTGGCCCTGCATGTCCTCGAAATGCTATTCTTCTCACTCTCCCAACTATGCAAGTTATGATGCCAGCCTGTGGGGCAGAAAATACAATTCGGGTCCTATGTCCCATACATTGTGTACATTATAAATTTCGCCAATATAAATGGCGCCAAGGGAATGGGGGTGTCCTTGCACTTGCATGCCTAACCCGACCAAGATAAAACAATTCAGATGTTTCATACAATCAGGTGTTACAATCATATATTTTACTGACGTTGCAGCTCTGTGCCACTCTGAAATGAAGCTCGGCCACGTCGGCAAACAAACACTCAGGTAGAAAAGTCAAGGGGAAAGGCACAAGAAGAAAGAAAGGATAGCAAGTTCACCCACCAAACAACAAGATTAAATGTCATGTAAACCGTATCCCCTGCCCCTGAAGAGACTAGCCTTCAAAAATCTCAACTTCAAGTTGCACAAAACCAGGGCCTCCCACCCCTGCCTGCAGGCTCTCCGACATCCTGTCTAGTTGAGAGGAAAAAGGAAAGGGGCTAGAGAAAAGACAGAGGGGAAAGAAAAAACACCCTTCCAAAGAGGGGAAAGGCAGACCGAAGGATCCCCGCCTCTGAAAGCAAGAGAGAGATAAAAAGGGAAAGAGCCAGTCCCCAGGGAGGCAAAACAAGTCAGCAAACTAGCCCACAACCAAGTCTACCACGTTCTCAACAAAAGCCAGAGCCTCCCACTTATGCCTGCCCTGGTGCAACTGCTAAAAGTCCGTGGCGCCCTTCGGGAGCCGTCCAACCTCTCACCCTCAGCCTCTATTTCACGCTAGGGTCCTGAAAGCACACAATCATACACGCCGCGCACCATGAGCCACACCAGCCATGTCCAGGGCAGGCATGACGTGGTCTAGCCCGACACTTGACTGGCCAGGTGTAACAGGAAAAGCATGTCATGCACCGGCACTTTGCCTGGCAAGCTGATGGTGAGTGGAGTGCCCAGCTCGCCGATCGTGTCCAGGATTGCGGGCAACACTTGGGCCGCCAGCTCGGGGGCCATGGTGGGGAGGTCAGTCGGGTCACCAATGCCAAACACGGCCTGGAACAGTGACGAAGCGGTGTGAGCGCAATGGATTCAGCAGCAACCTGGTTCGAAGGGCAAGCTAGCTACTGTAGGGGAACAACAATAGGGCAGGGCATGGTTGGAAGGTGGTGAGCCTGTGCTGCCCTGGCACGCAGTCCCAGACACCCCCCCCTCCCAGCCCCCCGCAGTACTCGCCATGAGGAAGCCCTCCTTGTACTCCTTCAGGGGGGTGTCCTAAGCCTGGGTGGCACATTGCTCCATGACTACCTCCAACAGCATGGCTGGGGACACTATAAACAGCATGACGGTATGGCGCAGGTCCTTGAGCGCCAAAATGGAGGCTATGGTCGTGGATGACATGATCTGGTCCTTGCGGGCAAACGGCAAGATTCCAAACACCAGCTCTTTGCTCTGGAACGCGATTTTTCTGACAGCGTAGTTTGCAAGGAGACTGGTGCGCTAGCTATGCTGAGCCACCATGCATTTCAGACCCAACAGCTTGCCGTCTTCTCCGAAGGCGGGCCGGCCAGAAATCAGCTCGGCCAGCAGGAGCCGAGTCTCTGGGGTGCGCAGTTGCAGCCTTTCCTGCTGCATCACTGCCCTCTGCTGCATCCCTGCCCTCTGCTGCATCCCTGCCCTCTGCTGCATCCCTGCCCTCTGCTGCATCCCTGCCCTCTGCTGCATCCCTGCCCTCTGCTGCATCCTAGCCCCTCTGCTGCATCCCTGTCCTCTGCTGCATCCCTGCCCTCTGCTGCATCCCTGCCCTCTGCTGCATCCCTGTCCTCTGCTGCATCCCTGCCCTCTGCTGCATCCCTGCCCTCTGCTGCATCCCTGCCCTCTGCTGCATCCCTGCCCTCTGCTGCATCCTAGCCCCTCTGCTGCATCCCTGTCCTCTGCTGCATCCCTGCCCTCTGCTGCATCCCTGTCCTCTGCTGCATCCCTGCCCTCTGCTGCATCCCTGCCCTCTGCTGCATCCTAGCCCCTCTGTTGCATCCCTGTCCTCTGCTGCATCCCTGCCCTCTGCTGCATCCCTGCCCTCTGCTGCATCCCGGTCCTCTGCTGCATCCCTGTCCTCTGCTGCATCCCTGCCCTCTGCTGCATCCCTGCCCTCTGCTGCATCCCTGCCCTCTGCTGCATCCCTGTCCTCTGCTGCATCCCTGCCCTCTGCTGCATCCCTGCCCTCTGCTGCATCCCTGCCCTCTGCTGCATCCCTGCCCTCTGCTGCATCCCTGCCCTCTGCTGCATCCCTGCCCTCTGCTGCATCCCTGCCCTCTGCTGCATCCCTGCCCTCTGCTGCATCCCTGCCCTCTGCTGCATCCCTGTCCTCTGCTGCATCCCAGTCCTCTGCTGCATCCCTGTCCTCTGCTGCATCCCTGCCCTCTGCTGCATCCCTGTCCTCTGCTGCATCCCTGCCCTCTGCTGCATCCCTGCCCTCTGCTGCATCCCTGCCCTCTGCTGCATCCCTGCCCTCTGCTGCATCCCTGTCCTCTGCTGCATCCCTGCCCTCTGCTGCATCCCTGTCCTCTGCTGCATCCCTGCCCTCTGCTGCATCCCTGCCCTCTGCTGCATCCCTGCCCTCTGCTGCATCCCTGCCCTCTGCTGCATCCCTGTCCTCTGCTGCATCCCTGCCCTCTACTGCATCCCTGCCCTCTGCTGCATCCCTGCCCTCTGCTGCATCCCTGCCCTCTGCTGCATCCCTGCCCTCTGCTGCATCCCTGCCCTCTGCTGCATCCCTGCCCTCTGCTGCATCCCTGTCCTCTGCTGCATCCCTGCCCTCTGCTGCATCCCTGCCCTCTGCTGCATCCCTGCCCTCTGCTGCATCCCTGCCCTCTGCTGCATCCCTGCCCTCTGCTGCATCCCTGCCCTCTGCTGCATCCCTGTCCTCTGCTGCATCCCTGCCCTCTGCTGCATCCCTGTCCTCTGCTGCATCCCTGTCCTCTGCTGCATCCCTGTCCTCTGCTGCATCCCTGTCCTCTGCTGCATCCCTGTCCTCTGCTGCATCCCTGTCCTCTGCTGCATCCCTGCCCTCTGCTGCATCCCTGCCCTCTGCTGCATCCCTGTCCTCTGCTGCATCCCTGCCCTCTGCTGCATCCCTGCCCTCTGCTGCATCCCTGCCCTCTGCTGCATCCCTGCCCTCTGCTGCATCCCTGCCCTCTGCTGCATCCCTGTCCTCTGCTGCATCCCTGCCCTCTGCTGCATCCCTGCCCTCTGCTGCATCCCTGCCCTCTGCTGCATCCCTGCCCTCTGCTGCATCCCTGCCCTCTGCTGCATCCCTGCCCTCTGCTGCATCCCTGCCCTCTGCTGCATCCCTGCCCTCTGCTGCATCCCTGCCCTCTGCTGCATCCCTGCCCTCTGCTGCATCCCTGCCCTCTGCTGCATCCCTGCCCTCTGCTGCATCCCTGACCTCTGCTGCATCCCTGCCCTCTGTTGCATCCTTGCCATCTACTGCATCCTTGCCCTCTACTGCATCCCTGCCCCTCTTCAGCATCCCTGCCCTCTACCTGCTGCATCCCTGCCCTCAAGTTTATGGCATTTTAATCCAGGGAGCTTCCAACCCAAGGCTGTCACTTTCCTGCTAGTTCCCATTAGTTCACGCCACCGCTGCTCCTTTTGCTAGCCTCAGGCTCACCTTGGTGACCGAGTGCCAGCCCTCGGGTGTGGGTGGGTACCGTGGGCTGTCTGACTAGAGGCTGCATGATGACGTGTATAACAGCTTGGACTTGCCCGTGCCCTGGGCCCCGATAAGCACCATCACACGCCGGCCCTTCGCGGAGCTGATAATGCCAAGGATTCCTTCCTGCCAGAGCCTCTTGAGATTTGGTACGTGCGGCCGGGAGAGCTGACACAGACCCAGCAGTTGCTCGTCGAGAAGGAGAATCAAGAAGCGGCACACAAAAAGGGCGGCGGCGGCGGAGGGGTGTGAGGAGGCCGTGCGGTGCGGCCAGCACCCGGAGGAAAAGCTGGAGCTATAGAAACAGGTGCTTCAGCACCCGCTGCAACCGCGCCGCTGGTAAACCTCGTAGCTGCCTCGGCTGAGACGAGCTCAAGTGGGTACACCGAGGTTTGGGATGTGGAAGAAGGCAATGGCGCCCAGCGCCCCCTGATGCAGCCGCAGCCGCCACCTGCGCCACCACCGCCTCCTGCGGGGGCCAAATGCGTTCGACCACAGCACTACGTTCAGAAGCAGAGGCTCAACGCGCGTGCCGGCCCTGCCGTGACCCCCTCTGGCGCCTCTTTTGGTGGCCGTGCTGTGTACAAGAGCCACCTCATGAGCACGAGGGTATCCGTGAAGATGCCGCTGCCACCGCGGTCTCCAGGTTACGGTGCAGCCGTGACCTCCCTGTCCCGCCGCAGCCTGGAACTGGCTGCATATCCACTGACAGCAGCAACAGCAGCGACAGTGGATTTGCTTGAAACTCCTGCTGCTGCGGCGGCGTGCGTACCCGAAGCTGCCACGGCAGAGGCCTTGGGGGCTACTGCCGCCACTCTCCCACCTGTCGGTATCATGGGAGGGGCGGACGGCTCCGCCGCTACGACTTCTCCACAGCCACAAGAAACAGGCGGCGACGGCGACAGCGGTTTGATACAGGAGGCTGCTGAGGCACTGCTGCAGCCCCTGCAGGGAAAATGGAGGCAATGGAGCATTAAGGAGGCACGGGAGAGGGAGAACGAATACGGCGATTCCGACGTGAGCTTTGAGGACAAAGCAGGAGAGGACGAGTCCGGGAGCGAGCTGGAGCTGGGCGCTGTGGACGCTTTGGACCACTTTGCGCAGCTTGAGTACCTGGAGGAGCTCGAGCAGCTGATGCTTGTAGAGGAGGAGCTAGGCCACCAATTTCAGCGGCATGTTGACACTCTGCCATCTGAAGCTCAGGGCGCCGCCGAGCTGTCGTTGCTCGGTGCAGTGCTGATGGACGCTGTGGTCCTCGTCCCGGATGCTGGAAGGCAATTGGCTCTTGCAACCGCCGCACTGCACAAGAGGTCGAATGCTGCCCCCGCCCCGCCTCAGAATTCGACCGCTGTCATGAATGCCTTGTCGTTGACAGCAGTTAGAGGCGCGTTGCTGACGCCCGCCGCGCCCGCGTGAAGATTGGAATAGAGGGGCGCAAGGTTTACGGTGCCGATGGTCCTGAGCCGCAGAGGACCAGTGTTGATGGTGGTCTGTGCTGATGGGGGCAGGAGCTGAAGTCTGGTGGAAGCCAGCGTCTGAGAGAGTGAGAACCCCGTTGGCTCTTTGCTCAGCTGCCTCACGAGGCGCTTTCCTTTGGGAATGCAGCCCTATTAGAGATAAATCCCTTCTAAGGCTTAACACTGGCGAGAGGCCGATGCACATGTATTCCCTCAGGAGGTCAGAGTGGTAGCGCTTGTTAGACGCCGTCAAGCTGTGCTCGTGAATGGCGATGCGGAGAGGGTGTGTGTGCTGGTGTCCAAGGATCTGGTTGGCTAGCCTTGATTGGGGCGATGGCGCGCAGAGTTTCCTTTTCCGTGATTTAGCTTCACGTCAGCCACACTTTGGCCGAGGGCCAGAGGTCCCAGGTGTGGCTATCCATGCTGCTTGGGCTGCGGCTGTCAGCCATTCCTACCATTCCTTGTTTGGTCCTAATCAGGATTTGGTGGCTGCGGTGTGGCTCGACGGAGGTGGCCTCATAACCAAAAGAAAAGGCCTGATGGTGCACATGCTGAAACAGAGGAGGTTGACCGAGGGAGGCTACTGGCTGGTTGACCTTGAATTACGTGCTGCTTGTCGTGCTGCCTGGCTCGCATGGGTGATTCGTCGGCAAATACGGTTCAGAATTTACATTCATTGATGACTGCACATTTGTTTACTCCCATTCATGCCCCCATCGGATCATCCTCAACAAGTCACGTTGCTTGTAAACTTTTTTCGCACTGTTCTTCATCATAATCAATTTAAATATAGCTACTTCGAACCGATATAATTCAATTGATTACTGAAATTTAGCTGGCACTATTCATGACCTTTGCCGATCTGGCATACTTCATGGCTGCCAGTGTGCAAAGCAAAAAACTTGTGAACTTGTGAAGGTTGAGGACGCTGTCACAGTATATTACAGTATACGTGACAGAACCTTTTAGGCCGCTGTTAGCGGCCGCGGAGCCTCCGCAGCTTCCCTGCGGAGTTTCCTGATCTGATCTGGAACCCAGAATCCCGCTTAAGTGTGAAGTGTAGCAGATTCTACCGTACTCAGTAATTAGGGCATGCCGGGACCTTTGAATCCCGGCGTGCCAGCTTGCTACTTACTTTTGTCCCTTTTGAAGGACAGGCCTCTGGTGTAAAGAGTATAGGCCTAGCTCTCACGGATACTAGCCCTTGCTCGCCACTAAGTCAGTACCTTACACTTCAGTCAAGTCTAGCACCACGGAAAGTGGTGATAGCTTATGCAAGTGAAAAGCGAGCCCCATCCAGATCACTGGTCATCCCCAGCCGACGCGATCTACAGCGCTGGCCCTGAAGAGCACGCGACCTACGGTGCCGATCCCCGAATACTCGTCCATCTGAGACGACTAATCAGGCAAGCAGTCCCAAGCAGATATTCACCTAAATAGACCAGGTGGCGCAAAGCCGACCAGGAGCTCTCGGCGTACCAGCTTCCAGCTGAGTCCGCCCGGCGACAAAACCCACGGACAAAGTCACCTCCGTCGCTGTTGCTTCGCAACCCCGAGCATCCCCGCTCTCAGAGTAAAGTAGTAGGGGCGGTACCCACGAGACAGGGACACCCAGACAGGCCCTAGGCAGGAAAACTCTCCTACCAGGGCTGTGTCTTACAGTTATCCTGTTAACAGCTCTTGTATGTAGTACAAGGAGCCTGTGTGTACGGTGCTGTACCGTATTTGTGAGTAGAGAACGCCTCTCTAAGGCGCCCTGACCGGAGTTCACGGTATTTACCATAGTACTACAGTTACTGCTTTGTGGTGCGACAACGCTTTCAGAATATTTTTAATATGGCATCCGTTTTGAATCTGTTACCACATGTGGCCCTCAACAAATAGAGGAGATGAAGAAAACGCTGATGCAACATGGGTTTGGGCATTTGGAGGAGGGGGGATGAGTATGCAGACCTGTAAGCAGACTGGCAGACTATTTCTAAGGAAACATCAGAGGCGAAGGGTGGAAAAGGTAGACTGAGCAGTGCCGACTGAAAGTTGCTTCATTAATTAGCATGCGTACTGTATGTACTGCAGAAAGATGGCTCCCGCTGCCCTGGACAGTGGTACAGCAGGACTGATCAGTCCACCTCTTAAATGATTGAATCGGCACTAGTGTGCGGGTGCTGGGTGTGTCACACATGGTGGGGCTGTGGGGGGGAGGGTCCTGGGTGTTGCACACACGGTGGGGGGAAGGGTCCTTGATGTTGCACACAAGGTGGAGGGAAGGGTCCTGGGTGTTGCACACACGGTGGGGGGAAGGGTCCTCGATGTTGCACACAAGGTGGAGGGAAGGGTCCTGGGTGTATTTCCCTAGTTCCCTGGAAGAATCAACGCGTTAGCGTGCGTCGCGCGACCCCGACATATGCAGGGCATATCCACCGGGGGCATATCGGCAAATGGCCACCCGCTGTGCTTCCAGACACAACGCATTACTCCACAGACACAAGCGTTGTTGCGGATGGGGCTGCTGCTTGTGGGCCAGGGGTACTGGCCGGGTACCGGTGGTAGGTAGCTGCCCCAAAGCCAGGTACCAAGCGAACATCGCTCGAAGCTACCCCTATTATGTCGAAGAGCGTAGGTATGACATACATGAACCTATAAATATTGCCAGGCGTACGTGCACACATACTTGCATACCGCCTGCACTGATTGGGACCACACCTAGACCAGCCTACGGCCGGTTGCCCCCGCAGCGCGCATTTCATAAATAACCCATGCCGCAGAGGCAGCTCAATGCTACTGATAAGATTATGTGGGTATTAGGCATTCCAAACCCTACACTAGGGCTAGGGCTCAAGGAATGACAGGGCCAGGGTGTAGGGGGTGACATGGCTTGGGTTCAGGGGGAGACATGGCTAGGGCTCAAGGCATGACAAGGCCAGGGTTCAGGGCGTGAATGGGCCTGGTTTCAGGGGGTGACTGGGCCAGGGTTCAGGGGTGACTGGGCTAGCAGTCAGGGGGTGACATGGCTAGGGCTCAAGGAGTGACAGCCTGACAAGGGAAGGGTTCAAAAGGTGACTATGATCTGATTGAGTACAAGCGCACAAGGGGGGTCCTGCGGCTGCCACCACTGTTGCCGCCACTCTTGCGCTGGACGCCGCTCCCAATGGCTTGTTGAGCGCAAGGAAGGGGCCCTCATGCTGCTGTCATCGCCGCTACCAATGGCATGCTGGAAGCCGCTCCCAACAGCCTTTTGAGCGTAGCGAGGGGAGGGCCCCATACCGACGCCGCTGCTATTGTATTATCATGGGATGCTTCTCCCAGCAACCTGATGAGCACAACGAGGCGGGGCCCTGCTGCGACAATCACCGCCACCGCCAGTGTGGTGAACGATGCTCCTCCCAACGGCATGTTCAGGGTAACGAGGGGGGGCCTCCTATAGCAACCGCCGCCACCATAACTCTGGATGTTGCTCCCAACATGTCAAACGCAGCGAGGGAATCCCCTGCGGTTGCCACTGCCGTTGCTGCCTGCCCCTGCCCACCCGAACCCTAAGCCCTGGCCTTACCTGCATGGCATGCACTACCAACCCATGCACCCGAAATCCTTAACAGCATGCAATACCAGCCCACCCTAACCCTAAGCCCTGGCCCTATGAGCATGGTAAGCAGCACCATCCCTCCTACCCTTCTCCCTTCAAGACGCACTAGGCTAGCCCCCCCCCAGGTGTAAGCCACTGGGATCACACCTGCTATTGGCTGCAGGTTCATTGCCCTCTCTGTTGCCGCGGGTCCAGTTGGCACCTTTCATTCCACTGCCGCCGCTCCCTCCGTTGCCGTGGGCCCAACACGCACCACTCCCGATGTTGCCGCTGGTAAGGCCCCTGTCACTTACTGGGGGGTCGGACCCATTCCCCGGCTTATATTGAGCTATATGCTTCCAAATGGTATTCTTAGATTTCTAAAGCCTGTTTCGCTCGCGTGGGTTGTGAAAAGGCGTCAACCTGGGCACTGAAAGCCCCCGTTTGGGGGGGGGGGCACCCGGGGGATGGGTCCGGCCAGGGTCCCCTGGGTCCGAACTCTTAAGCGACATGCCCCTTTGTTGGGCCGCCTCACACCTTCAAATGCAAATTCAAAATAGTCTATATGTAGCAGATATGTTTACAATTTATCAAGCTTTAGGATTTTGGACAAGCTGCTAACGAAGCTGATGGAACTGCTACCGGAGTCCATCATGGAGCTCCTTGTTGTGCTGGCAAGCGGGAGATTCTATGAAAGAGGCGTATAAATGAATTGACTCTGAAGGCCATGAACACCCTTTTTTGTTGTAAGAGTGGAACTCCGCGGTCGCTTGAAGCTAGGGTGCTCTTGATGGAGGCCTTCCTCCGACGCAAAGACGTGAAAGCCACGTTCCCGAACAAGGCCTTCTCCTTGTCTCCAGAAGATTGTGACCTAGCGAGTGAGATGTTCAAGACCTTGAAAGAGAGTCTCAAACATGGTGTTAACCCATCTGGTGGTGGTCAGCTCACGGGCATCAAGCGAGCAAGAGTTTCGGCCCTATCCTCATAGGCACTACGCACTACACATATATGCTCAATACGCACTACCTGACATGATGCAGCCATGACACCTGCTGTTACGCACTACCTGACATGATGCAGCCATGACACCTGCTGTTACGCACTACCTGACATGATGCAGCCATGACACCTGCTGTTACGCACTACCTGACATGATGCAGCCATGACACCTGCTGTTGCGCACTACCTGACATGATGCAGCCATGACACCTGCTGCTACGCACTACCTGACTCTGGACTGAGCGCAAATCAGAGTCTGTCAGGGACGGCAACGCAAGGCAGAGAACAGCAGACGAAATCGGGCTCAACCTCTCCCGCCAACTGGGCCGACTCTCTCCGAACATTGATCGCATTGTTGCTGTCAGGTGAGATGACTATGCACAAGGCTGGCTGAAGTGTTGATTATTAGTTTTCACTCGTTGGCTAAGAAGCTCCCTTGGTCATTCGAGGCACGAGAATGCCAGACTTCTCTCTCACTAGTTTTTCACAGTCTGAGCAATTAATAAAAAGTGTCTGATGTGTGAAGAAGTGTGAAATGTGCAGCGCAGCCGCAGGGGTGTGTGGGGTGGGGGGGCCCCTGCCTAGGGGTCTGGGGGCCAGCGGCACCCGGTCGATTTAGCTCAAAAACAGTATGTAGCTTTAAATCTCGAGAACTGCGTCCCACATATATTTATAATTCCACTGTTCATGTCCAATCAGGCACTGTTAAGAGCTGAGCGGCAGCTGCTGCTTCGCAGAAGTAAAATACTTCAAGATTTATATTTCCAGTCAGGTCTTTTTCTACTTCTGTCATAAATTAATTTTGCCTCTTTTGAGGCCTCAGACCATTTATACCCCCCCCCAAAAACTGCCTCTCACTGTTTTTGCATCTGTGGCCATACCCAGGCATGATGACCCAATCTTCGCTGAAACGTACGACTACTTCTTGCTGAGAGTCACGGCGAACTACTTGGCACCTGGTGGTCTCCCGAAAGCTATGACAGACGAGTACGGCGCAAGATTTGGCAGGACGTCTCTGGTCTTGGAGGGTTCCTACTTTGAGCATGTTCCTAGCACCCCGTTGACAGTTGGCCCCTCAGCAGGTGTTGGTCCCTCGATGGGATTTGACTCTGATGAGGATCGTGCAGGCCCCCAGTTTCATTTGATTGCTGATAAAAAAGCCTTGGTTTGGGTACACTCAGTCGTCCTGGCCAATATCAAAGTTACATCGAAGTTGCTCCCTAGACGTAAGGGCGCTGCAGTGGCAAAGTCGTGTACATCATTACAAGCGACGAGGATGCCCGCATCGTTCGAAGCTTAAAAGAAGATGCCAGCGACGATGATGATGACGCATATGCCGTGGATGGTGGGGGGCAGTCATAGCACTCTCAGACTACCAATAGGCCGTGATGTAGCTGATTTGTAGCTGAAACACCACGCCTGCCTCCCCTCCCCTCCCCCCCCTCCCCCTCCTCTTACTCCACCTCCCCCTCCTTACCCCCCTCCTGCTGCCCCTCCAGTCCCCCCTCCTGCTCCTTCCCCCCCCTCCCCCCCTGCTCTCCCTCCCCCTCCTTCTCCCGCTCCCCCTCCTTCTCCCGCCCCCCCTCCCCCTCCCCCTCCTGCTGTACCTCCCCCTCCTGCCCCCCTCATGCTCCTCCTCCTGCCCCTCCCCCCTCCCTTGCTTATGCCCCCCCTCCTGCTCCCTTCCCCCTCCCCGTCCCCTCTCTGCCCCCCCTCCTTCTCCCCCTACCTCTCCCCCTCCCCCTCCCTCTCCCCATTCCTCTCCCCCTCCCTCTCCCCCTCCCCCTCTCCCCCTCCCCCTCTCCCTCTCGCCCCTCCTCCTGCTCCCCCTACCCCTCCCGCTCCCCCTCCCCACAGCCCCTTCCCCTGCTCCCCCTCCTGCCCCCCTCCCCCTCCTGCTCCCCCTCCCCACAGCCCCTTCCCCTGCTCCCCCTCCTGCCCCCCTCCCCCTCCTGCTCCCCCTTCCCCTCCCTAAATAAAAAGTGTGGCTTGGACGAATGCCCTGCGAGTATCATTGAAATTTCAATGCGGAATTAGTACCGTTTTTTGTGTTTGAAGTTTTCATAGCATGCTCTGTGCTGGTGTAAATTCCCCTAGAGTAATTTGGGTATTGGTTTCGCGAATGGGGAGTTTTAAGCGGCTCGATAGCAGGCTCCATAGCTTGTGAGGGTTTTCTCTAGATGATGTTTGGGATCAAGGATTTTAAATAGCTCCATGGCAGGTTTTGTAGCGCGTACGTGTTTCCCTTTGTATCATTGGAATTTGTACCAGAGTTTAGGAGGCTTCATGCAGCTTGTGCGGGTTTCCCCTAGAGCATCATTGGTATTGGTACCAGCGGTGCGGGCCAGGAGTTTTAGACAGCTCCATAGCAGAGGCTTCACAGCTTGTGCGGATTCCCCCTACAGCATCATTGGTATTGGTACCAGAAATAGAAGCAAGAATTTTAAATAAATGAATCTATGCATTTCAATTTAAGGGACCATTGCCTTGTTAAATTCTGTTAGTATAAGGGTCATTGGTATTATCACCTGTGGTTAGCCTGGTGTGGAATTCAAAATGATGTCTTAGTTGGCTTGGTAGCCGAGGTAATTTCCATTTACAGCTTATGCTGGGCACGTCCAACACATCATGCTCCCCCCAAAAGTTGTAAGGGAATATCGTGTTTCTGTATTTGATGGCTGCTGGCATAAAATGTTGCAACCATCCAAAGATTAGTCCTCACAAGGCCAAGCGCAAGAACCACAATAAGCCAGGACGCGCCTTACATGGCTGTCCCGGGGATCAGCGATACAACCATGGGCTGCGCTGAAAGACTCGGGCGCATTGAGAGGGGGGAAATTCAAATGGCAGTGGGGGAAGCAAAGGAGAAAAAGGGGGAAGGGATCCCTAAAAGATACCAAATTGCAGCCAAGCAAACTTGCGCTCAGCGTGCTCAAAGGTAATAGATATGAATATGTAGAGAGTGGCCCTTAAAGTGGTGCCTAAGCGTCATGTGCTGGAAAAAAAAGACAATGCCACTTCGATGCAAACGCTGGTGACTTGGCCTCGGGCACTGTGTGTTATCAAATGGAGAATAGCATCCCCGCCTCTGAAAGCCAGAGAGAGACAAAAAGGAAAGAGCTAGTCCAAAGGAGGCATGAAAAACAGACCGTAGCAAATTTGCCCCCAACAAAGTCTATGACGTCCTCAACAAAAGCCAGAGCCTGCCACCCATGCCTGCCCTGGTACATCTGTGACAGTAAGTCCGTGGCGCCCTCCGGGGGGGCTGCCCAACCTCTCGCTCTCAGCCGCTCTTTCACGCTAGGGCACTGAAAACACGTACATGAAGCGCATCCTCCACCTGTTGGCCATGTTCTCAGCCCAGCAATGTTGGCAGTAGCGTGTGTCACGCTGCTGATCGCTGCGCCGTCCTTTATCATCAGGTGTGCTGGCTGCTCCGAGACGTAGCCTTAAGTTAGTGCACACACGGGCACATTCGTTTTGCTAGTGCGGTTCTAAGCGTGCGATGATGCTGCATATGTACTGTCGCGCCTGTGTCTGGGTACATCTATGCCGTCCACCCTCCTGCGGCTTTTACGCACCCCTAGCTCTGCTGTCAATCCTGGCCCATGCTACTTGCACTGGGTTCCTGACCGATCTGGCATGGCAGCGCAGCAACTCTGCGTCATCCGGGCGCAACCAGCCCTTTTTTCCAGCCCCAAACGGGAGCATGCCTGACGCTGCCAGGAGGTAAGCTTTGCTGAGGAGTCGGACCTGCAGCCTGGGGAGGTAATGGATGTAATGAAAATTACCAGTTTGACATGGGATGTGGCTTAAGCTGATTTGTTTGATCCACATGCATGCGTCACTGAGCCAAAGCCTCTGTGACAGGTTCACATGTGCCAAGCCAAGGGTACAATTCAGGTAAATTTCAGATAATCAGAGGCATGACGCTGCACCTCGATCTTTGCATGTCGCTTCTTGATCCACGCTCAGCTCATCGCTGTGGGCGCATGACGTCTCGGTATGAAAACTTCACAAGTCTGCGTCCACTTACATCTCGGTTAGAAAGACTTGACTTTGTTGCCGCTTCTAGAGTCCTGGCGCCGATACCTCAAGCTCTCGATCCGCTCTGAAAGATGATGCCACGGCCCAGTGCGAACGGTGGCGCACGACATCAATAACTGTCAAGTAGGACTCTTCGAAGGTCCCTCCCTAATAATTGCGAAAACAATCGTGCTTGCCAAGTTAACTGCATGATTGAGACGCCCTGGTACAGGGGCCAGACTCCTGCATACCGGCCAGCGAATTCGTACTCTACACACATCGATACTCCCAGAAATCCAATTCACAGACCTGCGGCGTCAAACATGTATCCATATTTTGATTAACAAGATTACACTCTAGCCAGGATGATTCGGAGACGAAATCTACCAATCTGCCCTCGGCGAGGGCACTACCGACAAAACGGCACTTGCGAGAGTGTAGTTTAATATCAGATTCTTAATCTACATGTTCGATTATGCATTCCTGCAAGCGGGAAGGGCGTTTGGTGCTGTTTCGATAACGCCCTGCGAAACCGCCGAAATCCCTGCTGCCATTCAGAAATCCATCCATGATATGGCCACACAAGTTACTGGCAGTTATGCGGGAAGTCGGTATTTACTAATTACTACGATTTGGCACTACACTTTGGCAGTACGTTTGAACTGGCAGGACATTTTCTTAATACACAAATTCCAGTATGGTCACACAAGTTACTGGCAGTTATGCGGGAAGTCGGTATTTACTAATGGCAGTACGTTTGAACTGGCAGGACATTTTCTTAATGGGGGAAGTCCTGAATACAACCGCCGCCGTTCTTCATCGCACGCACCTGTCGTTGTACAGGACTACTGGAGGAAGTTTTGCAGTGCCTTGTTTTCCTCCCATGCTCCTCTGATCCTCCTATCCTCCTCTGATCCTCCTCCCATACATCCTCCTATCCTTATTTCCCCATCAATCGGTATCGTGCTGTGAGCTCGGTTTAAGACCTTGCTCAAGTCCGATCCTCAGTCATTATCGCCGGCTTGCTACAGAACTTTCTCACTTTGGTCTTTGGCTCGCTACACCTGAGGGCTGAACTAAAGCACCCCCACCGACCAAGGCAACATTCTACGAACCGCGAGGCAAAGGACTGACGACTGACGACGGCGATCATCATCAACTGTTGTCTCCCAGCCATGCTTCAGATCATCCGGAATCTATTGGCGATTTGGGGTATTTGCTTATGCGCTGGCGTTAGAAGGTAATGAATGCGCTCGAGTACTTCGGCAGGCCTAGCAGGCGGCCACAGGGCAGCAGCCACCAATAATGACCCTAAACGGCCCACATCTGGTGGCCCTAGCAGTTGAGATAACGAGCTGCTGCCCCCCCTCTCACACTCAAACATAGGCCGTGATAGATCAGAATTGCACCTCCTCAAGCAACCTACCACTAACAGTGATGAGCAATCTCGCTCATCGATGAATCTTACCATGAAAGTACAATTCACATGGCTACCCTACCTGTTGTTCGTGTCGTATTGTACTACCTCGGTGGTCATGTATTATGATCCAGCTTAACTAGTGCAGTATCATGCCGGTATCATGCCATATTTTCTACCACAATCCAACGTTGACACTCTGCCCTGTTTTTAAATCTTGACAGCAGTGCCTCTGATGACAGCGGAGCCTCCACAGTCCGACAGTGCCTCAAAGATAAATTTTACAGGTGTGTGTGTACCGGTATGTGCTTGCCTTTGTGTCATGTCCCGAGTGTCATTATTTTCAACTACCGATACACTTTATTAGCTATATGCCGGCCTATGGCTGAGGGGGTATGTTAGTAGGCAAGAAAGAAATCTACGCCCGGCAGGGGCGTGAGGGTTAAGGAAACAGTGTGGCATGGGCCGAGGCCTCGTCCGCGCCGCCGTTACCATTAACTTCCTGATTCCAACCTCCACCCCCCCCATTCTACAGAGGCACGCTGCAAGACCGCAAGGTCTTCAGCCAGTTTGGAGAGGACGGGATCATATCTGGGGCATTCGAGTGCATTCACACCACAAGCAAATACTTTGTGGAGCTGGGCGTTCAAGATGGCTCGGAATGCACGACAAGGCTGTTGCGGGAGAATTTTAATTGGACAGGTAAGTGATCTATTCCTGAGGATCTAAATCCAGGGTAATAAGAATATTTCACATCTCCTGGTAGCCTCTTATCTTAAGCCGGCCCATATATACTGGGCCACAGTAGGCCACAGCAGCCTGAGACGCTGTTAGCACGCGAGGCTGCTCAGCCAGCCCCTGGAATGCTAGAGCATGGTTCAATTCCGCCTGTTGCAGTGCGTAGCGTCGTTGCGAAAAGACTCGAGGAGTCAGGGAGAGCGTCAGAACCCCCAGGTCTGAACCACTCCAAACCTGATATGAGTCTCGAGATCTCAGTTGTGAGCCGCGCTGTGAGCTGAGTCAGCTTGGGTTTGAAACCCGAGCGCAAGGATCAGCAGATCCGGAGGTGTGCGGACGCTATCCCCTACCCCTTAAGCCTTTTCGCGAGCATGCAGTGCGCTCAAACAGGCGGTATCGAAGTTTTCAAGGGCATGACTGATGAGCTGTTTTGTGGTGAAACTGCGTCCCAAGCTGCTACGGCCTCTACTGTGGCCTATTATGGCCTACTATCACACCGCACTCTGCAGACGCACCTAAAACCCGTGTTGTCTCGACGTTTGCCTCTATACCTCGCCTTGAGGATTCAGTTGTCCCTAAAAGCGCCGGACCTCCACCATCCAGACCCTGTACCCCTCCCCCCGTACGGCGGTGGACATGGGCCACTGACGATGTTCGTAATCACGGACCAGTTGATTCAGCCGTCTGTTGGTATCACCGGTTGGGACTTCCAAGTAGGATTTTGTGCAGCCTGGATACTACAGCATGCATGCCCAACTACCGGTTGGTCTATGTCCAATCATTCTCTCTCGAAGATGACGAGTGCGGCGCTCTGCCGCTTTTCGTGCTGCGCCACAGCACCTGATTACTTTTTGCACCCCTTGCACCCTATCGTTTCTTTTGCACTTAAGTGGGGGAGGGCGATTGTGAGGCATGATGCATCGCTACCAGCCACCTGCCATAGGGTGTTCATTTGCTCAAGGTATGATTATTCCCATTGGTCAAGTGATGGCACCCCAACAGCCTGCCAAAGGTGTTCTGCTGTGCCCTGAAATGACGAGTTCTGACATGCAGGTCCCCCACACGCATCATCAGTTATTGCATGAAGAAGGCATGCCATATTGTCATGCATTCCCTAGCGCCTAATCATGGCCTTTTGCCTGATGTTCAGTATGTATTACCTGTATATCGGCAGGTCTGATGATGGATGGTTCCCCCACCAATTCTCTGATCAACCTACAATCAGAGCTCATGACCAGTGCCAACATCGTGGGGCTGCTTGAGAAATACAAGGTGCCGCAAGCTTTTGATCTTCTGACCGTGGATATCGATTTGAACACCTACTGGGTCTTGCAAGTAAGTACACATTTAAATATATTTGAATAGCTTTCCCGCACCCCTAGGATTTTTTTATTATTATTAATCCCCGCAGGAGGAAATATACCGTGATTGTTTATTAGTCCACGCACGCACTGCCTGATTCCGATTGATAGGAACAGCATGATTAGCCTATGAGAAGGTTTCCAGATCAAAAGCCAACTCCAAAGTACACAACTTCTTGCTGATTCTTCGGTACTGCCAATGATGCGATCCTGCTAATTATTGAACAGCCATTGCCTTTGTTCACAATTTCACACTTTTGAAAAGCCATTGCCCTTTTCTCTGCAGTCTGTTCTTGCCGGTGGCTACCAACCACGGCTGCTGGTGGTGGAAATAAACCGCAATTTTCCTGCGACCACGCAAGCGTTTACTGTCCTCAACCTGCCTCACGAAATGTGGTGGGTCGCAAGTTAGTTAAATAAATTGTGCTTGTTATATCTTGCACACCCAACCACCCCTGGCTGGCCGCTGGGTAGCCATCATTGGACCCAATGGGACCAAACCTCAACCAATCTGCTGCTGGAGGCCTAAGCAACAAGTCTTGCTGCAGTGGACTTCCCTTGTCATAGGCCCTGATGTAGCTTATCAGCTTATGTGTAGATGAGCTTCCGTAGGCCATGATGTAGCTTGTTGCAGTCAGGGGGGCGTTGAGTGGGCTTTCCTGTAGCCCTTCCATACTCCTTACATAGGCCATAATATAGCTTGTATGTGGATGAACTTATGTAAGGGCTTCCATGTTTCCTTCAATATAGTAACTAGTTATTTCCTTGTTGTGTGAAGCAAATCAATAATAGGCTTTGCCCTCGCTGGTGGTGACATGTGTTCACCATTCCTTCAATGATATCATTTGTTGATCAATGGCATAATAGACACAAGGATGTGTGCACAATTCAATAAGAGCTCTTCATCACCCACGAATGGGCCAATTGGGGCACGACCTTTACCCAAGCAAGAGGCTTTCTTGCTTTCAGTGTCAGCCGCAGGCCGAGTCGAACATTAAGTGGTGATTGACTCAAGGACCATCAAATACAGTTCTATGAAGATGGTGATATGCATGATGAAACTAAAATTATCCCTCCCTTGCCTCGTCATTTTGGTAGGGCACGACTCGATGACTTTGGTTCAGGAAGGCGACAGGGTGGCAGCTGTTATTTTGGTGCCAGCCCTCTGGCTCTCACCCGCTTGCTGCAGTTCTTTGGCTACGTGCCGCTGGTGTTTGACGAAAATGGCATCAACATCTTCTTTGTGCAGTCAAGCGTGGTAGGTTTGGTGCCCCCCGACGCTGTGGGGTTGCAAAGAGGCAATATGACGATCAACGTTATGCTCGACGTTGATTTCACCTTGCTTGCGGCAGCGGAGGCCCTGCCTCAAAGGATGAAAGATTTGGGAAGGAGTTTGCATGAACCCTGTCCGTTTCACACGTGGATGGGAGTCCCGCATGGTGTCGACTTCCGAGCTGGAGACTGGGTATCACAGCTGAAGCCGACAGTTCTTGGTCAAGATAGCCGCGAGCCAGGCAGGCGCACTTTCTACAAGTCTGAGCTTGGAAATATACGTGCACATGTGTAATTCAGAATGGCGGAGCAACATGCTACAAGAACCAGGCGTTTTTGTTCGTCCTTGTTGTCAGTGATTTCCATAATGCTTTGTTCAGTACCGAAGTCCCCCAAACCGTGCCCAATTCCTTGTATATTGGTTTTCCTGTGCGGGGGGGGGGGGGGCTGACATTAACTGAGAGACCCCATCACGGGAACGCATGGATCTTTAGGAGAGCTGTTTCGCTTTTGGGCCCAACGGTGACTAAGGTAAATGTCACAGTATATTCCCGCATACGTGACCGAATATTACGCAGTTTCAGTCACGGAGTCTCCAAGCCTCCGAGTTACTAGTAGCAGCCCAGCATCCCCACTTTCCGGGACTTGCTGAGGCAGAGTTTCTCGTACATAGTTAATACGGGCCTGCCGGGACCTTGTTCCCCCGGCAGCCCACCGGCTTCCTTACTTTGTCCCTTAGTTTAAGAGGACAGGCTTCCTATTGTAAATAATACCCGTCTAGCTCCCAGAGCATCCAGACCTATCTCTACATAGATACAGCGAGTATGTACCTAATTCTCAGTGAAGACTAGATCTGCGGTAAGCAGGTTAAGCGTTGCTCAAGCAACGAAGTCACCCCAGCCTTAAGCTACGGCCTGCGCCGGCCCTCAACTCTCGCCTCGGCCCCCTAGACGTACCTCAACCCACGGTGAAAGCCCTCGACTCTCAATTTGCAAACCAGGCAGATCAAGCAAGGCTGACATTGCAAAGTCAATGACGTTACACCACTGGGCCCTGCTAAAAAAGGCCCGGCCGCGTGGGCGCCTAACCATAAAGGGGTAAATAAAGTGAATTGACAGACGAAAGGCTGAAAAGAAAAGACAAAGGAAGTTCCAGCCTCTGAGAACGTCTACGCCTCAACGTTATCTACCACGTCTTCCACAAAATCCGGGGCATCCCACCCAAGCTTGCCCCGGTTGGGCGCTCACGCGGCCGAGCCTTCTTGTGCATGGCCTAGAGGTCAAGGACGTTACACCTCTGGGACCTGCTCAGAAAAGGCTCGGCCGCGTGGGCGCCTAAGTAAAAGGGGCAGAAAAAGAGGGAAAAGGGTAAGAAAAAGTGAAGGGACAGACAAAATGCTGGAGAGGAAAGGACAACAACAACAACTGATATACGGTATAGCCACCACCTCTATGAAGAGTAGCGGCTGTAGATCAGTTGTTGCTAGCCACATATTGGAGACTGTTGTTCCTCGCTCTAGCTTCTCCCAAGGCACATGGCAGTTCACTGCACCAGCAACGCCTTCATGTGCTCTGTCTCACCGCGAGCTGTGTGTCGGCTGACATGGCTGAAACATGGTGTCACATCTTTATACTAACAGGTACATGCATGTTGAGATGGTTAGGAGCAGAGGCCCTCTCTGGTTAGGAGGGCCTTCATCTTGAAGAAATTTCACATGTTATGGGCTTGTTACGGCCCCACCCGGCCTGGCTTACTTTTTATTATACAGTACACCAAGCCATCTTTGGGGGACTATTGGACAGCTTCCACCGGGCCGATCGTGACCGAGTCTGGCCGGCATCGTGACCGAGCCTGGCCGGCATCGTGACCGAGCCTGGCCGATCGTGACCGAGCCTGGCCGGCATGTGGCTTGCTGGCTTGCTGATCTGGCAGCAGGGATTGAAACTGCACCCGGCCCAACCGGTCGAAGGCCGTGACGTAGCTAAATGTCGCTTCAGCACTCTAAAATAATAGTGTGTCAAAAGAGCTGCTCCTGGTTTGCTGCCTAACCTGGGGGAGAGAGTCAGAGACCTATACACATGTTCATGATAGCATCTAGGTGGCCATGCAGATTGCTGACCCCTCACAAATGAGACAACACTAAACTACCGGTAACGATAAGGCAAGATGGCAGCGACCCTAATATGGCACAGAGTAAATGCCCGATGGTTCGAGGTGTGACGTCCAAGCAGGTGCAGGTGCTGGCAATGCATTCACATTGGGAATTGCTGAAATGAGGCTGCATAAAGATCGTACCCATTTACTGAGCGATAAAGGAGAGGGAAAGTGAATGAGCTAGAATGAACACGTTGATGTCACGCTGGTGTACTTAATATTTTGCTCGCACTCATAGCCTAAACCCTCCAAACCCTGACCACGCAGCCAAGGGAGTGATATGTCCTTCCTCGACGAGCTCTGTCTTTCCAAGTCTCTTCAGGTTGATTGCAATGTAATGGGTGGCGAAAGCGTTCGTCTGCACATCAAGGGAGAACCCGCCGCGCCCGGCCCTTAACGTTAGCGTACAACCCAAAACCTATATGGTATCGTTCTGCCAGATTTATTTTTTCTCAGTCAAAATTTAAAAAACCCAGAACGATGTTTTCTCTCTCAAGAACGATGCAATTCATCGTTCTCGCCGTTCTAACCGTTCTGGTGTTTTAGAGTCAGAATCCCGGGGTACCTCGCCGTTCTGGCCGTTCTAACCGTTCAGACCGTTCTAACCGTTCTGGTGTTTTAAAGACGAGAGCCCTGGGTACCTCGCCGTTCTAGCCGTTCTAGCCGTTCTGGCCGTTCTGATCGTTCTGGTGTTTTAAAGTCGGAAGCTCTGGGTACCTCGCCGTTCTAACCGTTCTAGCCGTTCTGACCGTTCTGACCGTTCTGGTGTTTTTAAGTCGGAAGCCCTGCGTACCTCGCCGGTCTGGCCGTTCCAACCGTTCTGACCGTTCTGGTCGTTCTGGTGTTTTAAAGACGAGAGCCCTGGTACCTCGCCGTTTTTTAGTCGTTCTAACCGTTCTGACCGTTCTGATCGTTCTGGTGTTTTGAAGTCGGAAGCCCTGGGTACCTCGCCGTTCTGGCCGTTCTATCCGTTCTGACCGTTCTGGTGTTTTAAAGCCAAAAGCCCGGGGTACCACGCCGTTCTGGCCGTCCTGACCGTTCTGGCCGTTCTGGTGTTGAAAACCCTGAACCCTAAACCCTAAATCCTAAACACTTAACCCGTAACCCTAAAACGATAACGGACATAACGGACATAACGGCCATAACGGCTAGAACGGCTAGGACGGTAAGGTTTCAAGGAAAGGGTTTTCGGAATAGTCAGAACGGTTAGAACGGTTAGAACGGTTAGAACGACGAGGTGTCTAGGGAAGGGGTGGTAAGGACGGCCAGGACGGCTAGAACGACCAGATCGGCTATAACGGTTAGAACGGCGAGGTGTCCAGGGAAGGGGTTGTGAAAGTCGAAAGCCCTGGGCACTGCCTGAGCACCTTGCCGTTCTGGCCGTTCTAACCGTTCTGGCCGTTCTGGTGTTTTTAAGTCGGAAGCCCTAGGTACCTCGCCGTTGATGCGACCCCATCCTTGGCGGCAGCCCCACTGGCTCATGCACATCCTCTTCGGAGTCCGGTGGCTCTTCCTCTGACACCAGATCAGCCCACGGCGTTCCCATTGGCAACGCGGACCCCTTCTTCTGGACCTGCGGTTCACCGCACCCCCGCGGCACCTGCATGGCCACCTTTTCCAGGTTCACGACCGCGGGCTCTCCCCTGGCCACATCGGCTTCCACCTTTACTGGCATCTCGCTTTCTTTGTGTGCCGCGCTCTACAGCCCCCTCTGGGGCTGCATGACCACCTGCCCCTTGATCACCTTGATCGGGCTCTTCCTTGGCCTGCCGTTCAGCCCCTGCCCCTCTGGGCGGGCTCTGCTGCGCTGCACACCCTAGCCCACTGTCCCGATCTGCACCACTGGTCTGCGACACGTCAGCGGCCGGGTCCAAAGTCAGCTCAGGGGTTTCTCCCCCTAGCGCCAGCCACGGCTCAGATTCCAGGCGCTGCCTTGGAACGTCGGGCCATGGGCCACCTCGACCGATCCCTCTGTGCGTCACTCCGACACACACAGTGCCATCGGCCAGCCCCACTTCCTCCTTGGACAAGACGCGGTCTGCCCTGGGCACCTTGCGCACCCATGCTGCCGGGTCCTCATTCCCGGCCAGCCCAATTGACATCTGCATCGCCTCCTCTGCGATCTTGGCATCCCAGGCCTCGGCTGGATCCTCTCCCGGATCCAAACCTCTCACTCTCCCACTGCGCCTCAAAGCGTCGGGGTGGTGATGCCTGTCTGGATGCAACTCTTTCGATCCCTGCATCTCTGTTGGATCACCGTTCGACCCGGTTTGTTTGCCTGTGCTGGAACACAACAACCTTTGCTCTGTCAACGAGTCTGTGGGGAAGAATTCCGCCACGGACCCAAAGCACCAATCGCGAGTAAAGTAGGGGCGGTACCCACAGCTAGGGGCGCTCGGGTAGGCCAACCTTCCCTCTTATACGGTACGCTGTACCAAGTTACCCCTTTACAGCCCTTGTACCTCCGCAGTGTAGTACAAGAGGCACGTGTGTACAGGTGTTGAACCTTAGTTGTGAGTAGTTTGAGCCTCTCTAAGGCAGTAATGACAGCTTACACCATTTTGGCACGGTTACTGCTTTATGGTGCGACAGTCAGCATATGTCCACCAGCACTGGAGGCCACGAGGATGAACCAGCAGCGGTAGCGAACCTGGGTGCCATCGACTTCCCCTGTGAATACTGCGGGGGGCTGGGAGGAGGGGGTGTCTGGGACTGCGTGCCAGGGCAGCACAGGCTCACCACCTTCCAACCATGCCCTGCCCTATTGTTGTTCCCCCACAGTAGCTAGCTTGCCCTTCTAACCAGGTTGCTGCTGAATCCATTGCATTCACCCCGCTTGGTCACTGTTTTAGACCGTGTTTTGCATTGGTGACCCGACTGACCTCCCCACCTTGGCCCCCAAGCTGGCGGCCAAAGTGTTGCCCGCAATCCTGGACATGATCGGCGAGCTGGGCACTCCACTCACCATCAGCTTGCCAGGCAAAGTGCCGGTGCACGACAGGCCTTTCCTGGTACACCTGGCCAGTCAAGTGTCGGGCCAGACCACTTCACGCCTGCCCTGGACATGGCTGGTGTGGCTCATGGTGCGCGGCGTGTATGATTGTGTGCTTTCAGGACCCTAGCGTGAAATAGAGGCTGAGGGTGAGAGGTTGGACGGGCTCCCGAAGGGCGCCACGGACTTTAGCAGTTGCACTAGGGCAGGCATAAGTGGGAGGCTCTGGCTTTTGTTGAGGACGTGGTAGACTTGGTAGTGGGCTAGTTTGCTGTCTTTTTTTTGCCTCCCTGGGGACTGGCTCTTTCCCTTTTTATCTCTCTCTTGCTTTCAAAGGCGGGCCGGGATCCTTCGGTCTGCCTTTCCTATTTTTGGAAGGGTGTTTTTTCTTTACCCTTAATGCTCCCCTCTGTCTTTCCTCTTGCCCCTTTCCATTTTCCTCCCAACTAGACAGGATGTCGGAGAGCCCGCAGGCAGGGCGGTGTGGCATCAGGACAAAGCTCATGCGAGAACATCAGCCAAGACCTCGGAGGATGAGCAATCGGGTAGAAATACATAATCGGTAGCGCTATCTCTATCTCGTCTCCAGTCATGTTTTGGACCGCCCGCTTGCTTGGCTGCCCGCAATTTCTTGGACACCAGTTTAATCCATGGGTATCCGACATTATAGCCAAACTACATACTCTATTCGTCCGATGGATCAGAACTGCACGAACTAGGAAAGTCCGGCTTTCACTCGGGGAACCCTGAGCCAAATTCGGCATACAAGTACTATCAGGCGAGCTACTACGGTACTGCAGATTTGAAGTAGAAACTAATGGGAGGGGACATTTAGTTATGCATGGAAACTGACAACTGGGGTTGTTACTGCTTAAACAGGTCAAGAGTTGGGGACTGAATCAATCATTGGCTGTTTTGCCATAGCATTTTGCATGGTCTTAACAATTATGCATGCATGCATGAGTGATGCATGGATACTTGAGGCCTATTGGGGGGGGGGCGTCTGGGCGTGCATGGGTCTGGTCGCTGGCCTGCAACCATCTGCATGTCTCTGTATGCCAGTATGTATTCCAGTATGTATGCCAGTATGTATGCCAGTATGTGCCTAAAACTAGTTTTTGACTGCAAAGTACTGATACTCCTAACCCGCCGTATTGAAGCGGAGCGGAGCGGACCGGAGCAGAAGCGTATCCGGATTGTGCTACCTTGCCACAGAGTGGCGGACGCCTACGGGCGGACTCAGCGCCTACACGCTGGCCGCGAATGCGCTGCGCGTTAAGCTGTGGCTGGAACTTCTAGGTGAAAGACGCGGCGCTGACCGCTTGTAGAGCTTAGACTAATGGCCTGAAGGGTCGCGAACCCTGCAGGTCGTTATGAGTCACTTACCGCGTGTAGCGGGCGAAGCCGTAGCCGTAGACTGCGGACGTAGTCCCAGGTCGGGTTGGGCTTCGGGTTGGGAGTTCTCGTGCTTGCTAGACTGCTGGGTCGCTGATCTAGGCTTGACTGACTTAGTGGTACTGGCTTTAATGCTCTTCACTGGATAGGTCTCCGAGATCTAGCCGGTGCTGTTTACAAATAGAGGCCTGTCCACTTAAAAGGAACGAAGTAAGGGACAGTGGGCAAGCCGGGATACAATGTCCCGGCAAGCCCTTCATTATTACTAAGGTACGGGAAATCCTGGCCTCCGATCTTCCCGAAAGTGGGAAGCTGGGCGTCTAACCCTAAAAAGGGGGCTCCGCAGGGAAGCTGCGGTGTCTACGGGGACGCGTCAGCGGTCCCTACGGTTTTGGCACGTATACTGCATTATACCTTGACATGACTGAGGACAGGGTGACAGAAAGTGCTGGCAGGGGAAGGGTTGGAGGCAAAATTGACACGTATCTGCCCTGAACACCAGCTGTAACTTAAGCTGCAGAATAGCGTGATCGCCAACCAGTGCTAATTTTCTCCCTCGTGCAGTTTTGGTGCTTGTTTGCTCACTCTGGTCCACACCTCAGCAAATCTGCATCGCAACATCAGGCGCGCTTGCTCAACATCATGGGTACCGGTAGACACATAACATACACGCCAGGATGTGACACATGCTATACTACGCTAATAAACAAGACAGGACATGCACCACAAGTACTACATGGTGGTCATGCCTTGTCTTGTCGGCAGCCAACCAGCATGGAATGGACAGGTCGCATTCAGCCA
Source organism: Limnomonas spitsbergensis (assembly GCA_037349105.1). Lineage (NCBI taxonomy): Eukaryota > Viridiplantae > Chlorophyta > Chlorophyceae > Chlamydomonadales > Limnomonas > Limnomonas spitsbergensis. Next base: position 3,192,465 of record JAYJMM010000113.1, read on the forward strand.
TGGCATGGACACAGAGGAGCGCCTGCCTAGCGCCCCGTCAGGACTCTTCACACTGGGTGATCAATTGAAACAATCCCCAAAAAGGGAGGGGGCAGAGAATCCAGGGATAGCGGGCAATAATAATGATGGCATGCTAGACGGCTAAGGCCAACGGGAAACTCTGTTGCATGCCGGTAGTCAGGCTACCTTCAGCAGTAAAATGCGTCACATTCGCTACGAAGTGAGGACAGGCCTATGGTGCATGAATTTTCTTCCTCCAACTGACTCAGTGGCCAGAAAGCAACACGCTTGGCGGGCTAGATGGGAATATGAGATCGGGCTAGATGGGATCGAATTGGATTAAGTTGACCTTTCCGTGGAAGGAAGAAAGAAAGAGATCGCGGCATGGATTGTTGAAACGTTTAAATGCCAGTCGGTAAACGTTTGGATGGCATTTCTACTATTCAAATACGTGGAAAATGCACGGGATGGCTTCCGGCAAGTGCGGCAAGAACTAGCCATACACGTTTTAAAACGCCCCCACACACAAAGCACTCGTCATGACACGGTTGGCTTTGCTTGCTCTTGCTCCTATTCGGGCGTCGAACTAGCAAGGCTTGAGATTCATCCGCTCGCGTCCCTTCCTCACTGACATGGACAAGCCCAAGATTCTCGTGGATCGCGTGCACGAGCTCGTGGAAGCGGTGTTCGGTCTCCAAGTCCTACCGGAGCTCACGAGCGAGCTGCCCTCGTACTTGGACCGCAACTTCATGCTGGCAGTCGACCATGACCTGCTGCTTCCACCACCACCGGGACCTGCATGTGGCGAGCTGATCAGTCCCATAGACGGCGACGCCATGCCAGGGGTGCAAGCCCATGGAGCCACACATTCCGTAGGGCACTGCCAGGCAGCGGCGCCACGTGGCCGACCTCGCGGCGCTCTTGTTGTCTTGAAGCTGCAGGCGGCAGTCGCCGGTGACTGCTGTAACGTCGCATGGGTGCAGGCTCAGAACGACGCCATGGAGCTCCTGGCCGCCGCGGGCATCCCATGCACGACGCCTCTGTCCACACGATCTGGAAACGGCCTCGAGGTCTTGGATTTGGATCCAAATCGAAATCTGACAACGCAAACAGCATCATCGTCGGAGCCATCGGCGACAACCAACAAAGGTTTAAGCAGGCTCATCGTGCGGTGCTTTGACTACCTTCATGGGAAAGTCCTCGGCACGCTCCCCCAGGTGTGTCAATGACGTTACATCTCTGGGCTCTGCTAAAAAAGGCTCGGCCGTGTGGACGCCTAACTTATGGGTTGGGAGGAAAGAACGAAACAAACACCCGGTCAGGAACAAAAGGAGGAAAAGTGGGAAATCAAGTGAGGGGACAGACAAAAGGCTGGAAAAGAAAGACAAATGAAGGTGTGTGCACTAGGCTGATGTCTGCTGAGGCCGATGTGGCAAGTATGACCCATGGATTTTGCCATGATTATTTTGCCAGTGCTGGCCGGTGGGTTTTTGTGAAAGCTTCTATGTTCCACCAGTGTCTGTTTTAGTGCACGCCAAACCACTTTTGGCAGGCTGTTGCGAAACCACCGCTGGACCAACAGAGACGAGCCCTTGACGCCAATGTCCCAAGCACTCAAGCAGCAGGGCTTCCAGCTTCTGCCCCCCCGTCAGGAGGCCCTGATGTAGCTGAATTGCTGCTCTGAAGCAACCTTGAATAAACGGAAGCAGGCTGCTGCAGTATGTGTTTTTCCTCTTTGTCGTCTCGGAACACCCGAGGGCATTGTCTCAGACTGTTGAAAACTCTTGGAGCATCTTGATGGCTCATAAACACTCTTAAACACTCTTAGACACTCTTTCATACTCTGGAAGCCTCGTGGAGAATCTTGCACATGTGTGAACACTTTTGAAAACCTGTGAAGGCTGTTGTCATCCCCTGGTTGAAGTCTCTCAGAAACTCTTGAAGGCCACCAGTCCCATCCTCACTTGTTCCTCAAAATATTCTGGACGCTGCAAGAAGTGGACAGGAGAAGCTCAACTGCTACATGCTGATGCCGCAACGTCCAGGTGCATCCCAGCCTGTGCCCTTCATCGGGCAAAACACTCCAGGGAGCCTTCTTGTACTTGAACTCATTGCTGCATGGTGTATTGCCATGCTGCATTGTCACCTGAGCCCCTTGACCCTAAACCCCTTATCCCTTTCACCCTCAAACAGGTTCATCCCTGCCTGTATGCTTCATGGGGCGGAACAATGGGCAAGGTCAGCAGGTACCTTACCACCTTCTATCATGCAGCCCTGGAGCACTCTCACCCATGGTGCTACGAAACCGCTGGCCAGGTGGTGCGTGAGAAGCTTCCGATGCTGGTGGATGTACTGGATGACCAGAAAAGGTGGGTGTGACCGGAGGTGTGACTATGTGTTACTGGTTTATTTGATGGAAACCTAAACATAAACCCAGGTTGAAGCAGGCGCAGGTCGGAGTGATTGGTCATGGGATGGCCACACCCCATGTTCACACTTTTCAGATGCTTGATAAACGGAAATCGATTCTCGTTCGTGTTTTTGGCTTATTTTTTGTTGAATTTTGTGGAACTGTGGATGTGGCCTCCTGCTTGAGCTGCGCTGCCTCCTACTTGAGAGGTTTGGGTCCACTCTCCCGTGCGGGGAACTCTCTTGCTTTTCTTTCTTCCCTCCAAACTTACGTTACTGCGGCATTGGGGATGTACCCATTGCTTTTGTGTCAGGTCTCTCTTGGAATGGGCTGTGTGCGAGTGGCAGAGTCCAGCATGGGCGGAGCGTGCCGGCTGCCTGCGGAGGCAGGTCTGCCATGGAGATGCAAACGAGATGAATATCCTGGTACTGCCTGGGGGTGAAGCCTGCTGATAATGCCTGCTGATAATGCCTGCTGATAATGCCTGCTGATAATGCCTGCTGATAATGCCTGCTGATAATGCCTGCTGATAATGCCTGCTGATAATGCCTGCTGATAATGCCTGCTGATAATGCCTGCTGATAATGCCTGCTGATAATGCCTGCTGATAATGCCTGCTAATAATGCCTGCTGATAATGCCTGCTGATAATGCCTGCTGATAATGCCTGCTGATAATGCCTGCTGATAATGCTTGCTGATAATGCCTGCTGATAATGCCTGCTGATAATGCCTGCTGATAATGCCTGCTGATAATGCTTGCTGATAATGCCTGCTGATAATGCCTGCTGATAATGCCTGCTGATAATGCCTGCTGATAATGCCTGCTGATAATGCTTGCTGATAATGCCTGCTGATAATGCCTGCTGATAATGCCTGCTGATAATGCCTGCTGATAATGCCTGCTGATAATGCCTGCTGATAATGCTTGCTGATAATGCCTGCTGATAATGCCTGCTGATAATGCCTGCTGATAATGCCTGCTGATAATGCCTGCTGATAATGCTTGCTGATAATGCTTGCTGATAATGCCTGCTGATAATGCCTGCTGATAATGCTTGCTGATAATGCTTGCCTGGAAAGGGGAGAGAGGGGTGCGTTGGGAATATCCAGGGCATACCCTTTCTTGATCTTTGTCACAACTCCGTCCAAGGTGGCCTATCTGGCGCTTAGCTCGGTTCAAGTATATCTTCCCTTCAACAGACATATCAATCCTGGCCAGGAAAGGAGCACACGGTACCCTGACCTGTGCAGTGTTTATCATAGTGCACACCAGACCACCAATGACAGGCGGATGTGGCGCTGTTCTTCCACCATTGGGCCAATGGGGACCTAATCTAGCCGGGCCTATGGTCGGTGGCCCATGCAGGAGAACTTACTACACTGGGCCCCCCGGCTGTAGTTCTTGATGTGGTAACGGCGCGGATGCAGCCTAGGCCCATGCCGCGCTGTTTCCTTAACCCTCACGCCCCTGCGGGGCGTAGTTTTCTCCCTTTCTTTCTTTCTGATGTGGCTGAATTTCTCTACAAAAACCCTGAGCCAATCTCGCCTGCCTACGGTAGAAAACCATCATATATTCATACTTAAAATACCGAGATGGAGATTGAGGTGCAGCAGAATAAGATGCACCCCCAGCCAGCATATTCCATGCGTCCAAATTCTCATTTCTTTCGCCTGATCTCCACTGTAAGGTAGACGCGGACCGTGTTACCGCGTTGCTGGATTTTGGCGACATGAGCTTCACATATGCGGTTGCCGAGGCGGCCATCTCCCTAACTTACGCGATGCTGCTGGAGCTGCGGCTGCATGAAGAAGCATCGGCCGCTGCCAGGCAGCTGGCGGACTCAGTCAAGTCTATTGGGGCGAAGACGTCCGCCACTGAGGGCCTCTGCGGGGAGTGGCTTGCGGATGATTTTGCTGGTGGAGATGTCGGGTGTGCCGATAGCGACAGAGGTTGCGGAGTCGAAGTAGCATGCAGCGGCGGCGGCATGTGGGCTGCGTTAGAGGCGGGCCGGCACCTCCTTGTGGGTACTTTCCCTGGCACTTGAAAATGTGCCTGGTTTGCAAGTGGATTTGTGAAATGTCAACCCTGGTGTGCCTGCCTTTGTTGGGGGGGGGGGGGTATTCAGAATTTCCACGTGTCCACCTGCCTGACCTCCCCCCTGCCCTTTGTTCTTATCTCAGGCGGGCTACCAGTGCGCCAGTCCATTGACCCCGGGCGAGCTGGAAATCCTGCCCTTGCTCATAGCAGTCAGGCTGGCCCTCAGCCTGGCCACTGGGGCCGCGGCCGCCCTCGCAGACCCAGGGAACGCCGAGTACTTGCTGATGACGCAGCGACACGGCTGGCAGCTGCTGGGCCACTTAAGAGAGACGCCTTTCGAGGAAGTCCTGGAGCGGCTAGTAATGAATCCCGAATAAAGAGGTTCCTGCAGAGTGACTGGCAAGAATCAGCTGGGAAATTTCGGGAGGCTTGCTCTGTTCCTATGTGTTCCTTTTCCTCCATCTTGGCATTTGTACTGCGCCTTTAAAGCAGGGTCATTAAGGTGTAACGTCAAAAAAACTATGTGGCCTAGGAAATGCTAGCACCATGCCGCATGCTCCTACCTAAGTATGAGCACTGCAGCAATGTCACAAGCACAGGGCCTCAGATCAGATTAGGGGCTAGGTTCCGTGTGTCCTCCTAGCAAAGCATGATCCGTTTTAGGGTCGCATTGTTACACAGAATGTCTCAGAATGTCCAGTACCACAAGGGCCTTGGAGGTACAGGCCTCAAAGGAGGAGGCAGAAGAGGAGGATGACATGGATGACTGCTATTTTGTTGCATAGCATTGGTTTCATGAATGCCCTTGAACAATTACTGATCACGGTAGATGTTTGCGTGGTTTTCATCCTGTCGCCAACCAATGAACATGCATTATCCAAGAAGTTGTTTCGTTGACTTTTGGGGTACGGGTCAACGACCCATATCAGGTGATGGTTTCAAACTTGCAGGATGACAGTTGTCACTGCAGAACATGTGACAGACCATCGTAGGGACTATGGTGCAGCTTCGCTTTAAGTGCAAAATCACAAACAAACAAGTAAATAAAAGTACGTTTTTAACAGAGTTCGATCCATCCGGGCCTCTGCTCCAGGCCGGTCGGTCACGGGGCAGCACATGTGCGCTCATACACAATCATGCCAACAACATAACAACAAAGTCGACAAAGTACAAATAAAGGGAAGAGATTGTTATTTTGTGTCGGTTTGCGGCAGTTGGGTCGAAATTGGGTCTTATTCTGTGTCGGCTGCCCGACAGAATAGCAATGGAAACACGACCTAACAGCACGATTCTGATGCGTGGAGGAACTTCTTCCTCCACCCTTTCGAAAGTTCCTCCACCCGATCGCGTGGAACAGGTGTGGAGGAACGGGTGGAGGAACTTTCGAAAGGGTGGAGGAACGCATTCTTTTCCGCGGAAGGGGGGGGGGGGGTCCACGGTAATATTGAACTATTGAGCTCATTGCCAGCGTGGCCGAGATAATTTCTGCGTCCTTTCCCTTCTATATGACGTTAATCGCATGTTCTTTCTTTAACTTTTGATGTCTTTCCGGCGATTTGGCCAGCAAACGACGGCTCTTTCGATGATAGAGCGAGCGATCTACAGTCACATAAAACAACGAGCGATCTACAGCCACGAAAATAATGTGCTACTTCCATAGTCGGTCTGCTAGGGAGAATAACAGAACGATGTGCAGAAATGATCTACACTGCAAGGAAGAATGCACGAAAGAAATGAAACAGGCGGCAGGAAAGAGCGCTGTGAAGATCTCCCGTACAGAACTCCAACCTTCGCCATTCTTCCTCCATCTCACATTCTCACGTCTCGTGGAACAGGGGTGGAGGAACGGGTGGAGGAATTTTCGAAAACTTTCGTATTTTTCCTCCACACTTGTTTCCTCCACCAATCAGAATCGGGCTGTAATTCTCTAGGCGGTCAAGAATTCGCTTGTCCAACTTCTTCCTCGGAAGCTTCTATCTTGCCATCAGATCAAAGGGAAACAACAGAATATTTCACACGTCTTCTTTCTAGCCCTCACCACCCGGCCCTCACCATTTCCTCACCCTGGACGTGCCGGTCAGTGAGATGGACAGAGACAAAGCGGGCGATGAGGCATCAGATCAAGACCGTCTGCCCTTACGCGAAGTGAGGAACGGAGTGTTTGTTGGGTCCAGAGTTGGCAATGAAGGTCTTGTTCATTAGGAACTACCTTAGGTATGATCGCCATCAGGGGATCGCCCCTGATCGCCGCCATCTCATCCCTTTTTCGCCGGTGCTTTTCACGATCGTCGTGGGCGCAGTGCACAGAGTAATGAGCGAATTGCCTCAATTTCGTTTTACCGGTATATCTCTTGACTGATCTTTGAAAGAGGCGAGTCAGGGCAGCAACTAGCTATTGCTGGCTTTTAACCCGAGGGCTGTGGAGCCCTGCAGCCCTGCTGTGTAACCCTGATTTGATGTCAGAGACTTTCAGTGATATCTTGGAAGGAAATCCCTGTCGGAACGAGCCGGAATGATACCTTGGTAAAACATATTGTAAAGAGCGTCTGCGTGGTGCGTTGCCCTTTGCTCGAGTGACGCGTGTTGCCTGGTGGGAGTGCTGCCATACTTGCAACATGCGTGCGCCGCATCAGCATGCATGGGAATATGGGATGCTGTTGGGATGTGTGATGTGGTTCAAGTTCTGCCAATGTTGCAGTACGGTATCCGCCATGCATTGCTTGCTGTCTTTGTGCCTGTTGCACAGCTTGTGCTCCTCTGCTCTGCATTGCTGCTTCACGTTTTTCTGCCTGTTTGGAATCTGCCGTTCCTTGTTTGCTGTGTTCGTGCCAGTCGGCAACATATGCCGTAGTGCCGCGCACAGCTTGCTGTCTCTCGCTCTGCCTGTTTTCTGCACCCGCCGTGTCCTGTTTGCTTTATTTTTTGTCTTGTTCAACATCTGCCGTGTGCCACTCGGCTGTCTTACAAGGAGGCCCATAAGAAGTAGGATCTAAGAATTGAATTCATGCAATGTAGGTGGAGGCAATAGTCCAGGGCTGGAGTGAAGCTGCCTCTGCTGCAGCTGCGCCTGTTGCGCATGGTAACACTGATGGAGCTGCGGCTCAGGTAGAAATGGTAAAACCTGATGAGGCCGAGGCACGTGCAAACAATGGCGAGGCTGCCGCACAAGTACACTCTGATGACACTGAGGTGCAAGTTTACTCTGCTGGGGCTGCATTGCACGTAAATCGTACTGGCACTGCGCAAGCAATCTGCGGTCTGCAACAGCATGAGCCTGTCTCAGGGGGCATGAGTCCCCCTGTCACATGCCCCAAGAAACGCCCCCTTACTTCCGCCATCCCGAGACAAGCGAGGAGCGTCAGGCTACTGCCTGGATTGTACTCGTCAGGGGCGGTGGTGCCTGCTGGCACACAGCGCCACTCCGCAGAGGACCTGCAGGCTACCACAGGAGCATGCGACACCGCAATTTGCAAGCAGGCAAAGGACAGGAAGCAGCTGCCAAGGGTGCACGGTAGCCACCTCGTGTGCCAGAGGTGAGAATGTAAGATGCCGATGCAGGCCAGGCCCTGGCTTGTCCTCTGGGCAAGTGTATATTTTCGGTCATCAGGCCAACCTCGGCGGGCTGCCCTCGGCCGCAAGAAGCAGGCTAGGGACCAAACTAATCAAACCTGGACCGATGGGCCGAGGGCTCAATCAGCAGTGTGGCATGCCATTCATAAAACAACATGTATGTATGTTTTGTTCGGTAAGTAGTTAAATTGTGGCATAAGGGTTGCCAAGCAGAAAAAAGAAACACTCCGCATAATGAGCAGCCCTTCAACTCCAAGCAAGGGATCATACAAACCTGAAACCATGGCTTAGATGCCATGTATCCCGCGGGGTGATACAGGAAACTCTCAACTTTGGCTTGCCTCAGCCATTATTCAGCAGTATCACAGCCCACGACCGTGACAGGCTGTTGCAGCAAGCTGGCCTTGCTGCTCCTATCATTGGCCGCAGGTCGGTCACGGTTGGCCCCAACTGGTCCAGTAGTGGCCGCAGGGCAGGACTACAAAGGTGGTATATCCCACAAAAGAAAAGGAACTGTCAAACCTCTATACTGTGTATTTCACGGGCCAACAGCTGGGCTGGGCCTGAGCTATTTTTTCTGATGGTCATTGGTGTGGCCTCGACCCAATCTGAACTGCGAACATCACTCCTATGAGGCAACACCGTACTTGTTCTTCTCCCTATGTGTGTGACTATCCTTAACAGGCCGCTGGGCAGCCACCACTGGGCGGACGAGGACTGAATCTGAACCAGCCTTAGCCCGGTTGCACAAGTAACAGGCTTTATCAGGCCTTACCTGCCAGTGGCCAGGTTGTAGCTGAAGTGTAGCTGAACCAGTGTGTAATAATGGTTGGGTGAAATTCAACGCTCCTCGTCCACCTTCCTATCATCAGGTCAACCCACATGGGCGCCGGCGCGAGGACTGCATTTGGCAAGGAGGAAGACAACCGCGGTGAGGCGCTGTCTACCGATGATTCCTCGGCTGATCTGCACTGCAGTGAGCTCTCTGTCGATGACTGTATTTCTGGCCTGTACTTCCGTGGAGCGTCTGCTGGACAGGCTGTACGGCCCAGACGGGTCACTCCTGTGTCAAAGTGAGTGTCGTTTTGTCTAGATAACTAAAGACCCTGAACCCTGATGAGGGCAATTGCACAGACGTGGCCTAAAGCCGCGCACCTTCCCGCACTTTCAGGTTCCCGACTTAATTTATATTTGTTTGCTGGTGGGATCCTCACCAGCAAACAGCCAGTATGGAAGAGCTCCCTCATTGACTTCATGGACATTTGGACACCGGCTTCATGAACACTGGTCAAACAGGTTGTTGCACTTCATGTGAGAAATAGATATTGGAGGACATATCTCAGACGCAACATAGGGTGTTGAGTCGCAAGGTAACAGCGCAGCATGGGACAAGGCCTCGTCCTTGCCATTACTTGCTACCGGTATAAAAAAACGCCGAGCACTGGCCTCAAAAAGGGGCTTCTTTCATCATCGCTAGGATGTGGGCGGCTGGTCTCAAACTTGTCGAGTCCAAGCAAAATAATAATACCAGTCATGGTGCGTATGTACCTATTCAAGACCGCTCCTTGGACCATCAGTGACCAAAGCTTGCAACCCGTAGTGCCCCCTTGTCATCCCTAAGCAGCCTGACGGAGGCCCTCTAGATTCAGACGGGTTGTGGGAGGTAAGGTCAGTTAGGTTGAATTCAGGATATGCCCCATCCCTGATCTCTGGTCTAAACCCTGGTCTCTGAACCCACTGCGTCTCCTTGGCCTGAATCCGTTGGCAGGCGTCGCCGCAGCTCAGTCTATCATGACCATGGCCTTCTCTCCGCGTGCCACGCCTCCTGGACTGGCAGCTCCCTGACAGCACTTACTAGCATGCCCATCAAGCGTCCCAGCATGCCCATTAAGGCTCCTGCTGGCCAGCCCGTCAAGCCTCCTTGCAGCAACATCGTGGCTGCCGCGCCCATCTCTGGGGCTGCTCCAAGGATCGAACAGTACTATATGTACTTTGGCAGTCGTTCAGGACTCACGGCAGTGGCATCCTGGAAGCTAGCGGTTGCACCCACGCCACGTTCTTTCCTGAAGAAGCTGGCTATTGTGCTTCGAGAGGAGGATGCTGCACCTGCGGCGAACGTTACTGCTGTGCCGCGGGAGACACTGGCTTCGCCAATGCAAAAGCTTGCTGCTGTTCCTGGGGTGAAGGAGGCTGCACCTCCATGGAACCTTGCCGCTGTGTTGCGGGAGCAGGACGTTGCGCCCGCGATGCGCAGGACCTCAGAGGATCCCATGCCGGGCAGAGTCCTGAGCATGCGACTGCCCATGCGGGTCTTCCATGCCACAGGGACTGCTGCGTGCGCTAGCTCTGCTCAGCAGGTCATGCAGCCGCTTGGGTCCCAGAGCTCGGTCATCCCTTATCCTGGGAAGCGCAAGCAGAGCTGCCCGCAGCGTAGCCTTTCAGGCCATGCCTGTGAGCTTCCTGGCTGTGGATGTTCCTGAATTCCTGTCAAAAGGACCATTGGTTTTTCAGGTCCCAAGACGAACCAATTGTCCTCTTGACAGAAAGGCAGGAATGGCAGAAGAGATAAGATAGTAGAAAGGAAGAAAGGGGCATTCCCTAGAGAGTAGAGACCAGAGATTGAAAGGATGAGCTGGTGCAGGTCAAGGCTAAAGCCAATTCCGCTCCATCACTGTGAAAGACTGTTCGGTGGCACTACAGTAGTGCAGTAGAAGGGAGAACAAATATAGATGTTTGAAATCAATGTTAGCGAAAGTTTTGTATGTGTGGGCGAGTGTAGCTTAAACTCGGGTTTATTTTGGGATTTTACCTAGCCTCTCCTGCTGCCCTGTGCCTGCACTGCCTGCTAGGAAAGGACCCCTGAAACATCCCATGCATCCCATTATTTTCATGGCCGGAGGAAGTAGTTTGTCTAGACTCCCCGTAGTTGTCACCTCAAGTTTGTATTTCGTGCTGCAAGCATGCAGTTGCCGCCACTGAAGTACTGCCTCATTAATCACTTGTTCTTTAAAATTGTTCTTGTAGTTTCAGTCTTACTTTAGCTGAAGGTAGCGCTTAGGTGGCCAGTCTGGGTGCAGAATTTGCTATCTTCTCTCTTCATTAAAATTTGCATTATTGGATGAATGGAGTTTGGTCACAGTTTCTGAAGAAAAAGCCGGGGCTGCGAGGCTGTGTTGTCTTTTTCTCTGATGTTCATTGACCAAAGCATTAAGATAGATGTGTTTGAATTAGTGTATGTATAGATATGGTATCATTCATGTGTTTCTGCCTCCTAGGCCATCTTCTGTCTCGAGGATTTATACACATCAGCCTAGTTCTACGCTGCCTTATCAATGCATTTAAATGTTATCCATACGTATCTTCCCATGCTTACAAATAGGATGTATTTGACTCAAGATATGTCCTCCGTTTGTAGAAAAGTGTACACCTGTCCGGGTCCTGGGGGACCTTTTCTTTATGGTCGGGTCAAACCGACCACCGTCTTTTCTTTAGGTCGGCAGATGCAGACCAAGTGTCATTTTTCTTTACTTACAACCTCAGATTTATTTCTGCCTCTAAAATGATGATTAGGGTGGAAATCAGGAAGTGGTCCCTGGCTGATTTTGCCGGCTGAGTATTACCTAGCTGAGTCGCTGCCTGCACCCTGGGAAGCCCAGGGCTGCCCAGAAGCTTTTAGCCCCCTTTCCTGCTGCGTTTAGAACTGGTACTGAGACCTTGTCCTCGATTACGATAATTGGGGACAAGGTCTCAGTACCAGTTCTAAGGCTCTTGGATCTCCGAATCTGGCATTATTGCTATCCGCTTAAGCCAACGGGTCTGTCAAAATGCATTGGCCTTGCCATCGAGCGGCCTTGTATGAGCTGGCGCCGATACCAGACTTGGTCCAGTTTTTTCTAGGTTTGTTTCTGGCGACATTACCTGACTGGCTCCCAGTTCTCTGATACCTGTAATGTTTTCATTATCTTCAATTATCTGTCCAATATGGCTTTGTGTATGTAGATTACGTCGCAGTCAGTGGTCAATTAAACGGTCCCTTGGTTAAAAGTAAGTATCCTTCTGATCTTCCATGTGAAGTGATATCTGTCTTTCGGTCGTACCGGTTATCATTTATCATTGGAACTAAGGAAGTGAAGCCTATGCTTTCTTGCAAACAACCGGCATTCTTAGTTGTTATATACCGGTACATTGACTCTGATATATCGATATGGCCTTGCTTGGTGCGCAGCAGCAGCCTGCTCAAATGAGTTGGTTTTAGTTGTCAGGGGTGTCTGTTGCGTGCACTTCTTAATATATGCTGGCAGCTGACAATACTGACGAGTGGTCAGTTGTCTGGACATCCTGCCGGTCAGGACATGTCTTTCTGGTCCTTGACACCAGAAGTATCATTTGTATAAGGACCGGACCAGTGGACCGGACTCTATTTGTGTTGAAACGTACATGGGTTTCAGCCTGTAAATAGGTACAAACAGTGACATATGCACGCCCCATGCATTGATTACGTGATCATTATATTTTGGCTGCAGCATTTCGGCCCATGCGTTAATTGCGATGCCCCGCGGAACTTTTAAGACACCTCTGATACGATTGACGTCACATTTCGGTGAGCTGGGTGCATGTATAGGTATGTGTTATGACTTCCATGTTGCTGTTGAAGGGGCAGGACACATTTGTCAAGTCACTGGTTGTGTGTCATATAACTAAACTTCAATGATCTTCTATTCCTCAACTGACATAGTGGCAAGCAAATCCTACAGACACGGTCCTTTGTGCGAAAATGATCACGATTGATCATAGGATAAGCAAGAATGACTGCTAAGATCTGAAGTAAAACACGATATTTCGGCGACCGTGATAAGTTCGTAGAGTTTCAAACAATTGCTGACTAGGCACTATTTAAACTATTCGGGCTTGCCGAGAAGCGCGCCCTTTTTAATGCTATTGCACGATGCAGTTGCCACCAGTGGGTTGCCACTACTCATGCTGCTGTCAATGTAATGTGATCCAGACGATCTCAAGATACCGCCCCAAAGCATTTAGATTAGAGAGTCTATAAAGTCACGAGAGAGTAATGAGTCCGACTCTTAGGGAACGCCATTACACACAGTCCCACGACTGCCGCATCTATGCCCAGCCCAGCATCAGCGCTCTACTAGCAGTAGTAAACAACCCGACAAGCACGATCAGCCTGCAAATCAGAGAAACCATCTCCAACTGAGGCGAGTTAAGTCATGCAGCCAGACAGCACTCAGCCGCGCAAGCGCTCCACAACTAGAAGCAGAGAAATCTCCTTGGCAGACCATTCGGCCTGGCTTAGGCTTCCCAAACTTAATGGCACGATTAGTTTGCTAGAGAGTCCGGGAATTAGCTACCCCGGATTCCAACTGCAGACCAGGAAGAGCTATGAGTTCAGGAGTCTGCTCACAGGGCTGCTCACACGGCTGCTTGGAGGATGGACAGAAAGTTAAATCTTGCTTGGCCGAACAAACAGACAAACAAACTGCAGATTGTTTGTTACTTTATCCAAGGAATAGCCACTTGGGTAAAGCTGCATGATGCTTAATTGTGGGACAGCATCAGCACCTGAGCGCGGCTGAGACGAGCTGGTTGCCCCTTGGGCTGTGCCACTTCAACAAGTACAGTGTATCATGATGGATTGTTTGCTGGTATCCTTCTGTTTGGATTTTGCAGGAGATCTTAGAGATCCAAGACAACAGTAGTGCTACCAGGACATTGATTTTCGGCAAAGCCTGTGAAAACAGAACTAGCTGCTCACCAATAGGGCGCAGCATCTGCGATGATTGTTGCATGTAGGCTACTGTGTGAATTTTGCACATGAACATTAAGGTCCAATTATACAGCAGCGCTGGCAGTGCAAGGGTTTTGATCAGAGATGCCTGTTCCCCAATAGGGCTTCAGTTCTAGCTGCCCTTTTGTACCCCTATTGTTTACTTAAAGTTTAGCTTATGTTCAGATAAGGACACAATTTCATAAGCAGGGAGTGCATGCCGCTGCTTTTATCTGGTGGGGATACGGTAATACTCGTTAAAAACTTAAATCCAGAGACAGCGAAGGCGGAGGAAAATAGATCCCTACCCTGTGGCCATAGAGGCAGTGTGTTGGCACACTTAGCCTGCGCCAGAATGCCTTAACCTGCTGGTAGACCCAGGTGGTTAGGCATTCGAGCTTTTTCACGCTGAAGAGATTCAAGAGACCCGAACGGTGAACCCGAATTAGGAATGAGAATTTGCGGGTTATAGATTTTTACTGCTGGATCCAGGTCGCATAATTTCTCCGATGGGCAGTATGAAAATTTATAATTGGTATGTGATTAAAGGTTAGCCATGTCATCCTAGGCCTGTCAACGGGCAGCTTTTCAAAGCTTCAAGTACAAGAGCGAGGATAGAGGAGCCGTCCACCTTGCCCTTCCAGGTGGGGACCCCCCTCGCCCTTGCTCTTGCAAGGTGGGGATTCCCCTTGCCCCTTGCAGGTGAACATCACCCGGGCCCTTGCAGGATACACCATCCAAGACTCCAGACAGCCCATCGGTAATGCCAGGCCTGGGATGACGTCACCAATATTGATCACATACGGTAACTATTTTTAGATTTTCTTGAAGTATATTCAAAATCTGCGGCGGAATTCCAGTGCGTCCTTTATCCTTCCTAAGGCATCTCAATGTTCATTATTTATAGACACCAATTGATGGAACCTGGTGCACAAGAACAAGATCTGCGGCTTGGAGCTTGGAGCGTAGTTTGCAGACTAAGCTCTGGGAGCACGATCCTGGGAAACCAGGACCTCCTGCAAGTGGAGCGGGAGCAGGACTTGGGGCGAAATTCAGCAGGCACCCGCCTGAGAAGTTGGCCCCAGGGGCGTGGCATACGACAAAAAGATCTTGCAGGAGGAGCCACCCCCATGTTGCAGGAAAACTCCACCAAGACCACGCACCAGGTTGAGGCGTTTCCTTTTTAGAGGTTGGAACTTCCTTTGTATTCTGTTTTTTCCAGCCTTTTGTTTTGTCCCTTCACTCCCCCCCCCCCTTTCTTGTGTCCCGTCCCCTTGTGTGTTTCTCTCCAACTTTCCTCCCAACTATTTAGTTAGGCGCCCACGCAGCCGAGCCTTATTTGAGCAGGGCCCAGAGGTGTAACGTCATTGAACCAAGACCACGCACCAGGATTTGTCATCTAACATTTTAGTCACTAAAATATTTCGTTCAAGGCAACCTTATCAGTTTGTATGGTTTGATGGGGTTTTTGTCCCTGGCTGGGCACTAAGGCCAATAACTGGAGAGAGTTCAGGCCTCTGGTGCAGGATTTGAAGTTTTCACGGCTGGTGGTTGGCCATTTTGGTACCACAAGAGGTAGCAAAAGTCTGCACACAGGGTGGCTGAGCCAGGAAGGGTACCTCTGGGTGTAGTGGTGAAGTGAACATATTGCAGGGGGAAAATTCCTTCAGGAGGATGCACTCGTGTATTTGCCATCGAGTCACCCCCCTAAAATCAAGGAATTTATGCTTCAGAGTTTCGTTTCTGAGATAGGTTAGTGTAGCAAATCAAGGCAGCAGTTTTGAACAAGACGCAAGCGCCGGTATCCAGGGAATCAAAAAGAGGCTCTGATGTGAGAGAACGATTCGCAGGACGTGGCAACCAAATCAAATCATCCGCCTCCGGGTAAAACTAAATCCTATCATACACTGCCCCTGCCTGCCTTATCCCCATCCCCACCAGCAGCCGGTGCAGCAACCGCGATGCAGCACTGTCGGTCAGACATCCACATGCTGCCACAAGCAGCGCCGCCACCCATCCAACAACAAAACCTGCACCCGTCTCGAGAGCTAAAATGGAGGCAGCTGTGAGCAGCATGACAGTGTACCTGCGAGCAAAACAACATAAATCTGGGCCATTGGATCATGCAGTCTCACTGAGCAGCCATGGCAAGAGCAACAGTCATCTTGGGGTGGACTGTTCTCTCTGACAGTCACAGCAGCTGGCCCACTATGAATATAAAAATTCCACGGGCAAATGAAACACAGCCAACGGAACATAAAAATTCTCACCCCCTCAGCGACCAGCACTATGTCTTTATATCAGGATAGGAACAAGGAAACATCAGTTGATACCTTTGGCCTCCCTGTACCCAGAACCAGTCCTGTTTCTCATCCGCTCATCTAGACTCTCACCCTCTGGGGCTTGCCTCTGCCCGAGCCGCGCATGCCAGCTCAGCGCCTGCTAGTGCAAGCAGACTCCCCAGCAGCGGACTGGGGAAGCTGAGTAGCAGCTGCAGCAGGCTACTTCCCAGCAGCAGGCCTAGCAGTACCTTGACACTGCCCAGCAGTACGGGGGCGGCACCGTGGCGAGCGCCAAACTTGTACTGCAGCCAATGCAGGGGTGTGAAATTGGGTCAGGGGGGTGACGAGAGGGTCAGGGGTGTGACGAGAGGGTCAGGGGTGTTACCATTGTAACAAAGGGGAGGGGATGAAGCGGTACCGTGGGGTTCATTCTCACGCCATAGGTCTCTATGGCAGAGGTCTGTGGATTTGCGGTGGTTGATTGTCTAGGTGAATCACTGTTTTGTCTACAATCAAGCAGCACTAGAGCCTACGACCAAGGGGTCTAGTTCAGCCAGCCCTGCCGCTTGGGCCAACTGTTGTAGGCCGGTAAAGGCACAACAAAACTCGCACCTGTGCTGCAAGGCCGCCAGATCCGTGGCATGTGGGCATCGCCCCCAGCCAGCATCCCAGCAGGTTCATGGCCCCCACACTGACTGCAACGACGCTGGGACGGAACCTGCTCTGGTCCCGCTCGGGGAAGAGCTGCTTTGCCAGCTGTGTGACCGCCACGACCGAGTTGAGTGTGGTCAAGGGGAGCTGTGGGAGCCCGGCGCGCCACATGCCCGCCAAAAAGTCGGCCTTCGAGGGCACAAGCGGGCGAGGGATCGCAGGGCCCAACTGCAACGATGCGGAGGTGTGGAACATCAGGGGGGTCAGTGGGACGGGTCTTGAATTCTTGATGTGTATGGGGGGGCCGAGGGACCTGTGGATGCTGAGTCAGTGGACTGGCTGCTTGGCCAGAAAAGAAAGAAAACCCTCGGATGTTTTCCATGCAACGCACTCAAGGCCAGGACCTGCTCCCAGAGGCCTTTGGCAGTTTCCCGTAGTCTTCATGCGACCCTCCTGTCTCTCCCGCAGCTACCGCCCCCCCCCCCTTAGCCCTTCTGTAACCTGACTGACGTCCACTATCTAGCAGATGCCTGGGAAGATATAGATTGTCATCTCCATCCCAAGAGAAACACATTCATGACGGCCTGGCAAGATGCTGTGCAACAGACATGTGCTACTACCTGCCAGAATATCAACAGCCGCATGCATGCCCACCCTTTTTTCAATCTGTCCAGCCCGTGCTTACGCGCAGCGCAGAGAGGGCCCCAGGATTGTATACTGCAGTCAGCAGCAGGCCCAGCAGGACGAGGAGCAGAGCGGAGGGCACCAGAGGCGGTCTAGTGAGGTCAGCCGCCTGGTCCGCCCCACTCGCCGCCGAGCTCCCAGGGTCCACCCCTTCGCAGCAAGTGGGAAGCGCTGCGGGAGGTGACCGCACTTCAGCAGCGTGGCTCCCTTCAGTGTTCTTGCAGAGCAGCAGTCTCTGTGCCTCCTCATCTCCACTATCAGTATGGCTCGTTGCGTATACTTGTGCAGCTGGGACAGCAGGGGAAGAGCAGCAGGAGAAGGCCGCGGCGGGAGCTCTCTTGTCGCTGCTGCTGCTTCTGCTGTCTCTCTGATCTCCAAACACCCGTATCAGTATCGGCTCAAAGAGTGTGTCTCTGGGAAAGGCTTGCCAGTCCTGATCGCCAGCTGTGCAAGAAAGAAATAAGGCCACCAGAAAGTCCATCAGAGACAGCAACAATAACAAATGTCATAACTTACAATCATTTACAAGTTAGAATCGGTTATAAACTAAATGATTTCCATGTACAAACAGTTCATGAGGTGTCAGGTGAGATGGAGCGGGGTAGGAGGCCTAGGAACAGTCATTATGCCCTCTTTGCCAGCCGGTCATTCGTACTTGCCTAGCTTAGGCACGATGGTCGTGACCAGGAGGAAAGCCATCGCGGCTGCTCCAAGCACAAGGCCCTCAACGCCCCACAGCTCCCTGAAAACCGCCTTGCCATCCAATGAGTGACGCAAGGCCATGTCTATGCCCTGTCCACCACAGATGACAAGGAAAGAAGGGGACATACCAAGTTGGAAAAGTGGCTGCAGCGTCAACATGCGCTTGTAACATAAACCTTTAAGACCTCAAAGGGGTGTGTCAGCAGGGGGGGAGTGCAACAGGTCTGGATTGTCAAGGGGCAACAGAACAACGCCCCAGTCAAACAAACCTCGAACCTAGAGGTGCAAGATACCGAGAGAACCAGAGGGAATAAACAGAACTCTATGTTTCTCTGCTTCCCCAGCCTTCCCATGTGTCGTCCCTCCCACCTGCGGCATCATGGTAGTCGATACCTTGTTCCTTCCCCTGAACCCTCCATGCGTCACCCTTTCCCCAGCCAGCCACCCTGCCTGACCGCACCTTGCTGGCCACCCTGTTAGCCGCCCTTCCCCCAGCCAGCCACCCTGCCACCCTGCCTGACCGCACCTTGCTGGCCACCCTGCCAGCCGCCCTTCCCCCAGCCAGCCACCCTGCCTGACCGCACCTTGCTGGCCACCCTGCCAGCCGCCCTTCCCCCAGCCAGCCACCCTGCCACCCTGCCTGACCGCACCTTGCTGGCCACCCTGCCAGCCGCCCTTCCCCCAGCCAGCCACCCTGCCACCCTGCCTGACCGCACCTTGCTGGCCACCCTGCCAGCCGCCCTTCCCCCAGCCAGCCACCCTGCCACCCTGCCTGACCGCACCTTGCTGGCCACCCTGTTAGCCGCCCTTCCCCCAGCCAGCCACCCTGCCTGACCGCACCTTGCTGGCCACCCTGCCAGCCGCCCTTCCCCCAGCCAGCCACCCTGCCACCGTGCCTGACCGCACCTTGCTGGCCACCCTGCCAGCCGCCCTTCCCCCAGCCAGCCACCCTGCCACCCTGCCTGGCCGCACCTTACTGGCCACCCTGCCAGCCGCCCTTCCCCCAGCCAGCCACCCTGCCACCCTGCCTGACCGCACCTTGCTGGCCACCCTGTTAGCCGCCCTTCCCCCAGCCAGCCACCCTGCCACCCTGTCTGACCGCACCTTACTGGCCACCTTGATCCCGACCCCCAGCTGCACACCGCGCACCACAGCTGGCGGTGCCAGCCAGCTGAACAGCTCGGCCATTTGAGTGATGCCCAGCAGCATGACGACGCCGCTCACAAAGATGCCGGCTGCCATGATCTGAGGTAGGGTCAGAGCCGATGGGCTGCCGGCCGTGGCCAACGCTATGGCTGAGATAGTGTGCATCGGCTGTTGGGGGGCAGGGCAGTGAGAGAATGGAGGAGGCATGCAGGGGAGTTAGCATAAAGCCTGAAGGACTGCATAGACCGGAAATGAAAGCAATGCATCATACTGGTACCTGTGCTGGTCATAAATTAGAGTGATTTGAATAGAGGGTGGAAGGTACGCTAGAAGTCCTGGCCCAAGGTTACCTTGAATCCCACGCACCTGAACGCACATTGGACATTCAAAGAGCATGCCTGCATGCATGGTGAAGAGTCAATCATGTCCAATCGGGATATAGCATAGTGGCGTGTTCAGCAGGAACCCCTAGTGCGTTGTTTTAAGTCTTAGCTGTAAATGGGAGGCCTTCCAAACAGTGCTCATTTGTATGTGAAGCAGTACTAGACCACCTCTGCCAAGCAGCCACCACTAGTGCCAAGCGGCCACCATTAGGCCGATCGGGATCAAACCCTGACCAGCCTACGGCCGTTGGCCCAAGCTACAGGGCATGCTGCGCCAAGCCCTGCTCGCCGTCAGCGTATTTGTAGCTGACGCATGGCTGAATCAACCTAACACAAGCACCGCTGCCAAAGCGGCAAGCATGCAGACTGAACGCCATGCAAGCCCCGCGTGCGTCCCCGCTCTCACCACTGGCAATGTTGTAGATCCCAGTGAAGATCAGGGTCGTCCCGAAGTCCAGGCCCACCTGATTAGCCAACCCCACGGTCAGCGGCAGGAAGGTGCCAAGGTCACCTGGATGACGCATGGCACCAGTGTTGCTTTTTAGGTGCTTCAGCTACACTTCAGCTACAGGGCACCAGTGTTGCTGTTTAGGTGCTTCAGCTACACTTCAGCCACATACACCAGTTTTGCTGTTTACGTGCTTAAGCTACACTTCAGCTACAAGGCACCAGTGCTGCTGTTTAGGTGCTTCAGCTACACTTCAGCTACAGGGCACCAGTGTTGATGCTTTAGGTGCTTCAGCTACACTTCAGCTACAGGGCACCAGTGTTGATGCTTTAGGTGATTCAGCTGCAGCTCAGCTTCAAACCGTACTGCGGCCGACAAGGCCCGGTGCAGTAAGGTGCCTGCTGCTTGGACCACCGGCCGGCCCATGTTCGGTCAAGTTTTGGTCCCACTGAGCACAGTGATATCCATCCAGCAGCCCGTCAAGGTTGACATGCGATAATAGGAACAGTTATGCACTGAGGACCGATAAGTCCGGAATCTTTTGAGTGATGGTCAACCTCTGGAGATGGCACAATGCATCAGATTCAACAACACGGCATGTTTGTACCCTGCCAGAATGACGACATCTGAAAGCTGAGGTCAGGAGCCCTCAACCCTGAAGGACAGGAAGGACCATTCCTGTAACTACGAAATGGCCCCATTTCACCACATGCCCCACATGATATGTGGCCCATGCGCCCCACATTGATGTCCATTTCCATCGGCAAGAGTGCATGTCCAATTCTCTGAGTTACAGTTTCTTGTTTGGACAGGCTTAAGTCTCTTGCTCACCCAGTGATCCAGACACCTCAGCCAGGGTGAGTTGTGACCAGAACCTGGTCAGGCCGTGGCGTGCTGAGGAAAGCATGGGAGCACCGGTATGGACCATCCTGTTAGAGCTGGTGTCCAGCTCGAACGCCTGTGGCATTCCTGGTAATTGTTTGAGCCATTCCGCATGGGATGGTGATGAACGAACGCCATTACGCCGCAGGGAAATGTGGCATCGGAGCCAGCGAGAGGCAACTGTAGCACGTACCAGGCGACCAGGCATCTCTGTTTTCACCTCGAAAAGCCTAGCAGTCACGTGCTTCGGCAATTTTTTGCATTCTTATCAAGCAATCACCCTCATGCAATCATTAGCTTTTAGGTCCGGCGTTTCTAGCAGGACTCGACGCTCAGCATATTTTCACGGGCGGAATGTTCTGAGAAGGTCGAAAGGGCTGCATCTACCAGCGCCAGAGACACCTTGGCATGGAAGCTCGATTGTGTCATGGAAGGAGTCCAAGAGAGCATGCAGTACCAGCAGCATGAGCAACGACAGCTCGCATGAGAGTGAATCTCATAGCATGCCGTCGTCACCCCTCCATGAGACAACTCAAGCAATAAATGGGCATGTGGGCATTGTCATCGTCGACCACGGCTCTCGAAAAAAAGACTCCAATGATATGCTGCATGAGTTTGGGAAGCTGTATCAGGTGCGGACGCAACATGCAGCCATTCACGAGGTCTGATGGTTCACACTACTGATACGGACCATCAGTCAGTACCAGTGTATCAAAAGCTGAAACAATTGCTGGATACCAAGTTATCATGACTACGGGTGACCTTCGTACGGATGTAGTTTGTCCTTGCTGCACTGTCTCATGTGCAGCTTGCCTTCCTTGAAGGAAACCAAGATGCTCAGTAGACTTTCCTTTTCACCACTCACCACCCTGCACCTCAGAGCATGTGTCCTTTTTCCCCGCAGGACATGTACCCTGGATCAACAATTGTTGAGGTTGCCCACATGGAAATATCAGAGCCCAGCATTGAGCAAGCAATCGGTGAGACCGGGAGCTTGCTTGACCTCCCCGATTGTGGCAGGGAGCATGCCGGCGTGCAACGTAAACAGAAGCATTAGAACCTGGAGAAAGCTTTGACTTTATCCTCTTCTTCTTCTGATTTCGATCCCGATTCAAATGAGCCTCAGGGAGCAGTGCATCGGCAAATTAAAACATTTGTTTGTGAAGCGTAATCTTGCAGATTGAAATGTCTGTGCCATGGATAGCGGCATGGGTGCCGAACCGCTGAGACTTGCAAACCCTTTGATCAGCAACTTCCACCTTGGCATCAGCAATCTCCGCCCCTGACACACGTGCGTCTTGAATGGCCCAGGCAAGTGCGCCCTACGCGGTGCGGGCACCGTGGTCATTGCGCCCTACTTCCTTTCTCGAGGGCGCCATATCCAGGAGGACATCCCCAAGCTGGTACAGGATGCGCAGAAACAGCACCCAGGCATCAAATGCATTGTGGCTCAGCCAATTGGTACGAGGGACGTGGCTTGATTCTATGACTGCACCCCTGCTGCTCATGCGCCGAAGAAAATGATGCTGGGAACATCTGTATACACTGGCCTGACCAATTATGTCTTAAATACCAGATTTCCTAGCTACACTTGTTTGAATATAATAGCTGAATGCAGTACGGACATGACAGCTTAACACTGTCCCATGCATCAGTCATTACTCATTAGATGTGGCCAGTACTGACCTCATTTCCCCCTGTTTTTTGCTCCCCCCCCCCTGGCCTGTCCCGGAGAGCTTAACAATTGAATAAACTGATACATGGGACAGGTGCCCGCAAATTGATTTGGTTGTAAACATTAACCAGGACAGAGAGCAAAACAGCGCCCCGCGAGGGCTAGCAACGAACACACAATCACTGGCTAGAGGGCTTCGAATGAATCACATAGCGCAAAAAACAACTGGACAAGCCACGATACAAAAGCTGGTTGTGTCCCTGTCACTACGTATGCAGGGATCGAATGTTCACGGCGCGGACGAGGCCTCGGCCCATGCTGCGCTGTTTCCTTAACTCTCACACCCCCTGCGGGGCGTAGATTTATTTGTTTCTTTCTTTCTTGCAGGGATCGATCCTCGATGGCCCAGTTGAATAGAGGGCATCCCTGTTGCAACGTCGTTCCATGCATTGGATGTTGCCATGATTGATGTCCTGTCACGATGTGGCCATGATGTGCAGGGATCGATCCTCTGATGGCCCAGCTGATACGTAATCGTGTCACCAGTGCCATGGAGGTCAGTCAAGAGGAGGCGCCCTTGCCCGCTGATGTGGTGTTCAAATGAGAGCAATACTGGTAGCCATATTGACAACGACGGAAGACTTGAGGCAGGAATTGTGTACTGATAGAGTTTTATTTTGCTGCCTGCCGATCGTATTTGAATGAACTTTGCCAATTCATGATGATGTGAGTCATTCAAGGCCAACATGCTGAGAAGGTTCCAGAGGGTAGTGAAGGGAATATCCCGTGATTTTGTATGGCGATGAAAGCAAAGATATGATGCTTTGAAGATATCAAAGCCGAGCAAGAACCCCGTGGACCTTCATGGATGAAAACTGTTTGCCTTGTGTTATAGCTTCTTTGTTCTTGTCCCTCAGACACAACAAGACCTTGAGTGGGACACAGCCAATGACACAACACGCTGGGTTATGATGTCATTGAGTGGGACATAGCAGACAGCATTGTTTATTTCTCAGTGCTCCAGTATGAATTCAGCTACAACCTGGCATGTGGCTACTATATCTTGGTGCAGCAAGCCCTGCTGCTTGGGCCACCAGCTGTGGACCGATCAAGGATTGGTCCCACATCGGCCCATGGCCGGCATCCTGGCTGTCCATCCCTAGGTTTGGTTTTGTGTACAAAAATACGTCGTGGCAACCAAAGCTGGAAAACCGACTAAAAACGATGATGATCAAGCATTGCAGTATCGATGGTCCAGTGCAGGCCTGGCCAAGCAACGTTTCAATCTGTGTATGCACCAACGCAGGAATATGGCAAACGGTAAATCTGCAGAGTGGAAGTTCGTGACGAAGCTGTCTGACTTTGTTATCTGTTACACCCCTGGTATATGATGGCTTCTCATGGTGAAAAACATGCCTCAATCTGGAATAGGTAGTGCTTGTGTTGAAGTTCACGACAATGACACAGTGAAACTTGCTGCTAGCCCTGCAGTTCCTTCAATATATTTATGTATGATTTGGTGGTGTTGAAAAACACTGATGTAGTCGGTTCATGGGGAGTGGACAGTGCTAGAAAGGCTCAAGCCCTCTCGCCACGAATGCGCCTGGCCAGTTGGATGTCCTTGGGCATGATGGTAACACGCTTTGCATGGATGGCAGCCAGGTTGGTATCCTCGAAAAGTCCAACTAGGTAGGCTTCAGCAGCCTCTTGGAGTGCCAGGACGGCCGAGGACTGGAAACGTAAATCAGTTTTGAAGTCCTGAGCAATCTCACGGACCAGGCGCTGGAACGGCAGCTTGCGGATTAGCAGCTCGGTGGACTTCTGATACTTTCGGATCTCACGCAGGGCGACAGTGCCAGGGCGGTAGCGATGAGGCTTCTTCACGCCTCCAGTGGCAGGAGCGCTCTTGCGAGCTGCTTTAGTGGCCAGCTGCTTCCTAGGGGCCTTGCCTCCGGTGGACTTGCGGGCAGTTTGCTTGGTACGAGCCATATCTGATTGTCAGCTGGGTATATTCAATGTATCAATGCAGTCCTGTCTTCTCAATTTAAACGTATCCACGCCATCAATCTGCCGATCCTGTCCAGGAGTGTTCGAACGACCGGATCGACAGACCGCAGCTGTATGTTCGAGCTTTGAACTATATAACTCCAACCCGATGTGGATGACCATCAACACTCTCTCCCCTATCTCGACCAACCTCAATCTTATACAATGTCTGGACGCGGAAAGGGCGGCAAGGGACTTGGAAAGGGAGGCGCCAAGCGCCACCGCAAGGTCCTTCGTGACAATATCCAGGGAATCACCAAGCCTGCCATTCGTCGTCTGGCTCGTCGTGGAGGTGTGAAGCGCATCAGCGGCCTCATCTATGAGGAGACCCGTGGGGTGCTCAAGGTCTTCCTTGAGAACGTCATCCGTGACGCTGTGACCTACACTGAGCACGCTAGGCGTAAGACAGTCACAGCTCTTGACGTTGTGTACGCCCTCAAGCGCCAGGGCAGGACCCTCTACGGCTTCGGTGGTTAAGCAGCCCCTCACCAATCTTCAACATCACATCACAAATCCACAACAGGTGTCTTTCAACACCACCAAATAAACTATTACACACAAGCATTGTAATCAAGCGAAGCCCATGCATGAGTTTCGAATTGTAGCTTCAACAAGTAGATTCGAAGAAACCGGCAAAGAAACTGCCACTGCTCAGAACTCATTGAACACTGCCACCATATCGTCAAGTTGCAGCAGTGATGACTCTAAAACGTCCGAAACATTCTTCAACCGTGTCAGTACCTTCTTCTGTGCCTCAGTCAGCGTAAACTGCATTTCGCCTTTCTTGCGTGACTCCTCAATCAGCTCCAGCAGCTGTGCAGATCCACAAGGGAGCGATCAGTATCGCACTACAACAGGCATTGCATTCAGATCTAGACATGACTACAACCAGACAAAGTTGGGTCAGATGACAAACCTTCAGGAAGCCCAGCAGCACCCCCACATGGTAACTGGCTAGTGATGCTGTGGCTCCTTCCCAGAAAGGTTCACCTGTCCCCACCCACCTCTTTCTCCTTGTCAAGCTCATGCCTCATCCGTGCCCACACTCTGCTTGCAGCTGCATACAGCTCTCCAGCCAGCTGCCCCCCAGCACCCTCATAGTTGGCTCGCCACGTGTAGAATGTGCGGGCAGGTGCGCGATCACTGGAACGAGGTATATCCTAGGACAAGAAAGGTTGGAAAGGGGGCAGGAATACTGAGATTTCCAGTGTGGAAACACAAGGGGGCTACAGATTGGCTATAGTACCCACATTCTGGGCACCAACTCTCCAAGTTATATCAAATAAAGGCTCTCGATGCTGTAATTATTACGGCCTAAGTGATTCAAACGTCATGTCATGGGGGTTAAACTGGACACTAATTAGCAATGTCAAGGTCAACCTCTCTTGGAGGGGCGCACCGAAGATATGTTAAGTTTATTAACTCATACCGTACCTTGTAAGTTGAATGCATCTCTTTATGCTGCCTCCTACCTGCAGAGCCAGGAAGCCTCCCCTCAGCATGCGGTACAAAAGCTCGCGAGTGTCCTTGGGCGACAGCATGGAGAAGTCGGTCACCTGGAGGCAGCAAAGGGGAGGAGCAGGAGCAGTGCCTCGGGGCCATATTCGTTTCAGTACAAGTCATGACCTAGAATGCCCTTTTTTAACCCTAATCCTGGAACGTCCCCAGACATGGAAGGACAGAGGTGTCCTGCGCCTCTTGGCGCCCAATAAACGGTGAATGAAATCTGCGAAGAAGTGTTCCAGATTTGCAAAGGGGGGGGAAGCTGAGTACTGAGCTTCAGGCAGTGTGTGCGCATGTGCGCGTGCCAGCTCTTTATCCTTCCCCAAGGACACAGAGCTGGCAGTTTGACAGGCGGGTGGCAGATATGCCCTGGATGACTTTTTTCGGCAGTCGAGTTTTGTTACCTGTTTCTGCTCCAGCTGGCCCCGAAGCAGCAACAGGCGGAAGATGCGAAGACCTGAGGGTCCAAACCTGCACCAGTGACAGGTAGACAGGCGGATTAGGGGTGAAGGCTCAAGCAGAATAAGGCAGGATCAACGGGGGCCGGCAAATGAGGTTTGTTAGGCAGGCCATTTGAAGTCACACAAAGTGAGCGGACAGTCCAGGACGCTCCAGACAGGCCAGGCGTGCCATTTGCCCATCTGCCCCGGGACATGGGGGGTCAGAAACAGACTCACAGTAATAAGAGACGTAAAAGGGGATGTTAAGAATTATACAACTATGAGCGATGATGCCAATCATTGCAAAAGAGCTGTAACGTTCGTTCCTGAAGCTGTTTGTTCATAGAACAATGAGCAATCATGCCAATCATGCCAATCATGTGTAAGAGATGTTGCCTTCGTTCCTGAAGCTGTTTTTTTATAGAACTGTGAGCGTTTATGCGCATCAAGCTTAAGCTTTCCCTTCGTTCCTGAAGCAGTGTGTCCGTGGAACCGCGAGTGATCATGCCAATCAAGCATAAGGGCTGTTGCCTTCCAGCCTGAAGCGATGCCCCTCCTCCCTCTCACCTGTCCCTGATGACCGCCTCCACCTGCTTCAGCCGGACCAGCTCCACTATGCGGCCCGTGTTGACGACATACTGCTCCCCACCTGGCCCGTTGCCAATGTAGGAGATGAGCTCCAGGGCATCATGGGCGATGGTGTGGATGATGGTGGCGACCTGGCCAAGCACAGGCGCCAAAGGACGGTTTGGTTCACAAAAGAGATATGAGACAACAGAGACAAATGTGCCACACAACAGCACAAGCACCCCCCTGACAGCTCATTTAATACCAATAGCACCACTGAGCACACCCACATCGCCGCCAAGCTCAGGCAGAGTCTCCGTGTCGATCAGCCGCCGTGCCGTGCCCGCCACCTCGTCCACACTCAGAGTTGCAGAGCGCTCTTCCTTAAGCTGCAAGGGTGGAAGCATTATAGGGTACCTCAGAAACGCAAGGGTGGGGGCATCATAGGGCACGTCAGAAAGGCAAGGGTGGGGGCATCATAGGGCACCTCAGAAAGGCAAGGGTGGGGGCATCAAAGGGCACCTCAGAAAGGCAAGGGTGGGGGCATCATAGGGTACCTCAGGATAGCGAGGATGATGCATCCTTGGGTAGCTCAGATGCGCAAGGCATCACTGGGAATGGGCTCTATGCGCACAATCAGCCTTACCCGTGTCTCATAGGGCCGCGCTGCCGTCAACATGGCTGACAGTACCCCCGCAGCGTCTGCATCTATCTTGTCACGAACCATGTCCACGCAGGCCTTGTGCCTGAGGATGACAGCACACCGACAGAAGGCAGGTGAAGGTATATCGATAGGAGGGGGGTTGAAAACAAATAGATAGAAGGGAGGTGAGGGCTTAAGGACGCCTCAAGGCCAGAGATAAGAATACGCCTCTGCTCAAGGCCTATTATTGACTTATGCATTTGTGTAAGAGAGTGATCGCGGCATGAATCAGCCTCCAGTGGGCGGCTATGAGCCATACAGTGACAGTGAGAACTGACGAGCTGACAGAACGTCCCCTTTTTCAAGCCCTACCGGAATCGTCTGTTGAACTCCTCCACATTCACCCGCCAGAGAATGACGGATGGCTGGCGCTCCGCCGCGGCCACTTGGGCGGACCGCTCCTGCGCCACACGCTGAGCGGTCGCTGCTGTCTTTTCAGCGGCTGTGGGCGGGGCGTTGTCCTTGACGCCCTTTTTGCCCTTGGCCGGCTCAGAGGAAGGGGCGGCCACGCTTGACACACCTGATTCTCCAACAAAGCAAGCTTGCTTATATAAGGCATTGCACTGCTGCATCACAGCCTCAACTCACAAGGCAGCAGCAGCAACCTATCACATGGACAAAATTGTCTGTTGCTGAAACAACAAAATACAAGAGGCATGCATCATGACAAAAGTCAGTATATAAGTCAATACAAAAATAAATTTAGGTTGCTGACTTTTAGCTGACCATGAGCTGTTGGTTAGAGATTCAGTAAAGCCCGCGGCCGTTAATTCAGCCCTGATGGCGAGTTCACCTCCAGCTCTCATGCGCTGTCGCTTCACGGGAGGAGGCTCGTCAGCTGTCTCCAATGCTTGTGGGGCATCCCCTTCACCATCCTCCTCGCCCTCCTCCCCCTTGATGCCTGGGCCAGATACACCCTCCATGGCCATACTTATGACGAGGTCCTGCCGGCAAGAGGGAAAGAGGGAATTGCTGAAGGGGAGCTAGGGGAAAGGGTGGGGGAGCAGGGCATGTATGACACACATGCCTCCGTGAACGAAATCCATGCTGCTGCGCCCACCTCTCAACCGCCTTCTTCAGTCACACACCTGTGGCAACCTGAACCTCTGCTTGTCGTAGGCCAACTCCTCAATGCTACGTAGCGCTTTCGCCTGCTCCTGCGCGGCCTGGGCGCTGCCTGGAATGTGAACAGGCAAGGTGGAAGGGGCACAGACACTGAGTCCAAGGGAGGGCGGCGTTGGGACTCTGCTAAAGCCAGTGCCTCAGATACTGGGAATCAAAGTCACCCAGATCTGCAATTATAATCGCACACCCAGATCTGCCACCCTATGCACACAGTGTATCCGCTCCCTGATCGAGACCCACCCTCCTCCAGCCACTCACCAGCCTTTGCCGCCCCGCCTCTCCTGCCCTTGACTGACTCCGGGTGTGGCTGCTGGTGTGGTGGTGGCAGTCCACAGGGCGGTGCACGCTCCACGTAATGGCTCTGCACCAGGGACATGAAGACGGTGCGCACTCGGCTGGATACCTGGGCCGAAGACTGACTCACGCGGCCAGCCACGGCGGACACAAGCTCGTTGAGGCTGCTCAGGAGGTGAGGGGGGGAGAGGGGTGAGGAGTGGACAGCTGGCAATGGGCCAGGTGCGGCTCTACTTCTACAAAGAATGACACATATGCCTGGTCCTGGCAGGCTTCAGCATGTGTTGAGGGGGTGGTGTGGTGCATGTGTGTAGGCACTTCAAACCCACAAGCGGGAACGTTCCTGGCAGGCCCTGAGGCGCACCTGAGGCGCCCCATCCGCAGAAGGATCTCAATAATGCGCTCCGCCTCCTCATCCATCTCCTCACTGATGTGCAGGAGGAAGCGCGGGTACCTGAGATGTGAGGAGAGTGTCACAGTTTAATTGGGAGAATGCGGACGATGGGTTGGTAGCAGGTGCGACCTCCAGTGCTCACATGGACGGGGTGCAAGGGAGGGAAGTATTCGATGGAGGGATGGACGTGCAGCTGCATCGAAATAAGGATGCTTCACATACAGACAGTAAATGTTGGCATGATGCAGCTTGTCAACATTTACAGCATGCAGCATGGGGCAATAACCAGCATGCATTCTAGGCCTGAAGGCCCAAGCGCCTCATGCTCATGCTCATGCTCATGCCTCCTCCCGGATGACATGGGGGGCTCACTCTAATCCACACCTTATTATCTGCAGCATCCTGCCGACATGGGGCTCGTAAAGGCTGTACGGTGGCCGTGCATTCTTGGTGCCGGCCTCCTCCTTGTGTAGGTATGCTGAAGCATAGTTGTGCTGGAGGATGAGTAACAGCGCTTGTCTGACCTGCGCCTCAGGGAAGCCTGACCCTCGAATAATTTCTGGCAGCGTCTGCAACCCTTTTGAGGCCATGTGTCGGCACACCCGCTCTACGATTTCGCCGTGGAGCTCTCGAACCAGCTGCATGGAGAACGCAACAGCATGCTGCTGATGTTGAGACATCACAGTTCATGAATCATTGATGTCGAAACAACAGTGCCGGTCGAGCAGCATGATCGAGCTGCTGCTGCTGGCGATCAACCCCGCTCTCAACCAACTGACGATTCACACTGCCACATTTGTCGGCCGTACACGCATGCATACGGGAATCCGCTTTAATCTGCCAGTCAACAGGAGGGAACAGATACAATCAGCTAAACTGCAACTTGACACAGAAACCCCATCATACAGCTCGTACATCAGGAGAATTCCTCTTGGGGGCTTCAAATTGAGCATCCCCTACCGTTTGGTTGCTCCGTCAAAACTTATCGGCACCTTCATACGCACCATCATGTGCAAATTTCTGCTCTTCTTCGACAGTTCCTCCTTGTAACTAGGTAGGAACACGAAGAACCAGTTCATAAGAGGCATGCTGGCCAGGCTGCTGTTGATGCTGCATCAGTGCATCCTCCACCGTGTCAGCAAGTTCATCCAGTATCTGTTCCTTGAGAACGTTGACTAATAAAGCGCAAGGATCAATCTTGCTGTGTTGCTGCTGGATGTATGGTCACTTAATGTTTAAACATGAGACCTCCAATGCCCTCCATCCCTCCTCCATGCGTGCCCAGCCTGCCAGCGTGGGGGGCTGGGGGGCAGGGACTGATCTGAGATACGTGACTCTCAATTGGTTCTGAGCTTCGTTTCGACAGAGCCTGGACTGACAGAATTGTTACCCCCAAATGGGAATCTTGGAGTTCCTAGCAAACACTCAATCTCATTGAAGTGTCGCTCACGCATCACACAGTTTTTACACAGACTTATACAATTTCACTTAGATCTTCTTCTTTCCTTCTTAATTTTTCTAGGGGGCGTCCAACCGAACCCTTTTGCACCCACGTCATGTTCTATGGCTGGGGCTAATCTTCTGCACTATGGGCCTATGGGGTTCATTCCCACGCTACTGCTCAGTGGTTGTGTGTTGGTTGCTTGCCCAGGGGGGTCACTGGTTTTCGCTCACTGTCCTAGCGTATTTAGTGCCTGTACCGGTTTACGGGCACAAGTCCCATGCATCAAATGTGATGCCCCGTTGGACTGTAAAAACTCTACCGCAGTCCATGATCATTTTGTGCAGCCCTCACGTGCTACAAGGTACTTTCTGTTTAGGTAAGGCCATTGCCGTTCACCTGTGTTGGGGGGGCAGATGGCTGAGGATTCTGTTTGTGTTTATCACTATTATCACCTCCCATGAACAGCTGCAGTCATTTAGATTTGAGCAGTGTTAGAGTCGCTTGTTTCGGTATGTTCTTCACAATGGATGGCTGCGACCATTGATGATGACTCCGTGACGATGGTATTCACTTCCTTTCTTCATTATGTGATGATAAGTTATATCCTATTTCTAACAACTGGATCTGGATCCACTCCAATATGATGCATTATTATCTGCCACATCAACTTGTTGGCAGTTGCAAGTTTGGATTATCCATGTCTCCGATGCGGGTGTCTTCCCAAACCATATGCCATGTGTGGTCCCGTGCCCCCTATGGCACTGCATCACACAGAATACTGGTGAACAATATATAATCAAAATATCCTGGCGCTTTAGATATACTTCAGGTCAACCTTTCTAGTCTGTCTCTATTTTCCCTGAGCGTGCAGACAACAGCCTTTTTAGAAAACTAACAACCTTACCGGGTTTCGTAAAAATGTCACTGACCGGTACTCAAGAATGCCAGGCAGTGTGAACCAGGTGCGAAAAGAGTCCTCCTGTATGCATAGCCTGGTCCGTTCAAATCGTGGATAGGTGGCAACAAGGACTGGACAGATGGCCTTCATACAACTGTAAATCCGTAACAAATCAACAGGCCAACACAGGGCTGCCATCAGACAGCAGGTCAATGACGATACACCTTTGGGCTGCACAGACTCTGCCGCGTTGGCGCCCAACAGTCAAGTTGGGAGAAGGCAAGCAAAGACAGGGGGTAAGGCAATACAAGTACAGGCATGCTGGCTGCCCATCCATATCACTTTGAGGAAACATCAGGGACCGATATCATCTCTTCCTTCTTCCACTCGCGGGATCTTTTAAATCCTCTGCCCGTCTTAAGGCTTCCCCAGCTCTTCGTTAATCTACAGTGCAAAGGGCAGCATTTAGGTGGCATGACAAGATCGCATAACAGCACGTCGTACGTGTGGGTGGCCGCTAAACGATCTGCTCTCTCTCCCCCAGTCTAGATCGCCGGGTTCCATGTTCCTGCCCCCCCCCCATGCACAAGAAGAAGATATGGCTGCACCATGGCCCTGGATGTGCATGGCAGCTGGAATGGAGCTAAGTCATTCTTTACCAGCCCCACGCGGCCGCGCGTTCAGCAGGGCCCAGCGGGTATGCACCGTTCCACGCCCCCGAATTTGAGCTTAGTCATGCCCTACAAGCCACACGCGGCCGCGCGTGCAGAGGGTATGCACCGTTCTAAACATACGGGTGGCATGACCTCCTGTGATGCTCTGATGGACTGTCAAAACTTCACAAAACTTCACAACTTCCTAGGCAGCGCCGCCTTCGTGCATATCGAGGCGAGATTTCCAGGAACTCGCAGTAATCCATCTCCAAGGCGAGATTTGCCAAGAGAATTCACTGGAAGCTTGATAGGTTAACGTATAACACTGCCTTTTAATCGGCTAGCCAGTGTTGTGTGAGTTTGTGCGATTAGAGGGGACAGGAAACGATGCCTGCTGGACGGCGACCCAAAACATCCCTCCTGAGCCAGGCCGTCGCCCCCAATTCAGGCCAGACAGCCGCTCACACACACATGGCAGCAGCTTTCATGGCGTGAGATGCAGAGCATAAGAGTGAGCTGGTTGGTGAGTGGGGTGCGGCAAAAAGTGAGCTCAGCAACTTTGCATACTGTGTGTGTGGGGGGGGTCACCCTCTATGAGCCAGCAGGGTAGGTGCGGACGGTATGGTCGGATCAGGACCCGTCGTTCATGCCTCATTCAGTCACACCCCATTCCTCACACCTTGAGGGCCAGGGCCTGGACTTCTGGGGACAGCAGGCTCTTATCGCGGCAGCCAACAAAGTTTCTCTTGGCTGCGTTGCAGATGTTGATGAACCTGTCCTTCAGCGCCGACCGCTGCAGGGATTAAAGGGAGTGAGGGCAGGGAGGTGTAAGAGGAAGGGGCATGTAGCAGGTGTTGATGACCATGTCCTTCAGCGCCGACCGCTGCAGGTATTAGAGGCAGTGAGGGCAGGGAGGGGTCATAGGACGTGGCCTGCATCACAAAAGAGCATTCAGGCCCTAAACTGCAGCGCTGACCGCTGTAGAGAAAGAGGCAGGGAGGGAAGTGTCAGAGGAAGGTCAGAGGAAGTGGCAGGCTATGCAACAGAGCACTCGGGGAAAGGCCCCGTATCTAGACATGCATTAGGCTGTCCCAATGGACATTATTTCAGGGCATTGCATACCCTGAACATGTACCCATGAGGCCATGACCAAACCACTTTTTTATTCGAGTTGACTCCATTCAATGTTCAAATTAGCACATATTCAAGTTAACAAGCGTATGGTCCCAGTCACGGGGTGCAGCCATGGCACAGTCTGATCAGCTTTTCCTCCTACTAGCCTACCATTGACTGTTGTGATACGGATCACCGCGAGCACCCCCTTCCACTTGGCTAACTTGGAAAACAAGCTTGCGCTAAGAGCTTCTTAAGTCGCAACGGTATGGTCTGGCATCTGCTGTGCAGTATGAACATTTGGTTGGAAAGTTCGAAATTTCAAAAACCACCAGGGCCGAGGCCGTGCCATCCCTGCCGCAAGCACAGAAATTGCGAACACGTTTGTAACCAAGTTTCTGCCCAACTCATTGCAAGGCGATCGTGTTTGCAGGGGTGTTTGCTGTGCACTGGCACAAGTTTCCACCTCAAACAAACCCCTGAAAAGGGCATGCCCAGAAAGTGCGTCTTCTTCGCTGCACTCCGAGCGCCTCTGTTCCAGTGCACAGCCAGAAGGTGGGAAAGCACGAGATACGCAATCCCTACAAGACATGACTCCAAACAAAGGAGCGTGCGTGAAGAAGGAGCCTTTCAAAAGTTCACGCTTTTGGAACCGATTTCCCAGTCATTCCAACTGAAATCCCAAACACTTTCCCTTTTTGTTCCTTTCAGTCACACGGGTATGTTTTTTTGCTAAACTTAGGGAAATATCCGGTAGCTCGTATTCATACACTGTTACCAACCCGGTACCTCACTGTATCACCGCATCTCTGTTTATTCCAGCGTGCTTCAGCTACATTTCAGCTACATCACTGCCTACGCAGAAGGGGGCCTCGTGCCGCAAGCCCTACAACTTGGGCCGCTGGTTGTAGGCCGATGAAAATTTGGCCCCATTCAACGCAATATTGGCTGCCGGGCGGCCAATCAAAGGTGACCTGGCACGCACTTTCATAAACACTGCGGTAAATTGTCTTGACTCCACTAGGCATCCTGCCAAAGTTAAGCAGTTGACTAGGAGTGCGTTTTCACAAGAAGTTATGAGCCTGAGCATGCAGAGCAATGTCAGCCAGGCTACGCTATTCTATCACATATGCAGGTATGAACTATGCAGACCTTCCAATCCCATCCCCAAGCACAAATCATCAGGTTGACCACGCGGCAGGCAGAGATTCCTCGAGTCAGAACTCAGTACGGCTCAAACTGAAACTTTGTATCAAACAATTAATTCACTTGGAGTCAAGCAAAGTCGCTGGCCATACACCCGCTATGGGGGGATTTCAGAACAGCACCACTAATTGATCAGTTTGCTAAAAGAATCACTGAGGGCAGCCCCCCACCCCTTCATGCTACTCACACTTTCTTTGCCGGGCAGGTTGCCATAGCTCATCCGGATCCTCACCCAAGGCTCCGTGACCACGTCTGGACTGCTCCTCAAATAGAATCTGAACAATGCAAGCAAAATCAAACATAGAATTCATTGTTTTATTCAATCTGTGCGTGCACACAGGATTTAGAACGTATTGCATTTATTTTATCTGTTCAACACAAACACGAGAAAATATTTCATGCATTGATTCGATTTATTCCATGCCAACATGATCAATAGGAGCAACTCTCAGCCGTCAGAGGCAAGCCAGCGGTAATCTAGAGGCTTCCAGGGGTCCCCTGAAACCATTTTCACATACAACAACCCCAAAGATAAATTCGCCGAAGTCGGGCTCGGCTGGATGAATGTGAATTTGGATCTTCACACAGGATCTACACAAACTACCTTCAATTTGATTTGCCTTCCCTCACATTTGAAAACATAATTTCTTTTAATGCTGTCCTCAGGGCAAACTTTTGGCCCAAAAGTCTTCATTCCTGACTGAAATCTGGCGTTGACAATCGATAATTAGTATACCGTATTCATGGATCCCTCAACCCCAAACAACGTTAATTATGAGGGAAGGCAGAGAAAATCTTCAGTATGCAGCAGGGGTATGCAGCCCGGCGGTCAGTCGGTCGACCAGCCCGCCTTACCGAGTGATCCCCTTCAGCAGCGCCAGGGTGGTCTCTGTGTCCCACCGTCTTTGACGCTTGCGTTTGAACCCAGCTGCGACATCCAGCAGCAAGTCCGCCTCGTCCTCATCCACTTCGTCGTCCGCATCCGCCGCATCTTCAACATCATCGTCCGAACTTCCAGTTGCCCTCACTGACTTGGTCCTCCTTCTGCTGCTCCTCCTTCCCCCCCCCTCCTCCTGCTCCTCGTCCAGGCTCTCGCTCTCCTCCGCCCCGCCCTCACCAGCTCTGGCGCCGCCTTGCTCGGCAACGGCGGCGCTCGCCCTGCGGGTCCTCTTCACAGACGGCCCGGCGGCACCCCCGTCCGAATCTGGTGCGGGAGCAGGGGCGCCCGCTCTCGTTTTCAGGCGACGGCCACTGGCGGGCGGCACTGGCTCTGAGCCTCCGTCGCCGCCAGATGAAGTCCCGCCAAGCGCCGCCACGATGCCTGCGGCTGCAGCCAGCGCAGCGATGCCCGTCACTTTCACCGAGGCGCCAGCCGCTTCTGTATCATCTGCCGCCTGCCCTGTTGACAAGCGTTTCCTGGCAGCCGCCTTCGAGCCCGCAGCTTTCACAGCCGCCTTTGCTGCAGCTGTCGCGGCCTTTGCTGCCCTGATGACTGGATCGGGGTGGCCTCCGGGCGAGGAAAGAGAAGCCACAGCCCCTAAATCTGCCGCCGCCGTCGATTGACCTGCCTTCCTAGCTGTGGCTGCTGCAGCACCAGCTGCGACAGCCGCCTTCGCCGGGGAGGTTAGGGGCGTCGGGGAGCCATTCTGGCCGGCAGCGGCCTCTGTAGCGCTGCCCCCAGCAGCCCTGTCTACCTCCTTCTTTTTCTTGTGAGATACCTTGGGGCCCGCCGCACGTGTGCCATCCGCAAGGAGAGAAACGGAAGCAGAGGGAGGGGCAGCAGGTTCGCCGCCGGCAGCTGCGGAGCCTTTGATGGCTGCCCCCTTGCTGGCAGAGGCAAGCCCGAGGACCGGTTGCTCGGTGGCGGCTCCAGCGACAGCTGCGGATTTGAACAAGTGCGGAGCTGTCAGGGGCCCGTAGGCCCACACTGCGCTCCTCACAGAGTCTGTCGCCTGAGTGTAAGACAAAAACAAGGAGCACCTTGGGCACCAAGATTTCACCATTGAAAGTTTGAGACTCGGGTGAAGAAGTGTTCTTACATGCAAGGAAGCAGTTGGCTATGTCAACGCTGCAACCACATGGTCCAAATATGGCAAACAGATGAGGTCCCCAACATTTTGGAACAACGGTAAGGCTACTGGGTGGATGCATACACGCAACAAAAAGAGCACACTATAAAAAAGGCATCTGACCCCCAATGCCAAGGTCTCCTGGGGCCCTGGCCCTCACAGACCTGCCATCTCCTTTTCCGGATATTTCTACAGGCCGGGCCTTGGGCATCCCATTTGAGCAACGCTCACCAAGATCAAGGCACATAAAGGGGAGTGAAATCTTTATTTCTTTCCATGAGGAAGGCCTGATGTCCACACAACCTCCAAACAGCATGACTGCATGCAGCAGTCATGATTGCACAAGGTGATTGGGTCTTTGTAGGTGATCGGGTT
The DNA here is from genome assembly GCA_037349105.1 of Limnomonas spitsbergensis. Lineage (NCBI taxonomy): Eukaryota > Viridiplantae > Chlorophyta > Chlorophyceae > Chlamydomonadales > Limnomonas > Limnomonas spitsbergensis. The sequence goes on from JAYJMM010000113.1 coordinate 3,229,952, forward strand.
AATGCCGGCGCAAACCAACTTCCAGCAAGCAATCTCAACGCTCCACATCACTGTGGCTGTGGCACCTGATCCTGCTGGCATCTGCACACGGACCTCCCTACCTACCTAAAACTACAGCTCGTGAGCTCCGTGGCCGGGATTCAAGTGGCATCCCCCTCCCATCTCTAGGATAGCTCGCTCACCCTAGAATCAATCCAGATGGTATCCCCCTCTTCGATGCCCTGCGACACAAGCGTCCGGCCCTCACTGATTTCCGTGTGCTTCTTGCCTCCAGTGCCCCTCACCTAGAAGCAAAGCAGACAGGCATAAGTTAGACGCGGATTCCCTTGTGCTTCATCCCCTGAACACCCCTCAGGCCCTCACCAATAAACAAACTAGACAAGTTAGTAGAGAAACTGTGCAAGTCACAAGCTGAAAACTGCAGGGCGTATCATGTCAAACAGGCCCCATGTGACATCATGCTGTAGACAGGACTCATGTCGCCCCATGCCCCATGTAGCCCCATGCTCCAGACAGGCCCCATGCGACCCCATGCAACAGGCAGGCCAAATGTAGCCCCATGCCCCATGCAGGCCCCATGTAGCCAGACAGGCCCCGTGTGACCCCATGCACCAGACAGGCCCCATGTGACCCCATGCACAAGACAGGCCCTATGTGACCCCATGCACCAGACAGGCCCCATGTGACCCATGCACCAGACAGGCCCCATGTGACCCCATGCACCAGACAGGCCCCATGTCACCCCATGCACCAGACATGCCACACGTGACCCCATGCACCAGACAGGCCCCATGTGACCCCATGCACCAGACAGGCCCCATGTGACCCCATGCACAAGACAGGCCCAATGTGACCCCATGCACCAGGCAGGCCACACGTGACCCCATGCAACAGGCAGGCCCAATGTAGCCCCATGCATCAAACATACCAAATGTGACCCCATGCACTAGACAGGCAAAACATGACCCCATGCGCTAGACAGGCCACATGTAAGCCCATGCACCAGACAGGCCATATGCACCCCATGCGCCCTAGGCAGAACCTGTACCCTTCAAGTCCTACTCAGCACATCATGAAGGCCCTGAACAGCTGGATGGCTCCCTGCTTTGCATTTCTCCACGTGCAATGCACACATCATGTGCAGCATACCTGCAACCCCTGACCCTAAACCCATCCACTCAGCGCACCACAAAGACCCTGAATGGCTGTAAAGCTCCCTGCGTGTACTTCTCCACCAACAGCTTCAATGCAGCCACGTCGGCTGTCGTAGGAACGTCAATCAAGGCTATGAAAGAGGGGGGGAGAATAGATCTGGGGTTCAGGGAACCTAACAGGGAATTTGATACGTCACCATATTGTCAGGCTTCTCCCTGGGCAGGCAGCCATGCCACCTACGGCCCCTCAGACAGGGGAAGCTAGCATGAGATGAATTTGCAAGTTCGCGAGTGGATCAGGGATAAAGCTGACTTCCTATCGATAATAACATGCAAGCATGCCCCGACTGTATGCATGCAATGCACTAACATGCGTTCCGTTCTTCTAATCCAATCGAGCCCGACGTCGTGCAACGCCATGTGAGGGACCCCAAGTGCATGCATGGCATGTGCAAACTAGCATTATGTTCGTCCAATCCATGCCAGCCCCAACGTCCTGCCCCATCCTGAGGGTCCCAAGCCACCTGGCGGTGCCTCTGCAAAGCTTTCTGGCAGCATGTTTTTAAAGAGGCCGACTCGGAGGGACATGGAGCCCTTGCTTTTCGACACGTAGGTCTGCAGCCGCTGCCAGACGGCCTCTGTGTACAGCTGGAGAACGTCGTCGGAGGTGCCAGCAGCAGCAGTAGCGGGCGGGTCCTGCTGCGAGGTATGAGGCGACACGACTGCCTCGGCCGGGGTAAGGGAACCGGCGGCATCTGTGAAGAGAGGTGGGAGGCACTGGTGACGAAGAACCCTTGCAATGGGAAAATATCTGAGGGGACCCATTTCGCATTGCACGAAAGACTTTCGACGGGGGACGATGAGAGTTGCAGCCCCTATCATTATCATTACCTTCAACGTTAGCAGCTGCAGCTGCACCAGCCCGTGTCTTGCCTTTTTGCGACATGCAGACCGACAACTCACCGATCCCGCGCCACTCCCCATAGGTGGCTTGGGGGGACAGCAAAATCCCGACCAGGGTCAACGGTCAAAACCCTACACGACTGCATCACTGTTTATTTATTTTAGTGCACACCGGACAACCTGCAGCGGGCAGCTGGTCAGCCATATATGAGCCGAAGGGGACCAAGCCTTGACCAGCCAACGGTAGCCCAAGCAGGAGGGTTTGTTGCACCAAATCCCGCGGCAACATGCCATGATACTGTATAGCTGATTTGTAGCTGAAACTTCCTATCCTGAACTGTGGCTTGCATGCGCCGATCTCAGGACATCGAGAACCCCCTGTGCTATACACAGCTTGTCGCTTTCAGGTAGTTGAAGGCACACCGGTACCGTGACAACAGGGTGAGAGAAGCCAGGCAAAATATACTGTGGGGAACGCATGATTGCATGGAGTCCGGTATTGAGAAATACTAAGCATGGAATTCAGCCTCCTAGGGGGTAGTGTTAATTTTCGTGTGAGATTTACCATCATTCTGGAGCTACCAACCAATGGCCACTAGACAGATGGGGATCAGACTTTGGCCAGCCTACAGCCGGGGGCTCAAGCAGTAGGGTTTGCAGCTCCAAGTCCTTATGGCCCTAAGCCGCGATGTAGCTGAAGTTTAGCCGAAATGCATTAACATAGCGTGTCAGGAGGCCTTAAAGGCATTGTGAATGTACCGTATGGGCCTGTGTGGGGCCTGACATGCTGTATGCAATATTTCTTCGCATACACCTCTGCTCTTCAGTCAGCCTCTACCTCAGCGCCCTGCCAGGCATCATCGCAGCCAAGTGCCTGGCTGAGGGCGTTGTGCTGGAGACGGGGCGACGCCTACGGTGCCTGCTATAAGCGGATGACCTCTCCCTGCTAGCCGGTAGCCCGGCAGGGCTGCAGCGCATGCTGGGTGCCCTTCATGAGTACGCAGCGGACAAACAGCTTCAGGTCAATGTCAGCTAGACAGAGATCTTGGAGTTTGGCAGCCGCTTAGCAGCGCAGTGCCGTCAGCCAGCCCAGGTCTGCGTGCACAGATAGGACAGTGCTGAAGCATGTCCAAGAATTCGAGTTCTTGGGCATCCTTCATCACGAAAGCGGCAGTACGAGGAAGGCCATGCAGGCTCGAGATGTGCCTTTGTCTGCCATGCTGCAGCGTGTACACCGCATTGCCGCCAGGGTGAGTCTGCAGCACCATCTGCCTGCTAGCATCCGGCTAGTGGCTGTCTCTGCAGCGCCTACGGCGAACTACGGCTATGTGGTTTGGGCCACTGGTCACCTTAGACCACAACGCTGCCCAAGGGGCAGAATACAGTCCAGCCTACTTCAACACCTGCGCCAGGCGGCAGGGCTTCGTGCATCCGCTGCCAGCTGGGGGATTATGCAGGAGCTACAGATCCAGCCGTTAGCACGAGCCTGGTGGCAGCACGTGCTCCGTTTTTACTACTCAGCGGTGGCACTGGCAGCACCGCAAGACAGCCCACTCATGGCAGCAGCCAAGGCGGCCGACCTGCACCTTGCGGTTCGACAGGAGGGTGCATATGGTGCAGAGAGCTAATGGGGGCACTGGAGGAGTTGCAGTTGGAGCGGGAGTAGCTGTCCCCAAACTGTGTCAGGCAGTCCATGACATACAGCCGCTCCCCGTCCCAGAGGTGCTACAGCAAGTAGACGCAGCCTACAAGCAGGCACAGCTGGAGGGGACTGGAAGAGGAGACCTCAGGGATCCCACCACCGAGGACAGGTCTGCGACTCTGCGGCCGCTTACTGAGCCTGGTTCCAGCCTACGGCAGGCACCTGCTGGGAGCCGCACCAGCAACAGGGTGTGTGCTTGTGTGCGCACCAACTTACGGTTGCAGTTCGCCAGCTCGGTGCGGTTAACATGGCTAACACCAGAGGACAGCGTAGAGGTCAACAGCGTGAGACACGCTGCTGCCAGCGGTGCTGGGCAAGGAGAGAAGGCAAGCATGTGGAGGATGCGCTACATGTTTGCTTCCAGTGCCCTAGCGTCAAGGACCAGCTTAGGGAGATGGGTTGGGCGGACCCCCCGGAAGGCAGCACGGACTTACATCAGTTGTACCGGAGCAGGCATGGATGGGAGGCTCTGGCTTTAGTGAAGAACGTGGTTGACATCGTTGAGGGCTAGTTTCTTAAAGAGCTGGGGATTTTGTTATATTTTCCTTTCCTCGGGGGGAAGGAGGGGTCTTTTACTCTTTGTTCCTCTCTTGCTTTCTCTCCCCTCTTGAATGTCCTTGTTCAGGCCTTGACTCTTCATGGGCAAGGAACCTTCTCACAGCTTTTGGGGAGGGGAGAGATAATCTTCTCCTTTATGTAATTATGTCCCTCCTTTTCTTTCCTTTCCCCTCTTAATTTCGCTTTCCTTCTCCCAATGTCACTGTTGGGCGCCCACCCGGGCGAGCCTTTTCAGCAGGGTCCAGAGGTGTAACGTCATTATTTCGTTAGCTTCGTTCAGCAGAGCCTGGGTTCAAAAGGCTTGTACAATTTCTTAGTTTAGCAGGAGTGGGCTGGGAAATTCCTCGGCATGATCAAGCTAGGATCAATAATGACCGCTGTTCTGTACAGCCTATGGACGCCATGACCCACCCTGGTTCATGGTTGATGGTTTATGACCCACCCTGGTTTATGCATGTTATGCACCATTGCGGCCTTGTAGGGGCGAGCGCCATTTTGGGGCTTGCCGTACCTAGTTTGGGGGGCGCTGGGCGAATACAACTTTGGTTCTCACTGGGCCGATTGGGACCAAATCTTAGGCCGGGGGCCCAAGCAGCAGTGCATGCGACACCAGGGCCCATGTCGTTGAGGCGAAGATGTTCCAGAGGCTGGGAAATCCTTTGTCTGTCCTTGTTCTGCAGTTTGTGTCTGCATGTTCCTTACATTTGTTTCCACTTGTTCTTCTTTCCATAACAAATGTCCCCTACAACCGAATAAGATGTAACAGGCACAAAACAGGGGACCTGGAGTCTAACAGGGACTTTACTGTCCTCGTATCAAATTCATAATTGCACAATCACCATTACACAATTCGCCCCTTTGCCCCTGACAAGGACACTTTTTCTGAATCGAGCATTGTCCCAATTACCTATTATCATTCATCAACGGGACCAGAGACTAGGACCCACCTCTTTCTCTGAGCAATAGGCGCTCAGTCAGTCGAGCCTTTTCTTGCTGGGCCCAGAGTTGCACAATATTTACCAGGGTGCCTTGCTGTAGGCTGTATAATTTAGCTGAACTGTAGCTGGAACATTTCAGCTACACTGTGGCCCCCGGCCACAAGCCTCTGGTGCTGCTAGCCTTGCTGCTTGGGGCACCAGCCGGGGGCTGGTTCAGGTTTGGTGGGAATCGGCCCAGGGGTGGCCACGCGGCGGCCCAGCACAGGTGTTCCATGACCCACTGAAATAAACACTGTGAAACACCCTAAAATAGAGACCGCCAAGCAGGGGGGGCATCGCCAGGTCACCATCATGGCGCCACCTGTCACCGCCACCGCCACCTGATCTCCCCCTTGACCTTCCAGACTTCCCACTCTCTTTGATCCTATCTAAATCTCCGTAGGACATGGGGGGAAACAGGCAAACAGCTGATGCGAAGTGCTGGACCAAGTTACCTCCATAAATTTCAAGCAAACGAAGTGCCAACTTTTTTAAGAGGCCCGCTCGCACCACAGCTCAGTGTAGTATTGCGATGTGCAACGGGTCACAAGCGAGCTCTAGCACACGAGTCAGTGCTTCAAAGAGGAAGCGGGCGGCCGGACACGGCGTTTAGCCGTTTCCGGTCGTTTCTTTCGTGTGGATCGGGCTCCGTAACCCACCCATCCGGAATTTTTCGCCTTGATCTGACCACCAGATCTGGCCAACAGGCGTCAGCTTGATACCTATGCTTGGTACCCGGCCTCGCTTTCAATTTATCGTGAAACACCACGTCCTGAACCGTCCTTTAAGATAAATTCTCATACATTCATGGCTATGTCAGGAGCCATGCAGGGCACACTGGTACGATACGGCCCCGCTTGTGAGCTCCTCGCGTTCATATCCGGGACTTCGCCTTCGCCGCACCGGCGCCACGTCATCCTGATTGCCGGTCTCACCGATGGAATGCTCAGTCTTGCGTATGCGGAGCCGCTTTCGAGGGCGCTGGACGCCATAGGATGGACGCTGGTGCAGGCACAGGTAGATGGGGTCATGGGATGTGTGGTCGGATGGGAAAATGGGATTTACAGGGGCAAGGGAATGGTGAAGGCTTTGGGGGGGGGATGGCAGTACCAAATAATTAACTGCATCGCCTGAGCTGTGCCTGCCTGAGCTTTGCCTGTGAAGGGCAACGACACCTCCTGTCAGGAACGGTACTCAGCTTCCGTTGCAAAAAGATGCCCGTGCCAGTCATGCATGGAGCTCCCCAACAGCGCGGGTGCAGTTTCCAGCCAGGAGATGGACCAGCAGGCCCCCCAGCTGAATGTCATGCATATTCAAACTTCAGTTGGTCTTAAGATAGAAGATACACAAGACTGATCAGTGTCCACCCAGCCTCAGAAAAATTCGACAAAAGGAATATTAAAAGAAAGAAAAAAAATCCATATTCGCTCCATGCTGCTTTGGCCGCCTGGCCAAGCTAAGGCCAACTGTTGATGGCATGCCTCCTGAGAGGGGCCAGCGGCCCTGACGTGGAGTTGAGGATGGTGTCCTTCCCCGCTTATGCAGCTGACGTCCTCGTATGCTGGCTACGGCATATCAAGCCTGAACAAGGACGCAATGGAGCTGCGCATGCTGGCCCTGATGCTCAAGCAGCAGTATGGCAGCACTGGTATCGTTCTCCTGGGCCACTCCACAGGGTGCCAGATCACGGTCAGGTATGGCCATGGTAAAGAACTTAAGACGCATTGAAAAACTGAAGAAGTGGCTGGCGTGCTGGATCATGGATTGGCCTGCCATGTTGCTGTATTAGAGTTACAGGCTGCCAGTGCGATGTTAAAAAGACACTAGCAAAAATTCCGCGATGAAAGGCCATGCAGATGCGGCTGATCCAGGAATCTGAACCTGCCGAGCTTCCTGTAGTGGTGAGCATCTACTGAGCTTGCACAGGCATCCAAGCCAAGCACGCAGCTGTATGACAGGCCGGTGACTGAGAAAGAGCCAGGAAGGAGTTCATTTGGTAGTCTCGGCGTCAGCTTGCCTGTCCGTGAGATCACGGTGGGTCCTTTCACATCAGCTGCACAGCTCCATACAGCATAGGCTCCCCACCTTCTCATCACGCCTTCACTGCCTCAGGTACATGCAGAAGAGAGCAGCCACGCAGGCTGCTGCTGAGGCGATGACCGAGGTTCTCCTTGGCGAGTCGTTTCTCCCTCCAGGCTTGCTTGCTTCTGTCGACGGTGAGCCCCCTCCCGTGATTGGAACGGTCCTTCAGGCATCGGTCAGCGATCGTGAGTACCTGGCCTCCAAGCACGGGGAGAGTATGGACAAGCTGGCAGTGGAGGCGGAGGCGATGGTGGCTGCGGGCGATGGGGAGAGTATTTGCTGCAGGTGAGGTGGGGCCACAGTGATGGGGAGCAAGGGAGGCGAGGGGGCTTCAGGAGGGGAGGTCTGCGGTGATATTGGCAGCAAGCAACGAGCAAGAAAGGACGAGGGAGGGGGTAGTTTCCTGCAGGTGATGGGGAGATAGATTATGGCAGGCTCTCCAGCCTATGGAGTACCAAAGGCAAACAAGCAAGTGCCCACAAATTGCTGTGGGACACTCCAATGCCCTCTACCAGCTAGTGGAGCATTTTGTGTCACTGGTGCCTGGTGTCTGCAGTGTTACACGTACTGCTGTTGTGCTGCAGGCTCCATTTTATGGGCGACACGCCTGCATGTTCAATACGCCTGCTGGCGCTCGACCAGCTTGTGAAGCGTTTGTTCTTCATGCACTGTTACACGTTCTGCTGTTCTGCTGCACTGCAGCTGCAGGCTCCATGACATGAGCAGTGCACCTGTCACTACTCATCGCCTGCTGGCGCTCGACCAGCTTGTGAAGCGCTTGTTCTGAACGCACTCTCACACGTTCTGTTGTTGTGCTGCAGGCTCCATGACATGGGCGGTGCACCTGTCACTGGTAACCGCCTGCTGGAGCTTGACCAGCTTGTGCATTGTTTGTTCTGAACGCACTCTCACACGTTCTGCTGTTGTGCTGCAGGCTCCATGACATGGGCGGTGCACCTGTCACTGCTAACGGCCTGCTGGAGCTTGACCAGCTTGTGCATTGTTTGTTCTGAACGCACTCTCACACGTTCTGCTGTTGTGCTGCAGGCTCCCTGTCATGGGTTGTGCACCTGTCACTGCTAACCGCCTGCTGGCGCTCTACCGACGCTATCCGCTGGGAGACGACGACATGTTCTCATCAGACCTCTCGGACAGCGAGCTGAAGGCCATACTGCAACCAGTTTGTTGCAGATCTGGGCCTGGACATGGACATGGATCTGGACGTGGATCTGGATCTAGATCTGGACCTGCACCTGGACATGCACCTCCTTGCCTCGTTCTGTTTTCAGGTGCGGACCAGTACGTTCCTGCAGGTGTGAACATTCCCGCCCTGGCCGCGCGCCTGGCTACCGCTATCGGGCCGCCCGCGACCTTCCAGATTGTTCCGGGGGCGCTGCATGCGCTGAACGGTCGTGAGGAAGAGGCGGCTCAGATTATTGCTGGCTTTGTGGAGGGTTTGAAATATTGAAGGCTTTGAGCAAATCGACTGGTGTGTCTGGCTGAAGATTGTACTTCACAGGCCCGGCTGGCGCTTTGAAGGTCAGTCTGAGCATCCGGGCATCCGGGCTGCGCGTGTGCTAATATGGTGTCAGGCTGACTTTATGTACATGTAATAAAATGTGTGGGACAGAGGATTTTGAAGGTCCATTGATGGCATTTATCACGTCATGGTGGTATATGCAGTTCTTTGTTTGCACTTCCGCAACAATTCCCGTTTGTTTTAGCTTTCGGCAAAACCGGCCTGTTGCTGGCATCGCCTGCCATGTTTGTCCCAATGTTCAATGTAGTGAGTTGGTGACCGCCCTTTGAAAGGTGGTCTGCTGCGTATTGCTGCCATATATTTGTTGTGGCCAGGGCAGGTGCACCATACACAGGGGCTGTATTTGAATTCGCCTCCACCTGCCGCTTTCCATTTAAGGGGTTGTGAGATGCCCCAGCTGTCATGTCTTGTTACGTTTATTACTGTTGTGTCCCTGGGAAAGGGCAATTCACAGGGTAGGTAAAAGCATGACATGGGGCTGTCTGTATCTGAAAGTTAGCATATGAAGCAGCAGCATTCGGAGGATTCTACTGACTGCATTACACTTTTTGTTGGAAGCTAAATGTAAGGTTTACTGCAGGTTCTCTGGTTTACTGGTGCGGTATTGCGCACAGAGATTCGTGTTGACTCTTGATTGATTATGTCCAGTGAGAACTCTGGATATGCTGAACTCTGGATATGCTGGACATGCAATCCAGCTTATTTCCTACACCGGTATCCTGTTTGCATCTGTCACTTGTGGCTCAAGTTTAAATTGCATGACTCCTCGGGCCAGCTGTTTCAAACCTGGTTTCAAACGTGCCTGAAGACGCACCTGCCTTCGAGGCATTCAAACTTTGTACCCTCGTCATCAAATCTGAAGTCAGATTATGGCGAAGGATTGGTCTCACGAGCAGCTCTTAGTTGGTTGCTCTGGCTCGCATGTCAACGTATGGAGTCCTTTCGACCAAGGAGTCAATGGACTGGTGTACGAGGCAACGCAGGAATCAGTCATTAACACAGTGCGGTGGAGCCCCAATAGGCGAGCACTGGCTTACTGCGATGCAGCTGGCACAGTGCACATCGCCTCGAACGGGCAGGTTTTCCCGAACACCATGGCCACGTTCGAGGGTGGAATCACCTGTGTCAGGTTCAGCACGGACGGGAAGCTGCTTTTCATCAGCAGCAAAGCTGTCGTGCACGTCCTAGATTTGAGAAGTCAGGTGATGACTGCAGCGGTTCTTGAATCTAACTTGAACATGAGTCATTACAGATCTTAAGCGAGGGGATGGATCAGACGAACCGTGCTAGCAGTTATGCCATGCTTCTGAGACACGCCTTTAAACGTAGATGTATCGACTGAAGCCTGCAGCATCAAGTCGTGAATGCCCATCCTAGCTGTTGCATGCAAAGGTTTACCATGTACGCATACATGCAGCGCCTGCATGCAGCCATGCAGCCTCAATGCAGATTGACATGCCGTGAGCATGTCAGATTGGGAAAAACTTGATGAAACCAGTCTCCCACGCTAGCTTCCCGTTTGGCAAATTCAAATTATAAATCAGCAGAGGTGAAGCGCCCTGCAGTTCTTAACATTTTGAATGCTGGAGCCTGTAGACGTGACCTGAAGGTGTTCCTGCCTGTCTTGACTGGACGACAATGTTTTTCCTACAGCTAGACTTCCTTTAAGCAAGAAATAATGTATTATAAAAGTTAAGCCGGTGCCAAAAGCCTCCATGGCCTGTGCATCGACCCACCTGGCAGGCCGCTGAATTGACATTCTCAGACCACACGACAGCCGTCACCACCTTCTGCATCGATGTGTCTGATGGAATTATGGCGTCATCGAGGTGGGTGCAACACGGTGCTTGTTTTCAGGTACATCAGCTACTATACTGCTACATCCCAGGCTGCTGCCAGGGACCCAGGTCCAACAAGCCCTGCTACTTGGGCCGATGGCTGGTGTAGGGGTTGGTCCCCAACAGTTCAGTGGAGGCTGCCCAGCAGCCTGCTTAAGGTAGTCTAGCACTCACCAAAATAAGCAACGCCGCTACAGATTTTGTGGAAAGAAAGCCCAACATGAATTATGTTCAAGACATTGCATCATCGAAGAGTATTTGGGAGTGCACCTGGTCGAAGGAAGCTGCCTCTGGATGACTATGGGTGGAACTTTGATCCCTCCTTGCACCGCCACCCTTCCATGTCAAATAGCATGGATGGCACTTTGAACCCTCCATGCATCGTCGCCCTCCTATGTGAAACAGCTTGTACACACTGAATCCTTGAAGCCTCCACGACCCCCCCCCCCCATGTGTAACAGCATGGACGCCACTGTGAATCATCCATGCATCCCCAACCTTCCACGTGAAGCATCTTGGACAGCACTTTGAATCCTCCATGCACCCTCGATCTCCTATGAAAAATTGCATGGATGGCACTTGGACACATCCATGCACCGGCACCCCTCCATGTGAACCAGCATGGATCGCGCTTTGAATCATCCATGCGCCTTCTCCTTCCCCCATGGAAGAGCATGGATTGCACTCTGATCCCTCCATGCATCATTGCCCTGTGAAACAGCTTGGACGGCACTGTGATGATGCACAGCTTGAAGGAGAGACGCCTGCTGGGGCAGCTCTGTGGTCCAGATGGTTCACCAAAGCGCGTGCTTGCAATCGCCACTCGTGAGGGCCACGCCACAGTCGTGGCCTCCTCCAGCAAGGGCATCGCCGTCATGAATGTGGTCCCTGGAGGTGGAGGGGGCCTGAACCAGGTTCGGATTGGGAATTTGGGATAAGGTGTGGGCCCACAGACTTTTCAGGCTGGGTTTGAAGAAGCATCATGGTGAATGTGGGATTCAAGGCTCATCGGCCGCGACTTCCTTCAGCAAGGGCCTTTTGCCATCATGGACACAGTGGCTGGGGGAGGTGGAGGACTGCACCTGGTTCGGATGACCTATTCGAACATATTTACATATCGGAACAAGTATGCAAATACGTGTGGTTGACATCCCTCATTGGTCATTGATTATTGCTTTCATTACTTGGTTGCTAGTGGCAGAGGGAACTGCACAAGGTGCAGAGGGGGTGGAGTTTTTTGATTGTGTCCCAGCAAAGTCTGCGTGCTCTAACTTATGGTTGAAGGCCTCCACGGCTCCAGTCTTTTTTCCTTTCAAAATTTTCAATTAATTAAAAATACCTGAGGTGTGAGAAAGTGTGGACGGCGCGGCGAAGCCGCGCAGGTGGGGTGCAGAGGTTCCCCTTCCCGCCTGGGGGTCCAGGGTCCAGCGGCCCCCGGTGGGGGTTTGGGGGCGAAGCTGACGGCTTCATGCAGATAGTACCGATTTTCACCTTCATCGTATTTGGGAATGAGAGGGGAGCGAAGGGGGATTTACCAGGCCTCTCCACTCAAACTGAATGGTAAATGGCCACCAGCACCCGTACCTGCAGCTGGCCACACAAATACCCCCCTCTGATCGATATCTGCGATGCATGAACGGATGGGTATTCGTTGGCTCCACAGGGGGCAAGTTCATACCTTCACACCAGGCCGTCTTGCTCAGGCGCTTGGCCCCGCCAATGCGTTTCCCTGCACCCCTCCATCCATGCAAACCACGACTCTTTCATTCTGCATGCCTACCTTGCAGGCCATGCTTCCCTCCATGCACACGGGTGCGGTCACTGGGCTTGCTTTTTCGGGCGCCACCTCCATGATCAGCTGCGGCGAAGATGGCAACGTCCTTTTGTGGGACATGCGCACACAGCGGGTGAGCAAAAGGACATGGGAGAGGAAGCTGTTGGCGAGAGAGCGTGCTTTGTGTTTTTCCATGGGCAGTGCGTGTGAGAGGCGACTGCAGCAGGCCTCACGTCATGACCAACAGAACTGTGAACCTAGATTCTGCCCCCCTGATGAAGTCAAGATCTTGAACTGTAACCCTGAACCCTGAACCATGATCCTGCCCCCCTAAAATCAAGACCTTGAACTGTCACCCTGAACCTTGATCCTGCCCCCCCCCCCAAAAAAAGTCAAGACCTTGAATCGTCACCCTCGACCTTAATGCTGACAAATCCTGACCCCCCAATACTGAACCCTGAACCTTGATCCCAACCCCCAATCAAGTCAAGAACCTTATGCTTACCCAGGATACCTGCCCCTCTGAACCTCACCCCAATAGCCTGAGCTCAACCAACGGTGTGGACCCTTGAAGCTTAATCTAGGAATGCTCGTAGGCTCTCTATAAATGCTCATCGGCACGAAGATCCTATGAGCATTTAGTGCCGATGCCGATGCCAAAACTAGCTGCATGATGGCATACGGCCAGGATGGCCTGGAGCAGCCAGCTTTGTGCTGCGTGATGCACCGCCCATAGGCCGGTCAATGGTATGTCTCCATGTGCCCTGCGGTGGCTGCGTAGCGCCCTGTCTAAGTTTGCCTGGCACACACTAAAAGGAACACTGGCTGCAGGTAACTGCAAGGTGTAGCTTGGCTGCACCTCTGACGTGCCTGGCGGTGCGGGATGTCGATGGCAAGGTCGCAGTGGGGACCTCAGGTGCGGTTCATAGTGTTAAAAGTGTTTATTTCAGGGTGCCCTAACTGCAATTCATTGGCATCATGGCCGATGGCCGGTAGGGTTGGTGCATGGGGATATGGCTGGAACAGATTACCTAGTGTGTTGCTGATTTGTTTTGTCCTTTGCATGAACCGTCCTTTTACGCGCCATGTCCCTAGCGGCCATGCGCAATCTCTGCACCCACTGCACCGAAAATGTGAAATCACTGAAACCGTGGCAATGCCTCACATATTACCATCCACATGCAGGTTTTCCCACCCGTGCTGCATTTTTGTTTGCTTTCACCAATGGTGCTTCCATTCGCTCACATCATTGGAAGTTTCATGTGCCAAAGCCCAATCGTTTTCTCGGTGCCCAACGAACCAGGTCTGTCATGCCACACATTCCCAAACCTCTGCAGATGGCACTATTCACAGCCCTCTCATGCGGTGGTTGTTGTGCTATGCTTTGCACCAAAGCTCCTTCCACGTGCTCTGCCTCATGCAAATTATTGGTGCCCAACAGGCTGTACAAATCTGGATACAAAACTGGAACCTGTGGTCCTTCCACGGCCCCCTTTGCAGATGGCACCGTCCACGTTGTTGACTTCCGGATGCCGGAGCCGCAAACGTCCCTACAGGTCGGCCGGTTCCGTGGCCTTCCCGGCCCCGTCACAGACCTGCACTGGCAGCCGTTAGCCCGGTCCCACTCCGCCTCATCCGCCACCGCGGCGGCCCTGCAGGCATCCGCACCAGCAGCTGCTGGCAGCACTTTGGGCCCTGTCACGCAAGCGCCTTTGGCAGGGGTGTCTGTCAGGGCTAATGCTGGTGTTGATGCCACCTCAGCAGGCCTCAGGCGCTCGCCAGGCACGCCCTTGACACAGGCGGTGGCAGGTCTCGGCTCGAATATCACTTCGCCTGTCCCCTCACCCTCGCAGCCTGAGCCGCTCCGTGACGCCACCAACCTGCAGCCGAGCAATCATTACGGTGCTCCCATGCCCAAGCAAGCCTCGGACCAGAGCCTGATTTCTGCCGGTGGTAAAGCTTTCCCTCCAGCTGCCTCGACCTGGATCAATGATAGCTCCCTGTCCCCGCTGTCGGTACCCGCTCATGGCATGCCCGCTGGCGCTTTGGCTGCTCCAGGACGGCAGGCTACAGGGCATCCCGGAACGTCTTTTAGAGCGGAATCGGTGACATCAGAATATCCACCAGCGTCTGGTGCTCCGTCCTCGTCTGTGCGAGGCTCTGACCTAGGCGGAGCACACGGAAGAGGAACGGCATCAGAGGATCAAGACATGGGCGGAGAAGGGTGAGTGCCAGAGAGCTCCGCACCGACTGCTGCAGCCTCTTATCGTTGCTCCGAGCTGCTACGGACCATGTTAAGTGTTTCAGTGGGTATGGAGACAAAGAAGGTTACGGTGCCAAATGGCCATTGTGGAGACAGCTGCCATTCATTGTCAGAGAAAATGAGTTACTGCTCGCGTCTACCTCTGAGTATGTTGTCAGGCTCTGCTGCCTTCATACTGCTGTCACACAATGACTTATATCCTCGCTAAAATGTCTGACCTTGAAATATGCATCAGTCGTTTGTAACCATGTTTTAGTCATACCATAGTCTTGCCACACTGCGGTTACCTGCCGTAAGTCATCAGTTTCCTCAAGGGCCCGCCAGACTGCCGTTGGGGGGCTGCCTGCCAGCGTGCCAGTGGCCTAGGCAGCAGGGCATGCTGCACCAAGGCCTGTTGGCCTATGCTGGGTTAAAGCTGCAGTGAAGCTGAAACACCCTGAGATAAACACTGAACCAGGCCCTCTGGATTGCAAACCTCAACACTCAGCAGCGCAGCTATTGACTGCAGCACGTTGCCGCAAAGGATCTTGAATGTGGTTGTGCTTGTGGATGCCCCTCCAGCAGGCCAAACGGCTGGGCAAGCGGTCCGAGCGGCTACACCGCAGCTGCTGTGGCAGGTGCTGCTGCGCTCCGGGGGGGTGCAGTACCGGACAGTGCCGCACATCTGGTTGGTGCACGGGACGATGTTCAGTCTATGGTTGAGGCAGCCATGTCGCTGGTCCGCCAAGACATCCGGAATCTTCATATTGAGGTCCTGCGTCAGGCCCACCTGCAGCAGGTGAGGTTGGAGGGGCCCTGGAGCAGTGTTTGTTTTAATGTGGCTTGGTAACGGTTCATCTGCATTGCATCGTCCCAGTGCTCAGCTGTCAGAGGGCCAGCAGACATCATAGCATTGGTTTACCTGGCAAGCCCTCTGCTAGCACAGAGGACGAGCTCTTTTCTTTCCACGAAATGTATTGTGATGGCACCTTCAGCTGATACGCCTCGCTGATTATATTTTGGCGCTTCAGCCTCAAGCCAGCCTAGGGATGGCAGGGCTTGCAGCAGTAGGCCCTGCTGCTCGTACCAAAAACATCTGGCTGATCAGAGTTTGGTCTGCCCTGGCGGCCTCCCAAACTGACCTAGCACGCACGCAGATAATGTTTTGACGTTTCTGAATCTTTCTGCAACTGCAAAAACAATCCTGGCATGATTTGGAAGCGAGCTGCCCCTCTCCCCCCCTTGTGTTCGCTACCAGGCTGAGCTGCATCAAATGTTGGGCAAGGTCCTGAGCAACCAGGAAGGGCTACAATCTAAGATAGCAGCTCTGGAGAAGCGTGTGGAACAGCTCGCAACGCGGCGTCATGGAGCCGCGCTAGGCATCTTCTGAGCGCTTATGAAGTCTGTGGAGTTTGTACAGTCCAGCGCTAGGCTTTTTCTGAGTGCTTATTTTCACAATTCAGACTGTGATGCTCCCGACCGGAAACTATGCACCACATGTACAAAATTACAATTGACAGTCAATTTCTTCCTCGATTCCCAGGCTTACAGCCACATGCTGACATGCCATTTGATGTGTCTGCAGTGGCTGGAAACAGGTCATGCTGGGTGGTAGGAGAGGTTAGACAGTAACGCTGGGAAGCGGTAAATATACATAACATCACACATTTGTTTAAATAAACATTCCCTGATTTAGTTATGCAAGCTTGGCATTTTCCTGACATGCAGATCGAAAGGAGATTATCAGTGATCAGTGAGCGGTATGAAATTGAAGCCGCTGCAGCAACGTATGATAGCCTTCTTGACATAATAAAAACGAACGGCAAAATCACACCTTTCACTAAATGGGGTTTACTTCGAATGCGATCCTCCATCAATATGCGCATCTGCCTTCTTTTCCTATGATTGCATTGATGACAGATGTTGAAATGTGCCATACATGTTCAAGGAACAAAATATGTGCTAATGATTAACTTGTATGTTTTTCGTTCACACTGCATGGATGGTATAGAAGTGCTCATGCTGAATGTAGTGCATGTGTATGACCCAGCTCCAGCAGCTCCACAGCCATAAGTCCACAATGAATGGCATCAAGAACTCAGCAGAACCGTTTTCAGTTATCATGCACGCTGATAAGCGAGTACAGCCCCTTCCACCTTACAGATGTCCGCTAGCCCTTTCCCAAATACATTGGATCAGCCGCCCCGGTTTTCTTTTGTTCAGCTTAAATTGTTTTCAGACATGAAGCAGCTGGGTGGCAACTCCGGCCGTAAACCTCCGCCTGGCAGACCTCCTCAGGGCCTGCCTAGTCCACCTCTCGTACACTCACACAATCACACATCATCTCTCATGCACTTGAGGCTTATCGCGCATGCACTCAGACACACATCATCCGAGGATCTCCTTGGGGATCAGGCCGAGGTCCCCGTTCAGGAGCATCATGCTCAGGTCCTCCTCAATCAAGGCGTCACCGGTAGGATGCATCAAGTAGATCCGCTTGAGCATGTAGGCTGCCGCGCCCAGCTCCACAAGCATAGAGGCGGGACAGCTTCCGGAGCAGTTGACGAGCAACACCGACTGGGCATTTTGGATAGCGTTTAAATCCTGCACGGTGTTTCCAGGAGGGGGTCGGATTTTACAAGGTTCAGCTTTTCAGGATAGGTTGATCAGCAGCACCGCCTGGTCTTTCTGGATGGCGGCTGAGTCCTGCTGACTTTTGCAAGGGTAGGTTCTCAGGGGTTTTACAGCAAGCTCACGGGTGGTAGGGGACCAGCATCATCTGGTGAAGTGAACGGAGGAGGAAGGAGCTGCAAAGAGTGCGAACTCTGCGGGCATGAGAGTTAAGGGGATAAGGGGGGCAGGAGCAGATAAGTAAATATGGATGTACTTAGCGTATCGCACTATGCAGTTGATGTGTTGTCCACAAAGGTTGATCCTAGCTGGTTGAGACGGCACAGCACCAGAGACCAATCGAATCATTAATACAGACAGAGGTTAAGCATTTCACCCGAAACCCTAAACAGAAGAGCCGCAGGCCTTAAAACTAGTTCGTTGGCCGCAAACCAACGCCGCAGCCCAACTCCATTGAGCGCTTGCCCACTGATACCTGAGAAACTGTTTCGCTTGGTGAGGGGTCGTTACAGACCCGGCATTAGTAAGGCATTGCTGCATTAGTAAGGCATTAGTAAGGCATTAGTAAGGCATTGCTGCATTCGTAAGGCATTAGTAAGGCATTGCTGCATTAGTAAGGCATTCGTAAGGCATTAGTAAGGCATTGCTGCATTAGTAAGGCATTAGTAAGGCATTCCTGCATTAGTAAGGCATCAGTAAGGCATTGCTGCATTAGTAAGGCATTAGTAAGGCATTACTGCATTAGTAAGGCATCAGTAAGGCATTAGAAGGGTCCAAGCAGCAGGTCAGGGTGCACAAAGCCCTGCTGGCTGTAGGCCAGGTTGCTGAATTTTAGTTTTAGCCCCCTGAATAACAATATATTTGAAGGTCTGCAAGGAGCTCTGGATTCCAACGACCACATCACCTATACCCGCTACCCCAAAAGCATGAATACAACAATACCCGTTGCCCCTGCAAGTTAAGGCAGAATGGCCAGCAGCCACTGTTTTTCTTTGCGAGGCCATCTGCTGTAGTTCAGTTACATATCAGGTACCTCCTGGCCTCCAGCCAGAAGATCTATGCGCGGCCAGCCACGCTGCTTGGGCCTCTGTTTACGCCGGTCAAGGTTTGGCCCCAAAAGAGGCTATGGTGGCCACGGGACGGCCCGTCAAAGGTAGATGTGTTACAAAAAATGTAATAACTCCTGGTCACTAGCGGGGATTGTCAGCAATGGCGGCCTGGCTATTCTCAGACCACACATGTTATGGATGCATACTTCTGTCTCTGAGGCACATCCTGTATTGCTGCAAAGGGGTCCATAAGGTTGAGAATGAGGGGAGGGGGGGGGGAAACGCTGCCCCCCAAAAAGGTCAGAGAGAGGGGAAAATACTTTTATGACCGATGCTTTTAAGTGGCCCTGTCGGAACCTATCTTATGTGGCTCCGACAGGGATACTTAAAAAGCCAGCCTGGGCGCATCGATCCACCGGGGTGAGCTAGGGATCCTGTCTATTGGACTGTTGGTCCGCCCCACCCAACGACCAGGTCAGAGGCACATCCATGGTCAATGCAAGGGTGGCCCATGGCTCATATGCTGTCCTGGTCAGTGATGCTGTGTGCACCTAGCAGCTCCCCGTTGGACCCAGTTCTCAGGGACCATAACATGCCCTGCCACAGTGGCTCCTAAAAGGTACTCGCCTACAGGGTGTTGCACCGCTGTTTTCTTTGTCTGGCCTGTTCAGAATGCCTGGCGATTCCAGCATAGCCTTTTGTTTGGATGCGGTGATTTACCAAAAAATCACAACATTTGTACACAACAAGACCCCCATGCGGCTCAATTTCAGGAACACAAAAGTGTTATATAAAGTTTCAGATTTTGGAAGACGGACTGTCAGCTTGTACATCATGGCTTATTTTGTGTGCTCCATGGCACCTTTGGCAGGCTTCCAGGCAGACACCATGAAACCACTGGTCCCATTAGGGTGAAACCATCACCAGCCACAGGCCAGTGGTCCATGCGCACAAGGCTTACTGCACAGGGCCCCCCGGCCGTAGGCCGTGACGTAGCATAAAGTCAGCTTTAGCACTCTAAAATAAGGAGTGGCGTATGTTAGGGGGCGACCTGTGTGAAATATATACCAGGCCTAGCCTCTGCCCCTTCTCTGAGTGCCTGTCCCTACTCTCACTATTTTAGTCAAACGTCCCTCTCATGCCTACGGTACTTTCCTCAGTTTCCTGCAGACAGGCAGTGCAATGCAGGGCAGGGCCGACAGCCCAAGACTGGTGTACCACATTTCATTTATGATAAGGTTGCTTCAGCTGCATCACAGCCCATGGCCATGGAGGCCTGGAGCATCAAGCCCTGCTACCTGGCCCACTGGCCGGTCATTGTTAGGTCCTCATCGGCCGAGTGGTGGCCGCCCAGCGGCCCATCAAGGATGATCTGGCGCGACCTAACTGAAGTACTGGCTGAACGAACCCCTACTCTTGCCCTTATAAGTGTAGTGCAGGCTGGCAGCCCAGGCAGGGCCATACCTGGCGCAACAGCCCCCAAGGCTCCAACCGAATTTGCTGCTTTTACCTGCTTTAACCTATCCGCTCCCTTGATACTGTGGCGGATGTGTTGGCGGCCGGCAACGCCTGCGGGGTGTGAGATGCTGTGGCCAAGCAGCTCCAGTTGCCGGGCGACCTCGGCGCACTCTTCGCCGGTGGCATCGGGGCCCACGATCAACTTGAGCTGCATCGCGGAGATGGGGCCGGGGGGCAGGGGTTGAGTGCGCCGAGAGAGTGCTGAGTTAATAAATGTGAGCTCTGCAGACGCGGGAGGTCGGGGCCGAGGTGAGGGGTGAAATCGATGAGGCACTCGTGTTTTTCACGTGCGTGAGCCCTAGTTGAGCCCTGAGCGGGCGAGTCTGGGTGAAAGGGCTAGGAACCGGGTCAGGAACCGCAGCATGATTATTCAGGTGAGAATCTGACGTTCTCTGGATCCACATTGGCACTGGCGTGGCAGTAATGTCAGCGTTCCTGTAAGTAACTGTTGGGCTGGCTTGTTCCCGACTCTTCTCCGGATGGAAGTTTGCATGCTGTCCCTGGAGGAAGCTTGAATGGCGGTTTAGGTTTTTAATCGGGTTTTATATGTCAGAGGTTCGTAATCGCGTGGTGTTATCGACGACTGTTAATGTCCAAGATTGGCATTCATGCTTCTGAAACGGAGCATCTCTATATTCAATTTGACACTGGTTATTTTGATACTTTCTCTCCCTGGTTTCTCTCGGTTTCTCCCTGTGGCTTCCCCGTTATTTAATTAATTTGGAAAACGTACGTCGGTGCCGTACTTTCTTAAGATTCACTGTTCCCCTGCTGTTACCGCAGCTTTGTCTTTCTTTCTTTGGAGAAATCGACTTCGTGTATACCTAATTATCTTACCACAACACCTAGCCGCGCATGATGGCAAGATCTCGATCAAGTGTTGCCACCGCTGCGCTGCTGCTCGTGGCGCTGCTGATGGTGGATCCAACCAAGGCAACGTACGAGTTCGAGCAACTCGAGCAGGACATCCAAAGCCACGGAGGCACGGTGAATAATACCCTTGGATCCAGTGGATCTCCGAGGTGGCAACTGTCGACCAGTGGATCTCTGATCAGTCACAGTTGTCATGCATTGACGAAGACGGCCAACAAGCCATAAACCAAGATCAAATGAACAAACTAAAGAGAGACTGAGAGTCCTCTGCAAGTATACGCTGAGCCTGCCTAAACGTCAACATCAGATGGTTTTCGAAATATGATAGGTGCATGGT
The DNA here is from genome assembly GCA_037349105.1 of Limnomonas spitsbergensis. NCBI lineage: Eukaryota > Viridiplantae > Chlorophyta > Chlorophyceae > Chlamydomonadales > Limnomonas > Limnomonas spitsbergensis. The sequence continues at coordinate 3,251,130 of JAYJMM010000113.1, forward strand.
GCCCGGCCTGCATCAGAGGCTCTGCACAGCACTGTTTATTGTATGGTGCATTAGCTACAGCCCAGATTCATCACAGCCTGCAGCCAAGGGTTCCTGGTGTGGCAAGCGCTGTTGCTCGGGCTGCTGGCTGTAGGCTGGTCAAGGTTCGGTCCCCCAACAGGCCTGTGGCTGCCGCCCTGCTGCTTGCTGAACGTGATCTGGCACGCACCAAGTAAACACATCATTGCACGATGGACCACCATGCATTGACCAAATGGTGGGCCTAATTGACCAACCCAGCTTCCATCGGCTGCCATGCGCTCCGCTCAAGCATGCACATCCCTGAGACCCAGATTAGGAAGCACGACAGACTTGAAACGTAGGGACGAGGTGTCTTTAAATGCTCAGCCTAACATTGCCTGGTCCCACCTCGCTTGCAAGTAGGTTAACACAAAAGTGGCCATCGGGAGCAATGGTATCAGAAGCCTGGTTGCAAACGCATCAGTCGCGAAAGGAGGATACCTGGCAATTATCCCAGCGAGCCTGATCCTGGATGCGGGTGGCCCTGAGGACCTGATGGTGCGTGTCGGGATGTAGGGTAAAGGTTTTAGGACTTGGAGTTCAGGTTGCAGGGGGGCCCTTTGGATTGTGGATTTTTTTAGGTTAAGAATTGGATGCCCCTTGTTATGGGAAACGTCTAGTGAACACAGGGTTAAGATAATGGTGATGCGGAGGAAATCATGGTGCATGTTCGGGTTAATTCAGCCAGTCAGGGATACGGGTTAAAATATTTCGTATTCAGGGTCACTTCCACGCCCTACATTTTAAGTCGTCATGCCCGTCGACTTTGTGTCCGCCCAGGTTAACATGTTGGCGTTCCTCCGTTACGCAGACGACTCCTCCAGGCCATTCATGTCCTCCATTTCATGCATTAATTCCTGTCCATCCATTTATGCGCTCCCCCCCCCCATTTTACTAAAGGTTCCCATAATGACCCCTCCAGCCGGTTCAGATCTTCCATCTTATGCATTAACTTACGTCCATTTTATGCAATTACTCCCATCCATTTATGTCTACCTCCCCCCTCCGTCTCTTACTTAAGGTTCCCATCATGTCCTACCTTCGTGAGGCACACGACCCCTCCAGCCGCTTCAGGTCGTACATTGACACCATGCCTCCACCCGGATCTGTTATCAACTGGTGCACCATATCGATGGAGCACGTGAAGATCCTGCAATCAGACTACTGGGTGAGCCAGCTTGGGGGGCCTGTGTGACTGTGTCTATTTTGGTGTGAGCCAGACCACCCTGAACCTTGGGGTTCCAAAAGTTGCGCACCGTTTTTTTTTCACGTCTCAAGTTTATAGGGTTGGGCGGCCGGTCTCACACTCTGTTAAGTCCTCGCAAAAATAAAGGATGCCACTGCCGGTTTGATGGGGACCAAACCTTGACTGGCCTACAGGGGGAGGAGGAAGCAGCTGGCACCTTGCTGCACCGAGCCCCTGTCGACCCTAGGCTGGGTTGTGGCTTTAGTGTGGCTAAAGCACCCCAAAGATTCTGATGTATGAGGACTTAAGGATAAGTGGGTGAGCCAGAAGGGAGACCGTGTAAGGCATTGCATTATTGTTTGCGAGGTGGTTAGGGGAGCTGCGTAAATATTCAAGGATAAGTAGATGTGGATTTCTGTGAGATGGGGATGCTGAGAGGAAACTCCAATGGCTCCAGGCATCAAGCACGCCTCAAGTTTCAACCCTGAACCCTCAACACCATGTGTGGCCCGATGCATGGAGTATACCTGAACCCTGAACTTCAAACCCTGAACTCAAGGGGGCCCAGGCATCAACACCTCTACACCGCTGACTCAGACCTTTTACCATAAACCCTCAACACTTTGAGGCCTCAGGTACTGAGTACGCCTGGACCCTAAACTGAAACCCTTAACCCATCACTTCAGGCAGCCCCAGGCATCAATGCACAGAACACCCTCAACCTAAAACCCTTATCTCGCGGTGGCCCTAGGAACCCAGCCCACCGAGCGTTCGCCTGATTGCCCAGTTGAGGAACACACCACCTTTGGCAGCCGCTGGGCTGTGGCATCTAGGCCGGTGGTGATCGGCCGACAGGTGGCTCAAGCAGCAGGGCTCGATGCACGAGCCCCTTCCGGCCGTAGGCCATGATGTATTGAGTGGTGGTTGACGCACCTAAATAAACATTCATCTATCCCTTTTTGCTACAGCCCCCTCGATACTCCTCTAAGAAGCAGCTATCCCAGTGTCGATTTTGTAATGGCTGACTTGGTAGCTTACCAAGCCTACTCAATGCTATGGCCGAATGGGAGCCTTCTCAATCCGTACACCTGAGGGTGCACTACCTCTTAAGCCCTTGAGGCCCAAACCCTGAACCCACATTCAACCCTGAACCCCCTTAACCTGCCATTCCTTCGACCCTTATCACCCCCGTCCTCCAGGCTCAAATATTTCCGAGGTATGGATTAAATTACCACCCTCGTGGGAGTCCTATGCCCTGGCACCTCCGAACAACAATCTGACCACCTGCAGTCATTTAGAGCGCCTTGCTAATTGTCTTGCCCCTGGCAAACGGAATTTCCCTCCTTCCTGTTTGCCCTGCCCGGCCCTCTCAAAAGAGGTTTTTGAGTTGATGCGCAGATGCTGTAATGAAGTTCAGCGGCCCACTGCTTGATGCACTGTCCTTTGCATGCACTGACACCACCCTTTCCTCCGCTATTGGCAACACATGTGACTGGTGAACATGATATAGCCAAGCTGAGCCCGTGCCCATTGTACTGCCTCAGACCCGAACCATTGAAGTGTGGCAGCGGTACATCAGCGCCGCATGGGCTGGCGACATTGAAAGCCAGCTGGAGGTCACTTTCCCGGAAATTGGGGACACACCCATCACGCTAAGTGAGCTGCGGCATGCTTGTGCTCTGGTGAGTTGTTGGTGTTACACTGCAGCACCACCGCCTTCACTGGGCATGTGTTCCCTGTGCCTGGACCCCTTGGCTGTAACACGTGACGAAGCTGACATAAAGCTGCGGCATGCTTGTGCTCTGGTGAGTTGTTGGTGTTACACTGCAGCACCACCGCCTTCACTGGGCATGTGTTCCCTGTGCCTGGACCCCTTGGCTGTAACACGTGACGAAGCTGACATAAAGCTGCGGCATGCTTGTGCTCTGGTGAGTTGTTGGTGTTACACTGCAGCACCACCGCCTTCACTGGGCATGTGTTCCCTGTGCCTGGACCCCTTGGCTGTAACACGTGACGAAGCTGACATAAAGCTGCGGCATGCTTGCGCCCTAGTGAGTTGTTGGCGCTACACTGCAGCGCCACCGCATTGACTGGGAAATGGCCGGCAGCCGAGGTAGAAGTGCTCCCTGTGCCCAGACCTCTTGGCCATAATCCATGATGAAGCTGGCATGTAGCTAACGCATGCTTGTGCACTATTGAGGTCTATGAGATGAGGTTATCTTGTATTGTGGTGGGCTGTTTTTGTTCCACTGAAGCACATCCGCAGAATTACATGTAAGACCTCCTGGCTGGATGAGCTGGCAGTGCATCAATCCAGTGCCCACCCATCGGGCAGGAGGAAAAGGCCATGTGCAAGTGTGTGTCTCCGGTGGAAGGATTGATGTGAGACTGCAAGTAGTGTTGGCTTTGTAGTGAAGACTGCTTCCCACGCGTTTGGTGTGCTTCATGGCAGAGCCTTTAGGGTTTGAACATTTTTAATTCCCCACTTCAGACATGCTTTCATGTTGGAAAACCCTCTTAAGAAGACGTGCATCGCTTCGCCTCGTCAACCTGCGGGTCCCTAGCTTGCGCAGTTACCCTTGCAGGCCAATGCAGCGCTTGATAATGTCAAGGTTGCTGTGGGATGCTGGACCTGCCGAGCGCCCCTTTTGATAGTAAGGACCAGCCTCCTGCAGTCCTGCACTGCTCTTTAATTCCCTCCTGATGCACTCAACCCTTACGGTTACCCTGAATACCATTATATCCTTAATCCTTTCCCTTGCCTCCCCCCCGATGATTTACCCTCCACCCTTCCTTCAGGTCAACACCCGGTCGCTGCTGCCCTCCGCCACCAACCCGCGGTTCCGCATGATTCCACTTTTCAAAATGAGCAGCCACAAGCTGCACTGCCCGCACACCACGAGCTTGGACGTCACAACCGGTGACTTCCACCTGATAGCCGGGAGGGACGTGGAGCCGGGAGAGGAGGTGCGGTGGCTGGGGGGCCGTGTAGTGCTAAGGGGGGTGGGGCTGGATAGGGGGCAAGATGGGGGGGGCAAGACATGTAGTTTATCAAGCCATGTGTGGATCATGAAAACTATGAGGGAACCAGATGCGGCCTTCTGGCAGCTTCCACACGCTTGCTGGAAGGGACGTGGAGCCGGGGGAGGAGGTGCAGTGGCTGGCAGGAGGGTGTCTGTTTGGATCCAGACTCAAGCCAGCTCAAGCCAGCTGGACAAGTACCTCATTTTCGTCATGTGCGATTAGAAAATACTAAAAATATTACAGAACAATCTCTCGAGATAAGATATGAGGAAACCAGTAGCAGCAGCAGACCGGCAACTTCCACTTGGTTGCCGGAAAAGGCATTGAGTTGAGAGACGAGGTGCAGTGGTTGGCGAGGGGATACATTGATCTGTTGGGTTCTTGTCTCAAGACAGCTGTTGCACCTACATGTTTGGGGGAAGAAATTAAGATCATTTCCAGTTGCCAACCAAATGGGTAAGCAGAGCCTGCACCCAGATGTGGGCGCCAGTGTACATGAAAGTGTGCACCAAACCAGTTTTGGCAGGCCGTTAGGCGGCCACCTGTGGGCCGATGGGGCCCAAACCTTGACTGCTCCACGGCCGTTGGGCCATGCAGCAGGACATGCAGCTCCTCTCCCCACAGCCGTGGGCCGTGATGTTGCTGAAGCACTTAAAAGAGTGCGATTGACTGGTGTCAAATCTCCCTGTCAGATATGGTTTGGCTACAGGGTTCTAGGGGGGCAAGATTTCTTGAGTCATGATCCTGAGCAACAACTTGCGACTGATGCTTTGCTCGCGTTTCATCGTTTAATCTCTCAGATATGTTTCGACTGCAGTGACCCGTGGGACGAACACTCCATCATGAGTGACTGCATGAGTAACTGCATGAGTAACTGCATGAGTAACTGCATGAGTGACTGCATGAGTGACTGTTGTAGCACAGACAGCACACGTTTCCGGTCCAACTGACCTCCATATTTTTACCTATCCTGAGGTAAAAGGGGCCACCTGTAACAAACTTGCTAGTCCCCTTTCTATTTTTTCGTGGACTTGTGAGTCAAATGCAGGTCGATTTCATTGCACATCTGACGGGCTCTGTGGGCGTAATAGTTCAGGAACCCTAAACTATCTAACCTCAAACAGGTAGTCGAACCCTGCACTTTTCCTCACCTCACAATTATTTGATCTTAACTGACATCCTGTGTGGTTGATGCTTGGTGTCGTTATCTGCTGTCACATCTCCTTTGTAGATCTGCTCCGACTATGGGGCGTTGCGGGACGAAGATTTCGTGTTCCACCATGGCTTCCTGCCGGGCCTGCGCTACCCGCTGCCCCTTCACATGTCAGACCACCACCATTACACGCCTGGCATGGTGATGGATGCAGACAATATGGCCAAGCTTCATGCGCCCTTCGCTGGTGAGGCTGACCTAAAATAATTTGAAGTGACGGCCGCACTTCAAATAAGATGTAAAATTTAAATCCTTTGAGCGCGACGGCAGATCCAGGGACTATTTTATGACAGATCTAGGTCGCTTTCCAAATGTATCCTATACAAATGAATTCTTTAATAGCAAGGAAGCCGAGCAAGTAGAACTAAAAAAGGTCTGTAGATCTGATCAGGGGGGCCAGACACGATGTCAGGAGAATCGGCTAGTCAGTTCCCAACCTGTCCACGGATCCTCGAAGCTCCCTTGTCCGGTAATGGTCTGTCTCATCCTGGACTATCAAATACGTAAGGCGTTTCATCTAGCGATGTAAAGCGTTGGTTTAACACATGGTGAGGCTGTACCAGAGCGGGTATTACCGGTACCATATGTTAAGCCAGGAAATATAATTATCCATTGTCGGGATTTTTCACATGATCGGCACTGGAGGGGAACAGGTTCCCACATGACTGATTGCTGCGTCTGTCCTGTTGCCCCCCTCGCTGTTACTCAAAATATTCCAGGGAGCCACCTGTATTTTTCTTGTCTGCTGTTCTCGATACTTGATGCTTCAACCATTTGCGGTCAGCTGTCCCATTTATGATAATGTGATGCTTCCCCGATCTGCTTTCAAGAAAGTCACAAAATCCACCTACTTCTGAATCTCTGAACCTCGCCCTACTGTGTGTCGGCAGGCACACAGGAGGAGCTGTCAATTGAGATTGACAGGCTATGGGCCGTCATGAACAGTCTGTGGAAGGCATTTCCTTCCGACACCTCAGAGCCCGGCTCTCTGGATTCAAAATCGTATGCGCTAGTGCTGGAACTCAAGTCAAGGCGGATGGAGGCTGTGTCTCTGGAGATAGGCAGGCTGAAAGACATGTTGGCACCGGTGGACAAAGAAGAGCTTTGAGCTTGTTTACAAACGAGCAGCTGTACGATTGAGTAGAGACAGACTGAACGTGGAGAAGGAGCCTTTCTGTTGCTTCAGGGTGGCACCGGGGGGAGTTACAGCACTATGGGACGCCCTTGCCACTCGTGATTTCGAACTATTCAAATGGAGATTAAGGCCACATGTCTTAGTCCAATCGGTCTGTGCACCACCCCACAGCATTATGCAGCTTTCCTTATGTAGGGGAATTCAGCATAAGGATTTACCCTCAGGGCCACACATGCCACAGCATCATGCGTTCTGGAAGCCAAGAGGTGATTCAAACAAGTGCCTTAGAGACCAAAGACGTACAATTATGCGTGTTGTGTAACCTGTAATAGCTGAGCATGACTAGGGATTGTGGGTTGACTTCAGTGTCATAAATTCCCTTCTGATAAGGAACACTGGCATCTTACCCTTAATGGGCTCTCTGCTTCCCTGCCCCTTGTCCTAGATTACATGTGCCCGTGGCATGCTGGTTTGCGGGCACATCTGTCCCACGCATCAAATTTGATCCTTCTGTGGACGGTGAAATGTAACAAACGCAAAAATTACATCATCGATTCGCACATGGATTCGTAGGCATTGCAGGCGTTTTATCTCTGTAACTGCCCTTGGTCAGATATTTCCATGAACTACTCCAGTGCATATCAGAGGTTAAACTATGGGATCCGTCTATCCTCTGATCTTACACGGTGACACCTCACTCACTCACTGTAATGTTTTTGTCTCAGTGTGGAAGCCTTTTTTTCAGGGCTAATGGTACAATATGAAATCCGCCACCAGGACAGGTGGAAGCCCTCAGTACGAAATGAATACATCAGCTGACTGGCATATGGACGCAGGCTAACAACTGCTGCTCGACTTGGATTTTAACTTGCAAATCGAAGTCCAGCTTCAGCTGGTCACATAACTGTGTTAGACCAGCGGGTGACAGCGGAGCGCTAAGTCATCGTTTTTGCTAGAGAGTGTTCATATCAAAGGTTGTTAGAAGTACAAGTCGGTTTCAGAGTCAGAGGTCGTCTCCAGGTTTTCACAAGTCAATACTTTGGGGAGGGGGAGGGGGAGGTTGTATGGGACTACAGGTCTTACCAGAACCCCACTTCCCTAAGGGTGCACACGAGTCCGTGTTTTACAGCCCACCGCCATGCCAGTCCATGATGAATGATCAGGTCTTACCGGTCGTCATATATGGTAGACCTGCTAGTCACCACTGCCGCTGCCACTGAGGTTGTAGACACTGGACAGGAGGAGGCAGGTATATAAAGTACAGTATACTTGATTGTTGGCTGAGAAACATGCCTAAGGCTTGCCCCACTTATATAGCCTTGGTCAGGTCTCACCAGTTCGGCGTTGTGCATCATGCAGAGCACCTGTGAATGCAGGTTCTGCCAAGTGTCAAGCAATGTTGCGCGTGGGGGTACTGGGGTGTCGGCTTAACATCCCCCCCATGCGCTTAGAGAGTTAGCAGTTAGATTTGGGAATATTTCGGCTCCTGCGGCGGGCTCTTCACCAGGACATCGCCTACTACTGGTAACCATCACTAATTCCAAATGCCACAAAACCCCCGCTAAATAGACCCTGATAGCATGATGTGTAGGGCGGGCAGTCAGATGGCAAGGTTCTGACGCATTGTAGTACGTGCATTGTTGTTGCTCATGGGGCCATAGTCATGTTGTGTTGCCACAGACCCCATTTCACTACAGATCACACTATCAGATCGGATATAGACATTAAGTGATAGAGTGCACATGCACCAGGGGATATGCACCATGCATGCTACGTGACAGCCCATGATATTTAACATAATCTTACGATTGACTCTATGTGCCCAGATCATCCGCTGCCCCTTCCTTGTGCAATTAGATAATACGAATGGATGCTGCCAAGCAGGTTTGCAAATTTTGAATGGTCCTTCCGGGTTTGATCAGATCAGCTGATACGGTGAGAGGGCTGGGAGGGGCTCTGCACCCTGACGGCGTAGATGCATTTTCGGAGATTAATTTTAAGAGGGTACCGGTATACACTGTTCTAAACATGTAACACCCGCCCATGCGTACATGAAGTCAGGTTGCAGTGCGGCAGTGCCCATCACAGGATTCACAGCCCTTCCACCTTACGATGCTCAATGTTAAGGCAAACCTCTTCTGTTAAGCTTCACTCCATGTGATATGCCGGCAACCGTCAGGTGCCTTTAGGGTCCATAGATCGGTCCATCACTCCATCGCCAGGCAAAACGGCCGAGAAAATCGACAATTTTCAAGTTGTTGGAGGTGACCTGGAATTTCAAGGGAGGATGTGAACGCATACGTACTAGATCTGCATTGCATTGGTGTTGGAAACGTTGCGTGGTGGGGCTGCTGCCCATCATTTCGACAATCAGGGTTCAGGCCCAGTGCGTGGCAGCTGCCAGCGCTGACACAAAGGGTAATGTCCCGTATGATCGGACACACACGGGCAAGAGGAAACAGCAGATGCTGATGCCCGAATAATTGAATTCACACAGCAGGTTTTCAAGACTAGAAAGGAGTGTGCGTAATGGGCAAGAAGGATCGTCAGGTGAGTGGTAGCCTGCTGTTCGAGCGGCGACATCTGGAATCGTGCCTGCTATACCGCCTGTCTGTGTCATGATGAAGAATAACCATTTGGCGCAACTGCATGTTCGATAGGACGCGAAGGTTGAAAGAGAAGAGGGCAAGAAGGCAGATGACAAAAAAAAGCTGGACAAGGCAGACGATGACGCCTGGAAGGACGATGGCAAGGCCTCCAAATCTAAATCAAAGAAGGAGGACGAGGAACGAAAGAAGGTGGGACTACCTAGTAGCTGCAGCCTTAAAGAAAGATGCATCTCACCTGCTCCAGCTGGCCGGTACGGGCACATGAACATGCTTTTGTTATCATGCCATGCATGCGAGGTGGCTCTCTGGCTTAGCTGGTTGCTCCTGATTGTGAAATCAAGTTCTGTGCAGTGCCAGTAGCCTATCTAGCATCATGTGCACTAGTGGTGCTGCATATAATTCTTTTGCACAACACCCGTTACCATGCAGCATGGAGGCTGACCGTGAACCATGTGAGCAGCGTGCTATGAATGTCAGGCTGATACGTACGTCTCAATACTCTTGCAAGAGAGAAATAGCAGTGCACCCTGCAGGGGATTAGGGTCGGTTTTGCACAAGATTACATTTAGACAGGAACGGCACCTTGCGGAAGGAATGTACAGGGCTGCATTCTTGCTATTCGCTTTTTAATTTACGATATGTCCTTCCTAATGCAAAACTAGTGTCATTTTTACTCCTGCTTGTCACCAACCAAAATTTCCTGGATCCGATCGATACCTTGCCTCGCCTCGCCCTGACGTGCGCGCCTGGCAGAATTGTTTATATTAATGCGCGCCCTAGAGTCTTCGGGGGGGCGCCAAGCTACCACCACTGGGCGGATGGTTCCAAGCCTTACTGTCTTACGGCCATTGGCCCAAGTGGCAGGCACCTTGCTGCAGCTGGCCCTGCCAGCTGTCAGCCGTAGGCCTGGTTTAAGCTGAAGCGAGGCTGAAGCACCATGAAATAAACAGTTTCTTTCACTCCAATTCCGTTTTTCGCCCCCCAGGCCGAGCAAAACTTAAAGAAGGCTGAAGCCAAGAAGCTTCTAGAGGAGGAGGAGGCCGTCCTTGCCAAACCCAAGGCAAAATCTGCACCTGTTAAGGTAAACATTCCAGCCTGATGGATGGCTGCATCTCAAAAGGTGCAGGCCTGTCTGATCAAAGGCTGTATATCAAGAGATGCAGGCCTGCCTGATCTGAGGCTGCATCTCAAAAGGTGCATACCTGCCTGAACAGTCACTGACTGTGAGGCTCGCTGCTCAGTGCTGACGCCTAATTACTAGACCACGATTTTTTTTAAGAAGGGTGTGTGCACTCGTCTTAGCCAGGGATCTTCTGAATCGCTGTTGGTTGCAAGCTGCTGTTTCAATCATGCTTGGCCAGTTGGAGAACACCTCTGTGTGTATGAATGACCTTATCAGGTGACGCAGCACCAAAGAGACGCCCAGAAAGAAGAGGAGGCCAAGAAGAAGGAGGCTGCGCTGAAGAACAAGGATCTGGCATCCAAGAGAGAGGTGACGTGTGAGGGGATGGTATTGTTGTTTGTTGAAGTGCGCACCGTGGGACCTTTGGTGGGCTGCCGCTACCCCAAGCCAAATTGGGACGAAACCATGACCGGCTCCGGGCCGGTGGCCCAAGCAGCAGGAACCTTGCTGCACCAAGGCCTGCAAGCCGCAGGCTGTGAGATTCCTGAATGGTAGGGAAATAAACAGTGCATGGTGTAGTGGAGCACCCATGGCCACAAGGTTGGCCATGGCTGTCAAGTGCCCTGTGCAAATATTTTAGATTTGAAATGCTGTTGCGACGCCTTGTAGCCGATGGGGGCAGTCCTGTGAATGAAACCAAGTGGGGTTGAGTACCAACCTATTATAATGCCAGTGTTTATTTGGTGAAGGCCATAACAACTGTTGGGGCAACTGGCCGGCCACCCCTGGGCCGAGTGGCTAAATCATGACCGGCCAACAGCTAGTGGCCGGAGCATCAGGGCTTGCTGCACCAGGACGCCCTACCTTTGGCTGAAATAAAGCTGAATTGCAGCACCCTAAAATAAACTCCAGACAACAGGCAGTGCTTAGCCTTACCTCTGCCCCCGCAATTGCATGAGCGAGGGGCATGGCCTTGTTCTGTGAGGTACGAGCATGGTGTTCCAGTCTGGAATGATCCGGACAGCGATGTCCCGAAAGGGTTGAAACCGGGTCCCTGAAACCATCATTGCTAGCTTTGACCCAATGCTTGCAATTCGTCACGGCCGTAACCTCTCTCATGGAGGCAGCACTGAAGAACTGGGTGACAGCCAAGCCTGATGCCTCGTTGTAAACAGGAGTGGTGATGCCCATGGATAACACTTTGTTGTAGTGAAACACTTTCCTGCCCATACTTTTGTGGCAGGGCCCGTGTTTGATGCCCTGTTGTAGTGGAGCAGTAGAGCCCCAATCTGATGTCATGATGCCATGTGCCAATTCCCTCTGGTTTGAATATGACGGGTGGAGCCTTGTGATGGTGAAGCCTGGGAGCCCTGGCATTGCGCCGTGTTCCTGTGCGTATTACCTCTGGTTCGCAGAGGATTGAGGATGATTACTCGTCCCTGATACCATTCCATTCTTTGGTGGTGGGGCTCTTGCCTGATGGCCATGCTAATTTGTGTTTACCCCGTGTGCGCAGATGACCGAGGACGATTATGCCAACCTTGTGTCGACAGAAAATAGGAACCGTGTCGAAAACGAGGTAGAAGCGCGGAATGTGGCCGAGGCTTTGTCGGTGCTGGGTGTCAACGAAATGGCGGACCCTGATAAGCACCCTGAAAAGTGAGTTTGGGAGGCACCGGTGCGTAGAACGGTCATATGTTTGGAAGGCTACTACCAGGTAAGTACACCACATTTAAAAACAATACATTTATAATACTGTGCTTGAAGCTGGGATCGAAGAAGGTAAGCCCTAACCCAATGTTGCAAGGATCTTCGCTGGAATCCGCTTGCTCTCCCGCAACTAATGATGGGTAAATCCTTGTCCCCTGACCCCTGTGGGCTGTAGAGGTCAGGGTACAGCCCGCCCAGGTGGCTCGTGACTCTTCACTGCGGAAGCACTGAACGTGCGCTCCTAGATGTTGCAGCTTCTCTTACCTTGCTGATCACTCTTTCTCTCAGGTGCATCCTGTCCTCTGTCCTAGTTTATCTTATAGTTCAAACCGGTATGCACCTGTCACGTGCATCAGATCTGATGCTTTGCTGGACTGCCTCAAGAGTGACATATTCACACCCACTCCCAAACCTGCATCTCCCTCCCTTGTTGTCGCCCGTACGCTGCGCATGCAGGCCGCGTGGCTTGCTCAAAATGTTTAGGGTACACCTGAACCCTGAACCTTGACCCCTACCCACCTGCCTGTGTTCTGCTTCGCAGGCGCATGCGGGCTGCGTGGCTTGCCTATGAGGAGACTAACCTGCCTGTGCTGAAGCAAGAGAAGAAGGGGCTGAAGCTGTCACAGTACAAAGACATGTGGGTTTGGGAATGGTGTGGAGGCAGAGGCTTGGCGTACTGCTGTACCCTTAAATCCGTAACCCTGAAGCCACGGGCCAAGTTGCCTCCAGTGAATGTGATCCAGTAAAAAGAAGAGGGTCGTCGTGTTATTCGAGATTTTCAGAAGAAACAAAATAAAAGCAGGTTTCATGACGAACCGTACAGGCTAGAAAAAACAGGCTAGAAAAAATCAGCTATGGTACCCCCTGGAAAAAGGAAATATGAAATACTGAATACCGTACAGTGAATTTCAACAGATACTGCAGAACGAATGTGGGCACTAGTGTACGTACGTGCAGTGAAGGGGAATAGTGTTAAGGGCTGGTGATTATCGGAGTACCTAAACTGGATATCTCCGGGTATATCGTTTTTCCCATGTGAGTTGGCTAAAGTGGTACCGGGAAAATCGCACACCGTGAAGTCATGAGTCATGACAGGGATTCAGGGGACGCACACCGTGTTTCATTTTTCAGCTAAAGAGGCGAGGTGGGCTGTTCCTTGGCTGCAAAAATCTCAAATTGGGACCAATCCTGGATCGGCTTTTTGCCACCTGCCGAGGCAGCATGGCAGGTCATGCATGGTGCGTCCATGCGGCTGAGCCTGTTTGAGCAGGGCCCAGAAATGCAACGTCATTCATTGGCATGGGGCGTCTGGCCAGAGCTGGTAGCTGGATTGTACCTGAACGGTTGCTAGCTACGAAGCAGTAATAAATAGTTACTACTAGTAAGGACCAAGATAACTTACTACACACTGCATTCTACATACTGGTAGTAAAAGTAATATGCTAAGCTTGCTAGTAGCGAATGTAATCATGAGCACTAGGTATGCCACTTGGGGATTTGGGGGGGGGGGGATGTTCAGGATAACACACCGTTTCAGGTGAAGTAGGTTGCCTGAATTTGTGGTGTACCGTGTACTGATATGCCCAGCAGTGCATTTTTTCAACCGTTCCATGACGTGTGCTGCTTCATGCCTGGTGATGACAGGTTGTGGCGAATGTGGGCAAAAGCGAGTGAAAATCCGATGAACCAGGCGGGCCGGTCTGGCTGAGGACGTCTGAATGACCTATCACTCAGGCGTCTCATGGACTTCGTCAACCGGGGGAAATTATGAATAAAAACTGTTTTGTATGCGATAGTCGTATGGCATGTTGAATGAGAGCTGTCAGGCTTGACATAACCGGTAGGCTGTTTTTCAATTTCTGTGTGCTCGAGGTGAAAACAAGTTGCTGTAAGGCTTCTAAAATGTTCCTGTTGGGTCCAGAAATTTTGCTGCAAGGCCTCAGAAATGTTGACACCGATGTCAGGTTACTGACAAGGGAATGTTGCCAGCACATGGTACTACATAAAATTTCCTACAAGTTACTGACCATAGGCCCAATTTGCATTTCACCCATGAAGATAATCAGCTGGCCCTCATCCGCTGAATTGAGGAAAGCGTCTCTGCAGTGGCCGGCCAAGCCCGGACAAGCGTATCAGTCATTTTGTGCCGGCACCATATTCAAATCGAATTCAAGGTGGCATTTTGGGGGGGGGGGCATGACTGTTGACAAGGATTCCAAATATGTTTCTTTCTTCTGATTATGATACGAGCTTGCCTTGAAGAGGTATGTGTTAGACCAAGCTGTGCAGGCCACGCAATCATTCTGATCACCAGAACCCGGCTCATCATATTTCAGTTTCCTCTAGTCTTTTGGGCAAGTGCAGAGGCATGGACCTCACACTGACCAACCTCTTCAGGTGCGACAAGCAATACATCCTAACCACAGAAGGTACATCAAGCAGTGCAGCCAACCATACCGGCAGAGTCAGCACCACGAATGCCATGCTTCAACCGGATTACACAAGAGTTTTAAGTTCATTCGCTGTCACACATCTCTCACGACTAATCATGCAACGGAACGAGTCATTCTGCCACTGCCAGCGCCCTCGTAGAACATACCTGAATTACACAAATACCTAACTCCTCCCTGGACGACCAATCAACAGGCCCTTTCGAAACAACTTGCCGAAAGTTGTGTGAATGCTATGATACAATCTCAATTTCAAGTACCGGTTCCCCCCCTGGGATGCACTAAGCATATCAGCAATAAGGAAGTAGCAGCGCCCCGCAAGCAACAGCTACCCCGGCGGAAAGTCTGAAACAGCTTACAGACGTTCTCAGTGACTGCTGTAGAGGTCCTCAGACGCCGAAAGACATTCTGCGCAGCTGCTTGGCGGCAAAACTGAGGCAAAAGAAGCCCAGCATAGGGCTCAGATCTATGCCCCCAATGGCAGGCACGATGCCCCTGCGTTTGAGATCCGGGATGGATGAGAGGTTGGTCAGCGCATCTATACATAATAGGAACACAAGCCACACAGCTGGCAGGTTGGCCAGGAGACCAAATGCATAATACCATAGTAACAACAGCAACAAGTATTCAAATGACGGGGCTGAGTCTCCCCCTACAGCGGGTTGTCAGTGGCCACAGCCCCAACCTAGCTCTTCCTCCCCTAGTTAAGGGTTGCGGTTCCAGGGGATCCGGTATTCTATCCACAAGTCCACAACCCTTGAAGCCTCTATGTGGCATTCCTACTGCTACACTATATCTGAGAACGTACATTATGTACTGCGGTACAGATGTACTATATAAGGCCTGTGTAGGAAGAGACCATCAGAATCTCTTTGAGGAGACACAGACAGTAGAGAGCGAGGCGGGGCTTTTTACACCGGAATACAAATACCATACCTTCTCACGGAGTGCTATATTCTCCCTCCCCCCTTGCAAACCTGAGGTTCCCCTCACCTGAAGATGTTGAGATACGGGTCCGTGAGCTGCAAGCATTTAAGAAATGCGCGGGGTGCATTTATTTTTGAAAACGCCAGAAGGTAGGGAGATCAAAATATTGCATTTACGTTTGTTAAGGCAATGATCACGTGTGTGGTCACAGCCGGCAAGCTTGAGTCATGCTAACTGCTGTGGCAGATGCCCTCAGTTTCACAACTGAGTGCCAGGTTGCCCACACTTTATTCAATTATTCGAGTGCTTCAGCCACACTCTACATGACGGCTAACAGACGTGTGGGCCTGGTGCTGCAAGCCCAGCTGCTTGGACCACTGCCGTCAATGTTAGGTCCACATTGGCCCGATGGTGGCCGCCCAGCCTCTCCATTGAGGTGGTCTGGTGCGCACTTAACTTAACAGTGCCGAGTACTCAAAGGCAAGGCCGATGGTTAAGGCAGGGCGGTACAGATTTCCAAGGCCCTTTCACTCTCTATATAACTCGCAATAAGTGAGGGTGTCCTAACATTGCGCACTGCCTTTGCTTGGAGTACCCTGCACCGTATCCTGTGTTCAATGTGGGCCACTGAAATCCTACGCGCCATGACAGTGCTTGGCTATTGGTGCTTGGCTCAGTACTCAAAGTGCTTGGCTATTAGTGCTTGGCTCAGTACTCAAAGTGCTTGGCTATTAGTGCTTGGCTCAGTACTCAAAGTGCTTGGCTATTAGTTCTAAGCTTTGAGTACTGAGCCAAGCACTAATAGCCTAGCAATATTACGGCTTGGCTTGGCGTGCCAACCAACCTGCCTTGATTCTGATCGTGCTTAGCAAAGAGATTCAGTGTCGCACCCGGCAATTCTAGCGGAAGCACACACATCAATTCACATATCACACATTCCGACGTTTGGTATATATTATTCAGTGCACATTTAGTGCACTGCTTCTCCCCATCACTTTTCATCACTCATGCACTAAGCTGAAGGTTAAAGTGTTACAGCCACTCCTAATCTATCCACCCAAAAGTGTTTTTCGAGGGGCCAGACAGTGCAAGCTGAGGGTACAAAAGAAGTTGAACGAAGCTAAGACATTAAGTAACATCTGCATGTGCCAAGCATAAACAGACATCGGGGAACAGGCTAGGCTAGCAGCGCAGCCCTGTTCATACCTGGCGGATGGTGTTGAAAGGTTCATTGGTCCAGCTGATGTTCCGGAACCACGTCAGCAGTACACGCACAGTCAGCAACACCAGGTAGATCTGGGGGGACACGGTAAGACCAGGACAGCGTCAGTCTAGTTCACTCTACCTCTTCATACCAGATCTGAGAAAAGTTGGGGACGGGCAGACCAGGACGGCGTCAGGACAAGTCAAGTTAAATATGTTCACACGAGATCTGTGAGGACAAATGCACACCAGGACTACGTTATTGCAGTTAACATTACATCTGTTCAATCTAGATGTGGGGAACAGGGG
The DNA here is from genome assembly GCA_037349105.1 of Limnomonas spitsbergensis. Lineage (NCBI taxonomy): Eukaryota > Viridiplantae > Chlorophyta > Chlorophyceae > Chlamydomonadales > Limnomonas > Limnomonas spitsbergensis. The sequence continues at coordinate 3,268,079 of JAYJMM010000113.1, forward strand.
TAGACCAGGAAAGAGGAGAAGGTCATGTGGATGTCATGCCTAACAATGCGGCACCTCTTTTATAGAGGCTTAGCACTTCTCATGCAGTCAAAAAAGCCAATTCGGCATGTGCACAATCCACATTTAAGCAAGGCCAAGCTCTGTATCATGCACACAATTCGACGCGCAACATAGAGGAGGTGCGGCAGGACTTGGCAGATGCAACAGGACATTGGACCTAGAGTTCAGATAGGACATGCATTGTTCAAACCCGAACCCTTGAAGAAGAGCAGGGCAGACAGGTCCAAGGACATGGTCCAAGCCGGTACATTTCCCCCCACCACTCAGCTACATGTCAGCTACCCTCCAGTCTCTGACCGGAGGCTCCAGGTGTGGCCAACCATGCTGCTTGGGACAAATGATGTCCAACCGGCGGCCCCAAAACAGGGTACATGGCACACTAACATCACCACTGTCCATCACCCAGTCACCTAATAGGATATTGTTTGGATGCGAATATGCTGTAACAAAAACTAATGCCAACGTCTAAAAACACCAATCCACTCCCCTAGCCACAGTACATCAGGCATCTATGCTTATTTTTATTTCAGTGTGCACCAGAACACATTAGGTAGACCGAACCGACAGCATCTTAGGTCTAGTGGCCCAAGCAACAGGGCTTGCTGCACCAAGCCATTCTTGCTGTCAGCCCGGTCGCATCTAAAATGTAATTGAGGCGCACCCTTATAAACAGTGTCAACCATACATGCAGCATCACAATAATTATGTGTGAACGCCTGGTATGGAATGCCCACGCATGCTCCCAATGCAATTCATTTGGTAACGCCAGATAACGCCATGCACACTGCTGCATGAGGAAAGACGGTATGCAGGTTTTCGGGATGGAACACATTACCTACCTCCAGGGCTTTGGAAAGTGCTCCATAGACCTCTGTCATGCTGCCGTCAGAAAATCCAAGTGAGGCAAAGGGCAGGACGGCTCCCATTGCCTTAGAGTTCACTATCTGCTGGCGGAACATCTGCACAGCGGGGCAAAAGCTTGTGTCTGCGGTGATACAACTTGCTTGCTGTCAAAAGGCAACGGACGGTAGATGGCGTTAGTTACCTCGAAGCTGCTAGAAGGGCTGCTGGGCGTCGAGGGTGTGGGCTGCGAATCGGCGCTGCTGGATGCCGCTGCTGACGAGGCGACGGCAGCGACCCGTCGTGTCCGTCGAGGCCCGACGACAGCGATGTTTGATTTCGATCCTGCGATAAGCGAACAGACTGATCGATTTATTCCACCCAGCGATCGAGATGACCCTGGCCATATGTAGAGGTAGAGGACAGGGCGCTCTCTTCCACGCACCCGAGCATTTGAGGGATCCAGTTCGATGGGAGCCGAGTCTCTGCATTACTTCAGTGTAAGTTGGGGGCTGGAATTAGCAACACAAACTTGCCGGTGAAAGAAAGAAAATGTCAGAGGTAAGTGCTTCCAGGCCATTAGGTGTCCCTGTACTAGGTTTCAAAACCTCAGGGTTGTGCAGGCGAATTTCGAACAAAACTCCCATGGACTCTATCATAAACACATGTTGTGAGAGAGCATGCGGGCTTTGTTGAACGATTCCAGCAGAAAGAAGAGGCAGTTTGATCTGACAAATATGGAAAGCAGGACAAGGACACATTCAAGCCTGCTGGCTCCAGCTCAAGCCATGCAGCGGCAGGAGCAGCACTTGCAGCCTCTGCTGGGAAGCAGGGGGATTAAGAAATAGCAGAGTAGCCACATGGAGAAGAGGTGCCCTCCAAAGATCCAAGCCCACTGAACGCAATCCTCCTCATATCCACTGGGTGGCCGAATTGTGCGTCGCATTATCCTGCCCAACACCGATGCATTTTAAGTCGTCAAGAAGGCATCGTGGCCGTTGCTGTGGCGACCAACCTGCTGTTGGACATGCTGGCCAGGCACTTGGTCAGCGATGCCAAATCACACATGCACAGAATGATTCTGCTTGAAGACTTTGCACATGTACTGTCCCTGTCCTACAAGCTGACACTCATTCATTCACTCTCACTGCATGCGAAAGCATTTTGGGGACATTCGGCGTTGGGCAGGCTGTCAACGGCTACAAGTGCGGCCATGTTGTGTGCTACATGGCACCATGTAAGCAGGCACTCCATCATCATAAGCCGCTATAATCTAGGCGTGGTGACAGCATGATTTAGTGTTTGCATGTATCCTCTTGCTTTGAAAGGCAGGGATCCTTCGGTCTGCCTTTTGCGTTTTGTGGAGGGTGTTTTCCTCTGCCCTTTGTGCTCCTTTCTGTCTTTCCCATAGCCTTTCCTTCCTTCCCTTGTTCCTCCCAACCAGATAGGACGTCGGAGAGCCTGCAGGCAGGGGTGGGAGGCCCTGGTTTTGTGCTACTTGTAATTCAAACTTTTAAAGGCTAGTCTGTTCCGGGGCAGGGGATACGATTTGCCAGGACTTTGTGTTCTTGTTCTTGTTGTTTGGTGGGGGAATTTGCTATCCTTTCTTTTCTCTAGTGCCTTCTCCCTTGATTGTCCTAGCTGACTTTTTGTTTGCCAACGTGGACAAGCTTATTTTCAGCATGGCCCACAGGTGTAACGTCATTAAGTGTTTGCATGGAGTGTTCTTGTTTGAGTGCTGTAGCTACACTTCACCCACCACCCGGCCTACTTGGGCCACAAGCAACAGGCCGGTCAAGGGTCCCACTCTGCCCAGTCGTGACTGCCAGGCTACCCCCTCTAAGGTGGTCTTGCGTGCACTGTTAAGAAAGACTGGCGCATTTCAGATCCTGACTCCCAACATGCATGCATGCGTACATGATGTAGGCTGTTGGATATGATTTGTGGTGACTGGTGAGCCCATGCAGGCCTGCGGGATGTGGAGGCCGCAGTCAAGGTCAGCAAGGCAGGCAGAAGCATCGCTCAGCCACAGTATTAGCATCAGCAGAGAAGGAAGGGCAGGCTGCAGGTGAGGTGACTTCGGAGAACAGGGGCAGGAGAGGGAGGGGTGGCGCATTGGCGCTGTCATGGAGGGTGCTGAGGCTGGGGCGGAGGAACGAAAGCCTCAGGGTGATTCCGCCAGGGCTGCAGTGGTCGTGAGGGGCACACACGTTCAGAAGAGGAAACGAGTGCGGCCGGGTTTTGGCGAGGGGTGAGGCAGTGCTGGGAAGGTGGCCACTGTGGGTGGCAGTAGGCGCTGGCTGGTTGTGCAGAATGGGATGCTGGGGGCAAGGGAGATATATAGTTTCTTTAGTAAGCAGCAGGTGGCAGCAAAGGAGCCCTGACTGCTAAGCTATTCTTGACTGCGAACAACTGTATTTTCTTGTTTTTCCTGTAGCAGGTGTAGAGTCAGCTTTGAGCTGCGCTGCGCCCTCACTGAGCAAGGCCATATTATTAATTCATTACCGGTATGCACACCACTACACCAGTCAATGACGTTACACCTCCGGGCCCTGCTCAAAGATGCTCGGCCGCGTAGGCGCCTAACTAAATTTGGGAGGAAAGATCTAAACAAACACAAGGGGCAGGGCAAAAGAATGAGGAAAAGTGGGAAATAAAGTGAAGGAACAAAACAAAAGGGTGGAGGAGAAATACAAAGAAAGTTTCAACCTTTGAAAACGTAACAATATCTACTAGTGCACACCAGTGCATGCCATTGTAAAGCCATATCCGAGCCTCCCAGAGTATCATTTCCCAAGGGGGAGCTGCTTGCTTTGCTTGCTTGTCAATGATGATAGTTTGGTGCATCATTGAGACAGTTTTTCGTCAGTGTCTATTTCATGAATGCAGCAGAGCGCGGAGCACCAGGCCTCCCTGAACTTAGCTGTAGTCTATCTGCTGATGTTTCATAAAATATATGCAGTACCGGCATAAACTGTGATGCATGACCCAAGGTCTGGCCATGGGCAGCTCAAATGGCAGTCCAACGAGGTGCAAAATGTTTTGAGTTAGTATGTTATGGCAAGGGTGGTCGGGGGGAAATCGGCAGGGGTTCAATTCCACCCATCCAAGCTTGGCTTACCGTATCTTGATTCACTATGATGATGAGTCATATCTCCACATCTCAGGTTTGGCTAATTCAGTGGCCTGAAGCTTGTTGTGGTCAGTCGTTATTGCAGTGCTCTTCAGCCACACGTCAGTTATAACCGGCCTGCAACCGCAGGGCTTGCTTGGCGCAGGAAGCCATGTTGCTTGGCACATCAGCTGCAGGCCGGTTAAGCCGGTGAAGGGTTGGTCCCCATTCTACCAAGGGTGGTTCATCCGAAGAAGCCTGCAGCACATTTGCCATAGAAGCCCTTCCAGAAAAGAGGGAGAACGACGCAGGGTTGATGTACTCAAAAGGCAGGTTCATAGACATGATATCAGGGCCCAAACTGAGCTGGTAGTGCGCCCATGGCACAATGGAGCTGGCCCCACATTACTTTGCTGTGATGGTCATTGGACGAATGCAAGCAGTATGGGCTAACCTAAAGCATTCTCGCCTGCAACTGGCTGCAAGCAGACACAGGTGAGAGGGATGAGCCCAGCGTAAATGATACCCACCGCAACCCACCCCGGCTGCCGAGGTGGGTCAGACAGGGTGGGTGGGTAGCGCCCCACTGCGTCGCCCCAGAAACGTAGTACGCATAGCGGTCCAGGTCAGGTGATCCAGGTGCGGTCCGTGCCATTGCTATTATTTGCCAGGCTCATGTTGGAAGCGTCGTCATGTTGCTTTCATGTCGAGCAATGTTCATGGTCACAGGTAGAGTCGCTTCAAGTCTTGCCAGGGTCTTGCGTATGATCGCCCAGATTTTTTAAAGAATGTGACAGATTTGCTACTTGGCTCATGTCAGAAATACCCCACATTTATCTTCCCGAGCTTTTGAGGCGCGTTGACAGATTGCGCATAACACACATCACTCGTACGTAACATCATGTCAAAAGACACGTGAAATCAATGCGGTGTCGCTGGATCCTTTGGATCCATTCCGCTCTGTCCTTCAGGCAGCGTGTGGCAGCTGCGTGGGGTCTGCTGTCGCTGGCTGCCTCACAGCTCCAGGCACCGCAGCAGTACCATGGGTCGCGCGGTCGTATCGTCTTCAACTACAGCCAGACACTAAACAGAATCATTGAGTTGACATATTCCTTCCACATTCCTACTCCTGCTGACCAGAAAGCTTGCCATTGACCGCCTTGATTCAAGCAGGCTTGTCTATATTGTTTCCGCTAGGCCTGCGTCTTCTTCGCAGATTGACATTTCGAATTATGTGCAAGACGGAAGCGCCGAAGCTCGGCTTGGTAACATGGGACGAACTAGCTAAGCACAGCACTAAAGAAGACCTCTGGATTGCTATCGATGGACTAGCCTACGACGTCACCACCTGGCGTCTGCAGCATCCTGGAGGGTGGAGGTTGCTTGAGGTAAATTCTCATCGATATTTACAGATCATTATTACAAATGAGATTGTAAAAGCTTGGCACCCTCGAGTCATGTGACTGATTAAGACACTACTACGGTACCTAGACTATGCATTATTTAGGAATGTGGATTGGTTGCCCTGCACATAGGAGCTTCGGATTCCGATTCAATGAAACGATGGAACCTGCGACACGTGCTAAAGCTGTCGCCTAGCCGATCACTGTTGATGCTGATCTGACGGCCTGCGTTTGCAACCGGGTTCTCAATGAAACTCTACCCGCGCTAAATGTCGGAGTAACTCGAGTTGAATAGCTCGCAATCCTGCTGGGTCTTCATATGCCAGCTGCAATGGTTGTCCATGCATGTTATGTCTAAGGAAACCATCCCAGCTCTCTTGTTGCAGTCTAACTTATGCACTCCCTCCCCCATCTCCTTCATGTCTCAGTTTTATGGAGGCAAGGATGCAACAGGTTAGTTCACTGTGAGCAGTTGCTGCCCGTAACATTGTATCATGGGTCAAATGCACGCGCCCTTGGTGCAGCATGACAGTTGACAGGTCAACCCATGAGTGCGCCAACTTCCCCATCTCTGTACAGATGCAAAGCAGTGCACAGGACCACTGTTTACTTGCCTACAAGGACTAGCATTCCGGTTGACTTATGATAGGCTCCGACACCATGATTGCAGAACTCTCCCACTCACCCACCTATTCATCCTCCCGTCTCAGAGCCTTTCCTCGCCTATCACGCCGGACCTTCCAAGAAGCGTGTGACGCCGCGACTCCCTGGCCTGATGGTGGGGCGCATGGAGCAGCGTGAGATCTCAGGGCAGGCCGAAGCCTTCCGCAAGATGGCAGTACTGGTGGAGCAGGCGGGTCTGTACAAGCAGGTGAGACATGATGATAACCCACCTGGTGCACCTAGCCATGCAGCTTGGGCCCCAAGTCCCCTACTCGTACAACTGTGTTTCCACCTCTGCCCCTGACTCTGCCCACACTTCGTGGTCCTCCTGATGACGCTCTGCATAACAGCATGCGCGACTACACGGTACATGGGTGCGTGAAGCCATGTGGATCCGCCCACCCCCTTTCCTCTACCCACCCTCCCTGCCCTCCTCAACGGCACTGCTCCCATGCCCTGCAGAACCCCTCCTACTATTACATGCTGTACGCGTACATGGCCGCCATGTGGGTGGCCACGTGGTTGCTGGTGTGCAATGAGCAGCTGCTGCTGGCATCCTTCACCATCGCTATCTTCTGGGGACAGGTAAGACTCAAGCTGACAATCAAATGTGGTCGGAAACTAAAATCTTACTGCGCCCGGACCCCCTTCCAGACCGTAGGCAATGATTGTTCGGAAAATTATTCCGGATACTAAAATTAACGCCAAGATCTCCGTCGTAGCATTCCGAGGGAGTGCAGCACGCGAGGGGAGTGTTCCATGGCGCATGTCTGGGGTACCCTTGTCCCCTCTCCTCTATATCTTTCGGCCTGCATCGCCCACAACGCCACGCTTCACCTGGTTTGCCGGCCCTTTGCCTTGTATACCCAACTCCCCACCCAGCCCTCCGCCCCACGCCTAGCTTGTGTTATCGATCGATGACGTCTACGACCTCTAAAGAAGCTCTCCTCTTTTCCCTTATGCCCTCTTCAGCTCATGTTGGTGGGCCATGACGCAGGCAATACTCTATTAACTCCATCCTTTACCTCTCCCCTGCCCGCCCGCTTCAGCTCGCATTTGTGGGCCATGACGTGGGTCACCGATGCGTCCACAACTCACGTGAAGCCAACTCCATCCTCGGCATCTTCGTAACTGCTTTCCTTGGCATCGGCGTCTCTCACTGGGTGGACAACCACAACGCTCACCACGCAGTCGTTAACTCCTCCGACTGCGATCCGGAAGTGCAGGTGAGCGCATGCGCCTGGGTTTGCACAAGCCAGTTCCAATTTGCTCTTCGTGCTGCTGAAATCCATCTACATCTTTATTTCTGGGTTCAGGGCTTCAACCCCCAAACCCTGTCAATGTGCAGGCAGGTTAAGGGTCAAAAACCTTTGCGCATTATCATGCCAGTGCAACCCTTAACCCTATCAATGTGCAGGCAGGTTGAGAGTGTAAAACCTTCGCACCTGCACATGCCAGTGCACCTGGATGAGCCAATGTTGCAGGTCATGCACCTGCTATCTATCGACACTTAAATTCTGAACCGCGCCGCTCCCCGGACGGACCCTTGCTACCTCTCGTAGTTCATGCCGTTCATCGCCACCTCGCCCCTCCACTTTGAGCACACCCGCAAGAACCAGAGCAAGATGGAGCAGCGCCTATCCTCCATCTCCAAGAACCTCGTGTCATACCAGCACTTCAGCCTCATCCCGCTGCTCATGTTTGCGCGGTACAAGTTCTACGCGCAGTCACTCGGACACTGGGCGACCGGCAAGATCTACATCTGCAGGTGCGTCAGTCAGCAGCAGGGGTGTGATGACCACTGATGTTGCAAACGGTGAAACAGAGCATTCAGCAGGTACTGTTCTATCTATACTTGTGGACCTAAATTGTAGACTCTACTGGAGAGATTTGTAGTTGTTGGCCTGTGATGTATGCGGGAGGGAACTTTATCTGTTGGGCCCAGCTGGTGGGATCTAGGTTCTCTCGGCTGCTGAGGACAAGCTGCGCTATGCTGAGTTGACCAATTTGTCTATTGATGAGACGCCGCGTTGGATGGATTAATGACCACGGCTTGCCCCCTTACTTGAGCCCGACTCGTACCCATCACAATTATTCAAGCGAATGTTTAAGCCACAAAATCTCCCTGACCACTTTCCTGATTGCCCTAAACCCTTAAACCGCCTACACTTAAACTGGTGGAGTGGGCCGCCTGCAGAGCCCTTCGCTTTGTCAGCCTTGTGTGCTAAATATTCAACCCTTGACCCTGCTTGTGTCATGACAGGTGGAGTGAGCTGGCGGCGCAGCTCTTCTTCTTCGCCTGGTTTGGGCTGATGACCGCCCAGCTGCCCACTCTGTGGCAGAAGGTGGCGTGGGTGGTGCTCTCTCACGGCTCGGACTGGGTGCTGTACCTGCAGGTGAGAATTGCTACTGACGGCTCAGGAAATTAAACATACCGGTAATCTGCTGCGTCCCTGCCTGTATCTCCTCATGTGTCACGTCCCTGTCTGAATCAATGCGGGCTGTGACACAAGAATGCATGAGTGAGGGTCTTGATCCATGATGGTATTTCAGTCATGGCCCTCACTCTTATGTCGCTTTGCCCCCTCTATCCCCCTCAACATGTCCCAGCTAATAATCTGGCCACAGATGTATGCTGCTGCAGCAGCCATTATGCAAGAAATAGCTGGAAATGCACCACAAATGTCGAAACCTGGAAAAAGGAGAGTTTATGGATGGGACTGACGAATGGAATTGACGTGAACCTAATTGACTAAACGCCCTAGACATTATGGAAGAAACCCTGAATGCCAAGGACACCTGAAAATATACTCCTGTTTGCCTCCTCACAGACGGTCATCACCCACTTTCCACGCGAGATCTCCCCTGGCGTCAAGCTGGATTGGGTGGAGTCCCAGGCCGTCGGGACACTGAACTGGAGCTGCCCTGCCTGGATGGACTGGTTCCACGGTGGCATGCAGTTCCAGATCGAGCACCACCTTTTCCCCAGGTGGGTCTAAGACAGCCCTCGACCATGCATTCTGAAGGGCCGCCCATGTCCATGTCGCTGACTGCAGGCAACTTATCAGTCAATGCAGGAACCCTCTTGTGCCTGCTACTAACCGCTCTTCAAATTGATTGGCCTTAAGATTCCTGCTGTGCCCGAATTTGACAAGGCCCTGCTTTCTTGACCCTCTTCAGTTTTATTTTTTGTACCTGATGCCCGACTGCTCAATTGCTTCCTGACTGTGTTTGCCGCTCCTGGCCTTTTCCTCCCCAGGATCCCACGCCACAACCTGCGCCGATCCTCTATCCTGCTGCGCCCCTTCCTGGACGATCTGGGCATCGAGTACCACTCTCCCACGTTCATGGGGGTACGTGTTAGGCCCTAGAGCTGCATGCGCCTAACTTACGGAAACACACTACATGGAAGTTGCCGTTTTTAAATGCACACCGGTTTTATAGCTTCTGTTTTGCTTGGCTTGTTGCCAGCAGAGTTAATGTGGTACCACTTAAGTCTCCTGGTGGTATAGAATTTGTTGCCCATTATAAGGAGCATGGCCTTCAATTCGCTGTGATTGCCTGCTGTGCTTCTCAAAAGAATTACCGAGCAGCTGGAGTATTGAAGCTTTCTCTAGGATCAAATTCTCCACCCTTCTTACGTCCACACTCTCTTATCATTCCCACCCGCCTCGTCCTCTTCAGGCGATCTCGGAGACCTTTGCCTCGCTGAAGACAGTCGCGCTGGAGGCGCAGAAGGACCTGCCTTGCGTTGTTGCGCACTAAACAACAGGTTTATATTGCACTACATGGCCTTTAAGGCTAAGTCTTGGCGACTGGCGGCACTGCTGTCTTGGAGACATCTGAGGCAATGGGCAGCACTGCTACCGTGGCACCTGAGGCATTGCGTTTGATTGGCTGCCACAGGTCTTGCAGCGTCTTACATGACTGAAACACAACAAAATCCAGATGGATTCAGTTTATTTCCGGCCTACTTTCTACCTTTCATCACTTTTAGTGTTTTTATACATCCATTCAGCAAGCGATGGTTATCAGTTGACAATCCACGGCCGGCCCTCCTACTACAAGGAAAAAGGATATCCTTGCAAGCCGGCAGCCCTCTGAGTCAGCTTCTCAGCACCCCATGTTGCTCTGCCTCGCATTTGAGTTGGAGATTTTCTTCATTTTTATGGGAGAGTGAATGTCTGAACCGATGTTTATGTAGGAATGCATGCCTGAACTGTTTTGAAAGAATGCAATAAGAATGAGAGGACACACCTCTATTAGTCATTGTAGTGTGCAGGTTACGAACGGATATGCCCAGCATGTATTCAGAGGCTTCTGGCCCATGAAATTTCATTGTTTGAGGGCTGCATTTAATGAGGTGCGTTTCAGCAGCAGCAAGGTGTTTCTGTTGCACTTGTTGACCTCATGAGATTCATGGAAGGATCCCCTGAAACTGTACAATGTTTTGTTTCGGTTTCATTAGTGTTTCCCCCCACCTGTAGTTTGGGCAGTACACTTGCTCCCACCAGTCTGTTTTTTGTGTGGTAGGCCTCAGTGATCGACTATTGAAAAACCCTGGCTGGAGATGTAATCAGTGCGCGTTCTGTAAATGGCGCTAGCCAACCCGTTCCCGAGCTCTCAAGATCTCACTCAGCAAACAGGAAGGAAGATATTTCATTGTACAAATCTTGTCATCAGCCCGATACAGCAATGGAATTATTGAAATATGTTGTAGTAATTGAACATGTATCAGTCCCCCACACTTCGGAGCGCTGCTCTCTAACATGCCAGTCTTAACGATGTTATATCTTATTTGTTGGTGTGTATCAGTTTGTGACAGGGACTCTCACTGCTGCTGGTGATACAGGACAGAGTCTGCTGGTCGATGACGTTACACATCTGGGCCATGCACAAGAAGGCCCAGCCGAGTGGGCGCCGAACTGTTCAGATGGGAGAAACGAAGAAACTGAAAGGAAGAGGGAACAAAAGGGGAGGCCCAGAAGGCGAACAAGTCCGGCACCAGAGCTCCTCTAGAACCAGCCCTCAAAAAAGTCTACTACAGCGCCCACAAAAGCGAGTGCATCCCCCACCCCTGCCCGGCCTGGTACAGCTGGTGGAGCTTTGTGGCACTGTTCTGGGGACCTGCCCACCCCCGCTCCCGAAACTTCTCCCTGACACTAGGGCAATGGAAGCAAGCATGTATTGCATCCTCTACATGCTCGCCATGCCCTTGGCCAACATCGTGAGATAGGCTGGTACAAGACTGCTATTATCAATTGCAATGGCTATGCTGCTACGGTATGGTAATTAGCAGCACCGACCTATAATTGCAGTAGTGCACCAGACTTGGCCTCAGTGATTGCTGCACATATTTCCACCTCATGCTGCGGCTCTCGTGCTGAATGATGCCCAAGAACTTGAAATCCTGGATACGCTTCAGCACTATCGTATCGGAGCCATACATGCAAGGTAGAGAGGTGCCAAGGTGCACCTCAGGCATCATCTGCCTACACGCATCTGGTTGGCGTCTGTCTATGCAGCGCCTGCTGCCAAGTGCCAACTACGGTGATGTGGTGTGGGCCACCGATCACCTTAGGCCGCGGCATTGCAAGAGCAAGATGCAGTCCAGCTTCCTCCAGCATCTGCGCCAGGCTGCAGGGCTACCTCCATCCGCTGCGAGTTGGGGGGTTATGAGAGAGCTGCAGATCCAGCCGTTACAGCGCAGTTGGTGGCAGCATGTACTTCTCTTCTACAACGCAGCAGTCGCACCAGCAGCACAGCAAGACAGCCCACTGATGGCGGCCGACATGCAGCTCGCTGTCAGGCAGGGCACCGGACGGCGCAATTGGTGCAATGATTTGCTAGGTGCCTTCCTAGAGTTAGAGCTGGAATCAGCCGACCCCAAAATGCGTCAAACAGGGACTGACTTACAGCCGCTGCCTATCAGAGAGGTGCTAGCGCTAGTTGATGCAGCATACGAGCGGGCGCAGCTGGATGCCGCTGGCAGAGGGGAACCCAGAGATCCTGCCACTGAACACAAGTCTGCGGCCGTTTACCGCACCTGGTTTCAGTCTACGGCGGGCGCTTTTTCGGCTGGCGCAGGCCAGGGGCCGCACCAGCCGAAAGGAGTGTGCTTGCGTGTGCACGAACTTACGGCTGCGGCTCGGCGCCGTCAGCACGGCTGACACTAGAGGACGGCGCAGTGGTCAGCAGCGTGACAGGCGGTGCTGCCTGCGATGTTGGGTTAGGGGAGACGGCGAACATGTGGAGGATGCGCTGCATGCTTGTTTTCGATGCCATAGCGTGCAGGATCAACTTATGGAGCGGGGATGGGCAGGTCCTCCAAACGGTGCTAGAGACTTTTTGGAGTTATACCGGGGCAGGCTTGGGTGGGATGCCTTGGCCTTCGTGGACGACGTGGTAGATATTGTTGAGGCGTAGACTTTTTCAGAGGTTGGAACTTCCTTTGTCTTCTGTGTTTTCCAGCCTTTTGTTTTGTCCCTTCACTTTCCCCCCACTTTCCCCCCTTTCTTTTGTCCGGCCCCCTTATGTGCTTCTTCCCAATTTTACTTTTTAGTTAGGCGCCCACGCGGCCGAGCCTTATTTAAGCAGGGCCCAGAGGTGTACCGTCATTGACGTTTTTCAGTCCAGCAGAGCTCATGTGAAGTTTTTTTCAGTCCAGCAGAGCTCATGGCCTTGAGGACACAAGCTAAGGTGCCCATGCAGGCAGCTGCAACTGAGCTAGCGAGAGGTGTTCACACAAGTGTGCGACAGATCAGGAAGGGAGCCATCCCCCTTGGAGCTTGTTTATGAGAACGATGAGGGATGTCATCACGCACGTTGCTGAACAAACAGGCCGCTGGATGCAATGGGAAGGCTTCTGTTCTTGGGTACCCCCTCCCCCCCTGTTCTTGGGTACCCCCTCCCCCCCTGTTCTTGGGGTACCTCCCTCTTTCTTGGGGAAGGCTTTACCTCCAAAGGGGGGTGCCTCAAGCAGTAAGGGAGTGCCCCAAGCAGTAACGGGGTGCCCCAAGCAGTAAGGGGGTGCCCAAGCAGTAAGGGGGTGCCCCAAGCAGTAAGGAGGTGCCCCAAGCAGGAAAAGGCTTCTGTTCTTGGGGTACCCCCTCCCCCCCTGTTCTTGGGGTACCCCCCTCTTCTTGGGGAAGGCTTCTGCCCCCCCAAAGGCTTTTCTTGGGTGCCCCCCTACCCCCCTGAAGGGGGTGTTTTACCAATTACTGGCCAAGCTGCTAAGAAGAAGTGTAATGAACGGCTGTTGTTGAAAGAGGCGTGTTGGAAGATTAAACGTCCAAAGTAACCATGAGCAGCTACGATGTTGTATGTTTCTTCTTCTTAGCCAAATTTATAACCAGCGTTAGCAGATTCGTTTTCTGTAGTTTCGCGGATTAATGAGCTAGTAACTAAAGAACCCTTTGGAAATCTTATGGGCCACAAGCAAAGGGGGGGGCGGCCGATAAAGGAAGGGTCCCCAAACAAAATCTTATGGCTTCTGCCAGCAAAGCGTTTAGTCGAGTCAGCATAAGGCCCTAGAGCAAAATAGCAAACACAAAAGCAAAAAAAAAAACGGCATGGATGGAATGTCGGAATCACAACTGTTGATTAAGGTGCACCTGCAGACCACCTATTTCTTTCTCCTTTGCGTTCTTCTCCTTCTTTCCCTCTTACCTTACTCATTTGTTCCAACGGGACAGTTGGGCGCCCACGCGGCCGAGCCTTTTTGAGCAGGGCCCAGAGGTGTTATGTGCATGGACCTGCAGACCACCTATGAGAGGCTGCTGTGGTGCCACCACTAGGCCGATGGAGACCAAACCTTTCGTCCTTGTGATGCCCCTGCTGACGTTTTTTCTTACCTTGGTTTATTTGTGTGCTCGTACTGGTTTGCGGGCACATATCCGAGTGCATCAATTGTGATGCTTTGCTGACTTCAACACATTCACAAAATTCACAATTCACCTGGCCCATGGTTACTCCCCATGGTTACCATCCATGATCTCTCCCCCTGGTTACTCCTGCCAGAGATACCTGCTCACCTGTTGATCATGATGAGCCTTAGCAATGCCAAGCTGCTAGCTTTTTGGGGTGACACATATTGCTAACACATTGTCTTTGTTTGGCTTTGTACCCATCAGACGTGAGGAAAATAAGCGTTTTGTCGACAGTTTGCCCTCAGGGCAGCATTAGAACAAGTAAAATTTTAGTGCCCTAGGCAAAGGAAAGCAAATCTACGGTACACGATTATTATAAACCAGGCTGGCATGGGGCTGGCTGGCAGGTTTCAGGCGTCCAGAATCTGAACTGAACTCCAGGTGGCAGGTGCACCGCACAAATGTCTAAATTTTTAAATTGCAAGATCGTCAGCAAACAGATCGGTTTGCTCATACGTGCCCTGCTCACCCTTGGGGATTGAGAACTGAAAACTGAGTTTCAAATCTGGAAATCTTGAAACCTCGATTCAGATATCGTGCCCACTTCGTTTTACTCGAATTGAAAAGACAGTTCGGTAACATCGTGAATCACATAAATTTTGAAGGGAGGAAACAACCATCCCAGTATTAGCCTGGGAAATATATCCTGGGACGCCTTGCCAGCCAAAACGTATTTTTTCACCGCAACCTTCTCCAAATGTGCGCCCATCATCAGCCAGTAATTGACAGACACCTTAGAAGGTCACTAAATACCCTAATAAATGCCCAAGCCAAGGTACAAGGAGAGAGTCAAACCGAGACGGGAATAGTATTGCCTGCAGCATATGTCAGCGCATGGCATTCTCCTGTCGTAAATCTCAAAAAACAGTCAAGCCCATTCACGCTGGCCCACTGACCCTTGCTCCCAGCCTCCCTTGCCTAACCGCTCCCTCACCAAACAAGCCATGAGGATCATGATAAGGGGAAAATGAGCTTGCACATTAGCAAGCACACCCGCAGCTACCACATCAAAGCTTTGACGGTACTCGCTGCTGATCAGGCAGGGGTCATGTGATGTACAAGTCTAGGTTCTGAATCCATGATCAAACCAATGGTTGGGAAATCACACCCTGGCCGGGTTACTTTTTCCAGCACTGGTTTTATGCTAATGGATATTATCCGAGCAGATCCCAACGGATCTCCCTCCTTCCATCAGATCTTAGATTATTGGCCAGCAGTGAGCATTACCCATAGATAGATCATCAACCAGGAGCAGTACAAGCATCTCAGGATGCCGTCAAAGTCTAGCAGGGGATGTTGTAGATGCGCAGGGCTTGTGACACCCAGTCGAAGCTGGTCACGAAGTCCCAAAACGTTATGAAGTCAAAGCGGTCGGTGCGGACCAAGGTTCGGAACAGCCTAATGATCTGCGAGAGAATGAAAGCAAGATTTTTGGACAACAGGAGGGGGTGTGGGCAAGGTAGCTTAAATAAACCATACTCTCTACCTCTCCCTGAGCCTCTAGAGCCTCGAGGGGGAGCAGCAGCGCAGCCCTGGCCTGGAGCCGCATTCACGCAGATACTTTGCCAGCAAGGCATTGGAATGATCCAATCCAGTTAAGAAGACGAGTCAATGAATCTGCAAGTCAGCAATCAAAATCATCCCCTATTCCACCTGTTGCCCTAGCTTCCTGGCCTCCAGCTTGTTTTCGTGCGTACCAAACTACATTTGTGCAGGCCGCTGGGCAGCCACCACTGGGACGCCGGTAACCTCACCTTGATCAGCCTTCAGCCAGGGGCCTTGGCAGCAGGGCTTGCGGCAGCAAACCCTCCCAGCTGTCGACCGAGTTACTGCTAGAGCATATAGCTGAAGCGACGCTAAAGAAGCAGTGCTACTTAAACGCCTACAGCCCGCGAGCGCCCCGCTAACACAGCTCCCAAATATTTCAAAAAGCAAATGTACCAGCAGTGTTGGTCAGCCTACCTTGTTGACGTCCCCGCTGCCGGCTCCGTGGCTACTGACGTAGAGCCTCAGCTCAACTTCGGAGATGCGGCCCTGGCGTGGCAGCGTTGCGATGCGGTCGAACGTGATGACGGCCTGCTGCAAAGCCTGCACCTTGCGCACCTGGGACACACGGCAGGGCTAATTTTTAGCACTTAAGCTACACTCCAGCTACACTCCAGCTACACTTCAGCTACACTCCGGTCCACCTGCCCTGGTGACTTGGTCGAGCATGCTCTGACAAATTATATGATCAGCAATTAAATAAATCAATGCCTGAGTAATGTCTGAGTTATGAATTTTGCGACCAACCTGTGCAAGGATTTTGTTTACTGTTCAGCACTCCTCGTTTGGGTTGAGAGTCTTTCCTTCCAGTGGCCACGTTTGTTTTTTCATTCACTTACAATATGACCTAATTTGTGACCCGGATTTTATTGCCCCGTGTACCTTTTACCCTGTACCCTTAGTCTTTGACCCTAAACCCTTTTACCTTGCCGTGGGTCAGGGCCATGTCCAGCGACATCCGCGTCTCCGTCATGTCGACCAGCCGATAACCTATGGAAATGAGGGGGGGAATAACAGTGTTTACTTCAGCACCATACCTCCTTTGGCAGGCCGTTGGGAGAGGCCACCACTAGGCATATTGGGACCAAACCATCAGCAACCTATGGCCAACGCCTCAAGCAGCAGGGCGTGCTGCACCAGGCCCCTAGACCATCGGCAGTGTTGTAGCTGAGTTGTAGCTGAAGCACTCTAAAATAAATGGTGGGTGTCACATTAACAGGAAAGACAACTAAATCGAAGTCGACGAATGGTCAGTGTCTTTGCGGGAGGGTGAGTGGGTGAGGGAAATTGATCAAACAAAATAAAATAGTTCAGTGTCATTATGTGAGGGAGGAGAGGGACAGACAGCTGGTCTAAGTCGTCTTAGTAACACATTTTAGTGACACATTTTTTCGAACGGTCTGATCTGATGAGTAATATCTCCCTTCCTCAACAACCCTAACCCGAAAAGGTCCAGGGCTCGAAATGTGCCGCATGCACTTCGTGCTCTTCATCCTTCTCACCACCTTATCCCAAGGCCCAATCCTTTACCCTACTTAGATCTAGATCCTAAACTGTACCTTGCCTTCACCTATGTTCCTGACTATGCCCTGCCTAAACCCTGGTTCTGCATGCCCATACCATACAAAAACAAAATAAAAAATACCTTGGTGCCGCCTGCTCTACACGCTCTTCATCTCACCAGTTTCTATTTCAGTACGTATTTACCACCTTCAGACGGCTGCCGGGCAGCCAGTACTGGGCCATTGGGGTCCAAACCAAAACCGACCAATAGCCTAATACCCTGTTCAGCCGTTGCATCAAGCCAAAAGCATGCTTCGAAAGGGCCATGCAGAGCAAACCAGGGGGGCATTCCAGAGCCTATGTCTCAGCATCAACCCTGAGCCCGTGCCGGCCCTGCCTGAACCCTGAACCCTAGACCCATTATCCTGAACCCCAATCCCCTTTTCACCTTTCAACCTAAAGCCACGCTGGCCCTGCCAAACCCTTAACCCTAGACCCTTTATCCTGAACCCCAATCCCCTTCTCACCGTCCAACCTGAGCCCGTGCTGGCCCTGCCGAACCCTGAACCCTATACACTTTATCCTGACCCCCCCCCCTCCCTTCTCACCGTCCACCCTGGCCGCCCTGAATCCGCGTAGGTCCATCCTGTCAAACCCCATCTCCTCCAGCAGCAGGCACACCTGTCACATCAAGAACCAGGGAGGAAATGGGCAAACGACAGGCACCGGCCTAGGCAGGAAAACAGTATTCATTATTTAGTGTGCACAAGACCACCTGTCTTGGGTTGCCGTCGGGTGGCTATTGGAAGGCCACAATTGGGGCCAAACCTGCACCCACCTCATCGCAGGTGGCCCCAGCAGAGAGGCTTGCTGCACCAGGCCCCACAGCATAGCTTAGGTGTAGCTTAAATGTAGCTGAAGCACGCTAAGAGAAGCAGTGCAGGAAATACAAAGGCATTGGAAGATCCTTGTAGTACGCATGGGATGTTCCTTGCAGTACGCATTGGAAGGTCCTGGCTATATACTTGTTCCGAGAGGAACAAAAGGATGATGCGGAGGAGACAATCGTTTTCATCCAGGGCCAAGCTGATGGCACTTTATCTCTCTTCGCTATGGCACTTTATCTCTCTTCGCTGCCCCCTCATGCCCTACGGCGGTCGCAGGGCACAGCTCCCCGACATGTCTGGCAACGACACAACTGTTGGACCTTGTGATATTCTGCCTGCGAATCGCGCTCATCAATTGACGTTGTTTTACTGTGAGCCACGCAATATTAAAAAAAAACAAAAAACTGGTGGGCTGCCGGGGGGGGGTGCAACCATGGGCCCAGTGGGCTCAAACCAAGCCTGGCCTGCCTCCGGGGGGGCCAACCACCATCACATGCTGGACCAAGACTCCTTAGCCATACCACCCACTAGCCTGGACACGCAGCTCAAAGGCACCTTGAGTACACTGTAGGTGCCAGCCTGGCGCTTAGCACGCACCTCTTCTGGTGTGAAGCGGACCAGATGTTTCCTCCGCAAAAGCTCACCCGCCACCTCGCCAATGCCTGTTCCCAGTGTCCAGTTGTCATCTGCTGCAACGGAAGCAGGATGAGGGGACCATTCGGGGGGTCAATTGAACGTCTCGAAGCTGACAGCCCTGCGCCAATCATGCCACAGAAGGGTGCTATGGCTCTGGCTACATGAGAACCCTAGCACGACAGGGTATTAAGTTTAAAGAGGGACAGGGTTAAGGGTTTAAAGAGCGACAGGGTTTAAAGTGCGGCAGCAGTTCACCTCAAGTGTTTCTCCAATGGCCAAACAGCCACCAATGGCAGGCCAACATGCGGCCGGCATAGAGCCGCTTGGTACCGAGCCTGGAACGGCCTACGGCTGGCGGCCCGAGAAGCATGGCTGGCTAACCTGGGGCCAGATGCTCGAGTGTGGTTTCAGTTCTGCAGCCACTCAGCCACCACACCTGGTTTCAATAAGAATGGGAGACTTTCTGGCTCTCTTTGTCCTTTCCCTCGAAACAAAAGTACCATTGACTACCATTCATGAATCATGACCACATCCCAATCCTGGAACCACCCGACAGCTCTCACCCGCCCCTGTCATGTAGGGCGTGGCGTAGGCAGAGTAATGCCTGGCGCTGGCGACCGAGGCCAAGCTGTAGTCGCGGGTGGCGGCGGATCGTACCGTCGAGCCGCCGACAGACTTGGCGGCCGAGGAGCGGGATGTGTACGGGCGGACAGTGGGTGTGTGGGGGGAGACCAGGGTGAAGCTGTAAGGTCAGGGGGGCGGGTGGAGGGTCAGGGGAGCGGGAAGATGTGCAGAGGGGTGGTTAGAGGTGCAGGGGGGTGGGTAGGGGGGCAGAGGGTGGGTAGAGGGGCAGGGGGGTGGGTAGAGGGGCAGGGGGGTGGGTAGAGGGGCAGGGGGGTGGGTAGAGGGGCAGGGGGGTGGGTAGAGGGGCAGGGGGGTGGGTAGAGGAGCAAGGGGGTGGGTAGAGGAGCAAGGGGGTGGGTAGAGGAGCAAGGGGGTGGGTAGAGGAGCAAGGGGGTGGGTAGAGGAGCAAGGGGGTGGGTAGAGGAGCAAGGGGGTGGGTAGAGGAGCAAGGGGGTGGGTAGAGGAGCAAGGGGGTGGGTAGAGGAGCAGGGGGGTGGGTAGAGGAGCAAGGGGGTGGGTAGAGGAGCAAGGGGGGGGGTAGAGGGGCAGGGGGGTGGGTAGAGGGGCAAGGGGGGGGGTAGAGGAGCAAGGGGGGGGGTAGAGGAGCAAGGGGGTGGGTAGAGGAGCAAGGGGGTGGGTAGAGGGTAAGGGGGTTAGGGGGGTAAGGGGGTTAGGGGGGGGGAGTAGAGAGACAGGGGGGGGGGGGGGAAGAGACAGGGGCTTGGGTGTAGGGTCAGGGGGGGGGGGGGGATAGACGGGTAGGGGGGCAGGTAAAGGGGCAGGGGAGGGGGGTAGAGGGACAGGGGAGGGGTGGGTAGAGGGGAAGGGGGGCGGGCAGTGGGACAAGGAGCAGGTAGAGGGGTGGGGGGGGGTGTTTACAGGGGCAAGGGGAGGGGGGTAGAGGGGTAGACGGGCAGGGGATACGTTAGAGGGTAGAGGGTAGGCTGGGGTTAGAGGATCACACACTGGGGAGGGAAGGGGGGAAGGGGCAGGTAGGGGAGGGGCGTTCACATTCTCACCTGTCCGCCGTTCTTGGACGGTCCAGGCTGTTCATGTAGCCTAGCTCGTCAATCAAGGTGCGGATGGAGCCGGCTGTGCTGTACAAGCGGGGCGGAGCGGCATCCTGCGGAAGGGGTAGATACCCGTGTCTGCTAAGGGTGTATCAGCCAGAAGTCAGCCACATCATGGCCCATGGCCGGAGGATCTGGTGCAGCAAACCCCGCTGCTTGGCTTACTGGTATATAGTATAAGGGAGGCAGGGGAAGGGACGAACAGAGGCTCGCGGGGTTAGCACTCGTGACTTGTTCTCCCTAAATTTGAATTTGAATACCGGTAAACAGATCTCGAATATAAAAGGTGTTTGCTAGTGCAGGGATCACACCAGAGAGCCTTAAGCAGGCCTCTGGGCGGCCACCACTGGGCGATAGGGGATCAAACATTGACCGGCATACAGCCGGTTGCCAGAGCAGCAGCGCTTGCTGCACCAGGGCCCCACGGCTGCAGGCCGTGATGTAGCTGAACTGTAGCTGAAGCACCCTGAATTAAACATCGGCACACACATACCGTACATCCTCTCTGCTTGTCCCTTCAGAAGTTTACCTGAAATTTGATAAAGACAACACTGCCGCATAAATGCACCTTGTGTACGAGCAGCTCCAAAGCCTTCTCCAGCTGCTCTCCCACATCAGTGCAGTTGTTTGCATACACCAGGTCTCCGAGCCGGCAGTCTGAGATCTAGCTGAAATGTAGCTGAAATGTAGCAGAGCACGCTAAAATAGACACTGCAACACGCACGCACCTCAAATCTGAGCAGCTCTGAAGCTTTCTCCAGCTTGCTCATGTCCCTCGACAGCCGCGTGCTACTGCGCACTGAGCTGATGGTCTCAGCCTGGTTCTTCACATTGTGGTGACGCAGGCTCAGCAGGCAATAGCGGGCAACCTGTGAGAGACAGAAAGAAAGAGGGTGCAAAATAACAGAGAGCTAACAAGTGTGACTTGAAGGAAGTACAGCAGGGTCACCCACATTACACCTGTCGTACGTGCATAAGGATATACAACACAGATCTCAGTGTCAGCCATGATGGAATATGTAAAATTTGGGGTGAAGGTTTACAGAATTTAATGTTTGCCTACATACGGTAGAACGAGGTTGCTAAATTGTAGGGTTGAGTCCTTAAGAGTCTACCCCTGTGCTACCTGCAATGTTAGGGTCTACCCCTGTGTTAGGGTCTACCCCTGTGTTAGAGTCTACCCCTGTGCTACCTGCACTGTTAGGGTCTACCCCTGTGTTAGGGTCTACCCCTGTGTTAGGGTCTACCCCTGTGCTACCTGCAATGTTAGGGTCTACCCCTGTGTTAAGGTCTACCCCTGTGTTAGGGTCTACCCCTGTGTTAGGGTCTACCCCTGTGTTAGGGTCTACCCCTGTGTTAGGGTCTATCCCTGTGTTAGGGTCTACCCCTGTGTTAAGGTCTACCCCTGTGTTAGGGTCTACCCCTGTGTTAGGGTCTACCCCTGTGTTAAGGTCCACCCCTGTGTTAGGGTCTACCCCTGTGCTACCTGCAATGTTAGGGTCTACCCCTGTGTTAGGGTCTACCCCTGTGTTAGGGTCTACCCCTGTGTTAGGGTCTACCCCTGTGTTAGGGTCTACCCCTGTGTTAAGGTCTACCCCTGTGTTAAGGTCTACCCCTGTGTTAGGGTCTACCCCTGTGTTAGGGTCTACCCCTGTGTTAGGGTCTACCCCTGTGCTACCTGCATAGTTAGGGTCCACCCCTGTGTTAGGGTCCACCCCTGTGTTAGGGTCTACCCCTGTGTTAGGGTCTACCCCTGTGTTAGGGTCTACCCCTGTGTTAAGGTCTACCCCTGTGTTAAGGTCTACCCCTGTGTTAGGGTCTACCCCTGTGTTAAGGTCTACCCCTGTGTTAGGGTCTACCCCTGTGTTAAGGTCTACCCCTATGTTAGGGTCTACCCCTGTGTTAGGGTCCACCCCTGGGTTAGGGTCTACCCCTGTGTTAAGGTCTACCCATGTGTTAGGGTCTACCCCTGTGTTAAGGTCTACCCCTGTGTTAAGGTCTACCCCTGTGTTAGGGTCTACCCCTGTGTTAGGGTCTACCCCTGTGCTAAGGTCTACCCCTGTGTTAGGGTCTACCCCTGTGTTAAGGTCTACCCCTGTGTTAGGGTCTACCCCTGTCTTAAGGTCTACCCCTGTGTTAAGGTCTACCCCTGTGTTAGGGTCTACCCCTGTGTTAAGGTCTACCCCTGTGTTAGGGTCTACCCCTGTGTTAGGGTCTACCCCTGTGTTAGGGTCTACCCCTGTGTTAAGGTCTACCCCTGTGTTAGGGTCTACCCCTGTGTTAGGGTCTACCCCTGTGTTAGGGTCTACCCCTGTGTTAGGGTCTACCCCTGTGTTAGGGTCTACCCCTGTGTTAAGGTCTACCCCTGTGTTAAGGTCTACCCCTGTGTTAGGGTCTACCCCTGTGTTAAGGTCTACCCCTGTGTTAGGGTATACCCCTGTGTTAGGGTCTACCCCTGTGCTACCTGCATAGTTAGGGTCCAACCCCTGTGCTACCTGCATAGTTAGGGTCCAACCCTGTGTTAGGGTCTACCCCTGTGTTAGGGTCTACCCCTGTGTTAGGGTCTACCCCTGTGTTAGGGTCTACCCCTGTGTTAGGGTCTACCCCTGTGTTAGGGTCTACCCCTGTGTTAGGGTCCAACCCTGTGTTAGGGTCTGCCCCTGTGTTAGGGTCTACCCCTGTGTTAGGGTCTACCCCTGTGTTAGGGTCTACCCCTGTGTTAGGGTCTACCCCTGTGTTAGGGTCTACCCCTGTGTTAGGGTCTACCCCTGTGTTAGGGTCTACCCCTGTGCTACCTGCATAGTTAGGGTCCAACCCTGTGTTAGGGTCTACCCCTGTGTTAGGGTCTACCCCTGTGTTAGGGTCTACCCCTGTGTTAGGGTCTACCCCTGTGTTAGGGTCTACCCCTGTGTTAGGGTCTACCCCTGTGTTAGGGTCTACCCCTGTGCTACCTGCATAGTTAGGGTCCAACCCTGTGTTAGGGTCTGCCCCTGTGTTAGGGTCTACCTGCATAGTTAGGGTCTACCCCTGTGCTACCTGCATAGTTAGGGTCTACCCCTGTGCTACCTGCATAGTTAGGGTTCAATGCCCTGCCTATGCGGAGGCTGTGGGCACGTCATGTTGGTCACTATCCTTGAGTGGCCCAATATTACTGCACCTGTCGAGCCTTCGCCCACTTCTACCTGTTTTCATCCAGCAAAGTTTGTCTGGCAATGAGTGCCGGGAGACCGAGCTCATTTGAAGTCACTGAGAATTCATCACTTCAACAAGTGGAGCGTTGCGGTTGCCGTTCACTTGGTGCGTGTGGTATGGTGCGCATGTTGTGGAAAGGTCAGCGACCGTAAAGCATCATTCAGCCGAGCTGTGGCTGCTAACACAGCTGCATCATTCAGCACTGTATCATTGGGGGGGGGGGGTAGTTCTGACTCTTCACACAAGTAGTGCTGTTCACGTGAAGTGGGATTCCCCAGCATCATGTGGGGAGATAATCTGGACCCTTGAGACAACCCTCAACTAGATATCTAGGGCGGACTTGCCACAGCACCCTAGGGGAGATCCTAACCTTTAACCTTGCTCCTGTCCCCCTGCCCCCTTTTACTCTGAACCCAGGACTCGCCTCCGCCAGGTACGTATCATCTGAAGCCAGCAGCGCCACCAACAGGTCGATGCCTCCAAGGTAGCGCACGCTGTCCTGGACCACCACATCACGGGAACCCAGCTGGCTCAGGGCCGCAGCCGCAGCAGTCTGTGCAGAGAGGAGGGGAGGGGTAGGGGGGGAGGACTTGAACATGAAATCAACTATGTGGCGCTGCAGCAGTCTGCACAGATAAGAGGGCAGCGGAGGGGAGGGGGGGGATAAACTTGAACATGTTGTCAACTAATTGCCGCAGTAGTAGATGGGAGGGAACTAGGGGAAGATTGAGCACGATGTCACCTACCGTAGTTGCCGCTGTAGCAGCAGTATGCACAGACAGGAGGGCAAGGGAGGGGTGGGAGGGGAGAAACTTGAACATGATGTCATCTACCGTCATTGCCGCTGTAGCAGCGGTGTGCACAGAGGGGAGGGGGGTCGCGTTTTGCGTTCACGCACAAAACAATAATGTCATTTATCTACAGGACAAGAGGGGCGTTTGCTTTTCCAGAGGTTCCTGCCCAAGGAGGACGGGCTGGCCGACAGGCGAGCTGTGAACTAAATTTCCAAAACTCAGTAACTATCGAGTTTTTGTGACCTGGATATGCATTTTAGGGTTGAGGGTTGAGGGGGGGCTTCCACACTTCCTCCTGCAGTCCCCCACCTGCACAGACTTGTCCACATCTTCCCTCAGCAGCCGGACGAGCGAGCCGACGCCACCATGGGCCCTGAGAAGAGCAGGCAGGCAGGCAGGTAGGTTGGCAGGCAGTCGCGCAGGTTGGTAGGCAGTCAGGTAGGTTGACAGGTAGGCAGCAATGCCGGCATGCACGTAGGTGGGTGTCACTTCTACATTCCAGCTTTATTTACTCCCTTCAGGAAAGCCAACATGTCCAATGGACCTACCTATTGGCAAGGACTATGATCAGAGCTTTATGTGTAGTGGCTCGTGACCGTTCAGCCAGAGAACAGCTACCGTCCGGCCTCCGGCTTGGAGACCTAGCACGTGGCCTGTCCTGATGCATTAGCCATGAGGCTATAAGCCGGACCCGATTTTGCCCCTTAGGTCTTTTCGGAGCTGAGGGGCGGCGCGCTGAAGATGGCCTCGCAGCCAAAATAATGAACTGTGGATGGTTTGATACGGACTGTGTGGGGCACCCATGCTGGCAGGTGCGTGACAAGCACCAGCACAAGTTCAGCGCACTTTAGCATATGCCTGGTGCCCCCTTAAACAGAGATGCTAGGGGCTGCTGGCAGATAGCCGGCCTCTGTTTGGTCCTCCTTGGCACATTGGCCTCGACATGCAGATTTTGTAGATCTGATCAATAGGTAAAATAGTGTCGCCTCAAAAGTAAATTGCTATTCTCTCATGCTGTCTATGCTGGTGGCTACGCAAAAACCCTGGTGCTCACACAGACTACCCTGGCCAAGACCAACCACTAACCCACCCGGCCACCCCCCACCAGATCACACTACAATTATACCCACTTCACAACCCCAGCTAACCCATCTCCATCCTAGTACTGATCGGGCGCTCACCGGAATGACATCCGAGCGTTCATGTCATCAGCCATGTGTCCAACAGCGTTTGCAGCATTGATCACAACCACTGGTGGGAACAGGGGGCTGCTTACGAGCAGCAGGCACGAATAACAGAAATTAACATAGGGTAAGAACAATGTAAGCATCAAATACAACGAACAGGTATGGATAACAGAAATGAAGGTAAAACAACGTACCTATGTAATATATATAGGTATGCAATAAGCATGAGCAACAGACCGTCCTGGGGCCCTCGAGCGTGCAAAAGGCAAAAAGGTTCTCCGAGTAGGTTGACACCCTTGCAAAATGGCTGTGTGCGAATGACACCTCAAACATGACTCTCTATTTGTTGCTGCTTCAGCCACAAATCAGCTGCATGACAGCCAGCTGAGGGAGGGGGGGCAAGCCCTGCTGCTTGGGCCGCTGTCCGTTGGCTGTCCAAGGTTCGATCCCCAAACGCCCAGTGGTGGCCGCCCCGCTCAGCATGGATAAGATGGTCTGGTGCGCAATAAAAGGAACGGTTCCCGACAGTTGAGTACCTGGATTACCCATACAAATGCTTCCATGCTTCAGCCCTGTGACACGCGGCCCTTGTGACTAAGCATTGTTGACCCCAACCTTCACTTTTTGCTGGCATTTTTAGAATTGAGCCTCTTCCCTCATGCGCGGCCTGCAGATGCTGCAATTCCTCCTGCAAGAAGCTCCAGTCCTGCTACACGCACCTGGGCCCCTGGCCTCATCCCATCCTATTTCAGTGCCTCTTTCAGTGAAGCTTGACCGCCTTCGGGGGGTCGCCAAACGGCCACCACATAGCCACTTTGGACCAAGCCTTGACCGGCATAAGGCTGGTAGCCCCAGCCAGAGAGCTTGCTGCACCAAGCCCTGCCGGCCATAGTTTGTGTAGCTGAGAGGTAGCTGAAGCACCCTATCAACTGCGGTGCCTCCCACCTGAGCAGCCTGTTGATGGCTGCCATGCCGCCTGCCTTAAGCATCATGGGCAACGCAGTCGAGCGGCCAGAGAACATAGCCAGCGTGGAAGCGGCAAGCTCCAGGACCCCATAGCTCCCCTACGCACACATACGCACAGACCATATGCGTACCAATGAATCATGACATGCAATTTCGGTGGAGTGTGGGCAAGCCAGGCACCTGAAACAAGACATAGACACCTAATGCATTTTTTTCTTGCAGGCTGTAGCAGCGTAGCTCATGAAGGTATTTCCCCTTGTTTACCCCTTTAGGAGGTTGCGAGGATGCATAGCCCCTGGGCATGCCTTTTGTTTATGGTACTGCTGGTTCCTCTTGATTTATGGCATTTTACTTTTAATCCAGCAGATATTATGTCATCACCTGGTGTCTAGACGGGAGACCGGTGTCCACCTGCTTACTGCTCTATCAGGCGTATCCCTTAAAGACATATAGATCCAGGTTCAACTCTCGGTTCGGTTTGTATTCAAGTGAGCGTGTACTCTAGTGTTTGCTATTACCGTGCTTACTGCAGCAGTAAGACATCTAGGCAGACGTGCAGCATGGGAGATCTTCACGGCCATACCTACGCCATATCGTTCCACTAAGCCTTGAACCCTAGGTTCTGAAACCTGAAACCTGAGCTGGAGAGGAGACATGGCCACATCCCGCATCATACCTGGCTTTCGTATTTTGATGCCGAGTCAGCAATTGCGTTGACAAGGTGTACCGTGTAACCAATGCAATGCTCAGCAGTGATGGCTTGCAATGCGTAGTCAGCCAACAGATCGGCGTCGTATACACTCTGTGGACAGGGGAACAGGCATGGTGTCAAGTGTGGACAGGGGAACAGGCATGGTGTCAAGTGTGGACAGGGGAACAGGCATGGTGTCAAGTGTGGACAGGGGAACAGGCATGGTGTCAAGTGTGGACAGGAGAACAGGTATGGTGTCAAGTGTGGACACTGGACAGGGGAACAGGCATGGTGTCAAGTGTGGACAGGGGAACAGGCATGGTGTCAAGTGTGGACAGGGGAACAGGCATGGTGTCAAGTGTGGACAGGGGAACAGGCATGGTGTCAAGTGTGGACAGGGGAACAAGCATGGTGTCAAGTGTGCACAGGGGAACAGGCATGGTGTCAAGTGTGGACAGGGGAACAGGCATGGAGTCAAGTGTGGACAGGGGAACAGGCATGGTGTCAAGTGTGGACAGGGAAGCAGGGGTGATCATAAGTATGGGAGGGGAAGCATGTATGGTTTATGATGCGATGATCAGAGGTGAGGGTTTGCAGGTTATAGTCATACACTCATATCACATCGTAACAGCTCTGTGGGTAACAAGGGGAGTTGAGGGTTGAGGGTTGAGGGTTGAGGGTTGAGGGTTGAGGGTTGATCCTCATGCACCGTTAACTATTTTGCACCATGCATGTTGTCATCTAAAATCTCACAGACACTGTCACGTATTTAGCTTTTCACCTGCACTGCACCTCTACTGCCCATGTGCTGCCCAAGTGCGGTCGTAGATGAGAGAGAAACTTAAGTTCCCACTGGGGGCAGGCGAGCCAGGTAGGACCAGCGCATCTTCGGGCCATAAGCAGACTTTCCAGCAATCAGGGGTATGTCTGCAGGTTTTCGGCTGAAGGCCTTCCACTTCAAACTGAGATACATGCTCAGCGGTATGAAACTCCACACTTTATTTGTGTGTTGTTTATTTGTTATAATACCTGCTTGACCGGTGTTCTACATACCTGATAACCTGCCCCATGTCCCTCCACACTTGTATACACATGTCCTTCCACACTTGTATACACACGTCCTTCCACACTTGTATACACATGTCCTTCCACACTTGTATACATGTGCTGCCCCACCTTTTTATACCTGCATGACCAGTGTATGCCCCATGACTTTTTCGTACCTGCAGGTGTTGTTTGAGTTCAGTGATGTGCCGCCCCATGTCCAGGAGTTGAGGGCCAATCAGCGAGTACTGCTTGTTGATGCGGCTGAGGCTGTCTAGCCGGCGTCGCTCCAGCTCATACTCAGAGGCCATGCTCGCACGCCTCTCCATCTCGCTGACCTGTAATGGTTTTGGAGAGATTCAATGTTAAGGATTTCACTCAGCAGGGTCGTCATTTACTCTAGTAGTTCTGGTAAGGTCATATTTCCTGATCATTTCCTTACGCAGGAAACCCCTACTTTGTCGCAGAGCAAAACCCTTATTTCCTTGCACAAAGAGCACCTTGGCGTATGCTGTATATCAGCTTCCAGGAGAGCGAGCATATACCCCATCAGAACAGGGCAGAATGCGAGGACTACACTTCAGCTGCACCCTATCCATAACCCGGATTACTGCCGCTGGGGTTTGTTACAGCAAGCCCTGCTGCTTGGACCACCGGCCAAAGGCCGGTCAAGGTTTGGTCTTCATAGCAATATAGCACTGGTCCTGAATCCCATTGGTCCTGTGAGGAATATTTTTGTTCCTGACTCCTCGCATCGGTTTGTTCCTGGGTCCTTGAATTGGTTTGTTCCTTCGTCCTTGAAACGGCGGTTTGGTCCGTGCCTCGCATATGGTCCGATTACGGTGTTAGAGTGTTACATCAGTGCAGTCCAATCGGATCGGTCCTTGGTGCCAAGGGTCCAATCATGGAGCAGTAAGGGCCGCAAATTGGGTGCTTGGTCTTTGGACCTTGGTCGTCCGACTGATCGGCCCAGTAGTGAAAGCCTGGCGGAGTGGCGGCCCCCCAAAGACAGGTGTTCAGGTGCCCTGCTGACATCTACCCTGTCAGACCAGGTGGTATCTGCCTATCTGGCGCCCTGTCAGGAGTCTCAGACCTGCCTGCTGAGACCTGCTGCATCTTGTACAGGTACGCTCTGGCACATTAACATTATACAAGGCCTGCGCCTTGTAGCACTTGCCTCATACTACCCATTTACTATTTTACATGCATCCAAACAGCAGGGCGGGCGGGTTGGTGTGCCCAGTTAGTATTAGCTGTCTACATAGGTCCCTCCTCCAGCAGAATTTAGGGCATGTGCACTGACATGTACGAAAAACAACATCAGGCACCTCCCATGTTACCCTGGCACTCATGCAGAGAGGCCTTCCTCTAGTGTGTACCTTCATTCGGGTCTTGTCGATCTCGGCTAGGCGCATCACAGTCAGGCGAGCCAAGAACTCGGTATCATAAAAGCCATCCGCATACACCATCGCGACAGCGGCAGCAGCAGGTCCGTCCTGACAGGGTGGGGGCGGTGGGACATGTATGACTCATCAGCACCAGGCATTGGATGCGCCTTTGCCCAGCCTCACTCGTAGGGGGGTCATGTGTGGAGCGTTGGGTCACAGTGCGATTCGATGTTGCGACTGTGGCGACGCAAATGTTGCATGTGCCCCTCTTGTTCATCGCGGGGATGCATGGATGATCGACATGACGTCGATGTGCTGGATGGATGACGTGACACATGACCATCGTCATCTGCAGGCGACCGTTGGATGGAGCATGCATTGCACTGGAAGGTGACCTGGCCATGAATCTTCTTTTCAAGTTCGCACTGGCGAAAGATGAGCTGCAACAAGGCTGAAACAAACCCTCGTCGCTCGCTCATGGCGGTGGTAATGTTCGAAGAAGCTAACACCCTGTTCCTGCCCATACCGGTAATGGACACCTATGAACCGGTACTTACTGATAAATTAACAGCTATCCCCGCTGGGCAGGGCTGCGGTGGTCGAGGCTATTTTGCAGAGCCGGGAATCGTTGATCAAATAATCAGATTTGAGGTCCAGGCTTCTAGGGCTTTGGGCCGAGGCGAGAAGATCCGATACAAATCTATACGCTGCTGCTTCGAGTTGTGACTCACAAACAGCAGGGTTCTAAGCATGTTGCGTAAATATGATGTTGACGCACATTTTAAGACCTTAATAATTTTCAGCGGGCGGCGAGAGGCCAGAAATCTGTATGACAGGGCAGATGCATGACGGGCGCAGAAATTGGAAATCCCATACCCTCCTCCGGTTTCGGAGCGCGCGGCCGTGTCGATCTTTCGAGATCCAGGCAACCGAGCGTAGATCTCAGCCGGTGGATCATGTCCCTGATCGTCCTGGACTCAAGGACGCTAGAAGACCCCACCTGCAAAACGCATCATGACGCAAATTGCCCAGCGACGGCGTCCGAATTATAAAATGTATCGATATCTCGTGTTTACTGCTTGACCGACATGCTTCGACCGACATGCCCTTCGGAACTAAGATCCGTTTACGTCTCCTGTAGCAACCCTGCGCCAAGACTGCCACGGCCAAACCTTTTCTGGCAGCGGCAGCTGCCACAGGCCAGTTGCCCTTTAATTCCTTACAGCCTTCGTCGCAGCAGCTGTGCAATCAGCTCCCCCCTGCCGCGCCCCACCATGACGATGCCCGCCTCAGCTCCACCCCGACAGCCATCCCACCTCAGAGCCACCCCAAACCCCAGCCAGGGCATCGATGAACCCGGACTAGTCTATGAGGCAGCAGCAGCAGCAGGAGCAAGGCAGGACCCCCTCAAACCTTCCACCCCCCATGCTGCCACCTCCTCCACAACAGCCCACCCAGCAGCAGCGCATGCCGGACGAGGTAGCATCGATAGCAGGGTCAGTCGCCTTAGGAACTCTGAGCAGCGCCTCCTGGGTATGATGGCGTTTGCCGCGCTCCCCCTACTGGCGGTGATGGGCCATGGGCAGGCAGCAGCACTGGGGGCCAGCGCCCTCAGCCACCGAGCTTGCAGCATCATCCCCGCCGCATGGCCTGCAGGTGCGATGGTCTACTTTATTTGAGGTTGATGCAGCTACACATTAGGAACAACCCGGCCTGTGACCCACAGGGTTTGGAGCAGCAAGCCCTCGTTCACCGGCCGTAGGCCGGTCAAGGTTATGGGCGCAATCAACGCAGTGTTTGCCGCCCGGTACACTCCGAAAGGGGGTCCGGTGCGTGTTAAAATAAGCACTGCTGTCGACGCATGGGCGCTACGGCAAACTGAGCGGACTTCCCTATGTAACAGACTCCCATGCCTTTGCCCTGCAGGAGTGCCTCTCAGCCGCAAGGAAAAAGACCTCCGGGCATCCCGGGGTATGATACCACTACTGTGGCTGCTGCGCCTGGAGCTAGTCGCGGCAGCTGCAATCTTGCTCCCCGCCGCCTGGGCCGCTGCGACGTCCGCTGTCATGGTCGCCCGCAGTGCGCTGGCAGGCTGGTCCCGCTCGCGAGTACATATGGCCGCGGCGCCTTCCGCGCCCTACTGCGGGCCTCCCTGCGGAGCAGTAGGTCCGCACCCACAGCTGCTGTGCCCCCCGACGATAGCAGGCGGGCCTACTGCAGCGCCCACCGCCTGGGCTGAGCTGCTTCCTGGAGCGGTGCTGCTGCTGTCTGTGGCATACCTGCTGAGCTTTGCCTTGCCTGCCTGGTTCCACAGCCCTCTAACGAAAAGGCTACGTTCAGCGTCGCCCCTTTCCAGCCAGGATCAGGCCGCAGCCGCGTGTGAGCCGGTACAGGCAGTTACGCAACGAGCAGGGCACACTCTTCAAACCACTGCTGCCGGAGACCCTGGCCAGGCCTTAGTCACTGCTAGTACGCCAGCCGCAACGGTTGGGGCATCCCAGAGAACAGCGGCCCGGGGCACATCTGCAGATGTGGCCTTTGCGGCATTGCGTATCGCCATTCTCGTCGTCTGGCTGTACTTGTCTGCAGTACCCGCGGCTGCTCTGCCCCAGAGGGGCATATACTTGCTGGGGCGATGGTGCCTGGAGCCCATGTGCATGCTGGTGGTGTGGTTGCTTTGCCTGATCGGTATGGGAGAGAGACGCAGGCAGGCAGGGGCAGCTGGGTTCTAGGTTGGAACGTATGGCCTGGTCTGACTGTGGAAGTGTGCTTCAGGCGAGTGTTGGCATGCTATTCGAGGACATAAGCGAGAATCTTAATAAGATTCCGCCGCCTCAAACAAAATATTATGATAGAAGCATCCAGTACCTATAATAACAAGTTATAACAGTCCGGTATAAATTATTTTTTAATTAGAAAAATCGAAGGGAATTATAAATACTGGAACCCTGTGCCTTGAGAGCGTTTTGTGGACGGTACGCAAGACTGATATCAGTGGCTGCCATGTGTTTATTTAGGAGCCTCAGCTACATTTCATCTACATCACAGCCCATGGCCAGCAGAAATCGGCACACTAGGCCCTGATGCTTCCGCCACCAGCAGTAGGCCAGTCAAGGTCCAAATCAGCCCAGTGGTGGCCACCCAGCGGGCCCGAAAAGGTGGCCTGGTGTGCTCACAAATCAAAACGGGTTTCTGTGTCGCGGCTGCGTTCCCAGCTGCGACAATCCAAGGGACACACATAGCACAAATTAAACTTATTATTACCGTAGATCATCCAAATGATTAAATGTCAGTTATTATTTTGTCAAGTAACCGAGGTGGGTTATTCTTGTACCGCCACATCGAAGAGTATAGTTTCAACTTACCGGTATCTGGGGGGAGGGGGGAGGGGCGATTTTGTGAGACAACTTTCCAATACAGCTCGCGGCACAGCAATTAAATCATTGAATTATGTTGCTGTTATTTACCTTGTCTGCACTGCTTCGTCATGAGCCAACCAGCAGGGGTCACTATCGGTCACACAAATGTTGCCGATAAGGTTCTCATGTCCTTCAAGAGCCATGCCCCCATAACGCTAAGCTCGTATCATCACCGTTTGGAGGGGGGATGCAATTGGGGGCTGCACCTGTGCACCCATGTCTATATTCAATGGTGCGTAAGCTGCACTTCATCTAAATCCCGGTCCACAGCCTGCAGACATTGGTGCAGCAAGCCCCGTTGCTTGGTCCACCGAAGAAGCCTGGTCGAAGTTTGGTCCCAATCGGCCTCGTGGAGGCCGTCTGGCAGGCCCAAAGTGCCCCAATTGGCCTAGCGGCGACCGCTTGGGAGGCCTAAGGTGGTCTAGTACATAGCACATTAAGCACTGGCCATTTCTGCTACGTTAGGATTGTTACCTGTTAGCTCACGGGAGAGCATGTCACCGGGAAT
This sequence comes from Limnomonas spitsbergensis, assembly GCA_037349105.1. Taxonomy (NCBI): domain Eukaryota; kingdom Viridiplantae; phylum Chlorophyta; class Chlorophyceae; order Chlamydomonadales; genus Limnomonas; species Limnomonas spitsbergensis. Next base: position 3,301,539 of record JAYJMM010000113.1, read on the forward strand.
TGGAGCAGCAAGGTGGATGCATCAACAAGTTGTGAGGGCGTTGGCTCAGGAGGACTTCTTGTTTCATCCCTGCCCAAAGCCTCCACCCATTTCCCTCCCCAAATGGACGGGGAAGGTTGAATTTATCCCCCAGCCCTCTACTCACACTTGCATTGGCTGTCCTTCTATCCTGCCACCCCCTGTTAAGGCCATCACCATACAATGATCCTCTGTTTCTTCCTGTCAGGGACCCCGGTTTGCAAGTTTCTGCCCTAATGGCTCATCGCGAAGGATGTGGGTATGGTGGCACCTTGTGCAGGGTTGCTGGGTTAAAGAATTTCTGCCTCCAACAGAGGGGCATGGCTGTGCCATGGTCCTTGCTGTGCATGGTAGCGGGAATTGAGCTAAATCATCCCCGTTCAGCAGGTCCCAGTGGTTATGCACCATCCTAAACCTTTGCCAACGCTGCTACCACCTGCATCAAACAAAACACCACAAAGCATGCTTTGCATGTTTGCATGGTGCACAACATGGTCGTTCGTCAATATGTGATTGTGTGCCCACCTCCCTTGACCTTTGCATTCCTTACAGACTCGGGTCGCAATCCTCTGGGCTCGCAGAAAAACATTGAAAGGAAATGGAGAGTTAGCTGGAGCCCGTCTGAAAGAAAATAGTAGTGTTGCTGCGCTGTCTGTGACAAGGCAGACTTTTCGTCATAAGTAGGACATAACGCCTCTGTGTAGAAACCGACAGAAGCATGTCTGGGCATGTAAGCAAGCCCACGGCCCCTCCCGCGACGAACATGTGTGTGTGGTGGTTCGTCATTGGTCACACGTCTGACACTTTATCGACCACACGTATGCCCCAGCTCAGCTGAAGCCTCCAATTACTCACCCTCTGTCAGTCTCGTCGCGGCGGATCGTTCATGCCCCACGTAAAGCAATATCCGAGTCCCCCTTCTCTCTACTGAACGCTGTGTCCCCTGCTAGCTCTCGCCCATCCAGCGCAGCTACTGCTTAAAGCGCTACCGCATTTCCACGCCAGGGCCGAGTTCGAGGGGGGCCGGAAGTGCGAACGGGCACCGCTAGTTGCAGCAGGCTCGATCGGCAAGGCAGCTCGGCCAAGCCATGTCTTCTTGCGGCCAAGCCATGTCTACTTGGCGATGGCGTCAGAACCTGCACACTGCAACAGGGCGCCTCATGCGGCCTCATGCGGCCTCGTGCGGCCTCATGCGGCAGAGCAGTAGCAGACCAATGCCCAGATACCACTCGCTAAGTCAGCAGGGTCATTTCAGGCAGGGATCCGTTGTGTCATGCACGGGCGGGGCAGCACCGCCATGCACCGGCACTGTTGTGACCAGAGCCATCTCTGTCGCCCAACGCCCGCTTGGCATGCTGCTGGCCCGGAGGACTGCACATTTTGGAAGGTGCAGCAGGCGGCTGAGTGTCGTGGCCATGGCCAAACCTTGGCGGCCGCACATTGACGATGTGGACCGGCTGTCAAGGGGGGATGGAGCCAAGGTGAGACACGCGTACAATCTAGCCCTTAAGGGTTGCTTGGTGGGCCAAGTGGGAGGGGGCCAAGGTGTGCCAGAGGCATGATGGCCAGATGGGGCATCATTTTTGGGCTTTGGCCCATCAATATGGTCTTATGAATGGACCATGCCTGCCTGTTCCAAGTGGGGAGGGTGGCAAGGTGAACCAGCAGCAGGACGGCTGGATGATCAAGATCCAATGGTCTCATGGGCTGATTATTGCCCTTCAAAACAAATTTCAGCCCTCCGCCTGTCCTGTTCTGCTTCACCGTGCCCCAATGGGTGTCCCTTGTTTACGAGACGAGGAATCTTAAACCCTGAGACACACACTGTGATGAAGATCTCTAGTACGGCACGGATCTCCCTCACTGTGACTCACTCCTTGACGCTGGCCATAGGATGATCCCAAAGTCCGAAATATTATGTTTTGCTCTGTTATGGTGCTTCCTGATCAAAGACGAGGTTGGGCACCATGCTATTGTGGCACATATTGACATATTTCGTATTCTTGCATTGCTTGATTTCCTCCTCCAGGTTATAGAGGAGGTTGGGTGCCGTGCAACTGTGGCACCTATTTTCCATTCACGCATTGCTACATTTCCTCCTCCTAGGTCCGAGGCACTGGCTCCCGTGACATCCCCCACCGCCTCAACGAGCAAGAGAATGCGGGGTTCAGAACCGCTAAGAAGAAGGTGGGTTCAACCGGTCCTGTCGCTTAACCTTCACTCTTATTCATTCAATTGTGAATTATCTTGGTGAACAAATCTGGTGTACCGGTATTTAGGTCTACTTCTTTCTTCTTTCTCCCAGCTTTCCTCCAATTTGTGTTATCTGATTTTCTAGAATGACTCTTTTTTAAAAAGTAGGGTGGGTTAAGTTACACTTAAACCACAAAACCCATCTGACAGCAGTCAAGGCTTCATGCAGCTAGCCCTGCTGCTGTGGCCATCGGCAATTGTGGCCGCCAGGCAGCCATCCAAATATGGTCTGGCACGCACTTCAATTAACACTGTGCAGTGCACACAAGCCCTGTACCTCAATCATGAAGACACCTCAACAAAATTCCAGTCCTATCTGGCGGGGCCCATTGCAGGCAGCCCCATGCCCGTGCATGCATACATGCAAATCCATGCCCGTACGCCCCTCGGTATCCTTGCTTAGCTGTGTCTTGGTCTCTTCCACAGACAGCGAAAGCCTCAGCGCCCCTGCTGCCTGGTGTCCGACCTCCTGCTGCCTACTGCTTGACCTCACTAGAAGGCCTTTACTGAAGTGTAAAGGACGAGACAGTGGCAGCGCTCAATCCTCACATCCAAGTAGCCCTATCTGGTCAGAAGCTGCTTTGAGACCTTGTGCCCCACCCCTCCCCTGCAGGGCTTTGTTGTTGTCAGAGGCACGGGGTACCGTAGAGAGCGGAAGGGCAACCCGCTGCCCAATATCTTTCGCCAATGGTGTGATGCCAAGGAAATGCCATGTGTGGTGATTGAGCAGGTGGGTCGTGCTGAGGGTGTAGGGCTGAAGGTTTAGGTGCTATCAGTACAAGTGTGGATGTCCTTCACTCATATTTCAGGAAGCACATGCCGCCTGATGCAGTGCAGGGAAAGGGAGAAATCCTAACACTCGACCCTTTCTGCCAGGTGCTGGACGGGGATAATTCCTGATCCCTGTACCCTTATCCACTTGTGCAGGATATGCTGGGAGGACCTTTGGACTGTGTGGTGGTGGATCTTACAACAATGCGCCTCCCGGATACGACTAAGGTGGGAGACAAGCACACACACACCACACACACGCACACACACGCACACACACACACACACCACACGCACACACACATACACCCACACACTGCAAACGGATAATACCTGATAATGTGTGGTAGTGTGTGCCCCCCTCCGAAGGGGGCACTGTGCGTGTTCAGGGAATATTAGAGGCTGCCAGGAAAGGAGGACCATAGCCCACACATGGATAAGAGAAATGAAAGGATCATGTCAAGCCCCTCTTCCGCCTGCTCCTTCCCCGCATACCTTACCTGGCAAGATTCTTTTGATGTACTTCACCTGTACTTCGTTGCAGTCTGACGTTTATGTGTCCCGGTGCAGAGAAAGCCACACTGCCTGGGCCACCGGCTGTTGGCTGGTCATGGTCTGGCATCAAGCGCCTCTCAGTGGTTGCCACACATGAGGCCCTCGAATGTGGTCTGGTGTAAACGAAAAACGTACCTGATGCAGGGATGCCACCGACATAGTGATGCAGCCAATGCAGTGATGCCACCAATGCAGTGATACATAGTACGCCCCCCCTGTGGCCAGGTGCGTCAAGTGTGCCTGGACTTGGCAGCCTCAATGGGCTTGCGGCCCATGCAGCCTGAGGAGCGATCCGTGCTCGACGTGCCTTTCAACGTGCTTCCCCTGACGCTGCCCGGGAGTAGCAGCAGCGGCAACGACAGCGGCATGGGTCCCAGCAGTGAGAGCGGGAAGGTGTTTCCTAAGACCACCAACCCTCGCAACGTCCAGAAGCCCTTGGCCCACGGGGAGAGGCAGCATACAGAGTTGGAAGCGCTGGGTGGGAGCGTCAGCAATGCCTCCCTGCTGGCAATAAGAGGGAGCGGGGCAGCCCAGGCGGCTGAAGAGGGTGCCACTGCTGGCAGCCGGCTGCCGGGCTTGGAAAGCCGGGTCTTGGAAATGCAGCAGCGGCTGGACGCGCAGCGGGACCTGGTGCGGCAGCTCAAGGAGGAGCAGGGCAGGGGCAACGCGGATGAGGAGGTGCAGCGGCAGGTGCAGCACTTGATGCAACTCAAGGTAGGCTCAGGGGTCTGGCAGATGATGGAAGATTATAGATGCTTCTGGAAGCTTCTTTGTTGCCTGGGCGATCTAGTGAATGTTGGCGGCGTGTGTTGTGGAGGCCTCTGGCCCAAAGCTTGGGAGCAAAGATGGTCTTACCTGGGGTTGATGTTTGTGTGTGTGATGCTGGTCTGAGACCCGGTCCTCTTAAGCTGCTTCGCTCGATGAGTATGGAACAATTGCATGTCGGGAACGAGGGGCCAGTGTCTGACCTGATGTTGTTCCTTGATACATCCTCAGGCTGATGCAGCGGCTGCCCAAGAGGACGTCGACTCGGCCATCGGTGACATCGACATCCGCAAGCGCCAATCCGCCTCGGCCAGGCGCGCTGCGATCTTTGAAGCATTCACTGACGAGGGTGGCAGTGGGGGCCCTGACGCCTCTGCTCACAACAACGAGGGGGATGCTCAGGACGTAGCAGGCACGTTGTTGGGGGATACCGGGGCCTTGGAGGTGCCTGTGTCGGCAGCAAGCACCAGCGCTGCAGCTCCGGATCATCAGGGTCATGATCGTGAGATCCTGGTGTTAAATTCTGATGGCCTGGCCGGCGGCGAAGTATCAACAGACAGCCCCGAAGGTGTCTCTCCTGCCGGGACGGCGCTTGCCATCAGCGGGGGTGTCACCAGTGGCGGTTTTGCAGACGCGCAACACCCATTCTGCCGGGCTGCCATTTGGCAGCTGGCGGCTGAGCCTTTGTTCTTCGAGGCGGACCGAGCAACGGCCAAGGCGTTTGCGAGAGATGTTCTAGTTAGGCTGGGCTGCCAGCAGGCGGCAGGGGCACGGGCATAGCTGTGCTGGGTATGCTGACAGTTTGGTTATTAATAATTTGAATATGGCAATGCTTGAAGTGACGGACCTTCCATTTTAATACTCAGCCTCATTTTGGATCCGGATAAGAAGGTGTCTGTATGTGACCAGGTAACTCTGCTAAGTCTGTAGAGTCTGTAACAAACTAACCGGTAAAAGACCCAATCTTGGAAGCCTCATTTGGGGACTGGATGAGTGTATGTCTGAGTGTCTGGACTGGATGAGTGTATGTCTGAGTGTATGAGACCAAGTAACTCTGGAAAGTCTGTAACAAGTCAGGAACAAACTAACCGGGAAAATACGCAACCTTGCCCGGGCATGAATACAGGGTGCTTCTTTGTGATTTTAGAATTGGAATTAAGGAAGGAGGGCCAAGGCCCAGTCCCTCGACTATCACCCATATATCTATCTGACCGGACTGCGAGGCAAGTGATTAGCATTTTATGGACATAAGCTTGCGGGGAGGCATTGGTGGGGACTGGTCAGGTACTGGATGGGATATAATGGATGGATACCATTATATCATGATTACCGAATTATGGTGCGACACGGGGCATGTGAAATCAAGGGGGGGGGACGATTTATACAACTCACTAACTCAATTCACAATTTTTAAACACTTTACTCACTTAAGTTACGCATCACATAGTGCCTCACCCAGTTCACAATTTTTTAAAAAACACTTCATCTCATTGAAGTGTCGCTCACGCATCACACAGTCTTTACACAGACTTATACAATTTCTTCTTTCCTTCTTAATTTTCCTAGGAGGCGTCCAACCGAACTCTTTTGCACCCACGTCATGTTCTATGGCTGGGGCTAATCTTCTGCACTATGGGGTTCATTCCCACGCTACTGCTCAGTGGTTGTGTGTTGGATGCTTGCCCAGGGGGGTCACTGGTTTTCGCTCGCTGTCCTAGCATATTTAGTGCCTGTACCGGTTTATGGGCACATGTCCCATGCATCAAATGTGATGCCCCGTTGGACTGTAAAAACTTCACAAAAACTTCACATGCTCAATTCCAGCTACCATGCATAGCCATGACCATGGTGCAGCCATGCCACCCTCCTAAATGCGGGGGCAGGAACATGGAACCTAGCGATCTAGGCAGGGGGAGAGAGAAGATCGTGTGGCGGATACGATCTTCCAACCTCTGGGTGCGGATGCCGCCAAGCGCACCAGTGTTGTACCAATGGATCATTTCCCCCCTGAGAAAAACACCTGGCCAGCCGGTTGTATGCTGTACTTCCGAGTTGGGGAGCTGCAACGTGTGCTTCTGGCGGGGTGGTTAGATCTGTGTGCGGTGGGCTGCTTAGCAGCTGGTGAAAGTGGCATGGGGGGCTCACTCTTCCCGACCTGACTGATTCATTTCTCTGGGATGTTGCAGGTTTTCTCTCACAGGGCTGGGGAATCGATCTCTTGGGACAGAAGAGAGCTCTGAATAATCAACATGAGGCCAAATACATTTCACGATCGACTTAGGTTTACCCATTCAGAACAACACTTTATGTCCTCACACACACTGAAGGAACGCACGAAAAAACGTTTATGAACGCAAATTGCCCAGCTATGTTTTTGCGGCGGCCTTAAGCAGTGGTACAAGGTTACTGGGAGATCAAAGAATGAGAATACGACATTATAAACCAGTCACTGAAGAAACCACATGGGAACTCAATTGAGTTGTTCACAAGTGTTCAGAAATAGATAGCAAACACACACTCATTTGGTTGGGTACGGCCACTATTGCCTTGATAACAGGTCGACCTGTCTTTGTCAGAATAATTATTTATTCATTTGACGTGAACTGTATTCGCCTGGAAAATTTATATCAAGCTATTCTATGCGCCACACAATCCAACTCGGCATATGCCTCACCAAACCCCATCCCCAGCCACGACCTTTGGATATTAATTTTATAGTTGGCCTCAGGAACCACCCTGTCGCGTGATGTTGCCTGGCAGTTTATCTGGCATCAGCTGTGCCACTCATTCCGACCGCCTCGTCTGCCTCTGCGGCCGACGCTTCTGCCGGCAGCTCGATCCTGTCAGATTCTGTAGGCAGGCCCTTGCGTGCCGCTGCACTCTTCGCCGCCTTATCCCAATCGATCCTCGGCTTGAGCCAGCGGGCTATGTACACCAGCCCCAGCAGCCCCGCTGGAGCCTGGCTGATGGATGTCACAAGCGGGTCGGCTGGGCTGCCTGCACCCTGTATATACCCTAGGTCCTGAATCCGTCTGCCATTCAACCCAATCACCCTGCAGCTCAAGGATATCGTCCCCTGGGCTGATCAGCCGCCTGCAGATCTGGGCCTCCAATTCCCCGTATGTTGCCCCTCTTATCTGCTTGCGCTGGAAGGTAAACTGCCCGGCCCCGCAGAATCACTTCGATTCTAGCCTCCTGATCCTCTTCTTCCTGCTCCGGGTTGGCCAGCGCCTCCCAAAATTCCCATCCTCGCTTACCCTGCCCAGACTTGGCCTGTGCTCAGCCATCCTGGCTACTTAGTACCCGGCTGGTCTGGTGCAGCTGCTCGCTAGCTACCGGGCTATCCGGCCTGGGTGGCACGGCCCTCCCTCTTAGCTAAGCCTCAGGGGACAACAGCAGTCCACTGCCACCCCTAATAATATCAAAATTGGACCAGCTGCTGTGGGATGCTCAATCTCTGGCTGCTCTTTGTGCCAGGTCGGCGCCTCCCTCATGAACAGCCGGACTGCGAAAACCCGCACACTCTGGATCCTACTGGTCACGCCCATCTGCGCCTGTTCCGTACAAATCCTGCTCCCTCGGTGACCCAGTGACCACTGGTCAGAGAAGGTCCTAACTGCCTGAGCCGCATCTTGCCAGACCACTCCCTCTGAGGCCGTCCAGCAGTGCGGATCTGTCGTCCAAGGTGTGTGGGATCCTCAAATAGGCCTTTGTGGCCCACTCTTTGAGGCGGTGGCCCACTCTTTGAGATGGTCAGAACTCATCCAAGGCAACCACCTTGTCCCCCAGATGAGAGAAACATTTGCCACATGACTGTTTCCACAACAGTGACCCACTGCACTAACCTGGCCCACCCTATCGCCTGGGCCAATTCCTCCTCCTGTTCCCCAGGGTCCTCTGGGTCTCCTCCTGCAGCGCCCCCAGATCCACTGGGGCCTGCAGCCTGCTTATCTTATCAGGCAGGTGTGCCCAAGCCGGGTTGCTATAAAACTCATACCGGCTCCCTCCCTGACTTTGGTTTTCCCCTCTTCCCCTCCTTGACCCTTCCTCCCTGGAACCTTGGACTGGCCTGCTGGCGCTGGGTGGGAACTGGGAACTGGGACAACTGTGTTCCATACACCGTGGAGGCTGGTGCTCCTGTAGGAGGCAGGCGCCGGGACTGCGCCTGTTTTCTCTGGTGAAACCCGAGGTGAAATGCATGCCTGGGCGGCAACCCGAAATCCTCCCTGTCACCCTCCTGTTCCACAGCCTCAGCCCTGCCCACGGGAACCCTTACCTGATCTGCTAGCTTCGCGGGCTGGGAGTCTAGGTGGGGCACCGTAGAATGTGCGCTCTTCTCGGTGAGCCTAACGAGAGAAGCCGGGATTGCGGGGCCCGCTGTACTGTTGGGTCTCGCTGTTAGCTTGCTCTATGCTATAACTGCCATTTACAGTGCTAGTCTTAACTTGTTTGAGGTACGGTACTGGGTGTGAAGTGAGCAGGGTCTGGGTGCTCTGAAAGCTAGACGGTACTTTCTTACAATAGAGAGCCCGTCCTTTGAAAGGGACAAAAGTAAAGTAGCCGTTGACACTGTCGGGAGAATAAGGTCCCGGCAGGCCCTATTAACTATGTACAAGAACCTCTACCTCAGCTCAGCCCGGAGAGTCGGGCTGCTGGGCTGCTACTTACAACTCGGAGGCTACGTGACTGGCACTCAAGAGACTCTGTGACTGGAACTGCGGAATATACGGTTCTGTCACAAATACGGGAAGATACTGTGAGATTCTGCAATGTCTCAACGTCCCACCAGAGAGAGGAAACTCAGGCCATGAAGACTGTTATGCTCTTGAGGGAACGTGGTAGTCAGAGGAGCGTCGCATACAGCCAGGCAGGCATTTATTTGTCCGTTCGTTTAGCCTGCCGGCCATGACACGAGCATGAGACGGCTCAAGGCAGCCAAAGGGGCTGTCCACCCTTTCCAGCGACGAATCTTGTATCAATCAGATTTCAGCCAAGGCTTGCCCCCTCCAGTGAAGGAGCACACCGTCAAGCCCCGCTGCACTGCAGGCCGGGCTAGGATGCGCTCCCTCCAGGCCATGGCGTGGGTGTATTGGGGGATGTCGAGGAAGTCGTCAGCGGCGACACCTGCAAACAGAGCCATGTTGTGGTTGTTTTGAGAGGGTGAGGAAGCCGTTTGCAAAGAAACCTGCCCTCGGGTAGCACGACCACAGATGTTGGTGTACGTGGGAGACGGTGCGGAGGTCTGCGGTGGAGACATCTGCACCCAGGGCCATGGCGTGGGTGAACTGGGAAATAATGAGTAGGTCATTGGCAGCAACACCTGCTCCCGGGGCCTTGGCGTTGTAGCATGAGGGAAGACGTCTATAGACAGTGGGCGGCATTGGATGGGCACTTAAGAATCACCTAATGACATGGCCGCCAGGGGATGGCCCCTATAATACTAAGTCAAGTAATTGACAACGATCTCTATATGCGGTGAAGCACGAAGTCGAATGCGAAGGAACGGTGACAATGCCGCTGACAGAGAAGCTTTGTGACATATACACACAGCCTTAAAGGCCTCCCCCCTGCACCTTCTACTGTCACCCGACGAGTGCTTGCAAGTTGTAACAGCTGCACAGCTGGTTGGACCAGGGGAGGTACATGATAGCGGCAATGCTACACTCCTTTCTCACACAGCCCCCATCCTGTACAGTACCCCCTGCCCCTGTCACGTCCAGCCTGTCCTTGCTGTTGTCATCTGATGAGTGCTTGTAGCCTGCACGCAGCTGGTTGAACCATGCGAGGCACAATTAACCTGCAACGCTGTACTCCTCTCCCACACAGCCCACATCCTATCACCCCCTGCCTGTCCTTGCTGAAGTCACCTGATGGGAGCTTGTAGCCCGCACACATCTGGTTAAATCAGGCGAGGCACGCTTCACCCACAATGCTACACTCCTCTACCATACGGCCCACAGCCTGTCACGTCCTGCCTGTCCTTGCTGAAGTCACCTGATGGGAGCTTGTAGCCCGCACACATCTGGTTAAATCAGGCGAGGCACGCTTCACCCACAATGCTATACTCCTCTACCATACGGCCCACATCCTGTCACGTCCTGCCTGTCCTTGCTGTTGTCACCTGATGGGCGCTTGTAGCCTGCACACAGCTGGTTGAACCAGGCGAGGCACGCTTCACCCACAATGCTATACTCCTCTACCATACGGCCCACATCCTGTCACGTCTTGCCTGTCCTTGCTGTAGTCACCTGATGGGAGCTTGTAGCCCGCACACATCTGGTTAAATCAGGCGAGGCACACTTCACCCACAATGCTATACTCCCCTACCATATGGCCCACCTCCTGTCACCTCCTGTCTGTCCTTGCTGTAGTCACCTGATGGGAGCTTGTAGCCCGCACACAGCTGGTTGAATCAGGCGAGGCACGCTTCACCCACAATGCTGTACTCCTTGCCCATACGGCCCACATCCTGCCTACCCCTTGCCCCTGTCACATGTTGTCTGCTGATGTTTTAATCACCTGAATCATGCTTGTAGCCCGTGCACAGTTGGTGGAACCAGGGGAAGCATGTGATGTCTGCAATGCTGTACTCCTCTCCCACCAGATATGTCCTCCCTGCAAGGTGCTTGTCCAGCACGGAGCAGAGCCGCTGCACCTCCATGCCGTAACGGGCAACACCATAGTCCCTCGCCTCCACCTGGCAGGCAGGGAGGAGGCAAGCAGGCAGGCATGAAGAGCAGGCAGGAAGGCGGGCAGGCAGGCAGAAAGTATAGGCAGGGCAGGACAGACAGCGGGGTAGTTTTGCTTATTCTCAGCATGACGTAGCTTTCAGGGCCCTTGCTTAATTATGCATGGCTTGGAGGGCAAACATAGACAACAGATGTTCCCGGCCCTCCTGACCTTCAACGCCCGACCTGCCCTTTTCGTCCACCTGGCTGCACACGCCTCCTTAGCCTTCTGGCCCTCCTCACTCCCCTTGCCCTCCTGAACCTCCGGGTCCTCCTGACTCTCCTTGATTTCCTGCACCCTTGCCCTCCTTGCCCTCCTTACTGTCCTTGCCCTCCCGAGCCTCCTTGCCCTCACCTTGTCAGCCGGCGCGTAAACCATGAAGTGCCCAAAATTTCCGGTCATAGGACCCTGGCCGCCCATCTGCCAAAAGACCCAGTTCATGCACTCAGCCCTAAGCCTTGCGTCCTCGGGTAACAGCCGTTTGAACTTCTCTGCGAGGTACAACACGATCGACCCGCTCTCGAACAAGTGCATGGGGTCGCCACCGGGACCCTGCACGCAGTGCAAAGGCATGGAGGGCTGGGAGGATCATCACGTAACAGTTGGCAGCGACTGGTTGCACCACTCGGCAAGTTACCTTAGTCTGATTGGACTTTGCTAACTGTGAGGCTGGCCTACTAACCTCTAAAACACGACATAAACAGCAGAATGTCCATGTGGTCCTCTTTCTCAGCTGAGATGAGACGGGCAGAAGCAGGAGGGCACACGACCAAGGTGCCAGACAATGGAACCACTCTCAAACATTTGCATGGGCTCGCCATATGGAACCAAGCTCCATGGCAATGGACGGTGAATGCTGGGTCAAGTGTAATACCTAAACCCTACAACCTGAACCCCAAAACCCTTAACCCTATGGGTCAAGTGTTAGGTCTCGCCTGCTTGTCCGTGAGTGCGGGGATCTTGGAGTTTGGGTTGACCTCCACAAAGCCCGAGGTGAACTGATCCCCCTTGCCGATGTTGATGACTGCAGCGGGCAATTGAGCGCGGGACAGATGTACGGATGTACGGATGTACAGATGGCATGACAACTGTCAAATTATGAGATGCAAAGCTAGCGAGGTGAACTGATCACCCTTGCCGAAGCTGATGACTGCAGACAGGACCATGGCAGGACAGGCGGGACGGCAGGACACTTACAAAATATCTTGAAGATTCCAAACTACAGATGCATGGGCTGCTGCTTGTTTATTTTGAAATCACTACGCCACCATGGTGCATCCTGTCCCCCCCGTCTTTTATGCCTTTTTCCGTTCCTTCCCCTCTTTCCCTTCATTTTTTTCAAACCAGGTACCGTGGTCACGGGTGTGTTTCGTTGTTTTCGAATTTCGTTGTTGCTTAAAACGTCGCTGTTTTGGCGTTTTTTTTTATTTGTTGCCCCTTCACATGAAAAATTCCAGTCAAAAACATTTTCACAGTTGATTTTGTTGCTCCCTGAAGAACGATGAAAACAATGAAATACATCCGTGACAACGGTACCGTAGTTGGATGCCCATGTGGACAAGCTTTTTGAGCGGTGCTTAAAGTGTACCGTCAGTGACTCACCATGGGCGTCGTAATCCGTGCCCAGCTCCTCCAACATGATGCCAACCTTGTGCCCGTTAGGGGTGGCCAAAGAGTAGAGCTGCGAGGAGAAGGAAGCGTGTCAGTAAAGGGGGCCGGTGATGGGCTGGGCTCGGCAAAGGTGGGCCATTGGTAGATTGCGATGGGTGAGACAGCGGGGAGAATGAGGGGGCTGTGAGGAGTGGGCCATCGGTTAAGAGAGGGGAAGGGACTAAGGGGCATGTGTTAGTCTGATTTGGGGCCAGGGACGGGCCTTCTAGCCGAGAAGAGGAGTCGCTCAAGCACAGCATCCACCCTGAAAAACAACCCACTCAGGTCCATCCAGGGGTGAGAAATAGATGAGTCAGGAACGATGTGCCGTGTGCTTACTTATGTACTTGATTACTTCATAGATGAGTCAGGATGATGGGCCATTCCCCTGCATTTCTCGGTTGTTTTCTCAACTCGGGTGCCTACCAGTACTTACCTGCAGGGGCGCTGAGCCTTCTGGCAGTGTCTGCTGCGCCCTGGCACCAGCAGTGGGGGCGTTGATGGCGGCGAACTTGTTCCCCGCTGCCTTTGCGAACAGTGCATCGATCTTTGGAGGAGGGCTCCACTCTGCTGATGCCGCGATAGTGCTGTCGGTCCCTGACATGGCGGTTGAGGAATATAAGAACCTCCTGGGAAGCCTGCCGAATAACCCGGATTGGGTCCTGCCGCTGCTGCCGCTGCTGCTGCTGGTATTCAGCGCGCGATTAACGGTCCGAATGCTGGTGTACATATGGATTGCACAGCTGAGTGAGTCTCGAGTAATTGACAGGATGGTGAATTGAGTGGTCGGAATTGAGTATGACACCTGATGACACAATCATGTAGCGAGCGTAGATCTGGATCACTATCCTCTGGTTCACGTTCCGTCGTATTATTCATATATGCAGATTATGCCGAATATTTTCGACCATAATAAGAGTGGAGGATGTGCCCCGCATAATCCTGGCAAGAGCCCAAAGGACATGAGCAGCCCGGTGGAGCATCTCGAAGAGACTTGCCAGTCCACGCAACCAACCTACCATTCCATCTCTAGGGCATTGGAAGAAGCTGTCCGTGGCTTCACCCGTCAGCAGCAGCACCAGCAATCAGCAGGAGACGTGCAGGATATCATCTTAGCTCCACCATGCAGTGGCAACGGCAGCGCTAGCCCTCCGCCCTCGCCGCCTTGCGACCGCGGCTGTCGCAGCCGGAGCAGCAGCGCAGCGGCACGATAAACATTGACAGGTCGCTCTGCCGTGTCAGAAAAAAAATGGAAGGCTACCTTGCACAGAGACGTCGGGGTTCAAGAAACAATCAATATGGGCCAAGGCCGAGTCTGCACTGTTTCCGTCTCCTGGACTTGCAAACATGGCCGATCCCATCATCATCTGTCTGGCTCCATATGAGAAGCACATGAAGCGATGTCAAGTCCATGTGCTTCACATTACGCCATGCAACGCCATGCCCATGGGCGCGCTTCCACATACCACGCCAGGCCATGCCATTCCATGCCCACGGCATGCACATCATTCCATGCACTCGTTGCAGCATGCCCAGTCATCCCAAGGACACACAACGCCATGCACATGCCCACCATGGATGCCCTGAATTGCAGCTCAGCTATCGCGCCTTTGACTGCGGTTGCTTGACAACTCTGCTCAAAGCACAAGTACAAGGTGGCATTACGATGCTGCCGCGAAAAGGAAGGAAGAAAGTGTCACCTTGTTGGGCATGGAAAACCCCAAAGCCAAAACACTTACATAACCCCAAGTTCTTCTTGAGGACTGCCTGGCGGTCCAAAACCTCATCTCTTATAGACTCATCTCTTGCTTTTTCTAGAGGGCTGATTACTATGCTATACGTGTTGAAGCGTGTCCAAGAATTCAAATAAAGCGGCGGCATGAAGAGGGCCATGGAGGGTTGACAGGCGCCTTTGGCTACCGCGCTGCACCGTGTTCGCCGCATGGCAGCCAAGGTGGGCCTAAGGCGCCATCTTCCAACCTGCATCAGGTTGGCAGCTGTGTACGCAGCGCCTGCGCCAACTACGGCGACGTGGTATGGGCCACCAGCCACCTTCGGCCGCGGCAATGTCTCTCCAGCAAAATGCAGTCCAGCTTGCTTCAGCACCTACGCCAGGCTGCGGGGCTACCTGCATCAGCCGCCAGTTGGGGAGTCATGAGAGAGCTGCAGCTCCAGCCACTGCAACGAGACTGGTGGGCCCATATCCTCCGCTTCTACAATGCAGCGGTGGCACCGGAGGCACAGCAATACAGCCCTCTCATGGCTCAAGCCATGGCAGCAGATATGCAGCTTGCAATCAGCCAGGGCACTGGCGGCCGCACCTGGTGCTCTGATCTGCTGGGTGCATCAGAGGAGCTGGAGCAGGGGGCAGCCAGCCCCACCTTGCGCGAGGCAGCAGCTGCCCTACAGGGCCTACCCGTCACAGAGGTGTTGGCACTCGTTGACACTGCCTACGAGCAAGCACGGCTGGACGCAAGCGACGGTGGGGACCCCAGGGACCCTACCACCGAGCACAGATCTGCGGCGACCTACCGCGCCTGGTTCCAGTCCACGGCGGGTGCCGTGCTGGCGCAAGCCAAGAGCCGCACTAGTCAGAAGGAGTGTGCTTGTGTGCGCATTAATTTGCGACTGCGGCTTGGCGCGATCAGCACTGCTGACAACAGAGGACGGCGCAACGGTCAGCGGCAAGAGGCACGCTGCTGCCAGCGGTGTTGGGCACGGGGGGATAGCGAGCAGGTAGAGGATGCGTTGCATGTGTGCCAGTTGTACCAGGCTGAGCATGGGTGGGACACACTTGCTTTTGTGGACTGTGCTGTGGGCATTATTGAGGGTTAGTCTCCAGGGTTTCTGAGGCCTGTGTCTTTGGCCTTTCCGGCCTTCTCTTTTGGTCCTTTTTGGGGGGGGGGGGTGCCCCCTTTTTAGCTTCTTCTCTTTTCCCTTCTGATCAGTGGGGCGCCCTCGCGGCCAAGCAGGGGTGGGATACACTTGCTTTTCTGGACTTATCTTTTTATTATAGGCCTTGTTGAGGGTTAGTCTCTAGTGGAACTCAGGTGTTGGACTTGGTTTTCGTTGCCTTCCCGGCCTCTCCTTTTGTTCCTTTCCCCCTCTCTTCCTTTTTAGTTCCTTCTTTACTCCCTTCTGAACAGTTGGGCGCCCACGCGGCCGAGCTTTGAGCGGGCCCAGAGGTGTAACGTTCTTGACTGTGCTATACAAGCTCTTGCCGAAGCTCAATTCTCTTGGCAAACCTAAAATTTGTTCTGCTGTCTGCCTGATCCCCCCCTCTCATGTTGCGAGTGCCCCATGCTCGGCCTCAGGTTTTGGATCCCTCACTATGCCACGTTAATGCCAGTTATGCGAAAAAGATGCCACTTTCGTCGGGCGTGGGAGTTCAGGGTACAATGCTTCATGCGTCATTTCAAAGTCCTGCGCGCCGAGGTGAATCTTGGTGTATGTTTTAATGCGCACAATACCACATCTGGCAGGCCTTTGGGCTACAATAACTAGCCAGTGGGGGGCAGGGCCTTTACTGGGGGGCCAAACCTGGGCTTGTCCACGTCCCGTGGCTAAAGCAGCATATTCCGGCAAATATTCCCCCCGTCATCTGTACCAGAAGTATATTATTCATGGTGGCTCAGACTACAGGGAACAGGAAAACAACCAAAAATCGGTAACATTGATGCAGAACATCAATAAAGTAATGACGGTGACAGGGATCCCCGTTTGTTTTTCATTTGTTCTCGTACATGTTTCAATTGCTAGTGCAAAAACTGGGATCTAATCAGAGCCGCCTTTCCATTTCCATGCAGTGCATGGTAACACTATTACATGCCAAACATTCCCTGCGAGAACCAGATGCAGGTCTTTTTAGATGAACGGTAAAATGACTACCGGTAGTATTCAACTTCGGTTCATGCTGCTATTGCTGCTGCCTCAACACAATATTGTTCCAGAAAGTCGTAACATAGTGCGCGTCAACTCGTACACAAATTCAGTAAACTCTCCTTATGGGAAACAAAATGATGCCGCTGTTGTCCTCCTAAGCCTGCAACTGTCAGCAGCCATTACCATTGCTGTTGACTGCCATCATGCAACCTTCACGGCACCAACGTTATCCATGGCTGGTGCACATGGTGTGCTCGTTTCAAGCCTGCCGCTGCTGGACGCCGTCATACCCAATGCCCAACGGAGAATGTCTGTGGGCGTGAGGCAGCCCTTGAGCTGATGAGTGCCAGCGGGGGCAGAAGGATCCGTCACATACACGCGGTGGATCCGGTTGTCACCCAGGATGTGCAGAACCTGAAGACAGTGTTTACATGGAGGGGATTCAGCTGCATTCAGCTACAAATCAGCGTCTTCACAGCCGACGGCCGTGTGTGCCTGGTGCAGCTAGACCTGGACAACTGGTGCTTCGGCCATCGACCTTGGACATGTCAAGGTTTGGTCTCCATCATCCCAGTGGTGGCTGTCCAGCGGCCTGTCAAGGTTTGTCTAGTGCGCACGAAAACAAAACTCGCCTGATTGAGCGTGGACGTTGGGCGGACGGTGTACAGGCGAACGTTGTCGTGAGAGATGATTTCAGAGATGGTCTGATGCCGGGGCGAAGGCGGCAGCGCCCTTGCCATGACTGCTGCGTCGGTTGTCGACGGCCTCGGGCTGCCAGCGAAAAAAGGCTGCTGCTCTTCCCGCGCCCGCTTCGGGCTGTGAGGCTCGCCGCTCTTCCTGCAGGAAACGCCGCCGCTGCTGTAGCCTAGGTAAGAGGTGCCATGGTGCAGTGCGACGAACTCTGCAACTGGGAGCGCCAGCATGCCCATGTGCTCTGGCTGAATGCACCTGAGGACCGGGGGGCAAAGACGTAAATCAAACAACCGAGGGTTTGCTGTTTGATCATCATCAGGGCCAGGCGGGCCAGTGAACCTGAAGCAGAAAATGCCCAAGGGAGCAGTTTCATCCCTGGGTATCATGAACTTGAAAATACCGGTATCAGAGGAATCTAAAACCTGATGACATGCAAGTTTATGAGAAAACATGTCGGCAGTCAACACTGACCAGAGCCTGTGCAGATGCTGCTGTCCTGAACAGTCTAAAGGATTATAAGCTTCTTAAGTGCTCAAAATATAGCCCACATGGTTCTTATTATCCATGTTAGAACTGCGATAGGGGTCAGATGCCACCCGTACTAGTTCCAACGAGCAGCGATGGGACAGACATTGCACAGCTGGTACTTCAGGGCTGTTATCAGGACCTATACTAGCCCTCCATGCAGGCATGTCCTACATCTCTCGTTGCATCTGCCTGGCTGCCTCCCACATGCATTATTGGATTTTTGCTGCTTTCAGAATTGGCTAAAAAAAATTGGGATGTACCCTACCGTACCAGCAAAAAAACGCATTTTTATTTTATTTTATTTTCAAGCCACTAAAACACTACGCCCTTCAGGGATGTGAGGAGCCATCAAAAAGAGTAACCGTGTCTCACTTGAGGTCTGACACTGATAGGTTGGCCACCATATCCCCTGCGGCAGTGACAACGGGCGCTCCCGACACGCCCTTGCTCAGCATGTGCTCAAACGCGAGCAACGTCAACATGTTTGGGTCCACGGTCACCATCGGTGCGCCGCCGCCGTCGTCCGCCAAGCCCAGATCCTGAATGGTGGTGTGACCCAGGGGGCCAAGCAGCTGCTTGGACCTGGCGCACAGATGTCTGCATGGGTGCATGGCGGGAAATCAGCGGATGCCTTGCAAGAGCATGTATGGCCAGGGCATCAGCGGTGAATGCTGGGACCTGCAAAGTCGCATGCATGACAAAGGGTGTCTCCATCTTCGGCTAGACATCCACCTTCAACGGGCCACCTGACGGCTCCCGAAGACCCTTTTGGGGCCAAACCAATTCGGCCGAAGGGACCAAAGCTTGTCCAGCTTGTTGCTGCCGGCCCAAGCAGCAGGGCATGGTGCTCCAGGACCCTACAGCTGTGGGCCGTCATGTACCTGAATTGCAGCTGAACCTGCCTAAAAACAATGCTGGACCTGCCAACTCTCGAGATTTTACCAGCTTTACTACCCATCAGTCATTTGCTCAGGATGTTGGTTGGAAGCTGCAAGGTAGCTGCACTGAAGCTGAACAAAAGCTGAACACCAGAAGATGGAAACAGCACAGCTCCTTCCCTCGCAATAATGAGCTGGCTGATCCTTGTCCAGGCGTAAGGGGTAAGGGTTTCCGGTGCAAGGCTTACCTCATAATATCAAGTTGGCTGACAATGTGGGTGATCTTCCCGTGAGCATCAAAGATGGCAAGACGGTGTATCACACGGTCATTGCCTGATCCCAGATACTGCTCCCTGCAGGGTGTCAGTCAGAGAAAGTACGCAGGTAGGTCTCCAATGTTTATTTTTGGTTGGTCCAGCTTAATTCAGCCACGACCCGGCCTTCAAAAACATGGGGGGGGCTGCTTGTACCAGGGGGCTTGTACCATTAAGCACCAGACGTAGGCTAGTGAAGATTAGGTCCCAACTGGCCCTGTAGTGGCTGTCCAGCGGTGCCCCAAAGGTGATAGTAAGGTGATAATAAGGTGCACTGTTGCACACTACTACAAATGCTGGTACAAGAATTGATTTCTTGGGTTCTACCAAAACCTGATTGCCTGAAAGGTACTTACCTGATGGCCTTGTAGAGGGACGCGCCGTGCGATCCCGCATCAGCGCTGTACATGAGGCTACGATCCTCCCCACCTGAAAACGGGGTCGGCAGGGGCGGATACATTTCTTGCTTTGAAAGAAAGAAAGCTACGCCCTGTAGGAGGCGTGAGAGTAAACGAAGGAAACAAGGCAGCTGGGCTGAAGCCACACCGTAACTTTCGGGGGAACAGTGAAATTCATGAAGGTGTTGTGTGGTTTGTTTCAGTATCCCAGTGATTTTAGCTGTTCCAGTGGGGCAGTTTTCACTTCTTTGCCTTACCTGCATAGCATTCCTTGCCTTGAAGATTGAGGGGCAGGGAATCCATTGAGTGAGATTAAGGGCTTGGTGGTATCCAGCATTTATTTTGGTGCGCACATGATGAGTAGTTACCTTTGGCAGGCTGCTGATGAGCCACCACCGGGCCAATTAGGCTAAGCACTCCAGCTAAAATAAACAGTGGTGGCTGTGTCACTTATTGGGCGGAAAAGCAGGAATCGAGGATGAGCAGGCTAACACAGCCCACAGGGCCCATGGAGACCACACATCTACCGGCTTACGGCCTAAGCATCAGGGCATGTGGCATCAGGCTCCCACGACCTTGCTTCCTGATGAAGCTGACGGGTCGTTAAAGCGCCCTGAAATAGCTGGTTGAGCACACACCGCTCAACGTCATGAGAGGCTTCCGACAGAACGCCTTGCCCTCGGCCTCGAGCTCTGTCATGAGCAGCAGCATGCTGTGGGGCAGTCTGCCATGGTGCTTGTCCTTCAGATCTGATGGGTGGAATGAAGGGGGGGAAAGCAGCGTCATTTGATTGCTTGGACTATTAGGAGCCTTAAGTTATGGGAGAACCTGCCAGTGCTTGAACTGCAGATCTGACCCGTCGGCTGGTGAAAGGAGAATGAAAGAGCAACGTCAAGAATAAAAAAGCTTGGACATTTAGGAGCTGCACGTCATAGGGAAACCTGGCATGGTGCTTGCCGCCTTGCTCAACCAGATAGATCTGACCGATCGGTGTTTAGATGGAGAAAGGCTGGAAGAAAGAATTAAGTCAACAATGTTCAAGCATGGACAATCAGCATGAAGCGATCTATAATTACAAATGGAGCATGAATGCCCAGACATCTCATGAGCATAGTGCACAACAGCTGGGTCGTATTCAAAATCAAGGTGCGTGATCTCACGGGAAATTAGGCCACGCAGAACGTCGGAAATGTCGACCCAACCGACGAGGGTTGGGTTGGTAGCAACCCGGCTCCCAGCAATCTTCTCAGCTTCAAAATCCTCTAGGTCGGGGTAGATGACGAGAGGCGCACTGAGAACCTTGCGCCTGGCTAGTGCCTGTGGCATGTAAGTTGGCGTCGGTGTAGTCGGTGCGCAGATAATGGGGCATAAAGCAGGCGATTCGGTCATAAACTACCGGTACCTGCAGCGGTACCTGGTCACAAACGGAAGTTATGAATCCCGAAATCCCGGAACCCCGGAATCCCGGAAATCCGGAATCTCCACATCAAGTTTCATGTGAACTTTCTGGCTAGGCAGTAGGCACCAGGTGAGGGGATAGGTATGATCAAATACACGCATTCGAAAAATCGTTTTCACCTGCAGGGCATCTCCAATACTTTGATTGTGCTCTAGGGATAGGACGCCTCGCCTGGCCTGGCCTGGAATGATATCGGATAACTTGGAGCTATCGAGGTGCTGTTGAAGTGCGTCCATTGATGATCTTTTGATTATGGAAGTTGTGAGCCGAAAGCTTGAGCACGGTATTTTTACGGGAGTCTCTGCTGAGTCAGATGACTCAGATCTGGTCCTAACTGAGGCCGATGTCCATACCTCATGTCGTCACGCACGCTGGGGGTGTCGCACCAGGGGGCGGGGGCATCCGGGGCGGGGGAAAGGGCAACTTCGTAGGGCTTGTAGCTGAAGAAGTAGCTAAGCGTAAGGCAAATAGCGCAGGGCAGGGGGTTGTTCAAAGGTCATAGCCTGAACCCGATCACGCGGAGCAGGGAACTGAAAATTAGATTATCCCGTAATCATGTAAAAGTAGACAGGACATTAATTCAAATCATCATGTCTTACGCCCACATAGAGAGGAAGGCACTGTCCGTGTCAGCCCGACTTCAAACATTCGCAGACCACTTGCCGTGCCTTTGCGACGTGTTCATAGAAATGCCGCTGCTGGAATGGCCTTCATCCTCCGTCGACTGGGTCCACGGCAGCAGTACTCTCGGCGCATCTCAGTTGCGCAGTGGAGCGGCCAGCCACTTGCTGCTGCTGGGCGAGTCCACCAGCGGCCAAGAGGGCAACAACATTTTGATAATACGCGCAGAGCTTCCTTGCAGTAGCCTCTCGGGGATAGGAAATCCCGACGCAGACTTTAAGGTCCCCAAGTCCTACCGGCCGGGGGAGGTGCTAACCACATTACCGCACCAGGGGGATGTGGATCGAATCCGGAGCATGCCCCAAAGAGGGAACATTGTGGCAACAAAGAGCTATGGGAACGCAGTGCATGTCTACGACATAGCTGGTGCCATGGACCAGCAGCAGACGTCAGCGCAGCATGGGGCCACCCAAAGGGAAGCCTCATCCAGTGCGGATGAGCAACCGGTGGCGTTGCATGGGCCACTGCTGAGCTCCTGCGATAGCGAGCTGATTCCTGACCAGGGCGGGCTGTGCTGGTGCCCGACTAACGAAGGTTCGCTCCTGTCGACTTGCGAAAGGGGGACCATCTGCATATACCAGCTTGATGTTGCCACGGCAACAACACGTCCGGCGCCGTCAGGGCCCTCGGGGCAGCAGCCAGGGTCAGCTTCTGGCCAACTCTCAGCATGTATAAAATTCTCGGGACACTCGGGTGAATCCGTGAACGACGCATCGTTTGCAGGTGGGCAAGGGCATTGGGAATGGGGTGTGCAAATGTCAATAAAGCTGTAGGAGTGAGTGATCCAGATCAGCAGGGGTCTTAGAGCGCATGGTAGCCATCCAAGCACGCATTTCAAATTAAATCAGGGCATTTAACAGGGCATATGGCAGGACGCTTGGCAGGGCACATCGCAGGACACATGGCAGAGCACCTGGCAAGGGACCAAACGCATGGCAGCTTTCTTACCCCCCTTCCCCTTGCACATTTGATCACTCGCTGCTCTGTAATTCGACCAAACAGGTGAGCATAAAGCCCTTGCTTGTTGTTCTTGCTTGTTCCAGATTGCACTTTAGGGCTTCAGCTACACTATGGCCGGGGGGCATAGTACAGGAAGCCAGGGTGCTGGGGCCACCGCCGTAGGCCGGTCAAGGTTTGGTACCCATCAGCCCAGTGCTGGCTGGGCTGATGGGTACCAAACCTTGGCAGGGTCCCCCCCCCTGCAAAGCAGGGTCCCCCCCCAGCAAAGCAGGGTCCCCCCCCTTGTAAAACTCCCCATGCCAAAAGTGTTAATTAATTTAGAATACAGTAACCCCCCCCAAAAATAAAAATGATTATTTTATGCATCTTTACAAATACAGTTCCTGTTTTATTAAGCGTCGCTTTCTTTACGCTGGCAGAAAGGCAAATAATACGCGTTTTTTAGAATCATCGGAACTGCTAAGGTGCCCTAAGCGCGGGGTGCGTGTAGCGCCTTAACCATCCTGGGACCCTAATTTAATTCTTGGTGGGGTGACCCCGCCTGATGGAGATCTGGCCAACAATTAATGCAGCACTGGTTTGTTCTGGATGCTGCAGGCAAGCACATGCCTGGTGTGTTCGCCTCCGTTGGAGAGGACGGCATCGTCTGCATGTGGGACCGTCGGGAGGGCGGTGCGCCCGTACAGCAGTGGCTGGCGCACTCACGGCGCGACGGCTCGCCCTGTGCTGCAAACAGTGTCGCCTTCTCGCCGCTGAGCCCGAGCCAAGTTGCAACAGGAGGAGCAGATGGAGCGATCAAGCTGTGGGACCTCCGCGCCGTGGGCCGCGGTAGCGGCGGGGCGTCGGGCGGGGGCAGTGGCGTGGCACCAATGAAGGTCCTGCCGAGCCACCGCAACACTGTCCTCCAGCTGTCATGGTGCCCTCACAGGGCTGGTGTGCTTGCATCCACGGACGTCAGGGGCCTTGTGTACGTGTGGGATGTGAATTTAGGCAGCAGGGAGGAGGAGGGGGGGTGTAGCGAGGATGCCGTGCGAGGAGGTGGCTCGGGAGCCTCCACCAGCGGGACGGGCGGGGCTAGCAGGGCGAAGAAGGGGAGGCGGGACGCATCCCGGATCGACCCGTTGCCCAAGCGGCCGGAGCTGCGTATGATCCAGGCTGGCCATGCAAGCGAGGTGTCTGACATGTCGTGGTGCCCGGATGAGACCCTGGGTGCGATGGTCATGGCATCAGTTTCCAAAGCATACGTTGAGGCGGGGGAAGGGGAGGAGGAGGAGGAGGAGGAGATCTTGGTCCAGGCCAACATTTTCCAGCTGTGGAGGCCTAGCTTGGACTTATTCTGATTTTAACAGGTGTTGGGTTCTAGTGGTGGAAATTGTATTTCTTGGACTTGTTCCGAGTCTAAGGGGGATGTAAGGATGTTGGGATCTAGAGCTGCTTACCCAATACCCAGCCCTACTTATATAGCGGGGATCGGTGGTGGTGGATGGAGCTTTGCTTACGAAACCCTGCCTTGCGGCAAGTTTGTCTATGGGTACAACCAGATTTTGAGCAAAAATGCAAATATTACCAGTCTGAATGGGAATGGTCTTGCAAGGTCGCAACCGCTTTCAATGACATAACACCTTTGGCGCATCCCTATTAACAATGTTTCACCATTGTTCACACCATGTAACGGTACGGACTAACGTCGTACGGTTTTCATACCGCACCATATATACCTACCGGTAACCATTGTCCGCCTACTGTAGCGATGCTTGTTCATTTTATCTCACCATTCCTCATGAGTCATGACTGGAACGCATGCAGTCTTGGATACCTATATGAATTTCATACTTGAATCTGTTGAATGTGGAAGTCCTGGCAGCACTGAAGGGGAGACGCACAACCCATGGGCCGCATAAAAACACTCCCTAACTCTGCCGCCTTTTCCTCAGCTCTATCTGACACACTTTCTTACATGTCTTGGCCGGATTGTCAGTTTCGGGCCCTTAACTTCTGGATTATTGTTTGCTAGTTGACCCTGATCCATCAGGCCGCACCCCCTTCGGCTGTGCATTGCCGCCTGACTGCGCCCTTGAGTTCTGATGAGTTGGACAGCCTGAATAGCGTACCTGCAGGACTGCCACGACCCCAAATCTCCCTCTGGCACTCAGCGCACGGTGCTCATTCGCTTGGTTAGACTCCAATGCCGTGCGAGGCGGATGCGGGCGAAGGGCTTGGCGACACGAGGCAGCAGCAGAACCTACCCCAGTAGCCACACCATACAGGGTGCCTGTTTCGGCAGAGCTTCCGTTTGTTACCCGAAGTTGTACACCAAGTACAGCATTCCAAATCTGGTCTTAAATGTCCAGAGGGGTCCAACAATTCACAAAACAAGTCACATTCACAGAGCTGGTGGGGGAGAAGGGGTGCAAGAAAAAAAAAACTGGGGGGATAAAGTTTAGAACAGTGCGTACTCTAGGGGAGAGAGATGAATAGATGATCGTGTGGCGGGTTCGGTCCCTGAACCTCTGTATCGGACTCCCGACCCACCAGCGTAACACCACTGGACCATAAAACAGTAAACAAAAAGGTTGGGGGATTCAGTCATTTAGGCGTCAGAGTACGGTTCGTCATTTTACCGTAAACCACTAAGGGTTCGCGCACCCCCCCCCCCCAAATATTTTTTTCCCGTCGCGCACCCCCAAAAGAATTTTACAACGGCCGCGCAGCAATATGTTTCCCTGGACTTAATTTAATTTAAATAAGCTTAAGAGTTCTTACAGTCACCTGAGTACCTGACCGACTCTTCACGTATCGATTACGGCGGAAGCCTGAGTTCAACTCCGCGCACCGCTGATTTTGAAATTAATACTAGCGTGCAGCATGTCCGCGCACTCCAACAATTAATTAGTTACGAGCGAAGCCTAGGAGATTCTACGGTAACTTTCACCGAGATTCTATCGGGTTCCGGAGGCGGGGGGGTCCGCCAGAGCGAGGTCGTTGCCCATTTTGTTTAGCCGTCAGCAGGCAGGAGCAGGAGGGCAGTAGGTATCTCCCGGCCCCACCGTCATTGTCGTGGCTGCCCAGGAATTTCAATGCACATCTCAGGCCATAATTATTTCCTGCACTTGTTTTTGAAATCCGCCGACAGTGTCCGTTGCTTCGGCCCCGAATCAGGTTCAGTCGATTGTCCCTCCGCCCCCGCCGCCCCCACCGCCTTGCCTCATAACCTCTCCGGCTTCATCCATTTTGGGTGACGCTCTTATCTGAGACAATCGACCTCGAAGTTGCGTTTCATGGGTACCGGTATAGATGAGTAGCTGATTGCCCGATCAGCAGTACACATCAACTTCTATGCGAGTGCCGTTGAAGGCAGACATCGCAATATTTAACCCTCTCTGATTCAGCCAGTTCATTGCCGTATCGCAAAAATAGAAAAGCACTGGTCATTTGAAATGGTCGAATCTGCCTTTGACCCCAAGGCACAAGATCTTCCCATGCCGAATCAAGCGACCTCCATCGATGATGCAACCTCACAAGCCAGCAGTGCCACACATGACGTGTCTGAAAGCGTCAAGGTACCTGAGGCAATGCAAGATTCGCAGAACTTGTTTCGGATATCTTGCCTTGCGGGAGATTTCAGTCCGAAAGAAACGCAAGGAGGGGGGATGCCAACTGCTGTTTTCCGCAGATTTTGCATGTCTGGCCATCACGGCCGTGACGGGCTGCAAAACCCTTGTACAGGCATCCCTGTCCTCCGACTCCGCGCTCCAACCACCTGCCTGTGTAGGGCTTCGGCTCCCCCGCGATGTCGTCGCCCGCAATGACTCCGAACAAGCACCTGGACTTCGGCGCCGAATCCAAGCTCGAGACTGAGCCGGTCACCCCAACCACCCCGTTCACCCCCCGGGACGAGGCAGTCGACTACAACCAGTTTGTGTTGGACACCCTGATGTGGACCAACAAGGTCCGGGCCTCCTTCTACCTCGTGATCGGGGTGTGCCTCATCTTGGCCATCAAGTGCATGTTGCAAGCTGGGACGCCACTGCTCACAGGTGAGCACACAGGCAGCTGTTTCGCCAGTGTTCCAGGTCAAGGATGCGAGAGACCACCTCCCTGCAACCAGTCTACCACCCGAGGTGCCAGCAGCAGCAGATACCTTGCTCCAGCTCCCCCTGTCGTAGGCCATAGCATTGCTGGATTGTGACTGAAGCGCGCAAATAGAGTAATTGCTGCTGCCGCCAATTCTGCTGCCCCTCCCTGACAGTGATCTGCCAGCTCACGCTGGCACAGATGGCCCTGAACTTCATGCGCCAGGCCATCAGCCCCAGCCTACAAGAGAAGGCGACGTGGATGGACTCTGCATGGACCGCTGCGGGTATCACCAAGCTGGCGGCCGGCATCAAGACGATGGCTGCCCTGCATGACAAGCACCTTTCAGCCAGCAGCCCGCACAAGCACCTCCTGGTGGGTGCAGACTGGAGAGAGTTTGCCTGTTGCAGAGCTGGGGGAGTGTAGCAGAGGATGGGTCAGAGTTTGCCTGTTGAAGAGCAGGGGGAGGCGGGGGGTAAAGTTTGCCTGTTGAAGAGCAGGGGGAGGCGGGGGGTAAAGTTTGCCTGTTGAAGAGCTGGGGGAGGCGGGGGGTAAAGTTTGCCTGTTGCAGAGCTGGGGGAGTGTAGCAGAGGATGGGTCGAAGTTTGCCTGTTGAAGAGGAGGGGGAGGCAGGGGGTAGAGTTTGCCTGTTGCAGAGCTGGGGGAGTGTAGCAGAGGATGGGTCAGAGTTTGCCTGTTGAAGAAGAGGGGGAGGCGGGGGGTCGAATTTGCATGTTGCACAGCACTGGAAGCAGAGCGAAGGGGGGGGGAGGGTAGATTTGACCTGTTGCAGAGCAGAGGGAGCTGAGCGGGGGGTGGGAGGGTAGAGTTTGCCTGTTACAGAGCAGGGGCAGCATAGCGGGTGAGGGGAGGGATGTGCCTAAAACATTTTGCTGCTGAACCAGTTGCAAGGTTTTGATTTTATGTAATCAAGATAAATTTGCACTTTTCTGAAGTTCCTTCTATAACTCTCCACAGATTGCTGGGGCCTTGTGGATCGTTTCCATGCTGGCTCGTCTAATCACAGCTTCCAACCTCGTGTTGGTGGTGTACATCGGCACCTTTGTTGTACCGCTGCTGTACACCACGTACCGCAACGTCATTGATCCTGCCGCCAAGGATGCCTTCACCCAGGCCAAGGTACGGCCTTGTAAGGGGGGTCTGCCCTGGTGAGGCATCACTGTTTATGTGAGAGTGCTTCAGCTAAGACTGGGCCACATCATGGCCCACGGCCGGGATGGCCTGGTGCAGGAAGCCCTGCTTCCAGGGCCAGCGGTCATAGGCCGGTCAAGGATTGGTCCCCTTTGGCACATTGGTGGCTGATCAGGGGCCCCCCAAGGGTGTTGTTCCGCGCCCAATAATAAACACTAAATTATATAACCTGTGTAATGTACATGATTTTTACCTACCATCAGGTGTGAATTAATCAATTCTGTCAATGCTGCTGCCCATCAGGCAAAATTTTGGTACAAAACGCGATTTCCGACTGAAACCTGACGATGAGGATCGATTCTTTTTATTTTGAACGTATCCCTCAATCCCATAGCATGTGAATGATCAGGGAAGGCAAGCAATCCTACAGTTTCATGGGCAGCTTCAAGTTTTGAAGTTACTTAATTGATATATCGCGCATTCGGTCCGAAGCAGTTAGTTTAAGTCTGTGCAGCGCTCTTAGTCAGTCGTAAAATCAACTCCGCGCAGCGCTTACCGGTACAGCCACTACCTATAGTAAACTTAATCGAAAATCTAGATTCATGCCTGCAAGAACAGTGCACCGTCATCAATCAATTAACGTATGTCGAATCAACCAGTCGCGCACTCGCGCGCGACTTTTGTACAGTTTGTACTGGAAAAACTACTCCGCGCACCCCCCAAAATAGTTATTTTGGTCTGTGACTGACCGGCCGCGCAGCCCTGATGTTGATTATTATTCTATCGCGCATCAACTCCGCGCACCTCCAAAAATAACGAGTTAATAGCAGAGTCAAACAGGTTCTACGGTAAACACCAAATAAACTAGGCTGATGGGGGTAACAACAAAAGTTCAAATTCCCATCGTCAGATCAGGGAACTGGGAGTTGGTCGGGTTTTGAGCCCAGAATTGCCGAGGCGAAAAAATACTCAGTAAAAACATGGTCCAGGCGCCAGCAGAGGCCAGACAACTCATTTTAGACCTGCAAAGCCGGATAGATTTACTGGCTGCTCAGCAACTCGGCAACCTACACCTCCCCTGCCTCCCCCCTTGTTTGTTTCAGGACCGCTTGGATGCTGTGGACCTCTTTGCAAGGCCTGTAGGCATACTATTCGTCATAATTTTGCTGGGTACCTCATTTTACCCCCCCCCCTCCCCCGTCCCGCACTGAAGCCACGTTTGAATGCCGTGACTGCGCCGCCAAGGCTGCCGCCATCATCGTGGCCATCCGGCTGCTTGGTAACCCTACTACACTCCTCCTCCTCCCATGCCTCATGCCGTACACCACAACGCCAAGGCTGCTGGTATCATAGCGCTTAACCTGCTCCTGGGTAACCTCCCTCACTCACACACTCACACACACTCACGCACACTCCAATGCCTTGTGTGATCAGGCACGCTTGAAAGCAGTGGACCGCCGCGCCAAGGCTGCAGGCATCATGGTGCTCATCCTGCTGCTGGGTTACCGCATGAGCACTGTGGACCTGGTCATCGCAGGCTTTGTGGTCTGCGTGTACGCACGCTGGCAGCTGCCTGGAGAGGTGGGTGGAAATGTGTGGGCTCGGTAGAGGGTTCTCTACCTCGAGCAGTTCGGCACGATTTCATACCTCTGGAGAAGAAAAGCAAGTGAATCTGGTCCTGATTTGGCATCAGTTCTCTGTTTGACATATGCTCCTAAGATTAGGAATGCACCCTCAACCCTAAACCCTATCGTTCACGGAGCAGGTTGCTGAGATCAGCAAGAAGATTGGCCCTATCGCGACGCCCCTTGGCAAGACCGCAGCGCAGGTTGGAGGCCACATTGGCAAGGCCATGGAGGGGGCCATGGACAAATTTGAGCTGACGCCAACGCCGATGAAAAAGAAAAAGGTTTGAGAGAGCGGAGTCGTGGTCCCGAAGCCCTCCTTGCGTTTTCGATCCAGATCCAGGATAGAAGGGCTGTCGATTTATATCCCCAAGTGCAGCCAGGGCAATCAGGGCCCAAATTATGTCTGGTCGTTCAAATGTTGACGCCCCAACTGTTGCAGAGTTTGCTGGGTCGCCCAGACTCTTGAAAGAAGCAACGCCATGTGGCAAGTCACCTGCTGGCTAGTTGTGGCGGGCTGGCTGTAGGTGTTGGCTGTAGGTCGCACTCAATCTCTTGAGTGTTTAGGTGCTGGATGACTTAAGGAAACTAATTATTTCTCAACGAATGTAAGGCATGCATGAGAGTGTGTGTGAATGCAACACCAATGTGTGTAGCCTGCCCTGCCCTGTCATGTCATGTCATCCAACAGTGGACGGTACAATGACCTTATAATGGTTTGCTATCTGTATTGTACATAATCGGTCCACCTGTGTTTTCTTGCCAAGCAGAACCTACTTTTTAATTGACGTTCGTAGCTGGCCAATTCTGCATACCGCTTAGTTCAATCTTGGTTATCGGCTAGATATGCTAAGTCTCATCTGGTAGGTGTCAACAAGTGAGCAGGCAGACAGGCTTTTGTAATGATAATTTTATTTGGTACGCGCTAAATCAACCAGCCCCTCCTGTAGCCTGAGGATGAACGACTGTTGGACCGAGGGTGACGCGTACAGGATGTGGAGGGGGATCTCTAAATGGCCTTTCTCAGCAGTGGCGGCAGCAGGAGCTTACGCCCCTTGGCGGATCAAGGTATTGAGGGCAGCAGGGGCTGCAGCAGCCATTCACTCGTAGCTGCCTTTGCCTGCCATTCAATGTGGCTGGGGTTGAAATTTGGAAGGACAGGAGTTCAGCAAGCATCGCACTCTCTAACGGGAGAGAAAATAAAAAATGAAGCCAAAGCATATTTCTCTAAGCATGCTTGATCTTTCGGCTCATCATGGCACATTTTGATGAAGTTTAAGACGACCACATCAAAAAGGCAAAGGCATGATAGTCCTACCCAACCAAGCTCAAGCCTCATACAGGGCCTGGCTGGGAATCGATCCGCAGAGTAAGAATCTGATTATCTACATAATGCTTGCAATTGAGATATGGTAGGGCATTGTCCCTTTTAAAACATTATCAGGCTGGCCTAGAGGTGCAATGTCGTAGACACATTGACATGCTGTCTAGCCAGCTCGTTATAGGCCATGTTATACTTATTCAGTTCCCAGTTAATTCCCCTTCATGTCAATGAAGCCACACTAAAACCTCCTGATAATTTCGGTAATTATGCCATCTGTGGTATAACTCCATCCTAATGGTGAATTTAACTAACACATACAAATAATCTGGATCGATAGCAGTATCTGAAATACCAAGGGAAAAACAGGTTACCAGTTGGGTAGCTAGTTAATCATGAGGATTATTAAGCATCCACTAATGCTGTGACATATTATTTCCAGTTCTTTGTGCCTTTGGTATTTTCGAGCATTTAGAAGGTCACATCCTTGAACATGTGCGCTACATCTTCAGGCAACTTGAGGGGCGGTATCTCGTAGCCGCCCGCGGCTATTCGCGGGAACCAGGTCCTACGCAGGCTTCCACGCCTGATGTAGACATGGAAGCCATAGCAAGTTAAACGCCATAAGTCAGTTGCATTTTGATCCATCAATGTTTAGAAAATAAAACGCGTTGGACTAAAAACCGAAAGAGACATTCCATTCAGCTTTGGGGCCTGCGACAAATGGTTCTGGAACCTCCACCGCGTTAGAAGGCTCCCGAGCTGCCGAAGAGTGTCCACAATTTATGATGTCAGACCCATGTGCCCTATCACCATGTTTAGAACGGTGCATACCCGCTGGGCCCTGCTGAACGCTCGGCCACGTGGGGCTGGTAGGGAAAGACAAGGCTCAATTCCAGCTACCATGCACAGCCTGGGCCAAGGTGCAGCCATGCCATGCCTATCACCAGGTATATGTGCAACAGATGAAATTATCATATTGAGGTTCAGAGTTCAGGGTTTCGAATGGGTTTGGTCGCTCAAGTGCGCATGCATCCAGGAGGACTATGGTAGGCCCCCTACACGTTGGCAATCAAAGTGACCTGAACCCATAGCAAACAAACGACCTGTTTACCTCACTGTTTAATGAAGAGTGCTCGGCTACAATTAAGCTACATCATCATGCCAACCCTTGTCACCTCCTCCTCCTCCTCCCCCTCGAGTACATTCAATTATTCAGTGCGCAC
This sequence comes from Limnomonas spitsbergensis, assembly GCA_037349105.1. Classification (NCBI taxonomy): domain Eukaryota; kingdom Viridiplantae; phylum Chlorophyta; class Chlorophyceae; order Chlamydomonadales; genus Limnomonas; species Limnomonas spitsbergensis. The sequence goes on from JAYJMM010000113.1 coordinate 3,333,471, forward strand.
CAGACCGTCTTTCGCTACCGGGCGGCCACCACTGGGCCGATTGGGACCAGACATTATCAGGCCTACGGCTGGCAGCCCAGCAACCTGCGCATGCTGCGCCGCGTGAAGCCCTGCCAGCCATAGACCGGTTTGCTGCTCAATTACAGCGGAACCACCATGAAATGAACTCAGGTCCTCATCTCCGGCCAGTCATGCCAATGGTCCCAGGTGTTTTAGCACGTGGCTCTTTCAGCCCAGCCAGCTGCACTTCTAAACATTTTGTTTCATTTCCACTCGCCCCATCAGCATGGCTCATTGGCATTCAATGACCTTGACCCCTGATGCCTTGACCAAGACAACAGCAAAAAAACGACATTTAAATTGAATGATTGATTAATTTGGGCAAACCACTAATGCTCTTACCAAACTTGTTGGCTTTTGAACCCCTTTGCCAACTTGAGTTTATAATCCAGTAGCGCAGCTCGCATGGCCCTGTCCTCAGCTGAGTAAACCCTTCTACCGGTCTTTCTTTAATTGTGGTTCGGCTACATTACAGCTTAAGTTCAGCCACCTCCTGGCTTCCAGCCAGAGGCCCCATGCATGGCCTGCTATGCTTCGGCCAGTGACTGAAGGCCGGTCAAGGTTTGGTCCCAATGAGGCTTTAGGCTGTTGCGGGGCGACCCTCCTAAGGCGGACTATGAAGACGGCAAAATAAACACTTCCTCTCACCTCCCCCTTGCCAAGACCTACCGCCCATCTCCCTAGGGCGGCTGCAGCGGTTGAGACTGCACATGGTGGCTATGTTTCATCTGATAGACATTGAAGATACCTCTTACCTCCTACCTCCTACCTCCTGCCTCCTACCTCAGTCAGGCACTGGACAGGGTCCAGATATCATACAAACATCCCACCTGAGAGGCAGCCTATGTATCTCGTCCGCGGACACCCAACAAGCACCTGCGCTCTCGAAATCTGGCACAGTCTTGGCGTCGCTTGCCTGTGGGACACCAAAATACAGGACCATTGCCATCATGGGTTTCATACTTAATGTTTATGCAATAGTATCGCACTGAACCCAAAACCCCGTAAGCGGTACATTTCTTCATACCTGTCTATTTTTGCATGAACCTAATGCGCCTCATTTGCTTTTGTGGCCTTCCGTCTATTTCATAACCACAGCTCCCTGCTGCTTCCCTCCCTCACCATTGATTCCTTCCTATTAGCTTCTCTGGTTGAAGCCACAGGGAAATCGCCACTTCCTGAGAAATTGACCCTTTAGCCTCTCTATGGGCCCAGCCGCACCTTCACCCAATCTTTGAGCCCGACTGCACCTTTGTCCCTTACTTGAGTATACCGTAGAAGGTGACCTCCCGACATCACACCGCATCACACCTGCGGTACACCCTTGAGGTTAACATCACACCACATCACACCTGTGTCCCTTCCTTGAGTATACCGTAGAAGGTGACCTCCCGCCAGCGAAGCTTCCCACCCTTGATGTTGTAATCCACCTACACACACAGCCAGGGTAGATTTCAGTCAGTGCCCCGACGCATCACGGCTGATGGCAGGCAGAGGGCTTGGGACAGCATGCCTTGACCCTTTGGTCACTGACCATTGTTTGGTCAAGATCTGGTCCCCACCAGCCCAAACGTGGCTACCCAAAGGCCTGCAACAACCAGTATGGTGCAGTCTCACTCATTGTCTGTCCGCCTGCCCCTGACGCTTATCCTTCAATTTGCATGACGGATGAGTTCAACTAGGAGAGATGGGTGACCTACACGAAAAGGATACCTCGTGATTCCCATCAAGCGTGTCTCTTTGCCGATTGGAAAACATGAACCATCCTTCAAGGCTTGATATAAGGCTCGACCTTAAAGACGTTAAATCAATTTTGACCCTCTTCTACTCGAGCACAACTCAGGGCATCCTTGAAGCAGGCCAGTTGGCAGCGGGCCGTTGACAGGGGCCCTCATGGATCACCAGTTCAAGACACATCACATTTGACACAAAGTACATCACACCACATCACACCTGCAGTATGCCCTTAATGGCCACATCACACCTGCAGTACGCCCTTAAGGTCCACACCACACCACATCACACCTGCAGTACGCCCTTGAGGTCCACACCACACCACATCACACCTGCAGTACGCCCTTGAAGTCCATGTCACACCACATCTAACCTGCGGTATGTCCTTGCAGTACACATCACACCACACCACACCTGCAGTATGCCCTTGAGGTTCACATCACACCACATCTTCAGTACGCCCTTGATGTACACATCACACCACATCACACATGATGTATGTCCTTGCAGTACACATCACACCACAGCACACCTGCAGTATGCCCTTGATGTACACATCACACCATATGACACATATGGTACGCCCTTATTGACCACATCACACCACATCACACCTGCGGTCTGGCATTGATGTTGACATCACACCATATCACACCTGCAGTGCGCCCTTGACCTTCACAGCACACCACACCACACCTGCAGTACGCCCTTGACCGTCACATCACACTACATCACACCTGTAGTACGCCCTTGAGGTCCACCTCCAATCCAACCTCCTCCAAACACTCCCTGCAGAGAAATAGCAAACAACAGAAGTTCAGCTTCACTGTACAGCAGCCAGAAGCAGTACAGCAACCGACAGTGCAGCCACGATGTAGAACAACCAACAGTTGTGTGACCTCACTTACACCAAGAGTGTACAGCAACCAACAGTTCAGCATCGCTGTATGGCGACTGGCATTGGCGTGACAGCAGGCAGTACAGCCTCAATGTACGGCTCCCGACAGCCTCATTGACTCACTGTCCAGCCATTTTTCTTCGGAAAGCTGAAGGATGTGGTCTGAACCGGCAGAACAGAGAAATGAAACCCCAAAGCACCTGTCCGCGCATGCTTTCATGCCCTGAGTGACTGCTCTTGATCTAGAATATCCAGCGCATACATACCTTACAGCACATGCTCTGAGGGACTCTCCTGGATCCAGACACCCCCAGGCAGCCCAAAGCCCTGGCTAGAAAACTCCTGGACCATCAGGAAGTGGTTGTCCTGCGGCCTGTCGGGGGCCACAGGGAAAGGGTGTACGGCCAATGGTAAGGATTGAGAGTTGAACCCTTGTCCCTGAACTTCTGAACCATCAGGAAGCGGTGTTTGTCCTGTTTAAGAGACCGCAAAGAAAGAAAGAGAGGAATTGAAAGGGATATTATCAGGAATATGGGACAAAAGGGCTCTAGGAAAGAAAAATGTGGTGGGGGATTCAAAATCTAAGTTTTAGTTGGTTTGCATAGCGCGCCATAGCCCATAACCCACTAGGTTTGGGGGCAACCTGACGGCCACCACTGGGCAAATGGAGGACCAAATCTTGACCACTCTACGGCCCGTGGCCTAATTAGCAGGACTTGCTGCTCCAAGCCCTACCAGTTGTAGGCCGGACCGGAGCTAGAGCATAGCTAAATGACACTAGCATAAACACACTTGGATTGGCGGGTGTGCTCCAGATGTATGAATCTTGAATTGCCCCTCTGATTGAATTAACTGAGGGTTTGTCCCTTCCCTGCATTCTCCCTCTCCTCCCTGTCCCCTCCCATCCCCTCCCTCCCTCCCTTCCCTCCCCTCCCCTCCCTCTCTCCCCTCCCTGTCCCCTCCCCTCCCCTCCCTCCCCTCCCTCCCCTTCCTCCCTCCTCCCCTCCCTGTTCCCTCCCCTCCCTCATACTTCCCGTCCCTCGTCCCTCCCCTCCCTCGTCCTTCACCCGCATCCTCCCCTCCCTTCCCACCTCCCTCCCTTCCCTACCTCGTCCCTCCCGTCCCTCATCCCTCCCCTGCATTTCCCCTCCCCTCCCCTCCCTGTCCCCTCCTCACTCAATCCTCCCCCCTGCCTCAACCTCACCTATGCAAAAGAACAACACTCCCGACTCCCGTCCGGACTTCACGCTTGGGGCCATCCGGTCCGTGCGCCTCATGCACATGCACCGCCATGTTGGGAGCACGCTTCCCACATACCTAAGAGACAGTGTTTTCCCGCAGTGAGTGCCATATCACATTCCGGGGGCCGCTGGGCGGCCACCATTGGGCCGCTGGGGACCATACCTTGACCGGTCTTTAACCGGTAGCCCGAGCTGGGTGCCTTGCTGCACCAAGCTCTGCAGGCCTTTGGTAGGGTTATAGCTGAAGTACACCAATACCTGGAACAGCGTCACACTAATGCGAAAACATAGTAGTCGAGGCACAGACGGTGCCCTGTCCCGCCCAATAGCGGTACAGTCTAGCGGTGGCCTTCCCGCCTTGAGACAGCTGCAGTGCCCATGTGTCCACACAACAGCCAAATATAATTGAAATGCACACGCACAGCCTATACGGTACAAAATCGTAGCACACACCTGACAATTTGCTGCAAAATTAGGCGCATAGGTGTGATACAGTGGCATGTGGGTCCAGAGGTCCTCAGCAGTGAGGCTCTCCATGTGGCACACATGGCATTGTACCTGGGAAGATCACATGTGAGACACTGTGTCAAACCTTGTTTCAATGAGCATGTCACACTTACATCTATGCTTTGCGGGCATGCACCGTTCTAAACTGATCTTACACTTGTGCTCTTCACCTGCGGACATACCTGGGGGCATACCTGGGGGCATAGGCACTCCAGTGCAGTGGATGTGCTTTGCCTTCCATCACAATCATATTTGGGGGGGGGGTGAGGGATTCATTCAAATACTATTTATCGACACTCAAAAACAGCTTATTGCAGTCGGAAACCAAGAGTTCCGGTCAATTTTGTACCCTTCGGATTGGCATGAAGAGGAATAGCATTCACACCGGGGGTAAACAATTGTAATCAATATACCGTCTATGGGATTTTTAAAGGAAATAAGAAATTTCTGATAGCATTCAGATCTGATGTCAATATCTAAACAAGAACAACTTAATTTCGAAATACAAAAAGGACACCCCCTGGGGCATATGTGGATTTAAAGAACAGCGCAGCTCAATTATCATTAAGAAGGGGCTCAAGGTTTATATCCAGCAGTCCTGACAGGTGTCCATATCATTGTGATGCCATGTCTTGCTCAGCATCAAGTGAGCGGAGCATACAGAGTTTCTTGACACCCTCAAGCAGTTTGAATGTACGATCAAACTGAACGGGTGCAGTGCGTACATAACGGAGAAGCTCTGTAGCTCAGCCACACGATAGGTGGCAATGCGGCTAATTCCCATCTGAAGTAAGAAATAATAAGTGTCCAATACAGGTTGCCAAATAACAGAATTTACAGAAGTAATGAGTGTCCAATTTAGGAGTGTCCAACATAGGAGAGCCCAATACAGGTTAAGTGCACGCAAGGCCTACGGAGAGCGCACCTTTCCACCCCCCCTTTGACTAGCAACTCTTGCCAAGGCGCGCCTGAGGTCCAGCGCATTGAATGTCACCTTGAGGTGCGAGCATGTCCATATAGGCATGTACTCCGATCAGGGCAAAACAAAGCACAGGGTTTGAAGAGAGAGATTTAAAATGTTGGCCCTTCATCCTAATCCACTGACAGTGCAGAGGTCCAAGAAAGTGTGACTGCCAGAGTGTCTGTACGCTTGATTCAATGATTGATGGCAGCTGGTCCCCGCGAATTGCCCTGCGTGATATTTCAGTATCTTCCATAAGGATTGCAGATCCGATGAAAATGCGATACAGTACAGCTTTTTACACAGCCTTGCTCACACGCTTCAATGCGATGCGGACAACCAGGACCCTCCCCATGCATGGCTGCATGCACGGATGAAGACTGGCATGCTTGCTTATTCTTAAACAGAGGTACAGTGTTGGTTTTTGTGCGCTTTGGACCACATTGGACAGACCCTTGGGCGGCCACCACTAGGCCCATGAGGACAAACGTTGATCGACATACACCAAGCAGTGTGGCTTGCCGCAACAGACCCCACAACCATAGGCCGTAATTTAGCATTATGTTAGCTGGGAGGAAATGCTGAGTAGCACCAGCTGCCAGTCCTCACACTCTCCACAAGACCTGCACTACTGCCCCAAGCAGCCATCCCATTCAATGGTGCCATGTCCATCTATTCTGACTCGCTTGCTTGGACCATGTCATCCCATGCATGCATGCATGCATGCATGCGTGCACATCACGGGGTTAGCACGTGCCCACCATGATTTCTTGGTTGTATCTGAGTTGAGCACACCAAAGCAATCACAAAGTTGAACTCACAGGCATGAACATGCATGCATGCGTGTGCATGTGCTTGTGCAAAATGTTGTCAACATCCTGGCATTCATCCTGTTCCAATTATTATCCTTCCCATTGCTCCTGTGGCACACACATGCATCCAGTACATTATCCATGCAGCACATCATTCACCATGTTTGCTCCGCCCTCGGCTGCTGCGATTCTCAGAAGGGGGTCCTCGACTGCTGCCGGATGCCACATCACCACAAAGGCCTTGGTCCCGGCCAGCACTCGTATCATCTTTACCAGACCGGGCACTTCATCCGAGGCAGAAGGCGCAAATATCACTGTGGTAGTTGTGCACTGCTGTTGCTGCGATCCTATCACTGGTCCATCGCCACAGGACTCGTGTGCTGCAGACGTGGAGGTATCCATAGCATGGGCAGCATTCTTGAGAGTGGATGTGGAAAGGTCCGCAAACACCGAGGTTTTAAAAACGTGACAGATGAAGGCCTCATCAGTGGGTTGGAGCGTTGCTGACATGTCCATGCCGAACACGAGCAAGCGGTGCGCGTATCCATCTGCCCCGGCTCCAGAAGCTGTGTCAGCTTCAGATGCTGCCATGGTTGTTGCGTTTGTTGCGAGGCTTAAGGCGACGCTAAAGAATGAGACCGTCACTGATCATTGACCGTCTTTGCGGTCGGTCAGCCGGACCTGATCTCGGCAGGAATAACAGTTTTCCTCGGACTAAACAAAGTGTTAGACTGGCTGCTCAACACTGAAGCAACATTTCAAAATTGAACGGGATTTGGACGGACTTTCGGCCAGGAACTGGGAAGAAGCTGCTCACAGCAGGCCCTCAGCGGCACCGTTACATATTCAAAGGACTGACCCCTGCCTCTGGGCCAGTCTCACTGGGCCAGCATCCCTAGTGTCCCGTTACTCCGTAATACGAAGCATTGCCTTTGGCTGAGCACTCCGGCTGGGAGGGAACTGCAGGCTTCATTGCAGGAGTAGAGAGGCACTAGTGCAGAAAATAAACCAATGATGGAGGCATGGCTTTGTCCAAGGAATGTGCTTGTCAATTAGCTGCTGCGTTGTCAATTGCCAGTTGGATTTCGGGGTTTTGAATACATGGTCCAGGCAGAGACTCTAAAGGTTGTCCTTATGTCAGAGAAATGGAAATGTGGACGTTTGTTTACCCTGTGCATGGCAAGGTCGTCCAAGTTGGCCAGTGCATGACAGATGTGCAACCCTGGTCGCAAGGCTCTCATGCACATCCAGGCAATGTTAGGCAGGCACTCAGGCAGAGGTGCCCAGAGTTTTTACATGAACCAGAAGCCATGAGCACAAAAACACTTGGGTACAGGTATTTGTACGCAGGTTCTGCATGTCTCTCTTTGCGAACCCCGCTACCCTCCAATTTTCCCCTCCGCTTTCCTCACACGCAATCAGGAATGTGGGCGCCCACACGGCCGGGCCAGCTGTGAAGGACCTAGGGAAGCGTTATTGAATGGACGGTAAACATCTGCCCTGACGAGCATCAGGATCCCACAGGCACTGTTGCAAAACCTCCCCTACCACTCCTCTCATTGAATGTATCCCGCGCCAGTATCCATGAAAGTTCTGGATGTACTGTCACACGCCTCCTCTTAAGGGCAGGTGCTGTTACACCACTTGCAGCCTGCCGCAGGGCCTGGAAAGTGAGTAGAGGCACTAGCAACAGACGATAATGGCTGGATATAACCAGCCTGGCTCAGCAACCAGAGCAATTAATCAGGCTGGCGCACTCAATAGCTAGCACAAAACGTCTAGACCTGGACCTGTAAGAATATGCTCTCTGTGCATACCCTGAGGACTCAAACACACAAACCACTTAAAGTGTGGCAGGTCAGGCATGAACAGCCAGGCCTCAGTATTCCCAAGCCAAGCCAACTAGACACCTCCATAGCTAGCAAGTTAGTGACCCCATGTCACTCTGGGAAGGCCCTTTTGTACAGAGGGGCAAACATCAAGAGGCAGGCCCAGACCAAGCAAGCAACCAAGAACCCTACATACAGGTGCTTTACTTTCCAGACCTCACCCCCGATTTCAAGTCACTTGGGCACAAAGAGGACGCAATCAGGACTACACAGCTAGCGCGCAAACGAGAGATCCCCCGGCCACTTCGGAAAAGCCCTTTTGTAAAGGGACATGCAAACTGCGTCCCGCTGCTCCACCGGCGCGTCAAACAGGCACTTCATTGCGCCGTGCGTGCCGATCGGCTCGGTGATACGGCCGCGGCGGCCGCGCTTGGTGTACAGCTCCACCGGGCGGAACCAGCGGATGTCATCCGGGGTGTGGAACATGAACTTCACGGTTGCACTCCGCTTATGGACACGAACAGGGTAGCCTGCAGCGTACAAGAGGGGACAGGTTCAAGTTCTGTTTTGGTTAGGAGTTCAGGATTTCGGATTGAAGTAGCCGCCAGCTTCATCCAGTCCGGATAGCTGTCCCCCAGGTTGCCAGCTGGGCACCAAATACCACCGTGCCCCTAGTCCCCTACTATCCCATAGTCCCCTCCTTTTCCCGAATCCCTCATGTCCCTAAGTCTCCCAAATCCCCTTGACCCCCCTTATCTCGGAGGACCTCTTTACCCCCCTAGGCCCCTTGGACCACCAGGTCCCCATGGACCCCCCTAATTTGGGGTTTAGAGTTTAGCCCCCTCCTCACCTGTCAGCGTTATCTTCTTGAGGATCACTCTGTCGGGATCGCATCCACGCAGGGTGCCCGTAGCCACCAGCTGAGCCCTGGACACCCCAACGCCTCCCGACGTTTGACCCGCTGACGCCTCGGGCTGCGAGTCCCTCTCCGGCAGCTTGAAGGCCAAGAAAGGGAGCGGGCCGTAGCTAATAGGCGCGTATACCGAAGCCACGGCATGACGGCCTGCCAAGGGTTTGGGTTTTTAAGTTACTCATTCGTCAGGGGGCTTCAGAGGGCCTATCAGGGATGGTCCGCTTATACCGAAGCCACAGCATGACGGCCTGCCAAGGGTTTGAGTCTACACAAGCTGAGTGCGTTACTCATTAGTCAGGGAGGTTCAGAGGGCCTATCAGCTACGTTCTGCTTATATCGAAGCCACGGCATGACGGCCTGCCATTTTTATTTTGGGGTGAATCGGAAGATAAATAGAGTTTTTCACTTGGGGTCGCTTCTCCAGCAGATGCAAAACACTGACCTGGCAGCAAGAATCGCTCCATCTTGTGTTTATCACCAGGGTTGTCGGCGGACAGGATGGGCTTTGCTGAGAAGGAGCGTACACCTGGGGAGGGCACCCCAGGGTGGGGGTCAGGATTCAGTGTAGGGGCAAGCGGGGGGCAAGATTCAGATTTTCGGGGTTCAGGATTCAGTGTAGGGGCAAGCAGGGGTCAGGATTCAGATGTCCTTGTTTTGGTGCCGACCAACAAGGTGCCAAGAAGGTGCAAATGGGATTTTTTTTCTGAACATGAAGTTTAGATTCGTGAGACAGATTTGCAGATGTGCACTTTCAAACCACAGCGCAAGAAAACGATTTAGATGATTGAACACTAATTGCCGGACTGATTGCAGTTCGAGCTTTAATCGTTGCCGCTGCGTCTACTCACCCGCCCAACCTTTCCCCCCAAAGTTCCATGCAGTGCAGACACAAAAACAAAGAAAGGCGTCTAGTTCCGGGAGGTCGGGCAATTATTTAATAGTTCAACCAGGATGGTACTTGCATGATACTGGTAAAATATCAGAACACCGGTGCGATATACAGTGCATTAGAAAGGGATAACTTAAGTATACGAGTATAACAGACGACAGGGACGCATAGTTGCATACATCAAGTCGCAAGTCTCACCTGTGACCATCAACAGTTGTTCCTTGTTCCGTAGCGGCTCCTCGTAGTTCTTGGCCTTTTTCAGCCCGCCGTGCACCACACTCATCTTGCCCTCATGCTGCATCAGCCCAAATGCGACCAGAGGGGCGCCTACCACCTGCAAGTTTCAGGAGGTGCTTGCCATGATCAATTGTGCATAGTAAGTACACAAGTGAATAAAACAGCAGATCCTGCCATAATCAGACATGGGCAGAGGAGCCACCGCTACCTCCCTGCCTGGTCCGTTCAGGGTGAAGAGGTTAGGGTTCAGGGTTCAAAGTTCAGATTTAGGGCTCAGGGTGCATAGATAACCTAGATCACTGACTCACCCTGGGGCTGACCTCAGCTCCGGGGCTGGATGTGGAGGAAGAGGCATCGGTGGACAGCTGGACTCGCGACTGGATGTCCGCGGCCAGCTCTGCAGAAACGTTGATCACATGGATCACCACGTAGGCGCCTGCATCATACAAGTTTGAACACACATAAAACAAATGCAACTGTATGGAACGTTCCAGATATCCAGATTCCAGTCTTCTGTTGCGGACAAGAGAGATTGCAAACAAGAGCCAAGATGAATGTGTGTGCAGTCGTGTGATGCAGCCATGGCAGTACAGCCTTGACGCCAAACCTGAAGCCAAGCACAGCTGTCACATAAATTCAAACTGTGTGCATACAGATGAGGCATCCTAGGTTTGGATGCCAGGCGGCGACCGAATCAAACCTAAACCCTTGACTCCTGATCTTTTGACACCTTAAACCACGAGCGCGACACCAGAAGTATGGTTGCACATCTATGGTAACGACAACGGTGCTATTGACCATTTGACCCTGACCCCTTCACCTTATACAGTATAACCTAATCCCACGATGACCTCAACCCTAGAGTGTAGACCCTAATCCCAGGATACCCTTAACCCTTAACCCTAGACCCAAGAGATTCCAGACCCCAAACCCAAAATACCCTTAATCCTGAACACCCGCCTGGTGCCACTGCGCAAGGGTCCAGGTCTCGTGTTGCTCGGTCCAGCGCCGCCTTGGCGCGCTTGTGCGCTCGCTTGAAGTTCTCAAACGCAAACACGCTTGAGTACTCGTGAGGTAGCCACTCTTTGTTGTCCCACGGACTGCTGCGGAAAGACTTCAGACCCCTGGCGGTTACGTCAGTCAGAAGCGCAGGACGGGAGTTATGTCAGCAGGGAACAATAGCAGCTATCCTGGGACGGTGGTTACCGGTATGGCTAGTGTTGTTCTTTAACCATGCAGCCGCTTCTTCCTGCTGGCATTGAAGCATAGCCAGGTCTGTATGTGGCCTCTGTTGGGCAACTATCAAAATTCAGCACGCTCGCAATTACGCTTTTGATTAATACCGGCCTACCACCCGCCCACACTTGCACAGTTTTTTTTGTCACACGTTCAAGCCAGTTATGGTTTGCCCATGGGGTGCGCACTTGTATTTCTGAAAGCGCACGCTCCCCGGCATGTCTGTGGGCACATCCACTTCGTCCGGGTACTCCTCTTGCTCCTGCTGCTGCTGCTGCTTGTGCTGCGCGCGGAGCTCTTTGTGCAGCGCCTCGTCGGCCTCATCGTCATCCATAGCCATGCCATCAGCGACTGGACACGTGAGGGGGCGAGCAGGGGTGAAATACCAGATTGTGAGACAAATCAAATAATATTCAGTTATTCCCGTGTCATGTTAAGTTGTTTATGTTATGCCTGCCTTCTCTTGATCCCGAGCCTTGTCATCTGCAATTGAAAATGAATAAGGAGAGCGAGGTGGGGGGGGAGGTAGTAGTGCACAGCGCAGTTCGGGGTCTGCAGGTAGTCCAACATCTACCAACCTATGCTTCCTTGTCACCACCAGCCAGCCCAACACAAAGCTCCTTTGCTCCAGCTCAGCTAATTAGGCACCAGCCCAGCTCAGTGGTCTCCAGCCCCGTACCCTAGCCAAGCCGTCAGGGCCTTAAGGGAAATTCATTCGGTCCCTAACAGGAGGGAGCCATACCCAAAGGTTGAGGGATTGAACCTGCCAAGCAATCCTCTCTCTCCCCCTGTCTAGATCGCCGGGTTTCATATTCCCTCCACCCTCAAATAGGAGGTTGGCATAGCAGCACCATGGCTCAGGCTGTGCAAGGTGGCTGGAATCAAGGTCAGTCATTCCCTGCCAGCCCCACATGGCCTAGCGTTCAGCAGGTCCCAGCGGGTATGCACTGTTCTGGAGGCCACCCACCCACATATCAACCCACCTGTTCCCTCGTCATCATTCAGGAGATTGTCCAGATCTGGGGGCTCTTCATCACTCCCCTCAGCACCACCAGCTGCCATGTCAGCATCCCCCTCTTCATCATCCTCGTCCTCGTCATCCTCGTCATACTCCCCGTCATCGTCAGCATCGACCATCCAAGCAGCTTGATACTCGGAAGTGCCTGGGGAGGGGGGGGTACAAGATGGAGAGGGTTTCAAACAAAATATTATCATTTCTCTCATTCTTCTGGTTGCAGCTTCCTCCCCCTGTACCCCCCTTACTACCTGGGGGAGGGATGGAGAGAGGTCTCATGGGTGTTCAACCTGCATTCTCTTGGCGACAGCTTCTATGTTTCTTTTTTAACATGGTGGCAGTTTCTGCCAGCTCCCCCCTGCATCCCTTGGCTCCTTAGCTCATTAGCAGGTACCTGCAGCTTCCACCCCCGTTATTTCACATGGAAACAGTTTCCTCTCAGCTTTCTCCCCGTCCCCTGACCTGGAGGCAGCTTCCTCTCAGCTACCACCTCTTACCTGGTGGAAGCTTCCTCCTGCGTTGTCGCCCCTTGACCAGCTTCTGCACATCCAGCAGCTCCTGTTCGCTCGGCCACGTCTGCTCACCGCCCTCTAACGGGTCGACGTCGTTAACTCGGGCGAGGGACTCGCGAGTCTCCGGGTCATGCTGTTGAGTGCAGACAAAAAGTGGTAGGAAATCAAGGATTAGGGCGGTTGGTGAGGACTTCGGATTTTTAAGTTCTATGGGGTGGTGCTTCAAGGCCCAGGCCACAATCCCCATGCATCCAGCCATCCGAGTCTACAAGGCTGGGCAGTCTCAGACATACTTCATCGGATGAAGGTTTCGCGGGTCGCTGGTTGCGCTGCAAAGTGTGCCCCTGTACAGAAGTCAGGGTTCCACTGTTTGTTCCGCTTGTTTTGTTGGGCAAAGTGCAACAAAGAGGGCCTGAGGGTTCAAGCGCAGATCAGCGAAAAACACTACCCCCATTCTGAACCCCTGCAATGACGCACAAACCCTAACGACCACTGCATGCGTACCTCACCCCTCCGACACCAGTACTCTTATATCCCCCTTTCACCCCTCTGTCAGTGCACCTTTCAAGTCCCAACCTTTTCCTGTCTACCTGTGCCAGGACGGCCCGGTTGCCTCCCTCAGTTTCCATATCGGATCCCCAGGCGTCCACCCCAGCCTCTGAGGCAGCGGGCACCGCCGCAGCCTCGATGCACTCGATCTGGAAGTCACCGGCGCCGGGGATGTGCAACAGCTGGTTTGCGGACAGGCCCGCACAGCGCACGTAACCCGTGATCAGCAGTGTGCCACTGGGGACGGCCTCCGGCTGCAAGCAGGATAAACAGATACAAAGGGTGGGTGGGTGGGGTGGGGTGAATGTTTGGCTGACAGTGGGGATGTGCTGGTCGCTTGAAGGGCCCGCACAGCCCAAGAAGCTAGTGAGAAGCAGCGTGCCACTTGAGCCGGACACAGCTGAAGGCGGGTGGAGAGGGAAATGAATGGGTTAGTGCCAAGGGGTGTAGGACTGGAGGGCGACTGGGCGACTGACAGTGAGGGTCAGTGGCGGAGGCGGTGGCTTGACAGGATAACGCGCTGTACATGCGAACCGCAAGTGGCAGATTTTTTGTGTGTGTTTCTGCCATTGCGTCCATTTCCAATCCACAGAGGACAGCTTTGTGGCTCTTGAGCACAGCCATCCCATCTGTCTGCCACTGGATCACAACGCAGTGTGCATAACATGGTTAACAAAACATGGCTTAAAAAACATAATTTCATTGTTGAAGTCTCAGCATTTCATCGCCAACAGATTTTTCTCAACCAAGAGCGTTTTTTCGTAGTGTAGTCATGCGTCCCTTGAGGGCCGTCATATCACCTGCACGCAAGTGGATCCAGATGCCGCAAGCTCGATATTATTTTCTTGTGATGTACCTCTCCATCACTACCCTCTCACCTGGTCCTCTCCGCTGGGTACCGGAGCGGGCCTGAACTCAGCGGCCTCGATCATCAGCGCTGGCCGCTGCCGCCGCCAGACGGGGACCGAGGCTGGGTGCTCCCCAAGGTGACGAAGCAGCTGCTGACAGTCGGCCCCGGTGTCCACGTGGAACACCCTGTGTTCACCAGCAACCTGTCAGAGAGGGTCAAGGAGGGAGGACGGCTTGTATGACGAGGTGTGAATGCCTTCGTCAAGGTAGGGAGGGTGCAGGTAAATGTCCAGATGGAAAACACAATTGTTGCCAGCAATCTGTCAGAGAGGTTTTTAAGGAGCAAGGTCAACATGTTTGCAAATGTGTGTGAGGATGTAAGTGAAGGCAGGGAGGGTGCATGTGTCTACGTGGAACACAGTGGTTGCCAGCAGCCTGTCAGGAAGGGGTGCAAGTCAACAGGACCAGCTGGGGATGCAGTTATCAGCAGCACCATCAGGGAACTCACCTCAGCGGCTACGGCCTTCTCTGCGCGCCTCTTAGCTGCCGACCGTTCCTTCATTCCAGTAGGAGCAACGCCTGCAGCTGCGCCTCCACCCTGAGGGGAGCAGCAGGTGCCGGGCTCGGGTATGGACATCAAGATCTTTAACACAGCACAGAAGCAGATTACTACGCTGAATGCAAAACCAAAACTTTACCGTACTCGAGGTCAAACTTCTTTCTCCCCCATCTTCCCCACTGTTGCAAGGGTTTAAGGTTCCCTCAACCCTTATCTCATGACTCTGGGGTTGCAAAGTACAAGAGAAGCCGCATCCATCGGGCAAGTGGAGTGACCGCCCCCTCTCACCTGCACTGCCACCAAAATAGAGGGCAGGCCCAGCGCCCTGAGCACTGACACTGCCGCCTGTCCATGAGCATCCACTGCCTGCTGGTTCTCCCCTCCGGGAACAGCCAACAGCAGCACCTAAGGGAAATGGGCAAATGTCAAATATGTTGAAAAGAGGTTGGGGGTTGTGATGCTGATGAGGCTAAATCCCTGGAGGGGCTCCTGGCCAGGAGCAGCAGCGGGGGAAAATTAGCTATATAAGTAGATAGAAAAAGTAGGCGAGTACATCATAAGTACGGTAGGTACAGTACGGGAATTGCCGCAAGGCGAAATATGTAAAAAGGTCTTCAATATATATTGAAGGATAGACCTACGGTACATTGAGCCTACTGTTATGACAGAAGCTGCACCAGGAGAGAACTAGGCACCATGCGAAGAAAGACTCCCCATCACCCACAAACGTACCTCAGCTGATCTCCCAATATCCACCACTGCAAGGAGATCCGCCCGGTCGGTAGGGGGTGGGAGGAGCGTCAGCCTCACACGCCCTTTGCCGGGCAGCTGTAGCGTGCGCATGACACTCGACATGCCTGCGAAGTCGCCTTCTATGCATGAAGAAACAGGAAATCAATCATCTGTGCATTTACAACCAGTTTTTGTGCCAGTCAATTTAGAATACATTGTGTGCCAGGCAGGGGCAGCGTGCGCTTCCCTCATGAAATGCATGCCAACATGCACTCTGCACAGTGACATCAAACAAGAGCAAGCCATTTACGGGTACAAAAATATGATTTATTCATCAAGCTCTACACATCTATACACATCTCTTGGCCTCACCCAGTTCCATGCCTAGGTCAGCCTCCTTGCCCGGGAGGTCGCCTGGCTCCTGACCCTCAGGGGACTGGCAGGCGGCCAGCAGCTGCTTCCACAGCTCTTTTACGTCCACAGCCTGGAAGCATGGAGGGATGGGTGGGTGCCCACAAAGTGAACATACAAACAAGCGAAAAAATAGTGAGAAAATTGGCTGGCAGGCAGCCAGCAGTTGCTTTCACATCTCGATAGGGTCCACAACCTGACAGATGAGGGGTACGGGTGGGTGGCGCAAAGAGTTGGCATAAGTGTGGGCGACATTAAAGGTGATAACAGGGGCAGACGATGAACATGTTTCTTCAAACACACTAAACACACAAAAATGGCACCCAAAAGAATATAACGCAACCTACGGTACTCCTCTTGAGGCAAGGCAAGTGGTGAGGGAACAGCACCGCGGTGGGTGACAAGCAGGCTAGCAGGCCTGCCATAATAAAACGAGACAAACCTGTTTTACACCTTTGAGGCGTGAAAGGAGTTTCGGATACTGTGTGGATTAAAGCCAAAACCATTCAACACATACACCATCACGGGGGAAACCCATGGCCATGCAGGTCCACCATGCCATGTAGGTCCACCATGCCATGTAGGTCCACCATGCCATGTAGGTCCACCATGTCATGTAGGTACACCATGCCATGCAGGTACACCATGCCATGCAGCTACACCATGCCATCTACGGACACTGTGCCATGCAAGTACACCATGCCATGCAGGTCCACCATGCCATGCAGGTCCACCATGCCATGTAGGTCCACCATGCCATGTAGGTCCACCATGCCATGTAGGTCCACCATGTCATGTAGGTACACCATGCCATGCAGGTACACCATGCCATGCAGCTACACCATGCCATCTACGGACACTGTGCCATGCAAGTACACCATGCCATGCAGGTCCACCATGCCATGCAGGTCCACCATGCCATGTAGGTCCACCATGCCATGTAGGTCCACCATGCCATGTAGGTCCACCATGCCATGTAGGTCCACCATGCCATGCAAGTACACCATGCCATGCAGGTCCACCACGCCATGCAGGTCCACCATGCCATGCAGGTCCACCATGCCATGCAGGTCCACCATGCCATGTAGGTCCACCATGCCATGTAGGTGCACCATGTCATGTAGGTACACTGTGCCATGCAGTTACACCATGCCATGCAGCTACACCATGCCATCTACGGACACTGTGCCATGCAAGTACACCATGCCATGCACTTACACCATGCCATGCCATGCGGACCATGCCACGCCATGCGGCCACTGTGCCACATGTTGAGGTAAACCCAACATATTGGAACCATGCACATGCATGTGGCTTTGCGTGCGATCATGGCATGGTCCACATCGCACTATTGTCACCAGACGAGTGACACGGATGATCCAAAGTAGCTATCTCATCATCAGCATACAAACATGCACGTACAGCTGAGATACGAGGCAGTGAGATCAATGTTAACCAGTCATTCATGCAGAATGCCTGCTTGAAGATTCAGGTTAAGATTCCTCCATTAGGTTATCCTGGAAATCATGGTCATACCCTGAATCATAGCCATGGTTGTGGCAATGTATATTAAACCGTGGTCGATCCCTGAATTAAAGCTGTGCCCTAAACATTGGCAGCCATCCCCTCTGACACGGGCAGAGAGGGAGTGCTTTAAGCTTTAGTTACAACCTAGAGGCCTAGACCATTATCCCCCTAGCCGTCATCACCTCTGACAGGGGCAGCAAGGCTACCACTATCGGTGCTGAGGTCTTGCGCTTCCTGTCAAGCAGCTCCTGGCGCTTGGCATCCCTGCAGGCCAGAAGTAGTGAGTAAACGGAACAATCATTCAACAATGCTGCGCTCTCCTAGTGGCATAAGAGTTCAGGCAGCTGCGCAGCGTTTGGCCTCCATGGCCTCCCATGCGAATTCAAACGAAAGGGACAGGGACCTAACCCTTAACATATCCCTGATGTACACAACCTGTAATAAATTGGCTGCTTAGCGACCGCCTTGCATGGATAACCCCTCTCCTTATCTTTACCTGCACATAACTTGGTCCCTTTCCCCCTCAGACCTAGGACACAATCCTTTGGTGGCTGCATGCTCCTCAGTCCATGATGCACACATGAGTAACATGACAATCACCTGTGATACACATGACCCGCATTTGAGGTGAAGATGTAACCTGTGCGCCCCCCCTAAAACCTTTTTCTAAGGGACCA
Organism: Limnomonas spitsbergensis; assembly: GCA_037349105.1. Classification (NCBI taxonomy): domain Eukaryota; kingdom Viridiplantae; phylum Chlorophyta; class Chlorophyceae; order Chlamydomonadales; genus Limnomonas; species Limnomonas spitsbergensis. The sequence continues at coordinate 3,351,619 of JAYJMM010000113.1, forward strand.
GGCAGTGCCACCTGGAAGATCAAAAGGATGCAGAAGCTTTCCTCTTCACCACTGAGCATTCTATAACACACAACATCCCTGGCCGCACCCTAGCCCCCATATTGTTTTTTGATAACCAGCAGACAATGTCACTGACCGTCCATTACCTGTGCTGCCTTGCCGCTGCCAGCCGTTCAATCTTGCCCCCCTGCCCACCGCCTGACTTGGCTGGCTGCCTGTGGGATCCAGCCTCCTTTCCCAGCTTCTGCTTCTGTCGCGAGCTCAGCCCAGCAGTCCTGCCTGCCTTGTGGGCCTGCATGGCGGGTTCATGCATGCCGCATGGCGCTGGGAATTATTTGTGGAGACCGGTACCACTACCTGAGACGCAAATGCTTTTCATGCGCAGCATGCTGCCCTGCATTTTGTGCTTTGCAACAGCCCTGATGCTGTGAGCGTGTGGATGCGTATGCATACATGTGTGTGCAGCCATGCACTGTGTGCATGCTGGGGAAAATGGAAGGAACACATCAAGTGAGGCGCTTAAGCATAGGCGAGTGTGAGGGTATGAACACCAGTTTAGCTGCAGCTTGACATCGAAGGGGGCGCATGGACGGTCAGGGTAGACGCGGTAGGGTAGGGCCTGGCGGCTGTTATTGACCCGTCACGCCGGTAGCGTTCCGTCGCGCGGTGCTTCAGCGGGACAGCGGCGGCTCCGCTCCAAGCCGAATGAATATGCGCGTGCATGTCGCAAGCCCCTAGCACTTTATGTTGCAAGATTCCATGTGAAGGTGCAGAGTGGAGTGGTAGGGGGGCACTGCAGTGTTTTTTCACACCTTGTTACGCTGGCCGTGGCCCGTGGTACCGCCCATGACGCGACTTGAGGGTAAGCTGGTGAAAAGGTAGTGCGTATTCAGGCGTGTCGAGGAGGAGCTGCAGCAGCCGAAAAGGTGGGGCGGTGGGGGGGGGCGGAACCCAGGGAATGTGGGGCTATACCCTGAAAACGGCCCTGGAAGCCGGGAAGGCTTCGGGAGGGTACGCGTGTGTTGCCGCGTCTGGTCCGTTCAGTCCTTCACATGTTAACTCTTGCGATCAGAGACACCCCCTGGTGGATATATGTCTACCCTTCATTGAGTCTGTACCCTGCCCAACGTCCTTAACAATGGAACATGGTACGTCGCCCGTCAGGCGTCAGTCCGTCACATACGGTACAACGCAATATGGTAGCCGTGTCAAATCCTGTACCTCAGCACCCAGAGGTAATCTTCCCCGTTATATTTATAAATTGCATGCAGGCTTTGACTGATGCATGATCGATGAGAGTCTCCGGTCGGCTCGATTCAAAGGACATTCGGTTGTGACAACGGTTATCCGGTTATTGTCCCGTTAGGGTCGGTCCTCTCTCCCCGTGAGGGTATTTAGGGTTTGCGTGCACGTGAAAATTTGCACCACTTCCTACATGTCGTACGAGAATTGGCCCATGGATTGCTAGATCAGTGTCACTGACACCAACACCTCTGTTTCCCCATATATAGCCAATATAGAGGACCAGCCCCCTCCGCTTGTGTACCCTGTCCCGCTCCTCGACCCTGCATTAATTCAATCAGACGACGCCATGCCCACCGCCGAGCTTATGGAGCGGATGGTGACATCTGGCGCCAGTTTGTTGCGCGATGATGACAGCTTGCTTCGCCAGTTATTCTTCTCCGTTCTCAGGTGGGGGGCGGGCACCTGGGCGATGTGCGGTAAAGGTTGCGAAATCATAGTTAAACTCAACATCATAAACAGCAACTCTCAGTTGGGCGATCGACTTTCCAACGCAATTTAGCATCGAATGCTGTTCTTCAGTATGCCAAGGAATATGCTGCAGCGTGATGGGATCGGGGTTGTGATGAGTTTACTTTGCGATGTATCAGGACATCGATGTTCGGTATCGGAGTGCACATTGGGGTTTCTCTCTGGACGGTCCGAGTCTGATTGTTTCAGTCGCTTAGATAGGCTGCAGAGAATCCATTTGCTCGATGCAATTGCCATGGGGCGGCGACGGAATCTTGGAAATTCCCATTGAACGGCTCACTGTCACCCTGCTTTGGCGGCATCCAGGGTGCTGTCTCATCCAATCATGACCGTGTCATCACATGTTGCTGCTGCTGCTCATCCATCCTTGCAGGCATCACCACCCCAATCTGGCCAGGAAGGTCGATGTCATCTACGCTCTGGCCCAGGCCTGGGTCACCAGCAACGAGGACGGCGACTTCGAGATGCTCGAAAAGTATCTGTCGGCACTCAAGCCCGAGGAAACGATCCTGGTGAGTTTCATCTCGATCAGGCATGCCTTTGGCGTCTGCCACGAGGGAGGGTATGTCCATCCCACCCAGCCTGGTCCAACACCTGCCAGGGTTCGAAATGAAGAAAAATCCCATGCCTGGATGATTCTGAATCAACATGACGGCCTAGCAAACAGCCACCTGGCCATCCTATAGGTAACTTCATCAGGCCAGGTTCAACTAAACCAACCCTTTCCATATTTGGAACGGAGCCCATGCGCACATGCATGTACAGCAACGGTTCTTGTTGAGGGATAAGGTTTCAAAGCATGACCTCATCGGTTGAAAATAAGGCTACCTTACTTAATTTCATTACGTGCTGGTATGGAGAGCTACAGAAATACATGCGCTCCAACTTTTTCTTCCGCCTTTTCCCCTTGCTTACTGTAGGTGGCCAGCTCATTCTCTCACATGCTTAACCTGCACAACCTGGTGAGTGATAGATCTGAGAGGTCTAAGAAGTCCTTTGCTTAACAAAAAGATTTCCTGGGTGAAACCATAGACACGTGCCCTGAGATCAGACCTCGCCTGTGCGGTAAGTAAAATACAAAAATATCAACAAATACATGGAGATCCAAGCGAGCATGGCCCCTAAAGTATTACTGATGGGTGACAGATCCATGCAGGCTGGTTGTGCGCAACTGGGCGCAGGCATCAGTGTGATCTCTGCCGTCTAGAAATGCCTGTAGTCCATGCACTCAGATTGGCAGCTCTATGCATGGATATAAGTATATAACCATGCATGGGCTAGCATGGGTGGCTCATGCATTAATCCATGTGGGTGGTAGCTCATGGGTCCATGCAGGGTTCTGGGTCGTACGTATTTTTATGCTTTAACTGAGCACAATTCCACTCAATTGATACCACTGGAAATCTGTTACAAGCAGATTTTCTTCATGCAATGCAGAAAATCTAGTTGTTGAACATCCAAAATCTGGAATACCGTAGTCTATATTCCTTTTTCTCATGACATCAAATCCGCGGGGGAATTAGCCTACACCACAACCCTTATTTGAGCAGTGGCAAGCCCATGGTGCCTTCATAGGCAGGAAACTCTTGTCTTAACCTGCCAATTACAGAGTTTATAATCTTCGATTAGTACTTCTGATCGTGAATTTCTTGTGTTTCTGGTGCTCTTTCGGACCTCCTTAGTATGATCCCACACATCCTCTTTGGAAATGTCCTTGTTGCTTCTGTTGCAAGCGCCGTCGCGTGATCGCGTGATCGATCGTTCTCACATGTGTGATGATGAAGACAATTCCGATGGGGTTTTCTCATGTCGACAGTTTCCTCTTTCAACCCTGTGCATGGAGGTATGTAGTGGAAGTAGTCAGAAATTGTAAAACATGTCATGCTCTTCTGAACTTAGTGGTGTGGTGTCCTGCAGACTGAGGACGTGTCTGCAAGTGAGAGGGAGCACAGCATCCGATTGGGAGAGGTGAGCAGGGAGACTGTTTTATTTTTTGAGTTTTGAATCCCAGAACATACGTCCCGTGTCTGATGTGAGATGAACGTCATCTGCTGTCAGGTCTACTTCATTTACACAGCGGCACACACGAAGCGACTTGGTATCGGAACTCTGGTTTAGGAATCTAAGGAATGGAATCCATGGGGGAATTGACCTCCTGTATCCATGCGATTTGCTGGCTTGCGTGCTGCCCCCCCCTGTCCACATGCACCCTCACACTGCTGTCTTAGGGCCTTGCACCTTCCTCTCACACATCATCACATGCACACCCTCCCACTCTCATGCAGCTGTCCGTGGGCACACGCACCACCAACAAGTCCCTAATCAACCTGACTACCGATAAGGGATACTCACCCGAGGAGGTGTACAAGGTGAGGCCTGAATACCAGGAATGAGTACCGGTACGGATAAGAGATCAGTAAAAAGACAGAAAACACTACGGTTGCCGGTTCTGGTACTGGACTACTGGCTCTGATACATGGATGTCGGTTAATGAATACCACATTTCCCCCAAGACAGGCTCGAATATCCTGAACTGAACAGTTTCTCGCTTGATATGCAGCACGTGAACTGCCTGATCTGTCGTCGGAAGTTTCCATACCTGGAGTGTGTAAGATTCCCCACTTCATACTTTTTTGCCCCCCTGCCTCCTCCTCTGCAGCAACTGTGCAACCAGCAGGTGGACCTGGTGCTGACCGCACACCCTACCCAGGTAAGAGGGGACTGACGTGTGGCAAACAAAGAACCTCGGTCATCATGATGCGCCACGGGCATCTTGTGCAGCTCCATGCCGATTCATTGACTTCTTGCTGGCTCCTGCTGAGCTTGTATGCATTTGGGTGTTAACCCCTGGTGCTGGCGGGACACCCCCCCCTAGGTGAAAGAAATACCCTACCTAATGGCAAAGAAAGTGGGTCTTAAGGAAGTATTTCCTTCCTTATCTCAGCAGCAAAAGAAAGAGCGTTTGGTGCAAACGTGTTTTTCTCTGCTCTACCTGTCTGCACCAGGTTTTGAAACCCTGGTCCAAACTTTGGTTTGCACTGCCTGCCCTGGCGTGAAAAGCCAATGGGTGGAGGGTGGGCTGGGATGGATCCCAAGACTTTGATACCACTGTAGTGGCATAGTAGTAGCTGAGGAAGGCAAGAACATGAGCTGTGGCTGTAGAGGCATGGGCTCTGACATGAGGTTGAGCAGCATACATGAAGTCAGCAAAATTGAAGAAATATGACATTTGTAAGAACTTAAATGAGAGAAATCGGAGCTGACAAACAATCGCCATACCTTTTACAAACTTCCACTCCTTTTCACCCTGAGCGTTGCCCTAAGAATTGCCCTAAGCATTCCCCTCAACACACTCCGCAAGACCCTCTTGGACCTTGATTACCCCCCCTACCCCCTTCCCCCTTGCAGGCCCTGCGCGGCTCCCTGCTTAAAAAGTATGCCATGGTGCGCCAAGAGCTGACCAACCTGCACACAAAGCGTATGACCAAGTACGAGAAGATTGAGTGCCTGGAGTCTATCAAGGCATATGTGCAGGTGGGCTGCATGGGAAAGGGGGGAGGGAGGAGGCTAGGTCACGGGCTAGGTCAGCATCATGGTACTGTGGTGGCTAGAGTCCATCAACGCGTATGAACACTTGAGCATGTAGGCTGTATAGGGAGGGGGGAGGGGGGATACTAGGTCTTGGGCGGGGCTCTGTAAATAGGGGAGCCGGCGGTGCCAGTTGCCAAGTCAAAGAAAAGTAGGTTCTCGTTATGGTGTGGAGGTGGCTTGAGTCCAGCATGGCCCTTGTGCATGCAGGCTGCATGGGAAAATAGTTTGAGTGGACGTGTCTGTGGGAAGGGGATGTCTGTGGCAGGGCTCAGGCGCCCAGGGTTTGGGGTTTTTGGGTAACCCTTGACCCTAAACTAGATAAGGAGGACTGTTTGCAGGTTGGCTTAACGAGCTGGGGGCAGGGAGGTATCTAGGTCACCGTTATATTACAAAGGTGGGGGGCAGGGGGGGGCTACATCACAGGCCGGGCACCATAATCGGGGGAGCTTGAGGTGTGAGTTGCCAAGTTCGGGAACATCAGGTTCAAGAACACACTAAATTGCGCAGGTGCGTCGTCATGGCCCAGTCCCTCCCTCCCGCCCCCACCCCACGCATCCTCTGGTCTGCACAAAGGGTGTGCTGGAGTGAGACCATGAGGGGCAAAATTTTTCTGAGTTGCTTTCCTGCTCTCCGGGGAGCCATGAAAAGCGGAGAAAGGTAAGCTGTCCGCCCACCCCCTGAGGCCCTCCCCCCACTCCAGTGCTGTGGTGAAGTTTTTCCCCTGCCCCACTCCCTTCCCTTTGCTGCCCTCAGTTTCTCCCCCCGCTTGCCCACCCCTCGGTAGGGTGCTTGGAGGACGGATGAGATTCGCAGGAGCAAGCCCACGCCCCAGGATGAGATGCGCGGAGGCATGGCCTACATGAACAGCGTCATCTTTGACATGATCCCCGTGTTTGCACGACGCATCGACACGGCGCTGGCCAACCTGGGTCAGCCACGTCTGCCGCTCAACCACTCCCTGTTCAAGTGGGTTGCACACTTACAGCGGGGAGGGGGGAGGCAAGGAACATCTAATAACAATGAGTGGATGTAACGACTTCTGCAGTTTGCAGTTTTGACGTTCCTCAGCCACTTGTTCAAATGGGGAAAACTACTGCAAGGTTCGTTGGGGACACCTCGAGGGAAAGGGATCCGAGGCTCCAAGGATATGTGTTGGAGGGTCATAAAATGTAGCAATTATATCTCAAGGAATGCACCTGCTTGCGTGCGTGTTCATGTCAGTTGTGAGCAACAGAAATTATACGGTATCAGATACAAGTTTTTGATGGATAGAAACTGCAAGCAAGATGCTGTATACTATGAAGGCTAATTTATTAAATGGGGTTACTATACCCCGGTCATCATGAGGAGGGCTTGCCTCTCCATTGACCTCATCAGTGCTCCACTGCTCCTCTCTCTTTTGAGTAAGGGTTGGTGGTTTTTTAAACGATAGCGAGCCCCTAGTTTGCTCCGGAACACAGTATTTACTACAAAACCAAATTTGATTTTAAATATGCCCTCTTATCAGGTCTGGCAGCTGGATGGGTGGTGACCCTATTGGCAGTTCTTAACTTCACACTGTCACCAAGTGACATGTAGCAAAAACACAATGTGCATACATAATTGTTTGTTTACACTACTTTCAGATTTGACAGCTGGATGGGTGGTGAAGTGGTGAACCTATTGACAATTAAACCAAATTACCCGTAGCAAAAACATACCGGTCATGTACATTCATAATTTGTTATTTTCTCCTCCTTTCAGGTTTGGCAGCTGGATGGGTGGCGACCGTGACGGTAACCCCAACGTGACCTCTGACACCACCCGCGATGTGTGCATTGTGGCGCGCCTGGAGGCGGCCAACGCCTACTTCACCGTCATTGAGTCGCTCATGTTCGACCTGTCGGTGTGGCGCTCAAGCCCGGAGCTGAAGGTGGGGTGAAAGAAAGGGGGGGCAGTGTTTCTTTTTCCGTGACTCAGCTACATGTCAATTGCTCAGCTACATGTTAACTGAACTCCAGCCTCTGGCCGGAGGCCCCATTTTTGGCCATCCATGCTGCTTTGGCAATCAGTCGTAGGCTGGTCCAGGTTTGGTTCTGCTCCGGCCTTTTGCGGGGTGGCCTACAGAAGATGGACTTGTAGCCGAACAAGTAGACACTGAGGAGAGGTTGGCTTATATATTAAGTTGGCTGATGACTGGTGGTCTTCGTGTACGGTTGAGGCAAAATATGTTTGAACAGCTTCGCTTGTTTTTGAGGGATGCTGTTGTCTTCGGCCGTTAGGCGGTATCTCGTGGTTCCCAGGTTGATTTCAATTTACAGCGAGTCCCCCAGGTGTTGTTGAATGAGGCAGTTGCCTTTATGGGCAAGAAGCCCTTAGGGAAAGGCTGCACCCCCTCCCTCTGCTTATTTCTAAATTGCACGAGGATGTGAATGACACTGTCTTGACCATGCTTGGTGAATCTCTGATGAGGAGGGTATTGATATTAGGGGTGATGATGAACCCAAGGCCATGGATGAGGTTTTTGTAGGAGAGGGGATTGAGTCTGAGGAGGACTCTGAGGAGGAGGACTCCGACGGCGACCTGCCTCTGGCTGCCCTCGGCAGGAAGCTTTCTTTCTTGCTTTGCCATCGGCAGGTACGGTAGTCAGGGTGGTTTTGTGAAAATGACAAAAACGGTGTTCGACACTTTTCATACTGTCCAGTCTGAAAAAAGAGCCAAGCTCACAATAACGCAGGTTTGGCTGAAGCCAACGAAAAAAAAGGAGGTTTTGCTGAACCCATGCAAATTGAAAAGGTCCCCCAGGACCCAGCTAAAGCAGTATCTCGTGTCCAAAATCAACGGTGGGGGAGCAGGGTGGAGGGGCATGCTCTACTCCCTCTGTCTTCCAACCTACTCCCATGCTCGCAGCCCCGCTGATACTCCCTTTTCTACCATTACTCCCCATGTGTATCTCCCGTCCACTATTTGTCCTCCTAAACGCAATTATATTTCTGTACCCACACTGGCAGGCACACGCCGAGGCTATTGCAGCGAAGGATCAGCGAGATGTTGCGCGCATCCGCGAGGAGCGCAAGATGCGCAACTATTCTGACTTCTGGGTCCCTGCCACGGTTACGGAGCCCTTCAGAGTGGTGCTCGCTCACCTCCGCGACCGGCTGTACACGACGCGCGAGGTGGGGGGGCTGGATTGGGGGAAGGTGTCTAGTAAGAGGCTGTGGGGGGGGGGGACGGGAGACCTGAGTTCGCGAGTGGTCCTGGCTCTCGAGTAGTCATATGCAACTGGCTGGCTGTACATGACTTGGAAGATTGGAGGCTAGGACGGCATAGATTGCTGTTGTTATCGTGTGGATAGATTTTCCCGATGGCCTCGATAGGTCCTAGCAGCGCAATCAGGTGTCTAGTGGATTGGAGGATCAGAGGACCAGAGCTGCTATTCCTTGGGATCTGAGGCACAGGCCTGAAGCAGAGAAGCCGATGTACACCCCTAATTGGGTTGAAGGAGGTTAAGCATTACAAAGCAGAGCTGGAACTGCAAGGCAGGGGAATGTACATTACTCTTGATTTTTTTTACGCCGGCTATGCTTCTGCCAAATAGCCTTAATAGAGGTGTTCAGCCATCTGGCTTGCATATGTCGCTCTGCTTCCAGGATTAAAACAGATTTTGGTTCCCCCTGCCTCTCCTCCAGGTATTGCACCTGTGCCTCATGCACCCGGGTATGAACGTGCGCACCGCACTCATCGAGAAGGGTGCCTTCCTCAACATCTCGGAGCTGTATGACCCCATGAAGCTCATGTACGACTCGCTGATCACAGTGAGTGGAGGGGGGAAGGGAGGTGGGAGGATATGTCTATATTTGTGACTGGTGATGGGTGAGGTGAGGATCAGGGCGACTCAATGAAACGCATGTGCTATGTCCTGATCCACGGAAGAAGGGTTACGGAGATGTCAGAAGGTGTGAAAAAGGCTGGCGATAAGAGTGTGTGATAACCCTTGAACCTTTGACCCAATGACCAAACCCTGAACCTTCCTGACCACAATAGATGTGAGTGTGTCCTTACCATAACAAACGTGTCACCCTTCGCTAAATTGCCATATTTAACCCGAGACCCTAACTCCCTTGCAGACTGGCGATGAGGGCGTTGCCAACGCCAAGGTGCTGGACGTGCTCCGCCAGATGAGCACCTTCGAGCTGTCCATGATGCGCTTGGACATACGCCAGGAGAGCACGCGCCACACCGAGGTTATGGACTGCATCACCACTTACCTAGAGATGGGCTCGTACGCGGAGTGGACGGAGGAGCAGCGGCTGGAGTTCCTGGTCAAGGAGCTGCAGAGCAAGCGGCCGCTGTTCCCCCCTGGGATGGAAATGTCGCCGGACGTCAAGGAGGTCGTGGACACGGTCAGGTGAGAGCTGGGGAAGGAGGGAGGGAGGGACGCTGGTGAGGAGAGGATGGCAGGGGGGGGAGGGAGAGGGAGAGCAGGGTGGGAGGGGCGGCTGGTGAGGAGAGGATGGGAGGGAGGGAGGGAGGAGGATATGTTGCTGTGAGCCTGCACTCGCCTAGTCTCTTTGAGGATGTGATAGAGGAAAGAGGGAGGAGGATATGTTGCTGTGAGCCAGCACTCGCCTAATCTCTTTGAGGATGCTTGCGTCAATTCAATACTCTCAGCCCTCCTCAGCATCTTGGTGTGAACCCTGAGCCCTTGCCCTCTCCAGGTTCCGTGCATTGACTCGGACCCCATTTTTAGGGTTGTTGCCTAAACCCTGAACCCTGGTTTACATCCTTGCCTTATCCCTGTAACCTCTTCACGGTGTAGGCCCTAACCCCAACCCCTTGTCACGGTCTATGTCTTTAATTAACTTTCCTAGGTCCATGTGTGAATCCTGAACCCTCATGAAGGTCAACGCCTTCATCCTGAACCTACTTGAGGTTCCTAGCCTGAACCTTGCACCCCAAACTCTGTTCAGGGTTCTAGCTGAGCTGACCTTCGATTCCATGGGCATGTACATCATCAACATGGCCCACCTCCCGCCACTACAGGTTTCTTGCCATCACCCACATGCTTTTGAAGGCCCTTGCCTGAACACTCCTGTCTTTTCAGGGTGCTTGCCCAGCTGTTCTCCAACTCCTTGGGTATGTACATCATCTGCATGGCCCACCTCCCGCCCCTTCAGGGTCCTTGCCTTCACCCACATGTGTTTAATGCCCTGGCCCGAATACTTGTCCTTCAACCCTGTCTTTTCAGGGTGCTTGCTGAGCTGCCCTCTGACTCCTTGGGTGCGTACGTCATCAGCATGGCTCGCACGGCCTCCGACGTCCTAGCCGTGGTCCTCCTGCAGCGCGAGTGCGGTGTCAAGGACATCCTGCGCGTGGCGCCGCTCTTCGAGACGCTGGACGACCTCACCAATGCGCCGGGGACCATCACCACGCTGTTCACTAACCAGTGGTACCTCAAGCACATCAACGGGCTGCAGGAGTGCATGATTGGTGAGAGGAGGGGCAGATGTTCATGATTGGTTGGCAAGAGAGAGGGGAGTAGGATGTGCATGATTGGTGAGAGGGGGGGGCAGATGTTCATGATTGGTTGGCAAGAGAGAGGGGGGTCGGAGGTGCATAATTGGTGAGTGGGGGTTCAGATGTGCATGATCGGTTGGCAAGAGAGAGGGAGGTATGATGTGCATGATTGGTGAGAGGGGGGAAGAGGGGATTCGGGTGTGCGTGTTTGGTGGGCGAGAGAAAAAGGGGGGGAGAGTAGGGAGTGCGTGGTTGGTGAGAGGGGGTGGATTCGGGTGTGCGTGACTGGTGGACAAGGGCTGAGGGAAGTACGATGTGCGTGGTTGCTGATGGGATGGACGTGCGGGTAGTCGGGATGAAGAGCTTTGAGAGTACATTATTGGTGAGGGGCTGCGAAGGAGCGCTTTTGATCCGGGAGTGTAATAGTGCATGCTGAGTGAAAGTAGGATTGGGGAGGAGGGAGTGCATGATTGGTGAGGGGTTGAGCAAGCGATGAGTCGGTATGAATGGGCTGCAGGGGGGATGCCTGGTGATGGGTGGAGATATGGGAGAGCTAGGAGGTGTGGCTATGAACAGTCCAGTGAAGTTTGGCAGTCTAGCGGAGCATGGCACTTCATGCATGAGATGGGTGCCATAAAGCGGTTTCCCGCAAGAAAGACAGTGAGCAGAAAGGCAGTGTGACCTCCCTAGGCCAGCTACCAACAGGCAAGGACAAAACAGTGCAAAGTTCGTACATGTTGTGTTCATGTGGGGGGTTTGGCGCGGTTTATGATCGTAAGTGTGCAGGAATGATGTCGGCTTTTGTCGCTTTTCACGACCCGGGTGGCTCGGGATGATATTGGATATATCATATATGCTTGGACACCTGTCATTCCCCGCCATCATCAGGATCATGACGGCATTACCATATACTGGTAATTACATGTACTAGGGCAATAAGTGATACAGCACCGTACCACAGATTTGATTTGCCCTCCCTCGGGTATGGAAAAACGTTTTTTTTAATGCCGCCCTCAACGCTAATTATCGACCAAGCTCTTAATTTCTGACTGAAACAGGCGTCGACGATCAATAAATAGTATATACGGTATTTATGGATCCCTCAAACACCGTTAATTATGAGGCAAAGCAAATACCGTAGTCACGGACGTGTTTCGTTGTTTACGAATTTCGTTGTTGCTTAACAAGTCGCTGTTTTGGCGATTTGTTTGATTTGTTGCCCCTTAACGTGAAAAATTCCAGTCAAAAATATTTTCACTGTCGATTTCGTTGCTCCCTGAAGAACGATCAAAACAACGAAATACGTCCGTGACTACGGTATAGACTATATTGATATATATGTCTATTAGTACATCTTGGTATACTGTTATGACATGTCATGGTCACTGCTTGCAGCACTGTGTTCATGTGTTGGTCCCTCTCTCTCCTGCCCGCAGGCTACTCTGACTCGGGCAAGGACGCCGGTCGCCTGTCTGCCGCGTGGGCGCTGTTTGAAGCGCAAGAGAAGATCGTGGCAGTGGCCAAGGAGTACAACGTCAAGATGGTGCTGTTCCACGGCCGCGGAGGCACAGTCGGACGCGGGGGCGGCCCCACACACCTGGCCATCCGCAGCCAGCCTGCGGGCACCATTCAGGTGGGAGGTGCTGAGCAGCTACCGCAGCTGAAGGTTTGGGGGGTAGGGGTTACGATTGTCAGCCCTGAGCACCATCCATGCACCGGCCATCCGCAGCCAACCTGAGGGCACCATCCAGGTGGGTGGTGCTGAGCAGCTGTCGCAGCTGAGGGTTTGGGGGGTAGGGTTTTAAATTGTCAGCCCTGAGCACCATCCACACACCTGGCCATCCACAGCCAGCCTGCAGGCACCATTCAGGTGGGAGGTGCTGAGCAGCTGCTGCTGCCGTCCAGGGCCGTAAGTTGTAAACTTCGTCCTCCTGATGAGCATCAGCCAGTCAGCAGCTGATGAATTTGGGTTCCGGGTTGAAACCATGAACCGTGACGGTCCAGAGATAATCCATTGGCCACTCTTCCTACAATGTCACATTATCTCCCTCTTGCTGCCCCCACTGCGAGTGACGGTCCAGCTGTACATCATTTATTATTTGTCCCTGCTCACCTCCTGATGCCTTTCGTGTGTTCTGCCGACCCCACAGGGCTGCCTGCGAGTGACGGTCCAGGGAGAGATCATTGAGCAGCAGTTTGGCGAGCCCGAGGTCTGCTTCTCCACCTTTGATCGGTACACGTCAGCAGTGCTGGAGGCCGTCATGGACCCGCCGCCCTCACCCAAGGCGGTGAGAAAGGCATTAGGGTTGAGGGTTTGGGCTAGATTAAGTGCTGAGCGGCCAGCACTGGAGGACGCCTAGAATTCTAGACCCACCACCCTCAACCAAGGAGGTGGGAAAGGCACACGGGGCAAGGATTAGGCCTGGGTTCACTGCTGAGTGGCCAGCAGTGGAGGCCATGAAGAATCCTAGACCCACCACCCTCACCCAAGGAGGTCAGGGATGCATCTATAGATACTGGTGTCGCGGATGATGAAGCGTGCGCGAGAAGACACCGAGGATGGGAGGTATGTGCTCCTCTCGCTTTCAGGTTTATGAGGCAGTCAGTGCTGATAGCCGTCATTGTGCCGTCACACTCGCCTAGTGATGTAAGAGATGTGTAGGGTTGAGAGCTAAGGATGAGGGCCGGGCCAACCGCATGACAGCTAGCACAGGAGGCGATGATGGACCTGCCGCTGTAGCCCAAGTGCTAATATAATTGCTTAAAGCGCTGCTTGCTTAGAAGTGCTTCGTTTCAGTGCGCGGCAGACAACCAATGTCGGGCCGCAGTTAAGCCAGCGCTGAGCCACTAGGGACCAAATCTCGTCCTGCATACAGCCGTTGGCTCGAAGAGGTAGCAGGGCCTGCTGCACTAGCCCCCCCCTCCTTCCGGCTGCATGGAAGGAGGGGGGAGCCAGCATTGATGGTTTGGTAGGTTTTATGTGGGTGTGAGCCGTGAGGGCCAGGGCAGTCTTTCCGGTCCTGCATCCTGGTCGCCTGCCTGCAGCCCCATGCAGACTGAGGCTTTTCGGGTCAGGATCCGGGTAACGTCCGCCTGACCCAGTCCTCCTTTCTCTCGCAGGCCTGGCAACGATGTATGAAGTGTGTTTGTGGAACCTCCAATCAGCATTCCTTGTATTCCATACCCTAACCCAAGCCCGCCTCCCTCATGTGCTCAGGCCTGGATTGCGACGATGAACCAGATGTCTGAGGTGTCGTGCAAGATGTACCGCTCCATCGTGTTTGAGCACAAAGACTTTGTGCCCTATTTCAACAAGGCAACTCCGGTCAGGTGCGTCAAGGAGTAGAGGCTGGTTTTATTTGGGGAGCACCAGGATGTTGTGCCATACTTGAACAACGCAACGCCGGTCAGGTGCGTCTATGTGTGGGGCATGGTCTTGTCTGGGAGACTACAGGAGCTCTTGCCCTGCGTGAACAAGGCAACTCTGGTCAGGCATGGCAAAGGGTAGAGGGTGTTTTTTGTTTGAGGAACACAAGGGCTCCGTGCTCTACTTCAAAACGGTGATCTGGTCGTAGGTCACCTTGTTATACCCTTCAACCCTCATCCGCATCACTCTGCCCGGCAACTTCCCTCATCCCCCTCACCCCCCTTCCCCCTGTTTGTGTTTTGAGTGCAGACAGATAGTTGGCATCCAGTGCTTGCACCTTTCCTCATTCGTCTCCCCTCCTCAGTGCGTTCATCCTCTGTGCATTTGCATTCATCTCCCCTCCTCCTCATCCCCATCCCCATCCTCTGTGCATTCATCTCCCCTTTTCCTCATTCCTCTCCTCTCCTCTGTGTGTGTGCAGTGAGCTTGGCGGCTTGAACATTGGCAGCAGGCCAGCAAAGAGGAAGAACACGGGCGGCATCGAGACTCTACGAGCCATCCCCTGGATCTTTGCATGGACTCAGGTGTGTGCCAAGAGTCTTACCTGGGGGTGGCCTGATCGTCCCCTCAAGAAGCTCATGCCTTTCAGCATAAATTGGTGCTTACAAGCTTCCATAATTTTCACTTGCAACTCCTATCCGCTCCCTACCCGCTTGCGGTAACAACTCGGACTCTTCTTGTGGCCGAGGCGGTGGGCGAGGGACTTCAAAGGAGGACGAAATAGGCTGATGTGGAGTCATTATGCAGGATAACAGACCATTGGTGTCTATATGACCACCACTGGCACGGCTGCACCTGCCCGTGTGGCTGGGCATTAAGGTAGCTTGTTGAGACTGATGCCTGGCCCCCCTTCAAGCCTGCATCCTTTCCTTTCCCTCAATTCTTTTACATCCATTATCGCTTGTATATGCCCCCCAGATGCAGCTGCACCCGCCTGTGTGGCTGGGCATTAATCAATCTGTTGAAAATAGCATATTCTTCCTCTTTGTGCGCGCCTCCAACCCATTTTCCTTGCTTGATTCAAATTGAAAATCTATGCCCACCCACAGACGCGGCTGCACCTACCTGTGTGGCTGGGCATTGGTGAGGCCATTGACAACGCGATCGAGGCGGGCCAGCTGCCTGTCATCAAGGAGATGTACCAGGAGTGGCCTTTCTTCCAGACCACGATCGACCTAGTGGAGATGGTGCTAGCCAAGGCTGACCCGTCCATCTCCATGCTGTACGAGCGAATGCTGGTTCCCAAGGAGCTGGCGTATGTGGGCGATGAGCTGCGCGCAAAGCTGGCCAAAACCAAGAAGGCCGTGCTGTGCATCACGGACAAGGCAGTGCTGCTGCAGGAGACACCGGAGGTGAGGCTGAGCACGGGAGTCGAGGAGGGAGGGGAACTGGGTGGATGTGAAGTGGATGGAGAGGGGTTGGCAAAGGGGCTTGGCAAAGGTGAAGGAGAGGAAGAGGTGCAGACAGGAGCCTCATCCTCCAGAGACACGAAGCAGGTGCCGACTGGCCTGAACCCTTTATCCTACTGGGTCCTCTACTTCTGCAATTGGTTGTTTTTAAGCCTTATATTTTCTAGCTAATTCAAACTTCCTACCTTCTTGCTGTTTGCACTGCATGGCTCTTACAAAATCGGTTGCATGTTTGATGTGTTGCAAACGCTGGAGCAGCCCTGCACATCTCGTTTTTTTCTCCCGGGAAAATAAGCAGGCCACAGCTGTCCTCAAACCCTAGACGTGCACTCCAAACCTTAAATTTCAAACCCGGCACCTTCCTCTCAGGGGAAGAAGCTGGCCCAGGCCACTGCTGACCTGGACGTCAAGATTGCGCTGCGCGGCCCCTACGTGGCACCGCTCAACATCTTGCAGTGCCTTTGCCTCCGCACGCTGCGCGAGTATGAGTCCAATGGCGACGCGGCTGCATCCAGCTACCAGCCCTCAGGTGCGGCCAGAGGCATGGATTTGGGTTGGGCACTGTGTCCTGAGTCAAATAGCGATGGGCCGCGGCCTATGCCGTCTATCGCAAGCCCTCAGTTGTGGCCAGCAGCCTAGTTAAGGGTGAGTGCCGAAATTTTGGTAGAGTGTCAGTGTTCCATGTGACGTGAGCGGTGACATGAGGGGTCGGATTAGGAGTTATGTCATATGCTTACCCCAAGGTGCTCACCCTGTTTCCCTCCTCTTGCTTGTTCAGACCCGGAGATCATCGACTTGCTGTCAAGGGACCCCCAAAAGAACCCGAACGAAGCGCCGCTGATCGCTGCAATGAACGATGCCCTGCTCATCACCATCAAGGGTGTGGCAGCTGGCATGCAGAACACGGGTTAAGGCGCCCAGGGCGGAGCGCCATCATAGAAGCTGCTGCTGCTGCTGCCGCTGGCCGAGCTAGCTTAACACGGATTCTAGTTTTAGGCATGTACTGTGATCTCTCGCGCTCGAGTCGGAGTTGTGCAGATGTGGCACGCACTACAATGGCGCATATAAGCTTTAGTAGGTGTTCAGCCCCACTGTGCAAATTGCAGGTGTTTTTTGCATTGTCTCTCATGAACTTGAAGTCGATGTTGCCGGTAGGGGAGGACAGGTGGAGGATGCTGGGAGGGTTGTATGCATCGTCTATCATGACCTTGAAGTCGTTGCCGTGTAGGGGAGGACATGGGAGGTTATCATGTGCTGGCCTTAAGGGTTGCCATGGACATAGGGGTAGCCTGAAAGGGCTCTGAGGCAGGTGATCATGTAACTTTGTTATCATTAAGTATGTTACGGTATGTTCATCTTCCGTTATGGTGATCTCCCGGTGATCTCCACATTGTAGCTGGATAGCTGTGTCCAAGACGGTACCGGTAGCATTATGTTAAACATTTGCATTACTATATCTGGAAATTGAACGCCATCAACGTGAAGTTGAGGGACGACTATGAAACCTCCATAAGCAGTAGCCGTATGCAAATAGTGATGATGCATTTTCAATGCGCGGTGCCCGGGGAGTAGAGAGGTATGAGGCCACAAGGTTGTTAGATATTTTCAAACACCGTCAGGGCTTGAAGCAAAATAAACAACACCATCCGATGTTCAGTGTTTTTTTATTTGCGGACCTAGGCTCGGACCTGGGCGCAAAGCAAAACAAAAGTGACGTAGGATTGGTTGGTATCGGTTGCAGTACAAATGTAAACTCCGACTGGAATCCCTCTTCTTGCATCTCTGTCTGCCTGTAGTATCGATCTTATCACGTCCCGAGTCCACGTTATAATTACCTTAATTTACCAGGAGCATTCCCAGTCAGAGTCAGATCACCTTACCATGTCAGGCAACAAGGGAGGTGGGCAACGAGGCAGGGGCGGTGGTGGTGGTCAAAGAGGTCAGCGCCAGGGCGGAGGTGGTGGTGGCAGTCATGCCCCCATTCTGGCCTTGCGAACCAAGACCGGTCAGATGGTTCCCCTTGGCGGAGTAGCGAAGTCTTCTGGAGGCCGAGGTGGCAGGGGGGGCTCACAGCAACAAGGGAGACGCGGCCGAGGGGGAGGCCGAGGGGGAGGTCGAGGAGGAGGTCGAGGAGGAGGTCGGGGAGGCAAGGAGAGGACCATGAACGCGTCCGACCTGGATGCCGATCTGGATTCGTACATGCTTAAAGACAAGGACACTGGCTCCAAGCACCTCGACCTCGACCTAGACGATTACTTCAAGAACAAGAGCAAAACGAAGGCCAAGGCCCCTGCATCGGAAGGCGACGCTGCCAAGGAGTCAGACGCGGGGGCAGCACCCATGGAGGTGTGAACGCCATTAGCTGCAGCCCTACATCAATTTCATAGCGAGACTAAGCGGGAGGGTACCCAAACCTCTTATCTGGGGAGGAGCCATGCTTCAGGGTCTTAAGGGTGGTCATATAGCTCAGCACAACATTTTCTAGGATCCATTGGGGCTGTGTGCTAACACCCATGTCTGGATTGGTGCATTGAGTGGACCTCGATCATGAGGATGGTGTGTCATGATAAGCATGGCCATTCGCCAGATGACCTGGATTTAGACATGTGTCACATCGTCGGGACATGTCAGGGAGCATCATGGACGCGCATTTCTGAGCTGGCTTAATGCCTCTCGTCACTTGCTGCATGGCATCCATGTGCACCTTTCTGGCTAGGATATTTTTGCAGCAGCTTGTGATGCCTTTCATGCAGTATTCAAGTGAAGGTATGGTAGGCAATTCGCAAAGGACATCTTTGAAGGAATCAGTTGACTGATGGACCGGGAAGGAAGGGCAGGGATGACACATGCTTACATGACATGCCGACAAATGTATGACTTCAATGATTTGCAATGTTTCATGTGTTACTTCTATTGAATCCTGTTAAGGTCGATCTTGTCCCTGGCAAGCATGTGGGAGAAGGAATGAGGGCACTCCGATTTCATAGTTGTTCAAGAATTCAGTCCATTGTGCGCCAATACGCTGCGAGGGACTTGCCCCTGCAAACAACAGTCGTGATACGGCAATTCCACTGCTCGTTTTAGTGTGCAAAGGGACATGGTGCAGCAAGCCATACTTCTCGGGCCACCGGCCGTAGGTTGGTCAAGGTCAGGTCCCCATCGGCCCAGTGAGTGGTATTTATCCAACAGCTTGCAATAGGTGGTCTGGTGGGCACTAACTTAACACATGTGGCATCTATACCAAAGGTTGAGGGATCGAATCCGCTAAGCGATCCTCTCTGTCCCTCTGTCTGGATCGCCGGGCTCCGTGTCCCTGCCCCCTCAAGTAGGAGGGTGGCAAGGCTGCACCATGGTTCTGGCTGATAGCTGGAATTGAGCTTGCTCATCCTCTACCAGCCCTACGCGGCCAAGCGTTCAGCAGGGCCCAGCGGGTATTCACAGTCCTTAAACCTGGATGACACGTCGATGACTATTTATAAATGCCCCGGAGATATTAGCCAGGATGGCAGCTCTTAATTGAGAGGCAGCGAGCCACAACTGCAAGAACTACGAAAAGGGATACGATTCCACGAAGTCCTTCTCCAATCGTGCTGCCGAGCATGTTGAGCCTATCCTAAATCATGTCATAAAAATACTGAGGGCGGTGGGAGGGCTAAGGCCCATTGGCATAATAAAATCATGCGCCCATTGTGATAAATAAGTTAATTATGAGGAAAGGCAAAGCAAATATACAGTATTCAGGATAGAAAATAACTTAATCCGGTTGCAAACACAAATATAATTCAAATTGAAGTGGCACGAAGTTTCGCAGCCCCTCACGCTCATAAAGGGTCCCATCTACAAGGGTGTCCGGTAAGGGCACTTTTGGGCCTATACCGGATGGACCCAATTTGAGCGTGAGGGTCCTCCCCCACAATTTTTGTACTATGCAGCAATAAATTGGTCCTCCAGGTGCTCCTTCTCCTCTGCCTACCTCCTCCTCTGACACCTGCCGAATCTACTCCTCCTGCTCCCCCCCAACCACTCCTCTGTGCGCTTAGCCTTGGCAATGTGACACAAGATAGAACCGTAGTGTTTTGTTTGCCAAGAGGTCACAGGGAACAGGGTGGAACAGGACTGGACCGCTAGCAGGACAGACAAAAATGTTTTTGCCGGACACGAAATTAGCACGCACCATCCCACTAGGGTTTTCGAATTGATATTAACGGTAGCGCTCTACCAAGTCCACGGAGCCCATAAATACCGCGGGAAGGCTTGAGCGTAGGACGGTATTTGATTGGCAATAGTTCAGCAACGTTCAGCATACGGTACTAGTCATGGCCGTGATTATTGAGCTGGATGGTGCAGAAGATCTTCTGGATCTGGATCTAGATCCAGAAGATGAACATCACGCAGCAGGACCTGGAGGTTAAGGGAAGGGATGCATGGTCAGGGGAGATGACCATCATGCACTGAGCATGACCTGGACGTAATTACTGATGAGGCATGGGGGCAGTATAACGGGTTTTCAGGGTCGTACATCGTTCAGGGGCAGGGATGGACATGCTGCCGGCTGATGAGGCTTTCCCCAAATAAAGACACCACTCATCATCATCAGTAGGATATTGCACAGGTGATCTATGTATATTTGAATTCAGGTGTACCGTAGTGATATAATGAATTGGTGATACAATGATATTGGTGAAAGAAAATCGAGGGAAATAAAAATGGTGATATTCAATTGATTAACGGATTTGGCCGCCTTTTCGAAGGTGATTTAAATTGGTTATTGATTTTTAGGGATCTGTGCTTGGCAGCTGCCCCTGCCTCCTGCTGCCTCCTCATCCCCGTCTGCCCCTGTTGCGCTCCTACACGCCCACATACGCGTCCACGCCTAGTTGTGCCACCAGTGGGCGGGCAGCTGCATCCCTAGCTACTCGAGTCATGCGCTGCTCAAGTGTCAGTGGGGTTGCCTGAGCTGTATCTGTAGGCTGAGTTGCGGGCTGCAGTGCTGCACATTCCTGAGCTGGTTACCGTGGCCACCATGCATGGCATATCGGATCACATCACTTGGAACATATCACATCCCCATGACTCATGTCCGTAATGTCACACACATCAGGCATCAACCCCATTCCACACCAAATGTTCACCCCACCCCATGCAGAGCGGCGTGCACACACCGCCCCCTGATAGACATGCATGCACATGCCACACCACGCAAGGCCACATGCACGCACAACCCAAGGAAGCGCCACGTGCACACACTGCCCCATGCAAGGCCATGTGCACACCGCCCCATGCAACACGACATGCGCACACCACACCTTGCAAGACAGGCATACACACACCATCTTATGCAGCGCAACTTGCATGTACTGGCCCATGCAACGCTGCGTTCACACCGCACCCATGCATGCACATGCCGCCTCATGCAATGCCACGCGCACACACCGCACCATGCAACGGTATGACATGTGCGGCCCTGACCCACACCAACGCGTTGAACTAAGGCGGGTGCGCACATAGATATCACCTGGAGAATTGTTCGCGTCTATCGTGGCTTGACGCGAATTGTCGAGGGTTTCCGAGGGCTTGGGCGATTACATCGCGCTAGTCTAGACAGGAAGTCAAGAAATAGAGAGGGAGTGCTGCACGTTACAAGGTACGGTGATGGGGGCTAGAGGGGTGTGGGGAAAATAGTGACTTCTGTAGGGGAAAAAGCGTGGAAGTAGGGGGAAAGTAGGCATCTCGCGCAGCGCGCAGCCCTGCACCTGCTATCAATGTAGCTACTTATTTGGGGGAAGGTGCACCTCTGGGTGAAGTTGCGGCCAGCGATCTCCCTTGTGGAGGAAGTAGCCTGCACCAGCCCGTCGAATGTCAGTGGACACCGAGCGAAAGAAATCAAAATTAGGGTACCTATATTAAACATTTCGCTAATCCAGTCCAGTCTGGTCACTAGTCGACCAAAAGTTGGTGCACAGTCATGGCACACTGGCACACCTCTCACACTTCTGTCATCATGCACAAAATCAGCAAGCACACAATAATCAACAAGCCTCATTGTCATTTAAGATGCAACCAATAATAAGAATGCCATAAGTTGGCACCCACCAGCATCCAACCCCATGCAAAGATACTCATTCATACCCATGCGGCATCATGAAAAGATGAGGACAGTAATTAAATAATGCACTGGAACAATTTGCTCAGTCTCATAACACTCATCCCCTGCACTTAAGAAGCTACTACTCTACTCTAGAATTCTTCTTGCCGTTCACAAAGGCCTGGTATGCCTGGCATGTGACCCGGTGCTTGCTGAGAACCAGACCATCCTGGCCAGGCTTCCAACCACAACGGCAGGACTTGGGTCCCTGGCCCTGCTTGTTGGGCCTCTCTAGATTCGCAGTGCTAGGGTGTGCTGGGCGGGATCCTGAATCAGGCTGCTGGCTAGGCTCCAGGTTCTCTCCCTTCCTCTTGGCGCTGGCCTTGGCAGCCACCATCATGTGCCCAAATGCAGAAATGACGTTCTGCACAACAGGAGAGACAACATGTGGGGCAAGTGCAGTGGAAGACAGAGCCTCCATCATGCCAGCTGCCCCCCTCTGGCTCAACTCCCTCGCAACTGTCCGGTCAAATGCTGCAAGCTGCTTTTCAGTCTTGGGGTTCAAAGCATTGCCTTGCTGCCCGGCAATCTGAGGAACTTGCAAGGCGTTGATGACCTCCTGATTGTACTCCCTGACCATGAGGAGTGACCATTTGACAAAATCTGTTTTAACACCCCTGGTGTGTTTGGACAGGAGCTCATTGAACAGAGCAATCTCCGCAGTGGTGCTGATGGGGCTGCTGCAACTGAGGATGGTGGCACGTCGAGCACCCATGTGTTGTCTCACCCACATTCCCTTCCTCTGCCTTGGCTTCGCAACTCCCACCTTGCTGTTGCATGCTCGACTGGTCTCCAGCGGCCTCCTCAGCCTGGAGCACTCAGCCTGGGTGACACCTGGCAGGGGGGATGGAGTGCATGCTGCTCCTTGTCCTGACCCCTGGTGGGTGGAGGGAGCCCCGGCTGCTACTAGCTGTTGCAGCAATGCAGGCAGGGGAGACCTCTGAAGGGGAGGGGAGGCAGAGGCAGCTGCTCCTGGCTGCACGAACCCCCATGCCCCGACCCCTGGTGGGTGGAGGGAGCCCCGGCTGCTACTAGCTGCTGCAGCAATGCAGGCAGGGGAGATCTCAGAAGGGGGGGGGGGGCAGAGGCAGCTGCTCCTAGCTGCTGTAGCAATGCGGGCATGGGAGACCACTGAAGGGGGGGGGAGGCAGAGGCAGCTGCTCCTGGCTGCATGAACCCCCCATGCCCTGACCCCTGGTGGGGAGACCTCTGAAGGGGGGGGGAGGCAGAGGCCACATGGAAGGGAGAGGGGGCACCTGTCGGCCCCAGCTTTTGCAATGCTGCATGCACAAGCTGCAAAAGCTGGGCAGGCTGAGAGCAGTTGCATTTGCCATGCATGCTTGTATCCAATCATAAAGCACAGACTGTATCAATCAGAGCAGTTGCATTTGCCATGCATGCTTGTACCTAATTATAAAGCACAGGCTGTATCAAATCAGAGCAGTTGCATTTGCCATGCATGCTTGTATCCAACCATAAAGCACAGACTGTAACAAATCAAAGCATGGTAGCTTTATGTTCAACCCTATGCACCTCTGGCCTGGAGATCATGGTAGCTTTGGCCATGGCCTTCTTCCGCTATGCATGCTCAATAACAGCGTGAGCCCAGGAGCGCATGCGCATGTCATTGGCGACGCGGACCATGTGGGCAGTGCTGCTGCCGTTGCAAGATCCTGCACTGCATTACAGGGCTGCTGTGTTGGTCAAACCAGCATTGGCAGATTGGAAGACCTTGAAGGGGAAGCTGTGAGCCACAGCAGCCGGGAGCAGGCTCCTCATCTCCGGGTCTACGTCGGAGTATGCTTTCTTGCATGACTTGCAGTACCAGCGCCGACAGACAAGGTACGTGTCAAGGTCCTCAGCACCAAGACCTTTGACGAGCTTCGCTGTGTCGCCCGACCCAAGGCCGTCCAGCTTCCCAGAGCAGCTAGGACACTTGCGAGGATGTGCTGCTTCCCCATGCAGCAGCAGTGGGTCCCACCTCTGCACTTTCACAAACTGCAAAGCTTCGTCCCCGTTGGACGTGCTCTGGTGTCTGCTGGACTTGACACTGCACGGCTCAAAGCTGAAGGACCCATTCAAGAGCTGTTTCGCTGGACAGCTGGGCCCCTTGATGCTGCCTTTGCACAGCTGCCATGGCTCCACCATGGCATCGCTGACATCGATGACGACCCGCTGCAGTTCCTGTGGCGTGATGTCAGTGGAATCGTATCCCAGCTGCAGCTCCAGGTCACAGATAACCGTTCCAACGAGATTAAATTTGAAGGTCCTTAATTACTGGCCTGCATTCTTCCCCTTGTTGGGACAGACACGAAAGGTCCTGTGCGTACTCATGTTGAAAGCATTGGGTATGAGCCTGAATTGGATGTGTATTAACTGGGGAGACGCGGTATTGACTCTGGCACGATATATCTTTTCAAAAGAAGTCATAGTGACATCTTGCAACTTCTTCCCTTTTTGCCCCTGTTCATACCAGAGGTGACTTGCCTATTTTACTGCCTAGTCCCCGCGTACCAGCGTAAATCCGTACGCCTGACAAATCCCGCACGCCTGATCAATCAAATATTCTATACTACTATTGGAAGCTGTCGGTTTATGGGGTATGGTAACCTACAGATTCACAGATTCACAAATTTCGTACTACATTTGGAAAAAGCAGGAGGTTTATGCTAACCTACAGAGCTGTAGCCAGGATACCATGGTAAGGGTTTCCGTCCGTACAATCGGTTACCACTCGCTCGGCTGATATAAGGCCCGCCACAGCAGTTGTGGAGGACCGTCTTTATAATCCCTTATCAATCTAACCTTGATTACAGCATCACCAGCCTAAATTAGCCGTCACTGTGACCACCGGCACGCACGCACGCACACTTGTACATGCGAAGTCAACCTCGACACTCGCTCACTCGACATCAACACACTGCCGCCACGGTGGGTAAGGTCATGGTGACGTATGCATGGTACTGTGTCAGGTATGTCAGTCGTGTACTGATTTCAGGCGTGCATACCGGTACTCCGGTAGGTATCATTGATTTTAGATACTTCACTGCCCATGCGTACTGCCCATGCACAACGAGCACGCAGTGAGCCTGATGCAGGAATCTTGCCACCTGCACCCCCAACTACCGTACCGGCCAACCCTCCAAACACATTCCACTTCAAACGCACCCCCAGCCCCACAACCCTCCTCCATCATCTGGCGCAAGCTCTCCGTCCTCAGCGGCCTCTGTAGCCACTCCAGTACTCCACACAGCCTGTGTTGCCACTCCACACAGCCTCCACACAACTTCTGTTGCCACTTCACACAGCGTCCACACAGCCTCTGATGCCACTCCACACAGCCTCCACACAGCTTCTGTTGCCACTCCACACAGCCTCCTTTGCCTCTCCCCACCGCCTTAGTCAATCTTGCACTCTCAACCCACACCGACTCCTATCGCTTCCTCTCCCCCACCGGATCTCTCTTCGCCTCAATCAACCCCTATACTTCGCAGTTCGCACGCCTTGCTCGCATTTACCTCCCCCCTTCCCTCCTCCTCTTCCTCCTCACCCCACCAAGGCACAGCCTCCTCCTCCCCCCATGGTTACCACAATGACTTCTCCATCCTCCTCCTCCACGCCGCCGATCTCCAGCCCCAGGCCCGGTCCGTCATCCTCTTCCCTCCTCCCTCCCCCATTCCGTTTCCCTAGCCCCAACCCTCTTCACTTTCATCCACCAAGCAGCTGCCTTTGGCATGTCCCTCTCCACACTAATGTCATCTTCTGGCTGGTGGCCGACTCTCCACCGATCCCACCGAACTCGCCTCCGATCTTCAACAAAGCGACCCGCACACAAAGACAGGCTGATGCTTTCCGTAGCACAGCAGCTACTTCTTCCACTCCTCCTGCCTACCACCCCCACTGCGGCTCAACTAGCACCAGTGTTGCATGACCAATGAGGGAGGCCACTGCATCTCCCCTTCCTATGGTCACCTCCAAATGCCCTGTCCTTCTGTCTGGCCGCCTCCCCCACCCTTTCTGTCCCCCATGTTGCATTGCTGCCCGCAGGAGCCAGGTATGGCAAGACAGCACCATTGGGCAGCATTAATCTGCATCTCTTATAAGATCATCGTTGTGAGTTTTAAAGTGTGCGCGCTCATACAGTCCTGCCTGTTGTGTCGCTCTGATGCTGTGTGGCTTGACATGTTCCTGGAGGTTAGAGTGGAGGGTGCCCATGTTTATTTTAGCATGCTTCAGCTGTGATTACATCCCACAGGTGCTTTGTGCACATCACCATGCTGCTTGTGCCCCTATCTGTATGTCTGCCCAGTGGTGGCCCCCAGTGCACCCTAAAATAGAGTGCGTCGCGTTGTGCCTGCGCCATCAGTCCATCACTGGTACCTGCCTTTGCTTCTCTGCTCGCTGACGATGGCCGCCAATTTGTGTGATGCACAGGGCATGAACAAGATGCGTCGTACCCTTGCCGCGAGGTCAAAGCGTGATACAAAGCAGCAGCAACAGCAGCAGCAGCAACTGTAAGGTATGAAAATAGGGGGCCTTGCTGGAATGTGTCATGTGGCCTTTGCGTGCATACCGATGTATGGCACTGTTCACTTACGCCCGCCGTGGCTACAATGCAACTACAGAACGGCCTGCGGCCAGGGGTGCCTGGTGCAGCTACAGCAAGTCCTCCTGCTTGGGCCCCCGAATGCCTGTCAAGTATCCTTCCCCACTGGCTCGGTGATGGCCTGGTGATCACTTAAACAAACACGGCACCCCATATACATCCAGCTGATGATGCCATCACCGAGTATGCCAGCCAACACGAATCACTTTTTTGGCCTGGACTCCTCATCTTCGTTTGTTCTCATCCCTCGTTTCTCTGTGTGGCCTCTCCCAACAGGAGCAGAGCCCATCCTGATCCTCCCCGCTGAGCCCCGGCAAAATCAGGAAGTCCCCGCAGTTCATCAGCTGGATGGCGAACTGCTGCCTACAAAGGACACAGTGGCCCCGTCTGGGCTAGACAAGGACCAGAATCAGGATCCCGACCTGGGTTTGACTCTCCCTTCAGGTACGTTGCTCCTGCATGCTAGCGTTTATTTAGTGTGCACCCGACCCCCATTGGACCCCCAGCAGTCACCACTTGGCAGATGGAGACCAATAGTGAAAACTTGGCCGCCTGTAGCTGTGGGCCCAAGCAACAGGGCTTGCTGCAAAAGGCCGCCGCCTCCATCCAATCTGATTTAGCTGACTTTTGGCTGACTCATTTACAAATGAAGTGTGCTGCCTGATCGGGATAGATTCCCTCCATGCCCTTGATTCACACAGTCCATTGGGCACCAAGGCGGTATCCATGGGGACCCGTAAACCACCGCACACTGGGCTGACAAGAGGGGTTCAGCTCCAGAAAATAATGGTGTCACCTGTATGCCCTGAAACCTCTTTTGCATGAGTATCGATTGCCCATCCAACAGCATCCATGGCTCTCTACTGCTGCGGGTCCACACTGTGTAGTGTGTCGACATACTCTGAGCTTGTTGGCTGCCACCTTGCCCCTGGATGTTCACACTGCCATTATTGCTTCTCTCCACACCTGTTGATTGATCCTGCATGCTGCCCTCCTCATGCAACAGTGCCAGCATCCAAGGCGGCAGATCAGGGGAGCACCCTGACTCATGATGACTTCAGTCTCATCATGGACGACCAGAGGATGACGCAGGATGGCACTGGGCAGGTATGGATCTTTAGGGGGGGGCTCGGGGTGTAACTGCAGCACTAGTATGCAAGCCCAGCATGCGGTCATAGGCAATGCTGACACTGACTTGCAGCTAAAACACATGTACATCAGCAGCGGCCGTGCATCATGTGTCAAGGACAGTCTGACTTGCTGTACCGCCCCCTCGCTCTCTTCACTTGGTTGAAGGCATGTCTGACCAGTTGTACTGCTCTCTTTCTCTCTCCCCTTGATTGAACGCCTGTCTGAGCTGCTCTGCTGCCCCCTATCTCCCTGCACTTCTTACAAAATCTGACCCAACCCCATGTTCTGCTTCAGTAGGGCAAATGTAACTGGCCTGCAAAGCAGAACATGGGGTTGGGTCAGATTTTGTAACAAGTGCGGGGAGATAGGGGGCAGCAGAGCAGCTCAGACAGGCGTTCAATCAAGGGGAGAGAGAAAGAGAGCAGTACAACAAGTCAGTCATGCCTTCAACCAAGTGAAGAGAGAGAGGGGGCGGTAAAACAAGTCAGACTGTTCTAGACACAGGTGGCACGGCCGCTGCTGATGCCCATGACGCTTGACCCCTTTAAAAGAAAACAGGCAGCCAAGCCAATATGCGTTGACCAGGTACCCACCTAACATTGGCCGTTGACCATGCACAGGTGGGCGTTGTAAAGCCCTGGCCCCGCCCTGTGCGGTTAGACCTTCATATGATGCAGTTTTCTCGGGGTTGAGACGAGGGGGACAAAAAAAAGCCAGGGACCCCATGCCCCCCCCAAAATCGAGCACCCAACGAGCCTACCACCCACCCACCTCTGCCTCCGGAACCCATGAAATTCAACTATCTCAGTCGAATTTCGAAATTACAAGGCATGTAAGGGGTGTTTTTTATTTGCTCCTCAAGGCACTTCTACTGGTATATTTCAATTTGTTAGGTGATGACATGCCAACAGTCAATTGGGGCAATTGGGGCATAATTCAAGCAACATTTTAGGATGTAAATGGACGCATGTTGGCAAGAAGAAGACACAGGTGCCGCTGCCAGCCTCAACAGACCTCCCCAAAAGATACACGGTTGAGATTTTTTTTGATTTTTGTTGGGAGACCACCCACCTCCAACTTTGCCCCCCCATATCTCCCATCCCCCTGGGCAAAAAAACATTAAAAAAGACAGGTATGGAGCACTCTTGCTAAGCTCTACAAAAAAGGGGCATGGGGACGATTTTTTGTTTTTGCCCCCCCCTCGGGTTGACATGTTATTTGTAAAATAAGCTTTTGTAAAATCCAAGAAAATTCTTTTTGTTTGGCTCTTTGTATCTCAGTCAAAGTTGGGCCAAAAAGCATTTTAAGACCAGATATGGAAAGCTTTCGTCAAGCTCTACAATTTACGATGATGGCGTGTTTCCAGTTGTTTTATGCCCCCCCCCCCCCCCCCTTTGAGACACCTTTATATTTTTTCCGCCGGGCAGGAGGTAGCTAGCAAATCCAGAAGCTGAACTTAAATCACATCCACACACTAAATTCATACGTCAATGACATAGCACCTCTGGGCCATGCTGAAAAAGGTCGGCCGCGTAAGGTTACAGAGGAGAGCAAAGGCCAAACAAAAGAAAAATGAGAAGGAAAAGACCATCCCCCAAATAAGGAATACCGGTACCCCCAACGAGGAAAGAAAGTAAAGAAACACTCATAGGCTGGAGGTGGGGAATGAAAAAGGAAGCCTTGGCCTATGAAACGACAAAGCCTCTACGAAAGCTACCACATCCTCCATAATAGCCAGAGCATCCCACGGTACCTTGCCCTGGTACAAACCGTGGAAGTATGTAACACCTACCCATCCCGGCTCCATCCCTAAGGTGATCTTATAGGCTGGGCATTAAAAGCAATCATGTAATGCACGCGTCCTCCACATACTCGCCGTCTCCCCTAGCCCAACATCGCAGGCAGCAACGTGTGTCACGCCCCATACTGCAAGCTCCACACACTTACGTTACTAAATGTGTCCCCTAACTTTGCCATGAAGTTCATGCCCCTTCTCAGTCTGATGCCTCGAGCCTAAGCCACAAGCCCTGTCACCACACATGTCACTGTCCCACCTCCAAGGACACAACGAGGCAACAAGAGGCATGTACCTAATGAATTGGGCTGTACTTCCTAGGCTGAGGTACAGCTTCCATGCAGGTACAGCCTAACTGAGTAAGGCTACCACTGCATTGTGCTTCCAAGGTGCTTTCAAAACTTTAGTGGGATGTGAACAACACACATCGAAGCTATGCATGTGGACGGCAATCTCAACCGGTTTTGGAACCTGCTCCCTCTGAGAGTGCAAGGTAGTAACTTACTTGCAAATGTCGTTGTTGTGCTGTTGCTGTTGAGCCGATGCACACTCCACACAGATGATGTCGTGACAGGCCAGCCACCCCCTTCCTATGACAGCAAGGCAGAGCAGGACGGAGGAGGGATCTGTGAGTTAGCCCAAATATGAGACAGTAGCAAGCAAGCAGGGGGTAGTAAGGGAGCAAATGACATATCGGGGCCCCATTCCGCTCGCCGTCCTTGCAGTGAAATTGACATGAGAGTTAAGCCTGCCCGGCCCACCCTGCTCAGGGGAGATCAGCTTCAAGCGCCAGAATGGCCTCGATCTCGTCCCGCGTTCTTATTTCACTGACAATTAAATCTAAATTAAGGGAGGTGCGGAGTCGGAATTACGAAACCCTGCGATTCTGACAGGTAAACCGTGCCTCTGAGACCTTTCAAAATCAGTGCTGTTGCTGCGGCCAAGGCAAGAGCAACAGCCCGGTAGCTGGGCCAGTGAACAGGCATCCAGAAGACATAATCCTGCCAGGTGATCCCAACTCGAGGCCTGTCCTAGGCAGTCAAGTGGTGTATCTGAATTGTAGCTGAGGCACCCGCAAAATAAATAAATAATACACAGTCTCCCAGGCTTCCTTCACTTGTCCATTTTGGAATGATATGCTTCGCCCAGGAAGCCGCGGAGGTGGAACATCATTCGGCTTCGCATTCGATCGTGATCGGCCGGCCTCCGCTTCCTCGGGCCGAGTAGAAAAGAGAGGTTCGGATCACGCACATCGTCCCAATCAGCCGCGTTCGCCTCGCTCTGGAGACAGCCTCCCCGTAGCTGCGTACAGACAGCAGATCCTGTACTTGGTGGAGAACCATCTCACACTCATCCTGCTAGGAGAAACCGGCAGTGGCAAGACCACTCAGGTCACACAGTACTTACTGGAGGCTGGCTGGGCAGAGGGCGGGAAGCAGATAGCATGCACACAGCCCAGGCGTGCCGCTGCAGCTTCTGTTGCAGCTCGCGTGGCCGAGGAGCTGGGCACTCAGCTGGGGGATGTGGTTGGGTATGCAGTGCGATTTGACAATTGCGAAACCAAGGTATGTACAGCTCAAGGGAATGCCTCATGCAAACAGCATGCAAACAGCATGCAAACAGCATGCAAACAGCCCCATACACACCGCCCCATGCACATAGCCTACGCACACAGCCCCACGCACATAGCCTACGCACACAGCCCCACGCACATAGCCTACGCACACAGCCCCACGCACATAGCCGACGCACACACGCCCCACGCACATAGCCTACGCACGCACGCCCCACGCACATAGCCTACGCCCCACGCATATAGCCTACGCCCCACGCACATAGCCTACGCCCCACCCACATAGCCTACGCACACAGCCCCATGCAAGCAGCCCCATGCACACAGCCCCATGCACACAGCCCTATGCATGCAGATCATGCACGCAGCCCCATGCACACAGCCCCATGTACACAGCCCATGCACACAGCCCATGCACAGACAGCCCATCTACGTAGCTCATGCACATACCCCATGCATACAGCCCATGAACACAATCCCTGCGCTCAGCCGAAGCATAGAGCCCCATGCACACAACCATTGCACACAACCTATGCACGCACCCTATGCACACAGCTCAGACGCTGTTCCTGTGCATCTCAAATGCAGAAGTCACCAATTTCCATGCACTGCTACAAGTTTCACCTGACATAACATGCAGGGATGATGTAGGGCAGATACCATGTATTTCCTCAGTCCTCACATGCCAGCCAATCTTCTGTCTGCGTGTGCTTGGGCGCCAATCCCATGGGCCTGTCTCCTCCCGGGTTGACAGCTCCTTGTTGAAGATAATCGGAGCACCGCCTCCTGTGCAGGGCGTCAATTGCACCTCATACTTTGCGGATCCTGCACACAGCCCATGCATATGGCCCATGCTCACAGCCCATGCATACAGCCCATGCTCAGAGCCCATGCATGAAACACGGTAGCCTGCGCAGGGCGTCACTCGCATCTCATACCTTACGACCCATGCACACGACCCATGCATGCATTCCATGCTCAGTGCCCATGCATGAAACACTGTTGCCTGCGCAGGGCCTCACTCGCATCTCATACCTTGCAGCCCATGCACACAACCCATGCATACAGCCCATGCTCAGAGCTCATGCATGAAACACCGTTGCCTGCGCAGGGCGTCACTCGCATCTCATGCCTTGCAGCCCATGCACACGGCCCATGCACACAGCCCATGCTCAGAGCCTATGCATGAAACACGGTAGCCTGTGCAGGGCGTCACTCGCATCATATACCTTGCGGCCCATGCACACGACTTATGCATGCATCCCATGCTCAGGGCCCATGCATGAAACACGGTAGCCTGCGCAGGGCGCCACTCGCATCTCATACCTCGCGGCCCATGCACAAGACCCATGCACACAGCCCGTGCCCACAACTCATGCAAAGAAGCAGCCCATGCAAATAATGATATGACACCAATGTGTGTTAAGGGCGTGACTCACCTAACAATTCATCGTGTGTGCAGGGTGTCACTCGCATCAAATACCTTACAGATGGAGTGCTGGTGAGGGAGATGATGGAGGACCCGCTGCTTTCGCGCTACAGGTAAGAGGATAACTCTAACCCCCCAAACCCTAAACCCTGAACCCTAAACCTTCGCGCTTCAGGTAAGAGCAGCTGCCCCGTAGAGAGCTGTGCCCGAGGAGGGTGTGCACGTCAGAAAGAAGCTTCACGAAGCAGTTTAAAGCCTCTGTGTTTTCCTGTACTAAGTCCACACTTGGTGAACTGAGAAATCTAGTTTAAGGAGGTGCTCATACGTCTGAATGCATGATGTGGTGTATGTGCTGGTAGGCAGTGGGCAGTTGCTACACAAAGGTCCTGTGTTGTCAAGAGGAGGAGGGGCTGGTGTGCTGCAGGGCAGGCAAGGACAATAGGTGGCTGACAATTATGAAAGAAATGAAAACAGCGGCGCTCGTCGAAAGAAAAAATGGAGGGTTTCGGCCGCATCCGTGCCACAGCCGAAGGCTGCGGCAGAAGTGGCCGGGCCCAAAGGCCGTATCTTAATGAATAATTGATGGATGGATGGATGGATGGATGGATGGATGGATGGATGGATGGATGGACAGATGGATGAGACTGCTGCAAACTGGCTCAGGTGTGCTGAGGGCGATGAATTGCTGAAGGGTCCACATGTCCCCTACATGTTGTATGGAAGAGTGTGGGTGTTGGATGTAGCAGTGTGGGTGTTGGACGTTTCAGAGTGGATATCACAGTGTGTGGATGTTGGATGTAGCAGTGTGGATGCTGGGTGTATTATTTTATTGGGGTGGATATAACCGTATGCTTGTTGGATGTATGAGTGTGGATCTATCAGTTGAGCTGGCTGTCATAAACCATTTCTGGCACACGTGCTGGGCCACCTCAACTGTCTGACAGCGTGACCGCAAGTCAGGGACCAGGTTTTTAAAAGTGTCCGTATGCCATTTACTCCGACCATGTATAGCTTTCATATATATTCACTGCATCCAGCAGCCTAGGGGATCAGTGGGTTCAGGAGCCCCCATGTCGCCTCTTGGCCCTCAGCACGATCACTGCGTGCTGCTGTTGCTCCATTATCATCGGTCCCTGCCATTCCTGCCCCTGCCTCCATCGATGTCCCTCGGCAGCGCGATCGTGGCTTGCTGCTGCTGCCCTATTATATAAATCTGAAGTCCTGCCCTGCCATCCCCGTCTTTCCCTGGCCTCCCTGCCCCTGCCTTAGGGGATATCCCTCGGCAGCATGCTGCTGCTGCTGCTGCTCCTGCCCTGTAATCCCACCCCTTTGTATGGCCACTCCCCTGGCATGGCCACCTCCCTCCTCTCCATTCCCTCCCACCCCATAGTAATCCTTCCCCCCCCTCCTGTCCCTGCCCCCGTCAACCACCCTTGGCAGTGTGATCATGGTGGATGAAGCACACGAGAGGAGCATCGCCACCGATATGTTGCTGGGGCTGCTGAAAAAGGTGAACAAATATGCACAAAGGAAAGCTCATTGCCCTTCCAGATATGATGCACCTGGGGCTCCTGAATGGGGCAAGTATATACTTTTAGGAACTTGGTTTTCCCTCCAGGCATGCTGCGGGGGCTGCTGGAGAGGATAAGTAAATGCCTAAAGGAACGTTTGCTTAAATTTTCTCCATAGACGCTGCTGGGGCTGCTGAAAAGTATAGTAGCACACTTCAATGAGCCAGCCTGTTTTCTTATTTCCCCCCTCTCTCCAAGGATGTGCCGCTGGCGCTGCTGAAAGGTAGAAGGACTTCCATGAAACATGTATGTATGCTTCTTATTTATTTGTGCACCATAGGGCCCTGGTGGTACACGGTAGCGGCGCGGATGTGGCTTCGGCCCAGGCTGCGCTGTTTCCCTAACTCTCACGCCCCCCACGGGGCGTAGCTTTCTTTCTTTCTTTCTTTGCGGGGCTCTGTTGGGCTACTGGGCTCACTATCAGGCCTTGTGCGTCCAATCCTGCTTGAGAAAGAAAAGGCAGGCAAAAGCTGCACATCCATATTTCTGCCAGATCCTGCTTCCCCCAGCTGCGATTATATTGCCCTTGTTTCGCCCTTGTATTGCATTTGTAATGCCTTTGTGTTGCTTTATTTCCTTTGCCTCCATTGAAGGCACAGGTATCGATCCTCCCCTACCCCCGCGTGCACACGTCTCCCTCAGCACGCCCAGCAGCGTCAGTCGGACCTGCGCCTTGTCATCTTTGTTTACCTTCCAATTCCAGCGGCGTCGGTTGAACCTGTACTTGGTCATCTCCTCGTTGACCCTGTAGGATGGTCCTCCCCTCAACAGCTTGACCCGCCTCCCTTTTCAGGCCCAGCGGGGGTGTTCCGACCTGCGCCTTATCATCTTGTTTTTCCTTCCAGGTTCAGCAACGTCGGTCAGACTTACACCTGGTCATCTCCTCGGCCACCCTGTAGGCTGGTCCTCCCCTCAACAGCTTGCACCCCCCTCCCTCTTTAGGTCCAGCGGCGACGGCCAGACCTGCGCCTGGTCATCTCCTCGGCCACCCTGCAGGTGGAGGTGCTCAGCGCCTTCTTCACCTCGGCAGCAGGCCACAGGCCCGGCCGATCTACAGAAGGGGGTGTGGGCCTGCCCACGCAGCACAATCCGGCGATCCTGTCAGTGGAGGGTCGGACTCACCCTGTGGAGGTGGGGCAGGGGAGTGCTGGGAAGGGAGGGGGGGAGGGGCAGGGGAATGCTGGGAAGGGAGGGGGTTGAGGGGCAGGGGAGTGCTGGGAAGGGAGGGGGGTGGAGATTATTGGCGACGCTATTCTGGCCAGCCACCTGCCTGATCTCCTGGAGCTGATCTAGGCCTCCTCCTTTTTGTTAGGGCGAACTCCTGCCTATCTCCATGCACTGCCCAAGGCTGGCTCCTGCAAGGTTGGCTAGCTTGCCTGCTACCCGCCCCGCCACCGGCCACCCCCCCCTAAATCTCAACCCTCATCCCGTGTTAGGTGCACTACATGTTGGAGGCGGCGGCGGATTACGTCCTCACTGCCGTGGCCACTGTGGTTGACATTCACAAGGCGGATCTGCCTGGGGATGTGCTGGTGTTCCTCACGGGCCAGGAGGAGTGCGTCGCGGCGGTGCGCATGCTGGACGACGAGGCGCGACAGCTGGCAAAGAGCTCGGAATACGGCCTGAAGATGATGCCCCTACTGTTGTATGCAGGTGGGCGCGGCTGCAGTCCTTTCTGGGAGCAGTCCGGCAGCAATGTAGCTGCGTGCTGGCCTATGACCGGTAGGGGGGGGCTTGTGCATTTAGGTGCCTGCAGCTTGGGCCACCAGCCATAGGCCGGTCAAGGTTTGGTCCCCATCGGCCCATTGGCGTTGGCCAGCGGCATGTCGAAGGCGCCTCGGTGCCGACTTGAATGCACAATGGGCCGATGTACAGGGGCACAATGGGCGGATGTACCGGGGCACAATGGGCGGATGTACAGGGGCACAATGGGCGCATGTACAGGGGCACAATGGGCGGATGTACAGGGGCACAATGGGCGGATGTACAGGGGGACAATGGGCGGATGTACAGGGGCACAATGGGCGGATGTACAAGGGCACAATGGGCAGATGTACAGGGGCACAATGGGCGGGTGTACAGGGGCACAATGGGCGGGTGTACAGGGGCACAATGGGCGGGTGTACAGGGGCACAATGGGCGCATGTACAGGGGCACAATGGGCGGGTGTACAGGGGCACAATGGGCGGATGTACAGGGGCACAATGGGCGGATGTACAGGGGCACAATGGGCAGATGTACAGAGGCACAATGGGCGCATGTACAGGGGCACAATGGGCGGATGTACAGGGGCACAATGGGCGGGTGTACAGGGGCACAATGGGCGGGTGTACAGGGGCACAATGGGCGCATGTACAGGGGCACAATGGGCGGATGTACAGGGGCACAATGGGCGGGTGTACAGGGGCACAATGGGCGGATGTACAGGGGCACAATGGGCAGATGTACAGGGGCACAATGGGCGTATGTACAGGGGCACAATGGGCGCATGTACAGGGGCACAATGGGCGGATGTACCGGGGCACAATGGGCGGATGTACAGGGGCACAATGGGCGGATGTACAGGGGCACAATGGGCGGATGTACAGGGGCACAATGGGCGAATGTACAGGGGCACAATGGGCGGGCGACAGGGGCACAATGGGCGGATGTACAGGGGCACAATGGGCGGATGTACAGGGGCACAATGGGCGGATGTACTGGGTCACAATGGGCAGATGTACAGGGGCACAATGGGCGGGTGTACAGGGGCACAATGGGCGGGTGTACAGGGGCACAATGGGCGGGTGTACAGGGGCACAATGGGCGCATGTACAGGGGCACAATGGGCGGGTGTACAGGGGCACAATGGGCGGATGTACAGGGGCACAATGGGCGGATGTACAGGGGCACAATGGGCAGATGTACAGAGGCACAATGGGCGCATGTACAGGGGCACAATGGGCGGATGTACAGGGGCACAATGGGCGGGTGTACAGGGGCACAATGGGCGGGTGTACAGGGGCACAATGGGCGCATGTACAGGGGCACAATGGGCGGATGTACAGGGGCACAATGGGCGGGTGTACAGGGGCACAATGGGCGGATGTACAGGGGCACAATGGGCAGATGTACAGGGGCACAATGGGCGTATGTACAGGGGCACAATGGGCGCATGTACAGGGGCACAATGGGCGGATGTACAGGGGCACAATGGGCGGATGTACAGGGGCACAATGGGCGGATGTACAGGGGCACAATGGGCGGATGTACAGGGGCACAATGGGCGAATGTACAGGGGCACAATGGGCGGGCGACAGGGGCACAATGGGCGGATGTACAGGGGCACAATGGGCGGATGTACAGGGGCACAATGGGCGGATGTACTGGGTCACAATGGGCGGATGTACAGGGGCACAATGGGCGGATGTACAGGGGCACAATGGGCGGATGTACAGGGGCACAATGGCCAATGTACAGGGGCACAATGGGCGCATGATTTTATTATGCCAATTACGGTATGCCAATTATTATTTTATTATGCCAATTATTATTTTATTATGCCAATTATGCCAATTATTATTTTATTATGCCAATTATTATTTTATTATGCCAATTATTATTTTATTATGATTTTATGATGATCTAAGCTTTGGGCTGAAAGACTAATACTGATTTATGTCAAGCAATGGTGTGTTGCAAACTCTCTCAATTTGTATACTGATGGTGCCCAATGGACCGGAAACACTTTGCAGGCAAGTAGGCTATCCAGTGCGCCTATTAACCACTAAAGCCATGCCTGGATTGGAAGGGGTTAGGGGGCACCTTCTGCAGCCCTGAGGGGACATGCCAGAGGCACGAAATCCTTGTCGCACCATAAAGCAGTAACTGCAATACTATGGTAAATACCGTGAACTCCGGTCAGGGCGCCTTAGAGAGGCGTCCTCTACTCACAAATACGGTACAGCACCGTACACACAGTCACACAGGCTCCTTAAACTACATACAAGAGCTGTTAACAGGATAACTGTAAGGCACAGCCCTAGTAGGAGAGTCTTCCTGCCTAGGGCCTGTCTGGGTGTCCCTGTCTCGTGGGTACCGCCCCTACTACTTAACTGAAGTTGACTTTGCACTTGCACCTCTGGAATGGGATCTGACAGCTCTTCTTCCGACATCAGGTCAGCCCACGGCTTTCCCACCGGCACAGCCGCCCTTTTGCTCTGGATCCGCGGTTCATCGCTCTCCTACGAAACCTGCCCGGCCATCGCTGGTTTGGCTCCTGCCCCCTCGCGCTTGACCTCTGCAGGTCCGCGCCTGACGACACTCACCTCTGCTTTCACCAGCGGCTTGCCTGCCCTGACCTTGTCACGGCCTGCAAGCCCCTCTGGGCCTGCGGCAATATCCGCCCTTTGGTCACTTTGGCTGGACTCCTCCTTGACCCGCTGCGCAGTCCTTGCCCCCCTTGGCGGATTCTGCTGCACAGCGGCGTCTGGACCACAGTTCCGCCCCGTATCACCGCTCTGGGATACCTCAGCTGCTGGATCCAAGATCAGCTCTGGGGTTCCTCCCCCTTGCGTCGGCCACTGCTCAGCTCCCAGGCCCTTCCTGGGATCCGCGGGCAGCGGGCCCCCTCGGCCAATTCCTTTTTGTGTCACTTGGACACGCACCGTGTCATCAGCCAGCTTCCCTTCCTCCGCGGACAGGGAGCGGTCTTGCACTGGCACCCTGCGCGCACCTGCGGCCGGATCCGCTGGCCCGGCCAGCTTCACCGCAATCCGCATTGCTTCCTCTGCAATCACTGCATCACTGGCCTCAGCCGGGTCCTCACCCGGCTCCAGCCCCCTCTGGATGTTGGCATCCATGATGTGCTCACATGCCCTTTCGCTGTGCTCGCACTCGAACCCGCAGAACATACATACTCCTCCGGTGTTACGCCTCATGGCATGACGCATGGCATTGCGGATATCCATCGGCTGTTGGCGGGCACCTGTTGCGCGATCCTCCCAGAGCCTGGCCAGCTCCACATCTGCAGGCACCGCAGCATGGATTGCTACCAGGCACACATTCCTGCTACTGCTGTCGTCCACGGGTGCTGGCACCGGAGACCTGCTGCTCCTAGCTGCTTCCACGTCACTGTCAGCTGCCCTGCCTGCCACTGCCTGGCTGGACCTGCTGCAGCCGTCTGGGCCGAGACTCAGGCTAGGGCTGGCTTGACCCACTGGCCTTCACTGCTCTGCTGAGCGAAAGCCCTCCTGCCTGGGAAATCTGGGCGCGCACCCCTGCTGCAGCTGTGGCTGTGCTTCTTCTTTCACCTCGTGGCCGGCCAGCTCAGCCCTGTGCCCACTGGGAAGTGCCACGTGCCACGCAACCATGGCTGTGCGCTGCAGCTGCTGCTCTTCCTCCTCCTCGCCTTGTGGCAGCAGCGTCTGCAGTTTCTTTGCCAAGCGACGCTTCAACATCCTCAGCTGCCTGGTCATTCTCATCTGCCAGGCCACCCCTGGCTTCCTGGCCATCCACAGCTGCCTGGCCATTCCTTTGAGCTTCTGCCGGTACCAGTTCACCCTTTCCCTCAGCATGGGTATCGAGATATCCAGCTCCATTGACCCCTCAGGGTTCTCTGTCGCAACAGGCTTGGGTGAGTGTCCTCTGAGTTCCCCATGGGCACTGCCCTGGCTGGTTGGGCTTGTTTCCCTTGTGCCCGGGATCGCCTGCCTTGCCCCTTCAGTTGGACCATGCACGGCCAACCCCTCTGGCAGGTTGCCTGCCTGGCCCCCCTTCAGTCCTGAGGCCTCGACCTGGGATTGGCCAGGGCCGTCGGCAGCTGCAGGCACACCTGCCACACCCTTGGGCGCCCCCAGCCATATGATGGCCTTCTGGGCCGCCCCTGGTTCCGGTGTTGGTACCTGGCCCCCTCCTGGAGCTGCTGCCACCGGTGGTGTGACCGGCCCATCCTCTTCTGGCTGGTGCATCTGCACCAGCACCGGCGCCTGCCTGTGCACGTGGTCCTCAATCTCCCTTGATCCTGCTGGTTCCTCGGCCACCTGCTGGTTCAGCTTCTGCTCCCACGAATGCAGTTGGCCCGGCTCGCAGCCACCGGCCACCACAGGTGTCACAGGAGCTGCCTCCCTCTGCAAGCACAGCTGCGGGAACTGCACCTGCAGTTGGCCTGGCTCGCAGCCACCGGCCACCACAGTTTGATCCTCCTGATCCTGTTTATCCTGCTCTGGGGCGACCCCGGAGCCTCACTTGCCCTGCGCGGGCCAGGCCTGTGGTCAGCCCTTCCTGCGAGGTCACAGCTGATCAGGTGCAGCTGCTCGCTAGCTACCGGGCTATCCTGCCTGGGTGGACATGCACTTCCTACCGGGAGACAGCTGATCAGGTGCAGCTGCTTGCTAGCTACCGGGCTATCCCGCCTGGGTGGACAGGCACTTCCTGCCTGAAAACAGCTGATCAGGTGCAGCTGCTTGCTAGCTACCGGGCTATCCCGCCTGGATGGACAGGCACTTCCTGCCTGAAAACAGCTGATCAGGTGCAGCTGCTCGCTAGCTACCGGGCTATCCCGCCTGGGTGGAAAGGCCCTCCCCCGGGCCGGTGGTTGGTCCCTGGGACTTGGCTCACTGTCATTGCTGAGGATATTAAACATGGACCAGCCGTTGGGGGACACCTGATTACCTGGCTGCTCCATACACCTGGTCAGTGCCTCCAAGGGTGCGCGCTGCTGGGGCACAGCCAGACTGCTTAACCCCGCCTGCTCTGCGTCACACACACTTTTCCACACTCCAGTGGCCCACTGCCCTAGCCTGTTCCACCCTATTGGCTGAGTCAGATCCTCCTTCCTTTTTACTGGGGGCCATTCCGCAGTGGCGGCT
The DNA here is from genome assembly GCA_037349105.1 of Limnomonas spitsbergensis. Taxonomy (NCBI): domain Eukaryota; kingdom Viridiplantae; phylum Chlorophyta; class Chlorophyceae; order Chlamydomonadales; genus Limnomonas; species Limnomonas spitsbergensis. The sequence continues at coordinate 3,392,413 of JAYJMM010000113.1, forward strand.
TTTGCTCCACCCACCGCTTGCAGATCTGCAGGTTTCCTGATCACCTGACTTCCACCACGGGGCATCGTCCCGTTCTCCTTTTTAACGCACTGCGCAGCACTTGCCACTCTCAGCAGCCTCTTCTGCGTCGCGTTTTCTGGCCCACTGCCTAGGTCTCTGGCTCCCCCGCACTCTGCTGCCCCCCCTGGGGCTGCAGAGGCGCCTGCCCCTTGATCACCGTGATCGGGCTCGTTCTTGACTCGTCGCGCGGCCCCTGCCCCACTGGGCAAGTCCTGCTCTGGTGTGCCTTCTGGACCACTGTCCCGATCTGCGCCACTGGTCTGCGACACCTCAGAGGCCGGGTCCAATGTCAGCTCAGGGGTTCTTCCTCCCTGTCTCAACCACTGCGCATATTCCAGGCCTTGCCTTGGAATATCCAGGGTTGATTGGGGCACTGGCCCACCTCGGCCGATCCCTTTGTGCGACACGTCAGCGCCCACAGTGCCATCAGCCTGCCCAACGTCCTTGGGCCAAGCTTGATCTGCACTGGGCACCTTGCACCCCAAAGCTGCGGGATCCTCGATCCCTGCTAGCCCGCGGGAAATACGCATCGCTTCTCCCTCAAGCGCCATCTGCTGCTCTGAGCCCAGGCCCTGCCTTTCTGAGGGCTTGCTAGACAGGTCTGGTTGACAGGCAATTATAGCTCAAGGACAGGCAATCCGACTCTTTCTATTTGCTCAACAAGATCTGGTGCTAGGCAGAATTCTCCATCGCCCGTACCAGCTTTCTTTCTCCCAACTTTCTCCCAGCTTTCACTGCGATCCTTCACAGCGATCCTGGACAGCGATCCTTCACAGCGATCGGGTGTGGCTGTGCCAGCTACCGGGCGATTCTGGACAGCGATCCTTCACAGCGATCCTGGATAGTGACATGCACAGGGATCCTTCACTGGATCCTTCACAGCGATCCTGGACAGCGATCCTTCACAACGATCGGGTGCGGCTGCTGCCAGCTACCGGGCGATCCTGGACAGCGATCCTGGACAGTGACATGCACAACGATCCTTCACCGGATCCTTCACAGCGATCCGCTAAACTCCTGCGGATCTCCTCGGCGCACGTCACGCCGCTGCTCAGACTGTCTTGCCTGCACACAGTTCTGGGCCACTGAAATCTCGGCCTCAGCAATCCATTGATCACTGATCCGCCGATCCACTTCTGTCAACACTTTTTCCCCCTCAATCAAGTGGTCCGACCTTAATCACTGACCAAATGCACAGGGAATCAAGCTGGGTTTATAACTCCACAACTGGATCTTCGAGCTTCTCCCCAAGGCTCTTCACAGCCGGGGTGTGCAAGATCTAATTGGCACGAAAAGCCCAAGCAGAATGCAGCGACAGAGGTGCTTTTTCAAGCTGTCCAAGGCAAACAATTCAAAAAAATATTCCAGGTCAGACAAGCTTAGCTTCCCTCAGCGAGGAACTCGTTGGCAAGCAGCTGATCATGCTGCAATACCACTTTTGTCCCTTTTGAAGGACACTAAGAGCGGGGATGCTCGGGGTTGCGAAGGAACGGCGACGGAGGTGACTTTGTCCGTGGGTTTTGTCGCCGGGCGGACTCAGCTGGAAGCTGGTACGCCGAGAGCTCTTGGTCGGCTTTGCGCCTCCTGGTCTATTTAGGTGAATATCTGCTTGGGACTGCTTGCCTGATTAGTCGTCTCAGATGGACGAGTAATCAGGGATCGGCACCGTAGGTCGCGTGCTCTTCAGGGCGAGCGCCGTAGATCGCGTCGGCTGGGGATGACCAGTGATCTGGATGGGGCTCGCTTGTCACTTGCTTAAGCTATCACCACTTCCGTGGTGCTAGACTTGACTGAAGTGTAAGGTACTGACTTAGTGGCGAGCAAGGGCTAGTATCCGTGAGAGCTAGGCCTATCCTCATTACACCAGAGGCCTGTCCTTCAAAAGGGACAAAAGTAAGTAGCAAGCTGGCACGCCGGGATTCAAAGATCCCGGCATGCCCTGAGTACGGTAGAATCTGCTACACTTCACACTTAAGCGGGATTCTGGGTTCCAGATCAGATCAGGAGACCCCGCAGGAAAGCTGCGGAGGCTCCGCGGCCGCTAACAGCGGCCTAAACGGTTTTGTCACGTATACTGTAATATACTGCGACATCCTTAACAAAATATCAGAGTTGCACTCCAGCCCGGAGGGCAGCACGGCGTACAAACTAGCGCCCATACCGATTGGTACTTACGCCCCCCATTCCATCATTTCCATGGCCTCCACAACAGCCACACACACCACTTTCCGAACACCTGCGTGGATGCCATGGAAATGGAAAGGCAACATCAACCAACCTGACGAACGCGGGAGAGGCATATTCGGGGACAAGGCTGATCCAACAGAAGCTCGCACGGCTGACGCCACAGTGCACGACCAGAAAATGTGAGCATGTTGTAGCATAGCTTGGCGCGGCTACTTGTCTGTTGTATCTGAGCCCTGCCAACCACAAGGGCATGGACTTTCCTGTGCTATGCCATGCCCTCCTGGCTGTTGTAATGCCATGGACGGATAGCCGCCAGAAGATCTCCTTACACTCGTTTCACATGGCAGTTTCCGGAGTGATTGCATGGACTAGGTGCTGAGCTGAGACGTCGATGCATCTATCTGGGAATCGGCCACAGCTGCGCCTTCTATGGACAAGGCCCAGGTATGTTATAACAACACTTACTTTGCACGACGGTGATTCCTCATTTCCTCACCCTCGAACATCCCTGTTCATTCACCGGGGTCAGTCAGAAACGTGCTCCAAGGAGCTGAAGTAGGAAGCTGAGTGCCGAGCGATGGGATGGGGCAAGTGAGGATAGAGGAAGCTAGAAGCCAAGGAAGCCTCCCATCTTGGACGAAGCGTGGGCCATGCAAGGCTATAGAATCAGAGGCATTCTCCAGCATCTGCGCCATGCTGCCGGGCTACATGCGTCCGCTGCCAGTTGGGGGGTCCTGAGGGAGCTGCAGATCCAGCCGTTACAACGAAGTAGGTGGCAGCATTTCCTCTTCTACGACGCAGCGGTCGCACCAGCAGCATAGCAAGACAGCCCACTCATGGCGGCAGCCATCGCAACCGACATGCAGCTCGTTGTCATGCAGGGCACCGGAGGGCGCAGTTTGTGCAGTGAATTGCTAAGTGCCTTGATGGAACTGGAGCTGGGATCAGCTGATCCCAAACTGTGTCAGAAAGCAACTGACCTACATCCGCTGCCTGTCCCACATGTGCTAGCGCTAGTTGATGCAGCATACAAGCGGACACAGCTGGATGCAGCTGGCAGAGGGGACCCCAGAGATCCCGCCACTGAACATCGGTCTACAGCGGCCTACCGCACCTGGTTTTAGTTTACGGCGGGCTACCGTAGGTGGTTTTGGTAGGGTCATAGGACTAGGTGGACCGGGAGGTCCGTAGGAGGACCGAGAGGTCCGTATGTGCCGGGCTTATCACATCGGTTGTTGTTGGGATGTCCGTAGGTGGACCGGGATGTCGTATTCGTAGGTGCCGGGATGATTGCATCGGCTGGTGCCGGGAGGTCCGTAGGTGCTGGGATGATCGCATCGGTTGGAGCCGGGAGGTTCGTAAGTGCCGGGATAATCGCATTCGTTGGTGCCGGGAGGTCCATAGGTGCCGGGATAATCGCATCCGTTGGTGCTGGGAGTTCCGTAGGTGGACCGAAAGGTCTGTAGGTGCCGGAAGTGCCGGAAGTGCCGGGATGATCACATCATCATGCACAGGCCAAGGGCCGCACTAGCCGAAGGGAGAGTGCTTGCATGCGCACCAAGTTAAGGCTGCGGCTCGGCGTCGGCAGCGCGACTGACACCAGAGGACGGCGCAACGGTCAGCTACATGACAGACTCAGTTGCCAACGATGATGTGCTTGGGTAGACGGCGAGCTTGTGGAGCAAGCGCTGCATGAATGCTTTCAATGCCCCAACGTGCATGATCAACTTGGGGAGCGGGGATGGGCATCTCCTCTGGACGGTGCTTGACTGCTTGAGATTTCTCCGAGTTGTTCTGGGTGGGATGCCCTGGCTTTTGTGGACGACGTGGTATAGATCGTTGAGGTGTAGACGTTTTCAGAGACTGAACCTTCCGATGTCCTCCATTTCCAGCTTTTCGTCTATCCCTTCACTTCATTTCCCCCTTGCCCACTTGTGTTTCTTTCGTTCTTCCCTCCCAACCCTTTCCTAGGGCGCCCACGCAGCCGAGCCTTCCTGAGCAGAGGCCAGAGGTTTATAGCGTCATTGACACGTTTGATTCAAGTTAGCACAATCCGGATGACCGGATACGCTTCTGCTCCGGTCCGCTCCGCTCCGCCTCGTTACGGCGGGCTTGGAGTATCAGTACTTTGCTGTCAAAAACTTATTTAAAGGCATCGGCAATGTTATATAATATTATATAGTATATAAATTATATCATACATATTAGAATTCGGCATATCATATACCGGTATACTTTATATAAAGTCGCGAAAATCCCGAATGTCGCGACTGAAAACGTGGAAATACGGCATTTCAGCTACTGTGGCTACTTGTGAAACAAGCGCAAGCGTTATCGTCCGATTCTATACTCCAATAATACTCGTGTTACCTGGAATGGCCCCTAAGAAAGTAAAACGATTTATCCTTCTCGACAATGGCAAGCAACTGCACTTAGGGACCGAGTAGTGGGAGCCTGAGGCTCTGTGTGCTCAGGCGGACAGAGGAGCATGAGGGCACGAGGGTCAAGATTCTGGTCGCGTCCGTGGCTCAGCGCCGCAGCTTCTGGCACCGGTACCGTGAGCAGTACCCTCTCCTCTCTGTGGCTGCCATGAGGCTGCTGTCTATCCATGTGACCACGTGCGCAGCGGAGCGGTACTGGTCAGCATGGGGGCGAACGTACACCAGTAGCCGCTCTCGCCTAGGCATCGCGCGGGCTGAGAAGCTGATTTATGTCAAGGCGAACCGTGCCGACGGCGAGGTCAAGGAGGTTCAGCACGAGGAGGCTTCTCTGAACTATTACTTCGACTGACTTGAGAACTTACGAAAAGTCATGCTATGAGACTCAAATGTATGCCTAGTAGTGATCATGTAGAGGTACTTTAACTAAACTTCTAGATCAGACCTGCCCCGTTTTGCGAATGAACCCGTGATCCGCGTCAAACAAATACAGTGTTTTAATGTTTTGAGGACTTCGCTTTCTTAGATGGGACTAGTTAGCTGCAGATTCTGAATGCCCTGATTCAGCTGAATCCAGACCTCTATTTTGTTTTTTACTTTGGCCCACTTTTTTCTGACTTAATATACTATATATATGATATATATATATGATCAGATGATCTACTTTACATTGGCGGGGCATGTAAAGTATATTGCCGATGCCTACTTATTTACGCACATTGTGGCTTACAGAATACAGACTAGCATACAAAGACATGAAGATGGCTGCAGGCCTGCAGGCAGCCCCCATGCATGCCCATATGCCCCCCCTACCGGCCCCAAAGTCACCATGCATCCATGCAGCATTAGTTAGGACTTGGACAATGCAAAATGTTGTGGCAAAACAGCCAATGATTGATGCAGTCCCGAACTCTTGATGTGTACAAACAATAACAACTAACAAACCAGTTTGTCTTTGCCATGCATAACCAATATTCCCTCAATTTTTGTCGCGGCACAGGGGTGCACCCTAAGGAATAGGTGCACCAAGCGAAAAGGAATAGGTGCACCAAACTTTTTCTTTCTTAAACAAGTACTAATAAACTCTTACAGAGCTTATAGTAGGAGCTTCTCGATCCACTGCTGTAACTCAGTGAACTCAGCTCGATAACAGGTGATAGCTCTTGCTACTTCACCTGGACTTCTACGATACTGTTGACATGATCTCGTAAAGCCTCGACTCTTGAGGTACTTATAGGTTTCCTGGGACGATCTTGGGCGATTGTGGCCGTTGATCTGCTGTGATGAGTCGCTTGCTTGGCGACTTCTGATGACTGAAGATATCTCTGATAAATCAGATGGTTGACTTGGAGCCAAAGGGAAGGCTGTAGGTTGAAGTTGTGATGGTGGTGGTGTGGTAATATCCAGCTGAAGGGCTGGAGATATGCCTTGTTAAGAGGCAGGAATAACTATAATTGCTGCAGATAGTCGACTGTTGGCCTAGATGCTCTGCCAGCTTCGTATCAGGAGACTTGTTGAGGCTTATAGGGTCGCTGTTGGCCTAGCTGCTCTGCCAGTTTCCCCTTAGTAAGACTGACCAGAAACAGTGCAGCCACACTAACTAAAATTGCCTTCAATGCATTTGTAACTCTCCCACCTTGGTCCGCCCTGCCACACATAACAAACCTCGGTGCTTGTCAGTGCCGGCGGACTTTTTTGCAAAGCCGCCACGCGGTAGCCGCCACGCAGTAGCCGCCACGCGGTAGCCGTTGGTTGCGCATGTTTCGTAGATAGTATGTCCTTTGTGTGCCTGCGCTCCTTGCTGACCACATGCATGCCCCCATGTTGCATGGATGGCACCTATGTTGTTGCCAAGGCCCCCTCCGATAATTTACTTTGCACTCGCTTTGCGGTGTGACTGTATCGCGGTACCTTAGGTATGAGATACCAAGATGTAGGCCCAGAGGTGTTACGTCATTGACCTATTGGCACGGCTGAATGTAAAAGGTCGATGTTGTCAATGAAAATTCCTTATACTTCCTTCTAGGCATGCATTTTCGAGTGTGCCAAATGTGTTGCTCATAGCTCACACCTAGATAGTGTAACTTGTAATCGGTAGGGAAACTCAACTCATCAAGGTTCCGGAACTTCGATACAAGCATGAACGAGATGTGCATACCCAGGCAGGTGCCAAAGGTACGATAGCCGGCTTACGTTGATCCCACAATTTCCTTTCCATGCCCACTCCTCTGCCTACACATCCGTGTTGCACCATGTCCTCCGCATGGCCGCCAAGGTGCGCCTAAGTCATCATCCAAGTGCCTACTCGCATCCCATTGGCGTCTGTGTATGCTACACCTGCGGCCAATCAATTTCGGTGATGTGGTGTGGGCCACCGGTCACCTTAAGAGCAGGATGCAGTCAAGCTTGCTTCAGCCTGTGACACGCCAGGAATTCTCGCTAGTATCATATGGGAGGGGGCTCCGCGGAGCGGGGGGGGCGAGAGCCCCCTTCTGTGAAAACGCCTGGAATTCTCGCTAGTATTCTTTGCGCACTCATCAGGGGGGTTCGTCCGTCTGTGACACGCAAGGATGTGTCCCTGCATGAGTGACTTTACTGATCGACCCATTCTCTGTTCTGAAGTTTATCAGATGAGTCTGACGACTCGAGTGAGAGTGAGCATGAAGCGAACCCAAGGACGCATATGAAAAATGCTGCTGCCAGCGATGGGAGACGGCGAGCATGTGGAGGACGCTTGCTTCCAAAGCCCCAGCAGTCTGTAGGATCACCTTAGGCAGCGGGGATGGGTAGGCCCTCCAGACGGTGCTAGAGACTTCCACACTTTGTACCAGGGCATGCTAGGGTGGGATGCTCTTGCATTTGTGGAGGATGTGGTAGCTGACGCTGAGGCTTATTCGTTGCTCATGCCAGGACTTCCTTTCGTTTATACTTCCCCCCCCAACCATTTTTGAGTCCCTTAACGTTGTTTCCCCTTCACCTGGTTTTGCTGACCAACTGCCTAGTATACTTTCTTGTTTCCTCTTTGTTAAGGGCTAGGATCTGGACGGGCTGGGGATTCTTCATACCTCCTTCACATTTTGGGATGGTCTTTTCCTTATCCTTTTTCCGTGTGTTCCTTTCCTTTCTCCTCTAGCCTGATGCTTATTTTCCTCTACCAGACAATAGTTAGACGCCCATCAGCATGAACCAGAGGTGGTTTGTCATTGACGATGGTTGGGGCATCGAACCTGCCAAATGATCCTCTCTCTGTCCCCGTCTAGGACACTAGGTTACAAGTCACCCCCCATCACATTCCAGGTAAGCAGGGGTGTGATGCACTTGCTTTTGTGGACTGTGCTGGCTGTGGGCATTGTTGAGGGTTAGTCTCGGGGGTTTCTGAGGCGCCGGTGTCGTTTGCCTTTCCGGCCTTCCCTTTTGTTTTTTTTGTTTGCCCCGGGGGGGGGGGGGGGGGCAAAAAAACTAACAACACCCCATCCTCGAAAAGTATGGAGCTTGACGAGAGCTTTCCATACATGGTCTTAAAATGCTTTTTGGCCCAACGGTGACTGAGGTACAGAGAGCCAAACAATGAGGATTTTGTAGATTTCACAACTTATTTTGCGAATAACATCTCAGCCCCGAGAAAACTGCATAATATGAAGATCTCACGGCAAAGGGTAGGGCCAGGGCTTTCCAACGACCCCCTATTCATGGTCAACGGTCAACGTTAAGTACCCGGTCTAGTCATGTCAAACTAGGAGGGGGGGGGTCGAAGGCCCTAAAAAAACGTTTGCTTTTTTCTTGAAGCCGAGATACCCTCCCAAAGTTGTTAGGTGCAGCTCCCATGTCAAACGGATGTGTTTTGGAGAATAAGGGGGGGTGGAATCCCTAATTCTTTTTTGCCCTCCCCCTCGGTTCGTTGCCCCCTTTTTAGTTTCTTCTCTTCTCCCTTCTGATCAGTGGGGCGCCCTCGCGGCCAATCAGGGGTGGGACACGCTTGCTTTTGTAGACGTTGAGAGGCTTTGTTGAGGGCTAGTCTGTAATGGAACTCAGGTGTCAACCTTGGTCTTCTTTGCCTTCCAGGCCTCTCCTTTTGTTTCTCCCCCCCCCCCCCCCCCCCCCCTCTCTCAAGTTTCTTCTTTTCTCCCTTCTGAACAGTTGGGCGCCCACGCGGCCGAGCTTTGAGCGGGGCCAGAGGTGTAACGTTATTGATTGACATAGGAGGTGGGTATCAGAGGGAGGTGGTTTTGGACGCATCCTGGATCGTGTTGCCAAGTTCCCTGTTCCACTACCAGGCTGGCATGGCTGCACCACGGTCCTCGCCATGCACGATCTAGAAGATGTGTCGCACCATAAAGCAGTAACCGTGCCAAAATGGTGGAAGCTGTCAGTACTGCCTTAAAGAGGCTCAAACTACTCAAAACTATGGTTCAACACCTGTACACACGTGCACCTTGTACTTACACTGCGGAGGTACAAGGGCTGTAAAGGGGTAACTAGGTACAGCATACCGTATAAGAGGGAAGGTTGGCCTACCCGGGCACCCCTAGCTGTGGGTACCGCTCCTACTTTACTCGCCTGTACACTCAGAACTTGTCAGTTCCCTAACACGGAAGTCTCCTACACATCTGACTGCAATCCAGCCAGTTGGAGGAAAATCCACTGAAGAAAATCCACTGCAGGAAATGTGCTGCAGGACAACCCAAAAGGAAATTCACAGAACGCGTGGCTAACCCCAGGTCCTCCCACGACTCTGCACACTTGGCACATGCTTCTGGGTTCCCGATCTCTCTCTGGCCTGATCAGGGCACACAGAATCCGGTACCGTCACCATTGTCATGCCTGGATGAAGTCAAGAAAGGGTCAGGACCCATCGGAAACCATCAGAAGCCATCAGAAACCATCAGAAACCATCGGAAGTCATCAGAAACCTTCAGAAACCCTCATAAGTCATCAGAAACCATCAGAAGTACAGAATCCACGGAAAACGCCAAAAATCATCAGAACCTGATCTGAGCGAATCAGAAACAACAGAATCTACAGCGGAGCTCATCGGAACTAACAGAATCTTCAGCGGAGCTCACCAGGGCCTACAGAATCTACCTGTTCTTCCACACTTAACCCCTCAGTCAGGTACACAGGTACTGCAGAACACCCGCTGCTCTCGCCCCACTGCGCCGTTGACACCTGGCCCTAGGCCACAGGAGATGCGTGCAGTAGCAGCGGTGCCTCTCCTAAACCTGCCCCTTCAGGTGGCTGGCCCTGTGGCGGTTACTACTCCAAAGGCAATTGTCATGCAATTCTACTACTTGAATCAGCGCTGTAGCCTCCGTCACTATGTACTCCTTTGGCTCGCTGCTCCTGCTTACTACGGTTTATCGGGGAAGCTGATTACTTGGGGACAAGGCTACGTCCCGCTGGCCGTCGGCCCACTGCCTGCTGCCTACTAGTGCCTGTCGTGACTCCTTGGGGTATTCCCTGAGGGCCGGCACCGGCTCGTTCTTTCAGGTTAAGCGCGGGTTCCGTCAAGTGCTCAGCGCGTACTGCCGTTCTAGGGGGCCCTCCCTGCCCTTCCTGGCTGTCTGTCCCTTGGCGGCTGACTCCTCCTCTGCTCTTGCTGCGTCTATGGCCGCCTTAGCCCTTCGCTGGACCGCCCTTGGGGTGATATTGGCCTCCCCCCTGCCCGTGGTGTACGAGATGTCGTACAGCCCGTTGGGCATGGGTCTGGCGATGCCCCGCTCCATTTGCTTAGTGGCTGGGTTGGTGGCTATGACCTCTACTTCTGGCTTGTCCATTGCCCCGGCTTCCAGGGCTGCTCTGGCTGCTGCCCTGGCCGCCCTGGGTGCCGCCTCCTCGAGGTGGGCCGGGCTGCTGGGCGTCGCCCCTGCGGCTGGGTCTGCCTCCTGGCCCGGCCCAGGGTCTGGCTTGCCCCTGGGGCACATCCAGTCTCCCTCGGGTATTGCAGACAGCGCCGGCGTGAGGCAATCCATGTGCCAGCCGGTGTTGCAGGCGTCACACAGGAGCATGACCTCCCCTCGGTCGGGGAGGCGGCAGACCTCGCACGACAGGCTGACGTTGGGCCTGGTGGCGCCAAAATCCACCTTGCCTTTCAGGTTGGGGAGGTGGCATGGGGAGCAATTGACTGCGTTCTCCGCAACTGTCAGGCCATCGGCTCCCTCCGGACGTACACGTAGTCCCCTACGGCGAACCGCCTGACTTGGGGGACATATCCCCCTCCGCGGATCCTGGCGTGGCGCAACTTGTCCCGGTGCTGTGCAATCTTGAGGTGCTCGCCCGCGACCGGGAGGGCCTCCTTGATCCTGGCCACTCTGGCGAGAAGCAGGTCTGCAGCCTCCTCCACCGTTGCTACCTGCGCTGTGCTCCATAGGTCTGCCCCGACCTTGGAGGGGAACACCGGCTTCTGCCCATACAGTACTTCGTAGGGTGCCATGCGCGTGGCCTGCTGAGGCGAGCACCGGAAGCCCAGTGCTACCCACGGGACCATCCTGTCCCATGAGTCGTCGCTGCTCCCATCCCCGCAGCACTTGCGTAGGCCCGTCTTGAGGGTCTGGACGGCCCTTTCGGACAGCCCATCCGCCTGGGGGTGGTTGGCAGAGGTGGTGCGATGGTCAATGAAACAATCCAGCAACATGTCCTGGAATTCTCCCTGGAACTCAGTCCCTTGATCGGTGACTACTTCTGCACATCCCCCAAACCGTGCGACCACGTTTTGGAAGAATGCCAAGGCCGTCACGTCAGACGCCTTGCTGGGGATGGGGATCAGTTCTACCCACTTGGAGTAGTGTTCCACACACACCATGACATACCGGTTTCCCCTAGGCGTGGTGGTGAATGGTCCGCACAGATCCACACCCCAGCGGAAAAATAAACCCTCAATAGGGAGTGGGTGCAGGTGGGGCTGAGTGTGATTGAATGTGGACGCCCTGGCCCTGTCGCACACCCCGCACTCCTGGACAGCCTTTCTGACTGCTGCCCTAAGTCCTCTCCACCAGTGCTGCTGCAAGATCATGAAGGCCGTGCGGTGGCTGCCGAAATGGCCTGTGCTAGCATGCGCTTCCTTGATCACTGCCTGCCTGTCCTCGGGCCTGGGAACTACGCATCGCCGCCCGTCTGGCATCAGCCTCATCATCATGCCCCCCCTCTCTGGTTCCCACTGGAAAGGGGCGGCTCTACGCTGCACCCTGGCCTGTTCTCCTGTTTCGGCCCCGGGGGGATGCACTTTCAGGCGGAGGTATTGCAGGACTGGCTCGTCTGTCCACACGTCCACCCGGGCTGCAGGCCCGGCTGCACACCCTGGCGGGTCCACGACCTCCCCTGCTTCGTCAGGAGTGAACCGGACGGGATCTGGTCCTGGATCTGGCTGCCCACCTGTTTCCTGGGCGGCATCCGCCCAGTCTGCTGCCGCAGACTCCCCCAGGCACTGCCGATACGTTGCTGCCACCTCCCCCTCGCCTGAGCATGCTTCGCCCGCAGTAGCGAGGGCGCAATGTGTGGACTTCAGGGTCATACCGATAGCAGGGTCGTGGTCCGGGCCTGGTAAACGGGCCCTGCGAGCCAGCTCCTTTGGGGTGATCTTGGCCACCTCAAGTGCTACGGTGAGCCAAGCCTCGAGGGCCCAAGCATCCATGCACCTGCCCAAGGCGGCCCTCCTATCCCCCTCAGGAAAGTCTGGGCGAGGCAGAGTGGACCCGACTGCGTACCCCATGGCTCTCTCCCTCTCGTTGGCGTTTGGTTCCTGCAGGTCCCCCATAGGCCTGAACACTAGCCCGATCTGCCCGTTCCTGAATGCGTAGGATGCTGGGGTGGCCACGAGGCAGGGCAGCGCCCTCCTCGGTTGCCCGGACACGTTGATGCGGTACCCTCCGTTGTCGGGGCAGGCCACGACCTGGGCCCTACTACCCTCGTCCAGAATGTCATCCACAATACCGTCGTGTGGCCTGTGTGATGCCTGGATAACAAACTTAATGTCTGCAGCTGGTGCCAGGTTGCCCCAGTAGTTGCGCGTGCGGTGGGCATAGGAGCCCACTTGCGCCGCATCAAACAGGGATGGCCTATTGGCCTGCCCAGGATCCTGCACACTTCGCCGAAAGCCTCTACGCTAGCCTTCTCGCTCCTCTGTTTCAACTGCATAGCGACATTCTCAATCAGGTATGCCAGTGGCCTGGCCTTCTGCAGGATCTGCAAAGAGCCTAGCAGCCGGATGAGCGGGAAGAAATATTTGCTCCGGTCCCCTTCGAGCCCATTGCCCTTGCCGGCTGCTGACAAGTCGTGGCACTCCCATCCGGCCACCATAAACCACTGGCGACCCTGCTGGGCCCCAGCCTCTATGAAGTGCTGGGCAGTAATGGAGTACACGTCCTGGGGCAGCGTCCTGAATGCCCCCTCAAAGGCTGGCGCTGAGAGCAGCAGCGGGTATTGCTTGTGCAGCTGCACCAGCCTGCCCCCTGCGATCTCCCGCATGGTGGCACTGGTGTCTGCATACAGATACTGTGTGACTGGGATGCCTGCCCTAAGCACCATCTCAAGCCCAGAGCACATACCTCCGAAGGGCTCGAACAGGACCACTCCCTCCTTTTCCAGGGCGTGCACCGCCTCTGTTGGTAAGCATGCCGTATCCACCCCTGCGTGGAGGTGGGCCAGGGTCGAGCGGGGCAGGTCTGTCAGCACATTGTTGATCAAGGACCTGGCCCTGGCCCTGTTATTGAAAGCTCTCTCTGCAATACTGGCAGGCTGTGCCTGCTCGTCGTCCTCATCCTTTGCGCTGGAGATAGCCTGGCCGCACGGGGCCATTGTACACGCAGTTTCGGCGGCTCGCAGCCTGTGCATCCCTCGTCTGCCCTCCTGTGCTAGGCGAACCACCTGATCTGCGTGCCACTGGTTCACCCTGCCCAGGCCTGTGAGCATAGCGACCTGCAATCCGCTGGCAACCCCACGCGGGTCCTGTGGCTCGGGGGCGACTACATCTAGCCGCACCCCTGTGCGGTCATCAGAGGACGGGAGGGGTGACCTAGACGGGATATCTGCGTTCTGGTGGCAGGCCCCTGACCGGTGGACAATGGTAATGTCAAGCTCCTGGTGCATGAGCGCCCAACGGGCGTGCTGCCCCACCAGAGCATGGTTATCCATGAGGTAGGTGAGGGGTTCGTGGTCCGTGACCAAGTGCACTTTGCACCCAAAGAGCATATGGCGGTACGTGCGGGCGGCGTACACTGCGGCAAGCATTTCCCCCTGGAACGACGAGTAGTTCTTCTCGCTTTTGTTCAGGAAACGGGAAGTGCAGGCTACCATGTACTCCCTGTCGCTGTCGTCGCACTGCCCCAGCACCGCCCCTATGCCTTGTTTAGAGAAGTCGGTGTACAGCAGGAACGGCCTCGGTGGCCCCAGGCCATCTGGCCCCGTCCCGCTGTAGTCCGGCCTGCACAGCACCCTGCCGCCGTCGCACATCTCAGTTTTGATCAGCTGAAACGCCTGGGACTGCTCGGGGCCCCACACAAATGGGACCCCCTTGACGAGCAGGGCGTTGATGCATGCGGCTTTTTTGGAGAAATCCGGAATGTAGCACCGGTAGAAGTTCAGAAATCCCATGACCTCCTGAATGTTTTTGACCGATGCGGGTTCAGGCAGGGCCATGACAGCAGCTATCGTGGCTGCGTGCGGTGTGAGTCCGTGGGCCGATACATTGTGGCCGAGGTACTCAACCGTTGCACACCCAAACAGGGACTTGTCAGGGTGCGCTCTCAGCCCCACCCCGTGGAGCATGTCTAGCATGAGTTCCACATGCCTGATGTGCTCTGCAGGCGTGTCACTGTACACCAGCAGATCGTCAATGAATGCAACACAGAAGGAGCTCAGGCCTGCCCTGGCGATCTCTTCTTCCATCATGCGCTGGAAGAAGGGAGGCCCGTTGCGCAGCCCAAAGTTCAACTTTGTGTACATCCAGAGTTCTGGGCCCATCCAAAAAGCTGTTTTAGGCTGGTCCTCAACCTTGATGGGGATCTGCATGAACCCTGACCTCAGATCCACCTTGCTAAACACTTTAGCCGTGCCCAGGTTCTGAAAGATAGTCTCCATCCTGGGGATGACAAACTCCTGCTTGGCAGTGCGGAGGTTCATCCTCCTCATGTCATGCGCAATGCGGTGGTCTGACCACTGGCCCGTCTCGGCACACTTCTTGGCCGCTACGACCGAGTTGGCCGCAAACTTGATGGGCCCTCCCTGGGGGACCCTGACAATGATGCCTGCCTCAATCATGGGCTGGCACTTTTTCTTGAAGATGGCGGCTTTAGGGGGTGGCATGTCCCTGGCCTTCTGAAAGCACGAGCTGTGCTCATCCTCTAGGGCCAGCGTGAACTCACCTTGTGCCCCGCAGTAGCCTGGCAGCCCCAGCATGGAGTAGGCGAACGCCCATTGGCGGTCTCGCAGGCTCTGCTCCAGCTGCTCCTGCTGCTCGCCAGTAAAGTCAGGGTGCTTCCCGAGCAGCCACCCCTCCTTAGTCTTGACGTACTCGGAGGGTGCGTCCACCACCCCTCCGGGCTGGAACATGTCGATCACGCCCCCTGCCTGCGGCTCCCCGTCCGCCGAAGGCGGCCCGGCACTGGAGGTGTCTTGGTCCCAAGTGCCGTGCTGGCGGCCGGACCGAGTGGCGGGCACATCCACCGGCGGACGCAGCCATCATGGCTCCAGCTTGGCCGCTGCTTCCCTGCTGCACACGAATGCCCCTTGCCCTGCCGTGAAGCCTCCTCCTCGTACGCCTCGTCCGCTGGCCTGCGCCCCGGGAAGGCAGGAGAGGAGTAGCCATACCAGCGCCAGGTGGCAGAGGCAAGCCAGGAGCCCTCTGAAGGCTGTGCAGGGCAGGAGGCCCCTGCATGCTGGCTGCTGTCTGGGGCTGGGCTGCGGGCATGCAGGGGCTGGCGGTGTTGGCGTGGTCGGCGGGCCCTGCCCTTCCGGCCCCTCCCTCCAGGAGATTTCCAGCTCCACCTGGCTGATCTTGGTGGTTGGCGACGGGCACCTTGTGGTGCTGTTGACATCTCTGTCTGCTGCTTTCCTGGCGTTCCTCGCACTCCGAGATGCGGCGGCCCTGATTCTTGAGGAATCCGCTGCTCCGGCTTCTCCGCTGCTGGCTGGGATCTGACGCCCTCCTGCTGCGGCCTGGCTTGCGTCGCCCGCAGCAGGTCTGTGAGCGTTCTCCTGGCTGACGGGTTGGGCTCTGACGCTGCCACTGCTTCTGGCCTCGCTGCGCGGTTGTCTAACCAGCTGATGGGGCTGGAGCATTGTCCGCTGGATGGCCTGGTAGGTCCATAGGCTGGTTCTTTCCGGAACCCCCCATTCCACCGGCCAGTTGTCCAACGGCTCGCCCTCCTCTGGCCACCGCCCTTCGTCGTTGGCCTTGACGAGGTCTGCCCCGATGGACAGGATCTGGGCGCATTGGATGGCGTGCATAGATGGCTGCAGGGGCTGGTCATCTATTTCCCTGAACCATTCCCTGAACGGTACGGGGCGATGCTCCCCCTTCCTCGCCCGGCTGGCCTCATCCCTCCTTCGCGCTTCGATGGCCTGTCGTACTTCGGAGACTGTGGCCCTGCCGTGGGTTGCCCTGAACACCACCTCCCTTTCGCTGGGCAGGGCCTCCTGCGCGCTGCACCACCACCGAACCCCGAGCTTGGAGTCTTCCTCCATCTGCCTCTGTCTGATGATGCCCAGCGACTGGTTCCGCTCAGGGCATGCCTCGGACAGGTGGTCTTGGTGGTAGCAGATGGCGCATCTGCCCTCTCGTACTCTTGGTGCGGGGCAGGCGTGGTAGTCGTGCCCCTTTTTCCGCATCGCTCGCACGGCTCGCCGTGGACGGAGTCGTGGCCCCATGCTGGAGGTACCGCGTCGCTGCAACCGCAGCAGGCCCACACCCCTCGCCGGCTACCACCCACGCCAGGTTCGTCCATGCAGTTGCTGCAAGCTGTGGCGTGGCATCGGCAGCATCTCCTGCTGGGCTGACTTGCTGGGCCAAGGCTCTCTCCACATCTCAAACAGCTTTGCAGCATGGTCTTGGGGATCGTGCAGAACTGGCATACCCTGGCTGCCCCTGTCCGTGGGGTCCTCATGCACAGGTCGTGCCATGGGGTTCCGCATGCGTCGCACCAGACCATGCGCTCGCCTACGCGGGCCTGGTCGCATCCTGCGCAAGGCTCGGTGCCCCCTGGGCCTGTGCGGGTCCTGCCGCCTGGGTGACCCGAAACCCCGTTGGTGCCCTCACGGGGCCGGCCTTGGCTGCCTGTTCCTTGCTCTTCCTCTGGTACTGGCAGCTGGGCCGAGGCGTGCTCCGGGCAGGCCCTCGTTCCGCTGGCTGTCCCTAAGCTGGCGTGCCGCTGGACCCGTGGTGGCTCCGTGCTCGCCTCCCCTGCCGGGCCCGCGGCCGGCAGCTGGGCAAGAGCTGCGCCGTGCCTCTCGCTGATGTGGGCCCGCAATCGGACTTGGAACGGCTGCCGGGCTCCGGGATCATGCTCAGCCTGTAACGCAGGCTGACCTCGATGCGGCTGCCCCTGGTTTCGGCCTCTCCTTGATGGACCGTCCATGGTGCCCCTCCTTCAAGCCGCTGCCTGTCTCGCTGGGCCACAAATTGTCTTACTTCGTCAGCCCACTGCTCCTTGCAGAGGTCTTCCCCGCAGCTGCCTGGGGCGAGCTGGATACCCCATGGCCTGGAGGGCTGTCCTCGCTGCTGGTTTCGCTGAGCCCCCTGCTCCAGCTGGGTGTGGGGGCTGCGTGGGGCCTTGGGGCTGCTGGGGGCTCGAGGCGCTCCTCTGGGCCCTGGCCCCGCTGGCCGTCCCCCTGCGCAGGGGTAGCTGCGGCTGCGGGGGGTTCTTCAGCCGTTGCCGTTGTCTCCGCTGGCGGTGCTGGCTGCTCTGCTACGGCTGCTGGTTCCCCTTCGGAATCTGAGCCGGTCAGCAGCTGTGGCAGTCCTGCCAGGCTGACCTCCTCGTCTGACTCGGGCCAATCCACTTTATAGTTGGCCCCCCTTAGGGAGGTGAAGAAAGCTTGTTCCTCGCTGCCGAACGGCATGTCTAGGGTTGCTCCGTCGGAGCTGTGGGCGCTGCCAGGGCTGGCAAACTCCCTGAATGCCCCCCAACGCCCCCGCGGTGGCCCCTGGCGGTCCTCGCTGCCCTGATCCAGCAGCTCCGTCAGGTCCCGCAGGGCTGCGTCGTAATTTTCGCCGCTGAACAGGGGGTGGAGTGTGACCGCCCCTCCTGGGTGTCTTTGCCACCACATGCGGACCGTGGCTGCTGGGGCGGACCAGTGGGGGAGCAGGATGGACGGTCTGCCGTTGTAGGAGGCTGCCTGCTCCACCTGCAACCACTGTTTCAGGCAGCTCTGAGGCCTGCCCTGAGCAAAGGCTGAGAGAGCCAGGGCCTGCTCGCCCCTCCACGCGGACTCGCCCGCCTCCGGCGTGCAGCGCGCTGAGGGTTGTATGGGGCAGTCAGCCCGCTCCAGGGGTGCCCACAGCTCGTCCACTATCTCGATGTGTTTGACTGCCGCTGACATCTGCTCCGGTAGTAACGTCCTGTTGAGGGCCATCATCATGATGGCCCAAACCGCTGGGTCTGCCCCTCTGATGGTGGACAGCGCGTGCTCCTCCGCCAGCTCCACGGAGGGGCACCTGGCACTCTGCACCTGGGTGGCTGTTTTGAAGAAAAAACACACGGGCTGGTCGTCGCGTGTGGCGTGCATGTGGACCCATGCTCGTGGCACGGGGCTCAGCTGGTCGCTTTGCCCCTTCATGTCTTCGTGGTAGTAGGCCACTGCCCGCCCAACTGGGATAGCCACCCTGGCGTCTCCTGGTGCGCACCCCCAAGGTACCGCCTGACCCATGACTTCTCTGGCGATGTCCTGCCCCCTCATGACGACTTCGGGGCAGTGGCGAGGCGCCCTTGGGTGGAGGACCTACCCCGGCCCCGTCGTACCCGTTGTGGTCCCGCCGTGCCGCCAGGTCAACCGCTCGTCGGGCAGTCGCTTGCGTGGTATGCGTGGGCACGCAGAAGGCCTGGTTGGCCAGGAGCGGGTGCTGCGAGAGGCTCATGACGCAGCTTTCTGCCCATGGCGTGCTCATAAACCCGTCCTGGGCATGCTGCCACATGCCGTAGGCGCGGGCGGCGTCAGGAACTGCTGCGTTGGTCCTGATCTGCTCCTCCACCGCGGTGACCTCCTCTTTGGCTACACTGCCCAGGAGCTCGCTGACGCTGCCCGCGTAGATGGGGTGCACCCATGTGGCGCCCATGAAGCCCTCCATGGCTGTGCTGGGCGTGATGTAACCTTTAAGGGCCGCTGTCAGGAGCACCGCTGTGACTGCGTCCCAAGGGAAGACCAGTCTTGCGACTGCCTGCAGCGCGGCTTGCTTGCTGACACAGATCACCTCCCCTCGCGGTATGCACCAGTGGTTTTGCAACCTGCATAGACCGTCCGCGTGCTGGGCTGGGAGGGTTATCATGGCCTCGGTGGTGGCTGCTTCTGGCATGTCGGTACCTGCCAGGTACCATTGCACGAAGCTCCTCCTGGGCCAGGGGTCGCCGGGCCCTGGTCTTGGTGCGCTGAGGGCCCCTTCGTCCTCTGCGGCATCAAGGCTGTTGTCGCCCCAGCTGTCTGGGTCATGCTGCCCCTCTGGGTCGCCCCACTCCTCTCTCGCTGGTTGCGTCCACCTCCATCCATGTTCTCTCCAGCGGGCCCCCCTCCGCCCTGCAGCTGCGGTGGCCACTGGCTGCGGCTAGGGGGTAGCTGGTGATGCCCCCCGTGGCCTCATGGGCCCGCAATAGGGGGCTGCTGCCACTCCCTTCCTCGGAAAGTGCGGCCCTTGGCCCTGCGGCGGGCTCCCCTGCCGCTGGGGTACCTGGGCACGACACGTCGGGGGGATCGTCAGGGCCGCGGGAAAGGTCATCTGACTCCCCTTCCTGTCCAGGGGCCTCCCCCGACTGCTCAGGGCCGCGGCTGTAGGAGCCACCCTCGGAGTCGCTGCGGCCCTAGCCCTCCCTGGCCCTCAGGCCCTGTAGGTAGTTTGCGAGCAAGGCGAGCCACCCCTCCTGCGGGGCTGGCGCTCCCATGCGCCTCAGGTAGTCCAGGAGCTCCAGGGCGTGGGCTGTGCTTTTAGGGGAGTCTATGGGCATGGTCAGAAGGCCGTTGGTGGCTATCGCCTCAACGGCCAACCTCCAATGGTGGATTTGCTGGGGCACCTCTCCTTCCTGCACCTCAGTGGTCATCCACGATGGGCCTGACCCTGGCTCAGGCTCGTAACCCTCGTGAGGGGCCATTGGTTGCCGCGCCTGCTCTTCCTGCCCCTCTAGGTGTGCGTCATCCCACTCCTGCTCAAACCAGGTGTCTGGCTCGTCGAACCCTGGGTTGTGCCCCCTGGGGATGGTTGCGAAGCACCCATGGGCCCCTTTGCCAGCCCACCTGGGTCCTAAAAGATGGTCTGGGGGCGGGGCGCCTGCCTGCCTGGCTGCCCACACGTCGAAAGGCTCATCCTTGGCTGCCTCGAACAAGTCGCGGAGGCGGTCGCGCTGCCGGCCGCTGCTGGGCGGCTCCTCCTGCCTGATGAGGATGGGCCCTGGGCCGTCCGGGACTTGCGCCCGGCCTTCGCCCTTGCTGCTGGGCCGCCAGGGCTGGGTCTGCGCCTGGTTGCACTCGTAGGCGAGGTGGCCGATTCCCCCACACTTGTAGCATGCGCCGTTCTGAGGTGTGAGGGTCCTGTCGGTCCTGCCCCGGGCAGAGTCCTCCAGCGGCGTCCAACTGATCCGCCTGTTCTCCCCTGGCTCCTCGGCTGTTGACCTCCTCTCTCTAACGGGGCTGTGGGCCAGGCCTTGCCTGATGGGGCTCCTGGCTCTGCCCTACGGCCAACGCCCCCCCTGGTGGCTGCGGGCAGCCTCCCTGGCCCTGTACCCTCCGCTTCTGCCCTCATGCTCCCTGCTGATATGGCGGGGTGCCTTACCGGGAGTGACGGGGCTGCGGCTTCTAGTTCTTCTGCCCCGGTTCCTGCCGTCTGGGCTGTCGACCCCCCTGCCCCTGGGGTGCTGGTCTCTGTCGTCGCTGGCGCCTCGTGGAGCTGGGGGTCGCCTTCTACCCGGTGATCCTTCCCGGGGCTGCTGTTGTATGCCGGTCCTTCCGTCTGCGGGCCTCACCGGCCTGCGTTCGTTCTGGCACCGCTCGGCGCTGGGGCCCTGTCGCTCCCTGCGTTCGCTGCAGCGCTCTGGGCTCCTTCCTCTTGGCTTACGCCCATCGGCGCTAGCGCGCCTGGGCACCCTGCTGCTGTCGGGGTCGCGTTCTGGGCCGCAGCTTGACCCTCGTGCCCGAGGCCTGGGGCTGCTGCTGACGTCTGCCTTGGGGTGTTCGCCCCTTTTTGGCTTGCCCTCATCGTCCCGCTGGTTCAGCGGCGGCTCCTCCATGTAATCCCAGAGGGCGGGATCGTTGAGCCCGTGCAGGACCTCCTGTACCTCGGTGAGCTGATCACCAAGCGCCCCCTCTTTGCCGTCCTTTACGCCTCCCTTGGCTCCTTCGCCCGGTGCCACATCCTGCTGAGGGGGCTCGGCAGTCTTCTCTGCTGTAGGCTGCGGCTGCTCGGCCTCCCTGGCTTTTCCCCTAGCTCCGCTGCTTGCTGCCCGCTGGACCTCACTGGGGCTAAGTGGGTATGGCTCTGGGGCTGCTTCTGTGCTTCTGTACTCTTCCTTGTACTTCCTTTTGAGCACGTTCATCTCGGCGATCCACCTCTCGCACTCGCTCATCCATCGGGACAGGTCCTTCTCTGCGGCCCCGCCAGCCACGGCCCTGGACTGCTCCATTTTGAGGAAGTATATGTCTGCCTCCCTGCTGGCAATTTTCTGCCTGGCCGAGGTCCTGATGGCCCGGCTCAGTTCCTGGACCCGGGCCTCCAGGCTGCTTATGGCTGCATCCCTGGGGTCGTCCTGGTCTGCATGCGGCTCACTTTCCGAGTCGGTACTCTCCTCATCACTGGAGACGGTGTCCCGCGTGTGCGTAGCTGGGGAGCCTGGCTGGCAGCTGCCCCTGCTGTAAGAGTCTTCGCCCTTGCCGGGCTCGCTCTCCAGGAGCTCCCTAAGCCGCTGTTCGCATTCCTGGTCAGTATGCGATCTGCGCATATCGCAGTACGCGCAGGGGCCGTCCTGTTGCCTTCGCAGGGTACTCCTGACCTCCTGTCTGGCAGTGTGCTCCTGCTCCATGGCTATCCTTGCCTTGTCCCGCGCGGCCACGGATGGGCCCATGGCTTTGCCGTCCTTGTCTCCGCTGGCAGGCCGGCCCCCGGTACCCTTGGTACCGTCCTGGCCCGCCGACGCAGGGTGAGCCCGGGCAGTGGCCTCTGGGCCGGCCTCCGGCGCTGCAGTAGGGGCAGCCCCCCTTTGTCCTGTCCGCTGGCACGCCTCCTCAGCGTCGGCGCCGCGGCCCCCCTTGGCCTTGGCCTGCAGGGCCCCCTTTGGTGCCGCCGCATGTGCCTCTGCTGCGGGCAGACGAACGACGCGGTTTGCGACCACGGTGGTTCGCTTCTGCAGGTTGCCTCCTGTACCTGTCACCATGGCACAATGCGGGGTTAAGTCTGGGTTCACCTCGCCCCAATCTGCTGGCCACTCCCCAGGCACCAAGGCAGGGTCATCCAGGCCGGCCCACGCTGTTGCTGCCGCCTGGTGGCCCCCCGCTGGGGAGGCCAGCTCTAGCGGCAGGGTCAGCCTGTCGGCTCCACCATGGGGAAACAGGGTTAAGCGCCCTGCGGTCTCCAGGATTCCCCCGAACTTGAGGAATTTGGGGTTCCCCACCAGGTGCTCATTGGCATCAGGGGGCGTCTTGACCACTCTGACTGCTGCTTTCTCCACGATCGCGTTCGGGCTTCCATACCCGTACACGACGTAGATGAACAGGATCCCGTGCATGTCAGCTCCTGCATTATCGGTTGTCCTGATTTTTTCGTCCGTCAGGACCAGCTTGGCCCCCATGGCCACCAGCTTCTCGGCTATGTTAACTGTGATGACGTGGCATGAACATGCCGTGTCCATCAGCGCCTTCTGGGCCACCAGCACATTCCCCTTCACCATGAGGCCTACGCACTGGCTGTAGTCGCGCCTGTCGTTTGTGAAGTATGGCAGCCTGGGGCTGACGGTGATCGTAAGCCCCTGACCTATCCAGCCCGGCTCACCGCAGACGGGCGTGACTCCCATTGGCATGGTGGTGTGCGCTAGTGTTGTAAGCCGCTCGTTAATCTAGACCACCTGCGCACGGACATCGCACATGCCGTCAGCTAGTCGCCTTGGGGCAAGCCTTTTTGCTCCTTTCCTGGAAACGTGTTCAATAACCAACGGCTCCTTCTCCTCCTCACTGCTAGATGAGGGTCTAAAGGACCGAGGCCTGGCGTTGTGGGCGGCCTGCTTGTACTCCCCAGGCCTGGGCGCCAGCCCGACCTGCGTCAGCAAAGCTACGGATTCGCTGAGCATTTCGGCCACTGTTTGGTGCCACCCATCCGGCTCAGCAAGCGCTGAGGGGCCGGAGAGGTGGGACACGTGAGCCGACTGCTGGCCATGCCCTGTCTGCCCCTGCGGCGGCCTCTGGAATTGCCTGCCGCCTTGGTTTCTGTCATAGGTCCTGCTGGCAGGTTGCCCCTGCGGTCTTGGTGGCTGCGGGTACGGCTGCTGTGGCGGCCTGGCCTGCCCTGTGGCAATGTCGGTGGCCAGGGGGTTTGGGCGGCGCTCGTCTCTAGCCCTGGGAATCCTGCAGTCCCTTGCCAGGTGGTCCAGGCTGCCGCATTGGAAGCAGGCCCTGGGAGCACCCACAGTGCTGTGGGTGCTGGTCGTCAAGGCTGTGGCTTGGTCGGCCCACGTGACGCCCTTGGCCCTGCCTTCCTGCCTGGCAGGCTGGTTGCTGTTCTGGGAAGGCACAGCTCCTGGCCCATCCACTCTAGGCCGGGCCTCCCACTGGCTGGGCCTATCTCGTCTGCCGCGTCCCGCCTGCTGCTCCCCCTGGCTCCTCTGCTGGTGGTCTCCCGGCCCTTGCCTTGTGTCCAGGGCAGCCAGGTCCACCAATTCCAGGGCGAACCTCTCCCACATCAGCACCGACTGCGTCAGGACCTCCACCTGGCCCTCGTCTGTCATGTTCAGGTACCCTGGCACGGTCATGATAAATGCTGTCAGCTTCACTCTGACTGCCCCTGGCAGCCCTTCGTAGAACATGTGGGCCACCGAATGCCTCCTGTCGAAGTGGTCCACTGCGTCTCTGGAGATTTGCAGCAGCTCCGCAGTGGATATGACTCTGTAGGCGAATGCCTCCACGGTTTCCTCTGGCTTGACGCCTAGGTCCAAAGTGGTTTTGACCCCCAGCTTGAGGCCGGTGACCGCTGCCCTCTCGTCTGAAGTTGGCTTGCCCACCTCCTTTTGGACCACCCTGATCCACAGGGTGAGCAGGGACACCTCGCTGGGTGGCCCGACCGCCGGGGCCGTCCACGCCTCCTGGATCCGCTCGACCTCCCGGGAGGCTTTGTCTCCTTGGGGTGCTGAACGTATGGCGACCACCAGCGGCCCCACGCAGGCTGGCTTGGCTGTCCACATGCCCACCCATGAGCGGACCAACAGAGCCATGGCGGAGGGTGACTGGCAAGATCCCGCGATCTCTCCTGCCACCACTGCCAGGGCTGGCGGCTCGTCAGATAAAGCCAGGCGGTTGTGCGAGCCCCATGAGCTGCAGGCCTGGCAGTACTGTCTGGCTGCGACTGCCCCTGGCTGGGACATGTCCAGCACTGGCACGTTGCCTTGGATGGTGGGGATCTTGGTGAACCGTGTGCCCCCAGCCAGCTGCAGGATCATCTGTTTCTGCAGTTGTATGTGCGTCTCCGCCTGCTCCAGGGCTATCCTTTCCCTTTTTTGTCTCATGCATTCCCTGCTGGAGCCTGGGCTGCGGCCCTTTGTGTCCTCCGAGTCTGATTTGCTGGGATCCGAGCCAGATCCGCCGCCGCCGTTCATGGCTGGGCTTCGCCTGCGCTGGTCCCGTTGGTCTCTGCGGTCTGCGCCTCGCTGGGACTGCCCGCCCCCAGATGGCCTCTCGCTTGCCATGCTTATGGGGCGGCTGCCGCCCTCCGAAGGCTGCATCGCAGGTTCTTGGCGCCTTTCCTCGTCTGACTCCGCCTGCCGGCTGGGCTGGTGACTGCTGGGCCTGTTGGGTTGCGTTCCACCAGTGTACTCCCTTGCCTCGGAAGCTGACAGGCCGTCGTCTCTGCTTTCCTGCCTTTGCTGGCAGCCCCCCCCGGTGGTGCATGCTGGATTGATTTCCTGCAAAATCCGCCTTCCTTGGCTGGGGCCTTGGCTCCTTCTCTCCGGCCTGCCCTGTGCCTGTGCTGCTCGTCCCCGCAGGAATTCAGCAATGTGGTCCACCTGGCCCTCTTAGCCGCTATGTTCCGTATGATCCACGGTGCGCAGCATAGCGTGGGACTCTTGCCTGCTGGCCCTTCTTGGCACCGAGCCTTGCTGCAAGCTGGTTGTCCTAGGCTGTTCGCTGGCCGCTGGGCTGCTGGGTCTGGGCCTGCACCCTACGTCCAGCCGCTGATTCCGGAGGCTGGGTTCACTGCTGGCTTCCAGGCGTTCCCACCTGGCTTGGCTTGCAGCTGGTGCAGCTCCTTCTGTCTGTTCCTGCCATTTTCGCACCTTCCTGCGGTCGTATGGCTGCAGCCTGGATGCCTCGAATCCTTCCCACTCCTCGAGCTCCCCTTGCTCGGATTCGGGCTCCTCCTGATCCCCTGCTGTGCCGCTGCACCACTCGTTGGCGAAGGCTTTGACAGCGAGGGCCGCCTCTGGCCCTCCTGCTCCCTTGGACACCCTGCGTAGGGCTGCTAGCAGCGTTGCCCTGTCCTGCCCTGTGTGGGGATGCCCATAATGGCCTTTGTCGCCCATTCCGCCAGATGGTGACTTCGGAACTCCTCGATGGCCTGGATTTGATCGCTGAGGTGGGCGAAGCACCTGGAGCACACCTGCTGCCACAGCCGTGCTGCCCATTGAAGGACGTCTGCCCACCCGATTGGTAGGAGCTCTCCCGTTGGCTGTCCCGCCGGATCTGGCTGGCTTACGCTCCCCGAGCGTTCTCCCTCTGCCGGGCATCGCTCCCCTAGGATAGGCGTCCAGGCCGGGTTGCTGAAGTACCCGTAAAGGCTGTCAGCCTGGCCGCTGCTCCTTTTCTCGTTGCCGTCATATTCGGCCACCGCCTCTTGCCTTTGCCCGCCTGCGCTAGCAGGGAACCTGGACTGGGGCGTGCCGTATGCTGATGCTTCTGTTGCTTCCTCCGCTGGGATACGGGGTGGTCTCGTCTGCGTCATCCTGTGCAGATCTGGCCTAGGCGGTACTCCCCTTGGCGCCTGTATTCCCCCGCGCGGATCTGACGGCTCCACTTTGGCGGCTAGGTCAGCCCGTGGCTGCTCTACCGGAGCGGCCTGCGCGGCCGTGGCTTGTGGGTTGCCGCGTTTCTGCAGCTCCCGCAGTCCCACCACTGTTTCTGCTGACTCCCCTTGGAACTGCTGTTCACTGGATCTTGTCCGCTCCATCTTGACCACTGCTGACTGGACCATCCCCCTGACCACTGCGGGCTCATGCTGGAGTTCCCTGGCTTCCTTCTAGTCTGGTGCCGGGTGGTGCGGCTCAGCATCGACTCCTTCCCCTTCTGCTTCTTCAGGCAGGTCATCCGGAGGTCGCGCTGGCCCGCCACCCTCTCCACCACCACTGGTCTGAGACCTCAGTGGGTGGCTCCAAGGTCGGGTCCATGGACTCATCGCCGGGAACTGGCCATCGCTCCTCCTCCTGGCTCAGCCCAGGTGGGATGCGCGCGATGCCGCCTCGTCCGATGTCCCTGCGTGTCACTTCAATGTGCACCGTACCCGCATCCAAGGTTCGGGAACTGTCGGCCCCCAGGGCCTTGTTTTCCCCCATCCCTGCGTATTCATCCCCAGACAATCCAAGGGAAATCTGCATAGCTTCCTCGGCTACAGCTGCATTTATTGGTGTCATGGGGTCATCCCCTGGTTCCATCCCTCTCACTCGCCCACTGCGTCTTGCAGTATCTGGGTGCTGGTGGCGGTTACGATCTACAATTGCGTCATGCATTGTACTATTGACGCTGAATAGCTGTGCCATCTCGACTGTGTGGGCTCACAACAACTGGTCACTAGCTTAAAGCTTGCTTCCGTTCTCCTCTACCTTCTGCAGGCTGGTTAGGCTTTGCTAGACAGGTCAAGCACGGATAAATTTTCTAATGGGTCTGGCGGGTATTTTCACCTTCTGGGTTGCTGGTCTCGTCCGCTATTCCTTCCGCTTTGCAGCGCAGCTTCCTTCTCGGGATCCGCAGGTTCCGCTCAAGCTGCTACTGCAGCCTTGGATGATTCCGCGTATAGCAAGTCTCGTCCGCTATTTCCTTCCGCTTTGCAGCGCAACTTACTCCTCGGGCTCCGCAGGCTCCGCTCAAGCTGCGACTGCAGCCTTGGATGATTCCGCGTATAGCAGGTCTCGTCCGCTGTTTCCTTCCGCTTTGCAACGCAGCTTCCTCCTCAGGCTCTGCAGGGTCCGCTCAGGCTGCGATCTGCAGCTTTCGGTGATTCCCGCACACAGTCTCGTTTGCTTCTGGGTTGCCACGCCCAGCGCAAGCAAGGATTGACTTGGGTTCTATGGAGAATCCTCTGTTCAGTGCTTTCTAGCTGTCCAAGGCAGATCGCAGTCTTCAAAAAGAAATTTCAAGTCCACAGCACATGCAGGATTCGTTGGATCACGCTGATCAGGCCAACTCCACTTCGTTCCTTTTAAGTGGACACGTGATTGTTGCTTCGGGTCCGTGGCGGACTTCTTCCTCACTGAGTGGCGGACGCCTACGGGCGGACTCAGCGCCTACACGCTGGCCGCGAATGCGCAGCGCGTTAAGCTGTGGCTGGAACTTCTAGGTGACCGACGCGGTGCTGACCGCTTGTAGAGCTAGACTAATGGCCTGACGGGTCGCGAACCCTGCAGGTCGTTATGAGTCACTAACCGCGTGCAGCGGGCGAAGCCGTAGCCGTAGACTGCGGACGTAGTCCTAGGTTGGGCGGGGCTTCGGGTTGGGAGGTCTCGCGCTTGCTATATCTGCTGGGTCGCTGATCTAGACTTGACTGACTATGTAATACTGGCTTAGTTGCTCTTCACTGGGTAGATACCTGGGATATAGCCGGTGCTGTTTACAATTAGAGGCCTGTCCACTTAAAAGGAACGAAGTAAGAGACAGTGGGCAAGCCGGGATACATTATTACGAAGGTACGGGAAATCCTGGCCTCCGATCTTCCCGAAAGTGGGAAGCTGGGCGTCTAACCCTAAAAAGGGGGCTCCGCAGGGAAGCTGCGGAGTCTATGGGGGCGCGTCAGCGGTCCCTACGGTTTTGGCACGTATACTGCATTATACCGTGACAGATGCCACGAGTCCATGATATAAAAGATCCCCGTTAGACACAAGGTTAGACTTGTTGATTTTGTGGCTTCCAGGCTTTAGCCCTGTGCCTTTTGGCACCCAAAGAACTGCCCGAAAACTGGCATTGTCACCGATTACCACATGGGCCACATGTCTATCCGAAGGTTGAGGGAGCGAACCCTCCACACGATCTTCTGACTCCCCCTGTCTAGATCGCCGGGTTCCATGTTCCTTCCACCCTCACACAGGAGGTTGGCATTAGATCTGGAATATAGCTCGGTCATTCCCAACCAGCCCCACGTGGCCGAGCGTTAAGCAGGGCCCAGCAGGTACGGCATACATGGGCCGCATGTATGGCTGCTCTACCAAGCGGGAACAATTTATACATGGCCGAAGCAGGGGCCATGCTAATCTTCTCTGTGTTGTTTAATGTTTATTCGATGGGTCTGTAGGCTTGGACAGGATGGCCTGAAACTCACTCAACTAGTACCCATGCACACACACAACGAAGTTGCGGCGGTGGGGTCCACATGCCCAAGCAACGAAGGCGCATAGAGAGGGCATTTTCAGCGCGAAGAGAACATTATACGATGCGATATGAATGTCGTGCGGATGAGCGCGGTCCACATTCACGTGCGTTCGCAGTCCTGGCAGCAGGGTCGATCCGTCCACACCACTCGAACGGACCGCCCCGCCCTCGCTGAGGGCTGACCATATGGAGGGGAGCGGCGATGCGCCTCGAGTAGTCGAGTGGCGACATCACAACGTGTAATGGTGGTTATGAGCCCCGGTTGTATCTACGATTATGGGGGGGGGAGGTCTTTATATCGGTGGGTCTGACTTGGTATGAACGGATTTGTTTTGGAGTATTCTATGTAGTCTTCATTCTGATACTGATAAGGTGATATGGCATTTATAATACCGTATTCCTCAAGCCACGTTCAGGCGTTTTCTTTCTTTCTTTCTTGGCATGTTATGCTTCATTTGATGGCTTAATTTATATGGAATCAGCCGCATTCATAGTATCGAGACTATCATTTCAGTTAAAAAAACCCAACCACAGAGGCCACTGTCAAGATCGTCGGATACCGTCATGTATCACATGCATTGATGTGAAGATCGGACTTGCTACCCAGCAGGGATTGTGTTGGGGGTGGGGGGCTCACCCATTGGGAGACCAACACTCGCAAATCCTTATTCAAAACATTTCATCTGACGTATGCATGCAAAACACTTTCAGTACCGACAACCAGAGTGACCTCTAACAAGCAAAGTGATCGAACTAGCCTCGATTCCGGGCATTCTTTTGCTTGTCCGCCTTGGCCTTGAGCTGTGTTATTAGCTGTTGGGCTTGAGCTGTGGTAGGGGTACTTGCCACGAAGCGATCGTACACCGCCTGCAATAGACCAGTCGTGGTAGATCACAAAAGTAATTGCCAACGTGGATGATGGTATACAAATCTCACTTCACGATAAACATTATTAACGAATACTATAATGGGATATTCGAAGTTTTCTAGAACTACATAGAAAAGGAAGACACAAGTTGCCATAAAGAGATGCTTGTAATGAGAGTCCGTTTTAATCATCCTCACTATTTCATATAATGTATGCCTGACCTGAGCGGTGCCCTTGTTCAAGGTTTGGAGGAGGCCGTTGATGTACTTTAGCTGGGATGCTGTTGCCGGATTGTCCTGGGAACCCGAAGCGGACGAGTCGGACAGACCGGAGATAATTTTCGATGCCTCTGCCTTGCTGGCGGGCATGACGAAGTTTGCAGCAAGACGCCTCTTGAGTAAAGCAATTTGAGGCTCGGTCGGGGGGACGTCATCGTTCTTGTTGGCACTGCCATTTTCCGTGATGTGATCTCCAATGAGCTCCTTGGCCTCAACAATAGTAGCATCTACAGAGGCATTGAGGGAATGATTCGTGAGGCAATTAATATTTATAAATTTATTGGACTGGCAGGGTTACTAGTTACACGTAATAACTAATTCTACAGCAAATTAAGCAATGTAGGTGTATTTTACGAGTATAATGCAATTTAGGCTACAGCATATTAAGCAACTTAGGCGCATTTTACCAGTTTAAGGCAATTTAGGCTTTTGAGGGCAATTTAGCAGTTTACGGCAAGTTAGCAGTTTGGGCAATTAAATGGCGGTTGAAGAAATTTAATACACTTCATAAATAGAAATTTAGGCAAATCAGGCATTTTAGCATTTATAGACAATTAAACTAGGAACATTGATGAAGATGGCTAAGGGCACGGACGTGAGGTAATCATAATTTGACCCAGTAAACCCAAATGCACTGTGAGAGGTGGTGGCATTGTTTCCTAACCCATTGGCAGCCTTGGCAGTGGAGGCACAAAGTATCACTTTTTTATCTAAAAACGTCAAGGCACCAATGGCGGTCTTGATGAAGAAAGACTTTCCAGTCCCTCATGGACCTTGGATACGGTACAAACGGGGTAGGGTAGGATCACTCGCCGCGTCGGTGATTGCTTTCATTGCCGCTGCCTGCTCGGGGGACTTCAACAACAAATTGATATTAAGGACAACCTCCTCACGTGGTTTAGAGGGGGAGTACATGCGCTTGATCACCGATTTAAAAAAGGCGTTCACCGCATTAAGTGGTTTAGTCTCCACATCGGCTTGCATATCGTCGCCCGTTGTTGCGGTAAAAGGGTCGGCTATGATTTTTTTTGAGGCTTCAATGGGACCTTCACTCTCAATGAAGGATGTGGCACTTTTTACTTGCCAGTCCTCCCACTGAAACCTCCGTCCATCCTTGACATACGCTTGCAAATCAGCATCCGAATCCCACACTTTCTGCAGTACTGCAGACTCTTGCCAACTTTTAGTTTTATTTATTTTTTGGACGCCATCAACCATAGGGTTCAACATGTCATGGTGTGAGGAGAAGGGCTTAGCTCGGAGCAACTCATTGCACCAGAAGTTCTCACCCGCCTGAGGAAAGTACGTGCATATGACTGGGACAGTGGGTGTGGCAACTGCAACAACGGTCATGCCATTTTTGTCCATCAATTTAACACGATCCTTGCCTAGGGACCTGGCAGAAGCAACCGTGTGCACTTCGTACTGGCGAAAGTACTCTGCAATTTTCAATCCGGCTAGGCTATCAGGTCTCGCAAAATATTTCTCTACCATGGGAGTAACATCGCCTCTTTGCATCGCTCTTTTAAAAAACTGGCAAGCAGGGGCTTTTAAGCTCACATGCAGAAACTTGTGAGTGCCAGGGTGAATTACGAAATCATATTTCTGCAAGTTCCATGCCGCTTCGGGAGTGGTAATGATACGTGTGTGGACGCATGCTGCTGATGCAGTCACCACACCCGCACTAACCTCTGCAGGAAGACCAAATGCAGCCTTGTTATCAACCGTTAAGTTGCATTTGCCATGGGTATCAACCTTAACGAGATACTTCATGAGATATTTGATCCACACAGTGGCACTTGCCCTTTGAAGGTGGCAATGGGCACCCCATTCGGAAAGCAAACCGGGATGAAAGTTCACAATGTATTGGTCAGATAAGGACCAACGGGGGTAGCGCCAGCGATCCATGATGGGGCAGAGAAGCGCTCAGCTTAGGCCGGTTGGCCGCTTGTTTAGGCGGCGTTGTCGCCCGTTTCGGGGCAGCGACTGAATGAAGTGCGTGGGGCAAGAGAGTTAGATACCGAAACTAGCTACTGGCTACTGGCTACTGGCTACTAGCTATGGATGATGTAACTTACCGACTGTTGGGATGCAGGAATTGAAGATCATAACCAAAACAAGAACATTCGCTAGCAGCGAACGCTTGGTGCGGTCGTGAGACCTCATTGTAACAGGAAGTCCGAACAATGCAAGTCGAAAGCCTGAACTGCTTCATATGTGGACGTCTTTGTTAAAACCTGTAAGTCAGGGTACCCGGAGCAACCTTACGACAGGGAAGCTGTGCCAACAATGACACTTTTCTTGCAGCAATGAAACCTGTAAGTCAGGGTACCCGGAGCAACCTTACGACAGGGAAGCTGTGCCAACAATGACACTTTTCTTGCAGCAACGACCGCATGTGACGTGTGACATTTTGAATCGCAGCTGTCATTGTCGCTGTCACTTGCCGAACGCGTGCTGCATTGCTTTAGCGATATGTAGCTATTAGCAGCGAATAGACATGCGACTGACATCGAGCCAAATCAGTATTGATCGACGAGCCAGACCAGGCATTCCTGGCAGTGACGAGTGTGAACACAGTTCGAATCCCAACTGTCAGCTGTAGCAGGCACGCTGCCTGGCAGTCATCGCTGTTCACACTCTGACACACGGTAGCAGTAAGTAGCTATCTACGCCAGCGATGTAGATGTTAACATTAAGATCGCGGTGACGAGCGAGGGCCAGCGATGACTGGTTGACGTCGGTCGGTTGCTGGTCAGTTTGTACATCTTTTTTGGT
This sequence comes from Limnomonas spitsbergensis, assembly GCA_037349105.1. Lineage (NCBI taxonomy): Eukaryota > Viridiplantae > Chlorophyta > Chlorophyceae > Chlamydomonadales > Limnomonas > Limnomonas spitsbergensis. The sequence continues at coordinate 3,424,983 of JAYJMM010000113.1, forward strand.
GTCTTTAATCTATATGCGAGCCGTACACTGGCGACTTGTACATCTTTTTTGGCGTCTTGAATAATAGGCCGGGGCAATGAAGCTGGGGATATTGTGTGTATGGCCGGTATGTGAGGTAAATAGGTTGCGGGTGCACAGGCCCTCTCTCGAGAGGCGATCGCTTAAGTGCGGCTAGTCTGTGAGCACACTTTGCCATCCTCAAATCCACGCCTTAAAACGGAGTTCCTTCCTTTCCTTTTGAGAGGAACTGAAATATAGAATGACCCTACACTCAAGCCTGAGAGTATTTGAATCGACATCGGTATTGATTTGCTTTCAGGTCCCGCTGCCTCCGATCGTGTCGTCCGCTCACATACACTCTCGCTCTCAGAGCCTGACCCAATTTGAAGGCTTCATTTTCGACAGAGCCCCGCCGGGCCTTCGAACCCCAAGTCAATGCTAAAGTCTAAGCTTAAACATTATTGCGCCATCTTCCATTCTTCTCATATTCCTTGCAAAATCTCTAGAGCACCTCTCCGCGACTGCGAATGCCGCTATCTGGCCCGCGGTTCGCAGCCCTACTCCTGACCCTGGCGCGCGATAGCAGCTGCGCCCGCATGCGTGTCTGCAGCAGAATCTGCGCACTACGCCTCAAGCGCGACCCTGAGTGCGACTGATGTCTTTGACAAGCACTACCCCTACATCTTTGATCTCAACAAATGAACTACAACGCGTTTTTCTCAGCCAGTGAGTCAGTGACCCGTCCAGGCCATGCATTGAGGAGTTTTTCGCCTCATGGTGCAGCACGCGGGAGGGTGCTTGGGGGAGGAAGCATGAGGGAGGGGGTAAGATGAAGGTATGAGAGGGGTGGAGCATGAGGGCATGGGCTATATCCTTCCCCCTCATGGCATGGCATGCAGGAGGCATGAATGAGGCAGCATGAGGGAGGCATGCAGGAGGAGTGATGGCATAGGCATGTGGAAGGGATGATGTGTGCAGGGGTAAGAAGGAGGAGAAAGGGGGCAAGGACTAAATGTCGTGAATTTTTCCGCCACATGGTGCAACCCCCCCCCCCCCCCCACCTGTACCTATCATAAAAACTTAAGGAAGACGGGCATGCATGATGCAGGGAGCAAAGGGGGAGGGGCATGGGGGAAGGAACATGATAGGGGGGGGGCTTGGGGTAGGCAATATGGGGCAAGGGTAGGGATGGGGGCAGGGGCAGAGGAGTTGATTGTGGCAGGAGGGCATGGGCTTGGTTTCGAGGCATGGGACATGGGTTATGATACAGGCATAGGGCAGACACACAGGGATGGAGGCGGATGGGAAAGTGGTGGGGATATAGGCGTGCCCTGAAATCAGAGCTTTCTGGCCTGCCAAACATGACATCCCTGCGCTGGTCCAGTGGGTAGCGAATGACGTCGGAATGTGAGTACCGGTTCCAAAGAAAGAATGAAGCAGTGGTAGGGGTCCGGTGTTAGTGCAGGTATAGGCAGGTGTAGTGGGAAAGAACCTGTACCAGTGGTCTAGTGGGTGGCAAATGAAGTTGGAATGTGAGTACCAGCACCAAATAAATAAATAAATAATCGGTACCAGTGGTCCAGTGGTAGTGTCTTTGAGGTAGGAGAAGAAATAATGGACGGTTTTGAGTGGTATCACCTTCGATGCAGTGGTAGAAGGAAATAACCGGTACCAGTGGTCCAGTGGTAGGGCCTTTGAGCAGGGGAAGAACCATTGAACCAGTACCACTGGTAGTGCCTTTAAGGCAGCGGTGGGAGGAAATAACCGCTTCAAAAAATAATACCAGTGGTTGTGCCTTTGAGGCAGCGGTGGGAGGAAAGAACCACTTCAAAAACGGTACCAGTGGTAAAGCCTTTGAAGCAGGGAAGAATGAAATAATCTGTTTGAGTGGTAGGGCCATTGAAGCAGGAAAGGAGGAAATCATCTGTTTGAGTGGTAGGGCCTTTGAGGCAGGTGAAGAAAGGAAGAACCTGCACCAGTTGTAGGGCCTTTGAGGCAGGTGAAGAAAGGAAGAACCTGCACCAATGGTAGGGCCTTTGCAAGGCAGGTGAAGAAAGGAAGAACCTGCACCAGTGGTAGGGCCTTTGAGGCAGGTGAAGAAAGGAAGAACATGCACCAGTGGTAGGGCCTTTGAGGCAGGTGAAGAAAGGAAGAACCTGCACAAGTGGAAGGGCCTTCGAGGCAGGTGAAGAAAGGAAGAACATGCACCAGAGGTAGGGCCTTCGAGGCCGGGGAAGAAAGGAAGAACCTGCACCTGTGGTAGGGCCTTCAAGGCCGGGGAAGAAAGGAAGAACTTGCACCAGTGGTAGGGCCTTCGAGGTAGAAGAAGAAAAAACTGTTCCAGAGAAAGAAACAATGGGTTTGAGTGGTAGTGCCCTGGAGGCAGCAGAAAATGATACATAACTGGTACCAATGGCAGAGCCTTTGAGACTGCGGGAAAAATAAATAACCTGTACCAATGGTAGTGTACCGTCAAGGCAGCCGAAGAAGGAAATAACCGGTGCGAGTGTTAGTGCCCTGGAGGAAGTGACGAGGACCTCGGTTGGCTGGAACTAGCCAGCCTGGTGTCGATCTGCTTAGTGTTTCTGCTGGTGTGTGTGGCGATGGCGGTGGCCTGGCCTTTTCTCTGGAGAGGACAACGAGGCCGCATTTGCCCATCTATCTACTAAATATGCATGCCTTATTGCCTGTAACAGTGAATTATTTTATATGTGTGTGTGTGTGTGGCCATGGCGGTGGCCCGGCCACTGCTCTGGAGATTGCTATGCGGCCAGAACCACATATCAATCTACTCAATTTGCGTTTCAGGTCCTGTAAATGATTGTGAGCATGTGTGTGTTTGACTGTTTGCCTGTGTGTCTGTGCTGCGATCGCAGTGGCCTGGCCATTGCTCTTAAGGTGGGAATGAGATTGCTTGTGTGTGCCTGCAACGATGGTGGTGGCCTGGCTTTTGCTCTGGAGATGACGACGAGGCCGCATTCGCCTGGCCTAATTTACTTATTTTCATTATGGAGCAGTAAATCCTGATGTGTGTGTGTGTATAGTGTGCTTGTGTGTGCCTGCGGCGATGGCGGTGGCCTGGCCACTGCTTTGGAGATGGCAGCTTGGCTGGACCCACCCATCCCTCTACTTAATAAACATTGCAGAAACAGTCAATGCTTGTGTGTGCTAATGTCCGATGACGGCGGTTGGATTGCCCGGCCACTGCTGTGAAGATGGCAATGTGGCTGGAATCACCGATTCATCATCTTATTCTGCAATTTAGGTCACTTGAATGCCTGTGTGTGTGTGTGTGTGTGTGTGTGTGTGCAGCAATGGCGTGGGCCTGGCCAATGCTCTGGAGGTGGCCAGGAGGTCGGACCCACCCCCAAAGGAGATTTATCAACCCCATGACGATTATGCTACCTGCGGCATCAGTGATGAGAAATGTCTACAAAGCTTGAAGCATAATATATAAACACAAGTAAACTATAAGCACCAGTGAACCCTAAAACCAAAATCATGAATGTCTAGGATGTTTATGCTGCTTGCGGCATTTGTGGTGAGGAAGGCCTTGTCAGTCAGAAATAGGGAGTTTGAGGGAAAACACATTCGAATGATGTACGTCAAGAATTGTCTACTAAACCATACATAATTTATGTCCATGATGATTGTCCAGCCTGCGGCATCTGTGGCAAATCATCTTTTTAAGAAACTGCATGTTTGAGGGAAGGCCTGTATGCCCGAGGTGTGTCATGTTTGTCATAAATTACAATTTCATGCCCGAGGGATTGTAATTCCCGGGAGGAACATAATTCATGAATGCCCATAATGCACATGCTGCCGGCGCCCTGGTGGGGATGAACAAGGTCTCCCAAACATATAGATTCTGAAGCTTGAGACCGAAAACCTTAAGCACTGAGCCTTATGTCATACATGAGGAAACCCCTGATGAACATGCTGCCTGAGGCATCTGGGGTGAGCAAGTTCTCTAAAATAGTGAGCTTGGAAGCTTGAGACCGAAAACCTTAAGCATTCACACTGAACCCTGTATCATAGATCACGAATGTCCAGGATAATTATGCTGCCTGCTGCAACAGTGGTGGGTTAGGTCTCAAGAGTATGTAGGTGTTGAAGCATACAAACAAAAACCTGAAAGGAACATATTGAACCCTGTGTCACAAAGATAAGAAATGCCCGCGTTGCACATATACAGCCTGTGGCATCCATGTTGAGGCAGGCCTAAACATAATGTACTTTGAAGCATTGAAGCGAAACCTTTAGCATAATCACGGCATAATCAGACAACCCTTCACCGGTATCATGAATGCCCAGGATGATTATACTGGGCAAAGATATAAATTGTGAAGCATGAAACCTAAGACCTGAGGCATAGACACCGAACTTTATATCATCAATCATGCAAGCCCAAAATTCACATGCTGCCTGCGCCAAGATTAACCCTTAACCCTAAACCGCTAACCTCCCCACTTGTTGCATGCGGCGGCTGGTCCCTTTGGCTGACTTTACCCCTATCATCGTCGTCCTTTCAACTAATTTTCCACTCCCCTCTCCACCTGATGCGTGCGACGAATGGCATTTGACCAGTCAGTGGACGCTGCGGGACGTTGAGAGCGCAACGTTGGTGTTGTACGAGACCATCATGGGCAGTACAGTACTGCAGCAGGTGACACGATATGGGCAGGACAGTGGTAAAGCTATTGGGATAGTATGGACAGTAAAAACTGCAACATGTGAGGAAGGACGTATGTAGTACACAAAGTACAGTATTGCAGATGGTGGGAGACGATGGGATGTATAGTACTACCGCCTGTGGCGGAACAGGGTAGTACAGTACTGCTCAAGACGCGTGATCCAGTTTTGCTTGCGATGTACTTTCAGTGAATCAGTAAGTGACGAGCAGACCAGCACACAGGTAAAAGTTATCCTTGCCATGCTGTCAGCGAGGAATACAACCAGCTTCAAATTTAGGGGGCATGCAGTGCTGGGTCATGTTCATCTTCCAGCAGATCTGTGCTCTTATTTCACTGATGCTGCTGTGTTGTACATCCCGTTGCAGGGGGAAGCTGAGCAGCAGGCCCTGCTAGATCTAACAGCTTCCTTCGCGGATCTTGTTCATAATGGTTTGCTGTACATCCTGTTGAAGGGGGCAGCTGAGAGGCAGGCCCTGCTAGATCTACCAGCTTCCTCTGGGGATCTGATTCATAATGATTTACTGTACAACCTGTTGCAGGGGCTGGCTTAGAGGCAGGCCCAGCTAGATCTACCAGCTTCCTCCAGGGATCTGATTCATGATGATTTACTGTACATCCTGATGCAGGAGGCGGCTAAGAGGTAAGCCCTGTTAAATCGACCAGCTGCCTCTGCGGATCTCGTTGATCATACTTTGCTCTATATCCAACTGCAGAGGGCAACAATTAGATAGGCCCTGCTAGATCTACTAGCTTCCTCTAGCGGATCCATAGGCTTGTTTTATCAGGTTTCTTTGTGTTTCTATCCCATTGCCGTGTGCGGTCAAGAGCCTTGCTAGATGTACTAGATTCTTCCAGTGGATCCACAAGCTTGTCCTTTTCATGTTTCTGTGTTTCACATAATTACATCCCATTGCAGGGCGCGAACAAGCGGCAGGCCCTGCTAGATCTACCAACTTCCTCCGCAGGTCTGATTCATAATGATTTGCTGTACATCATGTTGCAGAGTGCGGCTTGGAGGCAGGCCCTGCTCGATCTACCAACTTCCTCCGCATGTCTGATTCATAATGATTTGCTGTACATCATGTTGCAGAGTGCGGCCAAGCGGCAGGCCCTGCTAGATCTACAAAATTCCTCTGCATCTATGATTCATAATGTTTTGCTGTACATCATGTTGCAGAGTGCAGCCAAGTGGCAGGCCCTGCTAGATCTACCAAATTCCTCCGCTGGTCTGATTCATAATGATTTGCTGTACATCCTTTTGCAGAGTGCGTCTTAGAGGCAGGCCCTGCTCGATCTACCAACTTCCTCCGCAGGTCTGATTCATAATGATTTGCTGTACATCCTGTTGCAAAGCGCGGCTTAGAGGCAGGCCCTGCTAGATGTACCAGCCTCTGCAGATCTTATTCTTATTGATTTGCTGTGCATGCTGTTGCAGTGAGTGGCCAAGAGGCAGGCCCTGGTAGACCTGGTAAAGCTGTGGGAAGCGGCGCACTCCAGCGACAGGTGTGAATAAGTGTGTCAAGACATGCCCCTCAGCTACGCTTTAGCTACGTCGCAGCGTGCGGCGGCCCGGTGTAACATGCCCTGCTGCTTGGGCTACTGGCCGTTGGCCAATCGTGCTCCGCTTGTCTTCGTGACTTCATTTGAAACCAAAACCCAGCCGAAACCTTGCCAAAGCCGGAACTTTAGGCCCAAGTCTTTGCCCTTTTGTGCAGCTGCCGGGGGCATGTTCAGAAACTGGCATCGTTCTTTGTCCTATAGGCCTGCATTTAGTACTTCACCTAGCCTTTATCTTGGCCCTTAGTCGACCCTCTGCGTGCAGCTGTCAGGGAAGATTGCAGACGATGACCGCGCACACAGTTTATGATAGTGACCTGTGTCTGACCCTCAACCCTGATTTCGAACCTTCAACCCCGAACTCTAATTTTAAAGCTTGGACACTGTACAACTGTCAGGGAGGTGAGCAGAAGTAGGTTTTAACAACCGGTAGCGTGAGCTCACACCTGGGAATGCTGGGATATGTCTATGGCATTAAACCACAGGGCCATGCTCAAAAAGTGGGCTGCGGAGGCGCTCAACTGTGTTGTTGGGAGAAAGTGAAGAAAGGCAAGAGAGGAAACTATAGACAGGCTGGGGTATGTAACGTGATTCAACTTATGCATGCTTTGCAGCATGCGCCTTGCATTGTTTGCTGTCGTTCTGCCGGTTTTGCAGCACCTGTTGTGCATTGCTCGTCGTATTTTGCCTGTTATGACATGCCGGTAGCTAGCATGCGTGGCACAACACACGAAAGGAGATGCTGTAGATGCATGCTGGGATATGTCAATGGGCGCGGCCGAGCATTTTCAGCAGGGCCTCTAAAGGGATAGATGTGTAAGTGTGCAACGTCATTGACTATATCACAACGTACGGTACTGCCAATTCAAGCTGCCACGATGCGCCACTAGCAGGGCGAGGCACAGACGTGCGTGTGTGCGTGTTGAAATATTGATGGTTGTGGTTAAGGGGGTGCAGACGGTTATGAAGTAAAGGACTGCATGCATGCAAAACGTACAATATCTTAACATATATACCATCCAGTGTTCCATCAGTGTGATGGGCATGGGCATGTCCAGACGACGGACGACATGCGTGTAATCTGGCGTGTAATGGCCGCCTGATAACTGCTGATTCCCGTGTGAAGCGTAGCGTACGTAAGGGATATAAGGGGGGTAAAATTGGAAGGTAGGTATGTAGGTAGGTATGTGGCTGATTGAGTAAAAATAAAACTTGCCCAATTGAAACAAAATTAATGCGATAGATCTTGCACGTTCTGCGGGATGTATTCACCCTGCCAAGTGTGAAAAAGTGTGGATTGCGACTTTTCGACCGAAAATCTGGTCAAACGGCAATGTTTTCGGTTGGCTTTCGAAACTCTCGTACACAAGTTCCGCTTATTTTTCGAAGAGTCGCAGACTATGTTTTCGGTTGAATTTCGACAGTCGTTCGCACAGCTTTCACGACGGGTGGTTATGCCCCCCGAGTATGCGTTGCAAATCCTGTATGCTTAGGGGGTGTTTCCACTGGCGCCTTAAACCAGCGCGGTTTGAATCCGGTTGCTCGCGATCGTGATTTTTTCACGCCTTAAACCAAAACTGTTTCCGCTGAAATTCAGAAAGTTCACAGCAAACTTCCTGGTGCCAGAGGTCTGATCTCGGGGTGCCGATACGTTCTGCGACGATTCGTGACCTCGGAACCACAAGTGTCGCCGCTTATTTCGATCTGGCCATAGAAATGGCGTCTATAATGACGAACGATCTTTCGCGCTGAGATGGTTCTTTAAACCAAGAGGCAACCAGCTCACAGAATAACTTAAACCTGGTCATCGACGAGGTATTGGCTATTCTCGAATGCGTGGTTTCAGAAAGGCTAAACCGTGTCGGTTTGCGGCAGTTGGGTCGAAATTGGGCCTTAAACCGTGTCGGTTACCCGACAGAAATACAGAATACCAGTGGAAACACGACCTTAGCCAGCGCTTACCAGTTTCGCTTATATTTCGGTAGACTTTTGTGGTCCGAGGCCGACTTCAGTTGGCGTGGTTTCGTCGAACTGAACCGAACTGAAGCCACGCGAAACCACGCGAAACCATGCGAAACCGATAGATGGGAATCAGGTGTGAATCCGCTCTTATATGATGAGAAGCATGCAAGTGGGTAGCTAGGTCACCTCAGGATGAACTAACAGCGCCACTTGCTTGGGTCCATGGCTCTCAATCACTCCTCAGAACGACCTGATGTCCCGGGGCGTCCCAGGGCATCCAGGCATGCAATACGTGCATCCCGTATCGTGGGAGGCGTACCAGGGCTGGGATGCCCTCCTGGGATGATTGCTACTGATGGTGATAGAAGCGTCATTTCAGCCGTCTGAGCTGCTGTGCTCGTTCCCAATATATTATTATATAATAATATGTGCGTGCACGCCTTGTGCATGCAAGGGGACTGTACTTCTACCACATCACAATGAACGTCCCAGGGTGTCATCCTAGGTGTCATCCTAGGTGTCATCCCGACTGACCGAAGCTTCACCCCCCGACCTACACCCCCCACCCAGATGCCCTTTGAACTTGCGGCTTTCACTAACGCTCACATTACCGGTGTATCGGTATATTTTTCGAATGCGCACTGTTCCCTTGCCAGAGGATCATACGTTGGCCATATCGCCGTAAAGCATCTCTGGCGCCATCCTGGGTGTCATCCCGACAGACCGAAGCTACACCCCCAACCTACACCCCCGACGTGGGCAAGTGTAACTTTTGAAGCCGTGACTTCACTTTCTTTCTAATGGGAGTTTTTATTCCATAATGGCAAATAATTATTTCAGTGAACTGAGATGCCCATGCGGTCGAGCCTTTGCAGCATGGCCCTCATATTTTTGGGACTGTGCAAGGGGCGGTGCTCGTTGCCATGCAGAACTGCGAAATCCACTGAACATGCTAACACCAGGCGCTTGAGAAGCAGCCAGCAGTAACATCCAGCAACAGCATTACCAGCCAGGAGGTAGTGCCACCTCCCCAACAGCCGCGCTCCATGACTAAGTATGATAGCGCAACCATGGAGGCAGCGTTGTGTAATGGGCAGCTGCTCAGGTCCGGCACCTTTGGTGTCATGTACCGGGTCCAGCACCCCCTACCGCCGCATGCACAGATTTGGCATGTATTTGTTGCGCCTTGCCGGTCAGTGCGGCACCCTGAGTTGGTTGGAGAGGGGAGCAGCTGTCCCCAAACTGTGTCTAGCATCCTTGACATGCAGCCGCTCCCCACTGCTACAGCTAGTGGACGCAGCCTACAAGCAGAGGAGATCCCAGAGGTCCCGATACTGAGCACTAGTACGCGGCCGCCTACCGCACATGGTTCCAGCCTATGGTGGGCACCGGAATGGCACATGCTGGAAGCCGTACCGACAACATGGCGTGTGCTTGTGTGTGCACCGACTTACGGCTGCGGTTCAATGCAGTTAACACAACTCACACCAGACGACGGCGTGGTGGTGAACAGCGGTCTTGAGAAGATGTAAATTACTTTTTCTTCTTCCTTCCTTTGTGAGGGAAATCTTCAGCACTGATCTCTTCAGTGATGAGGGACCTTTGTAGTTTGTACTGCCTTTCCTTTTGCAGGGGGCAGCTATTTTCCTTTTGCGTTCCTTTCATCCTTTAGCTTCTTCACTTCACTTTCCTTCTCCCAACTGTTGAGCGCCCACGCGGCCGCCCTTTCGGCGGGGCCCCAAGGTTTTACGTCATTTACCTTTTCCCTATGTTGTTTTAATTTATTAAAGACTTTGTCTCAGACAGTTGTATATGCAAATTATGCTCAGCCCAGCAACATGACATTGAATTCAAAGTGTCAGACCTGCTAGTCTACATTTCTAGGTCAGGCCTGCCTACCTACCCATGGCGTATGCAGATTGGACTAAACATCGCCCATCTGACCCCATTTCTGTCCTCTCATGATGAACCTTCGGCACCGCCCTGAAGATATAGTAGAGAAGCTCAGCCCAGCAACATGACATTGAATTCAAAGTGTCACGCCTGCTAGTCTACATTTCTAGGTCAGGCCTGCCTACCTACCCATGGCGTATGCGGATTGGACTAAACATCGCCCAGCTTACCACCTTTCAGTCCGCTCGTGATGATTTTTTTGAAACGCCCTGAATCTATACTACTGTAGTGAACCTCGGCCCAGCAACTTACTGGATTCAAAGTGTCAGGCCTGCTAGGCTTAATTTTCAGTTCATGCCTGTCTACCTACTCATGGCGTAAGCGTGTTGGACTTTACATCGCCCAGCTTACCGCCTTTCAGTCCGCTCGTGATGATTTTTTTGAAACGCCCTGAATCTATACTACTGTAGTGAACCTCGGCCCAGCAACATACTGGATTCAAAGTGTCAGGCCTGCTAGGCTTAATTTTCAGTTCATGCCTGTCTACCTACTCATGGCGTGAGCGCGCGCATCGCACTTGACATGGCCTACATTTTGTGGAAGACGTGGTAGTCCATCCTCTCGTCTGTCCCTTCACTTTATTTCCCATTTGTTCTCATTTTTTTCTCGTTCACCAATCACCAAAAAAGCCACAGCCAATGATGTAGTGGCGGAACGGGCAGACAGCGCTCCTAATTATGCATCAAATTAGCCCTTGAAAATGTCTGATATTCACAGTGGACAAGCAGGAAACCTGGAATAGGTACTATGGTACCCAGTAGGATACTGAAATCACACAAATATCAGTATATCACGGCCAATGACGGAGTGGCTGGTGGAAAGGGCAGCTAGCGTTCCAAGATACGAATCATATCAAGCCCTTCAATACTCTCCGTGGCACCTTCTGAACTGCCGCCGCCAGGTGCACCCAAGGCCACTGACCGCAATAAGGAGTACTGGTATGAGTACCGGTACTGCATGCACCGCTTGAATACTGTTATGTTGCATGGCATGGCAAGTTCAGGCAGGGCATTACCAGGGGAAGACTAGGATTGCATGGCATGGCTCAGTACGCACGACTTGCAATTTTCTCCTGCAAATTGGTTCAGACTGGGCCCTTGTCTATTGCGTCGCTTCTGCCTAACTGCGTTTCACACATACGGGAACAATTTCGTTATTATCACTGGGGGAGCACAAGGAGCCCAATTCCACCTGCGCCTCGCCGGGATTAATCCCGGTGTCAGTTTTTCTGGTTGGAAACAGAGTGCTGGGGAATACAGCAAATGCAATTCCACTTGAGCACGCGAGATGTTCGGGTACGGGCGAAACCAAATCTCTTTACATTACAGCCTGTCAACCAGCCTCTGTGCTCTTTGTGCTGCTAGGCGCTGCTCTTGTCTTTTCTTTTCTCATTTGCGCTGATCTTTGCTCTTTGCGGTGCTCTTTGCGCCGATCTTTGCGCCGATCTTTGCGCTGATCTTTGTTCCTTGTGCTGCTCTTGTCTTTGCGCAGCTCTCTGTGCTGTTCTTTGAGCTGTTCTTTGCTCTTTGCGCTGTTCTTGTATTTGCGCTGCTCTGTGCGCTTTGCTCTTTGTGGTGCTCTTTGCGCCACTCCATGCGCGCGCTGATCTCTGCAAAGGCGCCTGCAAGATTTTTGCCGCCGTCAGACGGATTGTCAGCCATGCATGACGAATGAAACCAATAGAGAAAGAGAGATAGATTGAACGAGATGAATGAAACAAACCGCGCGCGCGACTGAGAGTGATACAGCACGTTTCTGATTGGGACCCCGGAAAAAACGTGTAAACCGGTCTTCTGGTCTTCAGGAAGCTCCCAGCCAGGTGTGGTGTTTCTGCAAACAACCCGGAGCCAGGCACCGGAGCGTGAGGGCGCGTAATCTTGCGTGGTTCAGGATATACTGCGATATTATCTGCGCTGTTGCTGCTGCTTCTGCTTCTGCTGCTGCTGATGATGATGATGATAGGGATGACTCGCTCGCGGAGTGACCAAGGCCGAGGCGGCCCGCGGCCTTTCTGCAGGGCCGCCCCCACCACTACCGCCCGATAAGTTCATGGGAAGAAAAATGCGGCGATTCATATTTATAAACAAAATCTATTCGAAGGCCTGAAAACTCTCCAGGGTCTTTGGAATTTCCGGGGAGGGGGGGGGGTCCCCGGAAAAACAAGAGACGTGCTGTACGACTCTTGGTGGTCTAAAGGCTCCGGAGATTTTTCGGGGTCCAGTGTTTCAGCTCAAAACACACCGGAAACACCCCGGAAAGTTTCCGTGGTCCAATCGGAAACGTGCTGATAATCAAGTGATGAAATGGAGCCACGCCTCGCTGTCACGCTTATCCGTACTCGGCGAGGCTTGAGTTTTGCATCGACCCCCCGGGGCACGATGAAAAAATCATGCCTCGCCGGGTACGTGTAATGGGTGGGCAGGATCCCGAACACGTCCCGAACACTAGTGGAATTGACTTTTGTCTAGCTGGCACTATTTTTCGAGTTCCGGACAGGTGGAATTGGGCCCTGAGGTCCTCCCAGCCGAACATACGGCATTTTTTTCGGTGTACGGCATCTAAAATCCCGTATTCCTCAAGCCACGCTCAGGCGTTTTCTATCTTTCTTTCTTTCTTTCTTTCTTTCTTTCTTTCTTTCTTTCTTTATTTATTTATTTCTTTCTTTCAACTGACATGGTTCAATACACTGAATCCCACTTCGGCAGAGAATGGGCGCATGACCCCTCCCTCCCTACCCATGATCCCTTTCCTTGGGAGGCCACAGGCGCAATTGATGCATTCACTCTTGACACGCCTGCCAAATCCCACTCCACACCAACTTCTACCCTGTTTCCATATGTCACCCGAACACACCTCTTTCATCGTGTCCTCCACAAATTATCCAACAATAAAAAGCCAGGCCCAGGCGGTGTCCCCAATGAACTCCTTCGTATCATGCCATCTTCATTCAAGTCCTCCATACGTAACCTCCTTATCCTCATGTGGGTCACTGGCTCTACCCCAGACACATGGAAAGTCTCACATACCACTCTTCTCCATAAAAAAGACGACCCCTCTATCCTGACAAATAAACGACCCATTGGCATGCACAACACTATCTACAAACTTTGGACTCGTTTTGTCAGTACTGTCATATCTGAATTTTCTGAGGACCACTGCATACTCAGTCCCTCCCAAGAAGGGTTCCGAGCTAAACATAACACCTCTCGCCATCTGCAACGTCTAGTACATCTTCTAGAGGATGCCCAAGCATCCAACCGCAATGTCTACATTGCCTATGTGGACCTCACTAACGCATTCAACACCATAAACCATGACAAGCTCTACCATATTATGGATACCCTAGGATACCCTGAAGATTCTGTCGATGTCATCGAAGGCATCTACACTAATGCCTCTACCCGTATCATTCTCCAGCGGTCTTCAGGTCTTGCTACTAATCCTATCCCTGTGGGTCGAGGCACCATTCAGGGAGACACACTGTCTCCCCTGGTTTTCAATATCTATATGGAACCTTGTCTCAGATGGTGCAACACTGGTGGCCATGGCTTCACCCCCTCATGTGCCATCCTCCTAGGCATGAAACACCCATGTGCCCTCACTCTCTCCACCCTCGCCTTTGCTGATGATATGGCCCTTCTCTCGCATTCTCAGGTCCGCCTCCTTCATCAATTTCAAAAACTCACTGCTTATTGCACATGGGCAGGTCTGTCGCTCAACGCTTCCAAATGTGCACTTACTTACTTACTGGGGCGGCTCACCATGCAGCTCTTACAGGATTGGCCCACACTATTGTTGAGCAAACCGCCCTCCTTCATGCCCAACTACACAATAATTTTTTTGTGAACGGCATCCCCTTTCCATTCTTCCCTCCCTCAAAATCTTACAAATACCTTGGTGTTTACATCAACACCCTTCTCAGCTTTAAAGATCATCTCGATGCCATCACTGCCACTATCCAAGCCAAATCACGCAGCCTCATCATGGCCGATGTCGCCCCCCAACACATTCTCATGATCATCAACAGGGTCCTTCGTGCTAAAATTACGCATTCCCTATCCATTGCACCTTTCTCAGAAGGGGATATACGGATACTCGATACCCTCCTTGCCAGAGTCCTCCGCATTTGCATGAATCTTGGCCACTCCTACCCCACCGCCCTTATACTCACACCCACAGATCGGGGGGGTGTTGGCCTCACCTCCCTCCTGACAGATTACACCCAGATTTCCGCCCTTACCCTCACCCGAGCCCTGAACGATGAAGGTTCCCTCGGCACCCTCACTTCTGGCGTTTTGAACCAACAACTGGACACTCATGGACAACTCCCCCTCACTTCGCTTGTACGACCCACTAGAACTTTTCACTCGTTACCGCTCCCCATGCGTCAACTTTCCCTCATGCACCATGCTCAACTTGCTCTCCATCGTTGCTCATCAGGCCCTTCCCCTATTGCCTCTGGAGTTCAAGAACTCCTCGGCAATGCCATGTGGCGACAACTGACCCACATCCTCTCACCCACACCTCCTCCACCCGACACTACCCTGCCAATTATGCCTATTCCTCCCTACTCTCCAACACCACAGAGTTCTTCCCTCCTCATCACTCCAGCACTACTCCATCCTCTTTGTCGTATGGGCATCACGTCCTTGGAACCACTTACCGTCATGACTGGACCTCACATTTCTACCTTCCAGCCATCCACGTACCTGTCTGCAACATTCAAAGGTAAAGCGCGCCGTCGTTGGATACAACAGGCCCAAGTCTCGCTCAACCGTATCACCCTGCTCCTTAATGGGCATCCCTCTGACCAAGCCCTCAGCCACACGCGCTTTTCTGCACTCCCCTTACATCAGCGCCACATCACGATCGCCCATGACTTCTCCCAACTCCTTCAGGTTGTCCCAACCACCCTCCCTCACATCGCCTCTGCTCCCAGTGCCGACCAGGCCCTTGGTCTCCTCCCCCAATGCTTCTCCCCACGCCCCCAAGCAACTTCAAAGCGCGCCCGTCCCACTATCCCCTGTAGTACTCATACCCGCGCTCCAGAGCTCTTTCCCAACCTAGGCCTTCCCTCTACCCCACCCCTTCCTCATGCTCCCTTTGTCCTACACTTGGGTACAACACCATGCCCCCTACTCCCCCACCATCCAAACAACATTCTCGACCTTTCATGCCCCCCTCCCTCTCCTCCCCCTGTCCCTCCCTGTACATCACTCTCACGTAAGCGGACATTACCAGACCAAGTACACCCACATACGGACCCCGCCTGTCCCTTGCTTCTTCCTCTCCCTACCCATCCCCTTGACCTCGGCCTCACAAACCTCCAACGTCAAGGGCTCTGGCGTTTACGCTCCACAAACCCCCATCCCCGCACCCAATGGGTCCAATCCTCTGCAAACCAGGCTCACTCATGCATCGACCAACACGTCTCCTTTAACATAAATCCGGTCCATCCCGACTTCGACTTCGTACCATCACATTCCTTCACTATCCAGATTGGACTCCACTCACCCTCTTCCGGCCCGTTACCCCCTCCCCCCTTACCTTCCGCCCCTGCCTCTGATCCGCAACCCCTTCCATGGCAATGTCAATATGCCTACCTATACCGCCCAAATGGTACTCTTGTTGGTTGCATCCCTGCCCGCCGCCTGCACTGGCTTCGTGCATGCTATGATCATACGAAACTTACCCTTCCTGCCCTACACCTCGCCCACTCTGAGGGTTCCTTCGAGCAAGATCTTGCTTCCCTTCTTGCCCGATACCCCGTTCATACCAAGCACAAAACAGGAACCACGCCTAACACGACTTGGTGTCTCCCGGAACCCATGATGCAAGTGCTCTCAGATAACATGTCCACCCATTTCCACCGTTTTGCTTCTCCTCTCGACGTCTCCTACCATGCACGCACATACTATACCACCCACCATCACGATTGTCTTTTGGGGGCTCTCCATAATGCGTACTCACCTTGGACCGGCAGCTCGTTCGTTCATCCAGACTTCAAAATAAAAACAATCACAAAAGCAATCCGTTGGGCCGTCTCATCCGCCAGCATGACTACGACACCCACATGCACTGTTATCATGGCCCCAGTTTGGAAGAACTCATCTTTCATGAATTGGACCTCCCATGCCAATATGGTTCATGTTCTGACTCTTCATACCGACCCCAACTTTCGCTTTTCAGTCCCGGACCACATGGCACACATCTACACAGCCACCCAACCAACATACGGCACTCCCAAATGGCCACTACAACTTCTTGTCATTGGTAACACAGAGGGCCTCGCTCGCTTCTACCCTGACCCACCTCCCTCTGGTCCAGTCGATTCAAATGTGCACACACTATCTGGACATGGACACCCACCTGGCACCTCACCTGCCCACCGTCCACATCCACCCACCCGGCGCCAATCCCAACTTCCCGGTTCGCATGCCAAATGGCAACACCCCGCTGGATTCTTTGTAGCCTCCCACTTACACACGCACACTACCCCGCCTACCCCTCTCCCACTTGCCCCACTCACTTTCCCCCTTATCATTTTCAATGAACTCCGATCTCTCTACCCCCCTACCTATCCACTTGCTTGGCCGTTGCTTCCGGCATACTACATAGACGGAGCTTGTATACAGGATGACGCCGGCAATAACTTGATAGGGGCTGCCTTTTACTTCACTGTCGATGGCTCCACCCATACAGTCAACACTACTGGGAAATGTGAAACGAACACTATCACCAGGGCTGAACTTGGAGGCATTCATGCAGCCCTCGATCATGCCCATACACCTTCTGGCCCCGCCTTGACCATTGCCCCTTCCCTTACTATCTTCACTGACAGTCTCTGCAGCATGTACCTCATACAGAAAGCTGTCTTTTACCCGCATGATCTCCTTGAGGACAAGCATGCACCACTTCTCCTGGCCATCCGCCGCTTACTCCTTTCACGGGCCAGCATAGGCCTACCAACGCTCATCCTGAAGGTGAAATCACATATTGGTATTATCGGCAATGAACTTGCTGACATTGGGGCATCACGAGCCTTGGACGCACCCAGCACATGTACATTTAACCTTTCCCATATCAACAACCAGTACATGGCTTTCCTCCCAGCTTTGCCTTGCCTACCCCAAGACGATACTCAAACGGATACAAACGAAACCCCTTGGTTCACTTCTGACCTCACCTCCTCTATCAAGGCACACCTTCACTCTTCTTGCCCTCACGTTACGGACGGTGATATCACCATATCTTGTGCTACATATACCCGCATAATCGAAGAAAATGCCCACTCTTTACCCTTGTATAACAATCACATGTGGCAATCTTCTGCTTGCCACTTTTCTCTGAAGCGCTGCATCCTCCGTATGCGAGCCAACCTCTTATGGACAGCTAAACGGGCACTTCTCTTCCGTATTCCCTACAAAACAACAGTGCGCTCGTTTACCGATGGCCTTTGCCCCATATGTACACCACCTCTTACTGGCCCACCTGACGCTACTTCTGCCTTGACACACAGGGACACATGTTTGGAAGATGCAGGCATCCCCGTATGCAGGCCTCTTATATCTCCCGACACAACAAGGCCCTCTGCCTCATCCAACGTTCCCTCCACAGAGGCACAAAGAGTGGAATGTTCACAATTATGGATGCCACACCCGCTACATCCCTCCCACCAGGCGTCTAAGATGACACCCGTATCCCGCAATGGATGCTTCCCGCTGTCCCCCATGCCACACTCTGCCTCCTTCGTCCAGATCTTCTCTTAATTGAAGGCCTTACCATTGCCGATCTCCACAGTCATCCTCCCGCCGGGCTTGCCGACCCTGCCTTCCTTCTTGACCTCCAACACCGTTGTACCATCCATGTTATTGAGCTCGGGATTACCTCCAATCTACAATTCTGCCTGTCCCACAAATCCACACAACATGCACAGTTAGTTGGTACAATTGCTTCGCTCCGCACTCCGCAGGATGGAACCTCACTACACCTGTTATAGACCCACTCCACACTCCTGCCAGGGTAACCCGGTACGGAAACACGGTACGGGAATACGGTGCGGTACGGTACGGACAAAAGGGACGGTACGGTAGGCCAATACGGTCCAAGATTTTCCCCATTTTCAAGGCTCAGAACAGCAGGATCCACACAGAGAAACACATGCATGCAACACTCACATGAATGTTTGACCCCATGCACATCCTGACATAATGCATGGCTGCATGACAGTCCCCATGCAATTTTAGCATGGCCCCCAGATAACCACCAAGGATCTCCATGCATGCATGCAGATTTACCAGGCTGACATGATAGGAGAAAATATGATCATTGATGCAATCCCAAACTCCTCACGGATCGCCATTACAATGTTCCAACATGCCATTCAGCATTTCAGTAATTCAGCTAGTCCATATAAACGCTACCCACCAGCATGGCACATGAAATTTTACATGCATGAATATAGCAATAGAAACAAGAGGCCTCAGAATCACCTTGCATAGTTGCTGAGTTGCATGGCATGCATGGAAATCACTTCGTAAGGAGACACTGAGCTCCTGTGTCTTGCCTCCCTCCTGGGAGTCCTGGACTCATGGGCTCCTACTCCTCCTGGCCTCTTGCCCTCCTCCCTCTATGTAGCTTTGGATCGTGACTTGGCGCCAAGTTCTGTCTTATTGCCACTAGGTTTGGGGGTAGACTTGTACTTTCACGAGCAGCGAATGCCTCTTTACCACTGGAAGCGAGCGAGCTTACGTAGATTTTGATGCCCTGGATGTGTGGACTGTGGACGGTGTGGATTTGCCAGACGAGGGAGACGATCACACGACATCACCGCAATATGCCTGTATCACCCGTCCTAACGTCTTACACGCCGCAACTTGTCCTGTTATGCCCGCGAGGCGATTGGTAAATCGCGTAGTGTTGACGATAATATAATTACAAAATTTGCATCGCCCACGCTTGGCATGGCCAGCCTTCGATGACGGCTGCAAAATCCAATGCGAATCAGCCGTGTACGCTGCATTCCTAGGACGTGTTCTCAGCGCTACCTCCATCGCTCCCATGCAGTCATGCAGTGCAGGAAATGGCGACCGTACTTGGCCGTGTTGCAAACGGTACGGTACGGTACGGATACGGTACCGGATTTTAGGCCAATACGGCCCGTACTAGGTAACCCTGACTCCTGCCCCCCACCCTCTTACATATCCGTTACCCCCCCCTGCTACAGACATCCTCTACCCCTATGTTCACCTCGTCAGCATTGGTTGCTCTGGCATTTTCTATAAAGATATCATGCACCTCTTTCTGTCACGACGTATGAATGCACCGTGCGTTTGACTGCGCCAACTGCTTTTTCGGTTGGAAGTTATGTGTGAACCTGAACAAGTGTGTTTGCCGTCTTAGAGGATCCCGAACTGGGTCTTTTACTTTTTCTTTCTTACTTGATTTCACGGCCTTCAATAGACTCTTAACGTTTCTAGCTATTGTCCCTTATAATCGATATGCAAGTTAATCGTCAATCCAAGTCTTACTAAGGGGAAACTGGCAGAGCACTTAAGCCAACAGCGACTCTATAAGCATCAACAAGTCTCCTGATACGAAGCTGGCAGAGCACCTAAGCCAACAGTCGACCATCTGCAGCATTTAGAGTTATTCTTGCCTCTTAACAAGGCATATCTCCAGTCTTACAGCTGGATATTACCACCAACCCACCATCACATCTCCAATCTACAGCCTTCCCTGTGGCTCCAAGTCGACCATCTGATTTATCAGAGATATCTTCACTCATCAGAAGTCGCCAAGCAAGCGACTCATCACACAGATCAACGGCCACAATCGCCCAAGATCGTCCCAAGAAACCCATAAGTACCTCAAGTGTCGAGGCTTTACGAGATCTTGTCAACAGCATCGAAGAAGTCCAGGTGAAGTAGCAAGAGCTATCACCTGTTATCGAGCTGATTCCACTGAGTTACAGCAGTGGATCGAGAAGCTCTTACTATAAGCTCTGTAAGAGTTTATTAGTACTTGTTTAAGAAAGAAAAAGTCCGACTAGTGTCACCTCTAGTCGACTGTGGCGGAAATCGGTCGTTCTAAAGCCGATAAAAAGGTGAAGATGAGCGGAATAGGGGATGTAGAAGTGCCCAAAGGCGCTCCAGAGATTGAGAAGGATAGCATTGCTAGCCGAACAAGGAGTGCTCTAGCAGCAAAGGGGGCGCCAGTTGGAATCTCAGTAGCTGGAACTTCGTCTGATCCTCCAGTTTCGCTTGTGCAACCGATATCTATGTGGCAACAGATGTATGATAGGGCTGGACCACAAGGTAGAGTATGCATGGAGAAGCTCAAGCTCAAGCAAGAGTTGGTTGATCAGGCTATGTCAGGTTTGATAAGCAAGCAAGATGCATGCAGCCTCGAGGAATTTGACGAGACGACAAACACAATTCGTCCTATAGAAGATGAGAGGAACGAAGCCATCAAAGAAGCCCTGATTGCGTCACCTGCCCGGGTTCCAAAGAAATTCATAGACGCGGATACAGGGAAAGAGGTGTTCATTCAATATGACAACCCTGTGTATACATACCTCAAGAAGGAGAGTCGCAAGTATGCTTTCACTGGGACGCCGTCTAAGATGACGCAAGTTACTCGGCTTGCAGAACAGAGTGTTGCAACTGAGGTTGAGGGAGGGTCTCAGTCAGGGTCCGCTACGTCAGTGGCCGCGCCCCAGAGAGCACCTGCACTGTCCCCTGTTGTGCACGTTTCAATGCCTTTTGCGGTGCATGAGCCCATGGCGCAGAATGCACCAATGCATGTGCCTGTTGCAGACATCCCAGCATCTGTGCCTGTTGCCGCTGCCGCCTCTGTCCCTCCTTCCAATGCTGCTCCTTTTCAAGGTGCACCTGTGAGGAGAGAAGGTCATGGTGTGGAAGCTGGATCATCATATCCGCCGCCACCACCGCCGCCGCCGTCGCAAGTCCCTGCAAGGTCGGCTGGACAGACGCACAACGCACCTGTCTACCCACAGTCTGGACGTTATGAAGAATCTGTGTCACGTATGCAAGGTCTGGCATCTGTGTCATAAGAGCCTGAAGGTGAAGTATCTGGGGGAAGCACCGGGGATGATGTCACCGCTGGTGATCCCCAAGCACAAGGTAACCGCTCGACCTGCTGCATCACAGTCGTTTCATACGGCTGTGGGCACTGAGCATTCCAATTGGAATACTCCTGTCACTCAGGGTCTAGGTGGTGCTGGTCTGGATAGCTCCAGGGTTAGGGCATCCCGTGATAGAGCGGCGCTTGCCCAGAGACTGCTACTGGAACATGATCGCCGACAGCAAGGTGAGGATGCAGCTAGAGCGGCTGCAATGACCAGTGAGCCCCTGCGGGCAACCACCAGAGGTACGGCTGCTGCACCGTCCCAGGAACGCGGCCATCACGAGCCGTCACAGGAGGATCAGAGTAGGTTTAGGCCTGCTCAGCAGGTACCTAGAGAACCTGTATGGAATGGGTTTCCCGCTGTGAGAGATTCTAACCAGAGTCAAAGAGAGCACAGGTTCCCTGGTCAGGGTCAGGGCACCAATCAGGGTCAAGGGTATGGTCACCCTCAAGGTCAGTCGCAAGGTCAGGGTGTGAATCAAAACCAGCGTTACGGACAACAAGACCGAGGTGAGTTCCACGGAGGTGGGACAGGAACTGGCTATAGTCAAGGGCCAGCAGGAGGTAACCAACCACCCAATGGTGGACCACCTTCAGGTGGTGGTCAGCCTCCCAGTCACAGATGGGTGTCAAGACAAGGTGTGCTGTACTGGTCAGGAGATGTGCCTGCAGGAGGAGATCCTGGTGGACGCCCTGATTCAGAGATTTCTGTACCGGGTCCATTGAATTGGCTGACTGATGTCAGATTGGATGGGAAGACTGTGATTGACTCGTCAAAGGTTGTTGAATTTTCAGCGACTGAGAGCATTATATCTCACAGGATATGGGAGCGATCACTCAGGTTGTTCTGGGGAAACAACGTGCATAGGCTGCACGACGCTGTGTCCGCCCAGGTGAGCATCATCATGAGCACTATTCTGCCAGCAGGGGTTGCTTTTCTGAAGAAGCACTTTGCTGAACTGGAATATCTATGCCCCAGCGCGATGTCACCCTTGGTGAGAGCCATTGAGGGTAGAGACGGCAGTAACAGGAATGATTTTCTGCAGGATGGCACTCAGACCATCATGGGGAACATGAGGAGAAACAAGATGATCCTGATGGGGGTCGAGGAGGCTGGGGTACGAGAGTACGAGCCTTATCCTTTACAAGATGAGCCTTACAGCTTTATTGAAGCTCTGTTGATGGTGGCCAAGCGCTACCTCAACGTTGCAACTTCAGCTGAATTGGCAATTTGGACCCAGGGCTGCATCATGGGTAAGCAGAATCAGCTTGACAGGACTGTACTTGTCAGCGAGAACCCCAGGCAGTTTGGGATCAGGTGTCTGTCAGTCTACACAGCGTTTCAGGGGTCTAACAAGATCGCTTACAATGGGACGATTGAGAGGACATCCATCATTGATGTGATCATGCGTGGTGTACCAGTGTACCTTCAGGAGGTGTGTGAGAGAGAGCTTCAGGCCTTGGGTGTTGAGGATGACAACTTCAAAGTACAGACGAGTGTGATCATTGAGGCGATGCAGAATGCCTATGAGTACCGTGTGAGGACACAGGTCAGGAAGGGCATCAGGTATGAGGACCTGGCTGCATAAGGAAGTAAAGACGTTGGTAGGAGAAACCAAAACTCTGGCCAGCATGCCACACCTCGGAGTCACTCCACTGAGGTGAGATCAGGTGCAGAGGGTTACCCCAGCACTATGCATCCGCAACGAGGCCCGGGCGCCGGATCATCTAGACCTTTCCAGGCTGGGAGAGGAGGAGGTGGGTACAGCAATGTGCAGCGACCGACAGGATCGGGTTACCCTTCCAACAGACCGATGGCTGTTAAAAACTGTCAGATCTACCACGGTGATCACTACCTGGATAAGTGTGACCAGTTGCCTGCGTTCCTCGCGTCGGCAGCCAGAGGTAGAGCCATGGAGGCTTTGGAGAAGGGACCCAGGACTGCTGCAGTTAAACCTGCAGCGGACGGCGCTCCTATGCCAACTGCTGCAGTAGCAAGGGCGCAGGTAGACCCGGGTGAGCTGCAGAGGGCTGTGCCTTATGTGTCCTTAGGGCCTGAGTACAGGCCAGAGGCGGAGGTAAAGTTCAATCTGGACAACCACTATGCCGCGTGTGCAGTGGAGGAGGATCAGAGTGGTGTTAGGTTCTATCAACGGGACAATGGTGAGGACTACGAGCACGTAAATGATGCTGCCTACAGAAGCCCAGGGCTTCATGCACATGCTACAGAGTACAGAGGTGAGGAGGTTCACGGTGCGCAACTAGCGCAATACAATGATGGTTGGGATGAGCCAGGTGACCCTGATCAAAGCCCAGGGGTTGAAGCACAGGGGTGCTTCGGCTCCAACTACAACTGACATGGAGAACCTGGCACCCATCACCTGACAGCTATGGCTGCAGTATTAGGGAGTTTTCGAGATGACTTTGCTAAAAAGGGGTCAAAATTTTTTCCAGACGGGTTCCAGGGGAACGGGTGCCCGGTTTCTAAGTTAGATACACTTGTTGCGTTTTCGGCAGCTGAGAATGAGTCACGCGAATCCCGCACTGTTTCAGGGAGTCCATTTGTGGACAGGGGCGCAGCTTCTGCATCACGTTTTCAGACTGAGGTTCCGACCACATTGCTTACGCACGGTCCAGGATCGCGGTGGGCTGAGGTTAGGGTTCCGACGAACCGACGGCAGGGGTTGATTGATCCTCCTATATTATCTGCAGGCGTTTCGCTTTCTGACACTTCACAACGCTTACTCTTTGATCGATCTGCTGCCCTTCGTGTGCATCCTGCTGCAGAGACTGCACCTGAATCGTTCCTGGTGAGCAATCTGCCTAAACCTGACCCTGTGCGTATGAGTGCCCTCATTGCTAACGCCTCGGACGTTGGTGCCTATTTCCGTTCGCTTACAGGATCCTTGTTTTATTTTGCCAACCCTGAAGAATCGCCAGGTGAGCAGGTTGGCCTGATCTATGATGGCGGCCCTAAACAAATGCCTGATAGGGCGATGTTAGACTTCGGGTCGAATTGTCATTTGATAACTGACAGGGAGGCGAATCGCCTGGGCATTCCTGTTCTTCCTTACCCGATGAAACTAGCCACTAGTGGTGGCGTTGACACGATCAGGGGCATTACGCCTATTGTCACGATTTCTTATGGGTCTGGGTCGGCAGAGCTTACCAGTGAGCACTGTTTTCTGGTCGTAGCCTGGGCTCCTTCGCACTCGTTCACTGCACTGTTTGGGAACCCTGATAGCATACATTTCAGAGCGATCCATGATGTTGCCAGGGGTATCCTCACTTTCAGACCAAACTGGTCCTCAGATGTTCTTGACCTACCGGTATCAACTGTGAGATCTGATAACTAGACTCTACAGCACCTTTCAACTCTGCACGATTGCATCGTGTAGAGTTGGGGGGGGAGAGAGTGCTGCTGATTGAGATGACGCAGTATGACATATTTTCATTACTCAATCTCCTCTGTCTCCCTCCTCCTCATTGCTGCAGATCTACTCCTACAAGTGAGTACCAGTCTTCATACTGTACTACCCTCTGATTACGGTGTAGTGGACTCTGTTAGTATCAGTAGTTAGTAACTGCTTGTATAATGCTGAGCACCTTGGTGCCTGTCATTTGCGCAGATGGCTTTACCGCCGCCGAGACTTAAGCCTTTGATTAGAACCTATCTCGGGCAGCAGCACCCCATAGCAGTTCCGCGAGAATATGCGCGAACTTAACATTGCTGGAGCAACGTGACTCATGAATGGCCGGTGTTACACAATCATCAGACTCTATTTCAATTCAACCAACTAGAAAGATTGCCGCCTCGCTGCTGGTGGGACGGCCTTGATCCTGAGGAGGCCACCTGGCATCTTAGAAAATATGCTCAGCAGACTGACAGAGCAGTCAAGACCGTCACCGATGAGATGAATGCTATTGCAGCAGACATGGAGGTTCTCTGCTCTGTATATAGAAGACCTGCAGCGCTGTTCGCTCTTGGATCAGGCACCTTCGATGTGGAATCAGTTTCGTGGTATGGGGATTATGATGATCCAGACTGGAGCATTCAGAGATTCGACTATGGAGTTCTGGAATGCGACGAATCTTATCCAGATGCGTTGCACTTTGTAGAGCAGCATTTCATAGTAGCAGGAATTCAGCTGGTCAGGGCCAAGTCCTTCATCCTTCGAGAATTCTGGATGCTGTATCAGCGACAGCGATTCAGGCTTGCTGAATGGGCAAAGTCGATGATAGGATACTCTGCTCCTGAGTTTCCGTTACAGCCAGCGGGAGCAATGATGTGGCTCGGCAGACCGCTTAACATCTTCAGAACAAATGAGGCTCGGCACGGTCCAGCTGCGCCTATCCCTCTCATGCCTGGAGACATCGTTTTTGGTCCTGAGCCTGCGCCTGCTGCCCCCTAGGTAATTGAACTGATAAATTAACTTTTGTCTTTCAATAAATGCTTGCGCAGATTCACGTACTTGAAGTGAGGACCTCTGCGATCTACTAACATCGATCAGTCACCGTCTAATACGGTGTAGTTACTTGCTTGACAGCAGAAGTTATTTTGTCATGAGAAGTCCTTCTCATATCAGAATAACTTCTGGTGTGAATCTAGCCTCTCGTAGATTTAGACATGTTTCACAATTGATGTCTGGAAGGGCTTACCGCCTGGAATATATTGGGAGGTCGGCTGTCGCTTGCATGTTCAGAATTCCTGGCATGGGTGATACTGAACTTAGTATTGAAGATGCTAGTGCACTGTACCCCTCTGCAGGGATAGCAGCAGATAAACCTGTTAGCAAATCCTTAGCGCAGTACCGCTTTGATGTAATCAAAGAGGTTATTAGGTTGCAGAATGATAGACTGCTGACCAGTATCACACAGCTGCAAGATGCTAGGGATGAACTTGACCAGGATTCGGATGCGTCTGAAGACCTCACGGTCGACAGAATCTCTGAATTAAAGTCAACCTGCGAAGGTGCAAAATCAGACATCATCAGTCACCAGCTCCTGTTTGACTGGTGCAAATACATTGCCATGTCTGAATTTGAATACCCTTTGCCTAGGGCATTTGATATTGCTTGGGAAACTGATGCAAGCCTTAAATGGCAATACCGGCCAACAGTAGAACCCTTATCTGATGATGATGACATTCTATTCAATAAATCTGACTTACATGTGTACAAAGACAGACCTGCTGACGTGCAGCAACCTGATGGCACATTTGATGTGCCAGTAAAATTCATCAGATCTCCTTGGGTGTTTGGGGTTGGTCCATCAAGACCAATCCCAACTCAATTGTCTTAACATTTTTTTTTATTCACAGCACTTATCTTACCTTCACTAATCAGTCACTCCTTTCCATAGTGACTGGTTAGTGAGGGGGGGAAAGGTTGTCATGAAGTGCTGTTCATTATCTCATGATGTGATGACTAATTTTTAATTACTTATCACACCTTCAGATGCCTAGACAGCCCAACCTCAGCAAGGCTGATCGCGACCATGCTCAGCAGGTCAGGGACAGGGTGGCCATCAGCGATGGCTACAAAATCATCAACGCTTCAGCGCGGATTCTTCTCAGAGAGCGAACAGCAGCCATCGCTCGGACAGAAGACAGGCGTCGTCAAGCCGCGCTTTTAAATAAGCGCAAGGCAACTGGCGGCGCCTCCGGCTCCAACCCAGGCCGTGGTGAAAACCTGGCCAGCGGAAGGAGCCAGACGGAAGGGCCAATGCAATCGCCTCAGGGCAGGCATGGGGCCCGGATGTCCGGTGGTGAAGAGGCCTCTCCTCTATTGAGGGCGCCCAAGCCACCGCTCACCACAGAGGAGCGGAAGCAGCGCAAGGAGCGCAAACAGCTGAGGAGGCAACAGAAGAGGGAAGCAGATCTGAACCGTGATCTGGATCAGCACAACCTGCTGCGTCCCATCCCTGAAGCTGCGGCCGAGTCAGGACTTGACCGT
The DNA here is from genome assembly GCA_037349105.1 of Limnomonas spitsbergensis. Lineage (NCBI taxonomy): Eukaryota > Viridiplantae > Chlorophyta > Chlorophyceae > Chlamydomonadales > Limnomonas > Limnomonas spitsbergensis. The sequence continues at coordinate 3,452,251 of JAYJMM010000113.1, forward strand.
ATGGATCTCGACGATCAGGCAGCGGAAACCTCGGAGCTTGCCGCCGCTCCATCCGGCGGTGGGGTATCTACAAGGCAGCTGCGCAGTGCAGCAAGGTCCTTCGTCCCGTCAACATCTATTGAGGGCGCATCGCGGTACGATGGACGAGGTACGCCATCCTACCGCGAGGAGATCAAGCCTCACGCCTACTATGATGGCGCAGCTCACCATCCTGGTTCGTAGCAAGGACTCGGAGAAGGTACGCGAGTGGTGGAAGATGTTCAAGACCACCTGTGTGTTCCGCAAGCGCAAGGACAAAACCGACATCTTGGCAGATATAGCAGTATTTGCTGCTGAGGTTGCAGAGGTTACTGTTACGGAGATTCAAGGCAGCCCTAACTCCTGAAGCGTTGCGCAGGCTAGGAAGTGCAGTTTAGAGGCTCTCATCAGAAGGCGTCACCCTCATTTTCGACCTGCGCATCCCCTCAGGGGCTCTGCTTTTGTTGTTCCTTTGCAGAGTTTGGGTAACAAGCCTAGGCTGCGTCGTGCTAGAGCTAGGGAACTTGCCCAGCCGCGCGCCAAGCGTATTGCTATTCTTGTTGAGTTCTGGGCCAAAAGAGTCAGGAGGATCCGCAGGGTACAGAGGATTGCTACTGATAAAATCAAGGCTGAATTGCTCAGACCTGATAGGTCTTTCAAATTGTCTTTGAAAATTGATGTCTGTAAAGCTGTGCGTTGCCCGGGCCCTGCTATCACTCACAGAACGCAGCATATCCTCAGAATGCAACCCACCATAATGCAATGGATCTTCTACCTCTGGCTGATAGCCACAGCATTCCTGTTCACACCTATTAACAGTATGAGAACTCACAATGCCCCAGCTCAGGTCTTTGATTTAACTCGCAGCGTCGCAAGAGACCAGTATTCAAGAGAAGTATTAGGATCGTCACTGGTCACGCAGACAGGTATCTCTTACGCCGCAGATATTCAACACTACACAGATCCAGCGTTATTGAACGATCTGTTATCACCCGATGAGCTTCACGAGGGAGTCCCTATTGAGGGATCTTGGTCTTTAGATAATATGACACCTGACAGTCCAGCAGACCCTGTAGAACCTGATAAACATTTCAAGATGGAACAAGGCTGGACCCTGGGCAATCATGCTGATATTAGCGAGCTTGAGAGACAGCAGTTCCAGGATGAACTAGGGGATATTATCCAAGCACAAAGCGCTTATAAACTGTCTGATTTAACGGGTTATGAAGGATCAGTTCTTCCCTTCACCATACCAACTGCTTTTTCGGTTGGAAGTTATGTGTGAACCTGAACAAGTGTGTTTGCCGTCTTAGAGGATCCCGAACTGGGTCCTTTACTTTTTCTTTCTTACTTGATTTCACGGCCTTCAATAGACTCTTAACGTTTCTAGCTATTGTCCCTTATAATCGATCTGCAAGTTAATCGTCAATCCAAGTCTTACTAAGGGGAAACTGGCAGAGCACTTAAGCCAACAGCGACTCTATAAGCATCAACAAGTCTCCTGATACGAAGCTGGCAGAGCACCTAAGCCAACAGTCGACCATCTGCAGCATTTAGAGTTATTCTTGCCTCTTAACAAGGCATATCTCCAGTCTTACAGCTGGATATTACCACCAACCCACCATCACATCTCCAATCTACAGCCTTCCCTGTGGCTCCAAGTCGACCATCTGATTTATCAGAGATATCTTCACTCATCAGAAGTCGCCAAGCAAGCGACTCATCACACAGATCAACGGCCACAATCGCCCAAGATCGTCCCAAGAAACCCATAAGTACCTCAAGTGTCGAGGCTTTACGAGATCTTGTCAACAGCATCGAAGAAGTCCAGGTGAAGTAGCAAGAGCTATCACCTGTCATCGAGCTGATTCCACTGAGTTACAGCAGTGGATCGAGAAGCTCTTACTATAAGCTATGTAAGAGTTTATTAGTACTTGTTTGTCTTGTGTTGTTTTCGCTTGGTGCACCCATTCCTTAGGGTGCACCCCTGTGCCGCGACATTTCCAGTCCTTGGTATCACACCCTTCAACGTCCCCCCACTGCTCAAACAACTAGCAGTTCACACTGTCCAATCTGCCTATTCCATTCTCCGACTTCGCCGTTACCTTGAAAACAGTCCACCCAACTGCCGTCCAGCATCTCCCCCTATTCTCACTGACCCGCCATAGCCCATTTCTCCCTTTAAGGGCATACAGACCGGGGCTTGGGCCTCTCGTCAACCTGTACTTCCCAAAATCCACGTTGCATCGGCGTTTTCTTTTCTTTTCTTTTCTTTTCTTTTCTTTTCTTTTCTTTTCTTTTCTTTTCTTTTCTTTTCTTTTCTTTTCTTTTCTTTTCTTTTCTTTTCTTTTCTTTTCTTTTCTTTTCTTTTCTTTTCTTTTCTTTTCTTTTCTTTTCTTTTCTTTTCTTTTCTTTTCTTTTCTTTTCTTTTCTTTTCTTTTCTTTTCTTTTCTTTTCTTTTCTTTTCTTTTCTTTTCTTTTCTTTTCTTTTCTTTTCTTTTCTTTTCTTTTCTTTCTACGATGCTGTGACATCCACATATCCTTACAATCAATAGCTATCCTATTTACCGGCCGGCCCTCAGTCGAATGGGTTCGCACTTCAAGCCCATACCTGGAGCTGCCACAGCCATGCCCAGCTCGTTTCTGGGTCGCTATCTTACTCTTGCTTAGCCGTGGCCATTATACATGGACAGCAATCCTCATATTATATTTTGTTTCTTCTAGGTTGGATTCTAGCCAGGAAGATTAACCGGCGATGCCTATCGCACCATAATTTTGACCACCTCCAGAACAGTAGAGTTTTCGGCAGGGATGCCGCTGTCAGCAAGCAGCGAAACAATGCAACATCGCCTCGGTCGAATGAGCACGTTGACCTCGACCACGACAGGCGTTGCAGGACCAACGCACGATGGGGCGCTGCAGGTCCAACGGAAAGCAGCAGCTGTGGATCAAAGCGACTGATGGTGCGCAAAGCTCATCGAATTTGAAGTGGCTACCAAAGCTTTCATGTTGAGATGTGCCTGGCTTTATCTGCTGTTTTTTCACTGCAGGGGCGCCCCTTTCCCTGCTGAATCGTCGTACCAACCAGGATGTGTCAACAGCCCAAAACGACGTCTACCGGAAAGGCTTCCACCGTCGTCATGAAAGCGACAGGTGGGACGTGGGATGCTTCTGGGACGGCCTGAGACGATCGAGTGGTCCTTTTGCGGAGTGTGAGCCCCGTACAACGAGCGACTTGCAAGCATATAATATTTGTACTGCTGGCATGGTGTGATCATGCTAAACCTGGCCTGAAGCCAAACCTGACCTGGCCTAACCTGACAATCCTAGCCTGACCTGGCTTGTACTCCTGCCATGATGTGATGACGCCAAACCTTGCCTAACCTGAAATCCTAGCCTGACCTGGCCTGATACTGTCTGGCATTTGAAGTAATTATTTCCCTCCACCATTGCAGCGTGCCCGAGATGATTGCTTCTGCTGAGGTTCCTTCATTGGGGCCATCATCTGAGCAACTTCCCTCGGTGGGGCCTGAGACTGAGCAGCTGCAGCTGGTGGAGGAGAGGTCGGCGAGGAACAATGCTGATGCTAAGAAGATAGAAAATAACTGCTGATGCGAAGGCTGAGAGGGGGCCAGAAAATGGTAAGTAGATATCCCAACCTGATCAGGCTTGAAGGCAAATAATTGATGTATTTCTTTCTCCGGATACATGTGAATGAATGTCTGTAAAAAGAATATATATAGGCATCGGCAATATACTTTACATGCCCCGCCAATGTAAAGTGTATAATATATATCATATATATAGTATATAAAGTCAGAAAAAAGTGGGCCAAAGTTAAAAAACAGAGGTCTGGATTCAGCTTAATCAGGGCATTCAGAATATGCAGCTAACTCGTCCCATCTAAGAAAGCGAAGTCCTCAAAACATTAAAACACTGTATTTGTTTGACGCGGATCACGGGTTCGCAAAATGGGGCAGGTCTGGTCCAGAAGTTCAGTTAAAGTACCTCTACATGATCACTACTAGGCATACATTTGAGTCTCATAGCATGACTGTTCCGAAGTTATCAAGTCAGTCGGACTAATAGTTCAGAGAAACCTCCTCGTGCTAAACCTCCTTGACCTCGCCGTCGTCACGGTTCGCCTTGACATAAATCAGCTTCGCAGCCCGCGCGATGCCTAGGCGAGAGCGGCTACTGGTGTACGTCCGCCCCCATGCTGACCAGTTCCGCTGGACCGATTGTTCCAAACTCGCTTAATCTTATTCAGCTCGGCACACAAAGCCTCAGGCTCCCACTCGGTTCCTAAGTGCAGTTGCTTGCCATTGTCGAGAAGGATAGATCGTTTCACTTTCTTAGGGGCCATTCCAGGTAACACGAGTATTATTGGAGTATAATATGGAGAATCGGACGAGAACGTATGCGCTTGTCTCACAAGTAGCCCACAGTAGCTGAAATGCCGTATTTCCGCGTTTTCAGTCGCGACATTCGGGATTTTCGCGACTTTATATAAAGTATATATGATATGCCGAATTCGAATATATATTATATAATATACTTTGTATACTATATAATATTATATAATATTGCCGATGCCTAAATATATATATATATATTTTACCCATGTTATTTGACACCCTTTGAGCCTCAAATATTGACACGTTCACTTTATTTTGCAGGTAGACCTGAAGCACTCCAGGCCATCCAAGAGGCTCGAGGTCAGTGCATGTTTATGGGGTGTTATGGTTCAAGGTTGATGAACCTCATTGGTGCTCAGTGTTTTTTTGCATACTGAGTCTAAAGCCATTTCCACATCATATTTCCTCGCGCCTTCAAGCAATCACTAAAATTTATTTTCTCTTGAATGCAGAGGTGGCCGAGAATGAGCGTGCTGCCAAGGAGTACAAGAAGAAGAAAGCTGCCCCCAAGAAGGTTGTCTCACCAGTAGCCGGTATCCGTGGTTCCCGGGCGCGATTGGGATCTCTTTAGTCATTAGCCGCCAAGGTATCTCAATCAGAGTCGTTTTCTGATCACCAGTGTCTTTTCAGGTCTTGCCTTTTGCATGCCATGGTGTGCACTAGCATGTTGTTGCATGAATCTATTTTTGAACAAGATGGTACCAGACTCGAATTATCAGGGTTAGTGATCCAAATTGTAAATACGTTTTTGGCTGCAAAGTGTGCCATGGCTACTGCCTCAAGTTGTGAATCAAGCATCCCAAAATGCGTCCTATCTAACATCCTAGAAAGCATTTTGGCTCACGTCCCAGTAGGCATCCTGCCAATCTGTGCCCAATCCTGAAACTCAGGCCATTGTGCACACAGGTCAGTCCAGTGGTCCCCGAAACACAGTTTGCAGATCCTGGGCCTAGGGGGTGGCCGTGGTGTCGCTGGTCCTACCCTAGGGTTTGGGGGCATAGTTGCCCCGTAAGCCTTCGGGGTTCCTTGGGAAGGTGGCTGATTGCTCCCAGTCATTGAACGCCCCTGAGCTCCCTGGCCCCCTCTGGGTGGGTGGACTGTGGCTGGGTACACGGGTTTTGCATCCGTGGCATTGTTCCACAGATGCCCTTCCCCATCAGCCTGGGTCTCAGGGAACATGTCCAGCGACTCACCTTGGTCCAGGCCCTCCGCGCTAATTGCGCCTGCATGACTTCGGGGTGTTCCCTTTGACGTAGCAGGGGCACTGTCAGAGGAAGCTGCCGCAGCAGATTTGGTGAGATTGTCCCACACGCCAGCCTCAAAAGCGTGCTGAGCTGCCTGGACTACCTTGGCCAGCACCTTCACCGGGCCCTGAGTGAATATCCCACCTTTAATGAACGCGGTGTCACAAGCCGCCCTCAGGCTGGCTGGGAGCCCCTCTCTGACCACTGTAACCATAGCCCTGTTACTGGACACCCCTAGAAAGGCATCTTTGTTGCTGGCAAGGAAGGCATCATATGTGGTGCACACCCGCGTGGCAAACTGAACGGGGTTTTCATGCGGAGAGACGGTGGGATCGAGAGAGTTGGGCAATCCCATCTTCATGGCAGTGTGCCATAGCATCATCTCACCTTGGGTAGCCACATTGAGGTAGCGGTGGCCAACTGCCAGCACAGCATCAAAGAAGGTCCTTTTTCGCCCATTGGGTGACGGGTAGGGGACCTGTGACGCAGAACCCACTAGCTTCTTACCACGCATATCAGACATGATCTCCACCGACTCATTTACCGGGGTTAGACCCCCACCATCAATTCGGCAACCAAGTTCTAACTGCAGGTGCCTTCCTCCCTGGGGACACAAGAGCGTCAGGTCCGCAAGGTGCCTCCGCAGGAAATCAACCCCCTGTTGGTTCGCCTTAGACAGGACCAATTGAACTTGAACCTTATAGGCACGTCCCAGAATGTTGTTAGAAGCAGCTGCATAGGCGTACATGCCCTTTGAGAACTCTCTCCAAGACAACATTCCCTCAAGCGCTGCCAACTCTGGCAAATGCTTGGAATTAATGTGAGTGCGGTCACTGACCTGAACCTCATCATCAGAGTCATACCCCTCAGCAGACCAATTGGGGCCGTTATCTGCATCCCCTGGTCTATCTGGTCCGCCTGGTCCCCCTGTTCCAGTAGGATACCCTGGGCCGCCTGGCCCTCCTGATCCACCAGTGTACTTGGAACCTTCATGACCCTCAGATCCACATGTCCTAGCTGGTTGTCCAGGACCCCCGGCTCCACCTGCCCCTCCGGCACCGGTTGGATAGCCCGACCCTCGAGAGTTCCCATTTCCACCTGGATACCCAGGTCCACCGGAACTCCAAGACTTGTCATTGCCTGATGTCGGTCTGCTAGTCTCATACTGCTGGTGACCCTGGTTATCACCCTGGGCACCTGACTGACCATCCGAACTAACACCATTGTACGACCTGCCAGGACCATTTGGGGCCCCTCCACTGCCTCTTGGGGCTCGGTGCATATGCCCTCCCTGGATAGAAGGCCCCAGCGGGTCATGGGCATGACGTTGGTTGCTGTCCGCCCACGGATGACTGAGACCTGGTGCCCTTCCTGCTCCAGCTTGGGGCTGGCCCCCATACACAGGGGCCATTGACGGCTCACTGGAAGGAAGTCCTGCCTCAAGCTGGAACTGCTGCCATTCTCTGACCTCACGACCTCTAGACAGGTCCTCAGCAGTCTGGCTGCTACCGTGGTTATGGGGATGCGCCCTCAATTCCTCAGCGGGTCGCTCACCTGGCTTCTTGTCAATGCGGTCCAGCAAGGCTTGCAGCATACGCATAAAATCACCTTTGGTGACTGCCCCATCATCCTCACCTTGGGCAACTGAGACCATCACATTCTGGCCCATGTCCAGTTGACGACCTTGGTGCTCAGAGTGCCGTCCCTTGTCTTTGACAGGTTCGGGCGCACTCTGATGCAGCCATGACTGCCCCTCCTCACCTGATCCGAATGATGTAGAGGTAGGTGTGGATACCATCTGCACCTCAGGTTCTGCCGATGGCCTTGACGCGGTAGGCGTGACTGGTCTCAAGGCCAGTTCCAGCGACTCGGGTACCGGCTTGACGATTGACGCAAGCGAGGAAGCAGCTTCAATCTTCATCAGGGGGACCTGCAATACAGGTGCTGAGGAAAGGGCACACATACCACTTCCTGCTGGTTCTTCAGCAACACGCAGCGACTTTACTGGTGTTCGCACGCTCTGGCATTTTCGGACAGCTGCAAAATACAGGGGGTTATCGACCATCCGTAAGCACACTTTCTCTCCATCACTGTATGACTCTGTCACCTTTTTCGGGGTATCATCCCTACATTTATCAGCATTGAGAATACTTAGGTCCCGGTCTTCCCTTTCTTCAGCCGCTCGTTGTTCGGCTTCACGTCGCTCTTCTTCGGCTACACGTCGCTCTTCATCGAGCCGCGCAATTGCAGCAATCGCATCTGCGTTGATTCTACGATCATGCGCCTCCTTGGCCCTGGCCCTGACGGCAAGTTGCTTCTGTATCCTCAATTGCTCGTTGTTTTCAAACTCTTGCAAGGCGGTGAGGACTGGGACCTGCGGGTCCCTTCCAGACGACGCAGCGGTATCCCGGCTAATCTTGGCCGCAGCCTCCATGTCCTGCTGGACCATGTTCTGCTTCTGAATTGCGACTTCCTTCTTTACCTCACGCGTGATAGCTCTTGTGTCCCGCGCTACTGCATCCAGTTGAGCCTTATCAAGCTCTGGGATGGTGAGCAGTTCACCAGGAAAGGCTTTCTTGCCCTTCCCAGCCTCATGACTCATACTGAGCTGTGCTGGATGGTGCAGATCTCTTGCTTAATCAAGGATGCGACTAGGATTTATCGACACTCGACCGATTCAAGCACTTTTTTTAACGACTCAGTTACCAGCGAATTCGAGGTGCTAACAAATCCGGATTCTTCTCTTCTTAAAGGAGTGCTAGGAGCCCTTTACAAAGGGTGACCTGCTGTGCAGGAGCGATAATCTGTCTGGTGAGCAGATTATCCTCGACTTAATCCTCAGGTTACTGCACTAACCTTTGATGATTCTTCCCTTACTGTTGACAGAAGTTACGAAGTGAAGTCGACCCTGGTGAAGACTGATGCACTGATGTCGACAGTTGACAGGTTGAGGCGGCTTAGATCGGACTTGTGGACGAAGCTGCCCGAAGTGATGAAGAGTGTAGAACTGACTGAACGACTCTTGATGGAGAAGATCAACTGAAAGATCAGATGATCGACTTGGTAGCCAGGAAAGGCTGGGGAAGCAGCCTGCAGTGTCGACTTAAGTTCTAGAGATTGAGCTGAGAGCTCGCAGTGTAGAGGTGTCAAGCGAGAGAGCAAGAAGAATGAGGAGTGGAAGTAGAGGAGATGGAACTAGAGATAGCGAATAAGTGTAGTGTGTAACTAGAGCTATTCGCACAGTGTAGTGTCCAGGCTTCGATACTTAATGATGTGGTCTTAAGAGCGAAAGGATCAGTGTAGAGTTAACTAGAGATCTCCTTCCAGTGTAGTTTCCTGGCCTTGATAAGGGGCCGAAATATCGCAGGTAGACAATTAGTCCCAGAACAGATTAAAGCGGGGTGATTCAACTTCGTGTATACTTGAGTAAGAAGAGAAGAATGCCTGGAACGAGCCAGGCATTCTCGAAGTACCACAAAACTTAATGGATCCGAAACCAAAAAGAATGTACAAACCACCCCTGTGTGCGGTGCACCCATACGTCGTGACACACATCCCGGGATGCGTCCATGGACGTTTTCTGGGACGATTCTGGGACGCGTCCATGGATAAAACGAAATATAGGATACGCTTCGAGACGATTCCTGGGACGCATCCATGGTTATCATCCCACGTGGGTCTGGGATTCCTCTGGGACGTCAGGTCCTTTTGCGGAGTGAATCCGCAATTACTTTGGGTCAAAATAAAAAACCTTTATTATCGATGTATGTTTGTTCTGGCCGTCTGACTCGAAGTATGTGTTGATGATCATCAACATCAGTCACAATGAACGTACTTCGAGCCGGACGGCCAGGATGGAAGGCAGCTGGAAGCCCTGCATGCTCTGGCCCCGCGGCCTAGATGGTACTACATTAAGGTGCTGTTTCCATTGTTATTCTGTCGGGCAACTGACACAGAATAAGGCCCAATTTCGACCCAACTACTGCAAACCGACACAGAATATGCCAGAATAGGCCTTTGTACGAAGCCTTTGTACGAAGCCGAAAGCACGCAAAACAGAATAGCCTATACCGTCTCATTTGCCAGGTATAGGCTATACTGTGAGTTGGTTGCCTCTTGGTTTAAGGAACCATGTCAGCGCGAAAGATCGTTCGGCATTAAAGACGCCATTTCTATAGCCAGATCGAAATAAGCGGCGACACTTGTGGTTCCGAGGTCACGAATCGTCGCAGAACGTCTCGGCGCCCCTAGATCAGACCTCTGGCAGCAGGAAGTTCGCTGTGAACTTCCTGGATTTCAATGGAAACAGTTTTGGAATAAGGCGTGAAAAAATCACGATCGCGAGCAAACGGATTCAAACCGCGCTGGTATAAGGCGCCAATGGAAACACCCCCTAAGACGCCTGACAGGCAAACAAATTAGTCAAGGAACAAAATAGACACGATATATTTACTAAGGAAGACGATCGACCAGCCCACAGCTTGCTGATCCGTCGATATATCGATCACGATGTCGAGATTCCTGTCTTGCTTCAAGACTCCGCCCCGGGACACACGTGATAGGAGGAGCGGCGCTGCGATGGGCGCATCCAGTGGTTCAACAACAGACATTGGCAGCCGCACTTCGGATACAGCAGAATATATGCCCCGAAAGCAGCAGAAGCAGATGCACCCCGAGATCAGCGCATATGAGGATTCCAGCCGTCCTGGCGGTAAGTGCCAGCAAGAGGGCGGGGGGGCGCAATGAACTTTGTCCGTATTGAGGAATGCATGAGGGGTTAGTTTCAAATTATTTTGGGCTTCAAATGACTCGATCCCGCTACGTTTGAGCTCGTGGAGGTTCATAGCCCGTTTCTGATTGACTGCGGAGATAAAAAATGTACGGTGGTCATATGGCCTGCGGAAGAGTTCCGCAGAGGTCGTTTCTAATAGATTCCTGCGGAGCGTGGGTGTCGAGGGCGGGGACAGGTCGCACACATGGCTGCCGATTTTGAATCGCTTTGGTGTCGATCTCCGATTATGTCATATGGTCATGGATATTGATCATGGCTGAAGTTGTGGTACTGAAGTTGAAATCCTACGATGCGCGGTTCTCAACACTAATTTTCACCAACTTGCTTCAATTTCCTGCGACTATTGCTTTTCCCTCATTCATCAGGAGCCATTACCTCGGAATGGAACAATCCCAGTGATTTTCAGTTGAAGGCCGGTACCGCTGCAAACAACACGGATGCTCGCTGCAACAAGCTGGAGCTGGAACTCCATGAGGCGACTAAGCAGTTGATCGAGTCCAAGAAGACGGTGGAGCAGTTGAAGACAGATGTGAAAGGGAAGGAGGAAATGCAGAGGCAGCACCCTATTGAGATCAAGCGCCTGCAGCAGGAGAAGAAAAATATGCGGAGGCAGCACGATATTGAGATCAAGCGCCTGCAGCCGGAGAAGGAGGATATGCAGGGGCAGCACCTTATTGAGATCAAGCGCCTGCAGCAGGAGAAGGAGGATATGCAGGGGCAGCACGCTAATGCGATCAAGCGCCTGCAGCAGGAGAAGGAGGATATGCAGGGGCAGCACGCTATTGCGATCAAGCGCCTGCAGCAGGAGAGGGACGGTATGCAGGGGCAGCATGAGCGGCGCTCTGCAGAACTCAATGATCTGCAGCATGAAAAACTAGATTTGGAGGAGCGGCTCGCCGTGGCCAATGCTGCTGTAGCCCTGGGCGTCGAGATGGTCAGGAGGAGGATGTTACTGGTGAGGTTGGGCATTATTGAAAGCGAGCTGAATCAAGCGGCGTCGCTGAGTAGCTCTAAACACACTCTGGCTTGGCTCCTGTCAGCGTACCAGAATCCTGATCTGGGGATGCCTGCTTTGATTGAGAATCAATCGACGAATAAGGCACACATTGGAAGGTGCTTGTACGAGAAAGCTAGGGTCTGGCTGGGTTACGCATGATTGTTGAATTGATTGCATATAAGCAAGACAAACGTGCAGCCATGGAGGGGTGTCATGTACCTGCTAATGAACATGCATGACAGTGCTTCCTGGAAACTTGGCTTACTGCATAAGTTAGGAAAATGCGAACAAGCAATACATGATATTCGTTCAGATTATTTCCGTCGATGAAGTAATTTTACTTGTGTCGTAGTTTCATCACGATTCATTATTTTCTTCTTTTGTCAGAAATGCCTGAAGTGTGAATATGCTTGCACTCGGCATCTTAATCTGTGAAACCAAGCTCTGGCATGAACACGGTATTTGCTGCCACGGTATTCATCAAAAGCGTGGGTGTTTATTTGTGGCAGGCTTTCAGCACTTTGCGGTATTTGCGCTGAACCTGCAGGCGTTGAAATAATGTTGAATAGTGAGAGGTGTTCGTCCCTTCGTTCCAGATTTGTATCTCAGGCTTGTAACCCAGATTTGTATCTCAGGATTTGCATGCGACTCTGGTCGATGCACCTACCAAAAATGCACTGTACAAATGCACCGTACATTTGACGGTAATATGCGAAAATATGGGACCAATGGAATTCAGAGATCAGCCAGGAGGTGCTGAACAAGTGCTTAAATCAATACAGACAGTCGAACAACACATCAGTCAGGTTAAGGATGGTGCATACCCTCAGGGCCCTGCTAATTAATGCTCGCATAGGAATGGTAGGGGGTGAGCCAGCTCAATTTCCAATAGATACCATGCACAAGCAGATCTATACATGTAGGTATGTAGATATCTAACATCTGATGAGTCTATTGTAAGGAAATTAAACCGTGCACGTTCCTTAGAAGTCCGTCACTCTTCCTCGCCCAACGCGCCCCTCGAACCCTGAAACCCTCTAACGCGTTAGAATCTAACGCTGTCCCTTATGACACTCACCTGTATTGTATTATTATTATCTCTTTGCTCAAGTGACATTGTGTGTCAATACCCGAGGGGGGGGCAAAAAAAAAGAGTCAAAGACCCCATCATAAAAAAATGTGAAACGACCCCTGGCCTCCAGAACCTAGTAAACCTTAATTTCTCAGTCAAAAATCAGAATTGAAGGGAGGGAGCGGGGTCAATTTCAATCAGCTCAACAGTGCGCTTCTAATGGTGTTGATAAATGTAGATGGTTCCCAAATGTATGTCGAGTGGTGAAACAAAAGAATATACCAATGCGCTTGCTACCACCTGTCAGCTACCTATCCAAGCTTGAGACCATCAGGATCCAGAAACGAGAGGACTCTCGCACGAGTGGCAGCAAACTAGCATCTAACTTGAGCGTGCTGACGAGCTCCTTCAGAAGCTTGGTCTTCTGCGTCTTGGGGAGCTCCTTGCCCACCACCCCTTCAAACTCCTCAGCGCTGATGGCATATCTCGTCACATCTGCCTCCGTCAGCTCCTGACCAGGGTGGGCTGACTTCATGTAATCTAGGAAGTGATAGCTCCACACATAAGGGCGGACGGCAGGCCAAACTCCTCGAACTTAAAAGGCAAGGCCTGATGGCAGTGCCTGTGAGCCGCAAATGGCCAATTTGCGACGAAGGGTTGGCCGACAGGAGGTGCGTAGCCGGGGCAGCTGGAAAGCTCTCGCAACACCACAACATCAGGGGTCGCTTGGGTCGTTGTGAATTTTGAGACCTCCAAACAATGCTCACAGCAGGTTCTCATTGCTTAATTTATAGCAACTACCAATGCAGCTACACCGTGTGAGTCCATAATGGGTGTACGCACAGCCGTGCATGTGGTTCCAGAGCCATGGCACCCCCCCTGCCAAAATTGCATGCCAGGAAGGGTCTGGTATTCTGTGTGTAATTTTTATGATGCATATCTGTAGCAAATGACAGTAGGAATGCAGCGGTGTAGCTATCGTCTCAATCTGATGTTTAAGAAAAAAGAAATGAAAAAATTCAAAAAATGCCTCTTTTTTTACCCCCCTCCCCCCCCTACTTTGCCCCTCCGTATCTCACAGCCCCCTGGGCAAAAAACAATTTTAAGACCAGATATGGAAAGCTCTCGTCAAGCTCAACAACTTAAGATGATGGGGTGCATAACTTTTGTTTTTGCCCCCCCCCCCTCGTCATTACCGGTAAAAAATAATATTCAGCAAAAAGAAAATACCACATTCCAAAACAAAGGAAATTACAACTTTCAAACAGGACACCCCATGTGAGAAGGGAGGGAAGAGACGTGGTGTGCTCTGACAGACGTTGACAAGCACAGGAGTTTTGACAATGGGAAGCATGAGCTCACACCCGGGGATGCTGGGATGTGTCAAAGACATTAAACCACATGGCCATGTTAAAAAAGGTTGGCTGCAGAGGCGCCCAACTCTGTGGTTGGGAGAATATGGGGGCCCAACATCGATTGGAGGTTGAGCCCAAACAACCCGGCCAAACAAACGCTTGTTGGTATGGCTGACCCGCTGTGTTGAGCATGGCTGGTGCTACTCCTGCTGAGAAGCTACTGCTAACCTGCACATGACTTCATTGTGTTTGATCAGGTTGGGCAGGGCAGTTAGTTAGTACCCTGCCAGTGTGTTTCTGTATGTGCAATGATTTGAGTGGGCCAGGAAGACATACCGTAAAACAGCTTAGACTCCGCGCACCCCCAAAACAAAGAATTTTTTTCCGGCCGCGCACCCCAAAAAGAATTTAAAAAACGGTCGCGCAGCGACGAATTTTTAATTTAAATTAACGCCGCGCAGCACAGAATTTAATTAAACATCGCGCATCACTGAAATAATTTAAATGTCCGTCCGCGCAGCACTTTCAGCCCGTACTGTCAACGTCAGTTAAAGCTTCGTTTGCTAGCATACCGTAGTCGTCATTCTCCTCCTCCGCCGGTTCCTGGCCTCAAGAAACGTGTGGCTATTGGGGCCCTGGGGGCTCAGTGGCACTACGGAAATAGGCAGTCGACCCTGGGGTCGGCTGTTCGAAACTTGTCAATGCTCATTTACCGCGCTCCAGGTGTATGTGGGGAAAACGTCTGCCACTTCGTAAAATGTGCCCAACAGAACGTTGCACTATCACTTGACAAGGATGACTGAATGGATGTCGAATCAAACAGTCGCGCGATAGCGCGCGAATTTTTGTAAAAAGTGCTGTTTTTAATTCATACCGCGCACCCCCAAAATAATTTTTGGGGACCCGACTGACGCTCCGCGCAGCTGCAATTTTGGAATTAATATTAGCGCGCACCCATGTCCGCGCACCCCAATAATTATTTAATTACGAGCGGAGTCAAACCTGTTCTACGGTATATACCGGTAACTCCCAAGTTTTTATTTGTTAACTGTCCAGCAGTCTGCTGGCAGCAGGGCATCCTACCCAGATGCAATGATTGAGGCATCGAATTCGCCCAATGATCATCTCTCTCAGTGGTTCTTCTTGCGGCTGCACGACCACCTTAAGCAAGCTGGCTACGATACCACCTTCAACAAGCTGGCCACGAGACCAACATGGCCGCTAGGGGTCTAATTGGGACCAAACCTAGCCTGGCCGACGACTCGCGGCCAAAGCAGCATAGCCAGCCACAAACTTGGCCGCTGGCAAGAGGCTGGGAGAGTGGGAGGTAGCTGATATCACGTGTACAGTGTAGCTGGGTCACGGGGGGGGGGGGGCTGCTCTCTCACCCCTTGTCAACGACACTGGGTTATATATGCCTGCCCCATCACATGGGATGTGGGTATTGCTGCACCCTGGATCGAGTTGCCGAGTTCTGTGCTCTTGGACCAGGCTGGCATGGCTCATGGCTGCTCTATGACCTTAGATATGCACCATCCGAAACTTGTTGGGACTCAACAACACGCGGAAATTTGGACGCTGTTGTAGACATTGTTGAGGGCTAGTTCCTATGGGAGCTCAATGTGGTTCAGGTTTTATGTTCCTCGGCTCCCATTTTGATCCCCTCGAGTTTCTTTTTTCCTCCCATCTGACCAGTTTGGTGCCCTCGCGGTTGAACCTTCTTGTGCATGGCCCAGAGGTGTAACATCATGGACCTGGAGGCCCCTCTCACAAAAAGGGGCGCACATTTGGCACACCGGTCCGCCGGAACACATGTTAGTGCGTGGTCCAGTGGTATAACGCTGGAACGCTGTGCATGGTAGCTAGAATTGAGCTTTGCCATTGTCTACCAGCCCCCCGTGGCCGAGCGTTAGGCAGGGCCTAGCAGATCAATAACGTTGCACCTCTCGGCCCGCTCAATGCTCGGCCGCGCGGGCGCCCAACTGTTCAGAAGGGAGTAAAGGGCCCAGCAGGTATGCACCGTTCTTGACACATGAGAGTGCCGTGCATTGATGGCTCAGATTAAAGGGTTACCATCGTACCACCAAAACAACTTAGATGGAAGGTCAGTAAGGCAAACTCGAGTCGTGAGGCAGGTAAGGTGGCGTCATGCATCCCAGCATTTGTCATCTTAAAACATTTTTCTGCATGTCACAGACTGTCAAAATCTGAAGAA
Source organism: Limnomonas spitsbergensis (assembly GCA_037349105.1). Lineage (NCBI taxonomy): Eukaryota > Viridiplantae > Chlorophyta > Chlorophyceae > Chlamydomonadales > Limnomonas > Limnomonas spitsbergensis. The sequence continues at coordinate 3,468,362 of JAYJMM010000113.1, forward strand.
GGGAATTGGGGAAACAAGGCAGCGAATCAATCCTACCGCCATTAAACAGACGCCGTTTCAACCCCAACAGTCATGTAATTTATGTCAAATATGTACTATCTTTCAGTCCATAATTAATTCGGGTGACCGGTGGCAAGTGTGGAGGATTCCCAGAGGAGGGGAGGTCAGACAACTCCTCAGCCCATCATGAGCAGAAAACGGGAGTGGTACTGGTAGATCATGCAAGGCGCATGCAGGACAACGGCATGTCCTGCAACGAGCAGTCCAAACAGACACGTAAATTGACAATGTCCGACATATTTTACTTTGTGTCGTCTACCACAGCCAGGTTGATGAAAGGAGCTGCCATACCATCCAGGCCCGCCGCGGTATGCACGCGCATGCGTCATGCTGCGTGCTGAGAGGGGACAGATTGGGCTGCGACGTAAGAGGGGGGCGAAATGGCGGTTAACTGCTGCCACAAGTGGGCCGAACAGGTATACACCATTGTGAACATGGGCCACATGTATGGCTGCTCTACCGAGCGGGAAGGCTTGGACAGGATGGCCAGAACCTCACCCAAGTACCCATGCACATACACTATGACAGAACCCCCCCTATTTATCAACCAATCAGGGTTGATTTCTGACTGAACACGTTTGGGGCTGAGTAGGTTATCAACGTAATTATCAGGGTGTCGCATGTTGATAAGTAGTGACATTTCCTACTTATCAAGCATACGTTGATTGACATGTTGATTATCATGCAGGCTATTTAGTAGCATGTGAAGTGCTTTAATCAGGCTGATAAGTGGACGCTTGTGGTTGATATTTAGCTTGATAAGCATGCTGTCAGTAGGCTGTTTATCAACGTGCGTCACCTTGATAACGAGCTTGATAATTCAGCCTATTTGAATCCTGATCTGGCCAGCCTGGCATTCCGTGATCTGGCTCTCGTTCTAATTTCAAATTTCTACGATTCAAATTTACTTTCAGCTGTGTGAGCCTACTCGGTTGGTGTACATCTGTGATTCTGGAATTCCACTTGACGTGTTCTAGTATTAACCAGAAGCTTATGACGCCATGTGGGGAATACGCTCATCGCATTGTGATCATTCAAGCTTAATTACATAGCAAGCAACAGGACGCAAATTCAGCAAACAATTAATGTAATGAGACAACAATTCAGCAAACAATTAATGTAACGAGACAACAATTCGGCAAACAATTTATGTAACGAGATAAAACATTAGCAAGTGTAAAAATGGAAATCAGCAGGTCAAAATTCACAGATTTCTGACAGACGTCCACATGCACCATCCGGCATTTTTAGGCACTTGAATCTTAAATGTTTCAGTAAGGCTCTCAAATCTTAAATTCCAATACCAGCTGTAGCTAGACATACAGCCTGCTCACAAGCTTAGCCATGTGCCATCTTGGTTTTCTTCCAGATGAGCACCATCGCAGGCTGAGCTGCCGCGTAAACCCCGGGCCCCTAACAGCAAGGAAAGATGGGAAACGATGATGTTAAGCAACGTAATTACAGGAATGGCTCGTAAGGCAATAGCTGCAAAAAACAGGCAGCATTCCTCTGAAATTACTTGTGACAAGCTCTAATTACTTGAGGCAAGTCAGGCCAGCACATAAAATCTCACATTGTTTTTCACACGGATCAGGATCTGGCCATCCCTGTCCTTGTAAAACAGCCCATTAGCAGGCCAAGCCACCGTGTCACCCTACAAGAAAAAGAAATATAAAGAAGTTAATAAGGCAGAAGCAAAGTGCAGGTATTCAAAGGATGACTTGGAAGGTGTCAAGGTGTGAAGCAGTCAGGAAACTAAGACTTGCCTTTCGCATTTGAAGTACTTCGTCGAGGGAGGCAGGGACATCGGGGGGCCCATCAATACCAAGCCAACCAAAGTGGCAGCTGACCATGGCTGCACCTAGAAGAACTGCCTGCCTGTCGAACTTAAACTAAACAGTATCTTCGATGGTGACATACACGGCTTCCATTTCGTAGCCAATGGTCACCTGGGCAGAGGTAAAAGAAACATTGTAATGCATGAAGACCTGGTACAGCTGAAGAAGATCAGCAACAGCAAACGAAGTAATGAACAGGTTGTGACAAGAAACACACAACAAACACAAGTATTTCTTACCTCCTTGTTCCCCGTCACAGAGGCCACGGCCATAAACCTGGGCTCAATGATTGCCCCAGGGTTTGATAGTGCCAAGAGGACCCTGACACCTGGAGCGAGCGTGTCATCTGGCCTTGCAAAAGGGCCCACATACGTGCAAGACCAAGAAGCAGGGGGGACTGATAACACAGATAGGGACCCCCCGGCGCTGTCGAAAGCAGCTGCTAAAGGACAACAACACTCAACTGCCTGTGAAGAGGGGGGGAAAGGTGTAGACTTGTTTGTTTTATGTGTTTGGTTGAGGGTGTTCTCGCGTGATAACCAAGGCCCATGCAACAAAGAACCTTGCATGAGCTCGCAATAGATGGCCTTACCTGGGCCCTGCTGCCTGAAAGACAGCATAGTTGATGATGAACCAGGATTTGCAAGGAGATCCTTGATGTCCCTTGGCTGATATCCTCTGCAGCATCAGAAGTTGGAGGTCACTCGAGGTAGCAGTCACTCAACAATGTAGTAGAAGTCAGGCTCAGTCAAATTTCGCAGTGCGAGGGCAGACCACCTGACATGTTAAGCATTCATACACGTCGTGGACATCCTACCTCCTCTCCTCGTTTACGTGTCCTCTGTCGCATATCCACCGTCGGTTTGAAGTGAGGTTCACGCCAGATCTGAGGCAGAGAACACATTCGTCTGCTTTTGCTTCCCTGCCAGCTTCAACGACTCCATACTTCACCTATATCAATGTGAAGTCAGGCAGCGTGAGGACGAGAGAATTATGACGAGTTTCTTACCGTTGCTCCCGGATCTTGAGATTTCGGGCGCATCCCGCTCCTGGTAGCTGATACATGCCTTAATCTTGCGAGATTGTATCCAGTTTTAGTCGGGGATCATTTGAGACTGGTATGATCACGAGGGGCAGCGGGCAGGCTCTGACGGCACAATTGGCTCCATACCTCGGGCCCACACACCGGTGCGGTACACGGTTTTTTCGACGTAAAAACATTGACAGCGTGCAGTGAAGGGCTCACACAGACAAGCATATCCATTGGTACCTTGCAAGCTTAGACCACCGGCCGTGCGCCTGTCTTGGTTTCGTCACAGTCAGCATGGGTGAAATACCAGTACAGGGGGGTAACGACGTCCTCCTATAGAATGTGACGAAGTAGCTGGAAGACCACGAGAAATCCGATATGGCTGCATTCGATGAGCCGGAGCTACCTTTGCAGCCGACAGCCAGGACCAGCCAACGGCATACTGCAACTGTTCTGACGCATGGGACTCTAAAAGTCTGATGCATGGTGCTTTACGATTCTGAGAGATGGGGTGTAGAGTGTGGACTGTCAGCTTACGCACACAATCCTGTCAAGTGGCACCTTGGGCCACCGGGCACAAAGCTTCTAGCTCTAATCGGCGGTTCAGAACCTATTCGTGGCATACGTTAGCTTTATTTTCTTGCTAATTTGAGATGCATGAACACTACTGCCCTCTGGAATCCAAAAAGATGCTGACACAAGAGCCAAGGTTTGAACAACATGGCCCTGCGCATGATGCAGGGCTTACGGCCAAAGCTTCTTATCTCATACATTTACACCGGGATGCAGATCTAACTACCGGTAGCTGTACTGATGCAAGGGTATTGGCTGTTCAGCCAGATGAACCTGAGTAAATTTAGAACCCATAACCCGACCACATCACCGTCGCCTATAGCGGTCAGCGCTCCCGCTCTATTCTTTCACTTCATGTCTAGACTTGCTGCCCGCTGGCCTTAGCTAGTGTGCACCATGTTGCAGGGGTATTGGCTGTTCAGCCCGATGAACCTGAGTAAATTAAGAACCCATAGCCGGGCCACATCATCACCACAGCTTATTGCATGCAGCGCTCCCGCTTTATACCTTCACTTCATGTCTAGACTTGCTGCCCACAGCGGACCTAGCGACCTTTGTGTGCAGCATGCTGCTGGGGTATTGGCTGTTCAGCCAGATGAACCTGAGTAAATAAAGAACCCATAGCCCGACTGCATCACCGCAGCATATTGCGGTCAGCGCTCCCGCTCTTTTCCTTCTCTTCCTGTCAAGGCTTGCTGCCCACTGGCCTTAGCTAGTGTGCAGCATGCTGCAGGGGTAATGGCTGAAGCAGCGGTGCTGGCAGCTGCACCGATGGCGACAGTAATTGCTCACAGCCTGAAGCAGCGGTACCGGCAGCAGCACCGCTAGTCAGAGTGATTGCACACAGCCTGAAGTAGCGGTACCGGCAGCCGCACCGCACCACTAGTGACACTCATTGCATACAGCGTTGAGCAGCGGTACCGGCAGCTGCACCGCTAGTCACAGTGTTTGCACACAGCCTGAAGCAGCGGTACCGGCAGCTGCACCGCTAGTCACAGTGTTTGCACACAGCCTAAAGTAGCGGTACCGGCAGCTGCACCGCTAGTGATAGTGTTTGCACACAGCCCGAAGCAGCGGTACCGGCAGTTGCACCGCTAGTCACAGTGTTTGCACACAGCCTGAAGCAGCGGAACCGGCAGGTGCACCGCTAGTCAAAGTGTTTGCACACAGCCTGAAGTAGCGGTACCGGCAGCTGCACCGCTAGTGATAGTGTTTGCACACAGCCTGAAGCAGCGGTACCGGCAGCTGCACCGCTAGCGACAGTGTTTGCACACAGCTCGAAGCAACGGTACCGGCAGCTGCACCGCTAGTGATAGTGTTTGCATACAGCCCGAAGCAGCGGTACCGGCAGTTGCACCGCTAGTCACAGTGTTTGCACACAGCCTGAAGCAGCGGTACCGGCAGGTGCACTGCTAATCAAAGTGTTTGCACACAGCCTGAAGTAGCGGTACCGGCAGCTGCACCGCTAGTGATAGTGTTTGCGCACAGCCTGGAGCAGCGGTACCGGCAGCTGCACCGCTAGCGACAGTGTTTGCACACAGCCCGAAGCAACGGTACCGGCAGCTGCACCGCTAGTGATAGTGTTTGCATACAGCCTGAAGCAACGGTACCGGCAGCTGCACCGCTAGTGACAGTGTTTGCAAACACCCTGAAGCAGCGGTACCGGCAGATGCACCGCTAGTGACAGTGTTTGCACACAGCCTGAAGCAACGGTACCGGCAGCTGCACCGCTAGCGACAGTGTTTGCACACAACCTGAAGCAGCGGTACCGGCAGCTGCACAGCTAGTGATATTGTTTGCATACAGCCTGAAGCAACGGCACCGGCAGCTGCATCGCTAGTCATAGTGTTTGCACACAGCCTGAATCAGCGATACCGGCAGATGCACCGCTAGCGGCAGTGATTGCACACAGCCTTGCGTAGCGGTACTGGCAGCCGCACCGCACCAGTAGTGACAGTGATTGCATACACCCTGAAGCAGCGGTACCAGCAGCTGCACCGCTAGTGATATTGTTTGCATACAGCCTGAAGTAGCGGTACCGGCAGCTGCACCGCTAGCGACAGTGTTTGCACACAGCCTGAAGTAGCGGTACCGGCAGCTGCACCGCTAGTGATACCGTAGTGTTTGCACACAGCCTGAAGCAGCGGTACCGGCAGCTGCACCGCTAGCGACAGTGTTTGCACACACCCTGAAGCAACGGTACCGGCAGCTGCACCGCTAGTCACAGTGTTTGCACACAACCTGAAGCAACGGTACCGGCAGCTGCACCGCTAGTCACAGCGTTTGCACACAACCTGAAGCAGCGGTACCGGCAGCTGCACCGCTAGTGATATTGTTTGCATACAGCCTGAAGTAGCGGTACCGGCAGCTGCACCGCTAGCGACAGTGTTTGCACACAGCCTGAAGTAGCGGTACCGGCAGCTGCACCGCTAGTGATATTGTTTGCATACAGCCTGAAGTAGCGGTACCGGCAGCTGCACCGCTAGCGACAGTGTTTGCACACAGCCTGAAGTAGCGGTACCGGCAGCTGCACCGCTAGTGATACCGTAGTGTTTGCACACAGCCTGAAGCAGCGGTACCGGCAGCTGCACCGCTAGCGACAGTGTTTGCACACACCCTGAAGCAACGGTACCGGCAGTTGCACCGCTAGTCACAGTGTTTGCACACAACCTGAAGCAACGGTACCGGCAGCTGCACCGCTAGTGATATTGTTTGCATACAGCCTGAAGTAGCGGTACCGGCAGCTGCACCGCTAGCGACAGTGTTTGCACACAGCCTGAAGTAGCGGTACCGGCAGCTGCACCGCTAGTGATACCGTAGTGTTTGCACACAGCCTGAAGCAGCGGTACCGGCAGCTGCACCGCTAGCGACAGTGTTTGCACACAACCTGAAGCAACGGTACCGGCAGCTGCACCGCTAGTGATATTGTTTGCATACAGCCTGAAGCAACGGTACTGGCAGCTGCACCGCTAGTGATATTTTTTGCATACAGCCTGAAGCAGCGGTACCGGCAGCTGCACTGCTAGTGATAGTGTTTGCACACAGCCTGAAGTAGCGGTACCGGCAGCTGCACCGCTAGTCAAAGTGTTTGCATACAGCCTGAAGCAGCGGTACCAGCAGCCGCACCGCTAGCGATAGTGTTTGCACACAGCCCGAAGCAGCGGTACCGGCAGCTGCACCGCTAGTGACAGTGTTTGCACACAGCCTGAAGCAGCGGTACCGGCAGATGCACCGCTAGCGGCAGTGATTGCACACAGCCTTACGTAGCGGTACTGGCAGCCGCACCGCACCAGTAGTGACAGTGATTGCATACAGCCTGAAGCAGCGGTACCGGCAGATGCACCGCTAGTCACAGTGTTTGCACACAACCTGAAGCAGCGGTACCGGCAGATGCACCGCTAGTCACAGTGATTGCACACAGCCTGAAGCAGCGGTTCCGGCAGCCGCACCGCACCGCTAGTGACAGTGATTGCACACACCATGAAGTAGTGGTACCAGCAGCTGCACAGCTAATGACAATGTTTGCACACAGCCTGAGCCATTGTACACACAAGCTTGGGCCACTGGCCATCAAAACAGGACATCATGTGAATGTACTAAACTCGGGCGCTTAGCTCAGTCATTACCATTGCTGCGTTCTAGGCTTATGGCCAAAGCTTCTTCCTTGATTCATTGACACCGGGATGCAGAGCAATACCCTCAGTTCCGGTGTTCCAGGTTGATGGTCTAAGTCTGTTCATCGATTTAGTTACGGTACAAACAGATTTTTTCATTTACACCAGGCTGAAGTGCTAACTACCCTGAGCCAGTCAGGAAATACGGTGTATGAATACCAGGAAGTGCTAGTATACGCGTGGGGCGCTGCTCATGCTTGGAGGAAATGCCAATGCTTGAAGGGCGTTGTGCATGCATGCGGGGCGCTGCGCTTGGGCGATGTGCATACGGTATGGGCAAGGCACAACACATGCCAGACATGCAAGCTGGAAAACGAGTCCCACAGCGCTGACTCTACCTGACACTGAGGGCTCTACCGCTGTATCCTTCTGTTGCTGCCTTCTGTACCCTTGTCGCAGCTGCTGACCGTTTGCTTAATTATGAGCTGATAACTCTCTGCTCATGCACACAAGTTGGTAGGCTTCCGCTGCTGCAGCTTAGTGACCTTGATTAGGCTGCTTGGAAGCCTTGGGGAGCTGATCATAAAAGTTCCAACGTACTGGGAGTCACTCAGTAGTCAGACCGGTCGTCAAAGTGAGCTCTCAAGCGCCCCGTGCGCTCCACAACCTTTCTTCGTCAATGAGGTCTAGATTTCCCAGTAAGTTGAAGCCTAACCAAAGTAATACAAGTTTCGATCGCATTCGAAGTCTGCGAGGCGTGAGAAAATCACTGCTGAAAGTTGTTACAAGTCGGTTGCCTACAGTACATGGGTCCAAATCATGGGGCCAAATCAAGCACTCTCATGTTACCGACGATTGATGACCCCGCGAGCTTCTCAATGAAGGGCGTCCATTATATAGACGGAGGCGCATATGCATCGTATGGTTTACTACTGCCGTATTTATGGCTTGGACTTCAGTGAGACTGAATGTTGCACACGCAGCGCTTTGCACAGCTTTGAGTTATTTATATAGCAATTATACTCTGATGCTATTCTATCACTGGAACAAAGCGTGGAAATGTCCAGTGCAGAAAAACGCAAGGTCTTCCTACAGGAGCGGACAAGCTACGGGCGGAGTAAATCTGCCTCTACAACTACCTAGTCTAGCTATGTGCGCATGACCATGACTATGGTGAGGCATCTGACCCACCAGGTCTTCCTATCAACCAACCCCTGATAGGCCTGATAAGTGAGCGTTCCATCTCAACAGGCTTATCAATCAAAGAGGCATGATAAACCAGCTCTCCGAATTTGCCATGATTTGCCAATCAACCCTGAACACCATTATCAAGGTGATAATCAATGCATAATCAACCGTGAAGGGTTTATCAAGCTTATGGTGTAATAACAGGCAATTTATCAGGCTGGGCCTTGATAACCCCTTGATAATGCCATGCTCAACCTGATAAATAGGGAGGGGTCTGTCATAGTGATACACAACGAAGTTGCGGCGGTGGGGTCCACATGCCCAATCAACGAAGGCGCATAGAGAGGGCATTTGTAGCGCGAAGAAAACATCATACGATGCGATATAAATGTCGTGCGGATGAGCGCGGTCCACATTCACGTGCGTTCGCAGTCCTGGCAGCAGGGTCGATGCGTCCACACCACTCGAACTGACCGCCCCGCCCTCGTTGAGGGCTGGCCAAAGGATGGGGGTCGGCAATGCGCCTCGAGTAGTCGAGTGGCGACATAAAGCTGGGGATATTGTGTGTATGGCCGTATGGGAGAAGAACTGAAATATGGAATGGAAAGGAAAGGAAGGAACTCCGTTTTAAGGCGTGGATTTGAGGATGGCAAAGTGTGCTCTACTCTCAAGCCTGCGAGTACTTGTATCGACATCGGTATTGCTTTGCTATCAGGTCCCGCTGCCTCCGATCGTGTCGTCCGCTCACGTACACTCTCGCTCTGACTCAAATTGAAGGCTTTATTTTCGGCAGAGCCCTGCCAGGCCTTCCAACCCCAAGTCGATTCCAAAGTCTTAACTTAAACATTATTGCGCCATCTTCCATTCTTCTTTTCTGGAGAGCCCCCCCGGGCGGCCGAAGGTCGCGGGGGCGAAGCCCCCAGGGTTACACCCCGTATCCGTCAGTCAGGCAGTCAGTCAGTCAGCCAGCCCGATGTTTCTGGAACGTCCCGGAAACTTTATACGCTACAGCGCAAATAAACCGGCTGTATTTATTAAGGCTATTCCTGTCAGACCTCAAACATTATTGCGCCATCTTCCATTCTTCTTTTCTGGAGAGCCCCCCCGGGCGGCCGAAGGTCGCGGGGGCGAAGCCCCCAGGGTCACACCCCGTATCCGTCAGTCAGGCAGTCAGTCAGTCAGTCAGCCCGATGTTTCTGGAACGTCCCGGAAACTTTATACGCTACAGCGCAAATAAACCGGCTGTATTTATTAAGGCTATTCCTGTCAGACCTCAAAGGCCGAGGTGCAGAAATGAGAAACTCAGCTACCAAGGCTGGATTTCACAGCGGATGACGGAAGGTGTCGTCACGCTGTCCCCTGGTGTCACGCGACAGGCCGGCAGCTGTGGCTTCGCTTCTCTATGCGCAATTCGTAAAAAACACGCACTTAGCCAGCGATAGAGTTGTGACACATATTTTAAAATCCTGCAACATGGCGAGGGGGTTTGCATGGGGCCCAGGTGACCCCGTCCGCACCGGGCAGCGCCTGCCCTCTGAAAAGTCACATACCCGACTGCTCTGCCTTTTTTGTGCTGCTTACTTGTCCTTGCAAAACCTCTCCACGACAGCGAATGTCGCTAGCAGGCCCGCAGATTGCAGCCCTTCTCCTGACCCTGGCGATAGCAGCTGCGCCCGCATGCGTGTCTGCAGCAGAATCTGCGCACTACGCCTCAAGCGCGACTGATGTCTTTGAAAAGCACCCCTACCTCTTGGATCTCGACGAAACGAACTACAAATCGATTTTCTCAGCCAGTGAGTCAGTGACCCGTCCATGCGTTGTGGAGTTCTTCGCCTCATGATGCAGCACGCGGTAGGGTGCTTGGGGGAGGAAGCATGAGGGAGGGATAAGACGAAGGCATGCAGGAGTTGGGATGAGAGGGGGGGGCATGCGGGCATGGGCTATTTCCCCCCTCCTCATGGCATGAATGAGGCAGCATGAGGAAGGCATGCAGGAGGAGTGATGACATAGGCATGTGGAGGGGATGATGTGCGCAGGGTTAAGAAGGTGGAGAAATGGGGCAAAGACTATACCGTGCTGTCAGTCTAAGTTGGTGACACTTATGGTTTCACAAATTGAAACTACTGCTGACAATCGTAATTAAGCATTCAATAAGCCGAACCAACTCGTGACAATGGCAGAAAAATACGTTTTGTACAAAAAAAATGTGAAATTTGCGTTTCGCCGCATTTCGCATCCTGTCTTTAGTATCGCGTGTTATCATTGCTATGGGTGATATTGCAAACGTTTCCCTCGCCGGCAAGGGGCGGCATGGCCACTCCGTCAGCAAGCATATCAAGATAGTGTCCCTATTCTCACCGGACTATCAGCAAGTGCGAAGGGAATTCAGGGATAGGAGGCTGAAGGCAGCGGCAGCAAGAGCAGAAGCAGCAGCAGCAGATGCAGTACCGTACCTCGAGGCTGCAGCAGTTGCCGGGATCCGGCATGGCAGCATGGACCAGCGGGCCAGAGACACCAGGCAAGGGCTCAGCAAGAGAAAGAGAAGCTGTATATCGGATGCCTTTATTGTGTTATTTCCAGCTTCAGTTGCTCAGATAACGAAATAGGTTGTTTAGTTTTGCTAGGGGAAGCGCCTGTCCTTCCTTCCAGCCCCTTTCTAGCTTTAACCATATTTTGGAGTGGTTTCCAGTGAGAAACCAAACTTTGCTGAACAAAATTTCTGGGCAAACCATCTCGCGACAATCAATAGCTTTATTTACGTTTTTGAAATGACACCAAAAGCAAAAACAACCAACTGAGACTGACGGTACGGTATGTCGTGAATTTTGGTGCATGGTGCTATTGAGTCATGGTGCAGCCCCCCCACATTTACCTATCATAATAACGTAAAGAAGACGGGCATGATGCAGGGAGCAAAGGGGGAGGGGCATGGGGGAAGGAACATGATGGGGAGGGGGCTTGGGGTAGGCAATATGGGGCAAGGGTAGGTATGGGGGCAGGGGCAGAGGAGGTGATTGTGGCAGGAGGGCATGGGTTTGGTTTCAAGGCATGGGACATGGGGTTGGGATACAGGCATGGAGCAGACACACAGGGATAGAGGCGGATGGGAAAGTGGTGGTGATATAGGTATGCCCTGAAATCAGAGCTTTTGGGCCTGCCAAACATTACATCCCTGCGCTGGTCCGGTGGGTGGCGAATGAAGTCGGAATGTGAGTACCGGTTTCAAATAAATAAATAAATAATCGGTACCAGTGGTCCAGTGGTAGTGTCTTTGTGGTAGGAGAAGAAATAATTGACGGTTTTGAGTGGTATCACCTTCGATGCAGTGGTAGAAGGAAAGATCTGCATAGTGTTTCTGCTGGTGTGTGTGGCGGTGGCAGTGGCCTGGCCTTTTCTCTGGAGAGGACAACGAGGCCGCATTTGCCCATCTATCTACTAAATATGCATTGAATTATTGTATATGTGTGTGTGTGTGTGGCCATGGCGGTGGCCCGGCCACTGCTTTGGAGATTGCTATGCGGTCAGAACCACCTGTCAATCTCCTAAATATGTGTTTCAGGTCCTTTAAATGCTTGTGAGCATGTGTGTGTTTGACTGTTTGCTTGTGACTGTGCTGCGATCGCGGTGGCCTGGCCATTGCTCTGGTGGGAATGAGACCGGATTCACCTGCGAATCTATTACCGTAGAACCAGATATCGTTCGCTTAACCCAGATTTGAATATTTTAGCAAATCGTCCGCGCAGCAAAATAAGCTGTGTCCGCGCAGCGCATTTACCGCGCAGCAGCCAATTTGAGCTTATGGTTTTATTTCCTGAACACGCAGCCCTTAAGATCTTATTCATACAGGTCCACGCAGCTACAAAAGCAAATCGCGCAGGGCAAATAGCCACTACGTACTGTCAACACTATTGAAACATCGTTTATGACTGAATGAACAGTGCATGGTGTCAAACTCGCAACCCTCGCCTTATCGTTTGAAAGCAGTTTCGAGTATTGACGAAATTTTGCCATGGTTCAAGTCAGTACTCCGTGCATCCCCCCAAATAGTTTTCTGGGCCTGTGACTACCAAATTCGCGCAACAGATTTTTGAATTATGTATACCGCGCATGCTGTTCGCGCACCCCCCAAAATAATTAATTAAACTTGGAGAAAACCGGTTCTACGGTATATAAAAAATTGTGTTTGCCAGAAGCACTAAATGCTTGTGTGTGTCTGCAGCAATGGTGATGGCCTGGCTTTTGCTCTGAAGATGACGACGAGGCCGCATTCGCCTGGCCTAATTTACTTATTTTCATTATGGAGCAGTAAATCCTGATGTGTGTGTGTGTATAGTGTGCTTGTGTGTGCCTGCGGCGATGGCGGTGGCCTGGCCACTGCTTTGGAGATGGCAGCTTGGCTGGACCCAACCATCCCTCTACTTAATAAACATTGCAGAAACAGTCAATGCTTGTGTGTGCTAATGTCCGATGACGGCGGTTGGATTGCCCGGCCACTGCTGTGAAGATGGCAATGTGGCTGGAATCACCGATTCATCATCTTATTCTGCAATTTAGGTCACTTGAATGCCTGTGTGTGTGTGTGTGTGTGTGCAGCAATGGCGTGGGCCTGGCCAATGCTCTGGAGGTGGCCACGAGGTCGGACCCACCCCCAAAGGAGATTTATCAACCCCATGACGATTATGCTACCTGCGGCATCAGAGGTGAGAAAGGTCTACAAAGCTTGAAGCATAATATATAAACACAAGTAAACTATAAGCACCAATGAACCCTAAAACCAAAATCATGAATGTCTAGGATGTTTATGCTGCTTGCGGCATTTGTGGTGAGGAAGGCCTTGTCAGTCAGAAAAAAGGAGTTTGAGGGGAAAAACAATCGAATGATGTACGTCAAGAATTGTCTACTAAACCATACATAATTTATGTTCAGGATGATTGTCCAGCCTGCGGCATCTGTGGCAAATCATCTTTTTAAGAAACTGCATGTTTGAGGGAAGGCCTGTATGCCCGAGGTGTGTCATGTTTGTCATAAATTACCATTTCATGCCCGCGGGATTTTAATCCCCGGGAGGAACATAATTCATGCATGCCCATAATGCGCATGCTGCCGGCGCCCTGGTGGGGATGAACAAGGTCTCCCAAACATATAGATTCTGAAGCTTGAGACCGAAAACCTTAAGCACTGAGCCTTATGTCATACATGAGGAAACCCCTGGTGAACATGCTGCCTGCGGCATCTGGGGTGAGCAAGTTCTCAAAAATATAGTGCTTGGAAGCTTGAGACCGAAAACCTTAAGCATCCGCACTGAACCCTGTATCATAGATCACGAATGTCCAGGATAATTATGCTGCCTGCTGCAGCAGTGGTGGGTTAGGTCTCAAAAGTATGCAGGTGTTGAAGCATACAATCGAAAACCTGAAAGGAACATACTGAACCCTGTGTCACAAAGACAAGAAATGCCCGCGATGCACATATACAGCCTGTGGCATCCATGTTGAGGCAGGCCTAAACATAATGTACTTTGATGCATTGAAGCGAAACCTTTAGCATAATCACGGCATAATCAGGCAACCCTTCACCGGTATCATGAATGCCCAGGATGATTATACTGGGCAAAGATATAGATTGTGAAGCATAAAACCTAAGTCCTGAGGCATAGACACCGAACTTTATATCATCAATCATGCAAGTTCAAAATTCATACGCTGCCTGCGCCAAAATTTTCCCGATCGTAATTGATTTTGTCGATTTTCATTACCACGCTACTGAACCTCGGCTTCGCCGAATTAATTGTTTGGTTACCACTTTGGTTACGACTCGTAACCAGTAACCACTGGTAAAATCCCTGGTGAGTGCTTCACCTGACAAAAGAAACGAAGCAACCGCACATGTGTAGAATTAAACGAAGTGAATTCCATTTTGTTGTTTTTGATAAAATGAAGAGTGTCAGAGAAGAAACGCTGGATCGCCCTTCCCCCCAAACAGTCAATGGACCTGGGGAACCCTGCAATGGACATACATCGTTCAAGCTCCTCTTGCTCTGCTGTACACCCCACCTGTTGGAACCTCCCTCCCTCCCTTTCCCGCTGCATGCGGCAGCTGGTCGGATTGGCTGGTTAGCCATCCGCCCACCCACCCACTTGATTGTTCAGATTCCTTTTCCGGCCCCTCCTCTCTCCCTTCCCTACTTGTTGCATGTGCCGGCTGGTCGGACTGGCTGCTTTGCCACCCGCCCACCACACACATTGTTGTCCAGATTCTTTTTTGTTGACCCCTCCTCTCTTCCTCCCTACTAGGTGCATGCGGCGGCTGGTTGGAACGGTTGCATTATTCAGATTTGTTTGCTACCCGGCCTTCCTCCCTTCTCAACTTGTCTTAAGCCCTATGCCTTAAAACCTCAACCCTCAACCCTAAACCGCTAACCTCCCCACTTGTTGCACTCGGCAGCTGGTCCCTCTGGCTGATTTTACCCCCTATCATCGATATCCTTTCAACTAACTTTCCACTCCCCTCTCCACCTGATGCGTGCGGCGAATGGCATTTGACCTGTCAGTGGACGCTGCAGGACGAACTGCAGCAGGTGACACGATATGGGCAGGACAGTGGTAAAGCTAGTGGGATAGTATGGACAGTAAAAACTGCAGCATGTGAGGAAGGACATATGTAGTACAAAAAGTACAGTATTGCAGATGGTGGGAGACGATGGGATGTATAGTACTGCCGACTGTGGCGGAGCAGGGTAGTACTGTATTGCTCAAGACGCGTGATCCAGTTTTGCTTGCGATGTACTTTCAGTAAATCAGTAAGTGACGAGCAGACCAGGACACAGGTAAAAGTTATCCTTGCCATGCTGTCAGCGAGGAACACAACCAACTTCAAATTTAGGGGGCAGGCACTGCTGGGTCATGTTCATCTTCCAGCAGATCTGTATGTGCTCTTATTTCACTGATGCTGCTGTGCTGTACATCCCGTTGCAGGGGGCAGCTGAGCAGCAGGCTCTGCTAGATCTACCAGCTTCCCTTGCGGATAGTGTTCATGGTGGTTTGCTGTACATCCTATTGCAGGGGGTGGCTAAGAGGCATGCCCTGCTAGATCTACCAGCTTCCACTGACGATCTTATTAATACTAATTGTATATACATCCTGTTCCAGGGGGCAGCTGAGAGGCAGGCCCTGCTAGATCTACCAGCTTCCTCTGCGGATATTATTAATACTAATTTTATATACATCCGGTTGCAGGGGGCAGCTGAGAGGCAGGCCCTGCTAGATCTACCAGCTTCCTCCAGGGATCTTATTCATATTGATTTACTGTACATCCTGATGCAGGAGGCGGCTAAGAGGTAAGCCCTGTTAATTCTACCAGCTTCCTCTGCGGATCTCATTGATCATAATTTGCTCTATATCCAGCTGCTGGGGGCAACAAAAAGATAGGCCCTGCTATATCTACTAGGTTCCTGTAGCGGATCCATAGGCTTGTTTTTCTCATGTTTCTCTTTGTTTCTATCCCATTGCAGTGTGCGGCCAAGAGGCAAGCCCTGCTGGATCTACTATATTCTTCCAGTGGATCCACAGGCTTGTCATTCTCATGTTTCTGTGGTGTACAGAATTACATCCCATTGCAGGACGCAGTTAAGCGGCAGGCCTTGCTAGATCTACCAGCTTCCTACGCATGTCTGATTCATATTGCTTTCTGTGCATGCTGTAGCAGGGCGCAGCTTAGAGGCAGGCCCTGCTAGATCTACCAGACTCTGCAGATCTTATACATATTGATTTGCTGTGCATGCTGTTGCAGTGAGTGGCCATGAGCAGGCCCTGGTAGACCTGGTAAAGCTGTGGGAAGCGGCGCACTCCAGCGACAGGTGTGAATAAGTGTGTCAAGACATGCCCCTCAGCTACGCTTTAGCTACGTCGCAGCGTGCGGCGGCCCGGTGTAACATGCCCTGCTGCTTGGCCTAGTGGCGGTCAAAACCTGATAGGCCCCCTAAGGTGGTCTTCTGCCCTTGATCAGTAAAACTGGTGGTAATTAAATGTGGCGGGGGAAAGTGGATTAGGATGGGTGGAGTTGACTGATCCCAGCGACGAGTTTGTATGGATGGCAGGTGGTGGATTGGGCTGTGGAAGGGGGGAGCAGTGGGGGGACATTGCAGAGACAAGTATGGATGCTTTGCTTCAGAAGCAGGAGCGTTGCCCGACCGTGAATTTGAAGCCTAAGCCCTCCCTGAATGTTCACTTTTACCCTAAGCCCACAACCCTCTTTGTGCACCTGAAGTTGCGCAGAAGCTGGCCGTGCTTCGCTTGTCTTCGTGGCCTCATTTGAAACCAAAACCAAGCCGAAACCTTGCCAAAGCCGGAACTTTAGCCCCAAGTCTTTGCCCTTTTGTGCAGCTGCCGGGGGCATGTTCAGAAGCTGGCCTCGTTTTTGTCCTATTGGCCTGCATTTATTACTGAACCTAGCCTTTATGTTGGCCCTTAGTTGACCCTCTGCGTGCAGCTGTCAGGGAAGTTTGCAGAAGATGGCCGCGCTCACTGTTTATGATAGTGACCTGTGTCTGACCCTCAACCCTGATTTCGAATCTTCAACCCCGAACTCTGATTTCAAACCTTGGACACTGTACAGCTGTCAAGGAGGTGAGCAGAAGTAGGTTTTAACAACCGGTAGCATGAGCTCACACCTGGGAATGCTGGGTTATGTCTATGGCTTTAAACCACAGGGTCATGCTCAAAAAGTCTTGGCTGCGGAGGCGCTCAACTGTGTTGTTGGGAGAAATGAAGAAAGGCAAGAGGAAACTTCAGGCAGGCTGGGGTGTGTTACGTGGTTCAACTTCTGCCCGTTTTGCAGCATGCGCCTTGCATTGTTTGCTGTCGTTCTGACGGTTTTGCAGCACCTGCTGAGCATTGCTTGTCGTATTTTGTCTGTTTTGACATGCCGGTAGCTAGCATGCGTGACACAACACACGAAAGGGGATGCTGTAGATGCATGCTGGGATATGTCAGTGGGCGCGGCCGAGCATTTTTAGCAGGGCCCAGATAGATGTGTACCGTAAGTGTGTAACGTCATTGCCTAATCACAACGTACGGTGCTGCCAATTCAAGCTGCCATGACGCGTCATTAGCAGGGCGAGGCACAGACGTGAGTGTGCTACATGTGTGCTTAAAGTGCCTTAGTGTCTGGGAGCAGTTACGGGAGCGGGGGTGGGCAGGTCCTTTGGGCGCTGCCACTAACTTCCACCAGCTGTACCAGGCTGAGCAGGGGTGGGATGCACTTGCTTTTGTGGACTGTGCTGTGGGCAATGTGGGGGGTTAGTCTCTAGGGATTCTGAGGCGCTGGTGTCATTTGCCTTTCCGGCCTTCTCTTTTGGTCATTTTTGTTGTTGTTGTTTGCCCCCTTTTTAGTTTCTTCATTCTCCCTTCTGATCAGTGGGGCTGAGCAGGGGTGGGATACGCTTGCTTTGTGGATTTTTTTGAGAGGCTTTGTTGAGGCAGGGCTATTCTCTGGTGAAACTCAGGTGTCGGACTCGGTCTTCTTTGCCTTCCCGGCCTCTCCTTTTGTTCCTTTCCCCCCCTCTTCCTTTTAGTTTATTCGTTTCTCCCTTCTGAACAGTTGGGCGCCCATGCGGCCGAGCTTTGAGCGGGCCCAGAGGTGTAACGTTATTGACAGACGTGAGTGTGTGCGTATTGAAACATTCATGGCTGTGGTTTGGGGGGTGCAGACAGTTATGAAATAAAGGACTGCATGCATGCAAACCGTACAATATCTAAACGTGTTTACCGGTGTTCCATCAGTGTGACCATGCCTGTCCAAACGACGGACGACACGCGTGTAATCTGGCGTGTAATGGCCGTCTGATAACTTCAGATATGATGAGAAGCATGCAAGTAGTGGGTAGCTAGGTCACCTCAGGATGAACTAACAGCGCCACTTGCTTAGGTGCATGGCTCTCAATCAAACTAAAGAGCCTTTATTATCCATGGATGTTAGTTCTGACCGTCTGACTCGAAGTGTGTGTTGGTGATCATAAACATCAGTCATGCCTGATGAGAAACCCGGGGGAAGGTCGTATCAGGAGGCGTCCTTCCCCCAGGGTAGTTCATCAGTCACAACGTACTTCGAGCCGGACGGCCATAATGGAGGGCAGCTCGAAGCCCTGCTCTGGCCCCGCGGCCTAGATGGTACTTTAAGACGCTTGGCAGGCAAACAAATTAGTAAAGCAACAAAATACACACGATATACACACTAAGGAATACGAGCGACTAGCCCACAACTTGCTGATCCGTCGATATATCGATCACGATGTCAAGATTCCTGTGTTATGCCAGTGCTCATATTATTGTATGTTGATGGGTGTGCATGTAATTGGAGATACCCATGCTTTGTGGAATCCAAGCTGGGGCAAACAACAGCCACACTTGTTAAGGTACTGTAGTTAATGGACACAAATAACAGGGTACCATAACCAAAGTAACGGACAAGGCATGACAAGGTACTGTTACCATGGTAATGAACCAAAATACCAAGGTATAACATGGTACTGTAACCATATTATCGGACAAGGTATAACCGGATAATGTAACCATAGTATCGGATACGGTATACCACGGTATAACCTGGTAATGTTACCATAATAACGGACAGGGTATATCAGGGTATTGTTACCTAGTATCAGACATTTGTACTATGGTATGGTTACCATAGTAACGGACACACGTACTACGGTACAAACATAGTATTGTTACCATAGTAACGGTCACAAATACCGGGGTATTGGTACCATGGTACCACCATGGCAACATTTCCTTTAGCAGGGTACTCTTACCCTTACCAAGGTAAACGACTTTTACCATGGTAAACGCGTTTACCTAGTATCGAACATTTCCACCCTAGTAAAAAGCCGTTTTACCCTGGTAACGCCCCCCACGCCGTCTTGTGTTGGTTGCTTCAATCAAGGCTCCGCCCCGGGACACACGTGGCAGGGGAAGTGTCGTTGCGATGGGCGCATCCAGTGGTTCCGCAGCAGACATTGGCAGCCGCAGTTCGGAAACAACATGAATCTTACCCCGAAAGCAGATGCACCCCGAGATCGGCGCATATTCCCGTGTGAAGTGAAACGGAACGTAAGGTATTCAAGGGGGTAAAATGTGCGTGTAGGTAGGTAGGTAGGTATGTAGACCTGTAGGTATGTGTCTGATTGAGTAAAAAATAAATCTTCTCCAATTCAAGTAAATTTTAAGCAATGGGTAATGCACGAACTGGGTGATGTATTCACCTTGGCAAAAGTGTGAAAAGTGTGATTTACGACTTTCCGCCCGAAAATCTATGGAAATTGTAATGTTTTCCGCAACCATCGCAAACAAGTTCCGCTTATTTTCGCAGGGTCGTTGGCAATGTTTTCGGTCGGCATTCGACAGTCGTTCGCGAAGCTTTCGCGACGTTCTCCCGAAGCGTGGTAAACAGTGTTGTATGTGCTTCCTTACAGTTCGTGAAATTACGGTGCGGTGACGGTGCATGCAATATGCGCGCAATTTACCAGGACCGCCCAGATTGCACCGCAATTATCGCATGTTGCTTTCGGCGTAACCACAGACAAAACCCTGGTTACGGACCGCAAAAAGGGTTTTCTGCCCCGAACCTACCCGCCAATTGACGAAAAGTCGTGACACGTTAACGTGGAACTAAGTTGTTCTGATCTTCACGATATCGATCTTTCTATGACTGGACGCACGACGACCTGCAACTTCCCACCTTCGAAAATGTATGACTGATGTCCCCAAAAGCCAGAAATCTACTAGAACGTGCTTGCGGTCTAGATTACAGCTCGCTCTTAATTGCGTGTAACCTAAAAAGCCTTACTTGCGCGCAATTACGTGTTACGCCGTAATTGACGTAGTTACTTACACAAAAATCGGATGTCGGCGTAATCGCACAACACCACCAGTTGGTGGTAAGGGATAATAGTGGGCTGTGTGAATTACGACTGTCCCCCGAATATCCGTTGAAAATCCTATTTTCCGTAGCCAGCGCTTACCAGTTTCGCTTATTTTTCGGTAGACTTTCGTCAGTCTTTCGCAAAGTGTCAGCGTTGTTGTTCGGTAGCGATGTTTTTCGGTAGCCTATCGTGATTCTGTCGCTGACTTCATTTAGACAATGCTTCGGTAGCCTTACGTTAGTTCGGTAGCGATTTGTTTTTCGGTAGTCTTTCGTGAGTCTTTCGTGAGTCTTTCGCTTATTTTTCGCTGTCGATATCGATTGTTTCGGTAGCCTTGCGTGAGTCTTTTGCAAAACGTTAGCGATGTTGTTTCGATTTTTCTAAGTGTCCGATTTTCCATATCCAAATGCTTCAATTTTCTGCATGCCGTTAGGGTGACGTGGAAAGCCCTGGGGTGAAGTGGAAAGCCCTGCTGGGGTGAAGTGGAAAGCCATGAGGTGAAGTGGAAAGCCCTGGGGTGAAGTGGGAAGCCCTGGGATGAAGTGGAAAGCCATGAGGTGAAGTGGAAAGCCCTAGGGTGAAGTGTTAGGATCGTCACTGGTCACGCAGACAGGTATCTCTTACGCCGCAGATATTCAACACTACACAGATCCAGCGTTATTGAACGATCTGTTATCACCCGATGAGCTTCACGAGGGAGTCCCTATTGAGGGATCTTGGTCTTTAGATAATATGACACCTGACAGTCCAGCAGACCCTGTAGAACCTGATAAACATTTCAAGATGGAACAAGGCTGGACCCTGGGCAATCATGCTGATATTAGCGAGCTTGAGAGACAGCAGTTCCAGGATGAACTAGGGGATATTATCCAAGCACAAAGCGCTTATAAACTGTCTGATTTAACGGGTTATGAAGGATCAGTTCTTCCCTTCACCATACCAACTGCTTTTTCGGTTGGAAGTTATGTGTGAACCTGAACAAGTGTGTTTGCCGTCTTAGAGGATCCCGAACTGGGTCCTTTACTTTTTCTTTCTTACTTGATTTCACGGCCTTCAATAGACTCTTGACGTTTCTAGCTATTGTCCCTTATAATCGATCTGCAAGTTAATCGTCAATCCAAGTCTTACTAAGGGGAAACTGGCAGAGCACTTAAGCCAACAGCGACTCTATAAGCATCAACAAGTCTCCTGATACGAAGCTGGCAGAGCACCTAAGCCAACAGTCGACCATCTGCAGCATTTAGAGTTATTCTTGCCTCTTAACAAGGCATATCTCCAGTCTTACAGCTGGATATTACCACCAACCCACCATCACATCTCCAATCTACAGCCTTCCCTGTGGCTCCAAGTCGACCATCTGATTTATCAGAGATATCTTCACTCATCAGAAGTCGCCAAGCAAGCGACTCATCACACAGATCAACGGCCACAATCGCCCAAGATCGTCCCAAGAAACCCATAAGTACCTCAAGTGTCGAGGCTTTACGAGATCTTGTCAACAGCATCGAAGAAGTCCAGGTGAAGTAGCAAGAGCTATCACCTGTCATCGAGCTGATTCCACTGAGTTACAGCAGTGGATCGAGAAGCTCTTACTATAAGCTCTGTAAGAGTTTATTAGTACTTGTTTGTCTTGTGTTGTTTTCGCTTGGTGCACCCATTCCTTAGGGTGCACCCATGTGCCGCGACATTTCCAGTCCTTGGTATCACACCCTTCAACGTCCCCCCACTGCTCAAACAACTAGCAGTTCACACTGTCCAATCTGCCTATTCCATTCTCCGACTTCGCCGTTACCTTGAAAACAGTCCACCCAACTGCCGTCCAGCATCTCCCCCTATTCTCACTGACCCGCCATAGCCCATTTCTCCCTTTAAGGGCATACAGACCGGGGCTTGGGCCTCTCGTCAACCTGTACTTCCCAAAATCCACGTTGCATCGGCGTTTTCTTTTCTTTTCTTTTCTTTTCTTTTCTTTTCTTTTCTTTTCTTTTCTTTTCTTTTCTTTTCTTTTCTTTTCTTTTCTTTTCTTTTCTTTTCTTTTCTTTTCTTTTCTTTTCTTTTCTTTTCTTTTCTTTTCTTTTCTTTTCTTTTCTTTTCTTTTCTTTTCTTTTCTTTTCTTTTCTTTTCTTTTCTTTTCTTTTCTTTTCTTTTCTTTTCTTTTCTTTTCTTTTCTTTTCTTTTCTTTTCTTTTCTTTCTACGATGCTGTGACATCCACATATCCTTACAATCAATAGCTATCCTATTTACCGGCCGGCCCTCAGTCGAATGGGTTCGCACTTCAAGCCCATACCTGGAGCTGCCACAGCCATGCCCAGCTCGTTTCTGGGTCGCTATCTTACTCTTGCTTAGCCGTGGCCATTATACCTGGACAGCAATCGTCATATTATATTTTGTTTCTTCTAGGTTGGATTCTAGCCAGGAAGATTAACCGGCAATGCCTATCGCACCATAATTTTGACCACCTCCAGAACAGTAGAGTTTTCGGCAGGGATGCCGCTGTCAGCAAGCAGCGAAACAATGCAACATCGCCTCGGTCGAATGAGCACGTTGACCTCGACCACGACAGGCGTTGCAGGACCAACGCACGATGGGGCGCTGCAGGTCCAACGGAAAGCAGCAGCTGTGGATCAAAGCGACTGATGGTGCGCAAAGCTCATCGAATTTGAAGTGGCTACCAAAGCTTTCATGTTGAGATGTGCCTGGCTTTATCTGCTGTTTTTTCACTGCAGGGGCGCCCCTTTCCCTGCTGAATCGTCGTACCAACCAGGATGTGTCAACAGCCCAAAACGACGTCTACCGGAAAGGCTTCCACCGTCGTCATGAAAGCGACAGGTGGGACGTGGGATGCTTCTGGGACGGCCTGAGACGATCGAGTGGTCCTTTTGCGGAGTGTGAGCCCCGTACAACGAGCGACTTGCAAGCATATAATATTTGTACTGCTGGCATGGTGTGATCATGCTAAACCTGGCCTGAAGCCAAACCTGACCTGGCCTAACCTGACAATCCTAGCCTGACCTGGCTTGTACTCCTGCCATGATGTGATGACGCCAAACCTTGCCTAACCTGAAATCCTAGCCTGACCTGGCCTGATACTGTCTGGCATTTGAAGTAATTATTTCCCTCCACCATTGCAGCGTGCCCGAGATGATTGCTTCTGCTGAGGTTCCTTCATTGGGGCCATCATCTGAGCAACTTCCCTCGGTGGGGCCTGAGACTGAGCAGCTGCAGCTGGTGGAGGAGAGGTCGGCGAGGAACAATGCTGATGCTAAGAAGATAGAAAATAACTGCTGATGCGAAGGCTGAGAGGGGGGCAGAAAATGGTAAGTAGAAATCCCAACCTGATCAGGCTTGAAGGCAAATAATTGATGTATTTCTTTCTCCGGATACATGTGAATGAATGTCTGTAAAAAGAATATATATAGGCATCGGCAATATACTTTACATGCCCCGCCAATGTAAAGTGTATAATATATATCATATATATAGTATATAAAGTCAGAAAAAAGTGGGCCAAAGTTAAAAAACAGAGGTCTGGATTCAGCTTAATCAGGGCATTCAGAATATGCAGCTAACTCGTCCCATCTAAGAAAGCGAAGTCCTCAAAACATTAAAACACTGTATTTGTTTGACGCGGATCACGGGTTCGCAAAATGGGGCAGGTCTGGTCCAGAAGTTCAGTTAAAGTACCTCTACATGATCACTAGGCATACATTTGAGTCTCATAGCATGACTATTCCGAAGTTATCAAGTCAGTCGGAGTAATAGTTCAGAGAAACCTCCTCGTGCTGAACCTCCTTGACCTCGCCGTCGTCACGGTTCGCCTTGACATAAATCAGCTTCGCAGCCCGCGCGATGCCTAGGCGAGAGCGGCTACTGGTGTACGTCCGCCCCCATGCTGACCAGTTCCGCTGGACCGATTGTTCCAAACTCGCTTAATCTTATTCAGCTCGGCACACAAAGCCTCAGGCTCCCACTCGGTTCCTAAGTGCAGTTGCTTGCCATTGTCGAGAAGGATAGATCGTTTCACTTTCTTAGGGGCCATTCCAGGTAACACGAGTATTATTGGAGTATAATATGGAGAATCGGACGAGAACGTATGCGCTTGTCTCACAAGTAGCCCACAGTAGCTGAAATGCCGTATTTCCGCGTTTTCAGTCGCGACATTCGGGATTTTCGCGACTTTATATAAAGTATATATGATATGCCGAATTCGAATATATATTATATAATATACTTTGTATACTATATAATATTATATAATATTGCCGATGCCTAAATATATATATATATATATATATATATATATATATATATATATATATATATATATATATATATATATATATATATATATATATATATATTTACCCATGTTATTTGACACCCTTTGAGCCTCAAATATTGACACGTTCACTTTATTTTGCAGGTAGACCTGAAGCACTCCAGGCCATCCAAGAGGCTCGAGGTCAGTGCATGTTTATGGGGTGTTATGGTTCAAGGTTGATGAACCTCATTGGTGCTCAGTGTTTTTTTGCATACTGAGTCTAAAGCCATTTCCACATCATATTTCCTCGCGCCTTCAAGCAATCACTAAAATTTATTTTCTCTTGAATGCAGAGGTGGCCGAGAATGAGCGTGCTGCCAAGGAGTACAAGAAGAAGAAAGCTGCCCCCAAGAAGGTTGTCTCACCAGTAGCCGGTATCCGTGGTTCCCGGGCGCGATTGGGATCTCTTTAGTCATTAGCCGCCAAGGTATCTCAATCAGAGTCGTTTTCTGATCACCAGTGTCTTTTCAGGTCTTGCCTTTTGCATGCCATGGTGTGCACTAGCATGTTGTTGCATGAATCTATTTTTGAACAAGATGGTACCAGACTCGAATTATCAGGGTTAGTGATCCAAATTGTAAATACGTTTTTGGCTGCAAAGTGTGCCATGGCTACTGCCTCAAGTTGTGAATCAAGCATCCCAAAATGCGTCCTATCTAACATCCTAGAAAGCATTTTGGATCACGTCCCAGTAGGCATCCTGCCAATCTGTGCCCAATCCTGAAACTCAGGCCATTGTGCACACAGGTCAGTCCAGTGGTCCCCGAAACACAGTTTGCAGATCCTGGGCCTAGGGGGTGGCCGTGGTGTCGCTGGTCCTACCCTAGGGTTTGGGGGCATAGTTGCCCCGTAAGCCTTCGGGGTTCCTTGGGAAGGTGGCTGATTGCTCCCAGTCATTGAACGCCCCTGAGCTCCCTGGCCCCCTCTGGGTGGGTGGACTGTGGCTGGGTACACGGGTTTTGCATCCGTGGCATTGTTCCACAGATGCCCTTCCCCATCAGCCTGGGTCTCAGGGAACATGTCCAGCGACTCACCTTGGTCCAGGCCCTCCGCGCTAATTGCGCCTGCATGACTTCGGGGTGTTCCCTTTGACGTAGCAGGGGCACTGTCAGAGGAAGCTGCCGCAGCAGATTTGGTGAGATTATCCCACACGCCAGCCTCAAAAGCGTGCTGAGCTGCCTGGACTACCTTGGCCAGCACCTTCACCGGGCCCTGAGTGAACATCCCACCTTTAATGAACGCGGTGTCACAAGCCGCCCTCAGGCTGGCTGGGAGCCCCTCTCTGACCACTGTAACCATAGCCCTGTTACTGGACACCCCTAGAAAGGCATCTTTGTTGCTGGCAAGGAAGGCATCATATGTGGTGCACACCCGCGTGGCAAACTGAACGGGGTTTTCATGCGGAGAGACGGTGGGATCGAGAGAGTTGGGCAATCCCATCTTCATGGCAGTGTGCCATAGCATCATCTCACCTTGGGTAGCCACATTGAGGTAGCGGTGGCCAACTGCCATCACAGCATCAAAGAAGGTCCTTTTTCGCCCATTGGGTGACGGGTAGGGGACCTGTGACGCAGAACCCACTAGCTTCTTACCACGCATATCAGACATGATCTCCACCGACTCATTTACCGGGGTTAGACCCCCACCATCAATTCGGCAGCCAAGTTCTAACTGCAGGTGCCTTCCTCCCTGGGGACACAAGAGCGTCAGGTCCGCAAGGTGCCTCCGCAGGAAATCAACCCCCTGTTGGTTCGCCTTAGACAGGACCAATTGAACTTGAACCTTATAGGCACGTCCCAGAATGTTGTTAGAAGCAGCTGCATAGGCGTACATGCCCTTTGAGAACTCTCTCCAAGACAACATTCCCTCAAGCGCTACCAACTCTGGCAAATGCTTGGAATTAATGTGAGTGCGGTCACTGACCTGAACCTCATCATCAGAGTCATACCCCTCAGCAGACCAATTGGGGCCGTTATCTGCATCCCCTGGTCTATCTGGTCCGCCTGGTCCGCCTGTTCCAGTAGGATACCCTGGGCCGCCTGGCCCTCCTGATCCACCAGTGTACTTGGAACCTTCATGACCCTCAGATCCACATGTCCTAGCTGGTTGTCCAGGACCCCCGGCTCCACCTGCCCCTCCGGCACCGGTTGGATAGCCCGACCCTCGAGAGTTCCCATTTCCACCTGGATACCCAGGTCCACCGGAACTCCAAGACTTGTCATTGCCTGATGTCGGTCTGCTAGTCTCATACTGCTGGTGACCCTGGTTATCACCCTGGGCACCTGACTGACCATCCGAACTAACACCATTGTACGACCTGCCAGGACCATTTGGGGCCCCTCCACTGCCTCTTGGGGCTCGGTGCATATGCCCTCCCTGGATAGAAGGCCCCAGCGGGTCATGGGCATGACGTTGGTTGCTGTCCGCCCACGGATGACTGAGACTTGGTGCCCTTCCTGCTCCAGCTTGGGGCTGGCCCCCATACACAGGGGCCATTGACGGCTCACTGGAAGGAAGTCCTGCCTCAAGCTGGAACTGCTGCCATTCTCTGACCTCACGACCTCTAGACAGGTCCTCAGCAGTCTGGCTGCTACCGTGGTTATGGGGATGCGCCCTCAATTCCTCAGCGGGTCGCTCACCTGGCTTCTTGTCAATGCGGTCCAGCAAGGCTTGCAGCATACGCATAAAATCACCTTTGGTGACTGCCCCATCATCCTCACCTTGGGCAACTGAGACCATCACATTCTGGCCCATGTCCAGTTGACGACCTTGGTGCTCAGAGTGCCGTCCCTTGTCTTTGACAGGTTCGGGCGCACTCTGATGCAGCCATGACTGCCCCTCCTCACCTGATCCGAATGATGTAGAGGTAGGTGTGGATACCATCTGCACCTCAGGTTCTGCCGATGGCCTTGACGCGGTAGGCGTGACTGGTCTCAAGGCCAGTTCCAGCGACTCGGGTACCGGCTTGACGATTGACGCAAGCGAGGAAGCAGCTTCAATCTTCATCAGGGGGACCTGCAATACAGGTGCTGAGGAAAGGGCACACATACCACTTCCTGCTGGTTCTTCAGCAACACGCAGCGACTTTACTGGTGTTCGCACGCTCTGGCATTTTCGGACAGCTGCAAAATACAGGGGGTTATCGACCATCCGTAAGCACACTTTCTCTCCATCACTGTATGACTCTGTCACCTTTTTCGGGGTATCATCCCTACATTTATCAGCATTGAGAATACTTAGGTCCCGGTCTTCCCTTTCTTCAGCCGCTCGTTGTTCGGCTTCACGTCGCTCTTCTTCGGCTACACGTCGCTCTTCATCGAGCCGCGCAATTGCAGCAATCGCATCTGCGTTGATTCTACGATCATGCGCCTCCTTGGCCCTGGCCCTGACGGCAAGTTGCTTCTGTATCCTCAATTGCTCGTTGTTTTCAAACTCTTGCAAGGCGGTGAGGACTGGGACCTGCGGGTCCCTTCCAGACGACGCAGCGGTATCCCGGCTAATCTTGGCCGCAGCCTCCATGTCCTGCTGGACCATGTTCTGCTTCTGAATTGCGACTTCCTTCTTTACCTCACGCGTGATAGCTCTTGTGTCCCGCGCTACTGCATCCAGTTGAGCCTTATCAAGCTCTGGGATGGTGAGCAGTTCACCAGGAAAGGCTTTCTTGCCCTTCCCAGCCTCATGACTCATACTGAGCTGTGCTGGATGGTGCAGATCTCTTGCTTAATCAAGGATGCGACTAGGATTTATCGACACTCGACCGATTCAAGCACTTTTTTTAACGACTCAGTTACCAGCGAATTCGAGGTGCTAACAAATCCGGATTATTCTCTTCTTAAAGGAGTGCTAGGAGCCCTTTACAAAGGGTGACCTGCTGTGCAGGAGCGATAATCTGTCTGGTGAGCAGATTATCCTCGACTTAATCCTCAGGTTACTGCACTAACCTTTGATGATTCTTCCCTTACTGTTGACAGAAGTTACGAAGTGAAGTCGACCCTGGTGAAGACTGATGCACTGATGTCGACAGTTGACTAGGTTGAGGCGGCTTAGATCGGACTTGTGGACGAAGCTGCCCGAAGTGATGAAGAGTGTAGAACTGACTGAACGACTCTTGATGGAGAAGATCAACTGAAAGATCAGATGATCGACTTGGTAGCCAGGAAAGGCTGGGGAAGCAGCCTGCAGTGTCGACTTAAGTTCTAGAGATTGAGCTGAGAGCTCGCAGTGTAGAGGTGTCAAGCGAGAGAGCAAGAAGAATGAGGAGTGGAAGTAGAGGAGATGGAACTAGAGATAGCGAATAAGTGTAGTGTGTAACTAGAGCTATTCGCACAGTGTAGTGTCCAGGCTTCGATACTTAATGATGTGGTCTTAAGAGCGAAAGGATCAGTGTAGAGTTAACTAGAGATCTCCTTCCAGTGTAGTTTCCTGGCCTTGATAAGGGGCCGAAATATCGCAGGTAGACAATTAGTCCCAGAACAGATTAAAGCGGGGTGATTCAACTTCGTGTATACTTGAGTAAGAAGAGAAGAATGCCTGGAACGAGCCAGGCATTCTCGAAGTACCACAAAACTTAATGGATCCGAAACCAAAAAGAATGTACAAACCACCCCTGTGTGCGGTGCACCCATACGTCGTGACACACATCCCGGGATGCGTCCATGGACGTTTTCTGGGACGATTCTGGGACGCGTCCATGGATAAAACGAAATATAGGATACGCTTCGAGACGATTCCTGGGACGCATCCATGGTTATCATCCCACGTGGGTCTGGGATTCCTCTGGGACGTCAGGTCCTTTTGCGGAGTGAATCCGCAATTACTTTGGGTCAAAATAAAAAACCTTTATTATCGATGTATGTTTGTTCTGGCCGTCTGACTCGAAGTATGTGTTGATGATCATCAACATCAGTCACAATGAACGTACTTCGAGCCGGACGGCCAGGATGGAAGGCAGCTGGAAGCCCTGCATGCTCTGGCCCCGCGGCCTAGATGGTACTACATTAAGGTGCTGTTTCCATTGTTATTCTGTCGGGCAACTGACACAGAATAAGGCCCAATTTCGACCCAACTACTGCAAACCGACACAGAATATGCCAGAATAGGCCTTTGTACGAAGCCTTTGTACGAAGCCGAAAGCACGCAAAACAGAATAGCCTATACCGTCTCATTTGCCAGGTATAGGCTATACTGTGAGTTGGTTGCCTCTTGGTTTAAGGAACCATGTCAGCGCGAAAGATCGTTCGGCATTAAAGACGCCATTTCTATAGCCAGATCGAAATAAGCGGCGACACTTGTGGTTCCGAGGTCACGAATCGTCGCAGAACGTCTCGGCGCCCCTAGATCAGACCTCTGGCAGCAGGAAGTTCGCTGTGAACTTCCTGGATTTCAATGGAAACAGTTTTGGAATAAGGCGTGAAAAAATCACGATCGCGAGCAACCGGATTCAAACCGCGCTGGTATAAGGCGCCAATGGAAACACCCCCTAAGACGCCTGACAGGCAAACAAATTAGTCAAGGAACAAAATAGACACGATATATTTACTAAGGAAGACGATCGACCAGCCCACAGCTTGCTGATCCGTCGATATATCGATCACGATGTCGAGATTCCTGTCTTGCTTCAAGACTCCGCCCCGGGACACACGTGATAGGAGGAGCGGCGCTGCGATGGGCGCATCCAGTGGTTCAACAACAGACATTGGCAGCCGCACTTCGGATACAGCAGAATATATGCCCCGAAAGCAGCAGAAGCAGATGCACCCCGAGATCAGCGCATATGAGGATTCCAGCCGTCCTGGCGGTAAGTGCCAGCAAGAGGGCGGGGGGGCGCAATGAACTTTGTCCGTATTGAGGAATGCATGAGGGGTTAGTTTCAAATTATTTTGGGCTTCAAATGACTCGATCCCGCTACGTTTGAGCTCGTGGAGGTTCATAGCCCGTTTCTGATTGACTGCGGAGATAAAAAATGTACGGTGGTCATATGGCCTGCGGAAGAGTTCCGCAGAGGTCGTTTCTAATAGATTCCTGCGGAGCGTGGGTGTCGAGGGCGGGGACAGGTCGCACACATGGCTGCCGATTTTGAATCGCTTTGGTGTCGATCTCCGATTATGTCATATGGTCATGGATATTGATCATGGCTGAAGTTGTGGTACTGAAGTTGAAATCCTACGATGCGCGGTTCTCAACACTAATTTTCACCAACTTGCTTCAATTTCCTGCGACTATTGCTTTTCCCTCATTCATCAGGAGCCATTACCTCGGAATGGAACAATCCCAGTGACTTTCAGTTGAAGGCCGGTACCGCTGCAAACAACACGGATGCTCGCTGCAACAAGCTGGAGCTGGAACTCCATGAGGCGACTAAGCAGTTGATCGAGTCCAAGAAGACGGTGGAGCAGTTGAAGACAGATGTGAAAGGGAAGGAGGAAATGCAGAGGCAGCACCCTATTGAGATCAAGCGCCTGCAGCAGGAGAAGAAAAATATGCGGAGGCAGCACGATATTGAGATCAAGCGCCTGCAGCCGGAGAAGGAGGATATGCAGGGGCAGCACCTTATTGAGATCAAGCGCCTGCAGCAGGAGAAGGAGGATATGCAGGGGCAGCACGCTAATGCGATCAAGCGCCTGCAGCAGGAGAAGGAGGATATGCAGGGGCAGCACGCTATTGCGATCAAGCGCCTGCAGCAGGAGAGGGACGGTATGCAGGGGCAGCATGAGCGGCGCTCTGCAGAACTCAATGATCTGCAGCATGAAAAACTAGATTTGGAGGAGCGGCTCGCCGTGGCCAATGCTGCTGTAGCCCTGGGCGTCGAGATGGTCAGGAGGAGGATGTTACTGGTGAGGTTGGGCATTATTGAAAGCGAGCTGAATCAAGCGGCGTCGCTGAGTAGCTCTAAACACACTCTGGCTTGGCTCCTGTCAGCGTACCAGAATCCTGATCTGGGGATGCCTGCTTTGATTGAGAATCAATCGACGAATAAGGCACACATTGGAAGGTGCTTGTACGAGAAAGCTAGGGTCTGGCTGGGTTACGCATGATTGTTGAATTGATTGCATATAAGCAAGACAAACGTGCAGCCATGGAGGGGTGTCATGTACCTGCTAATGAACATGCATGACAGTGCTTCCTGGAAACTTGGCTTACTGCATAAGTTAGGAAAATGCGAACAAGCAATACATGATATTCGTTCAGATTCTTTCCGTCGATGAAGTAATTTTACTTGTGTCGTAGTTTCATCACGATTCATTATTTTCTTCTTTTGTCAGAAATGCCTGAAGTGTGAATATGCTTGCACTCGGCATCTTAATCTGTGAAACCAAGCTCTGGCATGAACACGGTATTTGCTGCCACGCTATTCATTAAAAGCGTGGGTGTTTATTTGTGGCAGGCTTTCAGCACTTTGCGGTATTTGCGCTGAACCTGCAGGCGTTGAAATAATGTTGAATAGTGAGAGGTGTTCGTCCCTTCGTTCCAGATTTGTATCTCAGGCTTGTAACCCAGATTTGTATCTCAGGATTTGCATGCGACTCTGGTCGATGCACCTACCAAAAATGCACTGTACAAATGCACCGTACATTTGACGGTAATATGCGAAAATATGGGACCAATGGAATTCAGAGATCAGCCAGGAGGTGCTGAACAAGTGCTTAAATCAATACAGACAGTCGAACAACACATCAGTCAGGTTAAGGATGGTGCATACCCTCAGGGCCCTGCTAATTAATGCTCGCATAGGAATGGTAGGGGGTGAGCCAGCTCAATTTCCAATAGATACCATGCACAAGCAGATCTATACATGTAGGTATGTAGATATCTAACATCTGATGAGTCTATTGTAAGGAAATTAAACCGTGCACGTTCCTTAGAAGTCCGTCACTCTTCCTCGCCCAACGCGCCCCTCGAACCCTGAAACCCTCTAACGCGTTAGAATCTAACGCTGTCCCTTAGGACACTCACCTGTATTGTATTATTATTATCTCTTTGCTCAAGTGACATTGTGTGTCAATACCCGAGGGGGGGGCAAAAAAAAAGAGTCAAAGACCCCATCATAAAAAATGTGAAACGCCCCCTGGCCTCCAGAACCTAGTAAACCTTAATTTCTCAGTCAAAAATCAGAATTGAAGGGAGGGAGCGGGGTCAATTTCAATCAGCTCAACAGTGCGCTTCTAATGGTGTTGATAAATGTAGATGGTTCCCAAATGTATGTCGAGTGGTGAAACAAAAGAATATACCAATGCGCTTGCTACCACCTGTCAGCTACCTATCCAAGCTTGAGACCATCAGGATCCAGAAACGAGAGGACTCTCGCACGAGTGGCAGCAAACTAGCATCTAACTTGAGCGTGCTGACGAGCTCCTTCAGAAGCTTGGTCTTCTGCGTCTTGGGGAGCTCCTTGCCCACCACCCCTTCAAACTCCTCAGCGCTGATGGCATATCTCGTCACATCTGCCTCCGTCAGCTCCTGACCAGGGTGGGCTGACTTCATGTAATCTAGGAAGTGATAGCTCCACACATAAGGGCGGACGGCAGGCCAAACTCCTCGAACTTAAAAGGCAAGGCCTGATGGCAGTGCCTGTGAGCCGCAAATGGCCAATTTGCGACGAAGGGTTGGCCGACAGGAGGTGCGTAGCCGGGGCAGCTGGAAAGCTCTCGCAACACCACAACATCAGGGGTCGCTTGGGTCGTTGTGAATTTTGAGACCTCCAAACAATGCTCACAGCAGGTTCTCATTGCTTAATTTATAGCAACTACCAATGCAGCTACACCGTGTGAGTCCATAATGGGTGTACGCACAGCCGTGCATGTGGTTCCAGAGCCATGGCACCCCCCCTGCCAAAATTGCATGCCAGGAAGGGTCTGGTATTCTGTGTGTAATTTTTATGATGCATATCTGTAGCAAATGACAGTAGGAATGCAGCGGTGTAGCTATCGTCTCAATCTGATGTTTAAGAAAAAAGAAATGAAAAAATTCAAAAAATGCCTCTTTTTTTACCCCCCTCCCCCCCCCTACTTTGCCCCTCCGTATCTCACAGCCCCCTGGGCAAAAAACAATTTTAAGACCAGATATGGAAAGCTCTCGTCAAGCTCAACAACTTAAGATGATGGGGTGCATAACTTTTGTTTTTGCCCCCCCCCCCTCGTCATTACCGGTAAAAAATAATATTCAGCAAAAAGAAAATACCACATTCCAAAACAAAGGAAATTACAACTTTCAAACAGGACACCCCATGTGAGAAGGGAGGGAAGAGACGTGGTGTGCTCTGACAGACGTTGACAAGCACAGGAGTTTTGACAATGGGAAGCATGAGCTCACACCCGGGGATGCTGGGATGTGTCAAAGACATTAAACCACATGGCCATGTTAAAAAAGGTTGGCTGCAGAGGCGCCCAACTCTGTGGTTGGGAGAATATGGGGGCCCAACATCGATTGGAGGTTGAGCCCAAACAACCCGGCCAAACAAACGCTTGTTGGTATGGCTGACCCGCTGTGTTGAGCATGGCTGGTGCTACTCCTGCTGAGAAGCTACTGCTAACCTGCACATGACTTCATTGTGTTTGATCAGGTTGGGCAGGGCAGTTAGTTAGTACCCTGCCAGTGTGTTTCTGTATGTGCAATGATTTGAGTGGGCCAGGAAGACATACCGTAAAACAGCTTAAACTCCGCGCACCCCCAAAACAAAGAATTTTTTTTCCGGCCGCGCACCCCAAAAAGAATTTAAAAAACGGTCGCGCAGCGACGAATTTTTAATTTAAATTAACGCCGCGCAGCACAGAATTTAATTAAACATCGCGCATCACTGAAATAATTTAAATGTCCATCCGCGCAGCACTTTCAGCCCGTACTGTCAACGTCAGTTAAAGCTTCGTTTGCTAGCATACCGTAGTCGTCATTCTCCTCCTCCGCCGGTTCCTGGCCTCAAGAAACGTGTGGCTATTGGGGCCCTGGGGGCTCAGTGGCACTACGGAAATAGGCAGTCGACCCTGGGGTCGGCTGTTCGAAACTTGTCAATGCTCATTTACCGCGCTCCAGGTGTATGTGGGGAAAACGTCTGCCACTTCGTAAAATGTGCCCAACAGAACGTTGCACTATCACTTGACAAGGATGACTGAATGGATGTCGAATCAAACAGTCGCGCGATAGCGCGCGAATTTTTGTAAAAAGTGCTGTTTTTAATTCATACCGCGCACCCCCAAAATAATTTTTGGGGACCCGACTGACGCTCCGCGCAGCTGCAATTTTGGAATTAATATTAGCGCGCACCCATGTCCGCGCACCCCAATAATTATTTAATTACGAGCGGAGTCAAACCTGTTCTACGGTATATACCGGTAACTCCCAAGTTTTTATTTGTTAACTGTCCAGCAGTCTGCTGGCAGCAGGGCATCCTACCCAGATGCAATGATTGAGGCATCGAATTCGCCCAATGATCATCTCTCTCAGTGGTTCTTCTTGCGGCTGCACGACCACCTTAAGCAAGCTGGCTACGATACCACCTTCAACAAGCTGGCCACGAGACCAACATGGCCGCTAGGGGTCTAATTGGGACCAAACCTAGCCTGGCCGACGACTCGCGGCCAAAGCAGCATAGCCAGCCACAAACTTGGCCGCTGGCAAGAGGCTGGGAGAGTGGGAGGTAGCTGATATCACGTGTACAGTGTAGCTGGGTCACGGGGGGGGGGGGGGCTGCTCTCTCACCCCTTGTCAACGACACTGGGTTATATATGCCTGCCCCATCACATGGGATGTGGGTATTGCTGCACCCTGGATCGAGTTGCCGAGTTCTGTGCTCTTGGACCAGGCTGGCATGGCTCATGGCTGCTCTATGACCTTAGATATGCACCATCCGAAACTTGCCGGGACTCAACAACACGCGGAAATTTGGACGCTGTTGTAGACATTATTGAGGGCTAGTTCCTATGGGAGCTCAATGTGGTTCAGGTTTTATGTTCCTCGGCTCCCATTTTGATCCCCTCGAGTTTCTTTTTTCCTCCCATCTGACCAGTTTGGTGCCCTCGCGGTTGAACCTTCTTGTGCATGGCCCAGAGGTGTAACATCATGGACCTGGAGGCCCCTCTCACAAAAAGGGGCGCACATTTGGCACACCGGTCCGCCGGAACACATGTTAGTGCGTGGTCCAGTGGTATAACGCTGGAACGCTGTGCATGGTAGCTAGAATTGAGCTTTGCCATTGTCTACCAGCCCCCCGTGGCCGAGCGTTAGGCAGGGCCTAGCAGATCAATAACGTTGCACCTCTCGGCCCGCTCAATGCTCGGCCGCGCGGGCGCCCAACTGTTCAGAAGGGAGTAAAGGGCCCAGCAGGTATGCACCGTTCTTGACACATGAGAGTGCCGTGCATTGATGGCTCAGATTAAAGGGTTACCATCGTACCACCAAAACAACTTAGATGGAAGGTCAGTAAGGCAAACTCGAGTCGTGAGGCAGGTAAGGTGGCGTCATGCATCCCAGCATTTGTCATCTTAAAACATTTTTCTGCATGTCACAGACTGTCAAAATCTGAAGAAGGGAATTGGGGAAACAAGGCAGCGAATCAATCCTACCGCCATTAAACAGACGCCGTTTCAACCCCAACAGTCATGTAATTTATGTCAAATATGTACTATCTTTCAGTCCATAATTAATTCGGGTGACCGGTGGCAAGTGTGGAGGATTCCCAGAGGAGGGGAGGTCAGACAACTCCTCAGCCCATCATGAGCAGAAAACGGGAGTGGTACTGGTAGATCATGCAAGGCGCATGCAGGACAACGGCATGTCCTGCAACGAGCAGTCCAAACAGACACGTAAATTGACAA
The DNA here is from genome assembly GCA_037349105.1 of Limnomonas spitsbergensis. Lineage (NCBI taxonomy): Eukaryota > Viridiplantae > Chlorophyta > Chlorophyceae > Chlamydomonadales > Limnomonas > Limnomonas spitsbergensis. The sequence continues at coordinate 3,504,714 of JAYJMM010000113.1, forward strand.
TGTCCGACATATTTTACTTTGTGTCGTCTACCACAGCCAGGTTGATGAAAGGAGCTGCCATACCATCCAGGCCCGCCGCGGTATGCACGCGCATGCGTCATGCTGCGTGCTGAGAGGGGACAGATTGGGCTGCGACGTAAGAGGGGGGCGAAATGGCGGTTAACTGCTGCCACAAGTGGGCCGAACAGGTATACACCATTGTGAACATGGGCCACATGTATGGCTGCTCTACCGAGCGGGAAGGCTTGGACAGGATGGCCAGAACCTCACCCAAGTACCCATGCACATACACTATGACAGAACCCCCCCTATTTATCAACCAATCAGGGTTGATTTCTGACTGAACACGTTTGGGGCTGAGTAGGTTATCAACGTAATTATCAGGGTGTCGCATGTTGATAAGTAGTGACATTTCCTACTTATCAAGCATACGTTGATTGACAGGTTGATTATCATGCAGGCTATTTAGTAGCATGTGAAGTGCTTTAATCAGGCTGATAAGTGGACGCTTGTGGTTGATATTTAGCTTGATAAGCATGCTGTCAGTAGGCTGTTTATCAACGTGCGTCACCTTGATAACGAGCTTGATAATTCAGCCTATTTGAATCCTGATCTGGCCAGCCTGGCATTCCGTGATCTGGCTCTCGTTCTAATTTCAAATTTCTACGATTCAAATTTACTTTCAGCTGTGTGAGCCTACTCGGTTGGTGTACATCTGTGATTCTGGAATTCCACTTGACGTGCTCTAGTATTAACCAGAAGCTTATGACGCCATGTGGGGAATACGCTCATCGCATTGTGATCATTCAAGCTTAATTACATAGCAAGCAACAGGACGCAAATTCAGCAAACAATTAATGTAATGAGACAACAATTCAGCAAACAATTAATGTAACGAGACAACAATTCGGCAAACAATTTATGTAACGAGATAAAACATTAGCAAGTGTAAAAATGGAAATCAGCAGGTCAAAATTCACAGATTTCTGACAGACGTCCACATGCACCATCCGGCATTTTTAGGCACTTGAATCTTAAATGTTTCAGTAAGGCTCTCAAATCTTAAATTCCAATACCAGCTGTAGCTAGACATACAGCCTGCTCACAAGCTTAGCCATGTGCCATCTTGGTTTTCTTCCAGATGAGCACCATCGCAGGCTGAGCTGCCGCGTAAACCCCGGGCCCCTAACAGCAAGGAAAGATGGGAAACGATGATGTTAAACAACGTAATTACAGGAATGGCTCGTAAGGCAATAGCTGCAAAAAACAGGCAGCATTCCTCTGAAATTACTTGTGACAAGCTCTAATTACTTGAGGCAAGTCAGGCCAGCACATAAAATCTCACATTGTTTTTCACACGGATCAGGATCTGGCCATCCCTGTCCTTGTAAAACAGCCCATTAGCAGGCCAAGCCACCGTGTCACCCTACAAGAAAAAGAAATATAAAGAAGTTAATAAGGCAGAAGCAAAGTGCAGGTATTCAAAGGATGACTTGGAAGGTGTCAAGGTGTGAAGCAGTCAGGAAACTAAGACTTGCCTTTCGCATTTGAAGTACTTCGTCGAGGGAGGCAGGGACATCGGGGGGCCCATCAATACCAAGCCAACCAAAGTGGCAGCTGACCATGGCTGCACCTAGAAGAACTGCCTGCCTGTCGAACTTAAACTAAACAGTATCTTCGATGGTGACATACACGGCTTCCATTTCGTAGCCAATGGTCACCTGGGCAGAGGTAAAAGAAACATTGTAATGCATGAAGACCTGGTACAGCTGAAGAAGATCAGCAACAGCAAACGAAGTAATGAACAGGTTGTGACAAGAAACACACAACAAACACAAGTATTTCTTACCTCCTTGTTCCCCGTCACAGAGGCCACGGCCATAAACCTGGGCTCAATGATTGCCCCAGGGTTTGATAGTGCCAAGAGGACCCTGACACCTGGAGCGAGCGTGTCATCTGGCCTTGCAAAAGGGCCCACATACGTGCAAGACCAAGAAGCAGGGGGGACTGATAACACAGATAGGGACCCCCCGGCGCTGTCGAAAGCAGCTGCTAAAGGACAACAACACTCAACTGCCTGTGAAGAGGGGGGGAAAGGTGTAGACTTATTTGTTTTATGTGTTTGGTTGAGGGTGTTCTCGCGTGATAACCAAGGCCCATGCAACAAAGAACCTTGCATGAGCTCGCAATAGATGGCCTTACCTGGGCCCTGCTGCCTGAAAGACAGCATAGTTGATGATGAACCAGGATTTGCAAGGAGATCCTTGATGTCCCTTGGCTGATATCCTCTGCAGCATCAGAAGTTGGAGGTCACTCGAGGTAGCAGTCACTCAACAATGTAGTAGAAGTCAGGCTCAGTCAAATTTCGCAGTGCGAGGGCAGACCACCTGACATGTTAAGCATTCAAACACGTCGTGGACATCCTACCTCCTCTCCTCGTTTACGTGTCCTCTGTCGCATATCCACCGTCGGTTTGAAGTGAGGTTCACGCCAGATCTGAGGCAGAGAACACATTCGTCTGCTTTTGCTTCCCTGCCAGCTTCAACGACTCCATACTTCACCTATATCAATGTGAAGTCAGGCAGCGTGAGGACGAGAGAATTATGACGAGTTTCTTACCGTTGCTCCCGGATCTTGAGATTTCGGGCGCATCCCGCTCCTGGTAGCTGATGCATGCCTTAATCTTGCGAGATTGTATCCAGTTTTAGTCGGGGATCATTTGAGACTGGTATGATCACGAGGGGCAGCGGGCAGGCTCTGACGGCACAATTGGCTCCATACCTCGGGCCCACACACCGGTGCGGTACACGGTTTTTTCGACGTAAAAACATTGACAGCGTGCAGTGAAGGGCTCACACAGACAAGCATATCCATTGGTACCTTGCAAGCTTAGACCACCGGCCGTGCGCCTGTCTTGGTTTCGTCACAGTCAGCATGGGTGAAATACCAGTACAGGGGGGTAACGACGTCCTCCTATAGAATGTGACGAAGTAGCTGGAAGACCACGAGAAAGCCGATATGGCTGCATTCGATGAGCCGGAGCTACCTTTGCAGCCGACAGCCAGGACCAGCCAACGGCATACTGCAACTGTTCTGACGCATGGGACTCTAAAAGTCTGATGCATGGTGCTTTACGATTCTGAGAGATGGGGTGTAGAGTGTGGACTGTCAGCTTACGCACACAATCCTGTCAAGTGGCACCTTGGGCCACCGGGCACAAAGCTTCTAGCTCTAATCGGCGGTTCAGAACCTATTCGTGGCATACGTTAGCTTTATTTTCTTGCTAATTTGAGATGCATGAACACTACTGCCCTCTGGAATCCAAAAAGATGCTGACACAAGAGCCAAGGTTTGAACAACATGGCCCTGCGCATGATGCAGGGCTTACGGCCAAAGCTTCTTATCTCATACATTTACACCGGGATGCAGATCTAACTACCGGTAGCTGTACTGATGCAAGGGTATTGGCTGTTCAGCCAGATGAACCTGAGTAAATTTAGAACCCATAACCCGACCACATCACCGTCGCCTATAGCGGTCAGCGCTCCCGCTCTATTCTTTCACTTCATGTCTAGACTTGCTGCCCGCTGGCCTTAGCTAGTGTGCACCATGTTGCAGGGGTATTGGCTGTTCAGCCCGATGAACCTGAGTAAATTAAGAACCCATAGCCTGGCCACATCATCACCACAGCTTATTGCATGCAGCGCTCCCGCTTTATACCTTCACTTCATGTCTAGACTTGCTGCCCACAGCGGACCTAGCGACCTTTGTGTGCAGCATGCTGCTGGGGTATTGGCTGTTCAGCCAGATGAACCTGAGTAAATAAAGAACCCATAGCCCGACTGCATCACCGCAGCATATTGCGGTCAGCGCTCCCGCTCTTTTCCTTCTCTTCCTGTCAAGGCTTGCTGCCCACTGGCCTTAGCTAGTGTGCAGCATGCTGCAGGGGTAATGGCTGAAGCAGCGGTGCTGGCAGCGGCACCGATGGCGACAGTAATTGCTCACAGCCTGAAGCAGCGGTACCGGCAGCAGCACCGCTAGTCAGAGTGATTGCACACAGCCTGAAGTAGCGGTACCGGCAGCCGCACCGCACCACTAGTGACACTCATTGCATACAGCGTTGAGCAGCGGTACCGGCAGCTGCACCGCTAGTCACAGTGTTTGCACACAGCCTGAAGCAGCGGTACCGGCAGCTGCACCGCTAGTCACAGTGTTTGCACACAGCCTGAAGTAGCGGTACCGGCAGCTGCACCGCTAGTGATAGTGTTTGCACACAGCCCGAAGCAGCGGTACCGGCAGTTGCACCGCTAGTCACAGTGTTTGCACACAGCCTGAAGCAGCGGAACCGGCAGGTGCACCGCTAGTCAAAGTGTTTGCACACAGCCTGAAGTAGCGGTACCGGCAGCTGCACCGCTAGTGATAGTGTTTGCACACAGCCTGAAGCAGCGGTACCGGCAGCTGCACCGCTAGCGACAGTGTTTGCACACAGCCCGAAGCAACGGTACCGGCAGCTGCACCGCTAGTGATAGTGTTTGCATACAGCCCGAAGCAGCGGTACCGGCAGTTGCACCGCTAGTCACAGTGTTTGCACACAGCCTGAAGCAGCGGTACCGGCAGGTGCACCGCTAATCAAAGTGTTTGCACACAGCCTGAAGTAGCGGTACCGGCAGCTGCACCGCTAGTGATAGTGTTTGCGCACAGCCTGAAGCAGCGGTACCGGCAGCTGCACCGCTAGCGACAGTGTTTGCACACAGCCCGAAGCAACGGTACCGGCAGCTGCACCGCTAGTGATAGTGTTTGCATACAGCCTGAAGCAACGGTACCGGCAGCTGCACCGCTAGTGACAGTGTTTGCAAACACCCTGAAGCAGCGGTACCGGCAGATGCACCGCTAGTGACAGTGTTTGCACACAGCCTGAAGCAACGGTACCGGCAGCTGCACCGCTAGCGACAGTGTTTGCACACAACCTGAAGCAGCGGTACCGGCAGCTGCACAGCTAGTGATATTGTTTGCATACAGCCTGAAGCAACGGCACCGGCAGCTGCATCGCTAGTCATAGTGTTTGCACACAGCCTGAATCAGCGATACCGGCAGATGCACCGCTAGCGGCAGTGATTGCACACAGCCTTGCGTAGCGGTACTGGCAGCCGCACCGCACCAGTAGTGACAGTGATTGCATACACCCTGAAGCAGCGGTACCAGCAGCTGCACCGCTAGTGATATTGTTTGCATACAGCCTGAAGTAGCGGTACCGGCAGCTGCACCGCTAGCGACAGTGTTTGCACACAGCCTGAAGTAGCGGTACCGGCAGCTGCACCGCTAGTGATACCGTAGTGTTTGCACACAGCCTGAAGCAGCGGTACCGGCAGCTGCACCGCTAGCGACAGTGTTTGCACACACCCTGAAGCAACGGTACCGGCAGCTGCACCGCTAGTCACAGTGTTTGCACACAACCTGAAGCAACGGTACCGGCAGCTGCACCGCTAGTCACAGCGTTTGCACACAACCTGAAGCAGCGGTACCGGCAGCTGCACCGCTAGTGATATTGTTTGCATACAGCCTGAAGTAGCGGTACCGGCAGCTGCACCGCTAGCGACAGTGTTTGCACACAGCCTGAAGTAGCGGTACCGGCAGCTGCACCGCTAGTGATATTGTTTGCATACAGCCTGAAGTAGCGGTACCGGCAGCTGCACCGCTAGCGACAGTGTTTGCACACAGCCTGAAGTAGCGGTACCGGCAGCTGCACCGCTAGTGATACCGTAGTGTTTGCACACAGCCTGAAGCAGCGGTACCGGCAGCTGCACCGCTAGCGACAGTGTTTGCACACACCCTGAAGCAACGGTACCGGCAGTTGCACTGCTAGTCACAGTGTTTGCACACAACCTGAAGCAACGGTACCGGCAGCTGCACCGCTAGTGATATTGTTTGCATACAGCCTGAAGTAGCGGTACCGGCAGCTGCACCGCTAGCGACAGTGTTTGCACACAGCCTGAAGTAGCGGTACCGGCAGCTGCACCGCTAGTGATACCGTAGTGTTTGCACACAGCCTGAAGCAGCGGTACCGGCAGCTGCACCGCTAGCGACAGTGTTTGCACACAACCTGAAGCAACGGTACCGGCAGCTGCACCGCTAGTGATATTGTTTGCATACAGCCTGAAGCAACGGTACTGGCAGCTGCACCGCTAGTGATAGTGTTTGCATACAGCCTGAAGCAGCGGTACCGGCAGCTGCACTGCTAGTGATAGTGTTTGCACACAGCCTGAAGTAGCGGTACCGGCAGCTGCACCGCTAGTCAAAGTGTTTGCACACAACCTGAAGCAGCGGTACCAGCAGCCGCACCGCTAGCGATAGTGTTTGCACACAGCCCGAAGCAGCGGTACCGGCAGCTGCACCGCTAGCGACAGTGTTTGCACACAGCCTGAAGCAGCGGTACCGGCAGATGCACCGCTAGCGGCAGTGATTGCACACAGCCTTACGTAGCGGTACTGGCAGCCGCACCGCACCAGTAGTGACAGTGATTGCATACAGCCTGAAGCAGCGGTACCGGCAGATGCACCGCTAGTCACAGTGATTGCACACAACCTGAAGCAGCGGTACCGGCAGATGCACCGCTAGTCACAGTGATTGCACACAGCCTGAAGCAGCGGTTCCGGCAGCCGCACCGCACCGCTAGTGACAGTGATTGCACACACCATGAAGTAGTGGTACCAGCAGCTGCACAGCTAATGACAATGTTTGCACACAGCCTGAGCCATTGTACACACAAGCTTGGGCCACTGGCCATCAAAACAGGACATCATGTGAATGTACTAAACTCGGGCGCTTAGCTCAGTCATTACCATTGCTGCGTTCTAGGCTTATGGCCAAAGCTACTTCCTTGATTCATTGACACCGGGATGCAGAGCAATACCCTCAGTTCCGGTGTTCCAGGTTGATGGTCTAAGTCTGTTCATCGATTTAGTTACGGTACAAACAGATTTTTTCATTTACACCAGGCTGAAGTGCTAACTACCCTGAGCCAGTCAGGAAATACGGGTGTATGAATACCAGGAAGTGCTAGTATACGCGTGGGGCGCTGCTCATGCTTGGAGGAAATGCCAATGCTTGAAGGGCGTTGTGCATGCATGCGGGGCGCTGCGCTTGGGCGATGTGCATACGGTATGGGCAAGGCACAACACATGCCATACATGCAAGCTGGAAAACGAGTCCCACAGCGCTGACTCTACCTGACACTGAGGGCTCTACCGCTGTATCCTTCTGTTGCTGCCTTCTGTACCCTTGTCGCAGCTGCTGACCGTTTGCTTAATTATGAGCTGATAACTCTCTGCTCATGCACACAAGTTGGTAGGCTTCCGCTGCTGCAGCTTAGTGACCTTGATTAGGCTGCTTGGAAGCCTTGGGGAGCTGATCATAAAAGTTCCAACGTACTGGGAGTCACTCAGTAGTCAGACCGGTCGTCAAAGTGAGCTCTCAAGCGCCCCGTGCGCTCCACAACCTTTCTTCGTCAATGAGGTCTAGATTTCCCAGTAAGTTGAAGCCTAACCAAAGTAATACAAGTTTCGATCGCATTCGAAGTCTGCGAGGCGTGAGAAAATCACTGCTGAAAGTTGTTACAAGTCGGTTGCCTACAGTACATGGGTCCAAATCATGGGGCCAAATCAAGCACTCTCATGTTACCGACGATTGATGACCCCGCGAGCTTCTCAATGAAGGGCGTCCATTATATAGACGGAGGCGCATATGCATCGTATGGTTTACTACTGCCGTATTTATGGCTTGGACTTCAGTGAGACTGAATGTTGCACACGCAGCGCTTTGCACAGCTTTGAGTTATTTATATAGCAATTATACTCTGATGCTATTCTATCACTGGAACAAAGCGTGGAAATGTCCAGTGCAGAAAAACGCAAGGTCTTCCTACAGGAGCGGACAAGCTACGGGCGGAGTAAATCTGCCTCTACAACTACCTAGTCTAGCTATGTGCGCATGACCATGACTATGGTGAGGCATCTGACCCACCAGGTCTTCCTATCAACCAACCCCTGATAGGCCTGATAAGTGAGCGTTCCATCTCAACAGGCTTATCAATCAAAGAGGCATGATAAACCAGCTCTCCGAATTTGCCATGATTTGCCAATCAACCCTGAACACCATTATCAAGGTGATAATCAACGCATAATCAACCGTGAAGGGTTTATCAAGCTTATGGTGTAATAACAGGCAATTTATCAGGCTGGGCCTTGATAACCCCTTGATAATGCCATGCCAACCTGATAAATAGGGGGGGGTCTGTCATAGTGATACACAACGAAGTTGCGGCGGTGGGGTCCACATGCCCAATCAACGAAGGCGCATAGAGAGGGCATTTGTAGCGCGAAGAAAACATCATACGATGCGATATAAATGTCGTGCGGATGAGCGCGGTCCACATTCACGTGCGTTCGCAGTCCTGGCAGCAGGGTCGATGCGTCCACACCACTCGAACTGACCGCCCCGCCCTCGTTGAGGGCTGGCCAAAGGATGGGGGTCGGCAATGCGCCTCGAGTAGTCGAGTGGCGACATAAAGCTGGGGATATTGTGTGTATGGCCGTATGGGAGAAGAACTGAAATATGGAATGGCCCTACTCTCAAGCCTGCGAGTACTTGTATCGACATCGGTATTGCTTTGCTATCAGGTCCCGCTGCCTCCGATCGTGTCGTCCGCTCACGTACACTCTCGCTCTGACTCAAATTGAAGGCTTTATTTTCGGCAGAGCCCTGCCAGGCCTTCCAACCCCAAGTCGATTCCAAAGTCTTAACTTAAACATTATTGCGCCATCTTCCATTCTTCTTTTCTGGAGAGCCCCCCCGGGCGGCCGAAGGTCGCGGGGGCGAAGCCCCCAGGGTTACACCCCGTATCCGTCAGTCAGGCAGTCAGTCAGTCAGCCAGCCCGATGTTTCTGGAACGTCCCGGAAACTTTATACGCTACAGCGCAAATAAACCGGCTGTATTTATTAAGGCTATTCCTGTCAGACCTCAAACATTACTGCGCCATCTTCCATTCTTCTTTTCTGGAGAGCCCCCCCGGGCGGCCGAAGGTCGCGGGGGCGAAGCCCCCAGGGTCACACCCCGTATCCGTCAGTCAGGCAGTCAGTCAGTCAGTCAGCCCGATGTTTCTGGAACGTCCCGGAAACTTTATACGCTACAGCGCAAATAAACCGGCTGTATTTATTAAGGCTATTCCTGTCAGACCTCAAAGGCCGAGGTGCAGAAATGAGAAACTCAGCTACCAAGGCTGGATTTCACAGCGGATGACGGAAGGTGTCGTCACGCTGTCCCCTGGTGTCACGCGACAGGCCGGCAGCTGTGGCCTCGCTTCTCTATGCGCAATTCGTAAAAAACACGCACTTAGCCAGCGATAGAGTTGTGACACATATTTTAAAATCCTGCAACATGGCGAGGGGGTTTGCATGGGGCCCAGGTGACCCCGTCCGCACCGGGCAGCGCCTGCCCTCTGAAAAGTCACATACCCGACTGCTCTGCCTTTTTTGTGCTGCTTACTTGTCCTTGCAAAACCTCTCCACGACAGCGAATGTCGCTAGCAGGCCCGCAGATTGCAGCCCTTCTCCTGACCCTGGCGATAGCAGCTGCGCCCGCATGCGTGTCTGCAGCAGAATCTGCGCACTACGCCTCAAGCGCGACTGATGTCTTTGAAAAGCACCCCTACCTCTTGGATCTCGACGAAACGAACTACAAATCGATTTTCTCAGCCAGTGAGTCAGTGACCCGTCCATGCGTTGTGGAGTTCTTCGCCTCATGATGCAGCACGCGGTAGGGTGCTTGGGGGAGGAAGCATGAGGGAGGGATAAGACGAAGGCATGCAGGAGTTGGGATGAGAGGGGGGGGCATGCGGGCATGGGCTATTTCCCCCCTCCTCATGGCATGAATGAGGCAGCATGAGGAAGGCATGCAGGAGGAGTGATGACATAGGCATGTGGAGGGGATGATGTGCGCAGGGTTAAGAAGGTGGAGAAATGGGGCAAAGACTATACCGTGCTGTCAGTCTAAGTTGGTGACACTTATGGTTTCACAAATTGAAACTACTGCTGACAATCGTAATTAAGCATTCAATAAGCCGAACCAACTCGTGACAATGGCAGAAAAATACGTTTTGTACAAAAAAAATGTGAAATTTGCGTTTCGCCGCATTTCGCATCCTGTCTTTAGTATCGCGTGTTATCATTGCTATGGGTGATATTGCAAACGTTTCCCTCGCCGGCAAGGGGCGGCATGGCCACTCCGTCAGCAAGCATATCAAGATAGTGTCCCTATTCTCACCGGACTATCAGCAAGTGCGAAGGGAATTCAGGGATAGGAGGCTGAAGGCAGCGGCAGCAAGAGCAGAAGCAGCAGCAGCAGATGCAGTACCGTACCTCGAGGCTGCAGCAGTTGCCGGGATCCGGCATGGCAGCATGGACCAGCGGGCCAGAGACACCAGGCAAGGGCTCAGCAAGAGAAAGAGAAGCTGTATATCGGATGCCTTTATTGTGTTATTTCCAGCTTCAGTTGCTCAGATAGCGAAATAGGTTGTTTAGTTTTGCTAGGGGAAGCGCCTGTCCTTCCTTCCAGCCCCTTTCTAGCTTTAACCATATTTTGGAGTGGTTTCCAGTGAGAAACCAAACTTTGCTGAACAAAATTTCTAGGCAAACCATCTCGCGACAATCAATAGCTTTATTTACGTTTTTGAAATGACACCAAAAGCAAAAACAACCAACTGAGACTGACGGTACGGTATGTCGTGAATTTTGGTGCATGGTGCTATTGAGTCATGGTGCAGCCCCCCCACATTTACCTATCATAAAAACGTAAAGAAGACGGGCATGATGCAGGGAGCAAAGGGGGAGGGGCATGGGGGAAGGAACATGATGGGGAGGGGGCTTGGGGTAGGCAATATGGGGCAAGGGTAGGTATGGGGGCAGGGGCAGAGGAGGTGATTGTGGCAGGAGGGCATGGGTTTGGTTTCAAGGCATGGGACATGGGGTTGGGATACAGGCATGGAGCAGACACACAGGGATAGAGGCGGATGGGAAAGTGGTGGTGATATAGGTATGCCCTGAAATCAGAGCTTTTGGGCCTGCCAAACATTACATCCCTGCGCTGGTCCGGTGGGTGGCGAATGAAGTCGGAATGTGAGTACCGGTTTCAAATAAATAAATAAATAATCGGTACCAGTGGTCCAGTGGTAGTGTCTTTGTGGTAGGAGAAGAAATAATTGACGGTTTTGAGTGGTATCACCTTCGATGCAGTGGTAGAAGGAAAGATCTGCATAGTGTTTCTGCTGGTGTGTGTGGCGGTGGCAGTGGCCTGGCCTTTTCTCTGGAGAGGACAACGAGGCCGCATTTGCCCATCTATCTACTAAATATGCATTGAATTATTGTATATGTGTGTGTGTGTGTGGCCATGGCGGTGGCCCGGCCACTGCTTTGGAGATTGCTATGCGGTCAGAACCACCTGTCAATCTCCTAAATATGTGTTTCAGGTCCTTTAAATGCTTGTGAGCATGTGTGTGTTTGACTGTTTGCTTGTGACTGTGCTGCGATCGCGGTGGCCTGGCCATTGCTCTGGTGGGAATGAGACCGGATTCACCTGCGAATCTATTACCGTAGAACCAGATATCGTTCGCTTAACCCAGATTTGAATATTTTAGCAAATCGTCCACGCAGCAAAATAAGCTGTGTCCGCGCAGCGCATTTACCGCGCAGCAGCCAATTTGAGCTTATGGTTTTATTTCCTGAACACGCAGCCCTTAAGATCTTATTCATACAGGTCCACGCAGCTACAAAAGCAAATCGCGCAGGGCAAATAGCCACTACGTACTGTCAACACTATTGAAACATCGTTTATGACTGAATGAACAGTGCATGGTGTCAAACTCGCAACCCTCGCCTTATCGTTTGAAAGCAGTTTCGAGTATTGACGAAATTTTGCCATGGTTCAAGTCAGTACTCCGTGCATCCCCCCAAATAGTTTTCTGGGCCTGTGACTACCAAATTCGCGCAACAGATTTTTGAATTATGTATACCGCGCATGCTGTTCGCGCACCCCCCAAAATAATTAATTAAACTTGGAGAAAACCGGTTCTACGGTATATAAAAAATTGTGTTTGCCAGGAGCACTAAATGCTTGTGTGTGTCTGCAGCAATGGTGATGGCCTGGCTTTTGCTCTGAAGATGACGACGAGGCCGCATTCGCCTGGCCTAATTTACTTATTTTCATTATGGAGCAGTAAATCCTGATGTGTGTGTGTGTATAGTGTGCTTCTGTGTGCCTGCGGCGATGGCGGTGGCCTGGCCACTGCTTTGGAGATGGCAGCTTGGCTGGACCCAACCATCCCTCTACTTAATAAACATTGCAGAAACAGTCAATGCTTGTGTGTGCTAATGTCCGATGACGGCGGTTGGATTGCCCGGCCACTGCTGTGAAGATGGCAATGTGGCTGGAATCACCGATTCATCATCTTATTCTGCAATTTAGGTCACTTGAATGCCTGTGTGTGTGTGTGTGTGTGTGCAGCAATGGCGTGGGCCTGGCCAATGCTCTGGAGGTGGCCAGGAGGTCGGACCCACCCCCAAAGGAGATTTATCAACCCCATGACGATTATGCTACCTGCGGCATCAGAGGTGAGAAAGGTCTACAAAGCTTGAAGCATAATATATAAACACAAGTAAACTATAAGCACCAGTGAACCCTAAAACCAAAATCATGAATGTCTAGGATGTTTATGCTGCTTGCGGCATTTGTGGTGAGGAAGGCCTTGTCAGTCAGAAAAAAGGAGTTTGAGGGAAAAAACAATCGAATGATGTACGTCAAGAATTGTCTACTAAACCATACATAATTTATGTTCAGGATGATTGTCCATCCTGCGGCATCTGTGGCAAATCATCTTTTTAAGAAACTGCATGTTTGAGGGAAGGCCTGTATGCCCGAGGTGTGTCATGTTTGTCATAAATTACAATTTCATGCCCGAGGGATTTTAATCCCCGGGAGGAACATAATTCATGCATGCCCATAATGCGCATGCTGCCGGCGCCCTGGTGGGGATGAACAAGGTCTCCCAAACATATAGATTCTGAAGCTTGAGACCGAAAACCTTAAGCACTGAGCCTTATGTCATACATGAGGAAACCCCTGGTGAACATGCTGCCTGCGGCATCTGGGGTGAGCAAGTTCTCAAAAATATAGTGCTTGGAAGCTTGAGACCGAAAACCTTAAGCATCCGCACTGAACCCTGTATCATAGATCACGAATGTCCAGGATAATTATGCTGCCTGCTGCAGCAGTGGTGGGTTAGGTCTCAAAAGTATGCAGGTGTTGAAGCATACAATCGAAAACCTGAAAGGAACATACTGAACCCTGTGTCACAAAGACAAGAAATGCCCGCGATGCACATATACAGCCTGTGGCATCCATGTTGAGGCAGGCCTAAACATAATGTACTTTGATGCATTGAAGCGAAACCTTTAGCATAATCACGGCATAATCAGGCAACCCTTCACCGGTATCATGAATGCCCAGGATGATTATACTGGGCAAAGATATAGATTGTGAAGCATAAAACCTAAGTCCTGAGGCATAGACACCGAACTTTATATCATCAATCATGCAAGTCCAAAATTCATACGCTGCCTGCGCCGAAATTTTCCCGATCGTAATTGATTTTGTCGATTTTCATTACCACGCTACTGAACCTCGGCTTCGCCGAATTAATTGTTTGGTTACCACTTTGGTTACGACTCGTAATTAGTAACCACTGGTAAAATCCCTGGTGAGTGCTACACCTGACAAAAGAAACGAAGCAACCGCACATGTGTAGAATTAAACGAAGTGAATTCCATTTTGTTGTTTTTGATAAAATGAAGAGTGTCAGAGAAGAAACGCTGGATCGCCCTTCCCCCCAAACAGTCAATGGACCTGGGGAACCCTGCAATGGACATACATCGTTCAAGCTCCTCTTGCTCTGCTGTACACCCCACCTGTTGGAACCTCCCTCCCTCCCTTTCCCGCTGCATGCGGCAGCTGGTCGGATTGGCTGGTTAGCCATCCGCCCACCCACCCACTTGATTGTTCAGATTCCTTTTCCGGCCCCTCCTCTCTCCCTTCCCTACTTGTTGCATGTGCCGGCTGGTCGGACTGGCTGCTTTGCCACCCGCCCACCACACACATTGTTGTCCAGATTCTTTTTTGTTGACCCCTCCTCTCTTCCTCCCTACTAGGTGCATGCGGCGGCTGGTTGGAACGGTTGCATTATTCAGATTTGTTTGCTACCCGGCCTTCCTCCCTTCTCAACTTGTCTTAAGCCCTATGCCTTAAAACCTCAACCCTCAACCCTAAACCGCTAACCTCCCCACTTGTTGCACTCGGCAGCTGGTCCCTCTGGCTGATTTTACCCCCTATCATCGATATCCTTTCAACTAACTTTCCACTCCCCTCTCCACCTGATGCGTGCGGCGAATGGCATTTGACCTGTCAGTGGACGCTGCAGGACGAACTGCAGCAGGTGACACGATATGGGCAGGACAGTGGTAAAGCTAGTGGGATAGTATGGACAGTAAAAACTGCAGCATGTGAGGAAGGACATATGTAGTACAAAAAGTAAAGTATTGCAGATGGTGGGAGACGATGGGATGTATAGTACTGCCGACTGTGGCGGAGCAGGGTAGTACTGTATTGCTCAAGACGCGTGATCCAGTTTTGCTTGCGATGTACTTTCAGTAAATCAGTAAGTGACGAGCAGACCAGGACACAGGTAAAAGTTATCCTTGCCATGCTGTCAGCGAGGAACACAACCAACTTCAAATTTAGGGGGCAGGCACTGCTGGGTCATGTTCATCTTCCAGCAGATCTGTATGTGCTCTTATTTCACTGATGCTGCTGTGCTGTACATCCCGTTGCAGGGGGCAGCTGAGCAGCAGGCTCTGCTAGATCTACCAGCTTCCCTTGCGGATAGTGTTCATGGTGGTTTGCTGTACATCCTATTGCAGGGGGTGGCTAAGAGGCATGCCCTGCTAGATCTACCAGCTTCCACTGACGATCTTATTAATACTAATTGTATATACATCCTGTTCCAGGGGGCAGCTGAGAGGCAGGCCCTGCTAGATCTACCAGCTTCCTCTGCGGATATTATTAATACTAATTTTATATACATCCGGTTGCAGGGGGCAGCTGAGAGGCAGGCCCTGCTAGATCTACCAGCTTCCTCCAGGGATCTTATTCATATTGATTTACTGTACATCCTGATGCAGGAGGCGGCTAAGAGGTAAGCCCTGTTAATTCTACCAGCTTCCTCTGCGGATCTCATTGATCATAATTTGCTCTATATCCAGCTGCTGGGGGCAACAAAAAGATAGGCCCTGCTATATCTACTAGGTTCCTGTAGCGGATCCATAGGCTTGTTTTTCTCATGTTTCTCTTTGTTTCTATCCCATTGCAGTGTGCGGCCAAGAGGCAAGCCCTGCTGGATCTACTATATTCTTCCAGTGGATCCACAGGCTTGTCATTCTCATGTTTCTGTGGTGTACAGAATTACATCCCATTGCAGGACGCAGTTAAGCGGCAGGCCTTGCTAGATCTACCAGCTTCCTACGCATGTCTGATTCATATTGCTTTCTGTGCATGCTGTAGCAGGGCGCAGCTTAGAGGCAGGCCCTGCTAGATCTACCAGACTCTGCAGATCTTATACATATTGATTTGCTGTGCATGCTGTTGCAGTGAGTGGCCATGAGCAGGCCCTGGTAGACCTGGTAAAGCTGTGGGAAGCGGCGCACTCCAGCGACAGGTGTGAATAAGTGTGTCAAGACATGCCCCTCAGCTACGCTTTAGCTACGTCGCAGCGTGCGGCGGCCCGGTGTAACATGCCCTGCTGCTTGGCCTAGTGGCGGTCAAAACCTGATAGGCCCCCTAAGGTGGTCTTCTGCCCTTGATCAGTAAAACTGGTGGTAATTAAATGTGGCGGGGGAAAGTGGATTAGGATGGGTGGAGTTGACTGATCCCAGCGACGAGTTTGTATGGATGGCAGGTGGTGGATTGGGCTGTGGAAGGGGGGAGCAGTGGGGGGACATTGCAGAGACAAGTATGGATGCTTTGCTTCAGAAGCAGGAGCGTTGCCCGATTGTGAATTTGAAGCCTAAGCCCTCCCTGAATGTTCACTTTTACCCTAAGCCCACAACCCTCTTTGTGCACCTGAAGTTGCGCAGAAGCTGGCCGTGCTCCGCTTGTCTTCGTGGCCTCATTTGAAACCAAAACCAAGCCGAAACCTTGCCAAAGCCGGAACTTTAGCCCCAAGTCTTTGCCCTTTTGTGCAGCTGCCGGGGGCATGTTCAGAAGCTGGCCTCGTTTTTGTCCTATTGGCCTGCATTTATTACTGAACCTAGCCTTTATGTTGGCCCTTAGTTGACCCTCTGCGTGCAGCTGTCAGGGAAGTTTGCAGAAGATGGCCGCGCTCACTGTTTATGATAGTGACCTGTGTCTGACCCTCAACCCTGATTTCGAATCTTCAACCCCGAACTCTGATTTCAAACCTTGGACACTGTACAGCTGTCAAGGAGGTGAGCAGAAGTAGGTTTTAACAACCGGTAGCATGAGCTCACACCTGGGAATGCTGGGTTATGTCTATGGCTTTAAACCACAGGGTCATGCTCAAAAAGTCTTGGCTGCGGAGGCGCTCAACTGTGTTGTTGGGAGAAATGAAGAAAGGCAAGAGGAAACTTCAGGCAGGCTGGGGTGTGTTACGTGGTTCAACTTCTGCCCGTTTTGCAGCATGCGCCTTGCATTGTTTGCTGTCGTTCTGACGGTTTTGCAGCACCTGCTGAGCATTGCTTGTCGTATTTTGTCTGTTTTGACATGCCGGTAGCTAGCATGCGTGACACAACACACGAAAGGGGATGCTGTAGATGCATGCTGGGATATGTCAGTGGGCGCGGCCGAGCATTTTTAGCAGGGCCCAGATAGATGTGTACCGTAAGTGTGTAACGTCATTGCCTAATCACAACGTACGGTGCTGCCAATTCAAGCTGCCATGACGCGTCATTAGCAGGGCGAGGCACAGACGTGAGTGTGCTACATGTGTGCTTAAAGTGCCTTAGTGTCTGGGAGCAGTTACGGGAGCGGGGGTGGGCAGGTCCTTTGGGCGCTGCCACTAACTTCCACCAGCTGTACCAGGCTGAGCAGGGGTGGGATGCACTTGCTTTTGTGGACTGTGCTGTGGGCAATGTGGGGGGTTAGTCTCTAGGGATTCTGAGGCGCTGGTGTCATTTGCCTTTCCGGCCTTCTCTTTTGGTCATTTTTGTTGTTGTTGTTTGCCCCCTTTTTAGTTTCTTCATTCTCCCTTCTGATCAGTGGGGCTGAGCAGGGGTGGGATACGCTTGCTTTGTGGATTTTTTTGAGAGGCTTTGTTGAGGCAGGGCTATTCTCTGGTGAAACTCAGGTGTCGGACTCGGTCTTCTTTGCCTTCCCGGCCTCTCCTTTTGTTCCTTTCCCCCCCTCTTCCTTTTAGTTTATTCGTTTCTCCCTTCTGAACAGTTGGGCGCCCATGCGGCCGAGCTTTGAGCGGGCCCAGAGGTGTAACGTTATTGACAGACGTGAGTGTGTGCGTATTGAAACATTCATGGCTGTGGTTTGGGGGGTGCAGACAGTTATGAAATAAAGGACTGCATGCATGCAAACCGTACAATATCTAAACGTGTTTACCGGTGTTCCATCAGTGTGACCATGCCTGTCCAAACGACGGACGACACGCGTGTAATCTGGCGTGTAATGGCCGTCTGATAACTTCAGATATGATGAGAAGCATGCAAGTAGTGGGTAGCTAGGTCACCTCAGGATGAACTAACAGCGCCACTTGCTTAGGTGCATGGCTCTCAATCAAACTAAAGAGCCTTTATTATCCATGGATGTTAGTTCTGACCGTCTGACTCGAAGTGTGTGTTGGTGATCATAAACATCAGTCATGCCTGATGAGAAACCCGGGGGAAGGTCGTATCAGGAGGCGTCCTTCCCCCAGGGTAGTTCATCAGTCACAACGTACTTCGAGCCGGACGGCCATAATGGAGGGCAGCTCGAAGCCCTGCTCTGGCCCCGCGGCCTAGATGGTACTTTAAGACGCTTGGCAGGCAAACAAATTAGTAAAGCAACAAAATACACACGATATACACACTAAGGAATACGAGCGACTAGCCCACAACTTGCTGATCCGTCGATATATCGATCACGATGTCAAGATTCCTGTGTTATGCCAGTGCTCATATTATTGTATGTTGATGGGTGTGCATGTAATTGGAGATACCCATGCTTTGTGGAATCCAAGCTGGGGCAAACAACAGCCACACTTGTTAAGGTACTGTAGTTAATGGACACAAATAACAGGGTACCATAACCAAAGTAACGGACAAGGCATGACAAGGTACTGTTACCATGGTAATGAACCAAAATACCAAGGTATAACATGGTACTGTAACCATATTATCGGACAAGGTATAACCGGATAATGTAACCATAGTATCGGATACGGTATACCAGGGTACACCATGGTATTGTAACCATAGTACCGGACACGGTATACCACGGTATAACCTGGTAATGTTACCATAATAACGGACAGGGTATATCAGGGTATTGTTACCTAGTATCAGACATTTGTACTATGGTATGGTTACCATAGTAACGGACACACGTACTACGGTACAAACATAGTATTGTTACCATAGTAACGGTCACAAATACCGGGGTATTGGTACTATGGTACCACCATGGCAACATTTCCTTTAGCAGGGTACTCTTACCCTTACCAAGGTAAACGACTTTTACCATGGTAAACGCGTTTACCTAGTATCGAACATTTCCACCCTAGTAAAAAGCCGTTTTACCCTGGTAACGCCCCCCACGCCGTCTTGTGTTGGTTGCTTCAATCAAGGCTCCGCCCCGGGACACACGTGGCAGGGGAAGTGTCGTTGCGATGGGCGCATCCAGTGGTTCCGCAGCAGACATTGGCAGCCGCAGTTCGGAAACAACATGAATCTTACCCCGAAAGCAGATGCACCCCGAGATCGGCGCATATTCCCGTGTGAAGTGAAACGGAACGTAAGGTATTCAAGGGGGTAAAATGTGCGTGTAGGTAGGTAGGTAGGTATGTAGACCTGTAGGTATGTGTCTGATTGAGTAAAAAATAAATCTTCTCCAATTCAAGTAAATTTTAAGCAATGGGTAATGCACGAACTGGGTGATGTATTCACCTTGGCAAAAGTGTGAAAAGTGTGATTTACGACTTTCCGCCCGAAAATCTATGGAAATTGTAATGTTTTCCGCAACCATCGCAAACAAGTTCCGCTTATTTTCGCAGGGTCGTTGGCAATGTTTTCGGTGGGCATTCGACAGTCGTTCGCGAAGCTTTCGCGACGTTCTCCCGAAGCGTGGTAAACAGTGTTGTATGTGCTTCCTTACAGTTCGTGAAATTACGGTGCGGTGACGGTGCATGCAATCTGCGCGCAATTTACCAGGACCGCCCAGATTGCACCGCAATTATCGCATGTTGCTTTCGGCGTAACCACAGACAAAACCCTGGTTACGGACCGCAAAAAGGGTTTTCTGCCCCGAACCTACCCGCCAATTGACGAAAAGTCGTGACACGTTAACGTGGAACTAAGTTGTTCTGATCTTCACGATATCGATATTTCTATGACTGGACGCACGACGACCTGCAACTTCCCACCTTCGAAAATGTATGACTGATGTCCCCAAAAGCCAGAAATCTACTAGAACGTGCTTGCGGTCTAGATTACAGCTCGCTCTTAATTGCGTGTAACCTAAAAAGCCTTACTTGCGCGCAATTACGTGTTACGCCGTAATTGACGTAGTTACTTACACAAAAATCGGATGTCGGCGTAATCGCACAGCACCACCAGTTGGTGGTAAGGGATAATAGTGGGCTGTGTGAATTACGACTGTCCCCCGAATATCCGTTGAAAATCCTATTTTC
The DNA here is from genome assembly GCA_037349105.1 of Limnomonas spitsbergensis. Lineage (NCBI taxonomy): Eukaryota > Viridiplantae > Chlorophyta > Chlorophyceae > Chlamydomonadales > Limnomonas > Limnomonas spitsbergensis. The sequence continues at coordinate 3,524,723 of JAYJMM010000113.1, forward strand.
CGTAGCCAGCGCTTACCAGTTTCGCTTATTTTTCGGTAGACTTTCGTCAGTCTTTCGCAAAGTGTCAGCGTTGTTGTTCGGTAGCGATATTTTTCGGTAGCCTATCGTGATTCTGTCGCTGACTTCATTTAGACAATGCTTCGGTAGCCTTACGTTAGTTCGGTAGCGATTTGTTTTTCGGTAGTCTTTCGTGAGTCTTTCGTGAGTCTTTCGCTTATTTTTCGCTGTCGATATCGATTGTTTCGGTAGCCTTGCGTGAGTCTTTTGCAAAACGTTAGCGATGTTGTTTCGATTTTTCTAAGTGTCCGATTTTCCATACCCAAATGCTTCAATTTTCTGCATGCCGTTAGGGTGACGTGGAAAGCCCTGGGGTGAAGTGGAAAGCCCTGCTGGGGTGAAGTGGAAAGTCATGAGGTGAAGTGGAAAGCCCTGGGGTGAAGTGGGAAGCCCTGGGATGAAGTGGAAAGCCATGAGGTGAAGTGGAAAGCCCTAGGGTGAAGTGGAAAGCCCTGGGGTGAAGTGGATAGCCATGCGGTGAAGTGGAAACTGGAAAGCCCTGGGGTGAAGTGGAAAGCTATGAGGTGAAGGAGGTGAAGTGGAAAGCCCTGCGGTTAAGTGGAAAGCAGGTCTTTGCTGAAGAAGGTCTTTGCTGAGGGGGTCGTCGACGCGGTCGAAAGCTTAATTGTTGACAGCAGCCGCGTCAGCAAGGGCCCACCTAACAGTCTGGCTTTTCACACCCCTGGTGCTCCCCTCCTTGGCTTGCTTACAGCCCTCTCTGACTGGGTGGGGCAAACATCTCGTGTCAAGGGATTGCTCGAGGTTGGAGTGGCTGCCTTCTTCGCGATTGAGAGCTCCGCCGTAGTAGTGGGACTGCCAATGATCATTGGCATCGGCCAGGTTTCAGCTCGTGTGACAGTAAGTCATACTTCCTAGCTAGCTTCTATCCTTGCATCTATCCTCTTGCTGCCTCTAGGCCCTGCCTCCCAACTCTTAAAGTCCTCATGATTTGGCCCATGCATCCATCCTTGCAGTCATGTTTCATGAGCTCTGACAGTCTGATTTGTTGTAGGTTGCGTCAACGTCCGAGACTGCGATGGCTGTGAATATCATGCACATGTACCCAAGGGCCATGGACAGGCTGCCTGAGGATGCTACATTGCTCAACTGGCCCCCCAATGCAACGGTGTAGCTCTCGTCTCAAGCTGATGTTAATAAAAAATATACGAATTTCCCCCCAAAATGCATATTTTTGCTGACCCCCCTCCGGAAAGCTCTCGTCAAGCTGTACAACTTTCGATGATGGGGTGTTTAACTTTTTTATTTTCCCCCCTCCCTCGATTTGTACTGCAAGTTTGAGATCAAAAGGTGCATATCCCATAGGAAACATTCATAGCACCTTGAGGTTGCGAATGTCCCCCACATCCTCGGGAGCCCTTGGTGGCCTGGTCTGCACCTTGCTACTGATATGCATCATAACATATACCAAACAGGAAACCGTACCCCTCTTGGCAAGGTATTTTTGGATGTGGGGGGGGCATGGCTCTGTAACCATCCAATTGCTATGGATTAAGCAATGCCAACCTGAGTTTGAGCCCGCTGCAGCAGCGCCCATCCCCGGATGTAGCGACCCAAGCGTGTTATGATCAAGGTGCCAGCCCATAGGGCTATCTCCTTTGCAATGGCAGCCTCCCCTTCTCTGGGCATCATTGCGGCGTGCGAGGTGTCGACCCTTGACGCCATCTTCAGCTGCCTGCTAGCCCAGCTGGTGGGGGTCCCTGGTCAGCTTCCACCAGCTTCTAGCCACAGCTTGAGCATGTCAGCTGAGCTCCCGTACAGAGGTGATAATGCCCTGGCCACTTTGTGGTGACACTGACCCCCCGAGAGTTGGAGGATCCTCAGCAAGAATATTGACCACCAGTAGTTGGGGATGCGCCAGCGGTTTGCAAGGTGCAAGGCTGTGGGAAGATAACCAAGCTATCAGCTATACGGTTGCACGTCGGAGAGCACATATTGCTGCGCCAATGTGGGGCAGCCTGTAGCTTGGTCCCAAGTGGTGTTGAGGCATGCGGCTTCTGTGGCATTTTGTGTGACGACAGTACATCAGGCCTGTGCAAAACAGACTGGGGCAAAGGCTCTAACAGCAGCACGCTAGCAGTCGAGTCCCACTGTCCCCGCCCTGAAGTACAAGACTTCATATGCGGCTGCTGAGAGGGGTTATGCCACCAATCCTTCAACCAACAGACCAGTGGCTTGCACCATCTGCAGGAGCATCGCGGATAACATCCGCCCTTATGTGTAGAGTTATCACTAGATCACATGGAGTCAGCCCACCCTGGTCGGGAGCTGACGGAGGCAGATGTGACGAGATATGCCATCAGCGCTGAGGAGCTTGAGAGGGGGGGGGGAAGAAGCTACCCAAGAAGCAGAAGACTAAGCTTCTGAAGCAGCACACCAGCACGCTCAAGTTAGATGCTAGTTTGATGCCACTCATGTGTGAGTCATCTCGATTCTGGAACCTCATGGTCTCTAGCGCAGATGGGTAGCTGGAAGGTGGTAGCTAGAGGTCTGGTATATTCTTTTGTTTCACCGCTTGATATTTGTTAACCAGCGACATTAATCGACACCATTACAAGCGCACTGTTCAGCTGATTGAAATTGACCCCTCTCCCTTCCCTAAATTCTGGTTTTTGACTGAGAAATCAAGGTTTTACTAGGTTCCGGAGGCGGGGGGGGGTAGCCAGGGGTCGTTTCACATTTTTTTATGATGGGGTGTTTGAATTTTTAATTTGTCCCCCCCCTCGGTACAAATCATCATTTACATGTGTCTTTCTTTACAGGTGGGGCAGAAGAATGCGTGCTGGCCTGCCATGGCCCTGCTTTTGGAAGACGACCGGGAGTCGGCGTCCGAAGCGCTGAGCAGGGTTGTGTATGCTGATACCACTCCGATGTAAGTAAATGTTATGACATGCATGGTAATGCGAAACCAGTTGTCTGATTTATTATGCAATTTAACATAATCATGCTCTGACCTTGCCCGCATGCGGAACCCCTGGCAGGATGACCGGCCTGGAAAGGGTTGGAATTGCGGTCGCATTCCCTGCCGCCCCACATCAATTATTAGCAGCTGCAGCAGCAGCCGTTGCTGCCGCCGTCGTCGTCCCAACGGCAGTGGCCACTCCGCGGTAAGTTATTGACTTGCGGTAAATTATTGGCATCAAAAATGCAGAATGTTTTGGGTCTATCAACGAATTGGAATGAAGCAACTAGAACGATTCGCATGCATGCTCAACTGCCTTTTATGAATTCCATTACATCTTCTTCATGCAGGCGGTCAGAGCGGATTGGAAAGACTTAGGTTGTTGGGGGTCAGCCGCTGGACTAACTGAGACCCCATCCCTCTGGTTATCTTGCTGTATGGTCTAGTAGTTTTCATTAGTGCTCAGACCGGTTTGCGGGCATTTGTCCAATTGCAATACGTCAAAACCGCCACGGCTTACTTAAAACATGAACGTCAATTGCTTGTATTTTCTTAATTGTTACGTATGCATTGGCTATTTGTGTGTTCACATACCACCGTTTCATATATAAATCAGCAATATCCTGACAACTAGTATCATTCATGATATTTGAGCATTTCTTTAATTGCACTTTGTTTTCTGCTAATCTCTAGCTTGCTTGATTGCTCTTCACTTGTTAGTTTCGATCTGCTGCTTAGGGCTAGAATCTATCTGGATGGATGGTATAGGGAGTCTTCGGACCATCCCCTTTTGCCTAAGTTTCATTTCTGCTTGAAGCGATAGTTGGGTACCCACGCGGCCATGCCTTTTTGGGCAAGGCCCCGAGGTGTCATGTAATTGACTGGCCAACGACCAGACGTAGCACTCCTATCAAGAGTCCTACCAGTCCACAGTGTAGCACTCCTACCCGTCATCAGTGTGGCACTCCTACCAGTCAACATAGTAGCACTCCTACCAGTCCACAGTGTATCACTCCTACCAGTCCACAGTGTAGCACTCCTATCAGCCCACATTGTAGCACTCCTATCAGTCCACAGTGTAGCACTCCTACCAGTTCACAGTGTAGCACTCCTATCAGTCCACAGTGTAGCACTTCTACCAGTCCACAGTGTAGCACTCCTACCAGCCCACAGTGTAGCACTCCTACCAGTCCACAGTGTAGCACTCCTATCAGTCCACAGTGTAGCACTCCTACCAGCCCACAGTGTAGCACTCCTACCAGTCCACATTGTAGCACTCCTACCAGTCCACAGTGTAGCACTCCTATCAGTCCACAGTGTAGCACTCCTACCAGTCCACAGTGTAGCACTCCTATCAGTCCACAGTGTAGCACTCCTACCAGCCCACAGTGTAGCACTCCTACCAGTCCACATTGTAGCACTCCTACCAGTCCACATTGTAGCACTCCTACCAGTCCACAGTGTAGCACTCCTACCAGCCCACAGTGTAGCACTCCTACCAGTCCACAGTGTAGCACTCCTATCAGTCCACATTGTAGCACTCCTACCAGTCCACAGAGTAGCACTCCTACCAGTCCACATTGTAGCACTCCTACCAGTCCATATTGTGGCACTCCTACCAACGCTCCTACAGCCCATATGTAGGAGCCGATTCGTAGCACTGCTACATATCATGAGACATGTAGGACATATGTAGCAAGCAATCGCACTGCTACTAACATTGCTACATTCTGTAGGAATTCCTACATATCCTCCTACATAATGGGTTCCCATGCCAAATTAAAGCTGTAGGAGACGTGCAGCACTACTATAGTACGACTACAAGGGGGGTCACAATTCAGAGTGACCCTAATCACACTCCATGTATATCCATTATCCTGACCACTTTGCTGTCTCCGCATTTTAATGTGCATTCATCGGTATCAAGCACAATTTTGCCCTTGGGGTACAGCCGCTTCTTCAACTCGCACATCACCAGTTCAAATGCCCGGCCATGGGGTCGGCTCCACCTACACATACCAGCAGCCGTCAGGAAATTACATAAACTCCGGGTGTGAACAGAGGAGGCAACCGCATTCGCTGCGTGTGTTGATGAGAGATTGAATGGGCACACATGCTCATGCATGATGCAAACCACACAGTGTGTCTGGTGCGCCGTTGTGCTTGATATTGGTGCATTAACCCTATTGTTATCGATCCATCCATCTAGCACATTATTGAATGTGTCAGATTCCCAGTGATCTCATTATTCACTATTTCCAGTATTTATTTCACGGTGCAGGTCAATTATCAGTTTGCTGTGCCCTCACCAATGCAGCCTCCATGCACACTCCATGGCTTTTTGCATTTTGACCACCTTCCCCTCGCGGATTAGCAGCTCCAAGATCTCTGGCAGCTTATTCAGCAGCCACCTGTCGCATCAGAGGGCAACACTGTTTATTTAAAGGTGCTTAAGCTACACTTCAGCTACAACCTGGCCTAGGCCAGCAGGGCGTAATGCATCAAACCCTGTTCTTTAGGCTGTCCGCTGTAGTCCTTTCAAAGTTTGGTCTTTATCAGCCCAGTTGTAGTGGCCCTGTGGCATGCCATAGATGGTCAGGTGTGCATGGTAACAAATACCGGCAGGCATATGACATATTCTGATGTCAGCAGCACACGATGCGAACAACCTCACCATGAAAAGGTGGAAACAACAGCTGATCCTGAGGACTCAGGCCTCTGCTAGCAGTGCCTAGCAGCAGGAGGCCCGGCTGATGATTGCAAACTCACAAGCCTAGCAGCAGGAGGCCCGGCTGATGATTGCGGACTCACAAGGGTATTCTGAGTGCATACTCCTGCAAGGGGAGCTGCTCCTCAAATTCTACACGGATACCATCCTGAAGCAGAGGAACAGCAACAAGTTGCATTTGTAGTACTTATGCAGAGTGGTGGGCAGCCTGTCAGGAAGCCTGAGGAAACATCAAAGCTCAATTAATGAACAGTCGAAACCGGACTGTCAAAGCCGTGGTGGCAGTCACGATGTCCATTTTGTTTGCCAAAAGGCTGGCACCGAACCAGCTAAGGATCCAGGAAAGCAAAAGCAAAGGCAGAGCATTGGTTATATACACACTGGTTCCCAGGCCAGTGCAAGCAGCCGCCCACCTGGACGATGACGGGGATGCAGCCGTGGATGACTGAAATCTTCATTCGCCCACCCCAGCCCCAGCCGGCTGCAGCCAAGCTATCATTCCACAATGTGGGCAGGGCAGGCGAGGTGCAAGCGGTGAAGATATTGGGATGTGATAATATATATATATATATATATATATATCACAAATACAGCAGAAGAGGCTGAAAAAGAGAAACGTACGCGAGAATATAATTGACAACCTGGCCTTTACCAGCGTTTATATCATTATATGTCAAAAGCTCAGGAAACTCACCAAAATATTGATTCGGTCAGTTTCATCTGATAATCCGGGATGTGTGTCTCGTATATTTTGACTTGGGGATGGTTTCGGAACATGGAAACAAAAGACTGAAAATGGCCAAGTGGGGGCCGAAGCAGGACACAAATTTAGCAAAACAGTTTGGTAATTTGACCCTGGTTCCAAGTCAAACAAAGCACTGAACTTGTGGAAACCTTTTCACATTATATTATGATCGACTTATCTCTCACCTGCCTCACTCCAAAGCTGTACAGAGCGCTGTCCCTGCACATTCAGCATCCAAGCCTTAGCACCCTTCAAAACTGGTGTCTTTGAAGGGATCAACGGCTATGCCACAAAGCCGTATGTGCCCAGTGATAGCTCTGACAATGAGACAATATCTACATGCCATACATGCCTTCATGATGCCTTCTGAAGACTCAAGGCACAACCGCCTAAGGTTTGCCTCACAGTCAGATCCGCCACCTGACATTCGACTCCTGTTCCCCACCAGGGTTCTTCCTTGTTGGGCTTGCTAAAGGTCGGCCCCGCAAAGAAGATGAGTGAGGACCTGTTGGCCTGGAGATCTGGATTCAGAAAGCGCGTCCCTTGAGGGCGCTCCCAGGGCGAGGGGGGCACCACAATGTCCTGACCTGCAGGATCACCGGCAGGAGATTGGAGAATGAGGATTGGAGAATGAGGATTGGAGAATGAGGATTGGAGAATGAGGATTGGAGAATGAGGATTGCAGAATGAGGATTGGAGAATGAGGATTGGAGAATGAGGATTGCAGAATGAGGATTGCAGAATGAGGATTGGAGAATGAGGATTGGCTCTGTAACACATCTCCAAAGAGGATATAGCTTACCGCTGGACAGATGACCAGGATAATAAAAAATAGACTGCATACTGATTTCCAGTGCTCACTGGTAACGGGTGGACCGTCCATCTCTTCAAACGACTGCGTGTCCTCTTCCTCACAAGCTCATTTGCCTGCTGCAATGTGTTTCCGTGCACTTACCTAAATAGTGGCAAGGTCGATAGCCTTCCGCGAGGCCAGATTGTGTAATCCTCTGGAGCTGCCCCAGGATTGCATCACACTCATCGCCCCAGCTAGTCAGAGGGTTGCACGGATTGGCACGCGGTTCATTTCCATTGTACACCTTGCCATAATGATGGATCATAGTAGCGTTGCGCATTACGCCCCAGCCGCCCCACTCGCATCTGAGGAGAAAGAGGTCATCAAAGTCAGAGGCTGCTAAATCAGTTGGAGAAAGGAGGGGGGCCCCAGGAGGCAACCAAGACTAGTAGTGACAAAATCATTGCTATCATGTCTACAGCAAGATGTAGCACGTTGCCCTACCTCCCAAAGTCACCCGAGACAATGAACAAGTGGTCGGCGCCTTTCTTGCGATCAAACCAGGGCCCAACACTACGCAGGTAAGCTGCAGCCATATCCGGGTCGACGAGTTTTCCCGGGGGCCTCCTGCATTGGGTGACAGGCCATGCATCACCACTCCCCTCACGGGGACAACAACCTGTGGTCATCCAAGTGCTCAACAAACCACTACTGCACCCATAGGGACCAAACTTTGACCAGAGACGCGAGCAGCAGGCCTTGCTGCACATGGCCCCCCGGCCGTAAGCCGTGATGTAGCTCAAGTGCGCTAATGTAACTCCCCTGACATTGACAACAACCTGCAGCAACTCCATCCTTTGCAACCCAAACAGTGGAACTTTCAAACATGAATTGAACAATTGAATAAGACAAAACAGTGGTCTCATGCCCCACCCAAGTGTTGCCGTCAAGGCCAGACAGTGCAGCTTTGCAGCATGGCCCATCAGGTGTGCATGTTGAACAATTCAGCACTAAATAGACGGACACGGAACATTCCATTTAACGACCACTCGACCAGAGACTTTCTGCTCCACGCTGATTCAACAGTGGAAATGTACATAGCAGTACTCCAAGCGGGCAGGTGTGACTTACCAGTACAAGTAAATTGGCAAGTAGAAGTAATCTGCCTTCTCAGGATCCTGCTCTACGTAAGGGGATTCCTTCAGGAGCTGGTACCATCGTATATCCTGTTGTTCAAATCAATGTTGCAAGTAATTTGCCCGATCGGGTTAGGATAGTTTTGACGACCATGCAAATGTACCATAGCACAACTGTTTATATTTCCAAATCACCAGTGATCCAGTTTCGGGTCCAGTAAGATCATCCGAGTGGCCCAACACTAACACTGATGATAAACTGTCATAAAGATCCCCGTAAGATTTTGAGCGAAACTGCAATGTCATGGAGAGGTACTGGATGCCCCCCTCATCTCACCAAACCGTAAAACGTGACATCCAGGTTATGAAACTCTTGATGCTCCATCATTTCGGGATCCTGTATGACCAGCCATCGCATGATCAAATGAAAGTTTCGTCTTATTGTGGTCCCTTCATCTGTTGCACCATGCAGCCTGCATGCATGCGGCAGCAGCCAGAGGGCTATCTGATAGTACCTCTGGGTATATGTATATCCTGGGGCTTGCGTCACATAAACCAGCAGAAGCAAATGCCACGAATAGAAGAAAGAAGGATCGCCGGGAGCAAGCCGCAGAGTCCATCCAAGCGGTTCAAATCAAACCAGGAGTTGTAACGTAAGAACAACGTATTTGATATTGCTTTATCAGAAAGAAAGAAAGAAAAAGCCTGAGAGTGTCGTGTGGAATACGACATATGAAATGCCGTACACTATTAGAACGGCGCCATCAGCAGATCATTAGGGCTTTACGTCAGCATTCAACGACGTCATCTTGCCAACTACGTTAGCTATTCCTCCAATGGAAACACACTGGGCCCAATTCCACCTGTGTCCAGAACTCGAAAATAAAAGTGTCGGCTGGACACGAGTCTATTCCACTTGTGTTCGGGATCGTGTTCGGGATCCTGCCCACCCATTATCCGTACCCGGCAAGGCATGATTTTTGCTTCGACCCCTACAACCCCTTGACCTCATGGCTTTCCACTTCACCCCAAGGCTTTCCACGTCACCCCATTGACCCCAAAGCTTTCCACTTGACCCCAGGGCTTTCCACTTGACCCCAAGGCTTTCAAATTCACCCTAGGGCTTTCCACTTCACCCCAAGGCTTTACACTTCACCTCATGGCTTACCACTTCACCCCAGGGCTTTTCATTTCACCCGACTAAGGGCTTTCCAATGCTTCACCCTAGGGCTTTCCTCTTCAACCCAAGGCTTTCCACTTAACCTCATGGCTTTCCACTTCACCCTTACGCTTTCCACTTCACCCCATGCCTTTCCACTTCACCTCATGGCTTTCCACTTCACCCGAGGGCTTTCCACTTCAACTCATGGCTTTACACTTCACCCCTGGGCTTCTCACCCATGGGCTTCCACTTCACCCCCGGGCTTTCCACTTCACCCCAGGGCTTTCCACTTGACCTCATGGCTTTCCACTTCACCCCAAGGCTTTCCACTTCACCCGAGTCCCCAGGGCTTTCCACTTCACATCATGGCTGTCCACTTCACCCTAGGGCTTTCCACTTGACCCCAAGGCTTTCCACTTCACCCCAGGGCTATCCACTTCACCCCTGGGCTTTCCACTTCAACCTTGGCCTTTCCACTTCACCCCGGGGCTTTCCACTTCACCTCATGGCTTTCCACTTCACCCCAAGGCTTTCCAATTCACCCAGGCCATAGGGCTCTCCACTTCACCCAGGGCTTTCCACTTAACCTCATGGCTTTCCACTTCACCCCATGGCTTTCCACTTTATCCCAGGATTTTCCACTTCACCCCAAGGCTTTCCACTTCACCCCAGGGCTTTCCACTCCACCTCGTGACTTTCCTCTTCACCCCAAGGCTTTTTCACTTCCCCCTAACGACATGCGGAAATTGAACCCTTTAGATATGGAAAATCGGGCACTTAGGAAAATCGGAACAACATCGCTTACGCTTTGCAAAAGACTCACGTAAGGCTACCGTAATAATCGACATCGACAGCGAAAAATAAGCGAAACTGGTAAGCGCTGTCTACAGAAAATATGATTTCCAACAGATATTTTGGGGAGTACACATAGCCCACTAGTATCCCTTACCACGCTTCGGAACAACATCGCGAAAGCTGTGCGGACGACTGTCGAAAGCCAACCGAAAACACCGTTTAACTTCACACGGGAACCGAAATACTTGACATCGGCAGCGAAAAATAAACGAAAGTGGTAAGCTCTGGCTACTGAAAATAAATAGCTAGGATTTCAACGGATATTCGGGGACAGTACCACGGGTCGCGAAAGCTTCGCGAACGATTGTCGAAAGCATACTGAAAATATTGCTTTCGACTCAGCGAAACATAAGCGAAACATGTTTGCGATGTCTGCAGAAAACATAAGCATTTGAACAGATTTTCGGGCGGAGAGTCGAAGTTCACACTTTTCATACTTTTGGCACGGTGAATACATCATGCAGTACGTGCACTATCCATTGCATCAAATTTAATTTCAATTGGAGAAGATTTGATTTTTACTCAATCAGACACATACCTACATACCTACCTACATACATACCTACACTGTGAGCATAAGTGGGCTCCTTTGTCCTTAGTCCTGTGTGAAGGGTATACCGGTAGGATAAAAGCTAACACTTGTTTGTGTGCCGAGTGGACAGATAAGCTTGTGACCCTTCACCTGGCAGGGCTTTCCACTTCACCATGGCAGGGCTTTCCACTTCACCCCATGGCTTTCCACTTCACCTCATTGCTTTCCACTTCAGCACCGCATGGCTTTCCACTCCACCCCAGCAGGGCTTCATTTCCACCCCAACAGGGCTTTCCACTTCACCCCAGGGCTTTCCACTTCACACTAACGACATGCAGAAAATTGAAGCCTTTGGATGTGGAAAATCGGGCACTTCGGAAAATCGGAACAACATAGCTAACATTTTGCAAAAGACTCACGTAAGGCTACCGAAACAATCGACATCGACAGCAAAAAATAAGCGAAAGACTCACGAAAGACTCACGATAGACAACCGAAAAACAAATCGCCACCGAACTAACGTAAGGTTACCGAAACATTGTCTAAATGAAGTCAGCGACAGAATCACGATAGGCTACCGAAAAACATCGCTACCGAATAACATACAACGCTGACACTTTGCGAAAGACTGACGAAAGTCTACCGAAAAATACGCGAAACTGGTAAGCACTGGCTACGGAAAATAGGATTTTACACGGATATTCGGGGGACAGTCGTAATCCACACAGCCCACTATTATGCCTTACCACGCTTCGGGAGAACGTCGCGAAAGCTTTGCGAACGACTGTCGAATGCCTACCGAAAAGGCGAAAACATTGCCAACGACCCTGCAAAAATAAGCGGAACTTGTATGCGATGCATGATTGTGGAAAACATTACCATTTCAACCAGTGCTGTGCGTCCTTACGGATCGTGAAATTACGGTTTGCGGTGACGGTGCAATTTGCGCGCAATTTACCAGGATCGCCCAGATTGCACGGGAATTACTGCAAGTTGCTTTCGGCGTAACCACAGACGGAACCCTGGTTACGGACCGCAAATCAGTGATGTGCTTCCTTACGGTTCGTGAAATTACGGTTTGCGCTGACGGTGCAATTTGCGCGCAATTTACCAGGACCGCCCAGAATGCACCGCAATTACTGCAAGTTGCTTTAGGCGTAACCACAGACGAAACCCAGGTGACGGACCGCAAATGGGGTTTTCGGCTCGGAACCTACCCGCCAATTGACGGAAAGTCGAGACATGTTAACGTGGAAGTTGTTCGGATCATCACGATACCTTCCTATGGGTTGACGTACAACGATGCGCAACTTCACACCTTGGAAAATGTATGACTGGTGTCCCCAAAAGCCCCCAAATCCACTAGAACGTGCATGCGGTCTACATTACAGCTCGCTCTTAATTGCGTGTAAGCTAAAAAGCCTTACTTGCGCGCAATTACGTGTAACGCCGTAATTGACCGTAATTACTTACACAAAAGTCGGATTACGGCGTAATCGCACATCATGATCACTGCCGCAAATGGGGTTTTCGGCTCGGAACCTACCCGCCAATTGACGGAAAGTCGTGACACGTTAACGTGGAAGTTGTTCTATCTTCACGATATCTTCTTATGAGTTGATGCACAACGATCTGCAATCTCCCACTTTCGAAAATGTATGACTGATGTCCCCAAAAGCCAGAAATCTACTAGAACGTGCTTGGGGTCTAGATTACAGCTCGCTCTTAATTGCGTGTAAGCTAAAAACCCTACTTGAGCGCAATTACGTGTTACGCCGTAACTGACCGTAATTACTCACACAAATATCGGATTATGGCGTAATCGCACAGCACTGATTTCAACAGATTTTCGGGCGGAAAGTCGCAATTCACACGTTTTCATACTTTTGGCACGGTGAATACATCACACATTTCGTGCATTATTCATTGCTTAAAATTTATTTGAATTGGAGAAGATTTATTTTTTACTCAATCAGACACATACCTACCTACCTACTTACCTACCTACACATTTGACCCCCCTAGAATCCCTTACGTTCCGCTGCGCTTCACACGGGAATACCCAAGAGGAAACAAGAGACCGCGTAGATTAGACCACGCTAGTATTTGATTAATTGTTGGGGGATCCATATGATCATGAATATTGAGCATGGCTGAACTAAGTTGTGATACTGAAGTTGAAATCCTACGATGCGCGGTTCTCAACACTAATTTTAACCAACTTGCTTCAATTTCCTGCAACTATTGCTTTTCCCTCATCGTCAAGAGCCATTTTCTCGGAATACATTTTCAGTGACTTTCAGTTAAAGGCTGGTACCGCTGCAAACATAACGGATGTTCACTGCAAGAAGCTAAAGAGGGAACTCCATGAGGCGAAGAAGCAGAACAAGTCGAAGGTGAACCGGTTAATCGAGTCTGAGAAGCTCCGGTGGAGCAGTTGATGACAGATGCGAAAGGGAAGCTCCAGGAGAGGGGGTGTATGTGACAGAGGAGCGACGTTGCTCAAATCATGCGCCTGCAGCAGGAGAAGGGGGATATGCGGGGGCAACTCGCTACTGAGATCGAGCGCCTGCAGCAGGAGATGGAGGCTCTGCAGGGGCAGCATGAGCAGCGCTCTGCACAACTCCATGATCTGCAGCATAAAATCAAGTTATGGTGGAGCAGCTCGCCGCGGCCATCGCTGTTGCAGCCCCGGGCGTCGATCAAACTGAGATGGCCAGGAGGATGATGTTACTCGTGAGATTAGGCATTATTGAAAGCGAGCTGAATCAAGCGGCGTCGCTGAGTAGCTCTAAACACACTCTGGATTGGCTCCTGTCTACGTACCAGGATCCTGATCTCGGGATGCCTGCTTTGATTGGGAATCAATTGACGAATAAGGCACACATTGGAAGGTGCTTGCACGATAAAGCTAGGGTCTGGCTGGGTTACGCATGATTGGTGAATTGATTGCATATAAGTAGGGATAGGCGACCTTATATAAGTATTCACCTTATATAATATTATATAACATTATATAATGTTAGTTTGAAATGAACGATAGCTTATATAAGGTGCCGAAAAAATTATATAAGGTACCGCCGCCGTATCTCACCGCCCTCGCGCATTAGCGTCCTTCTTTCTAGGCTTGATATATAGTAACATAGTTCAATGTCTATATCAAGGCCAACAATGTCTATGAAAACGGCAGCATGGGGCATGCTCCGGGGCAGGAGCGGGACCCGGAGACAGCCCTTACCTACTAGGCCCAAAGGGTGCATGGGGCGCATGGGGACTAACCTAACAAGGAACGTACGCTCACATGTTTCCTGAAGTTTGAAGGGCAAAGCTTTCAGAACTTTGATTTTTTTCTTGTGCGATGGACTTCACTTTTGACACAGGGATCTCTCGTGGACAATGAGATGGCTTTTCATGCTCGGCCCATGTGACGCATGAGGGTGCATGGGGCGCATGGCCGGTGACGGACTGTACCCAGAACACACGTTTGTGATATTTTCTTACGTTTGCAAGGCATAGTTTTGTGAAGTGTGAATAATGGTGTCTCATGCGATAGATTGCACATCTTGGCATAGCCCTAGCCCACTAGGCTCATGGGGCACATGGTGACGCACGAAACTGAGGAACGTGTGATTCAGAGTAGAGGATTCAGTCATTTTCGACATTTTGCTGGTAAGAGGAGTTCCTAGGTCGTGGTTTTTGATCTGCCATTGATGGGTCGTATTTTAGTGGATCCGCACTACTCCTTTCTGTCTAAGCGCAGGGGTTTCTCAAGTCCCTAGGAAAAGTGTGTTCCATTGAGTCCGAACCCACGACCACCAGGAGGTGCGAAAAATTGCTGCGTCCCTGATATATCTGGTTGGTGTACCTATTGACTCGAACCGTATTTATATCGAAACCGGACAGCAAATAATGAAATATGAATACAACTCATTAGTAACAGCTATCCACAGACATCTTTAAAACTGATTTTGGCCAACCCCATATACTTAAGGAAACTAACATTGGAAAGCTTATATAAGCTTACCTAATATTAGTTTATTTTGCAACTAATATTATATGCCGATCCCTACATATAAGCCATACAAAGATGCAGCCATGGAGGGGTGACACTGTGACAGGTATCTGCAAATGAACATGCATTACAGTGCTTTTTGGAAACTTGGCTTGCTGCATTAGTTAAAAAATATGCGAACAAGCAATACATGATATTCGTTCAGATTCTTTCCGTCGATGAAGTAATTTTACGTGTGTCGTAGTTTTATCACGATTCATTATTTTCTTCTTCTGTCAGAAATGCCTGAAGTGTGAATATGATTGCACTCGGCATCTTTATCTGTGAAACCAAGCTCTGGCATGAACACGGCATTTGCTGCCACGGCATTCAATAGCGTGGTATTTATTTGTGTCCCAAGGCAGGCTTTCAGAACTTTGCGATATTTTGCGCTGCATGCAACCTGCAGGCGTTGAATAGTGAAAGGTGTTTGTCCCTTCGTTCCAGATTTGTATCTCAGGCTTGTAACCCAGAGTTGTATTTCAGGATTTGCATGCGACTCTGGTCGATGCTCCTACCAAAATGCACGATACAAATGCAGCGTCAAGTTGACCGTAATATGCGAAAATATGGGACCTAGGGATTCAGAGATCAGCCCGGAGGTGCTGAACAAGTACTTAAATCAATACGGACAGTCGAACAACACATTCAGTCAGGTTTAGGATGGTGCATACCCGCGGGGCCCTGCTTAATGCTTGACCGCATAGGGATGGTAGGGGATGAGCCAGCTCAATTTCCAATAGATGCCATGCACATGCAGATATACATATAGATATCTAACATCTGATGAGTCTCTTGTAAGGAAATTAAACCTGGATAGCTCTTTGCTCAAGTGACAATGTGTGTCATACTGTCATTACCGGTAAAAAAAAATATTGAGCAAAAACAAAAGACCACATTCCAAAACCAAGGAAATTACACCTTTCAAACAGGACACCCCATGTGAGGAGGGAGGGAAGAGACGTGGTGTGAGCAGTAGCGTGGGAATGAACCCTATAGTGCAGAAGATTAGCCCCAGCCATAGAACATGACGTGGGTGCAAAAGAGGTCGGTTGGACGCCTCCTAGGAAAATTAAGAAGGAAAGGATGAGATCTAAGTGAAATTGTATAAGTCTGTGTGATGCGTGAGCGACACTTCAATGAGATTGAGTGTTTTAAAAAAAGTGTGAAAGGGGGTAAGGCACTATGTGTTGTGTAACTTTAGTGAGTAAAGTGTTTAAAGAGTGTGAACTGTGTTGTATAATCATTGAGATGAGTACCGGGTGTGAAACTTCTGTACGTGAGCGATTTCAATGTTGCATAAGTAATCTAGACACAAAGATGAGACCAGAGAAAGGAATTGTGATAATCAAGCGGACAGTCTTCCCATCAAGGACTCTTAGTCAAATCTCCTGCAAATCTCCCCCTCAACCTGACAAATGAGGTCAAAACTCATGCGGCCACCTCCACCCCATCGACAAAGAGCCGAGCACGCGTGAAAAACACCCTCAACTTCATCTCCTTGGCAAACTGAAACTTGGGCCAGAGCTCATGCCGTGCCGACAGCTCTGCAGGGGACATATCATCCCAGATGGTGACACCCTTGCCTGCCAACTGAATCCTCATGTACACTATGGTCTCGGCCTCGCTGCGATTGTCCACGCGGAACTTGATGTGCTCTGACAGACGTTGGCAAGCACAGGAGTTTTGAAAATTGGAAGCATGAGCTCACATCCGGGGATGCTGGGATATGTCAAAGACATTAAACCACAGGGCCATGTTAAAAAAACTTGGCTGCGGAGGCGCCCAACTCTGTGGTTGGGAGAATATGAGGGCCCAACATCGATTGGGGGTTGAGCCCAAACAACCCGGCCAAACAAACCTGGGTTGGTATGGCCGACCCGCTGTATTGAGCATGGCTGGTGCTACTGCTGCTGAGCTAGCTACTGCTAACCTGCACATTAATTCACTGTGTTTGATCAGGTTGGGCGAGGCAGTTAGTTAGTGCCCTGCCAGTCAATAACGTTACACCTATGGGCCCGCTCAAAGCCCGGCCGCGTGGGCGCCCAACAGTTCTGAAGG
Organism: Limnomonas spitsbergensis; assembly: GCA_037349105.1. Classification (NCBI taxonomy): domain Eukaryota; kingdom Viridiplantae; phylum Chlorophyta; class Chlorophyceae; order Chlamydomonadales; genus Limnomonas; species Limnomonas spitsbergensis. The sequence continues at coordinate 3,541,763 of JAYJMM010000113.1, forward strand.
GAGAAAAGAAGAAAATAAAAGGAAGAGGGGGGGGAAGGAACAAAAGGAGAGGACGGCACCTGAAGTCCCACTAGAGAGTAGCCATGAACAAAGCCTTTAATAAAAAAAAATCCACAAAAACAAGCGTATCCCAAACCTGCTTGGCCACGAGGGCGCCCCACTGATCAGAAGGGAGAAGAGAAGAAACTAAAAAGGGGGCAAACAACAACAACACCAAAAAGGACCAAAAGAGAAGGCCCTGCCAGTGTGTTTCTTTATGTGTAATGATTGGTCCAAGAAGACAAAGTACAGTAGATAACTCAAGACCTCAGGACTTTTTATGTGTTCCTGTCCAGCAGCCAGCTGGCAGCAGGGCATCCTACCCGGATGCAATAGTTGAGGCATCGAATTCGCCCAATGGTCCTCTCTCTCAGTGCTTCTTCTTCAGGTTGCACGACAACCTTCATCAAGCTGGCTGTGAGACCACCTGCATCAAGCTGGCTATGAGACCACCGTAAGCAAGCTGGCTACAAGACCACCGTAAGCAGGCTGGCTATGAGACCACCTTCAGCAAGCTGGCTATGAGACCACCGTAAGCAGGCTGGCTATGAGACTACCTTCAGCAAGCTGGCTATGAGCAGGGTTATACAATGGGTTTGGGATCTCAGAGGGTTAGCCGGACTAGATTTTTGCCCTCTCCGGCTTTTTTCTACGAGCCGGAGGCGTGTTAACTTTTTGTCCGGTTTTCCGAAAAGTGTGAAAGGTGTGAATTTTTTTCGTCTTGAACGAAGATCGCGAGGTGGATCAGTCTCGAAGGAGGCTCTGCCGCATCGGTGAGGTCGATCTCTGCATTAAATTCGTTCGGCTTGTCTTTCTTAGGACCCATCGTCCAGGATTGGAAGCTGAAAGCGGCGGGACGCGGCCTCTTCCCAGCAGCTGGGTTTACACCAGCCATTCGAACAAACCGATGTTATAAATAATAGCGCAAAGCTTAAGTCGCAATAGAAAGAGGAACAGCCGGAGATATTACAAGAGCCGGACAAGATTTCTGGGCCTCCGGCCCAAAATGACCCAGCCGGAGAACATCCACACTTCCTCTTTCTTTTTCCGGCTTCGCCGGAGGGCCATCTAGCTTCTCTCCGGGTTATTTTTCTTTTGTCTAAAAGTCCCCGGTAACCGGCCGGTTTGTATAACCCTGGCTATGAGACCATCGTAAGCAAAGCTGGCTATGAGACCACCGTAAGCAAGCTGGCTATGAGACCACCGTAAGCAAGCTAGCTATGAGACCACCTAGTTAAGCAAGCTGGCTACGAGACCACCGTAAGCAAGCTGGCTACGAGACCACCGTAAGTAAGCTGGCTACGAGACCACCGTAAGTAAGCTGGCTACGAGACCACCGTCAGCAAGTTTGCGACGAGACCACCTTAAGCAAGCTGGCTACGAGACCACCTTAAGCAAGCTGGCTACGAGACCACCGTCAGCAAGCTGGCTATGAGACCACCGTAAGCAAAGCTGGCTATGAGACCATCGTAAGCAAGCTGGCTATGTGACCACCTGGTTAAGCAAGCTGGCTATGAGACCACCGTCAGCAAGCTGGCTACGAGACCACCTTAAGCAAGCTGGCTATGTGACCACCTAGTTAAAAAACTGGCTACGAGACCACCTTAAGCAAGCTGGCTACGAGACCACCTTAAGCAAGCTGGCTACGAGACCACCGTAAGTAAGCTGGCTACGAGACCACCGTCAGCAAGTTTGCTACGAGACCACCTTAAGCAAGCTGGCTATGAGACCACCGTAAGTAAGCTGGCTACAAGACCACCGTAAGTAAGCTGGCTACGAGACCACCGTCAGCAAGTTTGCGACGAGACCACCTTAAGCAAGCTGGCTACGAGACCACCTTAAGCAAGCTGGCTACGAGACCACCGTCAGCAAGCTGGCTATGAGAGCACCGTAAGCAAAGCTGGCTATGAGACCACCGTAAGCAAGCTGGCTATGTGACCACCTGGTTAAGCAAGCTGGCTATGAGACCACCTTACGCAAGCTGGCTACGAGACCACCTTAAGCAAGCTGGCTATGTGACCACCTAGTTAAAAAACTGGCTACGAGACCACCTTAAGCAAGCTGGCTACGAGACCACCTTAAGCAAGCTGGCTACGAGACCACCGTAAGTAAGCTGGCTACGAGACCACCGTCAGCAAGTTTGCTACGAGACCACCTTAAGCAAGCTGGCTATGAGACCACCGTTAGCAAGCTGGCTACAAGACCACCGTCAGCAAGCTGGCTACGAGACCACCGTCAGCAAGTTTGCTACGAGACCACCTTAAGCAAGCTGGCTACGAGACCACCTTAAGCAAGCTGGCTACGAGACCACCTTAAGCAAGCTGGCTACGAGACCACCTTAAGCAAGCTGGCTACGAGACCACCGTAAGCAAGCTGGCTACGAGACCACCGTAAGCAAGCTGGCTATGAGACCACCTTACGCAAGCTGGCTACGAGACCACCGTAAGTAAGCTGGCTACGAGACCACCGTAAGCAAGCTGGCTATGAGACCACAATGGCCGCTAGGGGTGTAGTTGGGGCCAAACCTAGCCGAACGACTGGCGGCCAAAGGAGCATAGCTAGCCACAAACTTGGCCGCTGGCAAGAGGCTAGAAGAGTGGGAGGTAGCTGATATGACGTGTACAGTGTAGCTGGGTCAAGGGAAGGGGAGGGGGGGGGGGGGGGGGGGGGGGGGGTGATCTCTCCCCCCCTGACAAGGACACGGGGTTATAGATGCATGCCCCTTCACATGGGATGTGGATAACCCAAACCCTAAACCATGGGACCCCCTCACAAGATCCCCCTGTACCTGCCTAGTTTAACCCAAACCCTAAACCATGAGACCCCCTCGCAAGATTCCCCTGCACCTGCCTAGTATAACCCAAACCCTAAACAATGAGACCCCCTCACAAGATTCCCCTGCACCTGCCTAGTATAACCCAAACCCTAAACAATGAGACCCCCTCGCAAGATTCCCCTGCACCTGCCTAGTTTAACCCAAACCCTAAACCATGGGACCCCCTCACAAGATTCCCCTGCACCTGCCTAGTATAACCCAAACTCAAAACCATGAGACCCCCTCGCAAGATTCCCCTGCACCTGCCTAGTATAACCCAAACCCTAAACCATGGGACCCCCTCGCAAGATTCCCCTGCACCTGCCGAGTTCCTTGCTCTTGGACCAGGCTGGCATGGCTCATGGCTGCTCTATGGCCTTAGCTATGCACCATCCGAAACTTGCCGGGATACAAAATATCCCCGTTCGACATGTAACTCTCAGATGTGGCTCGTGAGCATAAGTCCGCCTTTTTGGCACCCAAAGAACTGCCCACGAATTGGAACAAGCAAGAAAATCGACACTACGAATTGCGGTATCACATCATTCACATGGGCTGCACATGCATGCGCTGCTCAACAAAACGCGGAAATTCGGACGCTGGTGTAGACATTGTTGAGGGCTACTTCCTAGAGGCGATCAGGGGGGGTCAGGGTTTAGGTTCCTGGCCTCTCATTTTGATCATTTTTTGTTCCCTCTAGTTCCTTCTTTTCGCCCAACTCAACAGTTGGGTGCCATCGCGGCTGAACATTCTTTTGCATGGCCCAGAGGTGTAACGTCATTGACCTGAAGGAGTGAAGGCCCCTCACACAAAAATGTGGCGCACGTTTGACAAACCGGTACGCTGCAACACACGTATGAGAGGGCGTGGTCCAGTGGTATAACCAGTGCTGTGCGATTACGCCGTAATCCGATTTTTGTGTCAGTAATTAAATTACGGTCAATTACAGCGTAACACGTAATTGCGCGCAAGTAAGGCGTGTTAGCTTACACGCAATTAAGAGCGAGCTGTAATCTAGACCACAAGCACGTTCTAGTAGATTTCTGGCTTTTGGGGACATCAGTCATACAGTTTCGAAGGTGGGAAATTGCAGGTCGTTGTGCGTCAACTCATAGGAAGATATCTAGAAGATCAGAACAACTTCCACGTTAACGTGCCACGACTTTCCGTCAATTGGCGGGTAGGTTCCGAGCCGAAAACCCCATTTGCGGTCCGTAACCAGGGTTTCGTCTGTGGTTATGCCGAAAGCAACTTACAGTAATTGCGGTGCTATCTGGGCTGTCCTGGTAAATTGCGCGCAAATTGCACCGTACCGCAAACCGTAAGGAAGCACAGCATTCGGTATAACGCTGGAACGCTGTGCATGGTAGCTAGAATTGAGATTTGTCATTGCCTGCCAGCCCCACGTGGCCGAGCGTTCAGCAGTATGCACCGTTCTTAACACATGAGAGTGCCGTACATTGATGGCTCAGCTAAAAGGGTTACCATCGTATTACCAAGACAGCTTAAATGGAAGGTCAGTGGGGCAAACTCGAGTCGTGAGGCAGGTAAGGTGGCGTCATGCATCCCAGCATTTGTCATCTTTGAGCATTTTTCTACAGCCAGTCACAAACTGTCAAAATCAGAATGAAGGGAATTGGGAAAACAAGGCAGCGAATCTATCCTACCGCCATTTAACAGACGCCGTTTCAACCCCAGCAGTCATGTTATGTAAGTCAAGTATGTACTATCTTTCAGTCCAGAGTTAATTCGAGTGACCGGTGGCAAGTGTGGAGGATTCCCAGAGGGGGGGAGGTCAGACAACCCCTCACCCCATCATGAGCAGAAAACGGGTGTGGCACTGGCAGATCATGCAAGGCGCATGCAGGACAGCCGCATGTCCAGCAACGAGCAGTACAAACACACACGTAAATTGAGAATGTCCGACATGTTTTCCTTTCTTCGCGCCCTTCTTAGGCCATAGACACCAAATCAGCTCCCTTCTGCCCACAGCAACTCCCCTAGAACGCAGCATATCCAATCCTGACGAGCCTCGATAGCCTGGAAAAACTCTAAAATCAACAACCACGACAGCAGCAGAAACACAACCCAGCTCAGATGCCCTGGCGCCCAACCCAATCGTGAAGGGCTTGGATGCCCTGGCGCCCAACCCAATCGTGAAGAGCTTGGATGCTCGGGCGCCCAACCCAATCGTGTTGAGCTCAGATGCTCTGGCGCCCAACCCAATCGTGAAGAGCTTGGATGCTGTGGCGCCCAACCCAATCGTGAAGAGCTTGGATTGCCCATCGCCCAACTCCATCATAAGCAGATTACAGAGCCTGCAAAACGCTCCTTCCTTTTCAAACAGCTCAGGAACCTCCTTTACAGCATCGTAGCATACTGCTTTCCGTTCGAATGGCTCCGAGCTGAAAAAACGATCTCTGGCCTTCCACTTGAGAGGCGGCAGCAGCAGCAGCCTAAGCTGGCGCTTAGATGGCTCCATGCCTGACTGTCATCCAGCCCTCCACAGAAGCAGCCGCAGCAACAGGAACGAGCAGAAACAGTAGCTGCAGCGTGCGTTTCACGTCTCAAGGGCTCCGTGCTCAAGCAAACATCTAAGATAGGTCTAGATCGCTGCGAAGTAGTCCTTTGACTTGGCAGGTGTGGGGTTCATGGTCTTGTCACCCGGCTTCCATCCAGCGGGGCAGACCTCGTCGGGGTTGAGTTGCACGTACTGGATGGCCTGCAGGGGGAGTTAAGGTGAAGGGTCAGGGTTCAATTAGGCAGGGTTGGCTTGCAAGTACTGGAAGATATGCAGGAGGGTCAGGGTTTGCTTAGGTTTGCAGGGCTTGTGTTAAAGTTCAATAAGACTAGGTGTCAAAGTTTGGGCTCAATCTTGCTAATTGGTATTCGGGCTCAATGAGGCTCGCGAGGTTGGTGTAAGGGCTCCATTAGGCTCAGGTACGGGGGGTGGGCGAGTAAGTGTTCAACTAGATTGCGTAGTGGCGGCAGGGGAGATAGTTGGGGTCAAGGTTCAGACAGGGCTCAGGGTTTACACAGTGGGGGCAAGGTACGGCAGAGGCTTTCATTTTTCGACAGGAGCATTAGGGTTCAGGCGGAAGCTAAGAAATATACTGTGTTTGGCGAACAGAGTTTGAAAAACATCCTTATTCAGGACCGGAAAGAGGCTAAAATCCAAGTATTTTGTGGGACACAAGAATTCAGTTAACCTCAGCGCCACCGCGACCAGACGTTCATTCTTTCAATTTATGCAAGGGCACTGCAGCATGCCTTTTAGTCAGGCATGTGCCACCCCACCTAATGTTTACACACAACTCCTAGCTTAGGTCAGGGCTCAGGTTGACACTTCAAAACATGCTTACATCTTTAACACACACACACACAGTTCCTAGCTTCAGGTTTGGGTCGCAGGCTTTTCACATTAAACACGTGTTCACACTTTTGTTCCGCACAACTCTCCAGCCACAGCCTCTGAAACCTAACAGGCAGAGCGCAAATGGGTTTCGGGTTTGAATTATAACCCACCTGTAGAACACGCATGGTCTCATCAACGCTGCGTCCGAAGGCCAGGCTGTTGATGGTGGCGTGCTGCACAACTCCCTCGCCTGCACAGTAGGGTTCGGAATAAGTATTAGAAGGGCCAAATTCAAGCCCACATACAGCGGATTCCAGCCCCATCCCCTGTGCAGTACAATTCAGGCACAGGTTTTTGACTCTGAATCAAGCTCCCTCTCCTTCACAGTTGGATGCAAACTAAGCTTTCTAGGTAACACATAAATCCAGCTCCCTCGCTTACAAACGAGGCTTCAGGTTGTACATTAACCCCAAGCCATAGCCCGGCACTTGCGCCCAGGATACATGATGCGTCAGCACACACCACAACTTTCAAATTTCCTCAGTCTCCTCACCCGATAATGAGTTCCAGAGACCCTGCACCCTAACCACTCACGGTCAATGATGAAGAGTCCGCGCAGCGCAACGCCATCGTCTGTCAGCACATTGTACGCAGTGGCAATCTCCTTCTTGAGGTCAGACACCAAAGGGTAGTTGAGGTCACCCAGGCCACCCTCCTGCATCGGTGTCAGATGGTCACAAACTCAAAACAGGCCTTGATTTTTTGTTTCATACCATCCATCACAAACTCAAAACAGGCCTCAAATTACAAATTATGAGCATGAGGTAGCTGGCATCACCCAGGCCGCCCTCTCTAGAAGGTGATTGTAACCGGTTACAAGTAACAATTTTCAAACAAAGGTTGGTTGAACCCCTCTCGCGCCCTCCCACAGGTCAGGTGGTTGCCACCACCACCAAATGACAAGTTCCCAACAGTGGTTGAGATTTTCTATTAAATGCTCACATCCAGCAGGTATTTAATTCAGGCCATCGCAAGTGATTTCGTAATTTTGACAACAATATACAGTCGGGGGTTTATACAGCTGAACAAGCTGTGTGCGTGGGAGGAAGGGCATGCGGCGCCTACCCAGCCCAGGTGATAAACCCTAACGAGGGTGTGAGCGTGGGCTCACAAATTGGAATTTAGGGTTGCATTGGTTGGGTGATCTTTAATTCCAACTTAAACAGCTTGACCACGGAATCCAAGCTTCAGGAAAGGACAAACCCTGATCTCAGGGCGTAAGGCAGTGCGCCCATGCAAATGAGTGAGCGGGGCACATCATCGCCAGCAGCTCACTTCCTAGCCAGGCATCAATTTCCTGTTTAGTCAGTTTGCACTGCCTAGCCCTTGCGAAGATGGCCACTGGTTTGAGGCGGATGTTACGCTATGCTGTTACAATCATAATTTGTACCGGAAAGTAGGGTCAATGTAGGGGAAGCCTGAATCCCATGCAAACCCATTTTTTCATGATTTACAAACACTTAGAATGTAGGGCTTACAGAAGCTGATGACATCACCCACCAGAAGCCATAGGGAGGGAGGGTCAAGTGCACATTCCCCGCCCCCCATCCCCCACATTCTCCACAAGCCTTTCCTACCGGTATCTTTCCCTGGGGGAGGTTTGTGCCCCCTGGCGCCACCAAACACACCAGATGAGAGACTGCGACACGCACACACTTGCATGCAAAGCCCCACACACTCCTCCGAGGCATTTCCCCTGCGTTCCTCAGCTCCGCACAGTCATTGCTTCACCTTGCGGTCGGTCTGCACCCACGCCAAATGTGAGAACTGCGAGTCGACGCTGACGCCGAGGATCTCGGTGTTGATCTTCTTGAACTCGCCATGGCGATCCGAGAACGCGGTGATCTCCGTGGGGCACACGAAGGTGAAGTCGAGGGGGTAGAAGAAGAGCACGACGTACTTGCCCTTGTACTGAGAGAGCGTGACGTCCATGAACTCTTGGTCGAACACGGCGGTAGCCTTAAAGTCGGGGGCTGCGGATCCGACCAGAGGCTTCTCACAGTGTGCACGGACGGCCACTGTGTTGCGGCGGCACACGGTTGCCTTCGGGGTAATTACGGCCGATGAGCGCGATGCTATGCGCCTGGTGCCGCTGACCATCGAGGAGGTGCGAGATGCCATCATGGATGCCATTTCAGCACCAGAAGATCCGAACAGGTGAGAGGGAAGGACAGGTAAGAATTGCTGGGTTACTTGCGATCTGAGCGAGAGCAATTGGATAGGACGAGTATAGTCTCGAGTGGCAGGCGACGATTGGGGTTTTGGGGGCGAGGGTTCTAGAGTGTACGGCACAAACCAGTGACTCGAGGCAAGGGCCCGCGCCCGCCATGCGACCAACCATGCGACCCGACCCCTGTTGCAGCCCTTACGCTCATCACCGCGCTGGGCAGCGAAACTTGTAGACATCACAATGTTCCACGTGGTAAGGCTGGCATGCCTTGTCACCTATGTTTGCTCATGTGCCTGCCAGAACGCACCCGCACCCTCGGAAGCGGCTGCTGCTGGGAGGGCGGTTACCGAAGTCGAACTCGCGGACCTCATTCGGTAATTCGGCACGAATGTCCTTCGCATATGAATACACCGCGCCCTTCATACTGCCTTCTTGGGTCGCTTCTTTCATGCGGGTCGGTTTTATTGGTGTGCGCTCGTAACACCATCGGAGGAGGGCTCCGCCACTCCGCCAGTTCAGCTGCAGTGCATGGGTGCCTTTGAACTGACAGCGAAGCTACTCGCCATCGTGCGCAAATAAGAAAGCCCTCCAAAGCGTATGAGAGTACTTGTTTGCGGGGTTTTCTGAACCACACTGCGACCACTCCATACTGCATTACTGCCTCTTCTTCTGGCATGTCACTCCGAGCCTCCGACCCAAATGCATAGGGTTGGGCATAATGCTTTATACTCCGAGTCTGAATCAGGGTCCCTATTTCAGGGGCAGGTATTTGAGTATCACACCTGCATAGCTCAATCAAACATACACCTGGCGCACAATTCACAGTCAACCGGTGTGTGGTGACAGCCGCAATTTTGTATTGGCTGCCAGCATCATTGCATGATGGGATATTGCATGCATGCAATAATGCTATAACTAGCTTATACTCTGGATTCACATGCCCATGCATGCATGCTGTGTCTAGCCAAATATTGTGTCGCGACTTGCCTTCACATATGGCTGCATGCCTGTGTAAGTGAGCATGCTGTGACTCCCCAAGTCTGGATATTCTTAAATCATGCATGCATGGCGCATGGCAAAATTTGGACCCCCTTCATCATGCAAGCATGCTGAGCCTAGCCAAAGCCCTCGCCTCGCACTCCTCTTTGCAGGGACAACCTTGAGCCTGACCTGGCAGCATGGCAGCCTGCGCGCCGCGGCTGCACGCTGAGTGCCCTGGACTTCCTGGACCTTATTTATCAGATTGACACCAAATGGCCGGAGTACCGGCGCAACTTCATCGCAATCGTGGTGATCCAGGCGGGCCGCATGCGATGGTGGTCTTACCCCGAGGCGCGCAGCTGGTGCACCAATCGGGTGAGAGGCAGGCGGACCTTGTTCACAATCTATGATTTTAGGATTTTCTCAGAATGAATCCTGGTAAAGACTCCTGCCTGCCTGCCTTCTTCCCTGTTCTTGAATCTCGATAAATTCGAGGTGAGGCACTGCTCACATCTTTCATTTGAGGCACCCATGATGTTTTTGTGATTGACCTGGTGTACCATTCACCGGTACATGCAAATCTGTGCAGATCACTCATTGGTCTGGGCCTGGAACTCTGGAGGGGTGTGCATAATGCTTTGGGTCAAATCCTGGACCCAACCCCAGATACAGCCCTGACCTGGGCACTGGGCCCATCCAATAAAGGCTTTGGGTGAATGCGCAGACTCAGTAACAAGATCTCTCTTGATGTTCGGGGAGCATTTTAGAGGAATTATGGACCCAGGAGGGTTTAACCAGAACGTGTTTTGTTACAGATCCAAGACACAGCTAGCGACAAAGCCCTTGCCTTGACGTTCCAAAGAGGCTTACGACTTGAAGCAGGGGGCTTTAAGCAGGTGCCCACACCCTGAACTCGAAACCCTGGAGCAGGTATGTAACCCTCAAGTATAGAGCTTTGAGCAAGCCACCAACAGGGATTGCTGGATCGGCGGGGGGAGTACCACACGCCATTCAATCGTTCACCTCAAATAAACATGAGCCCTGGCCTGTTCCACAGGTGCAGTACATCCAGGAGGAGCTGACGAAGTACAACGACAGCTATGTCCTGCCCGACACCATGTTCGTCATGAACGCTTACGACAAGCCTCTGTGTGTGGCTGGCAGCTGCCCAGCACCACTGTTCTCTTTCAACAAGCCTTGGCAGGTATGGGACGCAAATCATGTAATGATGCAGGGGATGGTCAAGGGTGTATCATGTATGGAGCTGAGATAAGGCTGCAGGGTGATGCGGGAAGGTGCCTGGCCGGCTGTCCTCGTTCAGCATGCCTCGGCAGGTACTGGACTAGATGCTGGAATGAGGTGTGGTACGAGCTACACTTGCCACCATGACATCTTATGCAAGATTGCCTAGTGGCAGTGCAGCTCGTACAAACCCCATGCGGCCATGCCAACACTAGAACCTTAAGACCTGCCCACGAGGGATGCTTATTGGCTGCGCTGCTCACAGGCAGGTAGGTACAAATCAGGAGTATGAATGCCGGTCTTCCCCAGTGGTTCTGATTTCAAAATGTAACCTTACTTTTCTAGAAGCCAACGGTGTAAAAAACTTGACCATGGACACTCATATTTGGCGAGCCGACTTCTTTTGGCGAGTGGCAAATGGCTGAAATGGCCTATTGCACTTGCTTTGGACTCTCCCTACTGGTCGCCAATGGCTACCCCTCACCTCATACAGAAACACTGGCCTTCCCTGTCTGTACTGCAGGTGCCCCTTACAGGCATGGCTGTTACCGAGGTCGCATCACAAGAGGTCAAACCTGCACGCAAACTGTTATTCTCTGACAGACCGTTGTGGATGGACACCAAGGGGTCAGGAGAGACAGCGGGAAGGGTGGCAGGCGGAACGGACAGGAGGAGGCTGGCAAGCAACAGCGGGTCCTATACAGATTCCGGCAATACTCCTGATGTAGATACTGGTTCTGCTGCAGATGCTGATGCAGATACTGCTGCTGCTGCTGTCTTTCCTCCTGCTGCTGCTGCTGCTGCTGCTGCTCCTCTTGATGCTGATGTCCTGTTGATGCAATTGAGTGATCTGCATCAAACACAGCATCGGCAACTGGCCACGACCGCCACAGCAGCAGCAGCAATAAGAATACCATCAGCAACAATGACAGGAGCAGTGGAAACAGCAGCAGCAACACCGACACCAGCGACAACAGCAGCAGGAGCATGGCGCTGGGCAGGCAGGCGCCAAAGAGATGGAGTGTCCTCAGCGTCCTCGACATCCACTGCCCACTCGGACAGCGCCTCTACCTCAAGCTTGACAAAGCATTTTTTAGAGGCCACCGACGCCGATGCTGCGGCCACCGCCGCTGCCGCCGCTGTTGCCGCATCCGACTCGTCTGCCCTCAAAAAGTATATGGGGTTGGCTGCCTCTGCCTCCCCCTCTTCTCAGTTTGTGGATGAGCAATCCCAGCTGGTGTATGACGACGTGCTGTTCCCGGTACTGAACCACCCGTTTGAGCAGCTGGTCTACTTCCCCTGGGAGCAGAAGATCCACCGGGCGATGATGAGAGCGGGGCTGTACCCCGCCATGAACGCGAAGTGCTCCAGAGTCAGGTAGTGAGGGGCATGGGGGGCACTATATATATGATTTTCGCGCTCTCGTTTTCGCAAGAGTAGCACGAGGGTGAATGGATCCGTGTTTCCATTGGTGCAGACTAGACCACCATAGGTAGGACGCTAGGCCGCCACAACAATGGGGACCAAAGCGTGTTGTTGCTGCTGCTGCTGCTGCCATAGACCCTTGGCCCCCAAAGCCTGCTGCTGTAGCCTTAGAAGATATAATTAAGAATTTAAGACCAGTATCCCAACATATAGGATTAACCCCTGACCACCTAACTGTGCTGCTTCATTCGCAGGCTGTATAAAATAGCTCAGAGGCGAGCTGGCAAGGGGAAATTGGATGTCGGCATCTACAAGAACACGCACTGGTCGGTGCGAGTGCCCCTGGTGAGCAGCGACCTGATCAAACTTATGCTTATAGATGCGCATCACCTGGAGGTATGGATTGAGGCAGCCTCCTATCCTAGACGATGCTGCACAGCGCTTTAGGTACATACAGATAGCTGAAGATAGCTGCACTATTGGGAGCATGGATCGAGGCAGACTCTCATGATGGAGCCCGTGAAGCATGGCTCGTGGCCACCAAACACAGATCTCCGCATGTCAGATCTCCCCCTGTCAGGCTTTCAGCCCCAGGGTGTAGGATATCTGTTTTTCCTGATTCACAGCCGGGGAGCATTGAAGGTCAGCTCAGAAATAAAGTGCAAAAATGGGCTCCTTCGTTTTGGGGTGCATTCTGTAATGCTTGGTACTTGCCTGATCAGAGGAAGTGCTTGGGCATTCTCATCGTATACCCCACTGCCCCAGGCACCCTTGATCATTTTCATGGTTCACAACATATTTCCAAAACTAGCCTTTACACCAAACCCGCTCCTCCACTACGAAAAAGTGGGCTTGCTCATTTGTTTTATGTTTCTCCGGCTGCCAGGTGTTCCCCATCCCCACGGCACGGGGCCATCAAACCCAGATCGGTCTCCCGCCATCAAGCTTCCCCTAGGCCCCTTATTTCACACCTGGCCTGTTTCAAACGACATGCTCCCCCTTGCTGTCAGGTGCCTCCATACTAATTGAGGACCATTATCTTAATAACCCAGACTCCCTGTTTCATGGGGTCCAAATCGAATTGTTCCCTCCTGCTGCCAGGTGCCCCCCATCCCGATGGAGGACCATGCACGATGGAGGTATCTGATCAGTGCGGACGGGCAGGGTGCCAGCTGGCGGCTGGCCAAGCTACTGGCGCTGAACAGTGTGGTCCTCAAAGCTCGCAGCGACTCCATTGAGTACTATTACCGATCCCTGGTGGAGGTAAGTACCCAGCAGGACAGGACAGGAGAGGACACAAAATATTGCAACGCAGCACGCAACATGCATCAAATATATTGAGTACAAAAACCGATCCCTAGTTGAAGAGCACAGGTGCTGGGGAGCGGTAGCTGGAGTTTCGGCGTTTCAAATTCTGTCTAATTATACAAAGGGATTTTCCCTGACTCTTACAATGCTACTACGTTGATTGGACCGGTCATTACAAACATGATACCTCATCATAAAAAAACGATTCCTCAGAGTCTGAGGCTCAGGCCACATATCTTACCGCAATTACCGGTTTCTGACAAAATCGTTCTCCTTGCACCCTCAAAGTATACCCCGAAAAAGGCATCCCTTTGGCATCTGTTCTGAGTTCTGACACAGTTTTTTCCTTCCGCGCGCAAGCACCTCATTGCTACGAAGATTCAGTTACATTCAAATCCATGCCCCGCTTGAATTCTTCTTTTTTCTTACAAGAACATGTTTCCCCTTTTGTACAGGGCAAGGACTACATCTCCGTGGATGAAACCGACGTGGTCTCCGTGTTCGACCGCCTCGAACGGACTGAGCAGTCGCAACTGCAGGCCATCACTGACAGCGCACAAGCGTTTGCTCACAGGTAGGTGTGGAAGTTGTGGTCAATCCTTTCTTTCTGTTCAGGGCATGCCTTAAATCAGGTGTGTGCGCTTGTACGCTCTGCCATCAAACATGACATCAAACCCTTACTTGGGATTAACAGCTGAAACCGCCATCAAAGTGCCCTCAAACCGCCGTCAAACTGCATTTAACATGACATATAACCCTTAGCTGATTTTAATGACCTGAAATTGCCCTCGCTTCTTCTCCTCCTGTCCTCAGTCCTACAGTTATACACAGTTTATTTTTTTTGCACCAGGGTTAAGGGATTAGGGTTTGAAGTTACTGAATCCTGGTTCTACCTTCCATCCTGCAGTAGGGAAGTGTATGTTTTTGTGTGTACCAGATCACACTTGGCAGGTCACTGAATAGCCACCAGGCCACTGAATAGCCACCTTTGGGAGGATGGGGACCAAACCTTGAGCAGCCTAAAACCGATGACCCAAGCAGGGCTTACTGCACCAGATCCCCATGGCCATGGACCGTGATGTAGCTGAAGAATAGCTGAAGCGCCATGCATTGACATCCCGACCCCTTTCAGGTACTTGTCACAGGTGTCACGATGCGCGTATGCAGTGGCAGCAATACGGCGGTACACCATGCTGTACAGCGATATGCCCCGGCTGCTGGAGGAGCTGGCGGGCCGGACATCGTCCTGGATTCACACCTAGGTCAGCGCATGAAAGATGCATGACAGGCGCTTGGCTCACGTCTTTGGAGATGCATGGGAGATCCACTGCAGGGCGATGAAATGCACCATGGTTGAACCCAAACTATAGGCTTCTGAGCTGCCTCCTTCTTCTCAACCCCAGTCGTAAATCCTCTTCCCGATCAGGTGCTCATGGAGATACGGGGCAGGTGGCGTACTGAGGCTGGGCTGTTGGGCGCTGAGTGACCAGGCGGTGGCATGAGATTACGAACAAAGAGTACGGCTGCTTCAGTTGGAGGGTGCTCACCAAACCCTGAGCAGTTACCATCTGCGGTTGCGAGGGAACTGATTCGATTGATGTCCAGATAGAGAAACAGCAGCGTATACTACAGTCGAATAGCAGGCTTTCATAACAGCCCATGTCAAGGATCACCTCAGTGAGACTGGCCCGTTGAGAGCATTTACCTGCCACAGTGGATGATCCAGACCCCACGTCTCATCAAATTATTTGCGCTCCTGTGCTTGGAGCCTTGGACGCGCGTCAAATATTTGCGCCCCTGCTTGGACACTGACTGGTGGAGAATCGAATAATTCCTTCCACCCCTTCATGGCTGTAGTTAAGAATCAGACAGCATGCGATAGCCATACAGCCTAGCTACCCTGATTTGCCTATCATTTGGTATTCTTGGATACACCTTTTATGTTAAGCACTTATTCACCTACAGTATGCATCTAGGCTTTAGGAGTCAGAGCCCTGCTGGCTCTAGCAGATGCAATATTTTTTACTTCATGTTTATGTATATATTTTGTATATAGCAGCACCGGTGACTGGCAATGCTGTTTTTATTTATTTACACCTTGAACCGGTATACGTACAAAATTGTTTTCACTCTTGATTCCATTGAGTCCAAAATTTCGTACAAGAGAATTATTTGAATGTTTGGACTTCGGACATGTTAAAAATTGAGCGGAGCATCAAATATCAACACAAAGTGCAGACAGGAGCTCGCAAACCGTTTGGGCACTAAAATAGGCTAGTTCAGAGACCAAACTAAACCAGTGGCCTCATATGAGCCTCCCATCCTGCATGCGAACAGCCTCGCTGTGGTGTACGTATGGACCTTATAATACAGCAGCCCTGGCTTATAACCCTCATAGTTCATTAGCGAAAATAAATACGGTAGGTGGACAAAGTATGTGACTATGTGTTACTTTCGACACTGGCAGCTTCACAGTTCAGAAAACTGGGGCATTCTGGGCTTTCACTTTCCAGATCGACAGCGAATGGGGACTTTGATTTATGTCTACGTGCAAACAAAGGAGGGATCACACATTGTTCAACAACAACAGCCAAATTCAAGGATTCCTCATCAATCTACTTAGGTCGCCCAGATCTACACAATCAGGACTGATCCTTTCCCGTCTCAGACAAATACCATCAACAAAGCATGGCAACAAATGCAAAGCAACTGAAGTACAAACTCAATCTCGCGATAGTAAAGCGGGTGTCAAACCTCAGACTACAATCTCTGATTAATGGCAATGTTGACGTGTAATGCATAAAAGACCATGACATAGAAGAGGCCACGCACCTAGAACAACCAAGAAATCGCGCAAAACTCCTGCATGAAAAGGGCCATCCGGCAAAATGATCACAAGCTTGAAGGTTTAAACATGGTTCAAAAAGTTAGTTCCTCTGCCCCTCCTCACCTGCCTCCAAACTTCAAATGCCCCTCCTCTGCCTGCTGGGGCATCCATCCTTGCTATTTCTATGAAACAAGCGAGTTCTCCAGAGGGGCACTTCTGCTGAGTCGGGCATTGCCTCCTCGAGTACCGCACCTTAACGCTGCATGATCATACTTCATCATTCTCTGCTACAGGACCATCTGTGATTAGGCACACCGTTGTCAAACCAGGGTCCCCTTTAAACGTCGCTCGTCTTGAAAACCTGGCCACCCACTCACTCAGCATGAGTGCTAAAAACAACGCAGCTGTCGCTGTGCCAAGCGCAACCGAAGATCCTCTCCTCTGGATAAAATGCACCTCGCATTTGTTGGCTATCCCGGTCTCGGATGTTGACAGTCTCAGACTGCCTGTCAGTAGTGCTGTGAACAAGTGCCAATCCTTTGGAGTTCAAATAAATTTTGACATTTCCGCCAGATCCAATCGGGATGCAGCCTGACGTCCTCTGATTGTCAATATCCCACATATAGAGAGACGGTTGGCCTCGATAGAGGACATCAAACACTAGCTGGGAGTCCCACAAACCGCTTGACAAACGGTGCTTAGTATCTCCAAGACGGCGATGGCCCTTGAGGTGGAGAGCACTGGTTAGCCCGAGATGGAGGCAGGATATCCCCCTTCATAACGATTCCTCCTGGATAATGTCATAAGTGACTTGTGTGAGGCGAATCCCCCCTCACCCCCATACTTGTGTGAGGCGAATCCCCCCTCACCCCCATACTTGTGTGAGGCGAATCCCCCCTCACCCCCATACTTGTGTGAGGTGAATCCCCCCTCACCCCCATACTTGTGAGAGGCGAATCCCCCCTCACCCCATACTTGTGTGAGGCGAATCCCCCCTCACCCCCATACTTGTGTGAGGCGAATCCCCCCTCACCCCCATACTTGTGTGAGGCGAATCCCCCCTCACCCCATACTTGTGTGAGGCGAATCCCCCTTCACCCCCATACTTGTGTGAGGCGAATCCTTCTCACCCCCATACTTGTGAGAGGCGAATCCCCCCTCACCCCCATACTTGTGTGAGGCGATCCCCCCTCACCCCCATACTTGTGTGAGGCGAATCCCCCCTTACCCCCATACTTGTGTGAGGCGAATCCCCCCTCACCCCCATACTTGTGTGAGGCGAATCCCCCCTCACCCCCATACTTGTGTGAGGCGAATCCCCCCTCACCCCCATACTTGTGTGAGGCGAATCCCCCCTCACCCCCATACTTGTGTGAGGCGAATCCCCCCTCACCCCCATACTTGTGTGAGGCGAATCCCCCCTCACCCCCATACTTGTTGAGCTGTATAGGGTTTCGCAATGCCACTATACCGGTAGACATCTGGCGCCAGATGTCTAGTGGCATTGCGATATCCTAAAAACCTCAACAATATTCACGTCGGCCATTAACGGGCAACAAATGGACGGGGGATGATTGATTCATGGCACGGATGATGCCTGTAAATGTGGAGCAACATCAACGTAACGTAATGCTTACTTTATAAGGCATAACAAATCCCAGACAGGGGCATCCCATGACGTAATGCTAACTTTCGGTAGCCGTAGTGGCCATGAGAAGATCCCAGGCAGGAGTATCCCAGAATGCAACGCAATCATGCAAAAGAGACAACCTATAATGCCATGCAAACTCGTGGAAGCTGCAGTGGTCATGAGAAGAGACCTGACAGGGACTCAGAACAGCAGGCATCCGTGTTTGTATTTGCATCAGATCGGAGTTATGATTCCACAGCAAGAAACTTGGACCTAAGACAGTACGTGGAAACCGACCAAAGTGAGAGGGATGCATGATTGCGTGTCATCCTCACCTTGAAACCAAACGGCAGGCTTGACAACGTGTTATTGACCTCCATCCAAACATGTTTCCTCGACGGAGCCCCTGCAGTAAGTCCCTCTGGGTAGGACTGTGCAGAACACCGAGAAGGGGAGAGACAGCTGGCTTTGTCTCCCCCGAGAGTTTGAAAGGCATGCCCGGATCATGGGTGTGCACTGCAGAGAGTCAGACAGCGCAAGCCATTAGAACAGATCTGGGCCAGAGGCTGAGCTGGCAGCCGTAGCCCGTGATGGCATGAGTGTCGACGGTGAGTGCCAGAACTGAGGCTTGCCTGCATCGAAGGCGCTGAAACACCGCTCCAGCACAGCCGGCATGTCGTACTTGTGAGCAATGGGGGAACTACGGTAGGCGAGGGCCGGCGTCACAGTAGCACCTCCCCCGCTGATGACTGCAAGAGAGAAGTCTCGAGGGGGTTAAGATGCTGATGATTGGACACACCAAGCTATGAAAGAAAGCGTAGCCAATGAAGTAAGCTCACCTCCGTGGTATAGCAATCTGAGCACCTCCATCCATCCCAGTCCTCCAAGCATGCATTTACCTGTAGCAGACAGCAAATAATTTGGTACCAGTCAGAACCAGGAGAGTGTAAGCTACTGGTTCACTGATTGGTTCATGTCCCTTTCGTCAGAGGAGTCATACACTTGTGCATGGAGCAGTCCCATGCCAGTATGCCACAGTACGGCATGATCCATATGAATACGGTACATGATAGTGAAATAAATCAAAATACGGTAATTTTCTACTTTAAATGCTAAATTTGCCAGTAAACTGTCGCAGAAGAGATTGATGATTGGCCTGGGGCATGGGCGCATGGAGATTGGAGACGGCCTGCAAATCAACAGATTCGCACATTCATACCATTCCCACACATTTCCACACACTTATGAACCCCGAAGTCCACGTATTGACGTCAACACCTACCGATCCACACCTCCGGTCACATTGCTGTGCATGAGATATGGTGTGATCCTATAGCAGCATACATATAACCATACATCTTGGGTTCCATCCACCAGTTGCCGAGCATCCCAAAGCCTCCGAACAAATCGAATTGTAACTGTCACCCATACCTCCCGGCTTTACCTACCATCCACCATCGGACCAGTCCTCCCGCGGTACATCTTGTCTACGTAACTCCGTGCCTTTCAACGAGACCATCCTTTCCTTGTCCGGTGCCCCTCGTCGAATGCATGCGGCAGCCTCCCGCTGCCAACGCCTGAGATTTCCCAATCGCGATACCGTCGGGTGTGTGAGGGGTACCGGTGTTGTCTGCAGTCGAAACACACGACCGTAAGGTGCAGCGTTTTGACTGCAATGCAGCGTAGACATGGGCGATTGATAGGCTGATCCCCGTGGTGCGCCTTAGTGCATGCAAGTGAAAGAATAGGTCCCTGCACCTGAGCCACTGTCATGCATGCAAAGCAAAGTCTCCTCCATGCCCACGTCTGCCCCATCCATTTTCTGCAATACTAGTTCCGAATGTCTGAAAGAGTGAAAGGGCATTGGGTACTTTTGAACTTGCTTAGGACCGCTTTGCCAGGCCATCATACGCAGTACGTAACATATGATTTGGTCATGCGCTCATGGGCAAAATAGCAAAGGTGTGAAACAGGGTGGGCGAATGGGTGCAACAGAGGATGGGCGGATGGGCTCAAAAGCAAAAGAGGGGGGGGAGGTGTATCCCACTTGGACACATGGGGCGCATGGGCATAAGTGTGGATGTGCGGATGAGCACATCAGGAGATTGATGCATGGGTGCAAGTGAGGATGGTCGCATGGGACTACATGGGCATAAAATCCAAGAAGCACGTATGAGGGGTTGAGTGCATGGGACCATATGGGCGCCTCACAACAAAACCCAGGTACACTTGTCACTACTGAACTTAAATTTCATTCTTGGGGCTACGCCTCTACCTTCTGTTACCCAAATTGCCCTCTTGGAGCAAAAGTTGGGTCCCATATGGTGGAGGCGGCCCGCTCTTAGGGCGGGCCGCCTCTATCCGCGCACGAACTTGCTTGGGGAGAACGACTTGAAGCCACTTGGACACAAGATTGGGAGAATAGATAGCGGTGTGGAGTCACTTTATGAAACTCCCCACCATAGATCCGTTCTCCTGTATATCATGGACCAGCACCGCCGTTTGGTCAGCATGATGCCGTGACGTTGAAAGACGTTACTTGCAGTGCCGCCCAAGCACATGCAGGGCTAGATGCGCTGAGGGCCTTGCACAGAAGCCATGCTTGAATGAGCTGCACTAGACTGGGGGCGCTCTGTTGCTTAATATTTGAATGGTTTAAAACTATACGTAGCACACTTCCGGAATCTTCATATGGCAGTTGAAAACCTTCGATAGCTCGCAGCCTCAAAACTAATGGTGATGCAGAGAGAGTCTCACTGCCATCCCTGAAATTTTGACAGCTAAGGGTTCTGAGGTAGCAGTGCAGAGGATACAACGTAAACTCTTTACACTAAACTATCACCCAAGCTCCCATTGACCAAGCCCCAGTGGCACACCAGATTGAATGATCCACAACCGCTGTTACTGCTTGCAGGTACCTCAAGGCTCACCTACAGCAGCGCAGCATCAGCAGCCTGCATAACGGGAACGGGAGCAACGGCACTGGACCCGATATGGTGAGGGCAGAGGGCTAATAAAAGGGTTAAGGGTCACGTCCCTCTCTTACTTGACCTTGTGAGCCTCGAACCTGTAAGCCTGGACCCGATGTGGGGAGGTTTGGAAGCCATCAGAATCTATGATGGCGAGATTGGACAAAAGAGGCTGCCTTCCTGAAGAGTCTTCCTCCCTCTTGGGATAGTTTAGTTCCACTTGGTGAGGATGGGTGGAGCGTTCCAGCAGCAGCATGACATTCAAAATGGAAGATGAAGTACCGGAAAGAAATATCATTTTAGGGCTGATACCGGTGGGTGTGTTTGAGCCCCTGGTTTGATTAATAGTGAATGTGATGGGATAGGATAATCAAGCTGGCCTGGCCTTCTTGAAGAATGGTCAAGGAGATGCTGTCTCATGTTGCGGGTCATGCGCACAGGAGTTTTCGTTTGATTATTTCCCCCACTCGAACACATACGTACGCCGTCTCTTTTTGTTGATCTCAACCCGCAACATGCTAGTTGGATCGCGGCAAACATGCTGCTGCACATTTACATTCACATGCACGGTTTGTGTTGTTATCCAGGCCCGCAACGTTCTAGATGGCGCCCTAGAGAGCTGCTGCATGTCGCCCGTCACCGGCTACTTCCGCGACGGCCTCTGCAGGACGGACACGAGTGACCAGGGGCGCCACGTGATATGTGCCCAGGTGTGATGTCATTGGGTGCATGTCTGAGATCATTGGGTGCAGGTGTGACGTCATAGAGTGCAGGTGTGAGGTCATTGGGTGCAGGTGTGAGGTCAGAGGCTGCAGGTGAGAGGTCATTGGTTGCAGGTGTGAGGTCATACGATGTAGGTGTGAGGTCATCGGGTGCAGGTGTGAGATCATTGGGTGCAGGTGAGAGGTCATTGGGTGCAGGTGTGAGATCATAGGATGTAGGTGTGAGGTCATCGGGTGCAGGTGTGCGGTCAGAGGCTGCAGGTGAGAGGTCATTGGGTGCAGGTGTGAGGTCATTGGGTGCAGGTGTGAGGTCAGAGGCTGCAGGTGAGAGGTCATTGGTTGCAGGTGTGAGGTCATACGATGTAGGTGTGAGGTCATCGGGTGCAGGTGTGAGATCATTGGGTGCAGGTGAGAGGTCATTGGGTGCAGGTGTGAGATCATAGGATGTAGGTGTGAGGTCATCGGGTGCAGGTGTGCGGTCAGAGGCTGCAGGTGAGAGGTCATTGGGTGCAGGTGTGAGGTCATTGGGTGCAGGTGTGAGGTCAGAGTGTGCAGGTGTGAGATCATTGGGTGCAGGTGTGAGGTCATTGGGTGCAGGTGTGAGATCATTGGGTGCAGGTGTGAGGTCATTGGGTGCAGGTGTGAGGTCATTGGGTGCAGGTGTGAGGTCATTGGGTGCAGGTGTGACGTCATAGGGTGCAGGTGTGAGGTCAGAGGGTGCAGGTATGAGGTCATTGGGTGCAGGTGTGAGATCATAGGGTCTAGGTGTGACGTCATAGGGTGCAGGTGTGAGGTCAGAGGGTGCAGGTGTGAGGTCAAAATGTGCAGGGGTGAGGGCATAGGGTGTAGGTGTGAGGTCATAGGGTGCAGGTGTGATGTCATAGGGTGCAGGTGTGAGGTCATAGGGTGCAGGGGTGAGGTCATAGGGTGCAGGTGTGAGGTCATTGGGTGCAGGTGTGAGATCATTGGGTGCAGGTGTGACCTACCACGTCCCGACAGTATCATACACCACTTGTTTCCAGGATGCCTCCTGCTTTTCATTTCTTTGCTTATTCTCCTCGTTTTTCTTGACCATCCGAAGGTCAATTTATGGACCTGTACTTCCAATCATGATCTGCGTTCAATTTGAGTGATAAGCGGTCCCTGCTACAGAGTACCAGGTGTTAAAAGCGTGACTCATGGATTGGGGGGATCAGAAGGGGAATAAGAAGACAAAGCCCCGCCATTCTGACTATCAGTTCCAGGGCTGTGTAGCAGAGATTTCTATGCCCAAGTTTTGGTCAACGTCCACCTGTCCCCGTAGGCCTGAAAGCCCTTAAGTTACATGACTGCATATCGCCATGTCTGTGCTTCCTTTCACATTGGGTGACTACGAGATTGGCGCCTTCAGTGGCATATGATTTGCTCTCACTTCCTGACGCGACATCTGTCTGGTATGGCAAGGGTGCTTCGCCACATCCTAGCTTTCGGTGATTGGTGGCTTTTAGAAGGTCCATAGGGGCTGCCTTGGCCTGGATGTTTGGCTCAACATCGTCCCTCGTCTCCCGGATAAGTCCTCGGGTTTCCCACGACCCAAGCAACGAGCAAGTTGCAACACAGGATACGCTCCTGTGTCATTGTTCCCGTGTTACTTGTTCCGAACCTATTGTGATTGCGCTGTCAGTCAGTTACTTCTTCCTTTAGGCACCCAATGGGCTAAGAGGCGTCTGAAAACTGAAAGCAAACTTGAAACCTGGCTTCCAGATTAGCAAGGAGTTCCTTGACTTCACCAAGTCCAAGGGCAACGACCTGTCCACGCCTGCACCTCATTACGGCTTCCCCGGCCTTAAACCGGGTGACAAGTGGTGCCTCTGTGCCCTGAGGTGGAAGGAGGCGATGGACAATGGATGCGCACCCAAGGTGAGACGTGGTTTTCATGTTCAGGGTGTCAGGTGAAGCATTTCTCGTGCGCTCAAGAAATATTCGGTCTAGTTCTACAGCCTGTGTTCGATAAGATCCATGTTCTAGGACAACAGATCCAACGTCTATGAAGTATGAGGAACTCGTGGACACACTGCCGGTAATGACACTCGGAAGGAGCTCCTTATGGGTAATGACACTCGAAGGAGCTTCTTATTTTGATACAGTGTTCATCTTTAAAGTTGGAGCGGTTGGATGCAATAGTCAGAGTTGTAACTTCAAGATTGAAGGAGATAGCAGTGGAGGTGAAGCGTTAGGCAGCAACAGATAGCTTGTTCTGACAGTTGGATAGGTTAGGGGTTGATTGAGGGATGAACCGGTCACAACCCTGATCCCTTACCTCTCTCTGCACACTCACTGATTCCCAGGTGTACTTGCGCTCAACCCATGCCAAGGCCCTCGAGTATGTGTCTTTGGAGAGCCTACGCAAGTATGCTGTTGATGGGAGCTTAGACGCGAAGGAGCTGTGATTTACGAGGTTCTCATGTTGTTACAGATGTCCAGTTTCCCCAGAGATCTCTGGTTATTGCAGCCTTTGGGGCGCTGAAAGGCAATTAAGTAGCAGAATGTGCCCTCCAGTACCAAGGCCTGACTTTTGGGTATCGATTTTACTGTTTAATGACAGTCTTCCTCTTCAGTTGGGATACCAGTTGCCGTTTGTAACACTGATTCCGTCTTTGGTCCTAACCAGGGTCCAAACCGCGGTGCTACTTAGTATGCTGTGTTCATGAAGCACGCAAACAATTGCTTCAGGCATCAGGATCCTTGGGCTGGTAGATGAATGTATGCTGCCCCATGAGGAAGGAAGTGCATCTTGCGCGGTGGTGCTCAAAATGTGAGTGTTTTTGCCGCCGGCAGAGTCGCCGCAGGAAGACTGGATGGGGCGGAACCGTCTGAAGCCCAGCAAACGCCGGAATCGAAAGGACTCGTCCATGCAATCTGAACAAATGCTTAATTGCTGTGATGTTGGGAATTGGACCAGGTGGGCGAAAATGTACTTTCATCCGTTTTGGGGGGACTCTACCCAGGGGCAAAAGTGCTAACAACTGTGTTCCACACTTTGTCTGAGGTAACGCAAGAACCTGTCTCACTCTTGTTAACTCGGCTGCATTACGTCCCGAGTCATCGCAGTGCGTTGCTCTCAAATTCGACTTAGGCGATGGACTCCCCCTACTTCGTGCCGGATATTGTCCGCCAATGGCTGTTCTACCTCTATCGGTAGGTCATCATACTGTTGGATTTTGTTTATTAGCCATTTTTCTCGGCAGTCGAGATTGATCTAACTTCCGGCCTGGTTGCCCCTTTATACTCTTCTTCGTCGATGGCTTACACAGGACTTCCTTTACTGTTTCATTTGCAGGCACATCAGGTATGGCGTGCGTATTCGCGTAGCAATTTCGCTGCCTGCCGATGCCTATTGGTTTCAGCTGCAGCAGCCGTCTTTTTGCGCATGCTGGGTGGGGTGGGGGTCGCACTATTCAGATCGCACGAGTCTCCCTCCGCTCTCTTGCAACGCGCAGTGAATTTGAAACCTTGCGCAACTACCTAGTGTAGCGTCTAATTGACCCTGATACTAGCGACCTCGCTGTGGATCTCTTGCTCAGGGAGCGCAACATCCCAGAGATCCAGTCCATGTACGAGGTCTCCTTCCAGAAGCTGAGCGATCGCTACTACAAGACTGTGCCCTGGCCGGCTGTCGAGATGATCGCTGATGTCGTGGACCAGGACCATGTCTTTTGCCTGCTCTACAAGGTCAGGAGAGGTCATGAGACGCCCCAGCCAGGCAAATCCAGGCAGCCAGGCATAGCCGCAAGCATGGCGTCATGGTCATGAGGGCGCGCAAGCGGGGGACAGCATGGCTCCCTCCCATGCATGGCTCCATGCGCATGGCACTCCTAACGGGCCGCCATGCATGAGCCTGGTTTGGCTTCTGGCTGGGGCTGGATCCCTCCCACCCCAGGGTGGAATACTGGCATCGGCAAGGGATGGTTGTGGGAAAGAGGGGGCAAAAAGTGCAGAGGCCGTATCATGGCCTCATGCATGGCATACATGGGCCACAAATATGAAATATAGCAATTTTAGGACGCAGTGACACGCGACGAGGAAAGGATTGGGAAAAAAGAGGCATGGCCGTATGGGTCGGAGTTTTTTATCTTTAATTAAGGGGCAAACCTTATAATAATGTAACCAACACGCATGATTTCCTATTCATGAGGTTCTAGAGATTCCGTACTGCCAAAAAGTGGTTGAATTTCATACGAAGTTCATGTCAGGGCCTGCCTCTGTCCCTTTGGCTGCGTACTTTACACCGGCTGTCAGTAGAAGCGCTTGAGGCTTGTGATAAGGCCGCAAAACCTGAAACCTGGTGTTAGTCATCCTGGTTGGGCGCGGGTGTGCCAGTGCATATCAATTTCAAGATCCTGCCCTGAAGTGACCCATACCATTCCAGTTTTATTCCGCTGGTTGCTGTAGCATATGTTCATCCCATTTGCTGCTGCCATGTTTGGCCTTGCGGAGCCGCGAACCAGGCCATGATTCAACTAGGCGTGTCCCCCTGTCCTGCCCCCCTCCCCCCTTTGCAACAATCTCCCCAGGGTCTTATCCCCCCCATACCGCCTCTGCCATCTTCCCTCCCCAACAGTACCCCTGCCACTCGCATCTGCCCAATCCCACCCGCCTGCCGCTCACAGGAGATGTACTTCCGCCACCTATACGCCCGTTGCGCTCCTGACCTGCGTCAGCGCTGCGAGTCCTGGGACAACTACTGCGAATTGTTTGGGCTGTTGCTGCACAGGTGCGTCTAAAGCTCACCTGCTGGTTGGGCTGCTGCGGCTCAAGTCCGGCTCGTATGGTTTGCAGAGGGGAATGGTGCCAGCAGCACATGGGGTTCATAGGTTAAGAACGGTGCATACCCGCTAGGACCTGCTGAGTGTTGGCCGCGTGGGGCTGGAAAAGAATGACTGTCCTCAATTTTATTCCAGCTACCATGCACAACCTGGGCCATGGTGCAGCCATGCCATCCTCCTATGTGACGGGGTAGGAACATGGAACCCGGCGATCTTGACAGGTGGAGAGGATCGTTTGGCGCTTTTGATAAGTGCAGGTCTCAATATCAACATTCAGCTTCCCTGGCAGAGTCATGCAGGTAGTAGGTTCCATAAAATAAGTGTGACAGCCATTTTGCGCAGGCGATTACATGGGTCCATCCTGTCCATTCCTTTTGTTTCATACATTTATGCAGCAGTGCCGCCATCTGATCCTCTGCTTCCCCCACCCTAACCCTTCAGCAACGTGAACATGCAGCTTCCCAACCAGTGGATGTGGGACATGATTGACGAGTTCATCTACCAATTCCAGAGCTTCTGCCAATACAGGTGGGTCGGAGGGTACAGGCCATAGTGCACTTGGCCGGTGCAAGTGGGGTGGAGTGTACAGGCCATGGTGCACTGGGTCGGTACAGTTGGGGCGGAGGGTACAGGCCTTGGTGCACTTGGCCGGTACAAGTGGGGCGGAGGGTACAGGCCATGGTGCACTGGGCCGATACAGGTGGGGCGGAGGGTACAGGCCTTGGTGCACTGGGTCGGTACAGTTGGGGCGGAGGGTACAGGCCTTGGTGCACTTGGCCGGTACAAGTGGGGCGGAGGGTACAGGCCATGGTGCACTTGGCCGGTACAAGTGGGGCGGAGGGTACAGGCCATGGTGCACTTGGGCGGTACAAGTGGGGCGGAGGGTGAAGGCCTTGGTGCACTGGGTCGATACAAGTGGGTGGAGGGTACAGGCCATGGTGCACTGGGTCGATACAAGTGGGGCGGAGGGTGAAGGCCTTGGTGCACTGGGTCGATACAGGTGGGGCGGAGGGTACAGGCCATAGTGCACTTGGCCGGTACAAGTGGGGCGGAGGGTGAAGGCCTTGGTGCACTGGGTCGATACAGGTTTGGCGGAGGGTACAGGCCATAGTGCACTTGGCCGGTACAAGTGGGGCTGAGGGTGAAGGCCTTGGTGCACTGGGTCGCTACAGGTGGGGCGAAGGGTATAGGCCATGGTGCACTTGGCCGGTACAGGTGGGGCGGAGGGTGAAGGCCTTGGTGCACTGGGTCGATACAGGTGGGGCGGAGGGTACAGGCCATGGTGCACTGGGTCGATACAAGTGGGGCGGAGGGTGAAGGCCTTGGTGCACTGGGTCGATACAGGTGGGGCAAGGGTCCAATTTTTTATGAGGGTTTAGGCCTTGGGTGCACCTGTTCAACAGATCAGTACGTGTGGAGGGTTAAGGGTTCAGGGTGTGGAGGCACATGTTGACAGCTGCCTGTGAACATGGAAGCAGTGTCGTATGAGTGTATGAGTGGAGGCTTCAGGTTCGAAGTAGGTGCATGGATATGGAAGGGGTGTCCCCTATCATAGGGGACATCCCTATGTATGCAGGGGTCCTGCTGCGGGCTGTGTGAGCCTGGACCTAATCGATGGCATGATCTGATCTGATTGGCTGACCCAATGGACGGCCTAGTTTTCTAGCTGGCACGGCTTTCCCTCTCTTCAGTCCGGGGCTCATGGCACGCCTGCCTGCCTGGCTCTGCCCCCTGGTATTTCTGCCTTGCAATGCGAGAAGGGAAGAGGGGCATGTACCTGAGGAAAGGGACGTTAGGGGGTGACCAGGGCTGTGTATGTTTGAGTTTTATTTTTATGAGTGTTGCTGTTGGATTTTGACATTGTTGTTATTGTTTGTTGTTGAACCTCTCTGGGGTCCATCACATACCCGGTGGCCCAGCTGCCTCCGCAGACTGCTTCAAGGGCTCATGCATTGTAATCCGGCTGCCTCGGCAGCTTGTGACGACCTTAACAGCTTGAAATACATGGCTACCTCCAACATGTGTCTGCATGGTCAGGAGCAAGGTGTGTTGCTGCTCGTGGTGTGTAAAGCTGGGTGGTTTGTAAAGCTGCACGTAGTGTTAACATGTATAAACGGAATTCTAACATAGGTGACATGTATGACCAGGTTTGAACAGATATGAATGGTGTTCGAACAAATTTGAATCGTGACTGGTTTGCAGGAGCAAGATGTCGTCAAAGTCTCCTGAGGAGCTTGAGCAGCTCAAGAAGTTTGACAAGGTGTGTTGGTCCACAACCAATGAACCTCCGCTTGCAGGCCAGACTTAACGACTCAGTATTTTAAAGAGTGTACATCGAGGTCAATATACGGGGCGTACATACCTTACGCGCAGATGTATGAGCATATTATTCGGGTACAGCATTACAGCCAGCCCTAGGTATCTGACATTGTGTGTATTCATGAGCAGTGAGTCACGGTTTGAGGGCCGCCTTAGGGTTTAGGTTCCACCATCAGTGAATATTGCGCCCCGACATGTAAACCCTGAACCCTAATATATATATATATATATTTCCCTGGCTTAATGAACCATAACTCCGCCGTTGTCCCCAGGTTTGGAATGTCCTGGAGGTCCTCAACTTCCTCCAAGCACTGGTGGACAAATCCGGCATTGTCAAAGAGTTGCAGGCAGACAGCGGCGCTGCGTGAGTGGCCCCAACCCTCTCATGCACGTGCCTATGCCAAGCTCGTGCCCATGCTATTGTGTCCCTTGGCCCATGCTCATGCCCCCATGTCCCATGCTCATTACGCCATACTCATGCCCCCATGCCCCATGTTCATTACTCCATGTTCATGCCCCTATGCCCTATGCTCATGCCTCCATGCCCCATGCCCTTCAGGCTGTTTGCCACCGACGGCTACATCCCCAACCAGTCCAACGTGCTACGCATGCTAGGCTACTACAGCCTAGTGGGCCTGCTCCGCGTACACACGCTCGTGGGAGACTACCACAGGTGGGGCTGGGTGGCTGGCAGGGAGCGCACATAGCAATACATACCAGTACCCTGGTTCTGGCGCATATGCTGCATATACAGTATGACAGGTGAATTATTTATGTATGTTTTGGTGTATTTTGTTCCTCTTGGGGAGTAGAACACTTAGGGGCATGGCCTGTCTTCGTTACGAGCGTACACGTGCTGGAGGGACATCACCATGGGTACCACTTAAGTCAGCCTTTTAGTGACTTAGCCTCTTAGTGACTGATGGCCAGTGCCGATGACCCCGGTGGCTGCCTTGTGTGGATAGAAGGGACAGGCATTTGTATGGTGTATGTCCGAGCGCATGTGGGTGGAAAGTGCAGGTACGGGCACCGCGGCCTAGGACTGCTGGCTGGGATGGCTGCAAAGGCTGGGGCGTGGTGGGATGCTTTGGACAGCAGGGATCAGGGGTCGGTCGTGTTGATTTACCAGCATGCCCATACGGCCACGGGAGACTACCACAGTTGGGATGGGCATGCTTGGGAAAGCTAGTTGGGCGGTGGGGTGGGAGTGGGGGGCATTGGGGTAGCTCGACTAAAATTAGGGGGGCGGGGATTTGATTTGCATGCTTGCTGAGGAGGATGCTCATGTTACTAGTTGACTCGCGTTTCAGTTCCTGGAGAATGGTCAGTGTTGGAGTCATCAAGTTGTCAGAGTCATCAAGTTGCCATGCTCGCATAGGGAAGCAAGCAGCTTGCGTGTAAGTGCTGCTGCATTTGTTTAGGATGTCTTTCTGAACACTGTGACTTCAAATAGACTGGAAACAAAGTTGTGTAATCCCTGCTCCCCTGACATTCACCCTGCTGCCTTGCAGTGCCCTCAAAGCCGTGTCCGCCATCAACTTCAATGAGCGCACCAACCTGTTTGCGCCCAAGATCGCCGGATGCAACATCGCGCTTTTCTACTACGCAGGCTTCTGCTACCTCATGATGCGAAGGTAGATCCTTAAGTGAACCCTTTGCCTTGATGAAGCCAAGATATTACCTGCCTCCACCCTAGTAGCTTTCTCTGTAGAAGGGAGGGGGAGGGGGGGGAGGGGCTTGGCGACTAATCTTAAATCTGCATTGAGCAGGGTGGGGGGCAGGGTGTAGCGTTGGTAGCTCTGTTGTGAAAGGGGTGGGGGGACACGGTGCTTGAACCTTGAATCCCGGTGAAGGAGGTAGGGACTATGGAGCAGGGAGGTGTGTGGGTAGTTCCTCCTTTAACGGGGTGGGAGAGGTTGTGGCTCACTGAACCTGTCGACTTTAGGGCCTTGCATCATAAGTCGTGCATCTTACATCTTCCAATGCATCCTTTTATTCATTTCTACCACTCTGGCTTCTTCTGAAACATCCTTTAGGAATCCCGATGCAACATGTGTTTAGGGTAACACTAAACCCTATCCTTAATGCACACTTGATGCACTGATAAGGGTCCTGGGGTCAAAGCCCAGTCCCTATTTTTGATGTGCTGTCTGCTCCTGAATTGGTGTACATTTCGGTGTTTGCTGCAGATATGCTGATGCTGCCCGCAACTTCAACACCATCCTCATGTACATCAACCGAGTCAAGCAGTACCACACCAGATCTGCGCAGTATGACCAGATCCTGAAGAAGAATGAGCAGGTGTGACAAAGGACAGGATGGCATTGATATATTTATTATACCGGATCAGATGAGTACCTGGTTAGGTACATGTGATCACTGTTTATATGATAAGCAGGTTGCTGTGTGTTGAAGCCCCCAATTGGCCGAAGAAAAACAGCTTGATCCAAGCCCTTACTTGGATCCCAGCCCTGTGCAACATGCATTTGTACCTCTTGAGGATTGCTGCGTTGCTCCCAAAAATTGTTGCGTTATTTCCACAAGTATATGCTGCGATGCCCCCAACTTTGTATTATGCCATTATGCGAAGGACATGAAGTGTGGCGCTCTCCAGCCTCTAGGCGTTTGCTCCGCTTGCCACCACGGTGGTGCAAAACTTGAGCTGTGAATTGACGACTGTGTGGGATGTGTAACCATGTCACACTTTGGTATTGTACTTCAGATGTACGCCCTGCTGGCCATCACGGTCGCGCTGAGCCCTTCGGCGGCCAAGCTGCTGGACGAGAACATCACAACGCACCTGCGCGAGCGCAATGCTGAGAAGATGGCCAAGATGGTGAGAGATCCAATCCAGTCTCGTTGTGTTGACTTCGTCAGATCTGCTGGACCTGGCTCCATACCTATCAATGTGTGTGTAACTGAGACCTTGTTATTGACTGCCTACTTATTCGCATCTCGGAGAACTGTTTCTTTGGTCTGAAAAGTATGCATAATTTCCTTCAGTACATTTCTTCCTTCAAATCATGATGGCCCTCTGGTACGACTTTCCTTAAGAAATAATAACCCATAGAGACTTATGGCAAGAAAAGGCAAGCTGCGGCCTGTTCACCCCTCTGAGCTGCAACAACCTACCTTCACTGGAGTTGCATGGAACTCCAATCCCTCCTTACAAAATACATGGGCGCCTGTCTCTGTAGATTCATGCATGATTGCAAATAGGAATGCTGCCCACGACCATACGCGAAAAAACTCAAATCGGCACTGCTCTCACATCTTATTCATTCCCTCGCGTAACATCTTATTCTCTTGTCGAAATGTGTTGATGGGTTTTGCTTGCAGGTTCGTGGTGACGTCCCGGCCTTCGACGAGGCCTTCTCGTACGCTTGCCCCAAGTTCATCACCCCCTCCCCTCCCACGTTTGACAACATGGCGGGGAACACAAGCCAGACGGTGAGCAAATGCCCGTCATCTCTTCATGGAGAGATACCGCTTTTCATACCTTGAAATCTGATACCTTCTTGGTTTGGGAACGGTTGTGATCATCGTTTGATGTGTTGCAATTTTGGGCATTTGACGGAGCTGGTAGGCCAGAGATCATGCAATGCATGCCCCCCATGCCAAAAGCACAAGCTCGTGTCACTATTTCCATCCCATATTCCACGCCCGCTCTGTGCCTGTGGCCCACATGAAAATGGCAAGTGACAGCGAGGGGTTGTTCGGCCCCTGTAGACTATGCAAGAAAATAACATACATACATTACCCTTTGCCTACAAAACCGTAGTCGCACTCTCGTTTAGTTATCCCATCCTTTTAAGGATGAGGAATTGGGAATAGCAAGAGCGGTAGAGATGGTTATCCCTGGAAGGTGAAATGAACTGGAGTTTTAGTAGTATTGCAGCATGTACAAAAACATCGAGTGCTACCGCGCAATGGGGTGGTTCAACACACTGTTGGTAGTGCCAACTACCGGTGCCGGTAGTTGGTACAAGTTGCATATTGGTCTGCATTTGAATAATTTAATATTTAAGCCCTAACGCACTTCTACGGTGCTGAAATGAGAAAGTGACGACGGTGCATCCACATGTATATTGATATGTTGATGCTGAAACAACCAACTTGAGCTAAGCTTTCCGGGATACCCTGCTCCCTCCCGTCACAACTCCAGCTTTCATTGCTCCCTCAAACAGTTTCCCACCTGGTCATCCTCGTCCCGTCTCTGGTTCTTTCTGGTTCTCATCCATGGTTCAGTTTAAGCACAGCTGTGAAACCCCTACTCTCCCCTCCCCGACTCTACCCCTGTCCTCCCCTCCCCTCCCCCTTTCATCCCTGACATCATGGCTGTCATGCTTCCATCACCCTGTGTCTGAAAGGGAAAAGTTTCCCTGGTCAAATCTGAAACCCTTCTGGTGTGTTGTCAACAGCCATACCTTACCCTGCTCAACCTGGTCAAAGGTGAAGGATTCAGTAAATTATGTTAATTAAGCCTGAATGCCTGAAATTCTGTGGCTTATGCTCTATCTGGCAGGCTGACTGCAACCTGACGAATCTCTTCATGCCTTGGAGTGCCCTTGAAAAATAAGGAACTCTCGAATTCGAAACTCTGCTGCTACATTTCTGCATCGTAGGCTTACCGCATCCAGCTCAACCTCTTCCTGGCCGAGGTCCGTTCTCAGCAGACGCTGCCGCTGCTGAAGCAGTACCTGATCCTCTACAGCAGCATCAGCATGACTAAGCTGTCCAGCCTGATGGAGATCGAGGAGGGCCAGCTTCGCACGCAGCTCGCTTGCCTGAAGAACAAGGCGTACAACTTGCGGTGGAACGGAAACAGCAGCGACGCAACAGCAGGTGCGTGGGAGCGGGATACCACTAGAGCTTCATATACTAACGGTGTCAGGAAATGACTGTATCAGAATTCGAATCGTTGAGGTTTTACAATAGGGGTATGGCACTGTGGCATGGAGGGGGAACTGTGGACTGTGAAGGGTTCAGGAGTGCGGCTGGGGCTTTGGGTGGGCGCTGTTAAAAAAACGATATCACAGCAGCATATATGTGATGTGCCTAGGGCACCGGTTCCCCATGGGATGAGTACAATTCTGTGCATGTGTCTAGACAGCATGTAAGAAAAGTCGGCAATGGCCTGCCGGGGATGGGTATGGACGGGGGATGGGAGGGATCTACTCAAGAGGTGTAGTCCCCTCTCCTTAAACCTGACTGGCACCTGTTGTGGCTCGACCTTTACCTTTGTATGTGTGTTTGAGCTTTTCCGAACCTGCCACCGTCACCATTCATTTTATGTCAGGAACTCAGGGTTTTGACTCTGCCCATGTGTGCTCTCCCAGGCTCGTTCGTCGCGGCCTCTGACATTGACTTCTACCTGGACGTGGATCCCGTGACGGGCGCGGAGATGGTGATTGTGTCGGACACCGTGCACACGCGGCACCACGCCGAGTTCCTGTCTCGGCACATATGCAAGTTTGAGGAGGTGCTCAGGGACCTCGAAACGCCCGCGGCGGTACCGGCGGTAGCAGCGGCGCCCGCAGCGGCCAAGCCCATCACAGTGGCTTAAAGGGCCTTGGAACGAAGATGGCAGTGTTAGTTACTCGAATTGTGATTCCTTGTCTCCCAACCACACAGTTGAGCGTCGTCGTGGCGGAGCCTTTGGAGCAGGGCCCAGACGTGAAACGTCATTGACAAGCGCTGTAAAGCAGCGTGCTCATCGGTGTTATATTATGGGGTGACTGGGAGCCAGACCAGACTGAGTCTGTTTGGTGTTTAGAGCTGTGACAGTTTTACGGGTGCGGGTCTCCGGCATGCATGGCATTCCTGGGACTGTGACTGTCTGGAATCTCGAGAAGGAGCTTAAGTGCCCCACAAGGGATGACTGGTTACATATTTAGAGCCTAGTTTCTCTCGTTGTTGTGACCGGAGAAGTCACCAGTACTCACCAAAATGTTTGAGTCATTCATCATATTATGTGGTATGAATGTATGATCATATAAGGATAGGAGGCGACATGTTCCAAGAAACAAAAAGTCCAAGCAAATGAAAAAAGTCGAGGTTTGTAGCCTCAGAGACAATGAGCTGTAGCGGTAAGTAGCCATTTATGCCATGTACACAGGATCCAGCTGGCTTCGCTTCCGGCACAGGGTATGTCCCATGCACCAAATGTGATGCTCTGCTGGACCGGGGGAATTCACAAAACTTCACGAGATCTTGGGATCACGCACATGAAGAAAAGGAATTTTCGGGCCTGACGTGGCTCTTCCCACTTGGCTCGTTTCTGGCTATGCAGTTTGTTTCCGCTGGTAGGGTTCACGCTGGCGGGTCACCCACTCACCCCGCCCTCCAGAGTCGTGTTGTAAATGCATGTCGAGTTTGCGTTTCCCAGGGCTACAGGCGTGCTGCGCACTGTCGACGTTCAAAATAGCCATTGTGGCATGATGCAAACCTGCAGAAGCTGTGCACATACAGTTGCACACCCCAAGTGTCTGGGTGACGGAAGCAGTAGATGAAGAGTGTCGCTTTTCCCACACTTTCCCTTTTTTGCTCACTCTCGAGCCCACTCTTCCCGTTTTCTCATCGAAACGCTATCTAGGGCCCAATTCCACTTGGGCGCAACCGGAATGCGTCCCGGTGGCGGTTTATCTGGTTGGGCGAGGCTTCTGCCACGCTGGATGAAAATACTTGAAACGCAATTCCACTTGTATCCGGAACGTGTTCGGGTACGGCTGAGACCGACTCTCTCTAGTGAACAGCCTGTCAGGTTTTTGCCTTATCGCTTCGTGTATCCAGAGTGTTCTGTCTACTTGTCTCGCTTAGCATGATAGTCATGCTTGACAAAATGTCGAGTTGCAAGGAACGTGCAGCAAGGGATGCCCTGGCACTGTCGAAGTTGGGTGTAGCAAATGGCAGGCCGCTGCTAAACGATAGCCCATGCGATCGGAGGGACTGCTAGGGGGCACGCGTCGAAATTCGCCATTGGGTTGGCCAGATCGGTGCCAACTTCTACGCGGGAAAGATTCAAATGATGCTCATGTGAAGGATATGCGTCGGCCATGGCAGCAGGAACGGGCGAAAAGGAGTATTCGGAACGAACGAAAGATGACGGCGATGAAAATTTGAAGATGACGACGAAGTTATCCACGCTGTCGGAGCGTTGATGCGAAGTATTTTTGCATCGCTCAAAATAGGAGCGATGCAAAATATGGCACTTAGCGGGTACGGCAGCGCCACGCTGGCGCCACGCTGGCGTTCCGGTGCCATTCCGGTGACAAGTGGAATTGGGGAGGGTGAGCTGGCATGCCATTTCCGCGTTCCGGTGACAAGTGGAATTGGGCCCCTAGTGTCGTCGACGGCAGCACTTGTCAAAACAAGAGCATCTCTTCACCCAAGTCCTCTCACTCAGTGTGAATATCCCTCATCTCGGTGAGTCCCTAACCCGAACCCACGGAACCCGGGATCTCGTCGTCCCCCTTGGCCACCCCCCTCGGCCAGGATCAAATCCCTGCTCCCGCCCATTATTCGATCCATACCTGTGACATGTGTGAATCAGGCCCTGCCGCTGCCACCTAAGCCTCAAAGTTTGCATAGAGATTGCCTTGCATTGAGACCTTCATGCCTGATCTAATGATCTTCCTTTGAAGTTTTTCAACTGATGGGTCCTCACTTCCTGCCCCTCGCAGATAGCTGGTGCTGCCTGTGCCAATACTGTACCGATAATCCGATTAAAAACACACCATGTCCAAAGGCTGGAGCTTCATGAGCTCCGCACTCCTGGCTATGCTCCTTATTCTGGTGCTGGGAGCGACTTCAGGAGTAGCAAAACCACCTCACAGCCACAATGCCACCTCCAGAGGACCTCCATGCAACAAGACCAGAGCCGGCGGACCTCCCATGCACGTGCCCATCCCGTCCACTCGCTGCTCCCTTCAGGGCCGCCCTCCTGGAGAAAGGGTTCAGACTGGTGGCCCTCCCAGTGACAGGATCAGGAAACAGGGTCCCCCCGGCGACAGTGTCAAGAATGGCGGCCCACCTCACCAGCAGCGCGGCGGACCTCCCGTGGGCGAGCCGAGCCCCTCCACTCGACGCTCCCTTCAGGGTGGTCCTCTGAGTGACAGTGTCAAGACTGGCGGCCCTCCCGGTGCCAGTGTCAAGATTGGCGGCCCTCCCCGTGACATCATCCTGAAAGTCGGTCATCCTGGCCGGCTGCGTGGCGAACCTCCTACGAACGATCCTAGCCCCTCCACTCGCCGCTCCCTTTAGGGCGGACCTCCTGCAGACAGGGTCAAGATTGGCGGCCTTCCCCGAGACATCATCCAGATTGGTGGCCCTCTTCACCAGCTTGGCGGACCTCCTACGAACGATCCTAGCCCCTCCACTCGCCGCCCCCTTCAGGGCGGACCTCCTGCATACAGGGTCAAGATTGGCGGCCCTCCCCGAGACATCATCCAGAATGGTGGCCCTCCTCGCCAGCAGCGTGGCGGACCTCCTAAGAACGATCGTAGCCCCTCCACTCGCCGCTCCCTTCAGGGCGAACCTCCTGCAGACAGGGTCAAGATTGGCGGCCCTCCCCGAGACATCATCCAGAATGGTGGCCCTCCTCGCCAGCAGCGTGGCGAACCTCCTACGAACAATCCTAGCCCCTCCACTCGCCGCTCCCTTTAGGGCGGACCTCCTGCAGACAAGGTCAAGATTGGCGACCTTCCCCGAGACATCATCCAGAGTGATGGCCCTCTTCACCAGCGTGGCGGACCTCCGACGAACGATCCTAGCCCCTCCACTCGCCGCTCCCTTCAGGGCGGACCTCCTGCAGACAAGGTCAAGATTGGCGGCCCTCCCCGAGACATCATCCAGAGTGATGGCCCTCTTCACCAGCGTGGCGGACCTCCTACGAACGATTCTAGCCCCTCCACTCGCCGCTCCCTTCAGGGCGGACCTCCTGCAGACAGGGTCAAGATTGGTGGCCCTCCCCGAGACATCATCCAGAATGGTGGCCCTCCTCGCCGGCAGCGTGGCGGACCTCCTACGAATGAGCCTAGCCCCTCCACCCGCCGCTCCCTTAAAGGTGGACCTCCCGGTGACAATGTCAAGAAGGGCTGTCCTCCCGGAGTCCCGGTGACATCTTCCGGAATGGTGGCCCTCCTCGCCAGCAGCCCAGCGGACCCCCCATGTTGTACTTTAGTGTGGCCCTCTGACCCGCTGCATCATGTTTAATGTCGTTTTATTGATGCCCCTCATTGCCCATGAGATAACATTATCCCTGGTGTATTATTTGCTTGTAAGAACTGAGGCTTATTAATGCAGAGAGTATCTGGTGGCTTTAAAATATAGGTGAGCAGCTTCAAGCAATACAAGACTGATACAAGATACGAATACGTGATTTTTTATTTCTTCATTCCACTGGTGCCCTGATGTCTTTGTGCAGTCCCTGGACGTTTCTTACAATTAATAGCAATCCAACGGGCAGAGCGTTTCTATTGTACAAGATGTAAAAACTGGCATTATGACACTCCGAACGGTACAATGTGTCCCCGGTTTTTGCATTACAATTGTGATCAAAACGTGCAAGGCATTCCAGATCCAGGTATTGTAAATGGTCACATACAAATTCATAGACATGTCACGCGACATTCGTGATTTGTCAGTGATTTAGGACACCCCTAGCAAGTGTCTGAATCTCATCTTGATGTTATGAAGCACTGATGGGTCAGGGGACTCGAAGATACGGGTACTATCAAATTCATAGGGGAAATCGTGCATGGGGTACAGATTTTGGATGGGGGGGACTCCACCATGCGAGGGCACGGCATGACATGTCAGACATGACGGTCGTCACCCGGTTGGTTCCTAGGCGTTGCTCGGGTGAGCGTTACTCCCTAGGTCGACTGCTCCGTCCTTCGAGTCGTGCGTCTAGTGAGTGAGTGCACCCGATCTTCCTCAGCCACTCACTAGCTCGCAATTGATCCCCTGATCCCCTATTCACCTCATCCGCTCTGCCATCTTAACCAGCCGGCATTCAAACCTCCAATACAAATCGCGGTTCCTCATTTGCAGAGGGAATTGCAGGTAACGGCAGGCGCGAACGAACTCTGACATATCAAATATTTGCATGAACGCATGCCACAGCAATCTAAATTCCTGGCACGCAAGCAAGCATGAACTTCTTACCTCACAGTGTCCAGATCAGCTCCATCACTGCACATTGAGCGCAAAAACCTGGCGCATGGCAACTTGGCTCATTGCCTGTTATGATTTGCAGGCTACTGGTGT
The DNA here is from genome assembly GCA_037349105.1 of Limnomonas spitsbergensis. Taxonomy (NCBI): domain Eukaryota; kingdom Viridiplantae; phylum Chlorophyta; class Chlorophyceae; order Chlamydomonadales; genus Limnomonas; species Limnomonas spitsbergensis. The sequence goes on from JAYJMM010000113.1 coordinate 3,580,699, forward strand.
TGCTACAGATTTTGGCAGCTCTTGATTGTAACAATGCTCATAGGGCACTTTGGTTGGGTGTGTATTTATGATGGAAGGACAGCATGCAATCCATGCATCTAGTACCGTACAGCATGCCTTTCAATGAGCGGTGAAGGTATTCCGTGAGCACACCTCCATGGCCCCCTTGCATGTCTTAATGGCAGTTGACTGCTTGCCACCTTATCCAGATACCCATCTGCAAGGTCCAACTGCATTATTAGTACACTTGCTTGTTGCTTGGCTACTCGCCCTCTATATCAGTCCACGGACTCTCGCACTCCTTTGCACTATGCATTGTGTATTTGTTTCTGGTCTAGGGTAACGTGGATTTTCTCCCACCAACCGACCTCAGGATCACACTTCATTCAGCAGTTTGTACCTCACACAGCATGGCTGCCACAGCAATTCATCACTCCATGCTGTTCTCAACCCGTGGCGGCAGCGGCCCCGTAGCCAGCGCACCACGCGGCATGCGCATGGCGACGGCGCTCCTGCTGCTGTCGTCCCTGCTAGTTTTGGCTCCTCCTCGTGCAAGCGCTGTGACAACGTCTGACACAGACCAGCAGGTCTTGAGCCATGTGTTGGACGGTCCTCTGGAAAGCTGCAGCATGTCCCCCATCACCGGCTACTTCCGAGACGGCTTCTGCAGGACAGACGCCAATGACCAGGGGCGCCATGTTGTATGTGCCCAGGTGTGAGGTGTGACGTCATAGGGTGCTGTACATGGTGGTCATTGGTTTTTCAGAGCTGGCAGTGTTCCTCCCCCCTTGGTTCCCTAGCGAGGGCACCTTTGAGGCTGGAACTCTTTCTCCCCCTCACGATTTAGGCTTGCGCATAACGAGCAGCAGGGTGTATATAACTTAGACCTGAACCTGCAAATAACTGAAAACAAATTGAAACCTCTCCCCCAGATGAGTCAGAAGTTTCTGGACTTCACCAAGTCCAGAGGGAACGACCTGTCCACGCCTGCGCCTCAATACGATTTCCCCGGCCTCAAGCCGGGCGACAAGTGGTGCCTCTGCGCCCTGAGGTGGAAGGAGGCATTCGATCATGGATCTGCGCCACTGGTGAGTTCCGTGTTGGTATTTAATCTGTAAACCCTCTGTGTTGTATGCGTCAAGGGCAGTGTATGAGACATGTCCACTATCATGATGGGGGAAGTGTCGGGTGATGTTGGAAACGGGCGCATTTGGGCACACTATTCTGTGCAACATCTGCTGCATAAATGTGGATGTGGCGCACTTGACCACGATAAGAATCAGGGGATAAGAATGGTCTTGAATACAGAACCACAGAACAAAAAGAACAGGCTAGAGTAACAGACCTACCTCTTGCCGTTTTGATCAGGGCTGTCTCCTATTTAGGAGTTGGATCCCAGCCATGAAAGGGAAAAAATTGCGCTTCCCAAGGGAAGTAAAGATTTTGATAGGGACTTAACTCTGCCGATTGATGTATCTATATAAAATCGTCATGGATTACTCCTGGGATTGCCGGTCATCATTGATGTCACCCCAATCTGTTTTCCCCCTCTTCTAGGTGCACCTCGGGTCAACTCACGCGAGGGCCCGGAAGTCTGTATACGACCTCGTAGAGGTTTCAATGCACAAAAACGATATCATGACTTCCCCACTGCACGACCATTATTTCTCAGGTCCACCTCCGGTCAACCCATGCGAAGGCCCTGGGGTACATAGCCGCAGGAACCCTACGTAAGAATGCAGTGGACGAGCTCTGAAGTGCATGCCGGCAGGAAGGAGGAGGAGGAGAAGCGCGCAGAAGCGGAGGAGTTACAGTATGCTACAAGTTCACATGTGCTGATTTCTTGTCATCCTCATCATTATGACCTAAGGAAGCCAACCATCTCGAAGCCAACCATATTGTTTGCTCTGCTGCGATAGCTGTTCATTTCTATCGCAAACAAGATGGTTGGGTCATTCGTTTCTGTAACTGCCTTCAATTCCGGCATTATAAATGACGCATGGCTTAAAACCGAATTATTCACTTCGCCTGACTACAGGTACCTATGCCTTGCCCCCACATGCAATATATCTCATGTGTGGATGCGGGTCAGTTTCTCGAAGTAGGTCACCCCCGGGTTTCCCATGCATCAAGTGTGATGCTCTGTTGGACTGTAAAAACTTCACAAACTTCACCGACATTTGGATCCCATGTTACAATAGGATCTCCCCAACGCACTCACTGAAGTTGCATCCATCAATCAATATTCGGAAATGAAACACAGACCAAGCTTATCCGTGTCAGGCCAATCCCGGTGCTCATATTATTGTGGACAGGTCACACACAGCGTCCGAGGGCGATATGGGTTTGTAAAAGCAGGAAAGAACTGGAATCCCTGTTTGCTCAGCTATCAACACTAATCTACAGTGGACATCATGCCTATGCATCAACCCCAAAGACTTATCGAAAGGGCCAGGTAACTACCGTATTGCACAAAACGCCCTGAAGTGCAGCAGCAGAAGGAGATCTGTGCCTGTTAATAGCATGTGAACACCATGGGTGAACACTGACGTCAGGGAAAAGGAAAGAACACACTTGCTCCCAGGCAGCAGCTCATCAAATCATTCGGAAAATAAAGAATCTCACGAATCACTGATTTATCTCCTCAAACGCGGTATTTATTCTACTAGACGTGAGGGCCAAACATCCTGCGCAGCCTACTCTGTCACTCTGATAATCTGATCAATGTGCCACAAACGTACATGACAGCACGAGAAAAATGATGCATCCATAGAGCATAGTTCTTTGTTTCAAATGAAAATGGAGAGCATTGTACTGGTCCTAGCTGAGTCCTAGATCACGATCGCAGCATGGCATCTCGGTCCTAGATCACGAGGTGCTGCAAGGCGTGCACGACGAATCCAGATCTGCGAGCCTCAATAAGAATTATGTGATCATGTGACTGAAGCTGAACAGACCGATGAGCAGACCTCTAAGGATTTGTCTGAATACGTACACTACAATCCAGGCAGCTATCTACCAGGAGACCCGGCCGACTTCTGGCACATGCCCAGCCGCAGCGTGAGCATCTTCCAAGAAGGTACTAGGTACATCCGACAGCATTTCCCCTTTCAACAGGTTTTGAGCCTTTGGCTTTTCCTCAGCCAAAGGGCGCCCAAGTTCGCCCCAAACTAGGTTGAAGGTATGGACTGCCGAAACAACCGATCAAGATGCAGGCAGCAGGGATACCAAGGTCTAGATCGGACAGCATCTCCCCTCAGGACTTCCCAGCCTGAGCCTGTATCGCCCGAGAGGCCCGCTCGCAGAACGCCTCCATGGATGCATGATCCTGCCTGTATGAATCGGGGTAGGGTCCGGTTTCCTCCAAAACGTGTGCTTTGGGGGGCGTTCCCCCCGGCAGCATCTCCCGCGTACACACAACCATGTATTCGGGCATCGGTGAGTCACCTGTCACCAGCCCACTCAGGAACTGTCGCACAAGAGGGTCTGAAGTATCCGCCTTCAGAACCTGCAGGGGTTCAGAATCCGGAAGGAAGAAAGTTAAGGACACTGCGGGAGCAAAGTTCAGGATCCACTGGGCTAAGTTCAGGATCCACTGGGCAAATTTTAATTTTCTAATCCACTCACTGGGCTGAGTTCAGGATCCACTGGGCAATGTTCAGGATCCAATGGGCAATGTTCAGGATCCACTGGGCAATGTTCAGGATCTACTGGGCAATGTTCAGGATCCACTGGGCAAAGTTCAGGATCCACTGAGCACGTAGGTCAAGATCCAGGACTCGGGTCTGAAACTCACAAGTTCCCACCTTTCAAAGTCCTGAACAGGCAGGCAATGATCGGCTCACATGAGATCCCGAATTCCCCTCTTTGATTCCCTGCTTGGTTCTTCACTTGGATGCCTTGCTCACCTGGAAGCGGCTCAGACCCTCCCGCCCTTCCGCGCCGCTCAGGTCCGGCACCGCCTGCACCAGCGCCTTGGGCAGCTCGGCGCCCGGAACGATCATCAAGCCTAGCACCTTAATGTCCTCCTGGCGGTGTCGTCTCTGAAGCGTGTGCATGAGGCAAAACACGTCGAGCGCAGCGGCGCGGGCCTCGAGGCGGCAGCACAGCCCGTGCATCACGTTGTCGCCCTGGTACGCTGCAAACAGCTGGTCCTGTGAGCGGTACGTGATGCAGTACATTGTGTGGGTCTGGGGGTTGAAGTGGCGCCACAGAAAGTCCACCAGGTCCGTAGGTTTCTTCTGGTTCCACTTGTAGAAGCGGCGCCACCGTGCCACGTCAAAGTGCTTCGGGCCGCCGCCACCATCGTCGTCCTCCTCGTCTGAGAGGCTGATCTCGGCATAGCGGCTGGAGGGTCCAACAGGCCCGCCACGGCCGGCGATGGGGGCGGAGAGTGAGGTGTGGGTGTTAGACTCTGCGAACCGGCCGGCGCCTTTGAACTGGAGGGGGGAGGGAGAAGGGCAGGTGCGGGGCATAGGTCATGCAGCTTTGGAATGTAGAAGTAATCGAACTGGCCAAAAAATCTGGACTGTTTCGAGCTTGGGCAGGAGGAACAAAAACGCATGCCGGCATGTCTGGACTGATGCGAGTTCTGTGACAGGACTGACAGATAGGTGTGACCTTTGCAGTACATGCTTATCAGTGTCGATTAGTACTCATCTGGCTACGGTAGGGGTAACCAGCTACCACTGCGCCAACTAGAATCAATCCATCAAGAGCATACTACCGGTATGGCCAGTGGCCCAAGCAAACGGGTATGAGGCACTAGGAAACGTCGGCTGCAGGTCGGGACGTAGCTGATTGTAGCTGAAGTGCTTCAATTAAAGGGTGCACGGGATCTGATTTCCTGGGATAATATAGATTCACATGGGATCTAGGCACTGTCACAATGAGAGCCCAGTAGGGTTCTGTGCCCATTCGTAGACGCTGTAACACCGAAATCCATGAGCCACCCATCACACCCAGCGGCTGCATGCTCATGCTGTGTAATTGGAGAGGGCATGACCAGCCAAGGGTATCCAACCCCTTAACGGTGACCTTCACCCCTTCCCACAACTTGTAACCTTCCAACAACCTAACCTCGCCGTGAGCCACCGCACCCAGTGGCCACACGCACCTGCTGCGGCGTAGAGGAGGCAAGTGGTGGTGCAAAGCGGTCGAAGCTGTCCGAGGTGCTGAGATTGAGTACTGCAGGTTCCTGCAGCATGTGCTTGCTTGATTGAACAGCTCGGAATTCTCGGTCACCAGCATCCCTTGCTTCATCAGACTGCCGCTGCTGCAGCGCCGCAGACTTGCCATGCAGCTTGTGCCCACTGGTGCTGGAGGGGGCGGCCCTGTCATCTGCTTCGTTCTCGTCATCGCTTAACACCGTGGTGATGCCGTCGTCAGGGCGTGATCCGTGTCGCTTCTTATCAGTGACTCGAACCTTGGTGGCAGACTCCTGTCGGGCCGTGACAGTGCAGCTGGAGGACAAAATTTCCTCAAGAGGCGTAGACATGGACGTATTTGTGTTATTTCCGGCAGCTGACGAGGTCGTTGACATGGTAGAGGCCGCTGTTCCTGCTATTGAGCCGTCTGTCGGCATGGAGGCAGCGTCGGTCGCATGCTCGCTGGCCGGCCCCGGGGGCGTCGACTTAGAGGACGCGCCTGAGCATTTCAAGGATTCAAGATCGAAGATGAGGGGCAAGCGAAGGGGAGATTAGGCGCGCCTTAGAAAGTGCCCAGCCTCTACGTCAGGGGAATAGCGCCCACAGGGGTCAGAATGAATTCAGAAATCTGCTTACGGGGAGGCTCCTCCACTACAGATGCACCGCAACCCATGACGCTGGGAGCGAGGACCGGTCGGTGAAGATCTAATGCTGGGAGTAAGGGTGGCTATTTCTTGGCTTTCAGGCGAAGTTCAGAGGTTCAAATGTTAAAATTGTAATGATGCTGAACCTGCTATTTCCGTTGGAGTGGCAGAATTGAGGGGTTTCATGTAGCGAGAGGGACAGGCGCGGGCTTTGAAGGCTTTGAAGTGGTTGAAAGTGTAATGTACCGGACACACTCAGGGCCCCATGCAGGGCCCACAACAAAGGCGCCTCTGCACACTGTCCCTGTCAGCCTAGCGAATCTAACAAAAAACTATATCGGTCTATTGAAGTCATGCAGTCATATATTGCTGCCGTTATATCGAAGACCAGGTCGAAGACTCTGTTTCATTCGGACCTGCAAGCCTCGTCAGCACTGTAAACATAGCTGAAGCCAAGGATGCAAGCTGCAAGCAACGAAGACAAGAAGCAAATTAACAGGGGATTCTTGTCTAGGGTGAGGACTCCAAATCTCCCTCCCGATATCTTCTGAGTCCCGCTTATACCTCGTTGTTCTGCGTTGGTTCTGCCATTGCGGGAACTAAGCAACTCTCTGCATGACTATTAGGGGTTACAGCTCTAGCCTCAACGACGCCCCAATGCATCCTTGTTCCCTGTGACCTTCAGCCTCCCTGGCCCATATACCTGCAGTGCTGACTCTCCTGTTGGCAGTGCTTTCGTTAGTATCGGAGCTGCAAAATCGTTCACATCACAGCATTGTTTGTGCAATCTGCATTTGCATATCCCCAGATCGCCGCCGCTGAGGAGGGTCATAATGATGAAGGTACCTTGCCTGGTGGGAGCATAGAGGCAGATCCCAAGAGGCGCATCCTGGGCCCCAATGAGAGTGCGGTCAAGCCTATGTCCGCCTTGGAAGTGGTGAGCAGGCTTGATGCAGTGGCCATGATGCCATCTTTGACGGCGCCCGCATTTGTGTGCACCCTGTGTCAATCAGAGCGCTGCTGGGACTGAGCTTCTGCTAGCATGACACTGCCACGGTTTAAACTCTGAGTCCTTCATGGCTCCCTTAATCTAGGCTCCAGGGGTTATCTACTGATTCATTTAGTTACCAGCTCAGACATGTTACGAACGGGTTTTTCCATGCCATGCAGACAAGCCTAAATAACTGGCTGGTCTGATCTGTGTATCAGAAATCCCATGCAGTTCAAGTGACTTTCAGCTCAGTCACCAAGCCATCCCCCCGCGGTGCCTGGGGAGAGTAGTGGGAAATATGCTGTATGATATGTGATGCTAGACAGGCAGCTGAGATAACTGTGATGCCAGAATGGGAGGCATTCATTAGCCCAGAAGGCATAGTTACCCCAGTGACGTAATTACTTATGAGCCCTGTGAAGTCGACCCATCCGTTGTGTTTGGGGCTGGCAGCGCAACTATGACAAGATGCTAGCAGCAACTCGTAGATAGGCTATTGTGATCAAGGACTTACGGCTGAGTCATGTTTTCTTCCACAGCTGCCCTCGCTCCTGAAACATGCTTTAACTATGTGTGTGTGTGTGTGTGTGTGTGTCACCCAGTCTAACCCATCAATTGCCGCCTACTGCTTTCTGATGTTTCTTTGCATTGAATGGAACTATGAAAGCAAATCACCAAGACAGGAGGACAGAGGGGACAGAGGCACAGAGCTGCGGAAGCTGAACAACCCAGGTGCCATGGACACACCCGTCACATCCCCTGCTCTGCATGGCTGCTGTGTAGGACATGTGGAAGGATTATGCCGGCACCTTTCGTCGCAAGATGAACACAGTGGATCACGGAGCTGGAAAGTGAAGCTGTGAGGAGCTGTTAAATGATTTGATGGACTTCATCTTACCTTCAGGTTAAAGTTCTGAGGCATCACGTTCCTTCGGTCGATGCACGAGACTGCAGGGGCATGCCATTATACCGCATTGCGGTTTTTTTCTAACAGTCCACTGGGCGCCAAGAAAATACATGGGACTTGTACCTGCAAGACAGAAGGTGCACATACACATGATTCTTTGATCCATTTCCCTCAATGCTTACCAGTCATCCTGTTCTCATCTTCATCGTTGTCTGAACCCCAGTATTTTTCTGGTTTGTGTAGTCGCCCCCAAATATGTGATTCTTCATCAACCTGGCAGCATTCTATCTGTTGAATCGTGAGCTAAGAGCATTATTGTTTCTTTGTGGGTGTGTAACATGTTCCTCAGTATCTTCAACTACTGAAGGCTTGGCACATTTGCCGATTTACTGAAAGGTTTCCAGTGTTCCTCATGTGTGGGTGTGGGTGTTTTGATGGGCTAAAAATATTGCTTTTGCTACCAGGTGCGTGGCCCCGCCTATCCCAGAGAGGCCTATCCTAAATAAAAGATTATGTACTGACAGTGAAAATTTATCTATCGGTATCCAACAATTTTCATCAGCGATTTGTGATCTGGATGGGAACAGAACATGCCTGCCATCTTTCAGCTTTCTTATGGGTGCCCTGTAACCACGAGGTACCGTCAGTTGTTATAGCCTGATACTGCTAGTCAGCAGAGGAGCTTCATTTTCAACTCACGAGATCATTTAACTAGAAAATTGCGCATGCGCATCACTTGTTCCTCTTGAGCTCTTTCACAGGTTACATAATCAGGCAGATTCAGTACATGATTGATGCCTGCACAACAGGCGGGCTTAGGAGTCGAAATTCTGTGCATCAACTTTCTAGATGATAATGATACAGCGATTGTGAAAGACGAGCATTCAGTGCATGGGGATTATCAAGTGGTCGAAATTCTACAATGACAGGTAAGGAAATGCCACTTTGCATGCGAATGCCTTCAAATCAAATGAAGCTCACTGTGCTGACATGCAAGGATTAGAAAATCAGATTTCAGACATTATGTCCAGTCCAAGGGCCGCCATGAAAGTGTATGGAACTTGTTCACCACAGATCATGTCCTGGTATCTTGCCTCCCTGTCTTTTGCTGTTGCTTCAAATCTCGGTCTGTCCAGCCAGAACTCTGCCTAAATGCAGAGTATGCCGTTCAAAAAACACGCCAGCCATTAAAAGATGTGTCGCACGAGAACACTTTGTGGCATGTGAAAGCTTGCTCTTTCATTCAGTACACATCCTGTAATAAAGAAACTGTTGATGTCGGGGTTTGAAAAGCCGCTCCGCTCACCATGAGCAACTACAATCCACCGTGATCTGCTGGCCACGGAATATTGTGGGGTGCTTCATTTTATCATTTACGATTCTTCTCAATCAGTTGCCTATGGCCGAAGTAGTTAAGTGCCGCAAGCCCTGATGCTCGGCCTGTCCAGGCTGGTCTCTGTCACCCCTTGGGTGTTCATGACGGGGCATACCCGCCGGGCCCTGCTGTACGCTCGGCCGCGTGGGGCTGGAAATGAATGAGCAAGCTCAATTCCAGCTACAATTCACAGCCTGGACCATGGTGCAGCCATACTACCTCCCATGTGAGAGGGTCAGGAACATGGAGCCCGGCGATCTAGGCAGGGGAGAGAGGATCTTTTGGCGAGTTCGATCCTTCAACCTTTGGGTATGAATGCCACCAGTGCTGTACCACTGGACCATTTCCCCCGCGCCGTCTGTTGTGGCACACTCAGGTTCGGCTGTATGGGTCTGGCATAGCCGTCCATGTGGGGCTGGTAGCCGGGGCATGCATGCTCTCCACCTCTCACGGCAGAAACCTCTCCCGGCAGCAAGCCCCTTTCACACTATCGTCCTCAGATCGTTGTGTCCAAGGGTCGCCTTTGATTCATGTCGGGCAGTTTCGCCGACTTGAATGTCCGCCCCCCTACTCCGTCCAGAGGTGTTTTGGATTTGCCTGCAAAGTAGCCGGCCAAAGCGGCTGAGGAAGAGCTGTGCAAGTGCTGATGGCACTGTTGACACCTTTTCTTCTGAATAACGAATTTCTGTCATGGCTGATATCGCGACTGAGCCCTGAGCAAGAAGCGACGGCTGCAAGCTTGGCACGTCATTCCTCCCGACTCCGAAGCGTAATCCTAATTTAGTCATCGCGATGAAACGCCAAAAGCCAATTCACGTATTTGCTTCATGGCGAGATTGCTATTCCAGGCATAAATGTGTTTTGGAATCATTGAGGTAGGGGTGTGTGACGGATCTCGAGTGTGGACGAATCAGTAGCAAGGACTGTCATCAACCAACCTGACAACGGGACAAGTAAACCTTGGACGAGCGATCTACAGCGCAACCTTGAACGTGTAATTTATTCAAGACTTCGCATAATTATACAGTCAAACCGTGATAAGAATGCAATTAGGGTATTCCGTCCACGTCAGACACACGGGCAAGACTTATGTCACCCTACAGCGCCAGCAGCCACAGCCGTCGGCCATGGCTGTCAAATACCCATCATTCCGCCCCCATATGTCGGCATTTCGCCGCAGCGGCCAGCACATGGGGCGCCCGGTGTTGCTCCTGCGATACAGGGTCGACGAGAAAGGCATCGTGATCGACGACCGCCCCCTCCTTTCGCACGAGACCGAGCAGTCCGACAGGCATACCTCAGACTTGGACGAAGTATTGAGTGAGGCTGCAGAGGCTTCATCTGCACCTGCGGACAATGAAACAGCGCAGAAAGCGTCGTCAAGCGTTGCCCCCCCACCCGAGAAAGACGACGAAACTAGGGAGCAGCTGCTGCATCCTGTGGAGGTGAGAATGGACGCAAGAAAAACTTGACGAGTCATGTCTGCTGCTACTTTTTTGAGATCGCGATTGCTCATGTAGTGTACCTTCCCCTCAGCTCTCATTCATGACTACTTTATCAGTCAGTAGGTTGTGGGTCCGGTTGTAGGAATGTAGGTCCCTGCTGCTGGTACCTACTGCCAGCAACAATTGATGGCAGGGTTGTGATTGGACAGTCTGAGGACACCTTAAAATGGATCATGTTTATTTGTTGCAAGAGGATGCTAGAATCCAAGGATCAACACACAAGAGATGTCGGGTCCCTTGGCACAGCTGCTGACCAGACGGGGCAGGGGTGAGGCAACCAAGGTCTGTTTTGGCAGCCCTTTTTATTTTACCATGCAGACAAACCCCTTCCCATCGCCCCCATTCATTGAGATTCATAATTGTTAAGGGCCAAAAATGAAGCTTCCAAAAGCTGCGCGTTCGTGCATCCAACTCAAAAGTCAGGTGCGTGCCTTTGAACCTAAATGAACCTTGGATCGAATTGCTCTTCACTGGGATGCTGCTGCTTTATTTCTAGGATGACAGGAGCAGGGACAATCAACTTCAAAAGAGGAGAATGTGACCCCAGTGACGCAACCCCCATGTCACATTGTCACCTCTCAGTCATCACTCCTCAGTAGCATGCATCCCCTGTTACCTCCCAGGCCAGGGGGGGCTGAATATAGTTGTTTATATTCTTCAACCTTTTGCGCATCCACACAGAAGATTTGCCCTTCAGGGCAAGAATGTGCAAACAGCAAGAACAGAGAATAAGAGACTGCTGGCTGTCCATGAACACAATACTGATAGTTAAGGCAAAGCGGTTTCTATGTGCATATGCTTCATTTCCTGAAGATGTTCACTCTTCCTCTTGAGATTTAAATTCCCACATTCAAATACACCCCTCTGAATCCTCTCCCCTTTCCTTTGTGGCCGCAACAGCCTCACAACTTGCGTGCCGGCTCACTAACAGACGCTCTCCAAACCCCCAATCCTCCTGTTCCCTCCAAGGCTGGATCAACCGCCCCTCAGATCTCCCCAGAAAAGCCTTCAGGAGGAGGACCGCAGCAGCCAGTGGCACTGGGATCCGTTGATGCTGATGAGTACGAGCCAAGCGGGTTCTCTGCACGACGCCTGCTCTGTTTCATCGGCATCACAGCTGGCTACATGGGTGAGGAGCTTAATCTAACAAACTGGTGCCTCGTGCAAGAATACAGGATCGTGTATGTCCATTTTTTTCCTTTAAAAAACAGAGAGTCTGAGAGTGAGAGTCTTAGAGTCTGAGTGTCTCATACCGCATTGAGCCGATTCGGAACAAACTTGAGAGATCCTGAAGTCGGAGTGTTGTTACTTGCTACACTGTGCCCTCAGCATCTAAGGCCAGGTAGAAAAGCGCAGATTTCTTTGCTTGCTTCCTCTTGCTTTTTACTTTTCTCCTGAGATCCGTCCCTTCAGCCTTAGATCCGATTAGCTTGACACCCGTTACGCATCATATGCCTTTTCTGCCCTCCAAATAATCACAAAAACTGTCACGCTGACACGCTGTTTGCTTGGACTTCAGGGCTGTACTTCACGCGCGGATCGCTGACATACTGCGCACCTGTACTGCTTGCGGACCCATCGCTGGGCATGTCCATCACAGACATTGGAGCCATGACGTCAGCTTTCCCCATCGCATACGGCATAAGCAAGTGAGCAGCTCTGGGTTTATTTAGGGTCTTGACACCCCTCATTGGCATTGTTTGCCTTCCCACTGTAGTCACTGTTAGGCATCTTATAAAGAGGGGCCTGCAACCAAAATCACGTCAGCTCATCGGTGAGTGACCCGCTAGTCTCAATTATCAAGCGATACTCAATACTACTGAATTTTGGCGTTTTCTGAAGTGGCAACCGATACTGGACTCCTTACCTTGGACAACCTTCCCTCTAGCCACTGCTTTAATACAGTTTGAACTTTTTGTATTTGATTTTATTCAAATCCCGCCACTACTTTTGCTGGCAGTGTCCTTGCAACTGCTTCAGCATTCTTGAATTTGAATCCAATATTTCCACTTCAGGTTTGCTGGCGGTGTACTCGGTGCTCGCTTTAGCGCGCGGTGGATGCTGGGTGGTGGGCTGCTGCTCACTGCACTGGTCAACATCACATTCGGATTCGCTCACAGCGTGGGAGCTTTCACTGCGCTCTGGTTCCTCAATGGATCCCTGCAGGTAAGGGATAAACCTTTCAACATAACATGGCTGGCTGTTCTGTGTTCGGAGCATTGAGCTGTCAAAAGATCTCATAAATCCCCCCAGTGGGAGATTCAAACTCAGGCTGGCCGTGCTAATTGATCATGAGCGGGGCAACCAGAGTGCTTTTTGTGTGTGTGGGCTGTGGACTCAAGGCCTGCTGGTCAGACCAGGATCTGAGCTGGGTCTGACATCATGGTGATTCAAACTCCCACGGTCTCTGGATTGCTCAAAGTGTAGCCTGAAATCAAGTCTGTCCAGCTCCTATCAGCATCCAGCTTGGCGACTTTATGATTTAAAGTACCCTACCGGTACGCCTTAATCTGTGCTCATTCTACGCCCCTCCATCAGGGTATCGGCGCCCCCGCCTCCGCCTCTTTGCTGACTCGCTGGTTTCCCTCCAAGGAGAGAGGCACCTACTGGGGGCTATGGAACACAGGCGCAAATATTGGAGGCTTCCTCACACCTCTGATCGTTGGTGGGTACTTGGTCATGACAACTGGTATATTACAGGGGGGGTGAGGGGTATTTGAGCAGGCAGCATATTCTTTGTGACGCATCTGGTTGTTGGTGGGTCACTGGGTTACTCGGTGGGCATGCGAGGGCATGTAGAAGGTTCAGATTAGATTGCTAAATTCACTTCGCGTGTCTTATTCTATCTTCTACCTTCACACCTGCAACGGGCAGATGGCCGTGTGACCTCATACAGTCCATCGTAAGTGCACACCAGGCCGGCTTTGGCAGTCTATTGGGAAGCTACAACTGGGCCGATTGGGATGGAGCCTTGACCGACCCGTGCAGGAGAGCCTGAGCCTGCTTCCCCAGGCCCCCCGAGGGTAGCCTGTGACGTGTATAAATTGTAGTTCAAGCATCCAATATAAGGAGTCATAGTGAGAGCTTAAAATGATCCCCATGCCCCCCACAGGCTATGTTGCCAACCACTATGGCTGGCAGATGGGCATGTGGGTGCCCGGTGCCCTAGGCTTGTCCGTCGCGCTGTTCTGCTTGGCGACTGTCCGAGACACCCCACAGGAAGCTGGGTTCACAGTGCCTGGCAGGGAAAGGCAGCAGAGCCCAGCAGAAGCAGCGGCCAAGGGGTCTGTGGACGCCAACAAGAAGGGCAATACGGCAATCAAGGACGCGTTCACCGAGGTGGTGAAGAACAAGGGTATCTGGCTGCTGGCCCTCACATACTTCTTTGTGTACATCGTGCGACAGGTGGGAATGGCTTTGAATTGACAACGGCAGATGCCGGTGGTAGCCATATATGCTCAAACGCTGTGCAGAAGGCTAAGTTTAGAAATTGAAGTTGAAATCTGTACGGATACATTTCTGTCAGCAGCATTGCTGATCACACCTGGTCCTTCCTGAAGGACACGAGTGCTCTTATAGAATGTATTTGAATGGAATTCCTTTTTTTTCAAGCATCCGCTACCATGGCCATAACTGAGGGATTTTTCAAGCATCCGCCACCACGGCTAAGACCTGGCCATAACTGGGCAAATCCCTCCACTCCATGGCACCTCTGGCACACGGTATCCTCAAGCAGTCCAGTATCAACCAGTATGGTACCGGTGTACACGTCCTTCTCTCTAATTTGTTCACAAAATAGCAATCCTGGTGCGATATGCGTAGACATCAGGCTGCTGTATAATTCCCAACCTGCCCATGCCTGTGCTTGTCCAGGGTGCCACATCGTGGCTGATGATGTACCTGATGCAGGTCAAGGGCGTGGGGAACGCGGCCCAGGCAGCCATGACGGTTTCGGGGCTGGAGCTGGGCGGCTTGGTGGGGGGCACGCTCGCGGGCATGCTGAGGTATTGGGTGCTGTTGCTGTAACTATTGAGGACCTCCAACAGAACCCATCCATCAATTATATACCGGTGTGCAAAAGCTGCCCAAAAGTTTCTGGACACTTTATCCTGGAAATCCTGAACAAACTAAATGCAGCTGCAGCACCTGGCCGCGCTTGATTCCGCAGCACCTGTCTCAAAAACATACATAATGAGCTGCCTCCTTAGCAGCCAAGACTGGAAGAAAAGCCATTGTTTTCGTCCCCTTTGGGGTTCAGGGACAAGCTTTAGGGGTGGAGCATGCGGGAGCTTAAAAAACGTGCAGCTCAGGGGTCCGAGCTGGCCATCTCGTTACCATCAATATCCATACCAAGGAAGGTGTACCTTTCTTTCTACCATGCCATTTTCATTAACCTCCCTTGCCTTCTCCTACACCATCCCCTTTGTAGCGACGCGCGCATTCGCAACGTGACTAAGGCCAGCAGCCGCAGCGGCGATGGTGGAACGAGCGCTGATATCATGAAGGAGGGCGGCAACGTTGGCAGACGAGTGCAGATTGTTATGGTGCGTGGGGAGGGTCTTTGCCGCCAGGTGGCCCATTCCTTTCCTTGTGTGGGAGGGTCTGTGGCCAGAAATGCGTGGGTTCCAGGACAGGGATTAGAAGATGCAGCTTTGGATGGGCTTACCTGAGAACCAGTGACCTAGCAGCTCGTCCCACTAGCAGTGAAGAGGGGAATAATCAGGATTAAGTCGGTGAATGATTCATCTGTGCAAGTCGCCACCTGTCAAAGGAAGCGCTTGGCAGGTATAATGAAGCTGCCTGCTGATGTGTACTGATCCGTTTCATATGATTAGCACCAAAACAAAACGTCTTTTTGTGTGTGCAGCATTGACACATCCACCCAGCCCAATGGCTGTCACTTACACAGCTGATACAAATACATAATAAGTGCATCATGTGGATTGTGGACTGTCTTACTGTCTCATACGTTGGGTTGCACAAAGTAATTTAGATTTGTGACCCAATTACGGATGGTTTTCGATGGCGGTACGGTACCTGGCTTAAGATTATATGTATTCACATGAAATTGCAGGGCTACATTTGCTGCACGATGCTGGCCCTCGTGGCGCTCAGGACGCTGCCAGCGGGCAACATGGCGATGCAGTGGATCACCATTGCGGCTTTGGGCTTCACGATCTATGGCCCACACGTGAGGAGTGTCTCTGAAGGGAGGGAGGGAATTTGAATTTAAAATTCAAATTTGGCTTGGTTGTGTGCTCTTCCTCCTGGCCCTTGTCTAGTGCCGTTGGCTTGGCGCGTGGTCGCAGTACAAGGCAAGGGCGCCGATCGGTTTGCATTTGTCTGTAGTCAGATCTTAGCAGCACTGCAGCACCTGCGTGTCACGGCTTATTATATCCTCGCGGGCCAAAGGCGCCATGAAACATCTTCCTTATTTCATCTTTCTTCCTGTGACGGCCATTCTGCCGTGCATGCAATTGTTGCAGATGCTGATCGGTTTGTGCGGAGCCGAGCTCGTGCCCAAGGCTGCGGTCGGAGCCTCACAAGGTGTCTTAGGCATTGTCGCCTACTTTGGCGCAGCAAACGCAGGCATCCCCCTCGCCTACGTACTCAAGCACTCTGGATGGGACGGCTACTTTGTGGCCATGACAGCGGCATGCTGCTGCGCACTTGTGCTTCTAGCGCCGCTCGCAAACGCGCGTAGCCATGTGCAAGAGATGAGGTTGGCCAAGGCGGATTGAGGGCTGATCAATCGATTTCCGAATTCGAATTTGAATGGGAAGGTGGTGGGCCGGCAGGCTTCATGATGGCTGGCAGCCTGTAGCCACCAAGTGTCCACCACAAGCATTGATGGCGAGAAGATGAGAGGCACCCAGCAGAATTTAGATCTTCAATTTCCACAGTCCGATGGGTGCCAATCGAGTGCTCAGGACTCATGGGCGTGCGTAGCTATGCTTAGCCATTCTTGTGCAGCCGGATCAGAATTATCTCCAATGGAGGCTTCATCAGCTGCCGCAGACCCTGCGCTTGTGTTACAACGGTAGGGTCTGTTTCGTTCGCTGCCATTTATAGTAGGTGCAAAATGTGGACATGTCCAAAACTGTGCCTGGCCTGATTGGAAATTGTCTCCACTTTTCAGAGCCAACTTCTTGCAAGCACCCAGGCCCACGTGACAATTACAAGTAGTATGGCTAGACCAGCTTGTTTCGTGCGCTTTTCATCGAACTCTTCATCATTGAACTTATAAATATTACACATAGTACCAGTGCCCCGAAATATATTTTCGTCCCCCAGTTTTCTGTAACTGGTTGGGGCCCCTTTTCCTTTTCTCAATGTATCCGCGGTTTTCCCCACCGCTGTGTCTGTTTAGCCCAACACTTCCTTCAGACTGTGCATACGATTACAATTGTGGGGAATGGAGTAATTTGAACTAGTTTGTTCAGAATTCAAGTACCTGTATGTGGGTACGGTTTTACCCAGGGGGACAATGGGGCATGTAAATTGGTCTAGCCTTTTAACTAGGAGTGAACCTCGTAATTGGAATGGCAAATTGTTCATAGGGGGAAATGGCCCAGTGGTATAACGCTGGTGGCATCCATACCCAGGGTTTGAGGGATCGAGCCCGCTTTGCTCTCTCCCCCCGACTAGAGCGCCGGTTCTTGCCCCCTCACTTAAGAGGATGGCATGGCAGCACCATGGCCCAGGCTGTGCATGGTAGCTTAAATTTGAGCCTAGTCATTCCCTACCAGCCCCACATGGCCGAGCGTTCAGCAGAGCCCAGCAGGTATGCACCGTTCTAAACGTGGAATGCCACCTATATTTACAATGCACCGTACACGGCACTCAAGGATGTCTCAAAGAACAGTATCACGAGTAACACGTTATCTGACGGGGTTGTGTTCATGGCAACTCACAAGCGTCCCATGCATCAAAGGTGATGCTCGTCTGGACTACACAAACTTCACAAAACCTCATAGCAATATACAAGTCTCATACATTGCCAGCTATGGCTATGAAAGAGCTCGTACACTCTGATACCTACCATTTCAAAAACAATGTTCCAGTTTATATGAATATATCCCCACGGGGCGCTCGTTTTATGAATTTGAACTAATGAATTCAAATTATGCAGAGCCTGCAGGGAGAGAATGGAAGCACATAAGCTAAAAGTAGCCGTCGTCATGAAAGAAACTGCTGCCACTCGACAACTACAGTAGACCAGCATTTATTTGGGGGCTGCCTGCAGCTCTATTAATGTATTCCAGCATCTGTAACTTGCCTGGATGGCATCCTTGCAGCCATCGCAGACAGCCTTTTATCAATGATCCTGCTTGGAAAAGGTACCTCCAGGCACCCTCTGAAGCTTCTACAGCTTCTCGGACCGCTTCCGTCCGAAGGTAAACATGGGGGGCGGGGGCGGGGGGGAAAGCCTGGGCCAGGGCGGCCTGGGCAACGGGCTGGGCGGCTGGGGCAGACCATTTGGGGGAGGCGGGCTTGGGTTGGGGCTGGGGGGCGGGAGGGCCAGGCCGACGGGCAGGGTTGCGCACCTGCAAAAGCAGAAGGAAAAGCAGCATTGCTGTTAGGGCTGGTTTGAATACTGGGTGGGTCCTTCCTAGTCAGCAGCTGAGCACCACCACTGCATCATCAGGGAGTGTGGATGGACGGGTAATTTCTGCCGATGCGTGGCTGTTCCCTCAACCCGCACGCCCCTAGGGAGGCGTAGTCTTCTTTCTTTCTTTCTGCCGATGCCAGAACAAGGCATGTGCATGGTGCTGAACCCAAATCACAATGCGTAACTAGACCTTGACTCAGGTACCCCCCCCCCCTTCCTTCCTGCATGCATGCCTCTGGGCTCGCACATGCTCTCTCAGCTGGGATTACGGAGCAAAGCGGGGTGAAGCACGCCTACCCAGTATACACGGAACACGTCGAGTTCTTCACTTGGCTTGGGTTGAAGGTGCATGCCTCGATTCGATTCTGGATAAAGCTGGTGCCTTGGTAGCTCTGCATTAGTCCCGATTGACTGCAGTTGCAGGTAAAATGCCAGCTTCAGAAAGGGACTTGTGAGACAGGTGCAACAGCCAAACAGTGCAGCCACCAGCTTATGTATAGATCCCTGATTTGCTGTCGCAGTGTTTTGGGGTCACAGATTCTTGTTTGGTACTTCTGCTACACAGAAACGCTACCCAGCCTACAGCAGGAAGGCTGGTTGCTGTAAGCCCTGTTGCTTGGGCAACAGCTACCCCGTGGTTTTATTGAGGTTTTCCCACGTTCATCCAGTGGTGGCTGCCCGGCAGCCCTCAAAAGATTGTCTGGCACGCACTAAATCACCCGAGTGACAGCACCCGTAGCAGCGGATTTAGGGTTTAGGGTTTGAACCGTAGCAGCGGATTTAGGGTTGAGGGTTTGCACCGTTGCAGCGGGTTTAGAGCTAAGGGTTCAGGGTTTGCAACGTAGCAGCGGGTTAAGGGTTTGTAACGTAGCAGCCGGTTTAGGGTTTGTAACGTAGCAGCGGGTTTAAGGTTTAGGGTTTGCACCGTAGCAGCATTAGGCGGCCTCTTAAATTGGCAGCAGATCCATCGCATGTACCATAACTCGCCAGTGCATCTGGTTTACATTGCAGGTGAAATCAGAGACCATGTTCATTGCCACATTGCACAACCATGCAGAAGTTACGGCTTTTCAGGGCGCACCCGTCACTCGGGGGCTGCGCCAAAGGTACAGCTTTTACAAATATTCACTGGTTCCCGGTAGAAACTTATACCATTTATCTAGGTCCAAGAGGGCAAGAAACATGGGCTCACGGAATGACAAGGGCCCCAGTCGTGGATTTTACCTGCATGTACACTTATTTCTCAGCTCCCAGAAAATCCGGTTCCACAGATCCCTCTGAATCCAGGAAATCACGATTCTCGTGGCGCCCATCATAGTGCCATGGTACATTCTGTGAAAAGAGGGACAAGTACTTTGAGAAAGGGCATGACAGGATAATCCCCCCCCCAGCGGCTAAGGAGCACTTCCTGCACAAATATTGATGGGCTCAGCTCATCTCCCCCCCAGGACATAATTGTCAGCCACGAGCAGACATCTAGCTGAGGCCCTGGCTGATCTTCTTTCAAAAGGCTTTACCCTCATGCACATGTACGTCAGATGAAGGCCATCACCTCTTTTTCTATACCATTACATGTATTAGGAAAAGCATCAGTAAAATCTGCCAGATGCCTGCCCGAGGCAGAAAATCTTTTCCTGGGGGAAAGATGGGCTGAGCCTGTAACTTGCCTCCTGGTATATTTGAAAAATGAAGACTAGTAAATATAATAATAATAATAATAATAATAATAATATATTTGCTAGGCTAGATTTCCTCCCTCAAGACTACGTACGTCAGGTTGAGGCCCATGACGGCCTGACCGTTGGCGGCCTTCGTGTCGAGCGTCATGACGCTGCACGTCATGGAGAAGGTGTCGGACTGGATTGCAGCCAGCTCAAGCGAGGCCTGCACGGCGATGCAGTCACTGTCATCCAGGTTGCGCAGCGGCCCGTCGGGGCACGTGAGCAAAATCCTGAAGGGGTCAAGCATTGGGGTTTCAGGGCCAACCTGAAGAAAAAAAACTAGCTTGTAGTTAAGGGTTTCATAAATCAGGCTGCATGCTCCGCAGGAATGTGCTGGATTGATGGGCACCGCGTGGTCACATGGATGCAAGTTATTCCCGCTTGTTTGCACTATCCCGTTGGGTGGACTCCAGATGTAGGAGACCCTAGACATATAGGTCGATTTGGAATCAGGGCCTGTACTGCTGGGCAGCCCCCCCAAAGCTCACACCTCGACCGGACGGTGGCTTCATAATGTCCTTTCCACGTGTGGTTTGTGTTGAGGCCATCAAACTATGCCATTGATGGTGCTAAGGCTAAAAAACTTACTTATATATTAAAAAAAAACTGTCCCCTTGAGGGAAAAAAGAGATGATATGCTGCTTGGGGTGGGACGGACAGGCCATATGCGCGCTGCTTGTACCATACAGCACAGAACACAAGTTTGTAGGGCAACCAGTGTTTGCTGGCCCCATCGTTATGCTGACTTCTTTCCCTTAGGCCTCACTGAGATTTCCCAAACCCAAGATCTGCTCCCCCTCGAGAGATGGATCACCTGGTCAAGCTCTCAACAGTAGGAGGAGACGGTGGTGGTGGAACGGGTGGGGGAGAAGGAGGGGGTCTTGGGGGCACAGGCGGTGAAGGAGGCGGGACAGGCGGAGGCAGCGGTGCGGGTGGCTTGTAAACAATGATTGGTGCAAGGGGGGAAGGGGGGGGCCTAAAGGGAGGGGGAGAGGGAGGCGGGGGACGGGGAGGTGGAGGCCTGGGAGGTGGAGACGGAGGGCTGGGAGGGAGGACAACACCCACGGGGACCGGCGGCGGGCGGGGCGAGGGAGGGCTCGGGGGAGGCGGGGAGGGAGGGGGCGGGGAAGGGGGGGGGCGGGGAAGGGGAGGGTGGGGGCGGGGAGGGAGGGGGCGGGAAGGGCCGAGACGGCGGGCTGGGCGGGAGAACAACGCCAGAGGGGAGTGGCGGTGGTGGTGGTAAGGGTGGCGGGGGCGGGCTTGGGGGCGGCGGAAACGGCGGTGGTGGGGAGGGTGGTGGTGGGAACGGTGGGGGTGGAGAGGGTGGTAGTGGGGAGGGTGGGGGAGGGAAGGGGAGGGGCGGCGGCGGGGAGGGGGGGGGTGGGGATGGGGGTGGCGGGGAGGGGGGTGGCGGGCTTGGGGGCGGTGGCGGGCTGGGCGGCGGTGAGCTGTTGCTGATTTGATCGCTGGTGAACGTCACCGAGTTGGCCAGGCTGAAGGTCGACGCAGAATCAGAGCAGACACCAGACCCAGCAAAGTAGTATGCAAACACTCGGGAACTTCCGCCGTTAGACATGAACTGCAAGCAGAGAATTACAGAAAACAATTCAAATTTAAAAATCAATTTGGATTTTCAATTTGGATTTTCAATTTGGATTTTCAATTTGGATTTTCAAAACACACAGATAACACATACGGTTTTCAGGGGCACAGAAAACACTTCCAATCTTGCCACTTGCCTCAGGTCAGGGGTGTCTCAACAGAATGTCAACAAAGGCTGCCACCAGTGTACCAGCCTCACCCCATTGCACGCTGAGCAGATTGTGGGGCAGAAGTTTGAGTAGGAGTAGGTCCATCGGCTGACGAGGCGGTTCAGCTCAGAACTCTGGAAGTAGGAAGGGCTCTGCTCAGGAAGGGCTGCAGAGAGTTAAGCAAGGGAGTGGGATTAAAACTGTCCAACACCCTTAGAGCTGTGAGAGTGTTTTAGCCAAGTGAATAATGCAGCTCAAGACCGTCAAAATAGGAGGAGCTATGCTCAGGAAGGATGTGGTGTGTGCCTTTGAGGCAAAGAAAGCTTAGGGCCTTCACAGTAAGAGGACCTCAGCTCGACCGGGGCACGCTGCTTACAGGGAAACATGATTTTTATTTCACCGATGTTAAAGAGGGGGGACAGGTAAAGACCTCAAGGAGATGGCGAAGGCAAAGAACCCCACTGTCCTACACCGTACGTAAGGCACAAGTTCAGGATGAGAAGGACAGCTCAGCTTGATGCCAAGGCTTTATCTGCACCATTGAAAGATGAATGTTAAGATAGGCTCATAGTTCAATTCTAAACCCTATGCCCTAGAGAATACTCACTGACAGCGGATCCTGCAGAGTTCCCCCACAGCCACATCTGCTGGATGGGTGAGTCGCCTCCATTCTCGCCATTGCTGAGGCAAGGCCTCACCACCAGGGCACCTGGGTTAGCCAAGTTCTGGGCCAGAAGAGGGTCCAAGCACCAGCCTGTGCGCTGGTTGCGGATCAGCAGACCGTCATAGAACCTGAGCGGTGCACAGCAGATGCAGGGGAGTGATTTTGACTGGTCACAGTAGAGGCAGGGGGGTGGGTGTTTTTTGAATTGACAGGGCAGGATGGTCACAGTAGAGGCAGGGGGGTGGGTGTTTTTTGAATTGACAGGGCAGGATGGTCACAGTAGAGGCAGGGGGTGGGTGTTTTTTGAATTGACAGGGCAGGATGGTCACAGTAGAGACAGGGGGTGGGTGTTTTTTGAATTGACAGGGCAGGATGGTCACAGTAGAGGCAGGGGGGTGGGTGTTTTTTGAATTGACAGGGCAGGATGGTCACAGCAGAGGCAGGGGGGTGGGTGTTTTTTGAATTGACAGGGCAGGAACAAGGCAGCCTGTCGCTGGCAGGAATGATTGCAGGGAGGTGAATACCAGTGGGGGAAATGTGGGCCTTGAACCCTGGACCCTTAACAACTAAAAAATCAGAAAGGAGCCGAATTTCGCCACCTTGTCCCCAACCAAGGGGACGCACCACAGCTGTGAGCCGTCCCCGGCATTGGACGTGCTGCAGCCCGTCTGAAATACAACCAGTCGCTGCTGTGACGTGTCGTAATTATTAGGCTGGCACGTGCTGCGTAGGAACAAAGGGAAGATGACAGGGTGTCACGTGAGAGGGCAGGGTGTGATAGGAGGCAAGGAGAGAACATCAGGGTATGTGGCTGGAGTGGACAGAAATAATCACTTGCCTCACACAAATGTATGCGCCACATAGCCAATGCAGAATGTGCTGGCTGTTCCATGGTGCGGTGCTCTTTCCTGCCATCCCACCAGACTCATACATATCTCACCTGCCAGCAGAATCCATGCACACCGTCAAGCAAGAAGAGAGGTCGCCTGATGAGCGCAGCTTGCGGTAGAACGGTGGGATCTGAGTGGTCACTGGCGCGCCTGTACCGTTGGGGTTGAGGGTTAGGGGTCAAGGGTTCAGGTCGAGGGTTGAGAATTGTTGAGGTTGTTGTGGTAGCAGCAGAGGGAGAGGCCAGACAGTGTGGACTGGACGGAAATGGCTTGGTTTCCATGTGTAGGTTCTGATGGCTTGGTGTCCGATGTAGGTTCCGAGCTGCATGCTGTTTCGCATGTCTCATTTGGCAAGTGAGCTGAACTGCATGTAACTTAAAAAATCATCACCTCCCAAATGATTGAATGATCCAGAGGAGTAAGAGGACACCTCCCCAGTTTCAGAGAACGTTTCCTTTATGGTCAAGACCATAAAGGGTCCAGGTCAGAATTTAATTTCTATGATTCAGGGCAGGTTCAAGTCACGTTCATCTGAAGCCTGTATCAAACCACATCAACTCCTAGCCAGGTTGAAGACAAACAGACTGGGCACATAATGCATTCAAGCCCCATTCATATCGCTAAGCTTTGACGATGATTTGAAGGAACCCACCGCAGCTGTATCCATTGCCAATGCGGCAGAGCGACAGCACCATGGAGCCGCCATCTTCTGAGAAGCTCTCAGGGCGCACGACAACGCCGATATCACCCTGGGTGGGTGGAGGGAGGGCCAAGGTAAAAAAAAGGGATTCTGATTCGAAACACCACCGCTCCAATATCACTGGGTGAGTTCGCAAGGAGGTTCCAGGATTGAAGGAGAACCCTGGTTTGACAGGACGATGCAGGGGCTCACCGAAGCCCTAATATCACCCTGAGGGTTTGAAATCATGGTTAAGGGCTGGGGATCAAGGAAGAATCCTGTTTGTTATGAGGATTCAGATACTTGCATTCTTCGATGCTTCACCAGAAGCATACTGGTACACACAGACACTGGGCTGCATGTGCATCTTGCTGAGATCCTCCGTTCTTCAGCGGACTCATTTGAGTCCAATGTCTGGTCTACTCAGAGGTTCAGAGTTTCTTGAACATTACGAACTTCAAGCAACTTCAAAGTCCTTATCTTTCCTTCCCTTGCCCGAGAGGATTCGCCAATGGCTGTTTAGGGTTCAGGGTAGTAAGGGTATCGGACTGCACACATTTAAAACAGCGCCTACAAGCTGGGCCCTACTGAACCCTGGACTGCAGTATCTGCACATGTGTCTGGTTGAGATCCTCCATCCTCTAGAGGGCTCACCAGAGTCCAATGGCTGTTGGCTCCCAGCACAGCCAGCCGGACATTGCTTGGATTGTTGCTTGAGAAGGGCGATCGGTGAACAGTAAGAACCTGTCAAACAGGCATGAAAGAGGGCATAATATTAATATGGAAAGTAAGAAACAACCTGGCAAAGAGACACTCCCGTAATTCATAAACAAGGTCTTTTGGACATGGGAAAGAACCACGAATCCATGATTGAAGCCTTTTTTTAATGCATAACAAATGGAGTGGGATTTGAGCAGGTGAAGGAGACCAAGCTGCATGCAACCAAGACAATGGCCCAGACTTCATGTTTTGGGGGGCAGAAATTGGATTTTACTATGAACCCTTCGCCCTGATATGCAGGTCAGACATGCAGTGCAATCAAAGTAATCGTACTGCTTGTCAGCCTGCTTCCTGTTTTGCTCACCTTCCTCCAGATTTCAGGGACCAGGCCGGCCGAGGAGTACTGGTACATATCTCTCAGTGCCGCGTTGGGGCCTGAGTCGGCTTGCAAGGTCAGGTAATAGTTGCTCGAAGTGGATCCCAGAAAGCTCGATATATCAATCTGAAAACCCTGTGGAACAATGACCGTCGGTATTCAAATTGAGAATTTGAATTTCGAAATCGAGGGCAAGACGGCTCAAACAGGGAGAGAAGCGATTTTAAAAGTGAGCTAGATAAAGCAACATGGACCTACAGCCCGTTTCTGAGTGCCATATTATCTCATGTGCTGAACTCATTAACCTCAACCCAGACACTGAAAGGTTAGGGTCTCAGACAACGCTCACCTGAGTGGCTCCCCTCCACCCGACTTGGATCATATATGTCTGGCTGGTGCCCGGTGGCAAGTTGGCTGCACTTATGATTTGTGGATTGGACATGCCCAAGTACTTCATCTGTGCACGAGAAGGAGAAGATACAACTTAGCAAGGATAGGCTACAACGATGCCACTCAATGGCTCTGGAGCTACACATGAATGCTGCTGGTTTTTTCGGATGTCAGATTTCAAATTCTGCCCCAAGAGACGCGGTGGGATGCAAAATACAAGTGTTAGACGCGTTAGACCTTCAGAGGGGTCACATTTTCGAGTGGTGCCAGACAAGGAGGAGTGACTGACATAAATAGAATGTAACTGAATGTGGTTGACAAACAACCTGGTTGACAATCCCTTTCGAAAGAAAAGACAAAGTAGGCATGGCACGCCCTATGTGGGGCAGGGATGAGCCGAGCCTCCCATCTTAGCAAAGCATGCCTCGTGGCTAGCAGTTGGCGTGGACGATGATGTGAAATGCCTGCAACAGGTTTTGGCTGCAGCCTGGGTCGAAATACCTGCCAGGGAAATAAATTGCAGCTTGCCGGGCTTGTTTTTGTGTTGTTCCCCCCTGGTGCTAATATGCAACTCGATGACCCAGCTGCCCTGCAAGCCTGCTGATAACTCACATGCGGGAGCCCATAGCATTTTGCATCGTTCCCGCCGCCTGTGCCCACACCCATGATGCAGGAGTAGTCCAGGTACTCCACTTGGGCCTGGTGGCAGAGTAGAGTAAGGGGCAGAGGAGATGAGGGGGCAGTGTAGAGGAAGGGACTGAGGTGACGAGGGGGTAGGGTGAGGAAGGGGCAGAGGTGAGGAGGGGTAGGGGGAGGAAGGGACAGAGGTGAGGAGGGGGCAGGGTAGAGGAAGGGACAGAGGTGATGAGGGGGCAGGGTAGAGGAAGGGACAGAGGTGACGAGGGGTTAGGGTAGAGGAAGGGTCAGAGGTGATGAGGGGGCAGGGTAGAGGAAGGAGAACAGGTGGCGAGGGGGTAGGGTGAGGAAGGGGCAGAGGTGATGAGGGGGCAGGGTAAAGGAAGGGGCAGAGGTGATGAGGGGGCAGGGTGGAGGAAGGGACAAAGGTGATGAGGGGGCAGGGTAGAGGAAGGAGCAGAGGTTATGAGGGGGCAGGGTAGAGGAGAGGGTAGAGGTGATGAGGGGGGAGAAGAGGAAGGGGCAGAGGTGATGAGGGGGCAGGGTAGAGGAGGGGGCAGAGGTGATGAGCAATTGAGCATAGTGTTGGAATCGTGCCAGTATGCTTGATTCCGAATTTTAGTTGAAAGCAAAGATAACAGATGAACTTGAAGAGCATTGACAGTTGCGCCCAGACTGGACATAACAATATCCAAATCCTAATTATCTCACCCCTGAAATCAGCTGTACGTTGGAGTGCCACAGCCCGTAGTTGTGCCCCAACTCATGAATGACGGTGCCGACTCCACAATTTCCATTCATGATGACCGAGCTGCCGAAGATGGTGGCCTGTCCAACCCAGCCACAGCCGGAGACTTTTGGGAGGTCATCTGAGGGACAGGGAGCCAGCAGGTGGGGGGCCGTCACGTCAGACAGAGTGGAACATAAGTACATAACGGTGGAACAGGACGGGCCATGTAGACTACACCACGTGTAGAGGAAGCTGAATATTCCATCTTCTTCAGTTGGAGCACCGCAATCAATCATTGAAGTGCAGAGATGAGTGAGAACCAGTTCCTCATACCAAGCTTGGGTGCAGTACAAGCCATCTCCTGCTACATATCAATTAACATATGTTAACTTACAGCTCACAATTCCAAAATGGTGATCTACCTGACAGCGTTTTCTTTGGTCGATTTACTTCGTTGTCTTTACTCACACAAGACGTGGTCGAAGTTCTCGATCACGATGCCCTGCTCCTGCACCGCTGCCCTGGCGTCTGCCAACCACTTCGTCGACTCATCGCCACAATAGCTTTGGCTAGAGGATGCCAGCGGGGTACAGCCAATTGGTACATAGGCCGTGATCTGAGGCAGCAGTCAGTCCGGGGGGGCGGGAAGAAATGATTAGATCAAGGGCAGATAATGGTATCAGGGGGCATTGTAAGAGGAATCAAGAGATCGCACTTTACTGGGGGAAGGCGGAGACCTCAGGGGCAGTCAGTCTAGGACGCAGTGTGGCAGCAGGGGGAAGGGTGACAGGGGGGATTACAACCGTCTCCGTTCCAATTTAAGGCTTTCCAGGCAGTGGAGAGAAACCAAACATAACAGGACAACATCAGCAATGTCTTCATACTATATGTAATATGTGT
This sequence comes from Limnomonas spitsbergensis, assembly GCA_037349105.1. Taxonomy (NCBI): domain Eukaryota; kingdom Viridiplantae; phylum Chlorophyta; class Chlorophyceae; order Chlamydomonadales; genus Limnomonas; species Limnomonas spitsbergensis. Next base: position 3,608,337 of record JAYJMM010000113.1, read on the forward strand.
GACAAGCAAGGGAATAATAGGTTGCATGCCATGGGTGGCAAACGACAGCCGCGCCGGTCATCCAATCGGGCCCCTTTCAAGATTGTCGGTTATCCAGATGTTTGAACTCCACTTACTTCAGTCCTAGAAAGCTCGCTTGCTTCATATCTGGAATCTTACATCTGTTTATCGAATTTGTGAGGACTGTATTTTCTTCTCAACCAACAGGCCACAAGGTTCCACGGTACACCTAGCTGGCCACAAATAAATATACTCACCACAGAGTTTGCCTGATCGAAGGAGTGCCTCCCCCAGCTGCATGTGCTGATCTCGCCATTCGCGCTGTACTGACCGGAGAACAAGGCCGATGACCAGGACTGAGCAGAGAAGAGCAGCAGGTGGGAATGAGGCATTCAAATTCAATCGAATCCTCATATTTTGCAAGGTAGTCACTCACTGCTTCAGGCTAATTTTGCCAGAAAAAAAAGGATTTCCAGATCTGGACAGGTGAGAGAAAATCAACAGGCAGGATGAAGGAATGCGACTTTAAATTCAAATCTAATATAGATTAACACAAATGTCCGATACCTGCACAGCAACAGTTGTAAAAGTTCTCACCGCGGAGTCGCAGCCGCCAACCAAGTTTTGCAGGGGGGAGCAGCCGCCTGGAAGCTGCGGGCGTACAACCAGCAGCTTCATGTTCGGCCTTGGCACCGGCCCGAAGCCCTGGTAACTGCAGCCGTCACATCCCTGCAGGTCATAAAAGGGAGGAGCCAGTTCGATCCTTTGATCTCGGAATCTGTCACCATATACCTAGAACATGGACCCAATAAACTCTGCAGTCATATGTGATAACCTACGTGCCCATGCCCGTGCCCATGCTTCATGTGATCCTGTGCCATACACTCCTGCCCCTGTACCCCATGGTCAGACCAAACTTTACCCCCTCCTTCTCCACCTGCAGCCCTCGCTCGCGCGGCCTGCTCCGTCCACCGCCGTTGTCTGTTCGGTTCCTCGTGGCCGCAACAATGGACGTCACCGACTCCAGACTGACGAAGTCCATGACCGGCCCCCTAGACAGGCGCCCTGTCACCGTGACGGTCGCGTCAGTGAGGAAGCCCTCGCTGTTGAAGTCCTCCCAGTTAATCAAGCGCACCACCTTCTGCCCATGTCGGCCAGTCAGCAGGTATGCGCGGAAGTAGGTCACATCGGTGTCTTCAGCAGAGCCAAAGCCGCCCCAGATCAGGAGGGTACCTGCATAGGGAGTGGGGAGTAGGATGCAGGTGCAGGGGTCACTGGGTCAGGGCTCAGGGACAAGGGTTAGCATGAAGAAAGGCGAACCTGGAGGTTGGTCATAGATTACGGGATGCCTAGAGATCCACTGACCCCAAAGGTCATCGGTCCCTAGAGACCCATAGTCCCCAAAGATCCACAGTCTCCACTCATTAGCAGTTTTGAGTCCCGGCCAGAGTAACCCAGTTTAAGAGATCCAAGGGTTAATTGCCATGTCTTACAGTATCGGTATACAATATACATGAAGGCCGATTTTGAATTGTGCTTCCCATGCCCAAGTTGTCAAACACCCCTGCACCCCCACATGAGAACCCAAAAACCTAGACCCTAAACATTGGGCCTGTACACCCTCGGCCCAGTGACAATACCATTGGCACTGTACTAAGACTAAGACTGCAGCTCCAGGACCTACCTGACAGCTTGACCAGTGGCGAGGTCTCATCTGCAGAGGCCACCTCAGCAGCAGCATCCCCAAAGTCCCATGACGTCTTTCTGGAGCTCTTCCGTGCTGTGAGCATGAAACAGGGCCATGTGAGCAGCAGCAACGACGTATGCAGCATTGCAGCATAGCCTTGGCCATGGGGCCTAGCCTCGCCCATCGGCCCATTGGCCATGCAGCACATCCTTGGCCCATTGCCATGGTAGCTTGTGTGTTTTCAGCATACAACCTGTTCATTTGATGTCAGGAATCTGATTTTAGGTGCCATAGGACCATCAGAGAGGTGTCAGATGGCATCTGATGGCTATGAGAAGGCTGGCACAAGGTTACAGCATCAAGGGGCCACTACTGGGTGAGCAAACAGTCATCAAAAGACCATCAGAAGATCCCTCTAGTTGCATCAAAGGATATTTAGACAGCGGTCATTAAGCATGTGCTGCTCTATGATCAGACCAGCTTCAGAGAGCCCTTAAAGGGGCCTCTGGAGGGTATCTTTAGGACGGTTATCAGAGGATGATCAGAGGACTTCAAAAAAAGAACTCGGCGTTTAGGGTTCAGGACATCGAGCCAAGGATGTAGGATCGAATGCCAGCACCCTGATCCCCATTGATAATATGAGGGATCGGTTTCGAACAGTGACATCCATGGTACAGCCAGTAGTAGAAGGCAGCTTTTCCGCTGTTACGTCCTTTGATGTTCAGGATAGAAGGGGGCTAATATTGACAAGTAGGTTCGTTCTGTGCAGTGCCAACTGACAAAAGTATGTCGTGGTAGATGCGCCATCGGACTCAGCACATAACTTAATTGCCACACCATTCATGCGCCACACATGGTGTGGAGGCTGTGCATGGTGGGTGGGCTGTGGGCTGTGCGGGCACAGGCCCGCTAACATCATAATTAAGCCTCTACGCACCATCGGTTGGGCTCGACAGCAGCAGAAGAAGAATCAGGATGGGCATCAGGGTCTGTGAGTCCAGATTTGCTACCTCCTTGATTGCTCCGGACGAAGATGGCATGATGCCGATGGCTGTGCACGCTTTTGGCCTTCACGCACTGGATGGCATTGACCTGTGGCTCGGGGAGCCGCACGCGTAGCGGGCAAGCGTTCGCACGCTGCCACAACTTCGTCAGAACCGGTAGTGCGCTAATAAGAGCAGGCTTATTACGTGATGGAGGGCTCTAGTGAACCAGTCACGATATTTGGCGCACGTGTGTGGATGGAGCCGAATGCGCGCGGGGAGGTGCCGGTATATTTCAGTGTGATCGGCCGTGCTGCGTACAGTGATCAAGGATTGTCGAGCGCTTATAATAGGCTATACACTTAGGAAGTATTCCAGGGGTTGAGTGGTAGCAAGCGGTAATGTATCGCCCTGCTCCGATGTTGTGGCGACCAAAGGTCTGTAGCGGGCCAATCAAGGCGGATATTTGATACAAATGAGGGTGGGAGCAAGAATGCAGCTGCAACGTTTGGGCACTTGGATGTGTTGGTCTGGTGGGTGGGTGTTGTGTCGTGTTTCTTGTGTTGCGCCTGCCCTTCGTGGGAGGTGCGCGTGCAAATGCTGACCAGGTTCCGTGCTCACAACGCTGGTATCCAGAGATGTTGCTGGCACAGTCACACTTGTATGTGGTCACAGTTACAATGTGTGACCCTGGCACGCCGTTTCGACCAGAGTTTAAATGTCGTATTCCTCACGCCACGCTCAGGTATATTCTGCCTTCCTTTCTTTTATACAACGTCATTGCACACGCACACCTCGACTTCTTGTCGGGATCTGCTAATGTATACGTCACAATCACCGTTTATATTTCAAGTGAGGAGCAAGAACGCAGGGGTCGAGAACTCACGGGAAAGACTCATGTATACGTCAAAAATAGATAGTGCGACCGTGGGCTGAGGCCGCGCGTGGTGTCGAAGGCTACGTGGTATTGTCTTCGCGTCCAGAGTCGCGGCAATAGTAGCCCTGACATCACTCAGTCACGCAATACACTGTTTGTGGCGGTGGAAGCTGCCGCACTCGCTCCTGCCTTCCAGCCAGCTACCCAGCCATTGCCATGGAGGTCACTTTCATTCATGCATCATGACACTTGATACCGTACCTATTTTTTTACATCACAACATCCCGTTCCCCGAGCATGACACTCTGGTCACTGGTGTTGCCATTATTCGTGTACCAGTACGAAGCCACGAAACGTCGCCACATCGGTCCCGTACGTATTAACAAACCCGTGTCCACATATCGAATCGCAGATATTTTGTAAGGCAGATGATTTGTGTTGGCATGCCATTAATTGTGGCATGCATATAGATAAGTAGGCTTCTTTGTCGCAAGACCTGTGTGAAGGGTGAAGTCCGGTGTAAGAAGTACCAACAAAAGTGACGTTTTCGACACTGCATGGAACAGCTCCCGGCCCTCCATGGGGCCGGTGGTGAACCTCCTGGAACTCTCAGGGACGGGTCGGTGACACACATCCCGGCCCTCCCGGGATTCGGAGACACACGTCCCTGCCATCTTGCGGGTCGGTGGCACACGGCCCAGCCCTCCCGGGGGTCGATGACACAAGTCCCGGCCCTCATGGGGGTCGGTTGCACACATCCCGGCCTTCCCTGGGGTCGGTGGCACACGACCGGCCCTCCCGGGGGTCGGTGGCACACGGCCCAGCCCTCCCGGGGGTCAATGACACAAGTCCCGGCCCTCCCGGGGGTGGGTGGCACAAATCCCTGCCTTCCCGGGGGTCAGGGACACGCATACCGGCCCTCCCGGGGGTGGGAGGCACAAGTTCCAGGCTTCCAGCCCGCCCGGGGTCAGCGGCGCACGCCCTGGCCCTCCCGGGGGTCGGTGGCACAAGTCACAGACCTTTCAGGGGTCGGTGGCACAAGTCCCGGCCCTCAAGGGGGTCGGTGGCACAAATCCCGTCCCTCCGGGGGTCGGTGGCACACGCCCCGGCCCTCCCGCCCGGGGGTCGGTGGCACACGTGACACGTCCCATCCCTCCCGGGGGTCGGCGGCACAAGTCCATGCCTTCCCGGGGGTCAGGGACACAGGCACGTCCCGGCCCTCCCGGGGGTCGGGGACGCATGTCTTGGCTCTCTCGGGGGTCAGAGGCACACGTCCCGTCCCTCCTGGGGGTCGGTGACACACGTCTCGGCCCTTCTGGGGCTCGTTTGCTATGGAAAGACGAAGTGAACACGTCACGCAAGTCATGCGTGATCAAACGCACAAATTTCTGTTTCATTTTGATTCGGTTAAGTGAAAGCGACGAAAATGACAAGGGACAACAAAAGGCAGTCAAATGCTACCGAAAATGACCAGCGACAACGAAAGATAAGCGGAAGTTTGAAGCGCTTCCAACAGACATTCAGACATTTTTTCGAAGTTTACACTTTTCATCAATTTGCCATGGTGAATACTCCACAAAATTCCTGCATAATCCATTGCACAATTTCCGTAAAAAACGGTGAAAAATTTCTGTCCACTTCACACGGGGAGCATACATCGAACGATCAGCAATAGACTTCAGAAAGGGAAACATTAGCAACAACGTCGCGAAAGCTTTGCAAACGACTGTCGAAAGCCTATTGAAAACATTGCCAGTGTCCCTGCGATAAAGAAGCGGAACTTGCAAGCGCTGGCTATGGAAACATGAACTCAACGGATTTTCGCGGGATTTTCGGGGGGGAAGTCGGAATTCACATTTTGTCACACTTTGGCACGGTAGGAGGAGGAGGAGGAGGAGGAGCAGGAGCAGGAGCAGGAGCAGGAGGAAGAGCACTATCAGGAGGAGGAGCAGGTGCAGGAGCACGAGGAGGAGCAGGAGGAAAAGTAGGAGGTAGAGGAGGGCGTGTGAGTGGGAGGGTTGAGGACTTGTTGCTTCAGCATCTACTGGACGGTATGGGGAAATGTTTATTTTAGCGCCTTTGAGATATAATTAAGCTTCATCATGGCTATGGCCGGGGGTCCTGGTCGAGGAAGCCTTGCTGTCACAGTATATTGCAGTATACGTGACAGAACCGTTTAGACCGCAGTTAGCGATCTCGGTGACTCCGCAGCTTCTCTGCGGAGTCTCCGGATTTGAGCTGAGACCTAGAAACCCGCTTACGCCGGGAGATTTGACAGGTTCTACCGTACTCTGAATTGGGCCTGCCGGGTCCCTGTATCCCGGCAGTTGCTCTAGCTAGTTACTTCGTCCCTTTCTAAAGGACAGACCTCTATTTGTAACAAGCACCGGCCGTCTTCGAGACCTACAGCTTACACTTAAGTCAGTACCTTAATCCGAGTCAAGCCTAGCTCAGCATCTGCTGATCTAGCTGGAGACAAGTACCCCAGTAAGAGAAACGAGACTCTGCAGAAGAAGAAGTACGCAGCCTACGTCCCGACCATCTCTCCGCGTGTTACGCGGTAAGTGCCCTTGACATAGCCCAGCTGGATCGCGACCAGACGGCCAGAAGGCCTATGCCCCATAAGTCAATTGCTATGTACACAAATAACCAATCAGCTGCTTAACTCGAAGAGCACTCGCAGCCAGTGTATAGCCACTGAGCCTGCCCGTAGGCGTCCGTCACTGCCGTGAGGAAAGAAGTCCGCCACGGACCTGAAGCGCACCTCGCGTGTCCTTTAGAAAGGGACGAAGTAGATCTAGCCTGATCAGCCTGATTTGCCAGTTCCTGCTAAAGGTGCTTGTGCAACGAATTGGAAATTTGTTTGCATGCAAACGACCTCGGATAGCATTTGACCTGCACTTTTGCTGTGGTAATCTCCAGAGAGAGATTGCCAAGTTAAACTCTGAGAATCACTGAGTGTGGCAGCTTACGTGTTGAGTCCAGAAGTGACTTGAAGATCTGGCTGAGGATTTATACACCCAGCAGATAATTGCCTGTGTGACTGCAAATTGAGATCAGGTGGATCCAATTTCTCATCATTGACAGAAGTAAACTTGTGGATAGAACATCCAAGGTTGAAATCGTGTGGGTGTGCCAAAGGATCCCCGCAGGAACGCGGAGCTGAGCGGACACCAACGAAAGGCAACATCCACGCAGGGCGTGTGACATCCACGCGAACGTGAGACATCTAGAAGCAGCCCTACTAACAAGGTGGGAAGAGCTGAAAGGGCGAAGGAGGATTCCGCCAGATTGAAACTAGGGAACAGAAGCGGGAAGGCGAGGTCTTTCCTGCATAGTGCTTTCCCTGCCAGCCGATCTTGACTTGCAAAAGTCCTCACCAGATTGCAGTAGGAACAAGGGGGCAGAAGCCTAGCGTTAGCAGATCTTGTAGAGGGTGTTGCCAGCACGCTTGCAGGACCGTGCGGTTCGTTAATTGCCTGTAGAATGACAGATGTAGATCTCAACCCCGATAGGCACCAGCACCCTGACGCCCAACGGAGAAGTGGGCGTCTGAGGGGGCTGGAGCCGGGTGTAAACCTGTTGGAAGCTAGTGATGAGTTGGCTGCAGAAGCACTATTAGTGGCGGAGAAGCTGGCAGGGCCAGTGGAACCGCCCGCTGGGCACTGCAAGGTGCCAGAACCGGGTCGCGTACCGCCCAGAGAGGCAGGGGCGCAGGCAGACGGCTCAGCACTGGTGACGCGTAAAGGCATCGGCCGAGGGGGTCCAGTGCCCGCCGATTTCAGGGGCAGCCTGGAATTCGAGCAGTGGCAGACTCAGGCTGGAACACCAGAGCTGATCTTGGATCAAGCAACAGAAGTGTCCCAGAGCTGTGACACGCAGCAGAACTGTGAACCCAAGGCCACACCCCAGCAGAATCCGCCCAGGGCGGCCAGGGTCGCGCAATGGGTCACAGACGAACCCAGTCAGACGGATCAAAGGGCCAAGGAAGCCGCAGCACCAAGAGGGGTTGCAGGCTGTGATAAAACCTGCACAGACAAACCCAGTCAGCCGGATCAAAGGGCCGAGGAAGCAGCAGCACCAAAAGAGGTTGCAAGCTGCGATAAAACCTGCACAGACAAGCCTCGAATGAAGGCAGAGGAAGATGGGGACAGGAGTGTACCTGCAGGGGTCAAACACGAGGAAGATGAGCACCAACCAGCAGAGGGCAGGTATAGCTCGCAGGCGGGCAAGGAACGGGAGAAACCAGCAGAGCCGGTGGGGAAGCCTTGGGCTGACATAATAGCCGAGGAAGAACAGCCAGACCTAGTTCAGGAAGAGCGGATGCAGCAGCCTAAAGCAGGACTGCGTCCCGTGCTGCAGCCACAGCCGCGCAAGGCACCGGTTAGAGGAGGAGCTGGATCCACAGTCTTTGGCACACCGCTGTCCAGTTTCCCACCCAGCGTGAACAGACCTGTGCAAATATCCAAGGAGGGATCTAGCAGCCAGACGCAGAAAGAGCCAGAGCGCCCCGGGATTGGGGGAGTAATGGGCGGCAATGAGGAGTCAGAAGGGCCGATCGGTTGGGCAGGAATGTTGCAGTGGGCAACAGACCTATGGAAGCAAGTTTGCTCCAGGACGTTCTTGCGTTTCCAGGACCAGGTCACAGCCATTGAGGTGTTCAAGGCCCATCATCTGCGGGGATGGGCAACAAAGGCCTTGTTGGGTATCCCCCACACAGGGCAGGACAGGGCGACGCTGTTAGCCGCCCTTGGACAGGTATCCAAGGGAAGGGCGGGACACGAAGCAGCCAAGGCTGTTAAAGCCTTTGCAGATGAATGGTGCAACGAGGTAACAGGAGACCAGGAGGAACCTGGATCCGAGCCAGACGATGAGGAGGACCAGGCATGGGAAGGATTCGTAACAGCAGTACAGCGGCCGGAAGAGCTCAGGGAGGTGCAAAGGTGGCAACAACAGGCAAGAGCCGCGCCAAACCCAGCACTCAGATCAGAGACCTACGAAGTCAGCAGCGAGCCAAGCCTCAGAGGGCGACCAAGGGGAAGAGAAGTACCCAGAGCCAGCAGTCCAGCCGCCAGCGAAAGGGCAGAGTTGACTAGCCAATCGCTCGCCAGGATGGCTGAGCATGGCACAGCAACACGCAGAGCAAACAGACAAGAGTCTTATGCGTTGCTGCGCATAGTCGAGGACAAAGAAAACACATGCCAGGAAACCCAGGTGGATTACATCAAGGAATTCCTGAGGAACAGGCAGGCGGGCACAGCAAGTGGAATCAGGAGAAATGAGTCTGCAGGCAGCGCACGGAGCCGTGGCCCAAGAATACAGGAAGTCAGAGAGGAAACGCAGTCTGATTCCTATGCCAGGAATTACACAGGCGGAACGCAGCGAGGGGGGCAAGGCCAGGAGCAGCCCAGGGGGCCGGCATACAACAGAGAGCAGCCCAACCGGCATAGCCAGGAGCAGCCCAGAGGGCATGCAGATGGCAGGGAACTGCCAAGCCAGCAAAGCCAGGAGCAACCCAGGGGATCAGCGGAACACAGCAGAGGGGTGAGGCAGGAACGGCAAGACCAGGAGCTGCCCAGAGGACAGGCAGGGCCGGGCACAGCGCAGTCTTGGAGGCCTGGCTCTGACAGCAGGCCAGGCAGAAACGAATCAGGACAACTACCACCCGAGGGAAGTAGAAGCTCTGCAGGAAGGGCAGGCAGGCAGCCATCACGAGAAGATCGGGATCAGGAGGAGGATTTTTACAGACACGGCAGATACCATTCAGGCCGCAGCCTATCAAGGGGCGGTGGTGGAGGATCTAGGTCAAGGTCAGCATCCGTTGATTCGGGACCAGGAGGAGCAGACAGGCGCAGGCCAGGAGCCAGGCAGGAGTCCAGCGACCAGGAAATGAGGAGGCTTGAGAGGGAGCAGGCAAGGGTGAACCTGCAGCTGCAGCAGCAGATGGTCCTGCAGCTGGCAGGGGTAGCCAAATTCACCAAAATCCCAGCCATCCAAGGCAACGTGCCAGTGTTGGATATGTCGCACCCAGGCGCAGTTGCAGCCAGGAAATATTGCCAGGCATGTGGATATTGGGGATCGCACAACAGGCTGGCGCTGTCAGATGACCCGCCAGCGCTGGCTGTGGTGGCCGGAGAAATAGCTGGGTCGTGCCAGTCGCCATCAGCCATGACGATGTTGGTGAAATCACTGGTCAAGCTATGGGACAGCAAGCCGGCTAGCGTGGGGCCACTGATGGTAGCCATCAGGGCGGCGCCCCATGCAGGAGGCAGGGCTGCCAGAGAGGCAGAAAGGATAAGGGGGATGTGGGTACCCCCAGCAGAGGAGCAGTGTTGCGAGGCCTCACTGCTAACCTTGTGGATCAAAGTGGTTCAAGCAGAGGTGGGAAAGCCAACCTCGGATGAGAGGACAGCCATTTCCAACCTCAGGCTGGGGGTGAAGACCACTCTTGACCCTGCCGTCAAGCCAGAGGAGACGGTGGAAGCATTTGCTCACAGAGTGCTGTCAACAGCAGAGTTGCTGCAGATCTCAAGGGATGCAGTGGACCACTTTGGCAGGAGGCACTCGGTCTCGCATCTGTTCCATGACGGACTTCCAGCGCTTGCTAAGGCCAAACTGAGCAAGTTTGTCATGACCGTCCCAGGGTACCTCAGCATGACAGACGAAGATCAGATTGCAGTTCTCACACAGCAGGTGGTGCTGTGGGAGAAATTTGCCTTGGAAATGGGGGATCTAGGAGGCGCAAGCCTCAATCAGATGGCTGGTGGGCCTGGCCAGGGGGAGGCGCAGTCCAACAGAACGAGAAGAGAGAGAACAGTACAGTGGGAGATGCGGGCACGCCTTGAAGGGGCAGGGAATCCCGCAGGAGCAGCAGCTGCCCAGCAACAGAGGAACGACAAACCCAGAGGAGTTACCTGGGCAGATCATTCAGGAGCACCAAATTACAGCGCAGAAAGCGCTGCAGGGGCTGTCAAGGCATGCTACCAGTGTGGTAGCACGGCGCACCTGGCTAGGGATTGCAGGGCACCCAGACCCAGGGATGAGCGCAGGCCACCGCCACTTGCTACCGACATAACAGCTGGGCAGTCCAGGCCGCAGCAGCAGCAGTACCCGCTCCCGCCAAGGCCGCAGCAGGGTCAGCCTGTAGGCAGACCGTACGAGCGGAATCAGAACAACAGGCAGTACCAACGGCCGGGACCTGGCCAGGGGGGCCAGACTCAGCAGGCGGCACACGTGTCTCACCTCAGCAGCCCAACGGGGCAAGCCGAGCCAGAGGGCTGGCAGCAGACTATGGCAGAGATGCTCAGCGAGTCTGTAGCACTCATGACGCAGGTTGGGCTAGTGCCCAAATCCGCAGGATTCAAGCAGGCGGCTCACAACGCTCGTCCTAGGTCATTTTTGCCAGAACCTTGTCCGGAGGAGGGACTTGAGCAAAGGCTCGTGGAACCTGCCTCCAGGAAGGGGGCAAAGAGGCTGGTTTTGAGCAAATTAGCTGACGATATGTCTGACATCCGACTGCAGGTGTTCAAGTTGAACGAGAGGCTGACGGCGCTGTCATTCACCACTATGCCCATGGGTTCAGACGACCACAGGGGTAAGGCCAATAAGGGCAGGCAGGAAAGCAAGGTTGTCACAGCTGCACCAAGGCTGCAGTATTTTAAGAATGACAGAAGCAATCTTGAGCAATGTGTAGGGCTGATGGTCAAAGGGAAAGTCCTGGTAGCCCAGAAGGCTCTCATGGACTCAGCCTGCTCCTGTCATGTGATCACAGTCAACATTGCTGAACAGTTAGTCGCCATGGGGGCAGAACTGATCCGGACGGATGAGAAGATCCGTACGACAGACAATGCAGGGGCGGACCTGTATGGTGTGCTGTTCATTTACGTAGTGTACGGATATGGGGGACCCAATGCCATTATGGAACCCACGGTGGTCAGGGTCGTTAAGACGCCACCCGATGCATACGAACACTTGGTGGGGAACCCAGAGTTTCTCAAGTACAATGGGGTTTTGGAGGCAGCAGGAAGGCTGACCTTGCGCCCCAGCGATGGTCCCCAAACAGTACGAGGGGTCAGGGACCTGACGCTGCCGCTGGTCCTAGCATCCCCAGCTGGGGGGTACCAGGCAGCAGCAGTTGCATGGGCAGGAATCCAGTGTGGATTTGCAGAACGTGAAGGGTGGCCCGCGGCCAGAGTAGAGGAAGAACACGAGCCGCTCTTACAGCATGCCATGGCCACACACGCAGGTGCCGCCATGAGGACAGACCAGAAGGTGGGACAGAGTCGCGGAACAGCCGCAGGTGCAGGCAGGAGCACCGCAGATGCGAGCAGGAACAGCCGTGAGGACCCACAGGAGACAGCTTCCAGGCCGCGCCAGGGCAGGCAAGCGCAGGCCGCAGCGCCCAGGGGGGTCAAGGAGGAGGCCAAGGCCGCGACGCCACAGCCAGGCCAGGCAGCAGCACAGGCAGAGGCCAGTGCTGGGGTAGCAATGGCGCTCAAGGCAGATGCAAAGTCGCCACACCAAAAGGAGATCATCAGGAGGTGCCTAGAAGTGAGCCCAAGCCACCCGTGTGTCTTGTGTGGAGAACCGGGTCCGCACTCACCAGAGGCGTGTGACCAGAAAATCCGGAAGATACTGCAGAAGCCTGTGGCGGTTCCCACAGCCCAGGGGACATTACCTGGAGCCAAAAGGCGGGTGGACTTCGGAGGAGCTGCAGCAGCAAGAGCTGCACCAGCAGGGTCAGTCAGGACCTTGCAGGCGCAGGCAGCTGGCAGCAAGGAGGAGAGTGAGGAACCAGAGGAGTCAGAGGAGGACGAGGTCCAAGAAAGAAGGCCCAGTTCAAAGTACATGCATGTGCTGAGGCTGCAGCACACAGTGGAGCTGCTGCAGCAGGACGTCAAGGCAAGGGAAGAGCTGCTGTACCGCCAGGCGGCTGCAACGATTGAATACCTGAGGTTGCAGCAGGTCAGGTGGACAGGCCTCGAGGACGCCAACATACGGCTTACGGAGGTACAACAGCAGTACATCTTGCGTGCAGACCAGCTGCGAGCGCTGTACGCCAACCTGGGGAACCAGCAGGCAGGAGGGCCGCTGCAGTCCACAATCCCAGGTGACCCGTTGCTGGCAGAGCAAATGGGAGCCATTTTCCAATCCGCGATCGAGCTCGTGGATGAGGAAGAGGATCTGAGCCAGGAACAGCCGCAGGAACAGGAGCAGCTAGCCACTGGTCAGCAGGGACCAGGGGGCAGTGGCATGGCCAGGCAGGCCAGTGGGGAGCAGCAAGTGCAGCGCAGGGGATCATCCCCAGACGGCGCAATACACACAGATACCAGAGAGCGCAGCAGGAGTGCGCAGCGGACTCGCAGTGTCGAGCGGTGTGGGGCAGCACCTACACCGGAGGCACGAACCCAGCGGCCAAACCGTCTTGGTAGCTTCGACCGGCCTAGCAGCGGGAGGCAGCAGTCACCAGGCAGGGACCGCGGGAGCCAGCCCAGGGGCAGGTCGCAAGAACGAGGCACAGGTCACCACGCCAGGCCATACCAGCAAGAAGGCAGAATGCAGGATAGAAGAGGAACCCCCGGCCAGAGCCCGCCGGGAGGGGCCCAGGCAGGGCGCAGCTGGATGGGAGGGCAGAGGAATGTCCTCGGACCCCACGATGGGGGAGTGTGCTTCAACTGTCAGAAGCCCGGACACTTCGCTAACGCGTGCCCAGAGCAAGGGGAGGCCAGGCAGCCAGGTGGCAGCGGCCATTCGCGAGCAGCAATAGGCTCGGAGCGCAGCTGGGGAGTCAGGGGGCCTGGCAGGAGCCAGGATGCCCCAGAAGACACCATGAGGCGAGCCTATGAGGCCGCCAAGGAGGTTTCCTTTGAGGAATGGAAGAGACAGCAGGAGGCAGGCGGCCCGAGTGACCTGCCAGGCCCGCCGGGATGGACAGGGCCGGCCGGACAGTCTTACAACTCCAGGTGGGTCAGCCAGGAGAGGCACACGTGCATGATGTCTGTCCATGAGGGGTTTGGGCAGGATGCAGAGACTCCAGATGAGGGCACCCCAGCCGCAGCAATGCCGTTCACCTTCCAGGTGGTGCCAGAGGGGCAGGTGGCCCGGCAAATGCATCACTGGCAGTTGGTGGTAGAGGCACTGGCCATGAACCACTATGGTACTCGACCCGCAGGGTCAGCCAGATCCATGCCCCATGCAATGTGGTTCCTCAGGAACCTCCAGCTAAGGGGATGCCCGGCCCCATGTGAAGAATGGCCCGGCATTCTCCAGCAGTTCCTCACCAAGGAATGGGACATCTATGATGCCCAGATGGACGAGTTTGAGAGGATAGTGCAGGAGGCAGGACCCCAGCACAGGGTAGATGAGGGGGAAATCAGTGCAGAAGGGGACAGCTCCAGTGACTCAGAGGAAGGCCATGAGCCTCCAGTCCCTGTACCAGTGCGTGAGGAAGAATCTGCCGTGCTTTGCCCAGGTACCCCGGAGGGCAACGCGGACACAGGCGGCGAGGTAGCGGGAGCAGCCGCTGGAACCCGGATTGGGTTCAGCCAGCAGGATCACCGCCCAGGATCCAAGGGGGCAGCAGCTTTGAGTCCAGAGGACAACACGGCTGGGGCCGTTAGGGCCCATCACAGCACCTCTTCTCAATCCAGCGCTGTCAGATGGGAAGAGGAGGACAGAGGGCTGCAGCGCAGCCGCAGCAGGGGCGAGAGGCCAGCTGCAGGGAATGAGGATTTCCAATTCCCCCAGGCCGGTACAAGGCGCCGGGGCAGGTCGGGCAGCAGAGGATGGGTTCCCCTTGCGCCAGAACCGCCACGACTGCCAGAGAGCAGGCGCTTCGTTCAATGGTACCGCCTGGGAGAAGACATGCCAGAGGCGGCGTCTTCAGAGGCTATGATCACTCTGCCTGCACAGTCCAAAGATGGGCTTTGTAGGTTGCAGAACCACAGGCTCCTGGAGGGCAGGTCGCACACGTGTGTCAACATTGCAGCAGCCATGCAGGCAGTGGCCAGACTGATCTTTCCGTGGGACGCAGTGACAGCAATCCTGCTGAGTGCAGCACTCAAGGGGTTCATTCAGCCCAGCACAGGGATGGAGGCTTATATGCAGAGGGGATGGTCACAGCACCCCAGCTACGCATACTGCGTTACCGAGATGGTGGGCCTAGCCGTCAAAGAGGGCATCACAGCAGTGGCAGCAGCCGACAGGGCGCATCCAGACGTGCCGGATAGCACGCGCACCGAGGGGATGTGGCAGGGCGCGCAGCCCGGGTTCATGCGCACGCCGTGGGCAGAGGACTGCGTCCATCAGTTAATGGAGCATTCTGACCTCAGAGACCGCGCTTTCTACGTGCCAATACAGGCCTTAGGAGGGCGTGGAGGGGGTGACATGTCCGAGGTTGGAACCTACGGCGGGGCAGGGCTGTGCCACCCCGATAGGCCACGGCGGTGCGAGGCCACCGTTGAGGCATCGGTCACCATCCCCAGGACGGTCGCAGGGCAAGCTGTACCATGGGGAGTGGAGCCTGGGGAAGCCAGGGCGGCCATCCCGGTTCGGCAGCTGGTAACTTACTACCACGAGGAGATGGAAGAGGGGGAAATGCCTGTGTCAGGAGCATGGATACACATGCATGCGTGGCGGGATGATCTGCCAGTCTTCCTGTTCGCAAGGTGCGAAGGGAACGTCGCAATCACCAAGTGCGCATCAGTCGACGAGGCAGAGGAGCAGACCCAGCAACATGGACAGTCATGCTCATGGCGCTGCAGCGGGTTCTGCTTCCAGGACAGCTGTCGGCAGCCATGCGGCATGTCTGGGGCGTGGACGATCAGTGGGCGCCGCTGGACGTGACTGACTGCCCCACATGGCCATATGGGGCCGAGAGGTCGCCAGCGGATGGACCCATGTGGGAAGACGAGGAGGAGTTCGCGCGCTCGCCGTTCGCAGTGGAGCGGTTGGAAGCATGCGTGCACCAGTGGGTGCGTTGGGAGAGAAGAGCTTGGCGCGACAACAGGGCCAGCAGCACGGAACCTTTTTGGCAGGCAAACAGCGTGACAGTACAGCTGTGGAGGCAGGCGCACCCGGCGGGGGTGCGCACGCTGCACCCCTTATTCCGAGGAGCAGGATCAGATACCTACATGGAGGAACTGGAGGAGCTGAGGACTCAGCCAGTGCTGGGACGCTGGATCCTGGGCAGGTGGGGTGCCCGCTATTGGGATCCTGCTGCTGACAGCGACGGACCCATCCAGGACACGTACGAGCCAACAGAGCAGGGCCATGTCGCCTTTGTCACCACCCTTGGGGCAACAGCAGCCTCTTGGGAGTGGCTGGAGCCCATGGAAGACATGGAGGTGGCAGCCCTGGAGGCTGAGACCGGGGATGGGGCGGATACCGGCAGACCACGTGCAGGGGACCTGGGCAGCAGGAAGCCGTGGTCCAGCAGTGAGCTCCTCCCCAGCCGTGGGGGCAGGGGACTGCTAGGGGAGGATAATGAAGACCCTTCGGAAGGGCCACCATCACTGGTGCAGGATTCAGAGTCGGAGGATACGTGGGGCGCTGACAGATGCCCGCGCCCAGCAAGGATCAGCCTCACAAGAGCTGATGCCAGGGATGCAGATGAGATGGAAGAGCCGCCCAACGCAGGCCCTGGACCAGGGAGTCCAGTGTGGGGCCGCGAGGAGGACTTGTTACAGCTACGACAGGAGTGGATGCGCGATGTTGCTCAGGAGCAAGCAGCCATGGAAGAGCGCAGAACCAGGAGAGCCGAGATAGAACGCAGCTGCAAGGTCGCGCTGGAGGAGAAGGCACACAAAGTCGCAGTTGGGGTGAACCCAAGGCAGGCAGCAGACCATTGCGCCGGCAAGCCCAAGGGGGCAGCAGCAGGCAAGGCGAGCAGCATGGGCCCAGGGGACGCCCAGATCAGCCCGCCAGCACCGGCAGCAGCAAGGGGGCCTTGGGGCGATCCGGCAGCATACAGCACGGAGCGCTGGGTGGCAGTGCTCAGGCACTTCGTGGATGAGCTAGACGTGCTAAGAAGGCAGGAAATGGGGCAGCAAGAGGCAGGCCAAGAGGCTAGCCTAGTTTTCAGGCTCAGAATGCTGCCTCAGCCCGATCCGGACCCCAGGATGGGCAGTTACAGCAGGGCGGTCATGGAGCTACAGGAAGAGCTCGCAGAGAGAATATCAGCCCTCTACACGAGGAGAGAAGAAGGAGCGGACACCCAACAGCCGTCGGGCAGCCGCAGCAGCCAAACCCAAACCAGCAGGGGCGAGGACCTCGCGAGGAGGGTTGTCGGCGCGCAGGACACCGTACGACGGGGCTGTGGGCAAAAGGAGCCCGCAGGTGCAGGCAGCAGCAAGGCTGTGCAGCGCGCCACTCACAGGCAGGAGCGGCTGGCACAGTGCAGCACAAGACAGATTCCAGGAGCAGGGCCAGAAAGGGCCAGTGCGGTTTGGGCTGACACTGCCCAGTTGCAAGGGAAAAGTTCAAAGAAGTCCAGGCGACGCGCAGGAAAGGCTCAGAGGGCGGCCGCGGACAGGAACCGTGGCAGCAGACCAGGATTGGACTGCCCAGCCCTGCCACTCAGGGTCAGCCAGATAGACCTGGAGATCACGTGGGCCAGAGGACAGCAGCCGCCAGCGCAGGACGCAGAGCCACGCGTTCAGCCCGCAGAACAGTTACCGCAGCAACCCACGAGGAAGATGACAGCGTGCAGAGGCCTCCTCACCTGTACAGCAATTAAAGGGATCCTTACGGGGGCGCTCCAGCTGATACTGGTGTTGCTCCTACTGTCAGTGTGTGTGCCAGGGGCGCAAGCTACCGGGCAGGGTGTGAGAGGAGGAGGATTTACAGCAGGCCAAGGTGCTTTTGTGTCGGGAAAGGAGGCAGCAGCAAAGCTGTCGTCTGGATGGTTGCGCCCACCGGCAGTCAGCTCCATGGGGGACGCCAGCAGGAGAGGTGCCAGCAGCCAGCAAGAGAGATGGCACAGCGGCAACACCACTGGCAAGGAAGAGCTGCCCGCGGTGGATAACCCGCAGGCAGCTGATATGATCGACATGTTCCAACCGGGAGGAGTAGTGGAGCCGCCCGCAGAGTACGTCAAAACCAAGGAGGGGTGGCTGCTGGGCCAGCATCCCGACTTCACTGCGGAACAGCAGGAGAGCCTGGAGCAAAGCCTCAGGGATCGCCAAGGAGCTTTCGCTTACTCCATGGAGGATCTACCAGGCTACTGCGGCACGCTGGGTGAGTTTACACTGGCTTTAGAAGACGAGGTCAGTTCGTGCTTTCAGAAGTCCAGGGACATGCCGCCGCCAAAAGCTGCCATTTTTAAAGAAAAGTGCCAGCCAATGATACAGGCAGGTATCATTGTCAAAGTACCGCAGGGGGGGCCTATCAAGTTTGCGGCCAACTCAGTAGTAGCAGCCAAGAAGAGCGCTGAGACTGGGGAGTGGACTGACCACCGGATAGCGCACGATATGCGCAGGTTAAACCTGCGTACAGCTAAGCAGGAGTTTGCAATCCCCAGGATGGAGACTATTTTTCAGAACCTGGGCACTGCCAAGATATTCAGCAAGGTTGATCTCCGGTCAGGGTTCATGCAGATCCCTATAAAGGTCGAGGACCAGCCTAAGACAGCTTTCTGGATGGGACCAGAGCTTTGGATGTACACAAAGCTCAACTTCGGTCTGCGCAATGGACCCCCCTTCTTTCAGCGTATGATGGAAGAGGAGATTGCCAGGGCAGGCCTGAGTGCGTTCTGTGTGGCATTCATTGACGATCTGCTGGTGTACAGTGACACACCGGCAGAACACATCAGGCATGTGGAGCTGATGTTAGACATGCTCCACAGTGTAGGATTAAGGGCGCACCCCGGCAAGTCCCTGTTTGGGTGTGCAACGGTAGAGTACCTGGGGCACAATGTGTCGGCCCAGGGGCTCACGCCGCACGCGGCCAAGATAGCAGCGGTTATGGCGCTGCCAGAGCCCGCATCGGTGAAGAACATTCAGGAGGTCATGGGATTCCTGAACTTCTACCGGTGCTACGTCCCGGATTTCTCGAAAAAGGCGGCATGCATCAACGCATTGCTGGTCCAGGGGGTCCCGTTTGTGTGGGGGCCAGAGCAGTCGCAGGCGTTCCAGTTGATTAAGACAGAGATGTGCGAGGGCGGGAGAGTCCTGCGCAGACCAGATTACAGTGGGACGGGGCCAGACGGCAAGGGGCCGCCACGGCCGTTCTTATTGTACACAGATTTTTCTAAGCAAGGCATCGGCGCCGTGCTGGGGCAGTGTGATGACAGTGGGAGGGAGTATATGGTGGCATGCACATCCAGATCCCTGAACAAGAGCGAGAGGAACTATTCCTCGTTCCAGGGGGAGATGCTGGCCGCAGTGTATGCAGCACGCACATACCGCCACATGCTGTTTGGATGCAAGGTGCATCTCATCACTGACCATGAGCCGCTCACTTACCTCATGGACAATCAGACGTTGGTGGGCCAGCACGCTAGGTGGGCTCTCATGCTCCAAGAGCTGGACATTACCATTGTCCACCGCTCAGGAGCATGCCACCAGAATGCGGACATCCCGTCCAGATCTCCACTCCCATCCTCAGCTGACCGCACGGGGGCCAGGCTTGATACAGCCGCCCCCGAGCCAGCAGTCACGGGGGATACCAGTGGGAAACAGGTAGCTTTGCTCACGGGGTTGGGCAGAGTGAACCAGTGGCATGCAGACCAGATAGTGCGCATGGCGCAGGAGGGCAGAAGGAGAATACAGATGTTGCGAGCTGCAGAGGCAGCTTGCGTGACAGCGCCGGTGGGGCAGGAGATATCCTCTGCCGCCACTGACGACGATGAGCAGGCACAGCCTGTCAGTACAGCTGAACAGGCGTTCAGCAACAGGGAGCGAGCCAGGACAATGATCAGCAATGTTCTTGCTGACCTGCCTCGGGTGACGCCCCCTCATTCCCTTGCAGGCCTGGATACAGCTTGCCTGTCGAGTGGGGCTGTGCGGGCCATGGAGACCGAAGGAGTTGTCCTTTTCGAGCCTTTTGGAGGTATGTGTTCAGGGCTGGAAATGGTCCTCAGGGCAGGTATTCCAGTGGCGCAGTACTTGTATGCTGATATCAGTGAGGAGGTCAGAGAGATCGCAGGGGGTCGCCTTTTGCAGTTGCACAAGAGATTCCCCCAGTTGCTTCCGGTCAGAGCGTTTGATAAGGCTTTCAGAGCGTTGCCGCAGGATGTGTATGCCATTACGGTAGAGCACCTCAAGGAGGCGGGTGCCCAGGAGGGGCGCCAGTGGTTCATGGTAGCAGGCTGGGAGTGCCAGGACCTTTCGTCCGCTGGCAAGGGGCGTGGGCTCGCGGGGGAGAGAAGCAAGTCTTTCTTCCCGTTAGTCAAGCTGTTGGGTACTCTCCAGTTCCTGCAGGGCCCTAGGCCGCCTGCGTACCTGATTGAGAATGTAGCAATGCAGTTGAACCAGAAGAGTGTGAAGGCCAGTGTGGAGGCTTTTCAGGAAGTGTGCAGAATTCTGGGGAAACCGGCGTTGTTTGACGCAGCGCAGGTGGGATCTTACGCCCACCGCACCCGCAACTATTGGGGGAATATTGCCCCTGCAGCAGATATTGAGTTTGTGATTCGTGCGTCAACCAGACCCCACGGGGGGATTGTAGACGACATTCTGGACAAGGGCAGCAAGGCCCAAGTGGTATCATGTCCGGACAATGGGGGGTACCGCATCAATGTCACAGGGCAGCCCAGGAGGGTGCTGCCATGTTTGATGGCCACGCCCTCATCATATTCTTTTCGGAACGGGCAAAATGGGATGGTGTACAGACCCATGGGGGACTTGCAGGAGCCCAATGCAAACGAGCGTGAGCGGGCCATGGGGTACGCTGTGGGATCCACATTGCCACGCCCAGATTTCCCTGAGGCAGCCAGACGGGCAGCCTTGGGCAGGTGCATGGATTCATGGGCACTAAGTGCATGGCTCAATGTGGCACTTGAGTGTGCTAAAATCATGCCAGCAGAATTGGCACGCAGGGCAAAGCTGCCAGGCCAGGACAGGGACCCAGCACTGGGGGCGACTTTCATGTCCAGCCACTATGCCCTTGCTACCGCAGGAAACGCGTGCTCTGGCAGCGGAGAAGCGGCCGCGTCATACAGACAGTGCCTGGGAGAATCGGCCGCAGCAGACTGGGCCGACGCAGCACAGGAACCAGGTGGGAACACGCCTGAGGAACAAGTTAATGTGGAAATCAAAATAACCAGGGACACAGAGTGTGAGAAGGACCAGCCGGGGTGTCCTGCAGGACCGTCGGCTAGGGTGGATGTGTGGGCGGATGAGCCCGTCTTGAGGTTTCTCCGTGAGAAGACTTATGTTCAGGGAACAGAGCTAGGGGAACAGACCAGAATACAGCGCAGAGCAGCGCCATTCCAGTGGGAATCAGAGAGGGGAGGAGTCCTGATGAGACTCATGCCGGATGGTAGACGTTGTGTGGTGCCCAGGCCAGAAGACAGGCTAGCAGTGATCCAGACAGCGCATGCAGGTACGGGCCATTTTGGCAGCCACCGCACGGCTTTCATGGTCATGCAGCAGCATTGGTGGCGGGGGCTTCGAGCAGCAGTCAAGAAGGCGGTGCAGGAATGCGGTGTGTGTGACAGGGCCAGGGCGTCCACGTTCAATCACATACAGCCCAACCTGCACCCGCTACCCATTGAGGGGTTGTTTTTCAGGTGGGGAGTGGACCTGTGTGGTCCATTCACGACCACTTCCAGGGGGAATCGGTTTGTGATGGTGTGTGTGGAGCATTACTCCAAATGGGTGGAGTTGATTCCCATCCCAAGCAAGGCGTCCGATGTGACGGCCTTGGCATTCTTTCAAAATGTTGTTGCACGATTCGGGGATGCGCAGAGGTGGTGACGGACCAGGGAACAGAGTTCCAGGGTGAATTTCAGGACATGTTATTGGACTGCTTCATTGACCATCGCACCACTTCTGCCAACCACCCTCAGGCAGACGGGCTTTCAGAGAGGGCTGTTCAGACCCTCAAGGCAGGCCTGCGCAAGTGCTGCGAGGAAGGCAGCAGCGACGAGTCCTGGGACAAGATGGTGCCCTTGGTAGCCCTGGGCTTCCGGTGCTCGCCGCAGCAGGCTACGCGCATGGCGCCGTACGAGGTGCTGTTCGGACAGAGACCCACCTTCCCCTCCAGAGTGGGGGCGGACCTCTGGAGTACAGCCAAGGTGGCAACAGCAGAGGAGGCGGCAGACCTGCTCTTGGCCAGAGTGGCCAGGATCAAGGAGGCACTGCCAGTCGCGGGTGAGCATCTCAAAATTGCGCAGCACCGCGACAAGCTGCGATATGCACGCATTCGTGGGGGAGGTTATGTACCCCAGGTCAGGCGTTTTGCAGAGGGAGATTACGTGTATGTGAAATATTCATCAGAGAGACGCAGCCTCGATCCCAAGGCCAGGCCTGAGATCCTCAGGGTAAAAACACTGGGGGAGACGGGGACCTTGGTGTTGGAAGGGGCTGATGGCCTCACAGTAACAGAGAACGCTGTCAATTGCTCTCCATGCCACTTGCCCAACCTCAGGGGAGTGGTTGATTTCCGTGCTATCAGACCCAATAACAGCCTGTCTTGCGAGGTGTGCCAGCTGCCCGACCGCGGAGAGGTGATGCTTTTGTGTGATGCCTGCAATACAGGTTGGCACATGGACTGCTTGGCACCAGTGCTCGAGGAGGTGCCTGAGGGCGAGTGGTTGTGCCCACGCTGCACACCGGATGACAAGGGAGCGGGACCCGCTGCAGTGGCAGGACCCTCCACAGAGGAGCGCAGTTTACAGGTCCAGGGGCGACCTAGCCCAGCAGCCAGAGCAGCTGCCAGGACAACCCAGGAGGCCGACGTCATGGACAGGCCTGAGGTGGAAGTCATGGCCACCAACCCAGCAACAAGGCAAATGGAGCGGGGCATCGCAAGACCAATGGCGAACGGGTTGTATGACATCTCGTACACCACTGGCCGGGGAGAGGCCAATGTCACCCCGAGAGCAGTTACAAGAAGGGCCAAGGTGGCCAAAGAAGCAGCAAGGGAGGAAGAGGAGTCAGCCCTCGAGGAGCTTACCGAGACCTGAAACCCGGGCCATAGGGGCAAGGCCGCTGAGCACGTGACGCCACCCACGCCGTAACCGGCAAGGAGCGGGCAGGCGCCTACAGAGCAGAAATGCAGAAGCAGTGCAGCTTGTCCTAGTACCCGGTAGGCAATGGGCCGACAGCCAGCGGACCGAAGACGGAAGATGCAGGAGTAGAGTTACAGCAGCTTGATGAAAATTTGTTCTCAAATACCATAGCAGCAGGGCTTTGGTGGTACATATGTTATGAAGATGATGAGCGAGGAGAATTAGTCAACTCGGGCAATGATTACACAGCAGGGGGCGGATCACGCTGCTACGGCGCACATTTCCTGTGGCCTTTGAAGACCAGGCGGCTATGGCGCAGTGGGGCGAGAGCAGCGGTTGTTCTTAGCTTGACCTGATAGCTTTGAAATTTCTATGTTTGCTAGCCAGTAGTGGGCTGAACAGCTTGAATATGTAGGGTTCTGCGCATCGCGCTTCAGCTGAACTCAGTTGCTTTTTATTTCCCTGATTGCAGATTGCCTGAACCAGGCAGATTTGTAGAAGGCCTGAACCAGGCGGATTTGTAGAAGGTCTGAACCAGGCGGATTTGTCGAAGGCCTGAACCAGGCAGATTTGTAGAAGGCCTGAACCAGGCGGATTTGTAGAAGGCCTGAACCAGGCAGATTTGTAGAAGGCCTGAACCAGGCGGATGTGTAGAAGGCCTGAACCAGGCGGATTTGTAGAAGGCCAGAACATGGCATATTGGCAGATGATGATTTGAGCTTCTACGTACATATTTTTCCAGAAGTTTATTTCAGTACCACCCCTTTTTCCGGCTCCCCGCGCATGCCTGGAGGGCTTAACGCTGGGGAGCGGGGGGCGAGTAAAGTAGTAGGGGCGGTACCCACGAGACGGAGACTTCTATACAGAGACATCCAGTTAGGACCTTCCAGTTACAGTTATCTAGTTGACACAATCTTGTCTGAAGTACAAGGAGCAGGAGTGTACGGTGATGTACCGTGTTTGTGAGTAGAGGACACCTCTCTAAGGTGTCCTGACCGGAGTTTACGGTATTTACCATAGTATTGCAGTTACTGCTTTATGGTGCGACAGCTGTCACAGTATATTGCAGTATACGTGACAGAACCGTTTAGACCGCAGTTAGCGATCTCGGTGACTCCGCAGCTTCTCTGCGGAGTCTCCGGATTTGAGCTGAGACCTAGAAACCCGCTTACGCCGGGAGATTTGACAGGTTCTACCGTACTCTGAATTGGGCCTGCCGGGTCCCTGTATCCCGGCAGTTGCTCTAGCTAGTTACTTCGTCCCTTTCTAAAGGACAGACCTCTATTTGTAACAAGCACCGGCCGTCTTCGAGACCTACAGCTTACACTTAAGTCAGTACCTTAATCCGAGTCAAGCCTAGCTCAGCATCTGCTGATCTAGCTGGAGACAAGTACCCCAGTAAGAGAAACGAGACTCTGCAGAAGAAGAAGTACGCAGCCTACGTCCCGACCATCTCTCCGCGTGTTACGCGGTAAGTGCCCTTGACATAGCCCAGCTGGATCGCGACCAGACGGCCAGAAGGCCTATGCCCCATAAGTCAATTGCTATGTACACAAATAACCAATCAGCTGCTTAACTCGAAGAGCACTCGCAGCCAGTGTATAGCCACTGAGCCTGCCCGTAGGCGTCCGTCACTGCCGTGAGGAAAGAAGTCCGCCACGGACCTGAAGCGCACCTCGCGAGTAAAGTAGTAGGGGCGGTACCCACGAGACGGAGACTTCTATACAGAGACATCCAGTTAGGACCTTCCAGTTACAGTTATCTAGTTGACACACTCTTGTCTGAAGTACAAGGAGCAGGAGTGTACGGTGATGTACCGTGTTTGTGAGTAGAGGACACCTCTCTAAGGTGTCCTGACCGGAGTTTACGGTATTTACCATAGTATTGCAGTTACTGCTTTATGGTGCGACATTGCTGATCGGGCCAACCGCTGCAGGCCGATCAAGGTTTGGTCACCATCGACCCAGAAGTGGCTGTCCGACGCCCCCTTCAGGTGGTCTTGCTCGCGCACAAATGAACATTGCAAGGTGTAGGCATGCCCCGCCGGTCTGGGGACTACCGGGCAGGCAATCCATCATGAAGCTTCAGCCTTCATCCTAATTCTTGTGACCCACTTGCAGGCCTGTAGGTCCTTCCCAGCAATCCGAGCTTTCTAATTCTGATTTACATGTACACTAGTTTTACTCGTGCTTCTTCCCCAACCCTGTCCTGGCCTGAATCTAGCTCTGAAATCAGGCGGAACAGGTAGTACCAGCACAACGTGGTACAGCGCCACGAGCCGTCTTCTGCCGGCAGCACAAAACAACGATGGTGTCGGCAGCAGCACCTCACCTGTCAGTGCACAAGACACAACAATGCCTGTTGGGGCAGTAGACAGCGGCAGCGGCGATGGCGGCAATACTGCGGCAGCCGACGGTGGCGGCAGCAGCGGCAGTGGCAGCAACACTACGGCAGCAGATGGCGGCATCGGCGGCCATAGCACTGCGGCATCCACAGTGGCGGCGGCGGCAGCGGTTGCGGCAGCAGCTGTGGCAGTGGTGGCGGCCAGCTCTCTGGAGTAGCCTTGGCGGCCGCCGCCTGCTTGATGGACGAGGCCGGGAGACGGAGTGGCGCAGCTGCCTCAGGCTGCCTCCCTAGGACATTGGTAAGGAAACTCTTGAATGGCGGCATGTCCACTTGGACGGGAACAGGATAATGGATTTAGGCATCGTTGTGCGCCTTGGGACAGGCCGCCGAGAGGGGCTAATATAGCGTTTTTACGCTCCCTATGACTAGAATTATTAAACAGCACGTTTGGTTATCATGCGAAGATAAGGCATAGGGCTTGGGCTCTGCTGTTGCTGAAAAGTTGTTTTTAAACAAGGCTGCCTGGTTCGGCCCAAGAGCAGAATATGCTGCCAATATTGCAGGTGATGATGACAGAGGAATTGACCTGGCTTACATGGACGAGAGACTTCTGATAAATATAAAGATCGTGCCTGATCCTGTATGTACTTGTTTGCATGCGACTCAGATGCTGAGAAGGGCCTCAATAACTCCTGAGACGAAGAGCCTCCTCCCTCGCCTCCTGCTGCATTACATTTCTTTCTTCTGGCCCGGCCCTCATCGTACGTGCTACTCCTGACTCAGAACGTTCGGGGTGTAAGTTGTTTACGTTTTCCAAGTGGTTCCAATTTAAGCGTGATGTGAAGGAGCCTTTCTGGTACAATTTGAGCAAGCCTAATATTATTTTTGCTGTAGCCAGGTTTTGGACGGGGTCGCATTAGCTGAATGTTGAGATGGGGCGCTCTGAGAAACCCTTTTGTGTCTCATAGCAAGAGGCTTTGCAAATGCTGTAATCTTGAATGTCGGGAGGAATGGAGGATGACCTTGACATGATTTGCTTCCCGTTGTATACAGTCTTTCATTATCAATTTAACCTTACCTTCCATAATTTTTTAACGAACGAGGATGCGGCCCTGAAACGGTACGCAAGTGGAGCGCGGGGCAAAAGCTAAATGCAGAGGATTCCGCATTTCTTTGAAGGAATTGGGCTCCTGTATTTTTCAGTGTATGATGAAAAGAGAGAATCGTCTAAACTCTGTTAAAATTTCCGTCTACCCCCTGATTTTTAGATGGTGCTCAATCGAACTCTTTTGCACCCACATTATGTTTTAGCTGGGGCTTTTCCCCTACACTATGGGGTTCATTCCCACACCACTGTTGTAGTTGTGTGCTAGTTGCTGGCCCAGGGGGGTCACTGGTTTTCGCTGACTGTCCTAGTGTATCATGTGTGCCTGTACCAGTACCGGCACATGTCCCATGCATCAAATCTGATGCTCTGCTGGGCTGTCAAAACTTCATAAATAGACAACTTCACAGCGTGTTTGATCTGAAACCATTAGGGGCATGGGTGCGCCAATAATTTGAACCCCATATGGTCTGAAGCTGACTGAGCCGCACACGTCATATCCCCCCAACAGTTGTTGAATCATTTAGCCATGAAATGACCTCAGCACAAGTCAAAGTTCTGAGGATTGCTGGCAGCAGGGTTCAAGTCGATGCCAAGGGTCGTGAAAACGGCCAAATGACTTACTCATCCGGCTTTGCCATCCCACAACTGACCAGCAAAGCCTGTGGATTAACGTCGTTATCAGGTCTTTGATTGCATACGTTCTGAAGACTCGTAGGCTGCTCGAATATAACTATAAGAAGGGGTCATAGAGGGCATAGAAGGCATACACAAAAGTCTCATATACCTGGTCAAAAATCAAAATCATGGGGTATGTTTACGTTGAGATCATGGAAGGAAATGAGACAGGCTCGATCCTAGAAGGGATAATAGCGCGGGTCATAACTGATGGAGACACCAATTTACCGAGCCCCCACGTTTCGAAGGAAAAGTAAAAGTTACATCAAACTGCGTCAGGGCCGACAAGGGCAAATGTTGCCTCTCATGCCCCACATGTCCTGCGGGCGAGTTGGGGAGGAAAGAACTCGAATACTTTGTATATTTTCAACAGGAGATGGTGCAGAGATCAGCCAATAACAGCTGATTTCCTGGTTGCCAGATTATGGATGGTCCATCGGGCATCGCCGAGGAGGCGCATGGCGATGGGCGCCAATGAGGCCAATGAGCATAGAAGCATGTCCGTAGGAAAGTGCGCTTGGCAGGATGCTTAGACTGTGTAATATTGACTCCTAAGACCCAAACTCGGCAGAGGACCGACGCAGCTGGCTGGAGCTGGCGCCTGGTTGCCCAAAGGGCCCTGCACCCCGAGCCAAGGAGCGCGGCGGGGAGGATTCCGCCGATGGACCGGCGGCCGAGGTGTCCAGGATATGAGGGTGCACTGACGTACGCCTCCACGGCGGCCTCAGGGACTCGCTGCCCTGCTGCCGATAGGTCATGGGCGGTGGGAGTGGCAGACCGATGGAATCTCGAAAGGGATCGTCGGAGTCGATTGAGATCCTGTAGCTCCTTGTGTACGATCCGACGGCCTGTAAGGGATGAGTAATTGAGTATGAACCCGCGGTTGTGTGAATACCGTAAGCAGCTGTTTGCACGAGCATTTCCCCAGCATTTTTCAATTGTGCGGACAAGCAGTTGTGCATTGCGTGGGCAACCAGTCAAGATACCGGTATGCTGCTTAAAAACTCAGCTGTGTGGACATGGAGTGTGTGGACTAAAGATATGCAGTTTTTTTGTGTTGGCGTCTCAGGTTTTCCAGGGTTGGGCGGCCGGTCTCACACCTTGTTAAGTCACAGCAAAATGAAAAGTTGTTTTAGAATGCTCTGCCCCTTCTAGCCCCTTTTTCACAGAGACCCTAACTTCGGCAGTGCTTGCCCTGTTTGTGGCATTTCTTCCTGTCGAGAGGCCTGTAGGTAACTCAGGCTTTTGGCTGGCTCGTGTGTGAGTTGGGGGCTGGGGGGTGCGGGGGGTGAGAGGCCATGCCTCAAGGTGAGCTGTAAGCCCTTTTCCCTCCTAGTGTCCAGGTAGCTCCTTCTTTAGTTCCCTGTCTCGGTTTTGTCTCCACCTGTAGTTTACATGCAATTTTGTATGGCTTCAATGGAGGCGTCTGCAGCCGCTATGGGGAAGGATCAAGGTGGAGTAGTAAATTTGTTTTCGTGATTCAGCTAAACGTCAGTGATACTCTGGTCGCTGGCCGGAGAACCCATCCGTGGCCAGCCTTGCTGCGCTGGTCACAAATTGCAGGTCGGTCCAGGTTTGGTCCTAATCAGGCCTTTGGCGGCCGCTGGGCGGCCTGCACAAGTTGAGCTTGTAGGAGAAAAAAGAAACCCTGTGGTCGATTAGCTTGCTGTAGCTAGGGGGTTGCCCAGGTGGGATAGCTGCTTTTAACCCGAATCTAGGTTTGTACGCACAACTTACTGCGACCATGTGAGCCCTTGTGGGACATGAGCCCTTTCAGTTCCTGAAGGCCTTTCCTCAGCACGAGGGCACCCATGCTGTTTTTCGTGTTTGCGCAAAAGGTTAGGGTTGGGCGGCCAGCCTCTGACTTTGTTGATTCCAAGCAAATCAAAAGTTTCTGTCATATACTGATACCCTGCCGGTACCGGTAGTTATGTTCGAATAAAAAACACATCAAATTGTTCAGATGGAGTTACCCGGTAAGCAAATGAAGATTTGTGAGTGTACCGAATTTCATCCACGATAGCTTTGTGACCTTCCATGCGATCGGCTAAAGGCTTGGCCGCAAAGAAATATCAGAAAGAGGCAGAATGGAGCTCTGAGCACAATGACAAGATATCGCATGACCGACCATGTCACCATGTCTGCATGGGTAGTGGTTGCGGTACCAAAGCATCCACTAATTCCTTTTTTCGAACAGGCCTGACTGGGCTTCTCAGTCGAGTAAGCCGGGCGCATTGCCCATTGGACGCTGGGCATGCATGGAGGACATCTCAACCACGAACATGCCACGCTTGCGTGAGCTTCAGCCCCATGCTTACACAAGCTACCGGTATGCTGTTATTGTTGCGGCATCAGGACATCGACCTCTTCACTTTTTGCGAGAGGGTCAGGCAGCAAAAAACGTAAGAATACATCCAGTTTATCGGTATAACCGATTACCGGCACCGTACGTCCAGTATATTTATTCTTCCGTGGCTCGGCTTCACTTCAGGTAGATTTCAGTAAACTTCTGGCCTACAACCGGGAGCCGCATACATATCCGGCCATGCTGCTTGAGCCGCCAACCTTAAAGCAGTCAAGGTTTGACCCCACTTGGGCCTTTGAAGACTGCAGAGTGGACTGCCAAAGGTGGAATCATAGCCGAAAAAACAATCCCTGGTTACGTCATGGGGCCCTTGCTTGCTGGGTGCACTGACTCACCTCGGTGGAGTGTCGCCTGCTGTGGCCAGGACCCCCGAGGGGCATCTCAGCAGCTGAGGCAGCGGCAGCTGCGGCCATGGCGGCTGGGTCACCGATGAGGTTTGGGCGAGCTGAGGAAACCCTCCAGGCGGGCCTCATATCAGCCCCTGAAGACCATTCACCCGTGTGAGGGCCCTGCGGAGGTGCACACAAATGTCACACTTGATCGTGTGACATGCTCATACCCCCAAAGGACAGGCAGAGCGGCCAGCCTGCCATAATGGGCGCAGCTGTTGCCTATCAAATTACTTTCTTAGGTTACTCCTCCTTCCCCTGCTATTTCTGCTCTTCAAGAAAAAATATTGAGAGAATGAATGGGCAATGTGAACATATTGTTCAAGAGTGAAGAAAATTGTGGTTTATGTTCTGCCTCATTTAGGCTTCACCTGGCCTGAAACCCCAAGCGGATGCTGATGCTGTACACTCTATGCCCAGGTAAGTTATGTTTTACACCGTCTAATTCGTCATTTATACCGCTCTCCCCTGACCCCCTCGAATCCCGCCATTCATTCCCCAGCAGCCCACCTGGCTCTGAGAACCACCGGCAGAGCCCATATATATCCGCGGCGAGTCGGGCGGATGAGCAGAGGGGGGCTTCCAGTGCTGCGGGTGATTGAAAGAGCCCTCGGTTCCAGAGCTGTAGGCTCTGCCGCCCCCGCTACCGCCCCCGCCGCCGCCGAAGCGTGAGCTGAAGGTCGACGGTGGCGTCCGAGTATGCATGAAGCTGCCTCCGCCCTTGCCGCTCCCCGAGTGCAGAAATGGATGTGCAGAAGCTCCCGATGAGGCCGATGCGGGAGAGGCCGTGGGTGACGTCCCTGCACCCACCCCAGCTTGCACGCCCGATCCTCCTCCTCCACCGGCGCCGGACCCCGATTGCAGGAAGGGGTGTAATGAAGAGGGCGTAGACGGGTAACCAGGTGTAGCTCCCGCTCCTGCCCCCCCTGAAGACCCAGATTGCCCGCCCGCCCCAGACCCCGCGTGCAGGTACGGTCGAGGGGAGCCTGCTGCCCCTGCTGCTGTTGCTGATGATCCTCCTGCTCCCGCTCCCCCTGCAGAACCAGGCTGGCCACCCGCCCCGGTTCCCGCATGCAGGTTTAAGTGAGGTGAGCCTACTGCCCCTGCCCCTGCAGCTGTTGCTGATGATGCTCCTGTTCCTGCTCCTCCAGCAGAACCAGGCTGGCCGCCCACCCCGGTTCCTGCGTGCAGGTACCGGTGAGGTGAGCCTACTGCCCCTGACCCTGCAGCTGTTGCTGATGATGCTCCTGCTCCTGCTCCTCCAGCAGAATTAGGCTGGCCACCCGCCCCAGTTCCTACGTGCAGGTATGGGTGAGGCGGGCCTGCTGCCCCTGCCCCTGTTGCCGATGGCAATCCTGCTCCTGCTCCTCCAGCAGAACCAGGCTGGCCACCCGCCCCGGTTCCCGCATGCAGGTATGGGTGAGGCGAGCCTGCAGCCCCTGCGCCTGCTGCTGTTGTTACGCTTGTACCCGCGCCTTGATCCATCCTGTAGCTGGGTAGGCGGGACGCGCCTACTGGTGTGGATGGTGAGGATGCGGCCAGGGACGCTGCTCCCCCTCCCGCCCCCGTTCCTGCTCCTGCCCTCGGGGAGACCATGGGAGAAAGGGTCAAAGCCCCGGCCGCTGCAAAAGCTCCAACCCGGAGAATTCTCCTGGGGGATAATGCAGTGCCCGCGGCACCCCCCGCCACTCCTGCCCCTGCCCCCCCTGCCGATCTAGAAACCAAGCTTGGAGAGCTGAGCGCCAGGGCAGCCGCAGCAGACGCAGCAACAGGGTGTGGCGGCAGTGGCGGCGGATGGGCGCCTGGTGGCGGGATGGGCACCCTCAGGGCCTGCCTCCACTGAGGCGGCGCAGCATCCGCGGACGAGGCGGCAGCTGCCGGAAAGTAATAGGCTCCGCGGGAGGCAGTTGAGGACGAGGCTGGGGGTGCGGCGACCGTGGTGGGGGTGATGGACCTCGTTGCTTGGCTCTGACCGACTGCAAGCGCGAGCAGTGCTGCTGCGTAGGCCGCGGGCGCTGTATTAGCCTCAGAAGCCGCCACTGCAGCAGGTGCCTGGTCGGCTGCGGCCGCCGCATCTGCAGCGACAACATGTGATCCGGAAACTTCACCTGCTGTGGCAGCAGATCCGGCGGGTTCAGTAACAGGTCCTCTGGCTGCAGAGGCCCCTTCAGGTGATGCAGAGCCCGGTCCAGCGGCTGCTAGGGCATCAGAGGTTTCGTCCGCATGCCTTTGGTTTGCAAGACTCTCCTCATCAGTAGCAACCACCTCATCAGCAGGCGGCGCCTGGGCTGCAGACGTGGGTTGAGAGAGAGCAGCTGCCGCCGCCGCTGCTGCCGTCGTAGCCGTAGCTGCTGCTGCGGCAGATTCAGCTGAAGTGGTGCTTTCCGCTGCTATCGCCCTGTCTGCCTCCTCCCTCACAGCCACGTTGGCAAACATGGAGGAGACCATGCCTGGCGCGGCTGCGGCGGCCTCCGACGTCTCAGCCGCCGCCGTTTCCCCCGCCTGTGCCTCGGCGGCATCGTTCAAAGATATGCCCGATATGACGACGGGGACCACAGAGGCATCCTCCTTGTCCACATCGTGCACGCCTCCCTCACCGGCCGCTGCCGCTGCCATGTTGCCAGGCTGCGCTGTCGAGGCATTCTCGTCGATATTGCGCGCTCCTCCCAGATCAGCTGCTCCCGCTGCCACTGCCACTCCCCCTTGCACGGCTGGGATGCAAGGCGGCGCTGCTGCGGCAGTCAAACCGGTGGCGACCCCGTCTGAGGGACCAGGGGCAGGGGCAGACGTGTCGGTAGCCTCCTCAGAGCTCGTGGAGCGGGCAGCGCTCCCCCCTGCAGTACTTGTCACGCCGCTGACAGTGGCCGCGGTAGCTGAAGGCGTGGGTGAAGGGAAGGCTCCTAACGCGGCCGCCGCCGCCGAGGCGGCAGCTGTTGCCGCCATCGCAGATTCCACTGCCGCAGCCCTGTCTGCCTCCTCCCTTCCGGCCATATCGGCGATAATGGAGGAGACTATCCTCGGCACGACCGCGGCTGCCTCGGCTGTCTCAGCTGCCGCAATTACCTCTGCCTGGGCCTTGGCGGCAACGTTCGAAAAGAGGCCTGATACAATGCCGGGGACCACAGCATCGGCCTCCTCATCTGCATCGCATACTTCTCCCTGACTGACCACTGCCGCGCTGCCAGGCTGGTTTGAAACGGCAGCCTCGCCTAGATCGAGTGCTCCTCCCTGACCAGCCGCTGCTGTCGCCGCTGCCGCTGTCACCGCCAATGCCGCTGCTGCGCTGTCAGCCTGCATTAGTTCTGCATTCAGATCAGTTTCGACCATACCCGAGGGACTAGGGGCAGGGACAGGTATGTTCTCCGCCTCCTGGGAATCCCCGAAGCGGGAACCCCTCCCGTCCGCAGCACCGGCGGCCTCAGTGCTCACTACACTGGCAAATACGGTCGTCACCATGGAGGCAACGGCTGCATCCCCAGAAACACCAGGCCCGTCCAGTTGAGCAGCGCCATCCGGAGGGGCTCCATGACCAACAGGCGCAGAGGCTCCTGCTCTTGCTGTCCTTGCTGGGCCCGCTGCTG
Source organism: Limnomonas spitsbergensis (assembly GCA_037349105.1). Taxonomy (NCBI): domain Eukaryota; kingdom Viridiplantae; phylum Chlorophyta; class Chlorophyceae; order Chlamydomonadales; genus Limnomonas; species Limnomonas spitsbergensis. Next base: position 3,641,516 of record JAYJMM010000113.1, read on the forward strand.
CTCCTGCTGCTGTGATTTCTCCAGCTTCTTCTCCTGAAACCCGCACAAATGATGCAGGCTGCCCCGCAGCTGAGGCAGGCGCTCCTGCGTCGGATACTATTTCTCGGGGTCCAGCGCTAACCCCAGCCGTCGCCACTGCTGCTGTTGCTGCTGGGGCAGTGCTCCCTGCTGCTTCAGGGTCTGCATGCTCCTTAGTCTTGCCCTTGAACTTTGCAGCGATGGAGGCAAACAGGGTTGCGGATGCCAGGCGGGCCCTGCTGACGAATGTTGTGGGAGGCGCTGCCTGCTGTGCGGTCAGCATGAGCAAAAGAAGTCAACAATACAAGATGGAGTGATGGACGCAGTTATAGATTCAAATGCGGAGCCAGACAAAAAGTATTGGTCAGCTGCCCCTCATCCAGTCTATGCCAGCTGTTGGAAAAGCATTTAGAATGGAAACGTGACACCACTAAGTCAGCAGCCCTTTACTGGATTGCACGACAGCTGTTCCAACAACCAGTCCCAATTTTTGGTGTGAAAGCTGCTGAAAAATTGCCATCAAGCCCTCATGCCCTCAAGCCCAATCTCAATCCCTCAATCCCTCAATCCCTCAAAACATTATGCATCTTAATTTTCTCTGTACAGCATGCCGGACAGACGTGTCTCTGACTGAGAAAACTTGACCGTCGAAGTTGCCACCCAAGGACCGCTGGACCCATTCGATTTACCTCTTGCCCAGCCGCAGGTCCACTGGCAGCGTTGCCGCCGCGTTGAGCCATTTCCAGGTCGGATGCTCCGGCCGGAGCTGCACCACCAGCACCACTGGCAGCTGAAGTCCCTGAGGCGCCACCGTCTCTGCCCTGAACCACAACCTGAGGCATCGGTCCAAAGGGTTCAATAGTTTAGTTTATACTAAATTTCCTCGTCAGTACCAGCATCAGTACAGTACTATTATAAACTGGTGCTTAAAGTTCGAAACAGTGTGGGCTAGCTTAGATATTAGGTTATCATCAGTTGGCGGTAGGTTCGGAGCTTGCCAACACATGCAGCCGCATTCACTGTGATAGTGTGATGACGTGACAAGGGCATACTGGTCACACTGTACCCCCATATTTAGTTTTGTCTGTCACCTGATCCAAGGGTTTAGGGTTCCAGGTCGTGGGTTAAGCATCTGGATATTTGCTTTCTTTGTCACCTGCTCCAAGGATGCTGCGGCATATCTGGGTGTGGCAGGCTCCTCGTCGCCGCCAGCAGCAACCTGGTCAGGCTTATCCTGGTCCGACTTCAATACATAGAACCAAATCCAAAGCAAGAACACAACGAGGCAGATGAAGACAAGAACTGCAGGCAGATGAGGAGGGGGGGGAGGCAGTTTCTTGTGGCTGGTAATGAGGGTACGGGCAGTTTTTTATGAGGTAGATGAGGGACATCTTTTTGTTCTATTAGCATCTGCTATGTGTCAGCTATGACCTTGCGCACGGACAAGAGGTCATGGTACAGCATGCCCTGCTGGTGTGCTGGATGCTAGCCGTAGAGGCCAGTCATGGTTTGTTCCCAATTGCCCGGTGTCATTGACTCAGTAGTGGCTAACCCCGGCAGCCCAACGAACAGTAACCTGGTACATACTTTACGTGAAATGATTTGGGCCAGCCATATGTGTGGCAGGGACACCCCTCATCGACTGACATGCTTTGCTAAGAGGGTGTTTCTGTTTAGTTAAGGATGCTAGGCTATGCATGTTGGCCCACGTTGGTTCAACATCCCATATTTATACTACCAGGCTAAGCATAGTGGTCAAGACATGTCGTGTATGCTAGGCTAAGCATGTCTTTAAGTTTTGAATGCATGGCATCTCCGACTCATGCATGCCATGCATGGGCTGCCATGCTTGCTCAGTTGTGTCTGCTCAGTGCAGACACATGTTGTCACCCTGTCTATTTATCCACCCCAGCTGGAATCTGAAGCCAGAAATTCTGTGATAGGAATTTCAAGCAAGGAAATCGGCATGATTGGCAAGGTAGGAGGAATCACACACCAGGGAAGACGATGACGTAAGCCAAAATGCCCTCCGAGAGGTCTGCTGCAAGTAGGAACCTGCTGGACGCTTGTGTTCGAGGAATCATATTGGCATTGGATAGGTCTCGCCTTGATGCTAGCTGTTGCAGCGAAACTTGCGACAACATCGGCCCGCTGGAGGATGTTGCGTCATCGGAATTCCCAGCGGCTCTCATGATGCCCGCCAGCAATCGTGCGGGTAGTGCGCCTGGAAATATCATCGTCATTGCATCAAGCTTTCAAAGCAAAGGCGCTGCTGCGCATCACAAGAAATCTGCGGAATCTGAAATGTGATGACACACAAATATGACGATGCAAGTGCAAGTTTTGTCAACTTCGACTGGAGAGCTTCAATAGACGAATCGTATTCAATAAGCCGTGGCTCATTTGAAAAGAAAACAAAAGAGAACGTCGATGCTTGCATCGAGAATGACAATCTGAAGTCCCGGGTTGGGAGGAGGGCGGGGGCGCATGCAGTACATGGACCGGTACCCACGGCGGTAGCTAAGACCTCTCTGGACCGTGCCTGTTGGGATCGATTTCTCCGATGGTTCACAGCCAAGTGAAGTCGAAAATCCGAACATTTCCAAAATCGACTCTTCTATATAGAAATATTAAGAAGGGGCCAGCCGGGTCCCTGTTGGGCTCAGATCGCCCATACATTGCGCAGTATGCGCAATTGTGCACCCACCCCGCCGGGCGGCGCCTTGCCATAGTTCCACGTTCACTCTTATGTTCATACCCCATGGGCTTATATGCTTTAGCATTACACTTATGGGCAGATCGGGGTCGTTTTCTCAAAGTGTTTATTACTGATCAGCAGCATAACGAAGCCACTCGTCTCTTCGGCTGCATGAGTGCATACGAGCATGCTGGATGGGAACTGCGTAGCGCTTGCTTGAGTTAATAACGTTACAGTTTACAAATCTGGGCCATGCTGAAATGAAGCTCGGCCAGACGGCCACGTCGACAAACAAAAAGTCAGCTAGGAAAGCCAGGGGAGAAGGCACAAGAGGAAAGAAAGGATGGCAAGTTCACCCACCAAACAACAAGAACACAAAGTTCAGTCAAACCGTATGCCCTGCCCATAAAGAGACTAGCCTTCAAAAGTGCTTGCTTGAGTGTTTTACTGCGAACCGATTTCCCTGTCATCCCAACTGAAAATCCCAAACCCTGTTCGTTTCTTTCATTTCAGTCACTCGGATATATGTAAAAGCTGTGCCTTCGGCGCAGCCCCCGAGTGACGTGGTTGGGCTCGTGCTTTGTGAAGCTTGGCTATATCGTAGGAGCCCTGTGGTTGAGGTATGAGATGTGATCTGGACTGTTGGCACATAGGGATGCGGCCTGAGTGGTTGAAAAATGGGTGGCTATCTGAAGGGCCTAGGTAGTGGCTTTGGTTGTTGTCTGTGTGGTGTGATAAACGTTGCACCCTTAAAAGACAACCCTCATGTAGGGTACTGCTGCTTATGCGTGTCTGACCAGTTGCTTCTGATCTGACATGTTGTAACAAACTTGGCAACTGCTGCCAGGACACACAAGTTAGGACAGCTCAGCAGTTGGCAGGGCACACACGTTACTCGTGGGCTGCGCCAAAGGCACAGCTTTTACATATACCAATCAAGCACAACACCTACAACACGCTACACCGCCGCACAAGCAAGACACGCATCGCTAGCAAGGCAGCGACTCCCAACATGCAACCAACAGAGCAACACCATCACCCTCAACAGTTTTCAGGGCATACACGTCACACAGGGGCTGCGCCAAAGGCACAGCGTTTACACATATTGTGCAGCGTGCAGTCGTGCACACAGCAACAGCCTGATTGCACACCGAACACAGCAGCTGACCAGTTTTGAGCACTTGAGCAGCAGGTCCTAAGCCTCAATCAGAACAGACAAAGGCGCCGATCTGTTGAGCTGTGAATAACATATCGTTTAAGCTTAAGCTGATGCAGTTATTGTGTGTCTGGATGACTTAGTTGGTGCGTGCATGGCACTGGACATTCTGTACAAAGGTCGTCGCAGACTCGCAGTTCAGTATCACGGGAAACTGAAGCAGTCAATCATTACTGCCAACACTGCCATAACTTGCATAGAAAACGAGTTTGCGCCTAAAACAAAGCTGCGTGATAGTCCCTACGATGGCCTTTCACATGCATGTTCTGCAGTGTCAACTGTCATCCTGCAAGTTCGAAAACTAGTCAGCCACTGGCTGCGGCGATACAGATCACCGCGAGCAGCCCTGTCATCACGGCTTGCCTGCTGAACGAGTTTGCGCTCAAAGCAGCGCAACTGCGCAACGCCAGTGCACGTCACGTACTTTGCAGTATGAACATTCGGTGAACAAAGTCCAAAACCAACGTGGCCGGGACCGTGGCTGCCCCGCCACGAGCATATACATTGCTAAAAGACATGCAAACGAAGTTGCGCCCAACACAAAGCAACGCCATGGCCTGATTCTGAATTCGGCACCACTTTTCAACGCAAACCCCTCAAAATAGCATGCCCAAGAAAGTACGGCTTGTTCGATCCACTTCGCGCGCCTTCGTTGCAGTGCACTGTCATAAGGTAGGGAGCCACGAGATACGCCAGTGGAACAAAAAACGACTTGAAACACTCGGGCGACCGCGAAGAACGAGCCTTTCAAAAATGCGGCCACTTTGGCGGTTGGGAACCGATGTCCTAGTGAAACGAACTGAGAACACAAACCCTATCCCTTTTCGTTCCTTTCAGTCACTCGGGTACATTTTACATCAACAACGCTTTGCCCGTCGGTGCCCTACCTGTCATTTGTGTTGTCCTCAGTGCATTTGTTACACCGGCAACTCTTGTTTCCAAGCGAAAGAGGATGTGGCAGTGTCCCAAGGTCGTGCAATCCGTCTGATACCCTGTCGAGCCAGATTCTCCACATTTCTCATTCACTAAGATTTCAGCACTTGCAATTTGCGGAGCTCTTGGGACGCTAAGAAAATCAGCGGGAATCAGTTTATTGCATCTGTCCTGGCTTGACGTGCAGCATGCTGCAACAACATGAGTTGCGCAGCATATCGGCAGTAACGGTACAGGACGTCGCATCGTTAGGCGCAGGTGCGGCTGTCTTGCACTCCGACCGCGGCTCTGTCAAGAACGTGGCACCCGCCTACTGCTACCGGTCGTCTCGACTGAGACGACGGGTGCGGGTGGCGGGTGGCAGGGTACATGGTAGGATGTCATGGCCATGTCACCCTTATAACTGTGCTCGCCTAATGATTTAGAAAACGACACCATATCCAGGCAGAAGAAGCAAAATTATAAAGCTGGTATAGGCTTTCAGTCCGCCACATGAGTGGACCTTCCTTCTGACAGTGCTGATGGAGCACACACAGCAGCACTGCATGCTCAAAAAGCTATGCAACAGTCAACCAGCTGCCAAGTTAAAGAGCATGCCGTATAGCTGCCTCTACTTCAGCATCACTGGTATGGAGAAGCCCTGGTAGCGAGCTTTTCTGTCGGACAACAGGGCCGCTGCACAACTGCATGCAAGGGAGTGTATCCTGGCTGTCAGTCAGACAGGCTCGCTGCATGCAGTCGTGCAGCGGCCGTGAGTTGAGGACACATGCCTCTCCTGTCCCGATTCCTCCTGCCCCCCGCCCGGCTATTTAAAAAAGGGCTTTTGGAGGGTATGCGCCCTCCCCCCAAAGCCTTTTATCACATTCGCCCTACCGGTACTGGTATTTTATATACCGGTAAGCCTATTTCGATGCACATTTGGCCCAGCGGCGTGCAGGTAGAGGGCCCTGGTGCAGCAAGCCCTGTTATCTGCTGGGTTCCAGGTTGTAGGACGGTTATGTTCTGGTCCTTATGGACCGGCCCTGTGATACTCGCTCGGCAGCCCTAAACAATAACCTGGTGCATCCTATTATTGTATTCATTAAATGATAATGATGCTTTTTTTATCATACAAGAAATGACAACGCTGACTGAGGCGGCTGCTTAGGCCATTTTGGTCAGTACCTGAGCCAGGTTGGCTGTGATAATGCCTTAACACAGTCACTACGGCCAAGCCGCCATGATTCAACGCCGTAGCTCTGGCTGATTGCCTCTCCTGCCTACAGGGTGTATTTCGCTGTATAAATCAGAGATCGACCCACCCTGCGAGGTGTGGCTATTTCAGTATTCTGCAGTCCCACTTGCACATGTAGCACTTGCTCAGCCAGTGGCACTGCAGTTCCCTAAACCAGCAGCAAGAGTAGAGTGAAGGAAACAAAGAAAGCTGCACTGATTCCTCCCTCCTCCCCCCCAGGTGTGTGAGGGTTGAGGAAACAGTGCAGCATGGGGCTGCAACTCCATCCATGCCTCAATCATCTCAGTAGAAAACGTATCTAGCCACTCACGATATCAAGATGCACCGGTGGCGCTGCATCAATCCCATACTTCAATACTTGAACATGGCTAAAATGATCATTTGTTTGCTGACCGAGCAGGCAATGCGCACCTGGTGCTCACAGCATCACGGATGTTGAAGAGCTCGTCACACTTCAATGTCCTGGCATTCCTCATTGGATTCCCAAGTGAGTTTGACTACCGGTAATGTCAAATGTCATTATGGCTCATGAGATTAAAGGAAGCCTGGGAGGGACTGATTGAATGCTGTTTTGAGGTACTGCCTATTCGGCGCCAAGGATGCAGTGTGGCATTTGAAGTGCTGTGATTACAGGAATTTGAAGTGCTGTGACTACAGGATGATAGCTTGTGGGCTGTCCCTCACCCTGACAAGCAATGCCCAAGCCACTGCCTAGCAACATTTGGTTTCCTGCTTTGGCTAATTTTGTATTAGGAACTGACCTGGTTGCCTTTCTCATTTTAACTTCCTCAGTTCTTCCAGCTTTTGCACCTTTGCACCTGCTGTCTCGCCCTTTAAAATAGGGCCCTTGCATGGAAGTGTTAGACACCATACAGCTGTAAAAACAGCATGCAGCAACATGCAACACCATGCAAGAACATGCAAGAACATGCAAGGACATGCAAGAACATGCACCAACATGCACCAACATGTAACCCCACAACTCTCCTTCTGCAGTCCTGGTGGTGCTGTGTGTTGCCTTGTTCTTCTTATGGCTTTGGTTCTTCATCTTGAAACCGGAGCGGCAATGCGAGTCGGATTGTTGTGACGACGGGAGCACATCGCTTCCCACCAGGACAGCAACTGAGGCAGCATCTACTGCTACCGGTGACAGAGGGCCGAGGTTGTCGGGGGTCAAGCCACCGGCTTTGGCCGCACCAGGTTCAGAGCAAGGAACTCCAAGGTGTGGGCATGTGTGGACATGTGCAGACATGTGGATGGCACTTGATTGGGCTCTCGCCTTCATGGCTGAGGGATATTGTTTTCGTTTCAGGGGCTGGGCTTGACCCAAGGAAACCTTCACATTGTATGGTGCCCGGGATGCACATATGTCCAGTATAGAGGATTAGGGGTACCCCTCTGGTGTTTTCCTGTTACAGGGCTGAGGGGTTGCTCGTGTTATTTTTAATTACCTCCCAGGCAAAGCAATGAATCGGGCTGTGCCGTACATCCTCAGCCCTGCCATGCAACTGTTCCTTGTGACACTTTGGCCTTGGCTGTGTGCACACCGCCATTTCCCGCATCCCTGGCAGTCATGATTCAGGCCTCTTCTAGAGTACATTGTCACGCTGTTGAAAGGCGGTCGCCACAGAGCTCTTTCCTGCCTGGCCCTTTCAAAAAGCTATTGGGTGGATGCGAAGATGCGTTAACATGTAGGACCAATTGCCCAAGCAGGTACAATCAGGCGCCGCTTCAGGAGGTCGTGGTGGCAGGAGGCAAAAGGCGCGGCAATGCAGGCAGCGGTGCAGGTGGCGGCAATGCAGGCAGCGATGCAGGTGGCGGCGATGCCTCATTTGGAACAGGGTTTGGTGCGGCTGGTCAAGGTGCTGCATCCATAGCAGGCTCAGCTGGGGGCTGGGCGGCACAGTCGGGCGAAGTAGCCGCCGTCTACCGGAGGAGTATCGGAAGCCAAGGCGTCTCTTCAGAAGAAGAAGGCGCTGCGGCCTTCATGACGACAGACAACCCGTTGTTCATGGAGGTGCGTGCGGCGGTGCGGCTGGCCTCAGCCACGTCCTCCACCGCAGCAGACAATCAATTGTTCTTTGAGGATCCAGGGGGTGGATCGTTTGCTGCAGCTGCCACTGCCTTTGCAGCTGAGGCCTCTGCAGCCGCTGGTGCCTTTACTGCACCTTTTGCCTCTGCAGCAGTGGAGGCCAGCTCTTCAACAGCAGCAGTGAACCCGCTGTTTATAGAGGATCCATTCGAAAGGGGCCTAGATGATCCAGAAGATAGACCATCTGCAAACGCTGCTGCATTAACGGCCGGTGAGACCTATGAGGACTCTGTAGCCGCTGCCTCTGCAAGCACTACTGCCCCTTTGGCTGCTGCTGCCCTTGTAACCGCTGCTGCCTGTGCAGCAGCCAATTCCTCTTCAGCCTCAACAGCCTCTGTGGCCACTGCCTCCTCTGCCCCTGAGGTCAATGCCTCTGCGTCCGCTACTGCATTTTCGGCAATCGCTGCCTCTTCTGCAACTGCGACTGACGCCTCAGCCGCCAATGCTACCACTGCAGTTCCTGATGCCTTCTCCTCCTCAGCTGCAGCGATGGAGAACCAGCTGTCCCCTGACGGGGATCAGCAGACAGCTCCCATAGCAACAGCTGGTGACGTGGCTACTGCTCTTTCCGTTGCGGCAAGGGAAGGCAGCAGCACCTGCGGTCCCTACCCTGCAGCGCAGCGCTCCTCTGCAGTTGCAGACGCGGTCGCGGCCACGCTGGCTGAAGTGGGCGAGGACCACCATGCTGCTGTCTCCGGACTGCTTCCAAGGGTTGCAGATATTCAAGAAGAGGAGGAGAAGCTTGAGGAGGAGCGGAGGGCTGCCGCTCTAGCTCGCATAGGACCTGCCGCACAATTGCAGGAGAGGCTTGAGGTGGAGCAGGAGGCAGCAATTGTCCGTCCTGTCGTGTCGAGCACGTTTGCTTGTGCGGCTGACACAAGGGGTGTGACACGAGGGACTGATAGCGGCCGAGGCAGGGGCAGTAGCAGCAGGAGGACAGGAGTGCCAGAGCAGGGGCACAGCAGCAGCAGCCAAGGTGGCGGTAGCGTGGAAACCACGGCAACAGTGGCAGCACTGGGCGGGGAGCCGCCCGTTGCGTCAATGTCCAGCAACAGTCGTCAGCCCCACACGAGCCCGCAGCAGTCCATGCCGCCGCCGGCTCATAATGACGGCGATGGCCTGACGCTGCCTGCTGCAGTGTCCACCTTCATCGACAAGGAGCAGCAGAGGATGGCCACTGCCGTCAGCAGCAGCGGGGCTGTCGGTGCATCACCCTCGCTGCAGCGGGTTGTTTCGGTTCTGCTGAATTCCCCCTCCGATGCGGCGCTTCTACGGCGGCTCAACGGCGACGAATCTCAGGGGGAGGATTTGCCCTGGCGGCAGCGGGCAGCATCTTGCATAATCTCGCAGGAGCCAGAAATCCCAGCAGTTGCACTTGAAGCATTGCCTGTGGCTGCTTTGCCAGCCGTGTTGGTCCATCCGTCAGGCGCCTCTTCAGACGGTCGGCATGGTTTACTTTCTTTCACCCTTGATGCCGCTGCTGCTATTGCCTCTGTGTCTGCTGCTTCTGCATCGGCTGCCTCTGCTGCTGCTTTTGCTGCTGCAGGTGCCTCAGCTTTTGCTGCCTCTTCTGCTGCTTCAGCTGCCGCCATTGCTTCTGCAACTGCTGCATCTGCCGCCGCTGCTGCCACCGCTGCTCGTGTAGATCAAGGCTCCCTCCAGCAGGAACTGCCCGAGGGATCCCAGCAGTACAGGTTAGACCAGGGCTCTAGGCAGTACAGGACTGGATTGAACTCGATCGCAGCCTCCTCCACTTCGCCCCCTCACCCTAGTGACAATGCGCTGCTTACGGCAAGTCTGACCAGCAATCTTGCTGCCTCTCGTCCTTCATCGGCCCAGACTTCTGTAGCAGCCACATCTGCTTCTTCCACTCCTGGGCACCGTGATACCATGCCCGCGGCTGGGGCTGCCGCCGGGCCGCAAGGGGCTGCTGCACCTCCGTCTTTGCAGGCCCTTGTGTCGACCATACTGACCAGCGATGGCGGTTCTGTGGGATTCTTTGAGGCGGGCAGCACAAACTCTATGCTATGAAGGGTTTGAAGGGTGGCCATTGACGTCGCTAAGGGATTGGGGGTCCCTCCCAGCATAGTAGGTTTCGTCGTCCCAGCGAGCGAGTGACAATATTATTACTAAAGCCTCGCCTAGGCATCTGTTCAACAACCTGCTCAAAAGGTGTAAAGGCCACTGGTAAGGGCGGCGGCTGGCTCTCTGGTATGTCCAGTGCCAGGAGTGTCCCGTTATTGCCAGGGCCGAAATCTGCGGCCGCTAAATATGATTTTTTTGTGACTCACTGGGTCACCGCTGACAGGTCCAATCCAATGACTGTCCTTGACCTCATCTCCTTTTACTGTGACTATTACTTCCAAAGTGTCACTGCATTATCAAGCCAAGCATTGATGCACAGCAGCGGCAACATTTGCCGAAAGTAACTTTCTGGGTAGGTTTGTCTATTTTATTGAGCTGTCGTTTTATCACGCACGCAATGCCAGAAAGAGCATTTGCCCCTGCCCTTCAGTTACCATCATGTGCCTTTCAACACCGCTTCAGGAGGTTTGCATATAAAACTTTGGATTGTTTCAAGCACTCTTCTGACTGGTAGAAACAGTAGGGCACGTTTCAGTGCTTGGTGTTTGAACATGGCCGCTGCATAAAATAGCTGCATGGTTTAGGGGGCTTGGTGCTTTTAGTAGTTTTCCATGAATCAGTCCTTTGTGATATTTCGTTAGGACGCTTTGATATTCACATCTTTGCGATTGCATGAATAACGTGATTAATTGGACAATCCAATTTGGATTCGAAAGCTCCATTTACCGATGGGACTCGCAATGCGGAGCAAATTGAAGGGCAGGGGAAAATAATACAATTGTAGTACCGGCAGATGGTCCCTAAGGCCTCTTTTATCCCTGCAGTTATTCCCCACTGACGCTTTGCTGCTAGTTTGCATGCCTATCGGAGCTCGCTCAACATTAATTCTCCACTCCAATTATGGCTACTTTTGTCCGCACGTTCTTGGCAGCCAGACCTTGCTGAGTCCTTCACATCAATTTAACTTGTGTTGGTCCATCATATCGCTATGGAGTATGTAAGTACCGTTGGGTTCTACCGGTAGTTCCATATACTTCCTCCCAAGCAAGACACATAATAAAGGGTGGGATCTAATAGGCAGGGATGTCGTCCGCCAAGCAGCCGATGATATGTCAAATTAAACTTCGATCATAGTAGTCAGGAAACAGCGAAAATCATGCCTAGCCGAGTGCTGGTATATTCATCTCGACCTGCCCAAGAAGCTTTATCATTCAACCTGTGCAGGCTGTACGATGCCGGCAGAGGTGTTTCCTACAAATAAAACTGGAAACAAAAAGCTCTTTTGGCTCAAGTGTGTAGTTACTTCCGGTACCCAACCGAACAGGACAATATCCAGGCAAGCCTTGAGCAGCGTAGAATCCAGCCATTAAGCGGGCCAAGGGGCTCACTGGGACTCTGGGAGAGAGAGACCTGTCAGCGTGGGCGTGGCCAGTTGAGGAGGCAGGTAGCAGTGGATGCAGGCAAAGCCATGTCCAAAACAGTGACACGTAGCTCTGGCCCAGACCAGAGCTCCAAAACCACCCGCATCAATGCGTCACACCATCAGAGCTGAGGGGATAAACGGCATCGGACAGAATTTGATTTCTTGGATTATTACTAGGAAGCCGGCCACAGGGCAGCTGCTAAATCCGGAAGCTCAGATAGCAGAGAGACAAGAGGCCCAAATCCTGTCTAAAGGCCAGCTAGGCCAAAATCACTGACAAACCAATTTGAACCCAGTGAGACCTCGGCAAGAAAGCAAACAAAGCCCCAGATATCAACTCAGGTCGAGAAAGTCAGAAAAGTCGGAGATTTTTTCTGTAATACCGTAAAACCACTGTAAGTCCGCGCACCCCCCAAAACAGTTTTTTCGCACAGCTAAAAAGAATTTACAAAACGGTCGCGCAGCGACGAAATTTTAATTTAATTTAACATCGCGCATCACTGGAAATAATTTAAATTTCCCTCTGCGCAGCATTTTCAGCCAGTACAGTAAAACTTAGTTAAAACCCTCAAGGTCAGCAAAAGTCATCATGCGATAGTCAAATTCATCCACCTCCGGTACACGGTCAGCAAAAGTGAGCATGAAGGAGGAAGAGAAGAAGGAGGCGGAGGAGGAGGAGGAGGGGGAGGAGGAGGAGGGGGAGGAGGAGGGGGAGGAGGATGAGGAGGCGAGGGAGGCGAGCCGAGTGGATGGAGGCTGAACTGAGCAGTAATGCTAGCTACGAGTACCGGTAGTGCTCATCTGAGTCACCAGTAGTGTTACTATGCAGGGCTATTTGGGCACACTTGACAAGGATGACTGAACGGATGTCGAATCAAACAGTCGCGCGCTAGCACGCGAATTTTTGTAAAAATGCTGTTTATAATTTATACCGCGCACCCCCAAAATAGTTGTCTGGGCACCTGACTGACGCTCCGCGCAGCGGCGATTTTTAAATTAATATTAGCGCGCAGCCATGTGCGCGCACCCCAATAATTATTTAATTACGAGCGGAGTCAAAGTGGTTCTACAGTACGACCAGAAGGCTGACCGCGGGGCAGCCTATATTCCTTTAGCTAAATCTGGAAGCTCAGAGCTCAGACAGACAGCTTGCCAACAATTGCAACATAAGCAATTAGCATGGGCCCGGCGAAAGGGGTGAAACACCAAGAACACTAAGAAACTGGACCCTGCCTGATTACGGTATAGGGAGAAAGATAAAGAGGAGAAAACGAAAAAATGAAAGAAACCCTGCCTGACCTATTGAAGTCCAGTGAAACAGATAGCTACTGCCCTGGAAATCTGGCTTTAAAAGACTACCAAGAACTCAAACTGAGAAATTAAGGTACGGTATTGAACCCGGTCAGACCTTAGCGAGAAAGAGAACATTCCCGGAGTTCGGCTCAGATCAGGCAAATCTTGAAGTCAGTAAATAGTCAGCTGTACAATCGGAGAAATCAAAGAATGCCTGCCAGACATATTTGATTTTTTGATGTTGTTAGACACAAATTAAGGCTTGATTTTGATTACAATGGGGGGCCGATCGCTGAGCAGCAGGCCATTCATTTTCAGGAGGTTCAATGCTTTAGCATTACAAACGGGAGGTAGTTTTTCATTTTTGGGAGTTACAGCGGAGTGGCAGGCCGCCGAGCAGCCGTCATCCCTAAGAAAGTTGGAAACGAAAGGACTCTAGGAAGAGATCAGAACTCAAAAGAACAAGAAACCTAGAGTTCAGACGAGAAGAATTAACTGTGAAGGACCCGAGGACCCCACGCAAAGGAAAGAAAGGCAAGGCCTGGAGGCCCAACCCCCCAAATAGCAGCTGACCGGCTGAGACGTGAACAAGCAAAAGGATCGGACAAGGCCACCTAACAGCCAGGAGGGGCAGGACAAGCTGCCATATACGGTATCCCTAAGGAAAGTCAGCTGAAGACCAGCAACTTAATGGTAGGTGATTAATTTTCAATCGTGTGTCCCTTGTCATCGAGTCGCGATCGTATAATGGTAATTATCCCCGCCTGTCAGCGGGCGTAACACATCATCCATCCCCAGAGCGCGGGAGGCCGGGGTTCGATTCCCCGTCGCGGCGAAGCGATGAAACATCGCTTTTTGAGAACTTGAGGTAGCAGAGAATGCAGGCGGCCGCTCTACCTACAGGATATGCTGAGGTATGGGTAAGAGGAATGGTGCAATTCCAATCAGTCTTGTTAAGCCAGCCATGCCCTAACAAAAATTGATGGAAGAGTATCACTAGGCTCGTCATTAAACCATACTAGAACAGTGCCCGATCGATGTGAAGTGGTTAGAAATTGAACGTGTAGTTGTGGTACCTTATTGTGAAGTGCCGTAGGCATTATTTATTAGCCTACAGTCACCCCCCAGGGGGAAATAGTCTAGTGGTACAAAGCTGGTGGTAACCAAACCCCAAAGTTGAGAGATGAAACCCGCCACACGATCTTCTCCCTCCCCCAGTTTTGATCATTGGGTTCCATGTTCCTACTTCCCCACATAGTCTGAGGGTGGCATAAATGCACCATGGTCATGGCTGTGCATGGTAGCTTGACATGATTAAAGCCATTCTTTACCAGCTCCACGGCATAGCCTAATGGGAATATGCACCGTTTTCACCCCCCTAGACAATAATTAATTGAAGATCGCGGATTTCAACAGTGCAAGACAAAACGAATTTCCGATATATTCATAAATTACTAAATTTGAATCGGTAGCGCAACATAAATTTGTTGCACATGCATCATTGTCAGAAGCCATATCTTGTGGTATGAAAACAAATGCCAAAAGTTCATCAACAATTGTTTGCGCAAGTAATTAGGCACCGGCAGTTGTTTCGTTTGGCAGAGCTTTCCAGGCTTCGTACCATTGTTTGGTCGCAAATCCCGTACTGCCCTAGAGCCCATCGCCACACGATAACGTACTCTGTTAACACACCATGGTTTACCGTGGTTTAGCTATTTTTCCTGGACTTAAGCATGGTAATCGTGTGATATACTGATTTTGCATCGCCGACTGGCAACATATCCCATTGTAGTAAGATGGACAGCGAGAAGTACATGATAGTATAGAAGAAGGCATAAATGAAGAAAAGCATGATTTTTAGAATGTCAAGATAAATATGACTTTAACGGGTGAATGCAAGAGATGAGTGAGAGGCACAAATGTGTTAAGGAAGTGGGCGTTTTCAGGCTTCATTAGGAGAGCATGTTATGAGAGAGAGGATTGCGAAGTTAACAGATACGAACGTAGCAAAGAAACAATAAGGAAGGGAAGAAATCATTTTCAAAAACCCAACTTCGGTCGAAGAGGAGGGGATGAGACAGACTAACATAATAAATATACAGAAATTGAGGCAACACAGAATGCAACAAAGATAAGAGAATGAGTGGTGGAAAATAAATTGAAGAAGTCAAACATAGATGCGAAGGACAAAAGAAGAATGAATAAATCAAATAAAAGGATAGGGAAATCACAGGGAAGGGAAAAGGGAACATAACGGAGTAGAAAATAGGTGGAAGAGAGAATTGAAGGTAGAAAGGGAGGAGTAGTGAGGGTGGGAAAGAAAATGAGAGGTGTAGTGAGGTGGAAAAGGGAGGACAAACACCATGGGCTTCTGCACTCAAGGTTTCCATATTGAAAAGGAGAGGAGTAGTGAGGGTAGGTCTGAAAAGGAGTGAAGGGAGAAAAGGGAGGAAAGACACTCTGTCGCGGCACAGGGGTGCACCCTAAGGAATGGGTGCACCAAGCAAAAAGAACACAAGTACTTTTTCTTTCTTAAACAAGTACTAATAAACTCTTACAGAGCTTATAGTAAGAGCTTCTCGATCCACTGCTGTAACTCAGTGAAATCAGCTCGATAACAGGTGATAGCTCTTGCTACTTCACCTGGACTTCTTCGATACTGTTGACAAGATCTCGTAAAGCCTCGACACTTGAGGTACTTATGGGGTTCTTGGGACGATCTTGGGCGATTGTGGCCGTTGATCTATGTGATGAATCGCTTGCTTGGCGACTTCTCATGAGTGAAGATATCTCTGATAAATCAGACGGTCGACTTGGAGCCAAAGGAAAGGCTGTAGATTGGAGGTGTGATGGTGGGTTGGTGGTAATATCCAGCTGTAAGACTGGAGATATGCCTTGTTAAGAGGCAGGAATAACGCTAATTGCTGCAGATGGTCGACTGTTGGCCTAGATGCACTGCCAGCTTCGTATCAGGAGACTTGTTGATGCTTATAGAGTCGCTGTTGGCCTAGTTGCTCTGCCAGTTTCCCCTTAGTAAGACTTGGATTGACGATTAACTTGCAGATTGATAATCAGGAACAATAGCTAGAAACGTTAAGAGTCTATTGTAGGCCGTGAGATCAAAGTAAGAAAGAAAAAGTAAAGGACCCAGTTCGGGATCCTCTAAGACGGCAAACACACTTGTTCATGTTCACACAAAACTTCCAACCGAAAAGCGGTTGGCGCGGTCAAACGCACGGTGCAGTCATACGTCGTGACAGCTGTCGCGGCACAGGGGTGCACCCTAAGGAATGGGTGCACCAAGCGAAAAGAACACAAGACATTCCCCCCCCAGATCGAAAAACACTGGAGGCAGTAATAAACAAGTACGACAGCGTTTTGAGAACTGCGTATTGTTATCAGACTTCCCACCTTTGGGCCCTGCCCAGAGTCCATGGGGCACAAGTACCGGTAGGAAAAATAACCTCCGATATAATGCGTACGTTAGCTGTGACTTTTACGCATTACCGTAACTCGCCACAGTCGCTTTAAGGGACCCTCTTCAAGCTGAAGAGCCCAGTTCTCGTCACCATCGGTACTGTTCACCTTCCCCCAGGGCCCAATCGACCCCAAGTCCAGAAGACTACATCAGCCCTGCTCTAGTGCAATTGGTTTCCCAATCCACACCATCTCAAACTTCCCGATCACCTAACTAACACCTGATCGAGGATGCCTATAGGCTCGCGCCAGACATATGAGAATGCCACCTCACGGTAGACACCTCCTAAAACCTAAAAGTGCGTATTATGCACAACAACCTTTCCCCCCCCCAGATATTGAAAACTGCACACAATTTTTTATTTTATTTGAAATCAAGTCTTCTCAGTCAAATATTCATAGTCATTTAGTTCCAACTTTAGCTCTCAATTCTCAGCACCAGAAAATTCCTAAATTCAAATCCTATGTCCCAGAACCCCCCCCCCCAGATCCAGTGAAAATTCCGTTCAGATACACAGTCAATTGTCAAATCATACGAAAGCTCAGTCAAATTCAGTCATTAGCAAGCAGTACACTCAAGAGTTAGCGGATGAACGTGTGCATTGGTGGGAGCATCCTTGCCCGGATAGCTGCAGTTGCAAACACGAGGATCCACATTTTATTACTGCAACAACCGTGAATGGACCTGTTAGCTCCCAGGCCTGCTGTGAAGCTGACAGACTGCAGGATCACTAGCCGCCTCTCTCGGCGTAGCTGGGACAACCACTCAAACCTTGCTGGATGACACGTTAAGAATTCTTGGGAAACTAAGCAGCAGGCAACGTGCCGTGCGTACTTGACCGCAAGGGCACAGGAGATATCAGCGTATTCAGCCGGAGGGTTTGTGATGAGAACGTGCAGCCCATGCTGTCGCAGCAGAAACTCGTAGGTGGAGGGTTGCAGCGGATCAGCACAGTAATCTGCAGGAACGTTGACGCCGATGCCCGAATTGGTGAGAACGTGGAGGGATTGAGGGTAAGGGTAAAGCTGACTGTTCTGCAGAAGTTCTGTGGCGTGCCCATCATCCTTGAACAGCAAAAGAATGCTGGGGGACAGGGATAGGTCAAGGCAGTTCAGCAGGGTGTTGCAGTCGCTGTCTTCAATGGTGAGAGGTGAAGGAGGGTAGAGTTGGTACGACCATCCTCCCGGCACCCTGTTGCCCAAGTAGACTGCGGCTTCGCCTCTCTGTCAGTTATCAAATGACAATTCGACCCGAAGTCTAACATCGCCCTATCAGGCATTTGTTTAGGGCCGCCATCATTGATTAGGCCAACCTGCTCACCTGGCGATTCTTCAGGGTTGGCAAAATAAAACAAGGATCCTGCAAGCGAACGGAAATAGGCACCAATATCCGAGGCGTTAGCAATGAGGGCACTCATGCGCACAGGGTCAGGTTCAGGGAGATTGCTCACCAGGAACGATTCAGGTGCAGTCTCTGCAGCAGTATGCACACGAAGCTCAGCAGATTGATCAAAGAGTAAGCGTTGTGAAGTGTCAGTAAGCGAAACGCCTGCAGATAATATAGTAGGATCAATCAACCCCTGCCGTCGGTTCGTCGGAACCCTAACCTCAGACCACCGCGATCCTGGACCGTGCGTAAGCAATGTGGTCGGAACCTCAGTCTGAAAACGTGATGCAGAAGCTGCGCCTCTGTCCACAAATGGATTCCCTGAAACAGTGCGGGATTCCCGTGACTCAGTCTCAGCTGCTGAAAACGCAACCAGTGTATCTAACTTAGTAACCGGGACAGGGACTCTGGATTTCCCCTGGAACCCGTCTGGAAATTTTTTTGACCCCTTTTTAGCAAAGTCATCTCGAAAACTCCCTAATACTGCAGCCATAGCTGTCAGGTGATGGGTGCCAGGTTCTCCATGTCAGTGGTAGTTGGAGCCGAAGCACCCCTGTGCTTCAACCCCTGGGCTTTGATCAGGGTCACCTGGCTCATCCCAACCATCATTGTATTGCGCTAGTTGCGCACCGTGAACCTCCTCACCTCTGTACTCTGTAGCATGTGCATGAAGCCCTGGGCTTCTGTAGGCAGCATCATTTACGTGCTCGTAGTCCTCACCATTGTCCCGTTGATAGAACCTAACACCACTCTGATCCTCCTCCACTGCACACGCGGCATAGTGGTTGTCCAGATTGAACTTTACCTCAGCTTCTGGCCTGTACCCAGGTCCTAAGGACACATAAGGCACAGCCCTCTGCAGCTCACCTGGGTCCACCTGCGCCCTTGCTACTGCAGCAGTTGGCATAGGAGCGCCGTCCGCTGCAGGTTTAACTGCAGCAGTCCTGGGCCCCTTCTCCAAAGCCTCCATGGCTCTACCTCTGGCTGCCGACGCGAGGAACGCAGGCAACTGGTCACACTTATCCAGGTAGTGATCACCGTGGCAGATCTGACAGTTTTTAACAGCCATTGGTCTGTTGGAAGGGTAACCCGATCCTGTTGGTCGCTGCACATTGCTGTACCCACCTCCTCCTCTCCCAGCCTGGAAAGGTCTAGATGATCCGGCGCCCGGGCCGCGTTGCGGATGCATAGTGCTGGGGTAACCCTCCGCACCTGATCTCACCTCAGTGGAGTGACTCCGAGGTGTGGCATGCTGGCCAGAGTTTTGGTTTCTCCTACCAACGTCTTTACTCCCTTCTGCAGCCAGGTCCTCATACCTGATGCCCTTCCTGACCTGTGTCCTCACACGGTACTCATAGGCATTCTGCATCGCCTCAATGATAACACTCGTCTGGACCTTGAAGTTGTCATCCTCAACACCCAAGGCCTGAAGCTCTCTCTCACACACCTCCTGGAGGTACACCGGCACACCACGCATGATCACATCAATGATGGATGTCCTCTCAATCGTCCCATTGTAAGCGATCTTGTTAGACCCCTGGAACGCAGTGTAAACTGACAGACACCTGATCCCAAACTGCCTGGGGTTCTCGCTGACAAGTACAGTCCTGTCAAGCTGATTCTGCTTACCCATGATGCAGCCCTGGGTCCAAATTGCCAATTCAGCTGAAGTTGCAACGTTGAGGTAGCGCTTGGCCACCATCAACAGAGCCTCAATAAAGCTGTAAGGCTCATCTTGTAAAGGATAAGGCTCGTACTCTCGTACCCCAGCCTCCTCGACCCCCATCAGGATCATTTTGTTTCTCCTCATGTTCCCCATGATGGTCTGAGTGCCATCCTGCAGAAAATCATTCCTGTTACTGCCGTCCCTACCCTCAATGGCTCTCACCAAGGGTGACATCGCGCTGGGGCATAGATACTCCAGCTCAGCAAAGTGCTTCTTCAGAAAAGCAACCCCTGCTGGCAGAATAGTGCTCATGATGATGCTCACCTGAGCGGACACGGCGTCGTGCAGCCTATGCACGTTGTTTCCCCAGAACAACCTGAGTGATCGCTCCCATATCCTGTGTGATATAATGCTCTCAGTCGCTGAAAATTCAACAACCTTTGACGAGTCAATCACAGTCTTCCCATCCAATCTGATATCAGTCAGCCAATTCAATGGACCCGGTACAGAAATCTCTGAATCAGGGCGTCCACCAGGATCTCCTCCTGCAGGCACATCTCCTGACCCGTACAGCACACCTTGTCTTGACACCCATCTGTGACTGGGAGGCTGACCACCACCTGAAGGTGGTCCACCATTGGGTGGTTGGTTACCTCCTGCTGGCCCTTGACTATAGCCAGTTCCTGTCCCACCTCCGTGGAACTCACCTCGGTCTTGTTGTCCGTAACGCTGGTTTTGATTCACACCCTGACCTTGCGACTGACCTTGATGGTGACCATGCCCTTGACCCTGATTGGTGCCCTGACCCTGACCAGGGAATCTGTGCTCTCTTTGACTCTGGTTAGAATCTCTCACAGCGGGAAACCCATTCCATACAGGTTCTCTAGGTACTTGCTGAGCAGGCCTAAACCTACTCTGATCCTCCTGTGACGGCTCGTGATGGCCGCGTTCCTGGGACGGTGCAGCAGCCGAACCTCTGGTGGTTGCCCGCAGGGGCTCACTGGTCATTGCAGCCGCTCTAGCTGCATCCTCACCTTGCTGTCGGCGATCATGTTCCAGTAGCAGTCTCTGGGCAAGCGCCGCTCTATCACGGGATGCCCTAACCCTGGAGCTATCCAGACCAGCTCCACCTAGACCCTGAGTGACAGGAGTATTCCAATTGGAATGCTCAGTGCCCGCAGCCGTATGAAACGACTGTGATGCAACAGGTCCCGTGGAACGGTTACCTTGTGCTTGGGGATCACCAGCGGTGACATCATCCCCGGTGCTTCCCCCAGATACTTCACCTTCAGGCTCTTCTGACACTGATGCCAGACCTTGCATACGTGACACAGATTCTTCATATCGTCCAGACTGTGGGTAGACGGGTGCGTTGTGCATATGTCCAGCCGACCTTGCAGGGACTTGCGACGTCGGCGGCGGTGGTGGCGGCGGATATGATGATCCAGCTTCCACACCATGACCTTCTCTCCTCACAGGTGCACCTTGAAAAGGCGCAGCATTGGAAGGAGGGACAGAGGCGGCAGCGACAACAGGCACTGATGCTGGGATGTCTGCAACAGGCACATGCACTGGTGCATTCTGCGCCATGGGCTCATGCACCGCAAAAGGCATTGAAACGTGCGCAACAGGGGACAGTGCAGGTGCTCTCTGGGGCGCGGCCACTGACGTAGCGGACCCTGACTGAGACCCTCCCTCAACCTCAGTTACAACACTCTGTTCTGCAAGTCGGGTAACCTGCGTCATCTTAGACGGCGTCCCAGTGGAAGCATACTTGCGACTCTCCTTCTTGAGGTACATATACACAGGGTTGTCATATTGAATGAACACCTCTTTCCCTGTATCTGCGTCTATGAATTTCTTTGGAACCTGGGCAGGTGACGCAATCAGAGCTTCTTTAAGAGCTTCGTTCCTCTCATCTTCCATAGGAATAAAGGTCTTCAGCGTCTCGTCATATTCCTCATAACTGCATGCTTCTTGCTTGCTTATCAAACCTGACATAGCCTGATCAACCAACTCTTGCTTGAGCTTGAGCTTCTCCATGCATACTCTACCTTGTGGTCCAGCCCTATCATACATCTGTTGCCACATAGATATCGGTTGCACAAGCAAAACTGGAGGATCAGACGAAGTTCCAGCTACTGAGATTCCAACTGGCGCCCCCTTTGCTGCTAGAGCACTCCTTGTTCGGCTAGCAATGCTATCCTTCTCAATCTCTGGAGCGCCTTTGGGCACTTCTACAGCCCCTATTCCGCTCATCTTCACCTTTTTATCGGCTTTAGAACGACCGATTTCCGCCACAGTCGACTAGAGGTGACACTAGTCGGACTTTTTCTTTCTTAAACAAGTACTAATAAACTCTTACAGAGCTTATAGTAAGAGCTTCTCGATCCACTGCTGTAACTCAGTGAAATCAGCTCGATAACAGGTGATAGCTCTTGCTACTTCACCTGGACTTCTTCGATGCTGTTGACAAGATCTCGTAAAGCCTCGACACTTGAGGTACTTATAGGTTTCTTGGGACGATCTTGGGCGATTGTGGCCGTTGATCTGTGTGATGAGTCGCTTGCTTGGCGACTTCTGATGAGTGAAGATATCTCTGATAAATCAGACGGTCGACTTGGAGCCACAGGGAAGGCTGTAGATTGGAGATGTGATGGTGGGTTGGTGGTAATATCCAGCTGTAAGACTGGAGATATGCCTTGTTAAGAGGCAAGAATAACGCTAAATGCTGCAGATGGTCGACTGTTGGCTTAGGTGCTCTGCCAGCTTCGTATCAGGAGACTTGTTGATGCTTATAGAGTCGCTGTTGGCCTAGTTGCTCTGCCAGTTTCCCCTTAGTAAGACTTGGATTGACGATTAACTTGCAGATTGATAATCAGGAACAATAGCTAGAAACGTTAAGAGTCTATTGTAGGCCGTGAGATCAAAGTAAGAAAGAAAAAGTAAAGGACCCAGTTCGGGATCCTCTAAGACGGCAAACACACTTGTTCAGGTTCACACATAACTTCCAACCGAAAAAGCAGTTGGCGCAGTCAAACGCACGGTGCAGTCATACGTCGTGACAACTCTGGTCTTCCGCACTCGAGGTTTCCATGTTGAAAAGGAGAGGAACAATAACCGGGTAGAAAAGAAAAGGAGTATGAAGGTAGAAAAGGAGAGACACTCTGATCTTCCACACTCAAGGTTACCATATTGAGCAATTAACTTTTCGAGGCAAAGCTCACAACATTCAATGGCATTAGCACCTCAGCAGCCATATTATGGCAGAACTTTGAGCTGGTTCCTCATCGTGTTGAAAGAAAGATAAGGAGTTCAGATATGGGAGTTTCACCAAAATATCTATGCAATGGGCCACATTGCGTCTGGCATGCCCCACCTGTTGAGGCATTCATTGCAACCTTGTTCAACCAAGGGCAGCATGGGAGCATGAAGCCTCCTCTGGTTCCTCGACAGGCTGAAAGAAGTGTCATTTATACATATGGTTATCGCACTAAAATCTACAGGTGCGCAAAAAGAGTCATGCATACACGATGGAATCCTAAAATCTCCCGATACCTAAATCTTCCGGTGCTCCCACTTTTACCTGGCCTGCCCCGAACGTTGGGGCATTCGATGCAACCTTGCTCAACGCGCACACATGGAGGAGAGGCAAAATGCCAAATCACAGGCCATTTCGCACCTTCGGCCTTCCCTGAACCGGTGGAACAGCTAGCAGTGAATGAGGCTTGTCCACTTGAAGATCATGTTTTAGTAAGATCATGCTTGAGTCAGCAGAAAAGTGCAAGCAAGGCCAACATGCCCAATCGCAAGCCATTACGCAGGCTAAATCGCAGGACGACATATTGAGCAATGGCCATAACGCAGGCAACAGCCATTAGAGCCATTACGCACCTTGTGCCCTTCCTCGGCCGTTGGGGCAGCGCCCGTTGAATCAGGCTCATCCGCCTGAAGAACATAAATTGAGAGGAGCCATGACAACATGCCCAATCGTTCGCCAAAGCGCAGGCAAATGACCATTAGGATGACAGCCCAAATCGCACCTGAAGGCCACGAACAGATTAACCAGGCAATCACACATTAGGGTCATAGAGTCCTTACGCCAAGCACTCGCACGGTCAATAGCAAGACCGGTTCGATCTGTCGCCAAGTCAAGCAACTATGGAAACAGTGAAGAGAGGCCGCTGTCATTGGACAATCAGGAAAAAAGAAGAGGCAATCCGTAGGTGCGCACCTGCGACCCAGACTTCTGTAGCAGCCACATCTGCTTCTTCCACTCCTGGGCACCGTGATACCATGCCCGCGGCTGGGGCTGCCGCCAGGCCGCAAGGGGCTGCTGCACCCCCATCTTTGCAGGCCCTTGTGTCGACCATACTAACCAGCGATGGCGGTTCTGTGGGATTCTTTGAGGCGGGCAGCACAAACTCTATGCTATGAAGGGTTTGAAGGGTGGCCATTGACGTCGCTAAGGGATTGGGGGTCCCTCCCAGCATAGTAGGTATCATCGTCCCAGCGAGCGAGTGACAATATTATTACTAAAGCCTCGCCTAGGCATCTGTTCAACAACCTGCTCAAAAGGTGTAAAGGCCACTGGTAAGGGCGGCGGCTGGCTCTCTGGTATGTCCAGTGCCAGGAGTGTCCCGTTATTGCCAGGGCCGAAATCTGCGGCCGCTAAATATGATTTTTTTGTGACTCACTGGGTCACCGCTGACAGGTCCAATCCAATGACTGTCCTTGACCTCATCTCCTTTTACTGTGACTATTACTTCCAAAGTGTCACTGCATTATCAAGCCAAGCATTGATGCCCAGCAGCGGCAACATTCGCCGAAAGTAACTTTCTGGGTAGGTTTGTCTATTTTATTGAGCTGTCGTTTTATCACGCACGCAATGCCAGAAAGAGCATTAGCGAGAAAGAGAACATTCCCGGAGTTCGGCTCAGATCAGGCAAATCTTGAAGTCAGTAAATAGTCAGCTGTACAATCGGAGAAATCAAAGAATGCCTGCCAGACATATTTGATTTTTTGATGTTGTTAGACACAAATTAAGGCTTGATTTTGATTACAATGGGGGGCCGATCGCTGAGCAGCAGGCCATTCATTTTCAGGAGGTTCAATGCTTTAGCATTACAAACGGGAGGTAGTTTTTCATTTTTGGGAGTTACAGCGGAGTGGCAGGCCGCCGAGCAGCCGTCATCCCTAAGAAAGTTGGAAACGAAAGGACTCTAGGAAGAGATCAGAACTCAAAAGAACAAGAAACCTAGAGTTCAGACGAGAAGAATTAACTGTGAAGGACCCGAGGACCCCACGCAAAGGAAAGAAAGGCAAGGCCTGGAGGCCCAACCCCCCAAATAGCAGCTGACCGGCTGAGACGTGAACAAGCAAAAGGATCGGACAAGGCCACCTAACAGCCAGGAGGGGCAGGACAAGCTGCCATATACGGTATCCCTAAGGAAAGTCAGCTGAAGACCAGCAACTTAATGGTAGGTGATTAATTTTCAATCGTGTGTCCCTTGTCATCGAGTCGCGATCGTATAATGGTAATTATCCCCGCCTGTCAGCGGGCGTAACACATCATCCATCCCCAGAGCGCGGGAGACCGGGGTTCGATTCCCCGTCGCGGCGAAGCGATGAAACATCGCTTTTTGAGAACTTGAGGTAGCAGAGAATGCAGGCGGCCGCTCTACCTACAGGATATGCTGAGGTATGGGTAAGAGGAATGGTGCAATTCCAATCAGTCTTGTTAAGCCAGCCATGCCCTAACAAAAATTGATGGAAGAGTATCACTAGGCTCGTCATTAAACCATACTAGAACAGTGCCCGATCGATGTGAAGTGGTTAGAAATTGAACGTGTAGTTGTGGTACCTTATTGTGAAGTGCCGTAGGCATTATTTATTAGCCTACAGTCACCCCCCAGGGGGAAATAGTCTAGTGGTACAAAGCTGGTGGTAACCAAACCCCAAAGTTGAGAGATGAAACCCGCCACACGATCTTCTCCCTCCCCCAGTTTTGATCATTGGGTTCCATGTTCCTACTTCCCCACATAGTCTGAGGGTGGCATAAATGCACCATGGT
Source organism: Limnomonas spitsbergensis (assembly GCA_037349105.1). Classification (NCBI taxonomy): domain Eukaryota; kingdom Viridiplantae; phylum Chlorophyta; class Chlorophyceae; order Chlamydomonadales; genus Limnomonas; species Limnomonas spitsbergensis. The sequence goes on from JAYJMM010000113.1 coordinate 3,667,111, forward strand.
CATGGCTGTGCATGGTAGCTTGACATGATTAAAGCCATTCTTTACCAGCTCCACGGCATAGCCTAATGGGAATATGCACCGTTTTCACCCCCCTAGACAATAATTAATTGAAGATCGCGGATTTCAACAGTGCAAGACAAAACGAATTTCCGACATATTCATAAATTACTAAATTTGAATCGGTAGCGCAACATAAATTTGTTGCACATGCATCAATGTCAGAAGCCATATCTTGTGGTATGAAAACAAATGCCAAAAGTTCATCAACAATTGTTTGCGCAAGTAATTAGGCACCGGCAGTTGTTTCGTTTGGCAGAGCTTTCCAGGCTTCGTACCATTGTTTGGTCGCAAATCCCGTACTGCCCTAGAGCCCATCGCCACACGATAACGTACTCTGTTAACACACCATGGTTTACCGTGGTTTAGCTATTTTTCCTGGACTTAAGCATGGTAATCGTGTGATATACTGATTTTGCATCGCCGACTGGCAACATATCCCATTGTAGTAAGATGGACAGCGAGAAGTACATGATAGTATAGAAGAAGGCATAAATGAAGAAAAGCATGATTTTTAGAATGTCAAGATAAATATGACTTTAACGGGTGAATGCAAGAGATGAGTGAGAGGCACAAATGTGTTAAGGAAGTGGGCGTTTTCAGGCTTCATTAGGAGAGCATGTTATGAGAGAGAGGATTGCGAAGTTAACAGATACGAACGTAGCAAAGAAACAATAAGGAAGGGAAGAAATCATTTTCAAAAACCCAACTTCGGTCGAAGAGGAGGGGATGAGACAGACTAACATAATAAATATACAGAAATTGAGGCAACACAGAATGCAACAAAGATAAGAGAATGAGTGGTGGAAAATAAATTGAAGAAGGCAAACATAGATGCGAAGGACAAAAGAAGAATGAATAAATCAAATAAAAGGATAGGGAAATCACAGGGAAGGGAAAAGGGAACATAACGGAGTAGAAAATAGGTGGAAGAGAGAATTGAAGGTAGAAAGGGAGGAGTAGTGAGGGTGGGAAAGAAAATGAGAGGTGTAGTGAGGTGGAAAAGGGAGGACAAACAGCATGGGCTTCTGCACTCAAGGTTTCCATATTGAAAAGGAGAGGAGTAGTGAGGGTAGGTCTGAAAAGGAGTGAAGGGAGAAAAGGGAGGAAAGACACTCTGGTCTGCAGTCATACGTCGTGACAACTCTGGTCTTCCGCACTCGAGGTTTCCATGTTGAAAAGGAGAGGAACAATAACCGGGTAGAAAAGAAAAGGAGTATGAAGGTAGAAAAGGAGAGACACTCTGATCTTCCACACTCAAGGTTACCATATTGAGCAATTAACTTTTCGAGGCAAAGCTCACAACATTCAATGGCATTAGCACCTCAGCAGCCATATTATGGCAGAACTTTGAGCTGGTTCCTCATCGTGTTGAAAGAAAGATAAGGAGTTCAGATATGGGAGTTTCACCAAAATATCTATGCAATGGGCCACATTGCGTCTGGCATGCCCCACCTGTTGAGGCATTCATTGCAACCTTGTTCAACCAAGGGCAGCATGGGAGCATGAAGCCTCCTCTGGTTCCTCGACAGGCTGAAAGAAGTGTCATTTATACATATGGTTATCGCACTAAAATCTACAGGTGCGCAAAAAGAGTCATGCATACACGATGGAATCCTAAAATCTCCCGATACCTAAATCTTCCGGTGCTCCCACTTTTACCTGGCCTGCCCCGAACGTTGGGGCATTCGATGCAACCTTGCTCAACGCGCACACATGGAGGAGAGGCAAAATGCCAAATCACAGGCCATTTCGCACCTTCGGCCTTCCCTGAACCGGTGGAACAGCTAGCAGTGAATGAGGCTTGTCCACTTGAAGATCATGTTTTAGTAAGATCATGCTTGAGTCAGCAGAAAAGTGCAAGCAAGGCCAACATGCCCAATCGCAAGCCATTACGCAGGCTAAATCGCAGGACGACATATTGAGCAATGGCCATAACGCAGGCAACAGCCATTAGAGCCATTACGCACCTTGTGCCCTTCCTCGGCCGTTGGGGCAGCGCCCGTTGAATCAGGCTCATCCGCCTGAAGAACATAAATTGAGAGGAGCCATGACAACATGCCCAATCGTTCGCCAAAGCGCAGGCAAATGACCATTAGGATGACAGCCCAAATCGCACCTGAAGGCCACGAACAGATTAACCAGGCAATCACACATTAGGGTCATAGAGTCCTTACGCCAAGCACTCGCACGGTCAATAGCAAGACCGGTTCGATCTGTCGCCAAGTCAAGCAACTATGGAAACAGTGAAGAGAGGCCGCTGTCATTGGACAATCAGGAAAAAAAAAAAGGCAATCCGTAGGTGCGCACCTGCGACTCTGAGGCAATCGCGACAGCTGCAGGGGCAGCGGACATTGAAGCATCCGCCGTAGCAGGCTCCTGGGCGAAAGAACAGGGCGCAGATGAATAAGGAGCTGAAGAAGACGATTATGCAAAGGCAAATACCGTTGGGGCTGGCTTGGGCTTCTTGGAAGAAGCCGCAGGCCAGGCAAGGTCTTCGGCAGGAAGTGCCTGGAAAGAAAAACAACAACAATCAAATAAATTGAACACGACCAGGGTTGAATACAAACACACACCTTCTTGGCGCAATGCTCGTCGACGCTGTGCACCTGCAGGCATACAGGTGGGTTACTCATCGTTGGATCCAACAAATTACCGTCCTTGTCGGATAATGCTTCCGTTGAAACGGACAGCACTAAACTGTGAATGCTGTCACGCTCGTAATGATGGCTCGCATGGTCTACAAACCATATGCCGTACAGATGGGGTGGATACGCTGGGAGAAGCCGATCCGACGGCTCGGAACGCTATCCAGTGTAGTAACCCGGCCCATCTGTGTGGCTCAGAACGCTTTTCCAGTGTAGTAACCCAGAAGCCTGAATAGTAATCCAGAAGCTGTCTCCAGTTTCCCCGCCGCTTCTAGTCGAGGACCCTCGTTTGGAAACCCGGTAATGTTCCCGTTGGCCTGTTTGCCGTGGAAGCTGGTGATAAAACCGAAGGTTACTTTAGTCGCACTTAATAATATAGATACCGTAAAACAGCTTAGACTCCGCGCACCCCAAAAAAAATATTTTTTTTTTCCGGCCGCGCACCCAAAAAAGAATTTAAAAAACGGTCGCGCAGCAACGAAATTTTTATTTAAATTAACGCCGCGCAGCACAGAATTTAACTAAACATCGCGCATCACTAAAATAATTTAAATGTCCGTCCGCGCAGCACTTTCAGCCAGTACAGTCAACGTCAGTTAAAGCTTCGTTTGCTAGCATACCGTAGTCGTCACCCTCCTCCTCCGCCGGTTCCTGGCCTCAAGAAACGTGTGGCTATTGGGCCCTAGGGCTCAGTGGCACTGCGCACCTTGGCAGTCGACCTTGAGGTCGGCGGTTCGAATCCTGTCAATGCTCATTTACCGCAGTGCAGTAATGCTACCTATGAGTACCGGTAGTGCTCATCTGAGTCATCAGGACTGTTACCATGCAGGGCTATTTGGGCACACTTGACAAGGATGACTGAATGGATGTCGAATCAAACAGTCGCGCGATAGCGCGCGAATTTTTGTAACAAGTGCTGTTTTTAATTCATACCGCGCACCCCCAAAATAGTTGTTTGGGGACCCGACTGACGCTCCGCGCAGCTGTAATTTTGGAATTAATATTAGCGCGCACCCATGTCCGCGCACCCCAATAATTATTTAATTACGAGCGGAGTCTAACCTGCTCTACGGTAATGTAACGGTGCTGGCTAGGCCTGTCCGCTCCAGAGCTGTACCGTACCCTTTGCTCACACTTCACGAGGGGACGCTAGCTTTCTTCACATTTTTTCTCACCACTGAAAAAGGCATTACCGCCACTTGTCTGGTTCACCAGCCGGAGCTCAGGTTCTATGGGAGCGCATGGTCCCTTGATAAGCTGGTGCAAGATCGGCCACAGTAAACCATTGCCGCTGGTGAGTGTCAAGGCCTATGGCCTGGACCTGTACTCTCAGAGACTCAGACTATGGACGGTCAACGCGGGGAAGATCTCCGATTCAATTTCCAGAATCCATTGTTGCTTCCGTGAATGAGTAGGTTACTTAGCTTCCTGGATTGTATTGCATTTCCCAAAATATGTGTGGCATCTGATACAAGGTTTGTCAGCCCCAACACCTTTCTGTCCGAATAGAAATTCCACACATAGATCACGTGTGATACCCTGTGATTGATTGAGTCACCAAACGCATAGGTGTCATGCGCCAAAGGTGGGGATGCCTGAGGTTGCACACAATCTTTGGCCTAACAGAGACAAACAAAAGAACGTTTGAAGCCACACACATGCTCAGTATGCAAGGTACGGCCTGATTGGACTATCAACAGTCATCACACCAGATGATCCAGCCATGCCCAAAGGATCCATATCCTCTTCAGCACCAATCCCTCACACTCAAAACGTCAACTGCCTCCTTCCGACCTACAGTCCTAAAGGGTCCCGGAGCTGCTATCCAGCGGATAGGCTATCACAGTCATCCTATTGATCGTCGACCACCTCATCTGCCACCGGCGACTCCGGCCTCGCATCTTCTTGAAAGCTATTTTCCGCCATCCGTGATGCCTTAAAGCTCGGCGTCGGCTGCAAAGCCGCATCCGTCTCTAGCACATCCTCGGAGTCTGCAGCAGGATCTGCCGCACGGCCATTCGTGCCCGTGCCCCCCATGGACTCGTCCACTGCAAAGCTGTCCCCGTAGTCATCACCGTCAGCAGCGCCCGACGTCCCCAGTAACGAGGCCTCGCCCACAGCTGCCTCAGCAGCCTCAGCATCCGAACCTGACCCAGCAGCCGCCTCTGCCTCTGCGTCCGCCACCTCTGCTTCTGCCGCCTCTGCTGCTTCTGTTGCTGCTTCCACCAAAGCTGCCTCTGCTGCCTCTGCTGCCTTGGCCGCCACCGCTACATGTGCCACCATTGCAGCCCTTGCCACCGCCTCTGCCTCGGCAGCTACCTCCGCGTCTGCCTCCGCCTCTGTTGCAGATTCCGCCGCGAGAGGTCCACCACCAACAGCCGAGGCTTGGGGTGGGGGCTGGGCAGGTACTGCGGGACGACCCCCTACTGCATCAGCAGTGCCTGCAGCTGCTGGTGCGACGCTCCTTCCCTGCTGCTGGCGGGCTTGAGGGGGCCCGGCCCGGCCATGCCCTGTCGGCCCTGCCGGCTGCTCGTCGTCATAGCTGTCCCTAAAACCGCCGCCGTTGCTGCCTGCCCCCATCGGGCTGGTGGCAGGGCTGTCGCTCGGCCCAGCCCTGAATTTGCGAGCGTTCACTCCGTATTCCTTGTTCTTCACAAAGCATTTCTCGAGGCCGTTCCTGGCGACATCAGTGCTGGGCTTCACACCCTGAAGCCGCTTGAAGATCGCCAAGTTCTCCTGTGCTATGCGGTCCTCCTTCTTGCGCCGGTTGTGGCAGGCCGGGGCGATATTTCCTGGGGGCAGCGCGGTGACTGGTGCCACAGCGGCGACCGTGCGGCTGTTCTGAAACTCCGGGCTGGGCTTGCTGGTACTACTGATCTCCAGAAGCCTTTTGCAAAGCTTGTTGTTGTCAGAAGAGATCTTCAGCACCTGGAACGTGTTGTGAGAAAAGTCGTTGCGCGTGTGCGGCTTGGCGCGGACGCTGTTGGGCGAGGCGCTGAAGGTGAACAGGCCGTCCTTGCCAGGCTCGTTGGACTGTCCGGGCGGGGCGACAACACGGGGAGGCGCGCGAGGCACGGGCATTCGCTTGGGCGGCAGCGCCGCTGAAGCCACAGGCTCCTTGATGGGAGCGGCCGCGGGGGGCTTCGGTTTGGGTGCAGTAGACACGGGCGCCTGGCAAAGGGGGGTCAGAATGCGTCAGATGCGCGCATGCCATGGCTTCGCCCTAGAGGAACCCCACAATTGTAAACAAGCTGCGTTCTTCCTTTGATGTGCAGTTGCAAGGTGCGGTACTCAGTGCTGTGGCCTGATGAAAGACTTAGTTCAATCAAGCCTCTGGGACTTGTGCCCCAGATGTAAATCGGCAAATCACACATTGCTAGATATCATGCGTAGTGCGTTGTCCCAGGGCAATGGGTATCCCCTCTTTGGCATACACTTTGAACCAGCGCGAGCCATAGCATCATGAATAGGACCATGAATATCACCATGAATAGAATAAGACCGGAGAAAGCAGAGATGCCGTCCGCGCCGCAACACTCTCAGTGAAACCGATCTCCCAAACCCGTAACCTGTCTGAACACTCTCCATCCCAGTATTCTCACCTTTGGTACCCTGGGTTTTGGTACTGGCTTAGCTGGTGCAGGTGGAGGGACCACCTTGGCTGGAGCAGGAGCGGGCCTTGGGGGCACAGGCTTTGCCGGCGCCGACGTTGGTTTGCTGACGACAGGCTTCACGGGTGCTTCTGTCGGCTTCGGGGGAGGTGCTGGCTTGGCAGGCGGTGGTGCGGCCTTGACACCTGCCTTGGGCGGCAGGGGCATGGGCTTCGGCGGCGGTGCCGCCTTTGCGGTAGCAGCTGGCTTGACGGGTGGCATCGCTGGCTTTGCTGTAGCTGCCTTGGATCCCGCCGCAGGTGCTGCTGGCTTGGCAGCGGCAGCTTCTGATGCAGTGGGCGGCTTGGCAGCCGCATCGGCCAGGGCAGGAGGGGCCACGGAAGTCGTCCCCTCCCCTTCCTTCTCCTTGTCTTCCTCCTCCTCCTCCTCCTCCTCCTCCTCCTTCTCCTCCTTTTCCCCCCCTTGCTCTGCACCGTCACCGTGGTCGTCTTCAGCCTTGGCCTCTGCCGGGGCATCAGCTCCTTCCAGGGCTTCTGCATCTGCCTCAGCTGGGGCCTCATCCTCAGCCTCTGCCTCTACCTCTGTCGGTGACTCTGCCTCTGCCTCAGCCGGTGACTCTGCCTCTGCCTCAGCCGGGTCCTCTGCCTCTGCCTCTGCCAGGTCCTCTGCCTCGGCTGGGTTCTCGGCAGCTTTCTCTGCCTCTGTATCGGCCGCAGTGGCATTGGTTCTTCCTGTCTTTTCAAACGGGTCATCCCCATAGTCATCATCCTCTACCCCCGCCTCAGCTTCTGGCTCAGGTTTAAGCTCTGCTGGAGCCTCTGCCCCCGGCTCAGGCTCCGCCTCCGCTGCTGCCTCTGTCTCTGCTTCAGGTTCTGCTGCCGTTTCAGATTCAGCCTCAGCTTCAGGCTCCACTATCGGCTCAGGTTCAGCTTCAGGCTCTGGCTCAGTGCCCACTGCGGCCTCAGGCTCGGCTTCTAAGTTTGGATCCACTCCAAGCTCAGGTTCTGGCTCTACTGCTGCCTCGGACTCTGCTGCCACCTCAGACTCAGGCTCCGCTGCCACCTCGGGCTCGGCCTCAGCCTCGTTTTCAGGTTCAGGCTCAGCAGCTGGCTCTACTGCCTCTGCAGCCTCAGCTTCTGGCTCAGGATCCGCTGCTGCCTCCGGCTCTGTTACTTCCGGCTCAAGCTCAGGCTCAGGCATAGGTCCTGCTTCTGGCTCTGGCTCGGATGGAGGTCCTGATTCAGCCTCAGCATCGGGTTCCGCTGCTGCTTCTGGCTCAGCTTCGGCCTCCAGCTCTGCAGCTACCTCAGATTCAGGCTCTGGCTCTGGCTCTGTTGCCTCCGGCTCGGGCTTAGGGACAGCTTTGAGCTCCAGCTCGGGCTCGGGCTTTGCTTCGGGCACCGGTTCAGGTTTGGCTAATGTCTCGTCACCACCCCCCATGAGTCCAGCTAGGACATCCACTACCTCCTCAGCATCTGGCAGCATGTTCTCGGCACCTTCCTCAGGATCCTCGGCCTCAGGTTCGTCTTCTGGAGCTCCCTTTTCGGCTTCTGCATCCTCATCCTTATCCTGAAAGCATAAGACATGTCCGCGTCAGGCCTCCAATCGCACCGGAATGCTCATTCCTAAAAGATGACAAGGCTCAGGAGTCGGTGACCCACTGCGCATGCAAGGGCCTGCTCCCATGAAGGGCCATGCTACCGGTTTCCATGCTTCATTACCACTACGGTACTGGTGGATATGACCTTCTGAACGATGCAGGTTGTATAGGATACTGCCGGAGCCTGGCCCACAATCAGTGTGATAGTAATTTGGAATCGTGGATGCGCACAGAGGCAAGACTTGTCAGCACCTTCAGAGTGTAGGTTTAAAACGAGAGCCCTCATTGAATGCTACGAAGTCTGTCCTCCTTGATTGAGAAAACCTGCCCATGCTGTAAAATATTTCCGGACGTCCCATCATATACCTGTAAGCCATTATCCTCTTCTTCTGCTGGAGCCTCTTCCACATCTGCAGCGGCCTCCTCCTCTTGATCCGGAGGCGAGTCGTCTTCGCCCTGGCCTTCGACTTCTACTGGATGCACATCCTCGTCGGCCATATTAGATAAAAGATAGAGCCTAAATCAATGACATCGCAGCGTGTTTACTAACTGTGTTAGAAAGCACGGTTCGCTAGGATGAGTTTCTTAGAAAACAAGGCAGTACAGCGAAGTACCGTATGTTTTGCAAGCGACTACCTACTTCCACCTGCCACCCCGGCTTCTCTTTGTCGCCAACGCAACCCACGAACTGGCCCATTTTAAGCCATGAAAAACATCCATCATATGCGTAGATGCCCAAGTGATTCCGCTGGTACGAAGCACTTTTACCCTACGATAAAGAAAATCTTCCGATATTGCAAAGCGGCAAGGAAGCCTCCCAGTAACACTGTAACAGGCCCCACATCTCCACAGGCCCCTTCTACCTAGGCCAGTCCTTGCGCTTTTCATCTAATATCCGTAACAAATTCCCTGTTACCAGGCATTGTAGATAGGGTAACATCTTCCAGCAAGCAGCCACCTACCAGGCTACCACTCAGCGTACCGGTACTGTGCAGAACACCTCCCCTAGCCATCATGGCGCTGTGGCCACTGGCCAGTGGCGCCATGTTAGGGTGCCTGCAACCACGCATGGCAACCGGTACGCATACGCAGAACGCACGGCTGAGGCTGAAATTATGAATCAATGCAAAGAAAACTTAAAGGATCCCTATGCAGTACCGATACAAAAACGAAGTCAGTAAGTAGGGGAATAATCTCCATACTGGCCATCTGCATGGTCGAGTGCTTACTGTATTGAAATATTAAAGCACCGGTAGCTTAATTTCTTGCTTAGGAAACAGCGTGCGCATCCTGCTACATATTTATTTTTTGTCATTCATCATAAATCATGCCATCTACTCGATGCAACATCCGCCCAACGCATCCAATGATAACTAACGACGACATGATCATACAAGCACCAAGCCACCAAGGCGCAGAAAACTTGCAACCTCAAGCCTTCCCTCCGCCGCCGCCATCCTCCTTCCCGCTAGCTTTCACGTCTTGCATGACATCCTCCGGCCGCAGACGCGTCCTGCTCCGTCCAGGAGCTCCCACCTCCGAGGGTGGCTCCTCCTCATCTTCGTCCCATATGTCAGTGTCCACCTAGCCAAGGGGGGCAGTGCATGGTCAAATTACTTACATGAAGACAAATGTGCACACCAGCCATGCGTGTCAGCATGGTAGGTGATGTCTGAGGGTTCCATAATTGACATACGACCACATACCACTCATGATGATTACGCTTGTACAGAGTAATCATGTATGCATCATCAAGCTGTGAAATTAAACAAGCAAGGCAGGGCATCTAAATATGGGTATGACAAGTCATGGCAAACGTCATCGCGTGAGTACGTGCGCAAGTGCCGATGCATGGGCTGGTGTAGCCTGCATGGTTGCATGCACTCACTCAGGCTTGCTCACCATCCTATCCAGACCTCACCTGGCAAAAACATGGTCGAGCACACGACATTCAAGACATTGCACTGCAGTGTCATTACATGTGTGAATGCATGCTAGCATTGAAAGCATGATGCCGGCTGTCCCGCATGGGCTGGCGGGACAGCCTGCATCATTGTTTATACTCATACAGGCTATGGGCTCACCATCCTATCCAGGCCTTGGCTGGCGAAGTATGCACCCGTGACAGTAGCAGTCAGTGTGGCACCCACTGCAAGGACAACAAAAATGATTGGATTTCCTCACAGAAAAATAATTCAATACCTCCCAAGGTAAACTGGTGAGCCTAGGGGTTAGGGCCCACCGTACATTTGAACTACATCTGCTCAGGTTTTACCTAAAATTTTATTTCCATGCTACCCCTGGGACAAAAAACGGACCATACCTCTCGATTGCCGACTGAAAGCTGGCGTCGACGTGTTTGAAAAGTGTTTTTATGTACTGGTATCTGTCAACTCTCAACATCGTTATTTCTGAGGGAAGGTTAAGTACATAGAAAGTGATGTGCTTCTGCTCACATACGGTTATACCCTATGTTTGCCCTCCTGTGCAGCAGCCTGCCGTTGTTTCTGAAGCATAGGTTGGGAACACCATGGTAGTAATTGTGAGTTTGTGACAGTGGGCAGATAAGTAGGAGAAGTACGCCGCAAATCTTCTGGCGCCCACCTATCGCGCACTTATCTGCTAGCAAATGTACCATTAAGTTAGTATTTTACTTTTTGTTTGTCAGAAGCTCTGGCTTTCGAGAAAAGATTTTGACCTTCACTGGACCTGAAAACAGCTAAGCCGAGTACAGTCTTCAGTTTCAAGCCAGACTGATCCCAAGGATCCCAATCAGAGGCTGGAGGGCCATCAGTCAAGGTACCTAAAACGAGGAAGGTCGCAATATCTCGAATCCTTTGCAAGCGACCAACTGATGCGTGCAGCATGCAAAATACTAATGCACGACTGGCCCCAACAGCTAGCAGAATTTAACCCATAGCTCAACAGGTGATTTGCTACTGTGTCTATGCATCCGCATGGAAGGTTTTTTAGAAGGGCATCTACGATCTATGCTGTTATCTGATAGGTATTAATTCAGACACTGAGAGTCCAAGACAACAGAGTCGCAAATATAAACGCGTACGAGGTCCATGGTGCGGGTTCTTAAAGCTTATACTTAGAATCACAGCAGGGATAGGCCACGACATTGGCATGCACAACGCGGATATGCCAACAAGTAAGGGACAGCAGAAGATGAGAAAGACTACTCTTCTATTTGGAACAAGGAGGCATGTGGGTACGGCATACCTATTTCTAATGGTCATCCTCCCATTAACCTTGTGTCCTTGTCACATGAGCACCCACTGCTGCATCAATATTGACTAGTACTTGTAGGCCAATGTCCATGCAAAACATCGAACCATGGTCATGTCCCCAGTCCTCACCCAAAGCGATGGCGCTGCTGGCCGTCACCCAAAATGCTGCACTGTCCACTGGCATACCGGCAAGATATGTATTGGCAGACCTCGGCTGGCAGAAGCGACGATAAAGTTGCAGTCACTGTGTCAAAACCAGCGGATAAAGGAGGTGCTGATGAATGTAGCAAGATTATGGAGAGATGGGAAAATCGAGCGCAATGATAACGAGAGTGGCTGGGCAGGATTGTGTGCAGGGTTGTTTGGCTGCGACAACGCCGTATGTAGTGACTCAAGGATGCTGCCAAGACGATTGACGTTTATAACAAATCTGTCAGAAAGCTACAGAGTAGCAGCGAAAGAAAGAAAGAAAACGCCTGAGCGTGGCTTGAGGAATACGGGATTTTAAATGCCGTACACAGTGCGATGCACCAGAGGGATTCTCAATGCGATGGGGATAAGATCCAGATCTAGGTTTCGGAGTCTTGGCGAACACCGACAACGCATACTGCGCACATGTCCATATGCCTAGTACACGCATCGGTGTCATAGGGCATCTTTTGTAACGTGCTTTTGCTGTCTGCTTATCAAATTTGGTGCATGTACTGATAGTTATAATCAGTAAGTGCGAGCGGAGTTGTCAAGTTGTGGAGCAACGCATGCACGTCGTGAGAATATTAATAGAGGCACGGGGTAAATAATGAAGGAGGAGGTGACAGACAGGCAAGTGCCGCAGCTGTTGCCTCTCTCAACCTGAGGGACGTCACCTTACCCTCTGCTGCAAGATGCTGATTTTGACCTACACCTGGCCATCAAGCTTGTCTTACTGATCGACGCGTTATCTCTCGGCTCGAAGGTTTGGATTGGTCTGGTTCATCTTCGTCCTGTTGGGTACGGGCACGCTCCTGCCGTTCAACGTGTTCCTGACAGAGAAGGAGTTTTACGATGTCCGGCTGCAAGTGCCGCCCTTCAACAGCTTTGTGGTCGACAACTTCATGTCGCTGTTTGCAATCAGCTTCAATGTCCTGTGAGGCGACGGGCGGGAGGGCAGGGGAGCCATCAGGGAACATGGGGCGCACATGCCCGGCGTGCCTCCTACCCAATCCGGTCATTTGGGTGTCACATGTTTTTATCCCTAATGGCTGGGATACCATGCCACCAGGTATGACACACAATTTTTGCTGAGGTGGTGAACTTCGTGAGATTGCATATTGCAAACCGGCAAGAAGCCTAGAACCATGCCACGTCATGGTCATTAGGGATTCCATTGGATAACCCACAAATAACGTCAGATTTCAAAAGTGCATCCTTCCATGCCGTGGATCCATGACCGGCAGCCGTTGCCATGAAAGCGCCCCAACCTGAGCGCCCTAGAACAGAGCATTGCAGCTACGTCTTCCTGTGTTTGAATGGTCACTAACGGGCAATTGGTTTTTAGCTGGCCCTAGATCCATTATGTTCCGAGACTAAAGGAGTGGCCAGTCATTCCGATATCCAATACATGGGAGGGCTTGGGGGATGGCCAGTCAGTCCTGGATATATAATGTTGTAGACCCATGATGGGTCCTAGATCCGCTGTATTTTGCTTTCAGCTGCCCTTTGGGGCCATGCATGCTGCATGGCCATCACTCTTTTCAATTTCGCCACTGTTATTTCTGCATCTATGTTTAAAATTCAGTGAAAGCCTGGGGTGCAGTGTACATGTTCTGCTCACCCTAAACCCTTCATCTTCTCAGGAACCTGTGTGCCCTGGGCCTGCTGATCAAGTACCAGAAGTTCCTGTCTCTGAGGGTGCTCGTGCTGCAGCCCCTCGTCATCACCTTTATCATGCTTGTTTCCACAGCTGCCCTGGTGGGTGCAGGTCAGGGAGTGGGTTCAGAGTTTGGGGTGGATCTACAGCTGCCCTGGTGGGTGCAGATCAGGGAGTGGGCCCAGAGTTTGGAGTTGATCTGCAGTTGATGTGGTGCATACAAATCAGAGTATTTTCTGACGTGTGCGATGAGGTCCACTGGGCATAATAGCGTACAGAGGCATACAACCAAGATTGTTTTTTTGAAGGAAGACGGAATTGCCATGCTTTCTTGTGTGTACAGTATACAATGCAAAATCATGTGCATGGCACACAGGCTCACAGCCAAGAGTATTTTGTATCACCCGATGCGTCTTACAGGTATATCTCCCATGTGCGCCTTCACGGCCGCCTAAGCGAAACACCTGTTTCGAGGCGTGAAATTGCCTGTCCCTCTGACAGCTAGTCCACACTCCACAGTGATGTCTATCGTCTTTTGACCCTGAAGCCTGATTTCGGTTGACCCTCAATCTATCACTGTCTTTTTCTTGCCCTGCCATCGGTTCAGGCTGTCAAGGTGGACCTGTCGGGGGAGATGATGGCCAAGTATACTCTTCCATCCATTGGTCTCATGGTGGGTTATTTTCTTATCAGGGCAGTTGGGTACACATAATGACTCAACAGGATCAGACGATGGCTCGATAGGATTAAAGGATGACTCGTCAAGCTCCAAGGATAACTCACCAGGGCCAGAATATGACTTATCAAGATCAGAGGATGACTTACCAGGACCAGAGTATGCTTCATCAAGAGCAGATAATGACTTGTCAGTACCAGAGGATGACTAATCAAGATGAAATGATGACAAATCAGATTCCGAGGATGATTCATCAGGATCAGAATTCCCAGAGGCCAGAGCTATGTGGTTTAACATGAACCAAAAGTGGATGACGTACCTGTGAATGATATGCCTTAATAAGACGAGGTTTAAGATAGCAACTCGTTCGGCCGTAGCACTAGGTGAGCCACCACCCCAGGGTTGGTGAATGATACCAGGATAATAATAATACTGATGGTGCTGCCTCTGCTGCTGCTGCTGCTGCTGCTTCAGGGCCTTTGCACGGCATTCCTTCAGGGTGGTGTCCTGCAGCTGGCCAGCATCTTCTCGGCAGCACACATTCGGGTGCGTGGTGCCACTGGACCGGGAGGGCAAGGATCAGTTTGCTTAACCTCATCTACATCCTGGCATGAGGATTCCTGGTGTAACTTGCATTAGTGCTTGGGCTCCAGCTGCATGCTGGTCAAGGTGTAAACCTAGTTGGCTGAGTGGTGGCTGCCCGTTTGTCCACAGCAGGCGGTCTAGTTTGCACAAAAACCAATGCTGGTGAGGGCAGAAGATCTTTGTGTGGATTTCAAAGAACTGTCAAGACTCCTGATAGCTCCTCTCTCTCTCCCTGCCTATATTGAAGACCCTGATGCCTTTGCTTTCGCAAACCCTGATATTCAGGGGGCCGTGACCGGCATCTCTGTCGGCGGTGTCCTCACCTCTGCGCTGTCGTTTGGCTCTCAGCTCAGTGCCCCAGAAAATGAAGGCGGCACGCATTCGGCTGCAGATGTCGCGCCGGCCGCGCTGCTCTATTTCTCTGCGTCTGCGGCGGTCATTGCAGCGTGTATAATCGGGTACTCCGCTCTGCCGCTGCTGCCATATGGAAGGTGGGGCTGTGTGGTGGCTGTGGGGATTCTTTAGTGAATCTGGGCCATTTACTGGGTGATCAAAGCAGCGTGTATCATCGAATACCGCACTCAGCAATGTCGCTGTTGCCTCATGGAACGTATTTGTCTCATTATAAAAAAACTGATGCCGCTATTTCTGTACAGAAGTTATGTGGCTCTGAACGGCTCGCGATACCAAAACCCTGAACCCTGCTGTTGCTGCTGTATGGAAGGTATGTGGCTTCCCTCGGTAATCTTACCCTGTGCCCCAAAATGGCAGGTAAAAAAGAGAAACTGCGCCTGTTTGGAAGGGAATAATGGAGATTGGGCAGAGGCTTGGGCTCAGTTCCCTTGAGTTCCCAAAGCCTTGCCCAGTGAAAGCCTACCCATTGCTACTTTAAAACCTGCAGGTACAAGCTGCTTCTGGCAGGCATTATTGATGACCCCAAGGAGCGCAAGCTGATGACGGTGGATGATGACTATGAAGAGCCCCTCCTCACTGTTGTGGAGAGCGAGGATGCTCGTTTTTCGGCAGGTAAAGAGGGAGTAAATATGTCCAGCTTGTATCCGGATGCATCAGCTTGCATCAGATGCTAGTTTGCAACTGCGTTCGCAGGTAAGGAGAATAGGAAGATGATCCTATATCAGCAGCCAAGCAAGAAAATGAAGAGTTTTTGAATCTGCAGGATGATGGAAGTGTATATGCAGGTCAGGAAGGAGGATGAAGTGGCGCCAGCAGCTTGGGTATGTCAGCAGCACTTAAAATCTTGAACCCAATGTTTGAAACTGCAGTCGACATTTCATTATGAATGAAGCCCATCTCATCCCACTTTGTCACCATTATTCATATCAGGTCCCATGTGGCCCTGATCTGTAATCCTGTATTACCTTATGTTTGAGGACCTGTAAGGAGATCTGTAATCCTGTGGTCGTTCGACCATCATTAGATGTGCAACCCTGTGTGACAGACGTTTATCCCTGTGTAACCTGGTTAACCCTGCGTTGCCCTGAGTAACCCTGTGTTGAGTGACCCTGCGTTGCCCTGTGGTCATGCAGGTACCTCCCGCACTGAGCACACCCGAGCAGCCATCATCAGTGTCGAGACTGACTTCAGCATGGCTGCAAGGTCGTGGCAGGTATGTCAAAGTGTAGAGCCTTATATATT
Organism: Limnomonas spitsbergensis; assembly: GCA_037349105.1. NCBI lineage: Eukaryota > Viridiplantae > Chlorophyta > Chlorophyceae > Chlamydomonadales > Limnomonas > Limnomonas spitsbergensis. The sequence goes on from JAYJMM010000113.1 coordinate 3,683,029, forward strand.
TCCGGCTTACGCGTTAAGGAGGGCATCTGCCTTTGCTGTGGTAATTTTATGCTACAGGTTGTCATTGAAGTGTGCACTTGCCCATCTTCAGGGGGCAGACGGAAGGCCATTGCTGGGCCAATCAGGAACCCCACACCTGGCATTTTCATGTAGATAATGTAGATGAAGTGCGCATTGCAATTACGTTTGTTTGTGTACCCTCCACGCCCTGCCTGTAACTCTGCAGTGGCGCAACGCTTTCAACATCTACTGCATCGCTCTCTTTGTTTGCTTCCTCGTGACAATGGGGTTGCACCCTGGCATCACCTCCTTCATTTGCTCCACGCAAAACGCAGCCACAGTGAGTAGATCTGGGTGACTAGATCCGTCCTGGCTTGAGTGTATATGATCTTCTTGGTCTAAAGCTTGGGCAGAGATCTGGTCTGAGCTGTGTAGAACTTGTCTGTTTGAGGAGATCCTGGCTGGCTAAGTGGATCCCAGCTGAGTTGAAAATCTGGCCAGGCTAAGTGGATCTGGGCTAGCTTGAGGCCCTCAGTAGATCTGGTCTCTGTTCAGTAAATCCCTGCTGACTCCGGTTGATCTGAGCTAGCTTGAGTGGATCCAGGCTGGTTTTAGTGGTTCAGGGCTGATTTGAATAAATCCTTGTCGGCTTCTCTAGATCCGGGGTAGACCCAGTGCTCCTGATACTTTGTACTCCCAGAATGTCACACATGAGTTATGGTACACACTTCTGACCTTCAACCCACTGCCTTTGGCTGTGCCTATATTTTCATTGCTCTCAACCCTCAGGTAAAAATCTTATCTTTCATGGCTGTCAAAACTTACTGTCTTAAACTTGCTCTCCAATGTTTTAACTTTGCTGCAATGCTTCCTGCCCAGGTCTCTCCTTGCGCCTCAAACAGCTCTGCTGGCCGCATCTTCGGCGACCTGTTTGTACCGCTGCTGTATGTGCTGTTCAACGTTGGTGACTTCTTTGGCAGGATCCTTGCAGGTGATGGCAGTACAGGCAACGGAATGGGGAACGGGGTGGGGCTGGATGGCGGGATGGGGCAGCCAGATGGCGCCAGTGGGGTATCTGACGCAATTGGGCAGCATTGGGCGTCAAAATGGGACATGGTTTCAGTCTTCACCCCTCGCACTCTTGGTGTAGAGGGGGGAAATGTGGCCAGTAGGTGAGCTGGAGAACACAGCGACAGAATGGGACAGGGTTAAGCCTGTGGCCGTTTTGCGGGCAGCGACTACATACATATTTTTAGCTGCGCATCTGCCTGATGCTCAGTTCCACCGTGAACCATTCTGATTGTGGAAGATGGCAGTCCTTTACTACGAGGGTTGTTTCTTGTTGTATTTCCTGTATGTGCTGTCACCTGGGACCAAGGATTTTCCATCCTTGTACGGTACTCAACGTGAATGTCTGCATGCTTTTGTGGACGCTGGTCTCAAGCGACTTCTGGCGCTCCATAGCCCCAAAAGAGTGTGAAATTAGGTTCAAAACCATGGTGCCCGAAACCATGGTGAGGCAGGAACTAGGTGCCGGTCGAGCTTCTGTAACGTCCAGTATGTTTCCACACCCCTTCACCTGAATTCCATGCGCCGCCCCTGACACCCTGTTCTTCCCATGCCCCTTGGTCAGGTTACGGGCCGTGGTCCCATGGCGCGCCTGCACCCTTCTCCCTGCTGACCTACTCAATACTCAGGTGACAACACAGCCATATGCATGTTGCTGCGCTTTAGTTGCTGTTCCGCATTTATTTTACTGCCACATGCTCCTCTCACAAAATCCTTGGATCAAAAGCGCTGAGTCACACTGTGGTCTATGTACTGAAAAGGAGACTGCCCTGCTGCTCTCCTCAATGCAAAATTTGAACTCAACTCCTTATTTGCCATTTATGAATTTCCTTTTCATATTCAGGGCCGGGATCGCCTTGACAATCCTGTTTTGCCACATCATCACGCCCACCTCTTGGAAGCTTCCGGAGTACCTAGACCACGACGCGTACCCCTTCGCGCTCATTACAATGCTGGGCCTCACACAGGTATGGAGATGTTATGTCACGGCATCAGCGCATTAGCCCTTGGAAGAAAGACCTGTGCTGTGTGTGAGGAGTGTGATGGAGCCCTTATTACTCTTTAGATGCTGGGCCTCACACGGGGAGTGTGTGGTGTTAATCATGTGTGTTATCCCTCAGTTTGGGCGACCTCATCAGCACCATCTGCATGCACACACCTCGCTATACTTCAGTTATAACTGGGTTTTGTCCTCCATTCTGCCCCCACACAGGGCTACCTGATCAGCACCATTTGCATGCACACACCTCGCTAGACTTGAGTTATAGCTGGGTTTTTAACCTCCATTCTGCCCCCACACAGGGCCACCTGATCAGCACCATTTGCATGCACACACCTCGCTAGACTTGAGTTATAGCTGGGTTTTTAACCTCCATTCTGCCCCCACACAGGGCCACCTGATCAGCACCATTTGCATGCACGCTCCGTCAACGCTGCTTCCAACTGAGATGTCCAAGTATGGCCCCGTCACGTCTTTCGCCATCTCCATGGGCAGCTTCCTCGGCTCCTTCGTGGCCCTGGGGCTGGGCGTTGCCTTTCAGACGCACGAGGTGTAAAGAGCTGTTTATGCTCTATCTTCTAGCCATTTTGAAGCTCTTGTCGTTGATAGGGCCTCGGCTTAGCAAGGCCTGGCGTACCAGCAGGACGGTGGCCTCCTAGCCGACCTTGGCATTCATTGACTGCGCTGCCAGGCTGTGCGGAACATTCCGATGGCCCTGTCTGGTGTCTGGATCTGGCTGTCTGGCTCGTTCTGCCTGTCTCATCTCGCTCGTGGGGACATCTGTACAGCGATTTACAGCAGGTTGTGGCTGAGCGGATGCTTCTTCAATCCTGGAGGAGCGGGAATTCGCTGACAACGAACCATGCAGATGGTGAAACTGGAGCCGTACGGAGGGCATGAATACTGTGCCCTGGTAGCACCTTCTGCTCAACCTACAGCAGGGGTGGGTAGGATTGGAGCGCTCGCTCTTGAGACAAGGGTTTCAACTTGAAAGTTGTGTCCCCAAAGTTGCAAGCGGAGCATCTGACGCCCTCCATGCAGCGTGTGTATCCTACGGAGGCAAGGCATGTGCAGCAGCCAGCAGAGGAGGAGCCCAATACATGGCTGTCCATTAGGGGCAAGGAGTGGAGCAACTCTGGCTCTGCCAGGCAACAGATCTACCTGCATGCCACGCCATGAAAAATGAACGAGTCTCCGTGTGGAAAAAAGTACTGGCATGTCTCACACAAAGGTTATGCTGTAGGTGTTAGATGATCAAGCTGTACTGAACACTTGCATTATCCAGATTGATTTGTCTTAATTTACTCGTGTGCCAACGCGGCACATGATACGCTAGGTTCCTGCATACCACTATTGGCTTGAATGGGTCGGACTACTCTGGTTGCCATTGTTTAGATTACAGTCCATAGGTCTTGATGAGTGTGCATAGGACACTAAGGTGCAAGGTATTTGAGTAGCATTTGACGGTGATATGAGGCTTTCCAGTGTGGATGGGCTATGGCACCAAGGATATAAATGGCTTGTGGTGTCTGCTGATTATTGAACCCAGAACTGCACTTGTCCATTGGATAGCAGTGCCGGACAGAGAAAAAGTTCTCTTCATATGTAAATGAATTACGTGAAGGGGATGTGTAACGTCTTCTGGGTTATACATTTGTGGCTGAAATAAATTTGAGTTCTCTACTGCATTGGTTGCAACCTAAAAGAAACGTATGCCTTTAGTGCTGGTGCTCCATCTTCCAGAGCTATGAATCTGATAGAATCTCTGCAGTGTAATTCTGAACCACAGTGTGCCAATGACATCACACCTCTGGCCCTGCGGGTATGCACCGTTCTAAACCTCTGGGCCCTGCTCAAAAAGGCTCAACCGCGTGGGCACCTAACTGTCCTCTGGGGAGAAAGAAAACTAAATGCAACAGGGGAGAAATAGAGGAAGGCGAAGGGGAAGGACATTACGTCCCTCCCCCCCCCCACACACAAAGGAAAGGCAGCCCAAAGATTTAACTGCCCCTCTGGAATATGGCCTTTAAAGACAGTATGGTCCAACAGCACCGCTAGATATCAGTACTGCAACGTTGAAAAACTGTTGAACACCTGGGTATTAACATCTTCACCACTGGCCAGAGGCTATGCTGCAGTTCATTTTCCAGGCAGAGTTGGAAACAAAAATAGACAGTAAGGGCATCACATGGAAAAAGACGAACCTACGAAGGCTGATGCGAGCACTCCTTGCTGACACACAATGGAGCCCCACCGTTGAACGGCTGAACACGACTCGAGCATGGCGCCGACTACCAAGACAAAATTTTCATCAGAGAACCGCAACAACATTTCCACACTGCATGTGGTCTCAGGCGTGCAGGCGCTCAAGCATTTGTAGAATTAAGAGAAGAAAAAAGCACCCCGCTCATTCATCTTGCCCCGGCAGGCCACTTAAGTTTGCTTGCGGAGGCCGCCACTTGGTGCTCCTCGCCCTACGTTTCACCACCCGAGCCCCAGACAGACACGTTCATCGCCCCCAGGGCCCCCTCCTCCTGCTCCCTGTCCCCGGCAACCTTGGGCCCAGTAAAGGCATCGGGGCGGGGACAGCATTGACAGCACCAAACCAAACCATCGGCAGCAAGTCCTCTGGGCGGACTGCCAAGGACCATAGCTGGCGCCTCCGCTGCACCAGGGTAGGGATTACCTCTGCTGCAGCCAGCCTAGTCCCAGTGTCTGTGTCGCTGCAAAATTTTGCGGCTATGTCCTGCACCTCCACCGAGCTGGCCAACAGAATCGCAATCAAGCACGAGAGCGCCCCTTAAGTCTTGATATGGGCCTGGCGGCTGGTGTTCAGGTATACCCTGGCGAGAGCCCGGGCTGCCTTGCACCAAAGGAGGGCCGATGTCGAGCCTAGTGAAGACACGAGGAATAGATCGTTGCTAGTGCATCAATCGCGGACTGGAAGTTTACATGCAGGGCGCACAATAAGGCAAGCATGCCCGCCGCTCGCACTTCTTTATCAAAGAGCCCGACACCAGTTCTTGGTTGAGCGTGGACATGATGTCATGTCAGTCAGCAGCACAGTATCCGAGGTGATCAGCCCGTCGGGCAGGGACTTGGCCATTGAAGTTACCAGGAGAGAGAAAAATTAACGCTGCAGCGAGAGAAGCGCTTGCAATGGCGCTTGTAAGCGCGGATTCCAGATCTGACTCGTCTCTTCAGATTTCCCTTCCCAAGAGATAGCACTGTCGGCGAATTTCCAACCCCAGAAGGAATTGATGAAACTGTTCTTGTGCATTGGAATTGACTAGCATCAGACGGCACCTTTCGCGTTCTGTTTTCGAATCTGTCAGAAATCGTATGTTAATGGGATGTGTGCATGTGTGGATACGTACGGCTTTCTCAGTCACGTTCGCGATTGCGTTCGCACTGGGGTCTGTAGGGGGCTCAACTTTGCCTATGCCTATTCTCGTTTCGAAAAACATCAAAAGTTTGAGACAACAATGCGATACAAAGATGATGTTGAGCTCTTGGCCTTTCTTCGAGCCACCTCGAAACGACTAAAAAACCTTGACTCACAGCAGGATCTGTCAACCTCGAACACAAGCGCAGGAGACATATCGACATGGCAGCTTTTCGCACTTCTCATCGCGGAGGTCCGCCTTAAAATTGAAGAGGGGAGTTCTATCAGCAACGGCAGTGCGCGGGCTGTTTGGTGGCGACGGTGGTCGGAAGGCCAAACCGGCAAGCTGTCTCTAGAATGCTTCGACCGAGCTCTCTCCTGCATCCCCAATGTCTCTGTCTCCAACCTCGATCTCGTCAGAGCTGCTGGAATAGCCTTGTGCATAGCAAGCTTGATGTGCAAACATCTTTCCTCGAGCGATGTCGACTATGCACCCGGGATGTGGCAAGAGCTGGAGTCTTGGTTGATACAGCAGGGCATTGCCAGAATCATCTCTGCCTGCGCTAAGCTCTTGCGTTTCGTCTTGCATGGCTCCGCTCCTTGGATCGAAGGTATGTTGGTTCTCGATAGCCTTCGCTGGTCCCTCATTTTCATCAACAACCACAACATCGGCTTGGGAGCTGCCTCTCTTGGTGTGAGCACCGATGACATCATGGAGCTATACTGCGCCTCCCTCAAGTACTGCATCCCCCATGCTCGCAAATGGCTGGAGGATGACAGCAACACGCGACCCTCTTTTGATGATGACTACCAGGCCTCTAAGATGTGGATCTCATATCTTGAATATTTGCACTTTGCGGTTTGTGGTCCATCGCTTTCCTCTGCGGATTGGAGGCCGCTGGCGCCCCTGCTGGTGCAGTCCTTCCAGCTGGCTAGAGACATTCGTGCCAGGGTGCTGCCAGGAGATCCCAGGATCTGCTATTTCGGTTTAAACTTCCCTCTCAAGATACTGGCACCATTACTGAGCAAGGGTGGTGGATCCATCCAGGTGTGGCCGTCCCGATGCGCGCTACAGGCCATGCAGATCGCACTGCTGCCGGAGAGCTGCCTCGTCACTGCGCCTTCACCGACGAATGGGGCTACAGCCAGTTTTGCAGCCTGGTCTTCTCTATCCACAGTGAAACACGACCTGTTGAGAGAGGCTGGAAAGGTGCTCAGCACTTTTTCACCAGGTACGTTATTTACTTATTTACCCCAAGATGTGATGTGAGACCTATCCGAATAAAGCTCCCTTAGCAGCAGTGCTCTAGCATGCTGCTGTACTGCTTTTTCCCTCACACCAGCCCGTGTGCTAGCTTAGTAACCTATTGCAGTATACGAATCTTGGCGATGCCTTTGTCCCTCACCTTCAAGCTGCTGCTGCTGCTGCTGCTGCTTTTTGCTGAATACCATTTCCCGAAGTTCCTCAGCTATCATTATTCATGGTTGACAATTTTTGTAATCCCTGTCCACCCTTCCATGTCCACCTTGTCCTTGATACAGAGTTATTGAGGCCGCAGCAATTGTGGGACCTCACGTGCTTGATGGAGGAGACGCTGCGCCTGATCGCGCCCCACACATCAGCTTATGCGCTGCCGCATGTGATCTCCTTGTGGGAAGCTATGAGAAAGGCCAGCCAGGCGTTGCATGGTGTGGCCGCGGGCCTTTCGAGCGTCAACGTTGGCGTGCGTTCCCCATGTGCGCCGGAGCAGCTGTGCTCGAGTCTGCTGAGGATGGTCAGCATGGGCCTGACTCTGTCCAAAGTGACTGCGCTGCTCCCAGCCGATGCTGGCCATCAAGATCTTCAGGCTGGACTCAACGCTGCCTTCGAGTGCTACGAGATGTCTCGGTCAGCAGGATGGGATTGGATCCTGCCCAAGCGCATGCGTGCCTCGGAGGGAGTGGTGGCCCTCGTCATCCCGGCCTGCTGTGGCCTGCTGTCTCGAGTTCTGCCGGCAGAAAGGCTGGAACTTGGTGTTGCCGAGGGGCCTGCCAGCGATTCAGATGCAGCTGTCAGCATAAGAGATGCACCTGCCAGCGGTGCAGTATCACCTGCCAGTGGTACAACAGTACCTGCCAGCGGCGCTGCAACACACGTCAGCAGTACTGCAGCGCCAGTCAGCAGTACAGTGGCATCTGCCAGCAGTGCAGCAGCACCAGCCAACAGTGGAGCAACACCTGCCAGCGGTACTGCTGCACCTGCCAACAGCACAATGGCATCTGCAAGCAGCTCAGCAGCACAGGTCAGCGGTGCAGCAAAACCTGTCAGCCGTACGGCAGCACCTGCCAGCCATGCTGCAACACTTGCTAGTGGTACCGCAGCAACAGACAGCAGTTCAGTAGCATCTGCCAGCTGTTCAGCTGCACCTGCCAGCCATGCTGCAGCACTTGCTAGTGGTACCGCAGCAACAGACAGCAGTACAGTAGCATCTGCCAGCAGTTCAGCTGCACCTGCCAGCGGTACTGCTGTACTTCAGCCATCATCTGCACTATCGCTGTCTGTCAACCAGGAGGCCCCCAATCAGGATATGACCCGCGCCTCGACGGTCCTTGGAGTGATCAGGAAGCTCTTGTGCAGCATTGCAGCACCACAGCTGTGTCTGTCTGCGGTTCTAATCGATCCCGTGTGGATCAGCATCAATGCCTGTAGCAAGGTGCTGCAACAGCACTGGGAGTCCGGGCAGCAGCATGCACCTGCTGCTTCACCAGGTGTGGACCCTAGTGATGATGAGGCTGCTGTGTGTGGAGTGCACCAGTTGCTGGCCATGGAGGTAGCGGCCATCATGGCCTTGCTGGTGGATAGCCTGGTATGCACAGCGTTGGGCGAGCAGCCCTTCCGCAGCGTCCAGCAGCACATGCTGCATTGCAGTTGCAATGCATGGGCTGATGCTGCATCAGAATGTTCCGCACTGCTGAGATCTGGTCTGGCAGAGGAGATGTACAGCTCGGCCAGGTTCAGACGAATGGCCGCTGAGATGCGGGGCCACCCTGAGGGGGAGGTTCCACCAGGCTCTGAGCCGTCCAGCTCCGCGTCAGAGCTGACAGAGGTAGAGGGGAGTTCTGCGGCTGTAGTGCGAGCTGCCCTGCCAAAGGTCCTGGCCAGTGAGGTGTGGGATGTGCTGCTGGAGTGCACGCCTGAGATACGACCAGCGGCTATGGCTTTGAGCACCTGCTTCCATCAGCTGCTAATCTTGCTCAAGCAGCTGCTTCATTCTCCGGGCCTCTATGCTCTCTTTGCAGAAGCTGGGTCTCTGGTCAGTGATCTGACTTCACATTGCCATGCAGGCACTGGCTCAGCAGTTCAGATCCAGGCACCAGGGTTTGGCAGCAGATTTGTTGAGTGTCCGGGTAGCGTCAGGACGGCTGGGCCTGTGCTGCTGGGGCTGTTGAGGAAAAGCCTGCTTGTAGGGCAGAGTGCAATACAAAGAGAAGGTGGAGCTCCTGCAGCTCTCCCATCACAGGCACCGCCCCATGTTGGAGGCACTCATGTGGCTGATGGCAGCTGCTGGGAGTTAGTTCGGGCAGAGCTCCTGCTGGGTCTGCCTGAGGACTTGTGGGGCACCGGGCCCTGCTGCAGCCCCGCCTGCCTCCAGATGTGCGGCCCTTGTGAGATGACTGTCAAGACGCTGGCCTGTGAGGGCGGGTGCGGTGCGAGGTACTGCTGCAAGACTTGTCAGGTGCAGGCGTGGATTGGCGGGCACTCGGAAAGTTGCGTTGCGATGAAGGAGATGCGGGGAAGGTGGCAGGCTTGCCGATAATCATCGGAAGCAGGGGCTTCAATCAGGGTGATGGTTTTGTATATAAATGACGGTGCGTGTGTTTGACTGTTAGGCTTCGTCATGTACAACACTATATTTTATTATCTGGTATCGGGGGTGTTGAACCACTAAGGAAGGTAGGTCTGTGTTTATTTTAGTGCGCGCCAGACCATCTCTGGGAGGGACTGCCGAAGTGCCACCACTGGGCTGATGGGGACCGAAGCTTGCCCGGCCTGCAGCCAATGTCCCAAGCAGTAGGGCTGGTTGCACTTAGCCCTGTCGGTCAAAAGTCAGGTTGTAGCTTAAATGTAGCTAAGTTGGTAAAAGAAAAACCAAGTCAGTCGCCTAGCTGATCCGAAGGACACCTCAGTCACCACTATTATGCCCGAGGGCTTACGACAAGTGAATACTGGTATATTTTTGTTTGAAATAATGGATTACGCTTCTCCTCCTGGTGTGCACTCTTTACCTTCCAATTTGGATACTGCATGGCAGGTTTGTTTTAGTTTCTCCTAAGTCGGATTATGACCTCTTTTTTGTTTTGAGTGGCCGTACATCAGTAATTTTCTCCGACACAAGGTACTTAATCTTGTACCAGCTAGCCTCCCTCAGCTCTGTATGTTGAATGGCTTTACTGTTATCAGACATACAAAAAGAAAATTGCTACTTGTTCTGTGCCTTGGACACACATCGACATGTTTGTGTTAGCTGGGTCAGTCTGACATGCTGACTGAATACCAATCGGTTATACCAAAAGTAATTTACGGAGCAGATTCTGATATGTTTGGATGAATCAAACCGAGTTTCTACAAAATGGTAATCGGCTAGGCAATGCATATTTTCCTCTTGGCCATCTGTCCTTACCATGGTGTATAGCAATTGAAATGTTTATGACGATGCACCTCTGAGCTCTGGTCAAAATGCTCGGCCTCGCGCGGTCCTAAATAAACGGTTTATAGAGAAGGACATTTTTGGAAAAAGGGGGCAGGGGAGAAGTACAATAGGAACGCAAAAGAAAGTGAGACACCTTAAACGTAGTAAGCCCTCCTGCTCGTGGCTCAGAGTACGGATGCATGTTTAAAACAGTTTAGAACAGTGGATACCCGCTTGGCCCTGCTGAACGCTCGGCCGCGTGGGGCTGGTAGGGAATGATTAAGCTCTTGATATTACGGATGCATGCTGCATTGAAGCCTACAATTTGAAGGCTGTAGCATGCGCGGGCTTGTGAGGCAGGCCAAGACTTGCCCGAATAAACCAGATTCAATGTTACCCCGGGCCGCACGCCGCTTGGAAAAACACAGTTACCGGTACCTCCCATTTACAAGTTTACAACGAATTGTCCAATCATCATGTGCTCATGCTTCGTCTGCCCCAGCGAGGGGACTGCTGCTATCATCGAGACATGCGGTAAATTCGAGAAGACCGCTATGGCTGGTTGCCACTGCATCTGCTGTTGCCTGGGACAGGTGCGCCTACGCAGAATGAAATGTGCATGCCAAAACTTATGGCGCGAAAAGCGCAAATTTGGGCCCGGCTCTGACTTGAACGGAATATGAGGTATCCAGCACACCAGAGGGTTAGGGGTCGGTCAGACTGCGTTACGTTTGAGGTTGCGTTTGGCAGTTGCGTTTGGGTTGCGTTTGGATTTAGCGTGAATCTGACGCTAAACTGGTCACACAGCGTTTGGGCAAGACGGCAGGGCAAGACGATGTCGTGGCACGACATGGTACATTTTTGTGCGAATTCCGTCTCCCAGCGACTCGGGGTTGATATTTCCTTGTATTGTAACAAATATATTGCTCGTGTCCAGCTAAAGATCAAGCTTAAGTTGGAATTCATGAAAAATCTCAAACGCAAAAACTCACCCCCCCCCCTGCGTTTGCGTTTCGCGTTTGGGCGCGTTGCGTTTGGCGTTTGGGTAGTGTGACCGGCGTCGCGTTTGCACTTTTTCGTGACGCAACCTCAAACGTAACGCAGTCTGACCGACCTCTTAGAGGGCATGTACGCGCGTCGTTCACTGGCCAAGCAACAGCTCTGCACGCTTGCCTCCCTCCTGATGTGCGTTGCGAAGCCATTTCATGTGATAACCAACGGGAGACATTGATTGGGTTTACCTTACGGGTAGATTTGACCCTGCTGTTGACCTCACTCTTGCAGGCTGTGGCTGGCACGCTCAGCTTGCGTGTACAGCAGTTGGATGTCGAGTGCGAGACCAAGACCAAGGTAATAAGGAGCAGATACGAAGTCATGGTGGAGTCTGGAAAGCAGTGCATAGGATTCCACTCATCGGAATGGCACGCTGACGCATTATACCGGTATACAATATTTGAAGTTCACATTTGTGTTCTATACCTGACACTTCCGTGCTCTGCCTGGTGACTTTCAGGACAACGTTTTCGTGAACTTGGTGATCTCGGTTCAGTACCAGCCAGGTGCGATGGATGAGAGTCGAGAAGACTCTGTAATGCCCTAGTGGTCACACTCAGTACCATGGCGGTACTGAGTGTGACCACTAGGGCTTTACAGGGCATGGCGGCATGTCAGGCCTGTCATGCACAGCCAGCTGAGGGGCGTAAAAAATTTGCCGTCTCTTTCAACTGTTTACTGCATGACGAAGGCCGATAATCATCTTTGCAAGAAACAAAAGTCCTGGCCACAAGCTTCCTTTGACAAGGAGCGGGGCTATTCCTGTAAAGTGTACCTGCTGCAGCTAACTTCTCAGACTGTTGACGAAAGGTAGCTGGTACCGTATCTGTCTCCCCTACTGCATCTGGTCATTGGGGTTCTGCACTGATCTGCTGCCGCCATGCACAGGGGGAATCCCCCTGGCCTTGCACGCTGCATCTTAAAATCGTATCCAGGTGTCGCACTCAGTTGCACCCAATCTGCCTCTCGGGGTCTATGGATTGGGCAGCGGATCTTACGCTTGCCAAATCTACATTGAATTTAATTTGGGATATCAGTTGCACCTCTGGTTGCACAGTTGCACTGCAGATCGCTGGGCACCGGTATTCAACAAGATCGCTTGGCACCGGTATTCAACAAATTTAAAGCATTTATTTACAGGCAGTACCGGCAATGGTCTTGTACTCGTCCCAAACTCTGTATGTGCTTTTATTATGCTCCTCCACTGGAACTCTAGGTCCAAAAGGACTCTATTTACGATGCCTTTTACAAGCTGACTGATACAAGCTCTCAAATCAGCTCCTTCATCTTCGATGTGGTTCGGGCCAGTGTCCCCAAGATGAACCTGGTGGGTGAAAATCATGTGCCATATCATTTGAATTCTCCTAGCAACCAAGTTGCACTCTACCCAATTTAATTCCTCGCAGACCCCCCTCCCCCTGCCGGCACTAAATAATTTCCATCAAATTTGACATTCCTGTTTCAAGCTTGTCACACTTTTATCGCACCCCATTTAATTCCAATCGTCACAGGAACCTCGTCGGCGGCTCGTCCTCTAATATTCTTTTCGATTACTATCTGTAACCTTGTTCAGCATCTCAGCCGCTATGCAGTCATTAATCCCCAGAACATTTCAGAAACTGAATGGGCCTTTGCTTGGGTCGCTCCCCAGCATTCATGTAATTATGTCTGAATCTCGCTATTCTGTAACTTTGGTGTGATGCTTGGCATTTAAGGTTGTTTGATTGTCACTGTTAATCGGCTTTGGCTGGATGACTGACCAGCAGCACCCTCTCCTGCCCTGGTAGCCAACTGCTGATTCTGGTGCAATATCCCAACCTGTCGTAGAATGATGTGTTTGAGGCCAAGGAGGAGATTGCTAAAACCATCAAGGAGGAGCTGACAAAGTCCATGGCAGGTGTGTGTCTTTTGGGGGATGGGCAGCTTGAGGCCTGGCTGATGATTCCATGCTTACCGGCATCTCTCTATTTCCAACTTGCTTTGTGCCTGGTTTCGGCGAGTATTCTGTAGTTTCAGCATTGCGATGCGTGATGACATAGTTATACCATTTGCAAAGCTGCGTCTGCATGCTTGGATGTTCCTGTTTAATTTATTTTAAATGTGCCCTTCGAAGGCGCTTGTTTCTTATGCCTTGCTTGGTTTGTTTCGCGATTAAAAGTGTTGAGGTGTCCCTTGACGATCACTGTCCTGAAGCCATGTCTCTACGCTTGTAAAATCCTGTTCAATATGTTCCTGAGCACTCCACATCCTGCATTATTTCCTGTGGCTCATAGCATCGCATTTAGCCGCCGTAAGTCCTTATTAACCTTCCCCTGCCCACGTTCTTATCAGGCTACGGCTTCCTCATTCTACACGCGCTTGTCACTGACATTGAGCCAGCACAAAAGGTCATGGAGGTAAGATCCACACTGGGTCCTTATGCGTGTTAAGGTTTCACACATCCTATTTGCGCTTTGGACTCTTAAGCCATGCTATCGAAGTACGTAACCAAGGAACGAAGAGAGTGATTCAGCTGCCTAATCTAGAACTGAAAGTATGTCTGTTCGGTTGTGACGAGATGGGGTCAGAATGGCATGTGCCCGCCTATATCCTCTCATTGGCACCGTATTGTCTGTACTCGTTAATCTGGACACACGTTTATTTCCTTCTCAGGCCATGAATGAGATCAATGCTGCTAGGCGCATGCGCGTGGCTGCTGCTGAGAATGCTGAGGCGCACAAGGTGGGTACATGGACTGGGACATATTTAGTGTGTTTGCCGCACTGTGGATATAGCCTTGAGCATGCATTACCAGTGGCTGCGTACGGAAGATATGGCACAGCACTGCTCTGCATAATTATCATCAGTTCATCACATCCTGAGCCTTGGACATGGGAATGTGGGGATCTTGCAGGCAGCACCTGCCATAATGCCCCCTGCTGCATCATTGCATGGCAGGGCCTTTTATCTCTTCCTTGGTAGTTGGCGCCCTCGTCTTCTGCTTTCGCAGCTCAGTTGATAAGAATGTTAGAGAAACCACCCTTTGACAACTAATGCCTGTTTGTAACCCCGGCCTCTGCTTTCACCGCTCGGTTGGTGGGAGGATAAGGGTCTAGACTACCCTGTGACAGTGTGACAACCGATGCCCCCCCCCCCCCCTTTCTGCTTCTGCTGCTCAGTTGACCACAGTGAAGGCGGCTGAGGCTGAATCCGAGTCGAAGTTCCTGGCAGGGCAGGGTATGGCCAGGCAGAGACAGGTGAGGGAAACACCAGGCCTGCGTGGGGCCAGGATAGGGCCAGGCAAGCAAATACACAGTGCAGCTATCTGCTGATACCTCTCCCAATCAAGTTTAGTGGCCACGGGTTGGGCTGGGCAGGTGGGCTGGCGTGCAAAGCGAAACACAGTTTGAGGAGGCTGGACATGTTTTTTGAGTCCGGGTTAATTAGCCCTGGGGAAGTAACCTTGTGTATCCATGTCTGCTGTGGATGGGGTGAGTGGCGTGCTTGTAGTTGTTGTAGCAGATTTAAAGCAACTTCCCATTAGTCTTACGAAAGGGCCTGGGTGAATTGGAAGATCTGAGGGTCGAATAACCGGCAAAACCTAGGGAAATGTGATGGAAACCCATCGCCATGACCAGGCCAGACCAGCACAGAAAGCAGAGCTAGCTGGTAAGAAGCAGCTCATAGGAAAGTGGCTCACCAGAGCTGCAGGGCGGGACGACCTGCAGGATGTAGGACCGCGAGGCTTTCCTCCAAGGTTTGGTCAGAGGGTTGAGGGAATATGGGAACAAGACAGACAAGTCCATGGCTGGTTGTGATTTCCAGGCAAGGCATTGACAGCTGCCTGTCAGGGAAATTCCTTGATGAGATTAGAGATGGCGGAGGAGCACACAGTAACTAGGGCGTGATGAAATTAGGTGAGAATCCCGGCTGCCAGTCAACTGCCTAGGAAATGGATGAGGAAGTATGTTATGTGACTGTGTAAACATGAAATGCTGCAGTTTAGCCACAGACTGGGTGGCCTTGATGCTTTCCCCTGGCCTGTATCCTCCCAACGCTTATACAGGCCATCATTGCCGGCCTCCGCGAGTCAGTCAAGGACTTCACTGCCCAAGATGGAGTACAGGACATTTCGTGAGTGGCGATGGGATGATTTGAAATCAGTGTCGGGCATTTTGGCTTTCCAGATCAGAAGATCTCATGTGGGTTCCAGGTGCAGGCATAAAATAATACATCGTGGTTTTGTCTGAAGGACTTTCCCCAGAAACCCTACAATCGTTAATTTCACGGCCAAAGATCATTTACAGGCAAGCAGGAAGGCTGAGGAGTGACTCATCCTTGTGCGGCTTTGAAAACCGTCGTTTGCCTTCAAAATCAAATCGATGTTTGAATCAAATCTTACTGCGTTTCAATCTTGGATTTTATGAGACTAACATAGCCAAACAGTACATCACCTCAGGAGCCAGACCATCGCTTTGGTTTGATTATGCCTGTCACCTGGAATCCTTTGTTGAAGGAGCATTTATTCAAATATATCTATTTGATTTTGAAGGCAACCGCGGGATGGGATCAGATCCTTTAGCCAATGGCGTGAACCACCGGCACCATAGCTTAAACCATGGGTATTGAATTCGGAAATCAGCTCTGGCTGGGCTCAGTATCATGCACTGCGATTATCTCCAGGCGAGGCCGTGGCTAATCAGCCATGTACTGGCAGACTGTTCTGGCTGCATGACAAAAATACCTGTTTTCGCGCCTATTTCGCCCATATTTTCGCGCCTTTTGTGCTCTATCTGTCACTCAATAGCCTTGCTGCATTTCGTTTTCTAGCATGAACATTTGTTTCCCTTTGCTCGTGATAATTTCCCATCAGATCCAAGGATGTGCTGGAGCTCATGCTGATCACCCAGGTAAGAGGGAAAATAATTTAATCGTGAGGCCTGTCTGACCAATTGTCTGACCCCATCATTAGCCAAATATGTGGTCTTAAACCCTGCCACAAGAAGCCTAGACTCGTCAGGATGCTTGAGCCTGATGTCTGTGATGCCCTAGACATCAGTGTGGACCTTCCATTGATCCTGCCCCTGTTGTACGCCAAAGATTATTATATCTGCTGCCCTGTTCTACCACCTCTTTGTACACCCTCCTGCCCTGTTCCCTGTGCTGAAAGATTGCCAGCCTCCATACACCTGTATATTGCATCAACCACACACTGACATTGCCATTCTGCCATGCTGATTTTGCCAACAGTACTTTGACATGCTGAGGGACATCGGCAGCTCCAACCGCTCCTCCACCCTCTTCTTGCCTCACTCCCCGGCTGGCATCGCTGACATCAGCTCGCAGATCAGGTGCAGATCTGATGCTGAGATACGGCGCTTGTTTGTGGTCCCTGAGCGTGAATCATGCTTGCTGCCTTGTTCGTTCCCCAACGGTAGCCACTTCAGCCCCAATGGGCGGCTTCCTTAATCCACGCACTTTTTTGCGTATATAATTCTTTGTTCCCCTCCGTTGTTCCTGATGGAGGACTCTCAATATGACGACGGTGCTTTCAATTTGAATGAAACATGGATCCGCGATTGAGAACTATGTGCAGCCCAGGACTGCCGCGGTGCCCTTCAGTGATGCATCTCTGTCATGATCGTAGCCTAGTGCTACATCTGTGCAGCTGTTCCATGAATGATTTAAGTGTGTTCTGCTTGCCTGCAGGGATGCAATGCTGCAAGGGAACGCTGCGAGCCAGAAGTAGGCTGCGAAAAGTAAGCCTAGCGAGGGGGATTTGTGAGATCAAATTGTGGCTTCGTGGCCGTTAGGGGCAGCACAGGTTCCCCTTCATCATCTTAAGGTTATAATTAATAGTCAGGTTTGGAAAAGTAGCTCACTTATTGCATCAGATTTTGATGCATGTGTTTTGATGTACCTAATCCCACAAAGAGCCATCCATCTGGTCCGTTAGGTAGCCTTCCATTGGTAGGCTGTATGAAAGAGCTGATGGATGGCTGCTTCTGGAACCGGCATCTGGGAATTTGAATGTAAGGCATGTGCTGATTTCACTGTGACCACTACAGCCATACTAATGGCTAGTCTCTCTGATCTTGTTGATTTTTATGCTCAACTGCTGCCCATGGTGCTCAACTGCTTTGGACACTGTTTTGTTGGTCTCCTGAGGGTGGGCCTAGCCAAGATCCAGGATCCTGGCACTGTATTTTGTCCACCCCGTTTTGCCTTCCAGAGGGAAAGGAGTCTTGCCTAGCAGTTCCGCCTGAAGCAGACAGACTTGCCTGGGTGGTTTGCTGCATTCGTTCTTGCACCAAAGCGATACTCAAAGTTGAGAGGCTGAGACCAAATTTGTTCCATGTCCTTCAGTACTTATTCGTCATGCTGTCCTCGTTCCTGTCTTTTCGAGCCGTCGGGGCTCCAACTTGAGGGGCGCAGAGATTGTGGATGTTGATTTGTGAGCTCCAATAATGTGACCTGGTGCTGGTACCAGACGGCGCCAGAGACTATCACGCTTTGTGACAGGGCAGGCTAGAATGGATGGAATACCCTAGCTTTTGTGGAGGGCGTCTACATGGACGAGCCTGTTTTTAAGCATGGCTCAGAGTTGTAACATCTATCACTTGTGGTGGAATTGGTACGCATCAGAGACCACTCCCGGCCCGCAACTTGAGGATGGTGCATACCCGCTGGGCTTGCCAAACTCGGCCAAGTGGGGCTGGTCAGTTATGAGCAAGCTTTAGCTTTCACCTACCATGCATCATCTGCCTACGCGCATCTGGCTAGCAGCTGTCTATGCAGCGCCTGCGGCCAACTACGGAGATGTGGTGTGGGCCACCGGTCACCTCCGGCCGCAACACTGCCTAGTGCCTCCGGAGCAGGATGCAGTCCAGCCTACATCAGCACTTACGCCAGGCTGCGGTGCTACCTGCCTCCGCTGCCAACTGGGGGGTCATGAGGGAGCAGGTCCAGCCGTTACAACGAGACTGGTGGCAGCACGTGCTCCACTTCTGCAACGCAGCGGTGGCACCTGCAGCACAGCAAGACAGCCCACTCATGGCAGCAGGCATGGCGGCGGACATGCAGTTCGCGCTTGGACAAAACACGGGAGGGCGCACATGGTGCGGTGAGCTGATGCAGGCGTTGAAGGAGTTGGGTCGTGGAGCAGCTGCCCCAAAACTGTGTGAGGTAGTCTCTGACATACAGCCGCTCCCCGCCCCAGAGGTGCTACACCTACTGGATGCAGCCTACCAGCAGGTGCAGCTCCAGGCGACTGGCAGAGAAGACTCCAGGGACCCCGCCACCGATCACAGGTCTGCCGCCGCCTACCGCGCTTGGTTCCAATCTACGGCAGGCGCCGTGTTGGCGCAAGCTAGGAGCCGCACCAGCAATAGGGCGTGCGCTTGTGTGCGCACAAACTCAAGGCTGCGGCTCAGTGTTGTCAGCACGGCGGACACGAGAGGACGGCGGAGCGGTCAACAACGTGAGACACGCTGCTGCCAGCAGTGTTGGGTAAGGAGAGATGGCGAGCATGTGGAGGATGCGCTGCATGTCTGCTTCCAGTGCCCTAGCGTGAAGGAGGGGCTTGGGGAGAGAGGTTGGACAGGCTCCCGGAGGGCATAGACTTTTGTTCATTTGTACCGGGGTAGGCTTGGGTGGGAGGCTATGACTATTGTTGAGGACGTGGTCAGCATTGTTGAGGCCTAGTTCGTCGCTTTCCTTTGCCTTCTTGGGGCATAGTCTTGAGAGGGGCAGGGATATATTTGATACTTTGGGCTGCCTTTTCTTTTTTGGGGGGTGGTATATTTGTCTCCTTGTGTTCTTCTCCTTCTTTCCCTCTTACCTTCAGTTCCTTTTCTTACCCCCCACCGGGACAGATGGGTGCACGCGCGGCCGAGCCTTTTTGAGCAGGGCCCAGAGGTGTAATGCCATTGACCTACCATGCACATCTAGGTGCAGCTATGCCAACCTATCCTATGTCTACTGCTCAGATGCTTGGTCACGTGGGCGCCCAACTAGGGAGTTGGAAGAGGGAAAATGAAGGCAAGAGCGGCAAGGACAGAAACGAACACAAAGGGGAAGGGAAGTACCCCTCCTCACCCCAGCTAAAAAGAGAGGCAGTGCTACGGCTAAGCCATGCCAGTCTCTCCTATGTTGAGGGACAGGAACATTGGACCGAGTGACCGGATCCATACAGAACACAGATTATGCCATACCATAGTGATGGGCAGGGACTCATGACCCGAATTTCTAGTCAGGCCCATAGGTGAGGGATCAAAAGACTTTACCCGGTGACATAATTCAACTGGTTACGGCCCAATGGTGAGGGACTTATGGTCCTGCTCAAAAAGGCTTAGTCGCGCGGGTCTCTAACCGTGAAGTTGAGATACCAGAATCCTTTGAGGATGAGAGGAAGACTTATGAGTTATGATAATGCGCCTCCCAGCAAGGGTAGGCAGTCCGGAGATTCACCTGCAGCTACTGGGCAGATTAAGCCATTATTGAGGTGACCAAGTAATGAGCTCAGAATCTGGTTGGGTATTTGATATAACCTTTCTTTTATCATGCCTTCAGTTTTCTCCCGATTCTTCAGTTAGGCGTAAGTGTGGCCAACCCTTCTCCAGTGGAGCCCAGAGGTGTCATCTCAAGTGACAGAGAGCCTCGACAAAAGGGCTGCTTCCTATGAAAAGGCCTCTTTATGCCTGGCTGCAAAGCATGTCAAACCAGTACAAGGTATATCACCCCAGTTATTTACAGACCTCTGCAGATGTTGTAACATGGACAGACAGGTCGCAGTTTATTGAGGGAAGATGCAGAGCAGCAGGCGTACAAATTAAGCCAACAAATAGATATGTTAACTTGCATCTGCTCTTCCTAATTGTATCCTCAAGCCTGACAGTATAAGGCCTAACAGGGACAAAGGTCAAAAGGCAGACATAACCTAGCCTGGTAGGTAGAAAGAGTCAAACATAACGGGTTCTGGCCGGTCCTGAGCCAAGGATGAACATGCCAGAAATCACTTCAGACCCCTGGAGGTCAAACAATAACAGTGTACACGAGTCCTGGAGCCCCCGGAGCAAAAACAGGTAACATCAGAATCCCAACAGGGAGAAAGAGCCGAACAAAGAAACAGCATGGAGACCCAGACAAAAGACAACATATTTCATTATTAGTGTGCCCCAAAAGCTGGAATACGGTATTGTACGAAGTTTATTTTACCTTCAAAGAAAGGTGCGAAACATACAACACTTCACACATGATATCTACTTAGGCAAACACTTGATGCACAAATGATTAGTAACACAACAGCACATAACCATCTTTCTTTGGGTGACTCCTGACCAGACAGGCCACCAAATCTCAGGACATCCTTACATGCGGCATTTAGTGCTACTACGGCGGCCTTGCGTCATCAAACAGGCAGTAGCGCACTTATGAGTCAGCAGCCCCTGGACAGCTTACTTGGGGATGGCTGCGTTTCCTTGCAGCATCGCATCCCTGCAAGGCCCGGACAATATCAGACATGTCATGATGCAAAATCGTGAGTGCTCTGCAACAGTGTTGGGCTGCATGTGATTCTCAATGGCTGATGCCTGTTTTAGATCAAAGCAATGCTAAATAAACTTCGTAAGTTCAGAAGCTGCCCCTGATGAAAACAGACAGGGGGGAAAAGACAACAGGAAAAACAAACAGAAGTTTCAATTTCGAGGTAGGGGCTTTGCATTCTAGAAAAACGCCTCAACTACATCAGATCCGCACCTGATCTGCGAGCTGATGTCAGCAATGCCAGCCGGAGAGTGAGGCAAAAAGAGGGTGGAAGAGCGGTTGGAGCTGCCAATGTCCCTCAGCATGTCAAAGTACTGTTGGCATAACCAGGAATGAAATGAACAATGTCAAAGTGCTGAGGATGTAACATACATAAATGGGGACTGACCATCTTATTTGGGCAGAGGGGCAAGATAAAATGCAGACATGAGAGAGAGGTGCGAGCAGATCCATGGTCTAGAATCTGCAAATGATACGAACATTTTGAAGACACCACATGATTAAAGGCATGTCTGGTCACCAGAGCCTGAAATGGTGTCCCGACAAGCCTGTAATCTGCCCAAAATGCTGCAGATCGAAATCCTGATCACTAAACACTCGGCTCAGGGATTGAGACGAGAGATAGGATTATGGTTTTTTTCCCTACCTGTGTGATCAGCATGAGCTCCAGCACATCCTTGGACCTGAAACAAAACGAGAAAGGGAGGAGGGGAAGCAAATACTCAAGCTGGGGACTAAAAACATGAATGATGTTCATAATAAATCAGGAATGAGGGCAAGTGTTTGTTTCAGTGTGTGGCTTCCTTAAAGAGGCTGCCAACAGCTGGCTGGGTGGTGACAACCTCTTCTTGAGGCATACTGTAGTGCAAGAAACCAGGTCAGGGTCCTAACCTTCATGTAACCAGTTCTCACTCAGCTTAGGCGTAACCTGTTTTCACACCTCACTGAGGTCCTGCGGACAGAAATATCACACAAAACTGTTTGCTTCCCCGGTTCCTAGGACTGCCAAGATGCACCAAGCCATGCTTGCTCAGCATCCGGTCAACACTCACGAGATGTCCTGTACTCCATCTTGAGCAGTGAAGTCCTTGACTGACTCGCGAAGGCCGGCAATGATGGCCTAAATGTTTCGAGGGCATAGTATAAGGGAAGGCAGTCAGGGCAAGGCAGCCAGTGGGCATTTCATACTTCTTGGTAAACTGCATAGGTCTGCACATTCCCTGGGTGGCCCAGCAGTAAGCGCGCTCAGTCATAGCCAGCATTAAGACATACATGTATCATGGACCCCCCCTGGACACACCATCCACATCCACACTCCCAAACCACATCTACACACTCTGCTCAACTCGCCTCACCAGCCAGGCCCTAACCATGACCTTGGTGTGTTGTCTTTCTAGTCTTTTCAAGAGCTTTTGCAAGATCCTCACAGAGTGGTCTTCATTGTCTCACCTGCCTCTGCCTGGCCATACCCTGGCCCTGCAGGAACTTGGACTCCGATTCAGCCTCAGCTGCCTTGACCGTGGTCAACTGGACAGCATGGAAGAGGGTGGAGATCAGGAGGTGCAGACAGAAATTTTGCTGTCACAGGTCGGAAGCTTCCTATATTCTCATCCACTGAATAAGAGGGCAGGCAAGCATAATACAGGCATTGAGGTGCCTGGTGCAGTAAGCCCAATGATGAAAGGAGCTGCCTTTCGCATAACCATAACCACCCTCCACAACCCAAACGTAGTTATCAACGCTGTTCATGCAGAAAAAGATGTAGCGGACCGCGTACCCACCTTGAATGCCTCTGCCTTCTCAACGGCTGCCAAACGAAGGCGCCTTGCAGCATTAATTTCATTCATGGCCTGCAGAGGAAATAAGCGTAAGGTAGGACCACGGGTTCAGGCACAGGGTCAAGGATAAGCTTGATTGTTGGACGCATTCCATCATGACCCAGACTTGTCTACAAACAGTAGGGCTTCTTTTTGCTTGAGTAGGTGCCCAGTCACTTTCATGATAACGTCCCTGGATGACATGGCTTCAGGGCCCACCGCGTGTCTAGGGCTATGGCAACATCCAAAGCAATGCCTCACCTGTAGTTATTTGACAGTTGATTCCGACATGCATCTTACCTCCTTGACCTTGTGTGCTGGCTCAATGTCAGTGACGAGCGCATGCAGAATGAAGAAGCCGTAACCTAAGGAAGAAGTTGGGTGGGAGGTCAGAATAAAGGACCCATCCCGTGCATGAGTCAATCCAGATCTCTGCTGCGCCTCCCCAATATCACAAACCTGCCATGGACTTGGTCAGCTCCTGCTTGATGGTGCTGGCAATCTCCTCCTTGGCTTCAAACACATCATCCTAGGGCAGGGGGAGGACAGCACAACAATATCATCAGCCGTCTAAAGAGGGCCAGCACAGGGTTGGTTTTAATGCTATGGCAGGAGAGCAGTTTCACTATGTTGCACGTGCGCCTTACAACTTAAGGGAACAGATTCAGGCATGCACGCCTGGGGGACAGCACATTCAGTTACCAGATTAACATACATTTAATAGCTGAGCTCATACAATAGGTGGTGGTGAGATTTGACTACAAAGGATTGTGCTTGAGTCTTTGTGAAGACTTGACTCAATTCAACTCACTGGACTGGACTCAATTTAACTCGATTTAACTCGCCCTATGCACTGGGACTTAAACCTACCAGGTTCATCTTGGGGACAGTGGCACGGACCACGTCAAAGACGTAAGAGCTGATCTGAGCCCTTGCGTCAGTCAGCTTGTAAAAGGCGTCATAGACAGTGTCCTTTTGGACCTGGGATCACAATGGGGGGTGGGGGCAGTAAGATGCAGGGCACAGAGATCGTTCCTTCCTGGTGGAGCCTGTTGTGGCTCCTCAGTAATCTTGCTGCATCATCGCCTCCACTCTCAGCCTTTCTCCTTCAGCTCCAAATGCTGCATGAATAGGGGCCTTCCGATAGGTGCCCCAAGGGGCAGTTGGTGAGCAGATTGACTTAACCACTAAAGATTTCCTTCAATGGGACAGGCATTGGGGCCGCAGATGACTACCAAAAATAGCCTGCAAGGACCAGCCTAACAAGCTGAGGGTGCACCTCATAAAAGCAGTTGTGTCGGGCTTTGCATGGGCAATCAGTTTACAAAGCCTACCCTGGTGCGGAGCAGGAGGAGGAGAAATTGCAACTAGGGTTTGAAGGACTTCCTACTATAACCCATCGCACCTGATATTGAATCGAGATGACCAGGGTCACGAAGACATTGTCCTGAACATCAAGAGTGGAGGCAGTGTCAGGTGTTTTACAACAAAATGAAATAAGGTTTTGAAATGTTGAAGTGTCATCAGGGTGTCATCATGCCATCCCTGTATTTGGTGTATCCCATGCTCATCATTGATGCAGACATGAATTTACCTTGGTCTTCGTCTCGCATTTGACATCCAGCTGCTGTACACGCAAGCTGAGCGTGCCAGCCACAGCCTGAAGCCAGGTAAGAATGACGTCAACAATGTTCAAACACTCGTTAAGGCAAACATTATGTCTTTTGTTGTTGACGAAATGACACGGATCTCGCACGGCCAGGCAGGGCAGTTGACAAATAAAAGATTCGCGAAACGAGGGCCTCATATTTTGTTGAGGATAAAGAATGTCATGATGTGTTTCGTGTACGTTTGCATGCACACATCGTTGCTGCATCATGACTGACTCGTGTGCACCTGTCCCAGACAACAGCAGACGCAGTGACAACCAGCCATGGCGGTCTTGTCGAATTTGCCGCATGTCTCGATGACAGCAGCTGTTCCCTCGCTGGGGCAGACGAACGGTGTGCAAAGACTCATAGCGATCAGACAAGTATGTTTCTGACGGGCTTGATGGTTGACCAACTCTCTAAAATTGTGTGTGTATCGAAAGATATGTAGGAGTTCAGTTGTACCTGATTCAATCGGGCCTGCCTGTCAACCCTCGAGTCTGCGCTAAATCTATGGAAGCCTTGCTGAGTGTTGGCTGCGACGCTTCACACAGCTGACCGGAAATGCGTAACCTCAGATGACGCAATGAAACCTTCATTCATCACTACGATCTCTTGTGCCTGTGGGTTAGAGTGAACAGGCTTCCAAATATCCAATGACCATGCCCTCTCCTCCCCGGTCCTCCCTCACAGCTATCGGCGCAGTTTATAATCCTGGTCGAACAGGTTACCAATAGTAGCACATGGGAGACATGTCACTGACCTTAGGATTAATATAAGGCTGTTCCTGGGCAGCATTACCCCCGTCACCTCATCGGCTATGAATCCGGTGATGCTGGCCAATGGCATGGGCCTGCTACGGGCTACAAATTGAACATGGCTTGTGACAAAAGACATGCTGCTATGATGTGCCTGGGCCCAGGAGGTAGGCCCAGTATGAGATCTGCCACCGAAAGCCACAAGCATTACTCTAAGCTGAAAACAACTCGGCGGAGCTCAAACATGCCACATCAGCTCAATCCACAACTCTACTGAATAGGCTTGATCACGGTACCATGGTGTGGCACCAACTGAGTGACTGAAGAAGCACATGTCGATGACTTTTGTCTTTGAATCAGGGCTTAACACATGTCGAGGGCTGATTTAGATCCCCTAGCCTGGAAAGGAAAAAGGTTACACCTCCAAGGGGCAAACTTCCTTTTAGTACGGTATCAGACTATCAGTATTTTCCGTTTTCCCTCTATCTACTTATCCTTCTCCCTTCAGTATCCATCCAGAGTGCTGGACACCCTCGCAGCGGAGCCTTATGAGCAGAGCCCAGAGAATAAGAACAGTGCATACCCGCTGGGCCCTAGTGCCTGGTAGCCTGTCAGAATTCAGTCCATCTTCAAGATGGGCGACCCCCTTGACCCCGGTAACTACCGGCCCATTGCCACCCCGAGCGTGCTGTATCGGCTGTATGCTAGCATGCTCACCGCCGTCGTTGATCAGTGGGCACGCATGCGCGAGGACATCCCTCCTGAACAGTTGGACTTTCAGCAGCGCTGTAGCACGCTCCAGGCTACTTTCCTCTTGAGACATGCAGTCCATGTGCAATGGGCAGCTGCAGGCCGTGGCAAACTGCATGTGGCCTTTGTGGATTTCACCAAGGCCTACGACTGTGTGCCACAGGAGCAGCTATGGCAGCACCTGTCTGAGCGGCTTTACATGCCTCATGCCTGTCACGCGCTGTGAAAGCGCTCTATAAAGGTGCAGTCTACACGCTCACAGACGGCCATAAAAGCACTGGCCCTTTGCCTTGCACCCGCGGTATCAAGCTAGGCTGCCCAGTCAGCCCCTCCTCTTCAGTCTCTATATCAGCGATCTGCTCGGCAAGATTGCAGCCCAGTGCCTGGTAGAGGGCATTGTCCTGGGGGCGGAGCGAAGACTCAGGTGCCTCTTATATGCTGATGATCTCTCTCTGCTAGCCAGCAGCCCGGCAGGGCCGCAGCGCACGATAGATGCGCTGTGTGAATATGCGGCAGTCAAACAGCTCCAGGTCAACGTCAGCAAGACAGATATTGGAGTTTGGCAGCCGTTTAGCAGCGCAGCGCCGGCAATCAGCCCATTCTTGCGAGTATGGCCCCAGTAGGACAGCGCTGAAGCGTGTCCAGGGTTTCAAGTTCTTGGGCATCATTCAGCACGAAAGCGGCAGCATGAGGAAAGCCTCAAGGCCATGCAAGGTAGAGAGGTGCTTTTGGCTTCCGCGTTGCAGCGTGTCCGCCGCATGGCCGCCAAGGTGTGCCTCAGGCATCATCTGCCTACACGCACCCAGTTGGTGTCTGTCTATGCAGCACGTCCGGCCAACTACGGTGATATGGTGTGGGCCACCAATTGTCGTGGCTAAGAGCTGGGCCGAGTAAATGACTGCGCAAGTATGACTAAACAAGGAACTGATAATTCAGTAATACGCGCGGTGCACTGATTCAGCATGACACAATTACCTCAGGCCGCGGCATTGCCTCACGAGCAGGATGCAGTCCAGCTTCCTCCAGCATCTGCACCAGGCTGCAGGGCTACCTCCGTCCGCTATCAGTTGCTTGGGGGGTTATGCGGAAGCTGCAGGTCCAGCCGTTACAGCGAAGTTGGTGGCAGCATGTAATTCGCTTCTACAACGCAGCGGTCGCACCAGCAGCACAGCAGGGCAGCCCACTCATGGAAGCAGCCATGGCGGCCGACATGCAGCTCGCTGTCAGACAGGGCATCGGAGGGCGCAATTGGTGCACTCAGTGAATTGCTAGGTGCCTTGCTTGCTAGAGCTGGAGCTGGGATCAGCCGTCCCCAAACTACGTCTGACAGCAACTGACCTACAGCATCCCACAGGATCACATGTACTGACGGCCATAGTAAGTACCATGGCTGTCACTAGGTATTGCTCTTGTTGGCCACTCAGGTACTACTTTAACCCTGCCTCACCCCAATATAGGTGCCTCTGTAGTACACACGGCCGAAATCCTGATGCCAGGAGTTTGCAGTTGTTGTGACACATATCATAGACGTTCAGATACGGTATTTACATCTACACACACATGTTACCCTATTGAATGTTCCTGCTGACCACAGTTGTCTGCCAGCCTTCTGTCCCATCATGTCAGACTTCATCGACACAATGTCTCATCCACTTCACACTGAAACAAATTAAATCTGAACTACCGGTTCATGCATGCTTTTTCCCCATAAAAATTCAATAGATCAACAGGTAGCAGTAATGGCCACTTCCACACAGACGCAAAGTTTCAGCTCAGTATAAAATTGGCCCATGAACAGGTCCTATGAGATAGGACAGCTTGCCCCCGCCGGGAAAGAGAATCCCGGAATAATGAAGCCCCCCCAAAACACTCAGCACTCTGCTCTCTCTCTCTCTTCGGACGATCGAGCTCATAGCCGGCCTTCCATGTCATGCATCCAGTCATAAGTCAACAACATTACTTGAGCTTGAAGTTACAATCACACAAACACAGATGTGGCGCTGTAGGCGAATTGCTCAATCTTGAGCTCTCTCTCAGCCGTCTGGGACCCTAATTTTGTGCTTGGACCTCGAGGGGGTTACGCCGCGGCCCCTCCACCGTAGGTGGAGGGCCGCAGGCCAAAGCATACTCTCATCCCTCGGCCCGACTAACTTTGATGTCCTACCCAGCCCTACTCTAAGTCAGAGCCTCCAGACATGCTGAAGACCTCTCTTCAAAACTTCCAAGGTCAGTTCATCTGTCAAATGATGCAATTCAGCTCCAATTGCTTCTTGCAATCCTCCCTGCTGCACAGACCTCCCGTCACACCCGCAAGGCCAAGTTCTGACACCCACCAAACCTGGCAATCAAAACTCACGAGTAGCAAGCAGTAGGAACAGGAACAGCAGCAACAGCAACACTGAAGCAGAGCTGGCTGCACACGCAAGTCCCCTTTGCTGCTTCAACACTGTTTCCCTCGGCATAATTGATATCCGCATCCTCATTGAGAGGCTTCCCCCCGGTCATCTGCGGGAGGCGTGGCAACACCTGCAGCTGGCTTGAGGTACAGAGACAGCTTGTTGCCCCCCCTCAGCTTAGTCAGCAACATCGTAGCGTCTGCCTGCTGCAGCTTGGCATTGATGTCCTCAATTTCCATCTCCACCGCACGCTGGAAGTCAAAAGCGGCACCCTGGTGGTCTCCGAGCTGCAAAGTAGGGGTTTCAAGAGCCACGGTCTTGATAGGAGCGCGGGATGTAGTAAAGGAGACGTAGAGGCGACGATGGGTGTTGGGAGCTTCGCTACTCATTCTAAGACCATAAGGGCCAGCGCTGAACAGCACATGAGAGCCTGATTATTGGTAGCACAGTTTTCAATAAAAGACGCCAAGCAAAAACAATGTATTATGCAATCATACATAATGTTTTTCTGGATTAGCTCCGTTCAACACTCTACCGAATCTCCAAGCGCGGGGAAATGAATTATGTGAATCTTGAAAGTGCGATTATGAAAGAAAAGTAACCTATAGCATTGAAAGTGGTTTGAGACTACAGGGTTAGGCATTGAAGCCCTGGCTCCTAAAGCCACCCTCCCGGACCCCAGGCCTCACCTTGATCAAGGTCCGGCCGATCTCCACACGGTGGATGGCCCGACTAGGGCAGAGGTCAGCTGCTGTACGGTAGTAGATGAGAGCATCCTGCATGCAGGGATGAGTTCAAAAGACTTGCTCTCCCACCAGCTTTCGGTAGATATGCATTTGGGAGGGGCTAGTTCTTCAGGGTTATAGGCCTCTGCCTTGCCACAATTCAGTGTCAGGCCTAGCACTGGCCGACAGCAAAAATTGAAATATACATCTAAACGTCTTCGCATGCCTCATACCGGCTAACGCCAAACCCTTACGCCTAGAATCTTGACGCGCTCAAACTCACTTAATAATAGAAGGCAATGGATCTAATCGATTAAGCTGCATACGATAGTGATGGGAACAAATGAAACCCCGCATCGAACAGACTATTAGGATAAGTGGCTGGCTGGACTGTATGAATAACGGTGTTGTACGGTAAATACGCACAACGGTATTCACCCCCTGATATTCACGGTATCTACGTGCACATGTCAGCGCTAAAATACGGGACAGGCCAGCCCAAGTCAGTCCCTAGCCCTTTCAGAACAGGCTTTCCCTACTGTTTCTCCTGTAGCTTAGTATAAAACAGTTTTAAGCAATGCACCGACTGTTTGACCGTTCTGGGCTGAACAAGCCCTCGGTTTTCTCACCCTTTTCTGTTCTGATCCAAATATTCCCGATCTTGTCGGGAGGACGTCTGTTCAGCAGTCGACAAGCCCTTGTTTTTCGTTTTCAATATTTGCTGCATTTGCGGCTTTGATCCAAGAATTTCCGTTCTCGGGATGAAGTCTGTTCGACAGTCCACCCCCCAATGGTTGTTACCATCAAATTAAAAAAGCAGGGGCTGTGCCAAGGGCAAATATGATAACATAAGCATGGTCGTTTATTCTTTCGTTCTTAAGCTCTCCCCATCACCGTGTAATTCTACGTTATCCTCCAGGCGCCCTCCTACCTGCAGAGTGCCTTGCATGAGGGACGTTCCAAAGCACAGCTTAATGAGCATTCGTGATACCATATTGACCTGAGACATCTCGTAATGCCACCTGCACAGCCAAGCATCAAACGTTGAGACAGGGGATGAAGCAAGAGAAGCATCTTTGACTGGCGCATCAGGATCTTAAGCAAACGTGCTGCACTGCTGCCGTGCCCACTTCACTTCACCACTTGCCTAACCTGTCCATCACTTGAGACTGGCCATAAGCTCCAGCAAACATCATTTGGTCGGGATGGGGACTCGAGGTCTGCGGCCAGCTCGTCATCATAGTCTGCATCCCTCACCTGCCCATGAGGTGATGCGCCAGGTCATTGTTGGGGTCCAGCTTCAGCGCCATTGCCGCATCATCCGCTGCTTCTTTGGCCAGCAGGATCTGGATCCAGCAAAATTAAAGGATCCGAGTTTAGGGTTCACAAGAAGGGCTATCGAGTCAAGACACTGAAGCACTGCCTCCTGTGGCCCGCCTTGAATAGGCAGGTAAATGGGCCATATCCATGGCTTCTTAGCATGAAGACGGAGCGCAACAGACATCAAACCACGCAGATTCACAGAACGCTTACCAAGCAGGGGAGTAGGGAAGCAAAGAGCCACAAACAAGTGGGCGTCAGCATTCACATTCAGCATGCAAATTCTGCAGGCTGCTAGGCGGTGCATTGGCAATGCCTGTTTTCCAAGCATTGAACAGCCTTAACAGCTTTGTATGGATTCTGTAGGGTTCTGAGTTCAGCTCAGTTGACCGCGCCTACCTTCGTGCGATTTTCTGACACCAGGGCCAGGCGGCCACGGCTCACACAGAGGGCTATGTGGCCAATCGCATTAAGTGGGTCAGTCTCGACTGCCTTCATCGCCACTGCCACTGCCTGCGAGGCGCCAGGGCACAGAAACATCCGAGGAAGATATCGTATAATACCCCGGTGCTGGTACACGCTTCGTCAGAAGAAATCCTCAAGCAAATGGGTCAGGGCGTCACTTTCTCATCCGTTTTCCCATTGGAGCATAAATGCATGATATAAGAAGCAAACTCCCAAAAAACAGCAATGCTCAGAGCAGCCACACGAGGCTAGATTCCCGACCTGAGATGCTGCAGAAGCTCTTCAGCCCATGGCCAGGAAGTGGAGTTTTCTGCCAACACCCATACCGTAGATTTAATTTGCCTTTCCTTGGGTATGAGAATTTTTTCTTTCAATGCTGCCCTCAGGCCAAATTATCGACCCAAAATTTAATTTCTGACTGGAAACTTCCGTCGACAACCGATAAATAGTATATTCATGGATCCCTTAACTCCAAACAACGTCAATTATGAGGGAAGGCAAAGCAAATCTACAGGAAGTCAAGGTCCAGTTAAGTCAGCACCATCAGCCTAAAAGGCCTCTGCGGAATTTAGCTATAAGCGGCATATAATTGGCATTGTACTCCACACTACTTTTTCCCACCTGCTTGTTAAGCTCAATGATCCTGTTCTTGGGCACCGTGACGCCCTTCATGAGCAGGTACGTCATATCAGTGTACTGCTTGGAGAGACGGGCGTAGTTGTCGGCACAGGGTTGCAGGGCAACCAGCTGCGAGAAGAACTCTGCTGCCTTAGCCGGGTCGCACTGCAAGAGGGGCAGAGTGGAGTAGAGGAAGGGCGGTCACTTTTTGTCGCCTCTTGGCAGCAGCAGCAGTCGCAGCAGTCGCAGAAGTCATGATGTATCGGTCGCCAGGACCTTCAAATCAGGTATGTGAGTTGGCAAACGCATGACAATCTGGAGATTTGATTTTGCGTTCCAAAGCACATGCGCTTGCATGAACCTCCTTGGGGGAGATAGCAGGCCCTGCATAGGGTGTGGAATCTGCTGCTCGGACCACGCGCTTCACCTGCTGCTCAGCAAGGAAAGCCATTTCGTGCAGGCGCATCGCCTCCCTGTCTGCTGCCCTTGCGGCGGCAGAGCCGGCCCCGCCGCTGCTGCGCTGCCCGGCCATGCGCTGCGTTTCACCTTGGTCGCTGTGCCATGCCCGCATGCGCCTCGGCCAAGACGCGACCCACAGTGCTGCGCGCTCCAGGCTGTGCAGTACGTGATGGTGCGTCGAGGCGAGGGCGTGCGAGGACGTGGAGGCTTCCAAGGAGGGCAGCACATGCGTCCTCACCATGTTCTCTAGCAGGAGCTCAGGGTCGACAGTGACGTTGCACAAGAAGTCGAGGCTGGGACAGGTAGCGGCGCGGCCGGTGGTGACACGGAAGCTGTCGCTGGTGATGCTGGCAAGCAGCAGCGATGTGCGGCCCGAGGAGGTTCCGGGCCGCTTAATGCGGTCGCGGCAGCTGCTCCCAGCTGCGTTTTGGGGGGAGCTGTCGGGGAGCTGTCGGGGAATTTCACCGAGACTGCGGTGGGAGGTTATATGCTGAATGCCACTGCGCGTAGTGAAGCCTGCAGAGCAACCCAGCGCCCATTGGGGCAGTTGCAGCTTGGTCGCTGCTCGGCTCAGGGTGGCTGAGGAGGAGGACGTAGGGACTATCGGAACTGCGCAGGAGGGGGGCTCGAACTGAGGCTCGCAACTGGCGCTGCTGTTGGATGGAGAGTGGAGTAGGTCCTTTGTTGGGACGCACCGCGAACTCCATGCCTGAGACTCAAAGATGCTGGCCACAAACCACGTGTGCGACTCCGTGTGCGTCATGAGTGCCGGCAAGGCGATTGTGCGAGGCGCCGGTTCGTGAGACGGAGTTCGCTCCTTGTCTTATTAATTACAGTGTCATTTTAATGTAACGTTTCAAGGTGACAGTGGAAGACAATGACTGAAGGTATTATCAGCAAGGAAGACCACCAACTTCGCATCAACAGCTGCAGTCAAGTTTTACAAGCGGGTTTCTCTGAGGTAAAATAATGCAGGGGCGTGGAATCAGCGGTTCTGGGATGAGGTTGCGTTATGTCAGCAATTCACGGCAACCAAGAGTGGGAGCGCTGATGACGCAGCATTGATGTGCCACGCCTGCATAAGTATGACCCGTGAGTCTGAGGTATGATAGTCGTATGACCTAGCCCGAGACCTAATGGGCTCTTTTACCTTCCCGTGTATCGCGTTAACCGCACTTTGAATACGGTACCGTTTGGTTAAGACACGCTCAGGCGTTTCCTTTCTTTCTGCCTCACCCCATCTATAAACCACATCCTACTGGCCCATCTGTACAACTCCACTGGCCCACCTGACGCTACATCTGACACTCAGGGACATATTTGGTAGGTGCATACAGGCATCTCTGTGACTCTGTAGGTTTAGAAATTATAACGGTGCATACCCGCTGGGCCATGCTGAACGCTCGGTCGCGTGGGGCTGGTAGGGAATGACTAGGCTCAATTCCAGCTACCATGCACAGCCTGGGCCATAGTGCAGCCATGCCATCCTCCTATGTGAGGGGGCAGGCACATGGAACCCGGCGTACTATCCACATCCTTGAGCTTGGGTTACGTCACCTCTGATCTTCATTTTTGCCTTTCCCAGGAGTCCACACAACATGCACAATTGGTTCAATTTCCACGTGCCGCTGAATGAACCCTCTCTACACCTATCATGGACCCTCTTCCATCTACGCTACCGCCCCCCATTGCTGATCTACTCCCGCACCCATATGTTCACCTAGTCATGATTGGTTACTCTGGCATTTCATATAAAGTCATCATGCGCCTCTTAATTTCATGGCCTTGGTATTGTACCCCTTCATGGAATCCTAGGGTCACCCTTGGGCCCTGGCTGTGCACAGCCCATCCTAACTACCAGATCTTCTGCGGAAAGCTCATAATGGCAGAATTCCATGCACCGTTATGTTATAACTGATACCCAAAGCCGTCTCTGGTCTCCGCGTTGTCTTGTGGGAATCTTTGTGGCACAGGTCAGTCAAAAACTCCATGTTATGTCCATAAATATCATAACTTAAACCACAAGCTCGGGTCTCCTCATTTGTCTTGGTTTAACTCTACCCAGACCGGTTGTAAAGGCTGTGACAAGCCCTTCCGCCAGGGTGAGGCTGAATGGCAGAGACACAAAGTGGGAATACGGTCTATCAGGGAAACAGGCCAATCAGGCCATACCCGTCAGCAATGGTGCACAGTCCGTGCTGCCCCGGAAGGGAACTGAATCTCGCAAGGGCACTGAACACATGCATTAACCCCAAATTGGGACATCCTTTCGCAAGAGCCATCATGCTGGTAACCGACACCCCTGGATGGCTGGACCTAGTCCTAGGCAACCAAGGCAAGTTACTAATCCTATCATGCTACCTGGATGGCCCGCCTCAAGTGGCAGCTCAGGCTTTGAATGAAAACCGAGACTGTGATAGCCATAAAGACACCCCCCCAACATGTGGACGCCTCCGACCAGTCGCAAGACTAAATGTGCCCCGTAATGTTGGCAGGAGCAGCCAGCGCCAGCCCTCTAGGTCGATGACATAAAACCTCTGGGCCATGCTGAAAAGGCTCGGCCATGTGGGGCCGGACTATCCGGTCGGGAGGAAAGAAACTTAAGGCTAGAGGAGCAAAGAACAGACGTAAAAAGGAGAAGGAAAAGTGCTCCTTTAGGTGACAACAGCTAATTGGGCATCAGGGCGGGGACAACATCCTAAGGAAATCGCCGCATCTCTATAGCTGACACTCCATGCCAGAAACCACCGCCCATTAGGCGGAGGGCAGGCCTGCTTGCTGGCCA
Source organism: Limnomonas spitsbergensis (assembly GCA_037349105.1). Lineage (NCBI taxonomy): Eukaryota > Viridiplantae > Chlorophyta > Chlorophyceae > Chlamydomonadales > Limnomonas > Limnomonas spitsbergensis. The sequence continues at coordinate 3,717,469 of JAYJMM010000113.1, forward strand.
ACCTGCCACTTGTCCCTCATCTCCTTCATAGCGGCGCAGTTTTCCATGTGCCCGCCACTCCACGCCTGCATCTGGCAGGCCTTGCAGCAGTACCTCGCCCCGCACCCGCCGTCACATGCCAGCGTCTTGTCAGCCATCTCACACGGGCCGCCCATCTGGAGGCAGGCGGGGCTGCAGCAAGGCCCGGTGCCCCACAGGTCCTCAGGCAAGCCCAGCAGAAGCTTCGCCCGCACCAGCTCTCAGCCTCTACCATCAGCCCCACCACTGCCTCCAGAATACCGCTGTGTCAGTGATGTGGGAGCAGCAGATGCACCACCTCCCCCTTCCATCGGCATCAGACCCTGACCTAGGAGCAGGATACTCGTCAACAGCCCCAACAGCTGAAGGTCAGCCTCCCTGATGCTGCAGGCACACCTGGCGGATCCACTAGCGGACCCTGGTCCTTGGATCTGATCTGCTGAAGCAAAGCTAGCAAGACGGTGGGGACTCAGATCACTGACCAGGGCCCCAGCCTCTGCAAAGAGCATATCCAGGCCTGGAGACCGAAGCAGACGATTTAGCACGATCAGCAGCTGATGGAAGGAGGTGCTCACGGGCACAAACTCTCTGAATGTCTCTGATACACACTCCAGCAGCACCTCCCACACCTCACAGGCCAAGACCTTTGACGGGGCAGCGCGCACATCAGCCGCAGAGCTCCCTCCGGATGCCAGCAATGCGAAGCATTCTGATGCAGCATCAGCCCATGGCTGGGTACAAACCAGCTGCCGATGCTGCCGGACGTTGTGGAAGGGATGCTCACCAAATGCTGTACACGCCAGGCTATCCACCAGAAAGGCCATGTTGGCCGCAACCTCCTTTGCCAGCGCCTGATGCACAGCATGTGCAGCAGCCTCATCATCGCTAGGCCCCTTGCCAGGTGAAGCAGCTCGGGCAGATAGCTGGCTGGCCTCCCAGGGCTGCTTTAGCATCTTGCTGGCGGCACGGATGCTGATCCACACGGGATCAGTCAGGAATACAGCCAGGCACAGTCGTGGAGCTGCAATGCCGCTCAAGAGGACCCGGATCGCTCCAAAGACTGTAACTCTGATGGCAGGCAGGACATCACCGTCGTCCACAATTAGCTATGGCACAGATGATGGCTGAAGGGCCGCTGCATCTGCCACAGCTGCTATACCGCTGGCAGGTGCTGCTATACTGCAGACAGGTTCAACTGTTCTGCTGACAGGTGCTGTACTGCTAGCAGGTCCTGCTGTACTTCTGACAGGCGCTGCCGTACCGATGGCACAGGCCACTGCGCTGCAGGAAGAGCTTTACGAGTGCCAGTCCCATGTTCCTTTTGACTCCCTTAACAAGACACACAAACACGTTATGCGGTGATGACGTCTTACCCTCCATCAATCAGAGGTTCAGATAGGTCACGTGGGCTAGATGCAGTCCAAGACCAGAGGCGGTTTTTGCATTTATGCCCTCTGCGGGTACTTGACTGCGAGCATGATCCACACACTGAACAAGCCCTCAGGGTACGGCGTCACTCTTACACGCAGCGCAAACGCAGCATCAGAGCTCGTCGTCGAAAGGATGTCCCGTACCTGGCAGGTGGGGTAGGTCAAGTGGATGTTGGTACACAGGGGTTAGGTGCGACGGGTTGGATGTGAAAACGTGCGTGTTATTTCAGGGGATGGACACGGACTTTGACCCTGGGCCCTGCTTACCTGTGGCTCTTCCAGCATTGCCGCGGCCGCTTGGTCCACGCCCAGGTGCCTCTGGTGCAGCGGGAAGCCCTTGAACAGCCAGCCGAGGGGCACTGCTCGACGTATGCCCTGCTGAAACTCCTCATTCCCTGGAGCAACCTCACCAGTGACCGCCTCCTACAGGGGCAAGGACGCAAGCAGGGAGCTCAGGGTGAGCCTAGCAGGATCAGCTAGGCAGCACCTGCTAGGGATGTAAGAGCACAGGTGGATCCCTTGTTGCATGTTCTTTCAGGCAACAAACCCTATCATAGACTGTGTCGGACCCTTGCAACCAAATCCTTCTACGGCCAGGGGAAATGAAACACAGCATTAGCAGCAACCGTCACTCACGTGCTCGTAAGCTTCTAGAGCCGGCATGAGCAGGTGGCTCAGGCCTCGGTCCCAGCACATCTCAGTGGAGACAGCCGCAGCTGATGCAGACCCTGTCTGCCCGACGCCAGCACCGCGTGCATCCTTTTCTGAGGGTGCGTGCAGCTCCGAGCGTCGTGCAGCCAGGCGGTCCATCAGTGCCGCCTCCAGCTCAGCCTCCAGCCGGAGCGCAGGGTCAGAGGCCGGGGCTTGAAGCTCTACAGGCACCCTGGGAATTCCATCAGGCGCGTTGAAAACAGGCGTTGGTGCTTTGCGACAGCGCTGGAGGGCAAATCATGTCCATCCTGAACATACCATGTTAGAGAGGAAAGCTCATTAATGTGGACAGCAGAACAGGGCACTGCCTGATGCACTCCCTCCCATCCCTCCTACCTGATAAAGGTCCTTTGGCCCACTTGATCTCTATCTGCCTGATTTACCACGAGTCTGATAGGCCCATCCGCCTCAATTCTGCTTGATAGCGCTTGAGCTGAGCCACTGGGTGCATTGCAAACAAGCCGTCTTGCTGGACCTAACGGCAGCTATCTGGCAGCGGAGCTTCCCCAACAATGTCGGTGTAGGCCCTTCATACTTTCTTCTGCAGCAGCCAGTAGTGGGGCCTTCATACTTCCTTCCTGCTGCAGCCAGAAGAGGGCCGTCCCTACTTCCAAAGTACCTCAGCAATTATTGAGCCCTTCAAACTCACTGCCACGACCATCCAACTCACTGATGAACATTTTGGGGCTTCGGTGCACCTGCCCACGGCCGCCAAAGGCCCCATTGGGGCACAACCTTGACCGCCCATCAAACACAGGCTTAAGCAGCACGGCTGTCTACGCATGAGGCCATAGGCCAGAAGGCTGCTGGAAAATAGAAAAAGGCAGCCGAGCCCTGGAAAAGGAAGCACTAAGACTCACCAGCATGGACCGGGGACCTCTGCCCGAGGCATTTCCAGCGCCCTCCACTGAGACACATCCTCAAACAGAAACGTCGTGAGAGACAGATCGTCTCCATCCTGCACAGGACAGACGTCACACGGAAAAGAGCAACGCACGTTTTTGAACATCCATGTATATGATTAAATGCATGGGCCAACAAAGCAAGGTCAAATTCATACGAGAATCATGAAACATCCACACCATTCAGGGCTGGGGGGCCCTCAGCTGATCCACAGATACAACGTAGGCATGTGCTCAAACAACGGAGGTGTACTTTCCATACGTTGCAGAAGATTCACCAGCAAAGTCTTCATCGTTCAGATTCGAAGTCATGCCAGGTCAGGTCGCAGGTCCTAGACCATAGGGAAATCCTAGCCCGGCTCCAGCAGCAAGGCTTGCTACACCACGCCCCAATGGCTGTATGCCATGATCTCACATATTGTAGCTGTGTCACCCCAAATGAGTAATGCGCCATGAGGAGGCTCACTGCAAGCTTCTCCCAACATCAGATTCATCTTGTAAGGCAAGCAAAAGGATCCAATGGGCCGCTTCCGTTCCGTGCCCACCTGCTGGCAGTTGGCACACAGCCGCTGGTGGTTGAAGGCGCTGCCCACTGAGAGATATGGCCACGTGTTGGCATCAGCTGGAGCGTATCGCGCACCTGGGTACAGGATTTAGGGAAGACCGTTCAGCTGCGGATTAGGGCTGAGCCAAGGTGTACCGCGCACCTGGAGGCAGGGGTTAGGCCTCAGCCGGGGCGTACCGCGCACCAGGAGGCAGGGGTTAGGGCTCAGCCGGGGCGTACCGTGCACCTAGCGGCAGGGTTTAGGGCTCAGCCGGGGCGTACCGCGCACCTGGAGGCAGGGGTTAGGGTTCAGCCGGGGCGTACCGCGCACCTGGAAGCAGGGTTAGGGCTCAGCCGGGGCGTACCGCGCACCTGGAGGCAGGGGTTAGGGTTCAGCCGGGGCGTACCGCGCACCTGGAGGCAGGGGTTAGGGTGCAGCCGGGGCGTACCGCGCACCTGGAGGCAGGGGTTAGGGTTCAGCCAGGGCGTACCGTGCACCTGGAGGCAGGGGTTAGGGTTCAGCCAGGGCGTACCGCGCACCTGGAGGCAGGGTTTAGGGCTCAGCCGGGGCGTACCGTGCACCTGGAGGCAGGGGTTAGGCCTCAGCCAGTGCGCACCGCGCACCTGGAGGCAGGGGTTAGGGTTCAGCCGGGGCGTACCGTGCACCTGGAGGCAGTAGTTAGGGTTCAGCCAGGGCGTACCACGCACCTGGAGGCAGGGTTTAGGGCTCAGCCGGGGCGTACCGCGCACCTGGAGGCAGGGGTTAGGCCTCAGCCAGGGCGTACCACGCACCTGGGGGCAGGGGTTAGGGTTCAGCCGGGGCGTACCGTGCACCTGGAGGCAGGGGTTAGGGTTCAGCCAGGGCGTACTGTGCACACAGAGGCAGGTGTTAGGGCTCAGCCGGGGCGTACCGTGCACCTAGCGGCAGGGGTTAGGGTTCAGCCGGGGCGTACCGTGCACCTGAAGGCAGGGGTTAGGGTTCAGTCGGGGCGTACCGTGCACCTGGAGGCAGGGGTCAGGGTTCAGCCGGGGCGTAACGTGCACCTGGGGGCAGGGGTTAGGGCTCAGCCGGGGCGTACCGTGCACCTGGAGGCAGGGGTTAGGGTTCAGCCAGGGCGTACCGCGCACCTGGAGGCAGGGGTTAGGGTTCAGCCGGGGACTTACCGTGCACCTGGAGGCAGGGGTTAGGGTTTGGCAGAGTATAGCACGCATATGGAAGCAGGGTTCAGGATTCAGCTAGGGCGTACCGGAGCTTGGATGCAGGGTTTAGGGTTCAGCCTGGGCGTATAATGTGCATGGGAACAGGCAATGAGCAGGGCTCAATGGCCAAAGGATGACTTTAACACAATACGGTAGGAGTGCAAGGGCTCAATGGCCACATGGTGGAAAGAGGGCTCGGCGGAGACAGGATGGAGGCTGACACATGCGTACAAATACGGACAAACACACTCAAAGGTAATATGCGTGTGTCACTACTAGTGTGTGCTAGTGTGTATTGAGCGTGTGTGACCCATGCCACCCGTCATGCACCTCAGAAAACCCATGTATGGTGCCTGTGAAAGTTTGAATGCTAGGAGGGCTGTGATGAGGCCTCTCAGCCTCATCGTCCGCCCTCTCCCCCGCTCACCAGTGGCAGGCTCCCAGAAGCAGGGTGCGGCCAGGGCTCCCCGGCTCATAACCCAGGTGTGTCCCGCACCGCCCCGCAGCCGCCCCACCAGCACCCACGCATCCAGTCCAAAGCCAAGCAGCAGGCCGCACAACAGCAGCGCAGCCTCCTCCTACAGAGACAGCAGGAAGGCGGCGGTGAGTAAGAAGCAGGTGCTGATTCCAGTGGATCCGGAGCAGGTGCTGAGTCCAGTGGAACAGAAAGCAGGTGCTGAGTCCAGTGGATACTGAGCAGGTGCTTTTAGTCCAGTGGAACAGAAAGCAGGTGCTGAGTCCAGTGTATCCGGAGCAGGTGCTCTAAGTCCAGTGGAGCAAAAAGAAGGTGCTGAATCCAGAGGATCCGGAGCAGTTGCTTTTAGTCCAGTGGAGCAGAAAGCAGGTGCTGAGTCCAGTGGATCCGGAGCAGGTGCTTTAAGTCCAGTGGAACAGAAAGCAGGTGCTGATTCCAGTGGATAGGGAGCATGTGCTTTTAGTCCAGTGGAACAGAAAGCAGGTGCTGAGTCTAGTGGAGCAGAAAGCAGGTGCTGAGTCCAGTGGATCCGGAGCAGGTGCTTTAAGTCCAGTGGAACAGAAAGCAGGTGCTGAGTCCAGTGGATCCGGAGCAGGTGCTTTAAGTCCAGTGGAACAGAAAGCAGGTGCTGAGTCCAGTAGAACATAAGCAGTTTGAGCTTGGTCTAGTGGACCAGGAAGAAGGTGCTTCAAACAGTGGAACCGAAAACAGGCGGTTAGTGCCAGCCACTAGCAGCGCACGCCTCGGCAGGCCAAGGTCACAAAGGCAGCAGGGTGTGGCCACTATGAGGGCGAGACTGCGGCAGCACTTCTATCATAATCATTATGGGTTTAGATGTTTGTTCTTCGCTGTTGCCTGGGACTGCAAGGCAGTTTCTTCTTGCTCCTTGATGCAGAGTTCCACAGAATAATTGTGGGAACCGGATATTTAGTGATACAGGCTTTTTATGGAACCGAATATTTAGGGAAGCTGGATATTTGCCGAACCAGATATTTAGGGAAACAGGATACCGTATTTGTGGAACCGGTTGTTCAGGGAACCAGGACATTTTTGGAACCGGATATTTAGGGAAATAGGATGTTGTTGGAACAGGATATTTATAGGAACATGATATTCGTTGAATCAAGATATTTAGGGAAACATGTTCCACACATCTTTTGGTGCCCCAAGGTATGCCAAACTAGTGCATCTGTTGAGATTGATAAATGCGTTATTTGCAGCAGTGCACAGGCGTGACCGCCGAGCAATAATACCCTTTACCGATATTTCAAACTCAATGTCAAATTCGAATCCTCACCCTGCTGACCGATCTGGATGCCAGGATCGTGGGCAGCAGACACCAGCAGCCGGCCACGCCGCCGACCGTCCCACCTCCACCCATCGGCATCGAAAGCGCGCCCACGCCGTCCTCCTCGTCCTCCCGGAGCCGGAGCAAGCTGACAAAGCGGGCCGCGTGACGTGGGGTGCTGAGGTGGCGACCCAGCTGCAGGGGCGCCAGGAACATGCATGACGGGTACTGACTCCCGTCCTCACTCCTAGCCAGGACCTGGACAAGGGGGAGGAAGCTGCTGGGGCTTCAGCAGACCTATGCAGGGTGAAGCAGGGCAGCAGGTCAAACAGCCCGATTGAGGTGAAATGAGGCGAAGCAGGGCATTGGGTCAAACAGCCCGATTGAGGGTAAATGAGGCAAAGCAGGGCAGAGGGTCAAACAGTGGGGTAGGACACCTGCTTGAGGGGAAAGGAGGCGGGAGGGTGGCCGATTATGGCACATGGGTGACATAGCCTGCAACTAGGCCCGTCTGCCATGGCATTTTGCCGACCCTGCTATCCTTTTGCTCTACTTGACAGGTCAACCATTCAACTCCCTCCTGCCTGCTCACCTTCATGGGAGCATCCCATTACCTCCCCGCTACCCGCTCACCATCACCGGTCATCCCTACACTCCCCCTATGACCTCGCATTCATAGGAGCATCTTTTGTCCTCCCCGCTACGCGCTCATCTTCATCGATCATCCCTACACTCCCCCTGCGCCCCCGCGACTTGATAAAAGCATCCATTCAACTCCCTCCTATCTGCTCATCTTGATCGAAGCATCTCTTCAACTCCCTCCGACCCGCTCACTTTGACCGGGCGCGTTTTGAAATCAGCTCGCAGCATGACGTATTCCGCCCACCAGGCACGGGCGCGGGCGAGGAAGGCGGCGGTGGCCTATGCATCCGCAGCGCGGGAGAGACACAAAACAGGAGGATCACAGTCACACAAATGAAGTAAGGTATAGCAAGAACAGGAGGAGCACGTATGAAATAGGGTATGGAGGGCAAACAGGAGGAGGCACAACGAACCCACCTCTATTGCCTCATGGGGCCCTAGCTTCCCCGCCTCACCTCAGCATCCCTGGCCTCCAGGAGACGTCGCTTCCCCCCCTCACCTCTCACACCTCAGTGTCAGCAGAAAGTGTTCCCCCCCCTCACCACCCACGCGTCAAGAGGATCTCGCCTTCCCGCCTCACCTCAGCATCCCTGGCCGCCTCGGTGCGCTGCTGCGAAGTGAGCAGCGGCTCGTCCAGGCTTCCCGTCAGTGCGGGATTTAGTGACAGCTGCAACACCAGCATGCCCGCCGGGGAGGAGGGAAGGCCCGAAGCCAACACTGCACAGCGCGAGCAAAGAGCACACACGTATATTCTTCTTGATCGACTTGGAGTGAGGACAGGCGCAGAGATGTCCAGCCTCCTCAACTCGTACCCCATGGCATGCAGGTCCCAGCTATGGCATCAGAGCCATGTGACAATGCACCTCCCCCCTGTCCCCTCTCATAGCCTGTCACATGAAGGCACCTCCCCCAACCCCTGCTCATAACCATCTTTTATCTGCAGACCACTCCCCCCTTCCCCCTCCCCCCCCCCTACCTGCTCATAACCATCCGTTACCTGCAGGCCCCTCCCCCCCTTCCCCCTCCCCACCCCTACCTGCTCATAGCCACCCGTTACCTGCGGGCCTTGCCCCCCTTTCCCCCTCCCCCCCCCTGCTAGATCCTCACCGGCAGGCCCACTGCTGAGCTGTACACTGATAGTGACCGAGCGGCGGCCTCCAGCCTGGATCAGGACGGTCCGCCATTCAGCAGCGCCCAAGGCGACCACCATGCAACGCTGCTGAGATAGCGAGGCTGCGCTGGTTGAGGGCTGAGAATCTTCCTCGCCTGAGCCAGAAGGCAACAAGAAAACAAAGGGTTGGGGGGGTTGGGGGGGGCGAGGCAGGTTACCGACAAACTTGTCAACCTTGCTTTTTAAGGTACCCAGAACCTTACCAGCACGATGGGTTGACCCTGCTAGCCTTCCCACCTGCCTGCCCCGGCCCATGAAACTCCAAACCCTGCCCCTAACTTGGAAGTTGCTTCCTCTAGGGTTTCAATCCCTTAAACCCTGCGTCTAGGGTTACCCCCCAACCATGCCCGTACCCGACAGTGGTAGCTTTTGTGTCAAAGATTTATCCCCCCACCCAAAGCCTGCCTGAACCCTCCAGTGGTAGCAGCTGCGACTAGGGTGAACCCCAAAACCTGCCCGTGTTGTAGCTGCAGTGTCTAGGTTTTATACCTTCAACCCCACCCGTACCTTCCGATGGTTGCTTCTGTGTCACAGCAGCAACCATCGGAAGGTACGTGGTGTGCTGAGTTGAATTCCCTAAACCCATCCCTGAATCCTGCCTGTACCCTCTGGTCACAGCTGCTGCAGCTAGGGTGCAAACCCCAAACCCTGCCCGAACCTTCCGGTGGTTGCTGCTGTGCCACGAGTTAACCCCATCCTGAACCCTGCCTGTACCCTCAGGTCACAGCTGCTGCATCTAGGGTGCAACCCCAAAACTCTGCCCGTACCTTCTGGTCACAGCTGCTGCATCTAGGGTGCAGACCCCCAAACCCTGCCCGTACCTTCTGGTGGAAGCTCCTGCGTCACCACCAGTCTCAAGGGTTGACGGATGGACAGCAGACGCAGGGCCTCCTGGATGCTGCCAGCTGTAATATGTTGGTTGCAATGGGGAAGTTTTAGGGATTAGGGTGTAAGGTTTAGGGTATCACATTCAGGATTTAGACCGGAAGTCGGGCCGGAGAGAACCGTGTGGGTCGCAGAAGTAGGTCCAAGTGAGAATAATGGAGACCAGGGGATGCATTCCTCTGTATTGCAAGCTGCGGCAGTAAGGCAGTGTGGAGATACCCCTAAAAATCTAAACCCTAAACCCTGAAATCCATGTATCAACCAAACCTTAATCCTCAGGGATTGCAGTTTGATGCTGCAGTCAGTCAGCTGCGGTCAGTTTGGTGCTTTAGTTTGGGCAGCAGTCAGTCAACCCATCAAAAATAGTAAAAAACAACAAATAATTGAGTTACCCGATATTAGTCCCGCAGCATTAAAGTGTGATGCTGCAGGAAGGAGGCAGGTCAGATGTAGCAGGTGCAAAGCAACCAGCATGCAAGGCAGCGCTCAGGCAAGCAAATGCCTGTCCATTGCCTGACACTCTTTCTTTTAGCCTGAGCCTGCCCCAATTTGGCTACTTCACGGCCAACTGCCGAGAGAGCCTGCGCAGGATACCCTGCTGCTCGGGCCATCAGCCGTGGGCCAGTCAGCATTTGATCTCCAGGTGCCCAGCGGTGGGCGCCCAGCGGCCAGTCTAAGCAGGCAGGTCAAGTGGCGGCAGGTGCAAATTAAATCGCATGCAAGGCAGCCTGAGGAAAGAAGATGCCAGCAGTGGCTGAGCTGACTGGCTTGTCAGCAGCTATGCTCTAGGGAAGGCCCCTTTGTTAATTTCGTTGAGGTAAACTATTTTTGAAGTCATTGGCGTTGGACGCTGGGACCTCCGTCCGTTGACGCTGAAGGACCCTATTTTCACGGATTTAATACGTCTCCACATCCCTTGATCCCCTACACCGCACACACCGCCTGCTGCACCGCTGCTCCACTATTTGCTGACCACTGACCTGCATACTTTTTCCCAGCGGTAGCCAGGGGCGCCTCGGGCAGCTCCAAGTAAGCCTCCCCAGCCAGCCCAGGTTCTGCGCAAGCAGGCACCGCCGCCGTGGAAAAGCGCTGACCAAAAAGCTCCCCGTGCAGCCTGAGGCGTTCCCCGGGCAGGGCCTGCCTGCCGATGTACTCAGTGAACGCGCGGCCGCCTAACACCTTGATATGGAGCAGCAGGTGACCCCTGAGGCAGGGAGAATGCATGGCCAGAGGCACGTGGGAGGCGTGGTCTGAGGACGACAGTGCGATAGGAAGGGAACACGTCCAGAGGCAAGGTAAGGTGTGGCCTGAGCATGGTGTCCCTTATGGGCATATGCTCGGATGCACATGTGTCTTTCTTTCGAACGTACCTTTCCTGGTATGGCTCACATTTTTTAGATTTCCTACCTGTCTGCTCTGCCAATGCTCTGCCTGGCCCTTTGCTAAAAGGCTGAGGCTGGTTGTGTTTAACGCATTCACAACATCTGAGGTGTTTTATGTCCTGGGTAGAGTGTCTTTGGACGCTTTGGGACAGTGATGCATAGGGTGGGTTCCACACTAGGTCGAGAGAAAACAGTGAACAGGTTGTGAGTCATTTTGGTATCTTCGTGGTATTTTTGAGTGCCCGCAGTCAATGCAGCGGTTCCTATGCATTCTGCACCCCCTGCATGGCTAGGGCGGCCAGCTCGGTAAGGTATCTGCAGGGGAAATGGTGATGTGCACGGCTGTGATCCACAAGTCTGCTTACCGGTATCTAAGGCATGTTATCTACCACCTACTACAGAGCAGGCGAGGCCACGCTAGCGCCAGCATGGCCGCACGTGCCTTGATGTGGTATGCCAACATGACTAGTTTCGCTTTTGAGGTATGGAACATGCACACACGATCACTGTGCATGGCCCTCCCAGACTAGCCCTCCCCCATGCAGCACCGGCATTGTTACAGCTGCTGAAGTTTTAAATCTCACCCCCGCGAGGTGGTCGTCTCCGCGGACTGCTCCATGATTCCAGATTGCTTCTGCAAGAGGGCCTCAATCGATTTACCGGGCGGCCCGATTTGCCGAACGACCTGGCTGATGACGCCCCTGGCGTGCAACAGATCCATGACCGCATCGGTGGTGATTCCCTGATGCTGCCCATCTCGGTTGAGTTCAAGCAGCATGCTGTGCACCTCTTGCGTCACGCCGAGGCTCTGCAGCTGGTTCTTGATCGCTTTGCGAAGCTCGGCATAGCTCTGGCCCTCGGTAGTGGCCATGCTGCGTTTTCGATCGCCGCACTCAATGAAAGTGCCAGAATGATGAACAAGACACCTAGCTGAGAAGGAAGGAGCCTGTCTGGGCTTGGGCTGGACAGCTTAGTAGGGGCGTGTTCGAGTTTGAAAAGGGTGACACGTGCGCCAATGCCCACCCAAATTTGGCCCCGACGCCTTTACCCCCAGGGTCCAGGCCGGGTGGGGTCCAGGGCCTTAAGTGCTAAAGTGCCCGATACCTCCCCCTCCCCCTGTGCCCACCCGCTTTGTTCATTTATTTCTTGACCTGTCTAGACAATTGTCTGGATCGATCAAAGACCTCAGAAACACCGTTGAGGCGTTTAATGAGTTGCATCCAATGCGTGGTTGCGTGCAAGACATTCAAACGATGGGTAGCATCAGAGGGGGGACATGTCGTGCTGTACTCCTGTCTCGCTTAGATCACCGGTCTACTACATCCCTGGAGTGTCACGATCGACACCTCTGGGCCTAGACACGAGAGATTATTCAGTCAAATGAACGCAGTGCCAAGACGAAAGTGGATCACCACTGGGTGAATGCCCTCATTTCTATGCGCGTACCAGTATAGCAATTTATACCTGCTCAAGCAAGGCAAGTGATCGAGGCGGGCCTTGGGTAACAGCGCCAGCATCCATGGGCGCAAAAACCTTAAAAACTGAACAAGGTTATAATTTGAATCTGACAAGTGTGACGGAGGGGGCGTTTGTGAGGCTGATCATAGATTTTGTACTCACTAACCCGAGATATTTTGGTCAAGGAAGAAGAAAATTCGGGTCAATGCATGAGCGTTGTACAGTACAGGTTAGTTGTCATATCAGATCAGAAGCACCTGCAAGGCCACCTCCTTGGCTGCCGACATAGTTTGATCGCGCGCATGTGCAACGTTGCTGTGCTTAAGCTGTTCCGCGAAAAAGTCTGACACGTACATCACTTGCCCCGGGAGATCCACACGCAGCTCCCGCTTCTAATCATCAGTCACGCGGCCAAATTGCTGGTCCTGCATAAAATATGAACATCAAACAAAGGTCCCATGGAGCGCAGTTTGAGGGCCTCTTGCATCCTTCGATACATGCGTGCTTTCAAACTCACAGTCTCCTCCTCTTTCTGTACCCTCTCTGCACAGCGTTGCTGGTCTACCCAGGCCTTGTCCAGCCTCGTAGCCACATGCCTCTTGGCCTGTTGGTGCTCGGCGATCATGCGTGCGCTCTGCAGCTGCTCAGCCAGTCAGCCTCCAGTCCCACAAAATCGCCCACCTCGTTATGCCTTCAAGGGTTTGGGAATGCAGGCACAGGGTTTCCTGTGCCTGCAAAACAGGGGATCCAAACAGGGCGTGGGGTCAGAGGGTGGCCGCCAGGACATCTGCTGCCTTATATCAGCCTAACAGACACGCTCAATCACTTGAATCAGATGTACTTTTCAAGAGGCAGGCAGATATACCTGCCTCTTATAAAGGAAGGGGTTGCTCTAGTGCAATGTGTGTACGTACTTTTTCTGAGTATTTCTATTTATAACTGACCATTGAGCAAAGCATCAAACCCCCAGAGGTAGTTACACACCCCTGGAGGATGGGGCTATGCTACTTTGAATCTTGATTGACAGGAACATGCCTTGAAGGCCATCGCCAGTAACTGCTGTAGTCAGACCTGAGCAAGACGTTTACTGGAACACCATATCGGACGACTGATATACTTGGCGTTGAGCTAGTCCTCGGTACTGAAAAAATGCTGAACACTTGCCAAAATACAAAAAAACTGGGCAAAATCCCGGCAAAATCCTGAGCAACTGGAGGGATTGCGCATCTGAGGTGCACTTTTGCGGGATTTCAGTGCAGAGGAATCAATTGCCGAAAACACTTCAATAACCATTGGCCATCGCCGAAAGTCTCCCAAAGGCCCAGGTTGGTGATCAAAGGCTACTGGCACGAAGGCCCTGATCAAGGGATCCATTTGGCCGTACGAAATAAATCTTAACCGTCCACCCTTTTCCACCCGGCCCTCCACCCTCCCTTGCCTCACCTCGGCAGGCTATCTTGCAGCTGCTGGCCCAGCTCCCAAGGAGCGATCATGAGTCCCTGCCCGCGCTACCGCTGTCCATCCTCAGACCCGCACAACCTGGCATGGAGAAAGTATTCCATACTTCGTTTCTTGCACAGTTCAGTTCAGGCTACGAGAAAACAAGCATCCTCGGGCACCTGGTCCTTATAGGTGTTGTTTCAGCATCTACCCATCTTGACCTCACATATCATGGTAGTGTAGATCTAGTAGATCCATTGGAAGGCACCAAGGGCCCAGCCAGCCTCTACCAATTACCCCGTTTCCATGGGCCTGAGCTCCTCGCTCCTCAGCAGTCCAGCACATGAAATGTAGGCCTTAGCGCCTCGCTCCCCAGAACATAAACGTGGCTTTGTAATTCTTGGTGTCCAATTGCCATATACTTTTGAAGTGGGTTGAGCCAGCTAGGGCCACCTGCAGCTTTTACTGTGAGGTGCAGGCCTGATGCTCAGACATTTTGTCAGTACAGGCAATCAGCCCCATGGACCCCCAGTGGAATGATCCCCAGTGCTCCATGGCCTTATAACATTCTGAACTTGAATGAAGAATCTGAAGTGTGTACTTGTTCATTTTTTCAGAGGATGTGTTATACTGTCACAGTAATTAATAATTACTATGGTGTTCTACTGGGACCTGGTGGAGGCTTCGGTTGGCAATGGCTTCAAGGCGCTCGCCGGCATTGTGTTCTCGCTGGCCATGCACCCGAAAGGCAACATGCTGTTGACTCGCTCGGTGGACAGGTCTAGTTAAGTGTGGACCATGTGAAACGTGGTGTTACAAAGGCCTCTGACTCATGAGTGTTAGTTGCCCGAGATCAGTTCAATTCTGCGTGCTGTTGTGTTGCATGGTGGTGCTGCTGCATCCGAATCCGGTATGGTTTGCCTGCATTATATTCCCATGTGGTATGCCCATGGATAATTGGAAAATTCGAATGCAAGCCATACACCTTACCGATACACCAATGTACCTGAACGGTCCAAGAATGCAGTAAGTTGCATTGAACTGGACCAGTCGGCGTGTTGTCGTGCTGTCCGTGCATTCGTTCGACCGGACTGTGATAGTGAGGAACTTGCCTGCCATAGGGGCTTCGATAAATTGATGTCTTAAAGTCTGGCATGTAGAGAGCTAGGGGCCGTCATCAGTGACGATGCATCGCGAATCTGGAGTATCTCCTGTTGGTTGATGTGCCGTACGGAGACATGCCGGCATGAGAGGGGCGGGCGTATCCATCTCCTGTCCGAAGCGTGCCTCGAGTCCTCCTACATAGCGATGAGTAACTGATACCTTCTTAGAATAAAGTCATACTCGTGTATCCTACTCTGATCAACACATCTAGATAACATGGGCAACGTCTTGGAACGAATGGCCGATGAGCTCGAGCGCGTTTTCCCCAAAGTCACGAACAGAACAGAGATGCTGATCCACCCTCCCCCAATTGAGCCTTCGACGACGAAAACGTCATCGCGTTGTCAGCGGAACCAGAAGAAGAAGAAAGTGACATCGATTAGTAAAGGGGCAGGAGGCGGGTCTTGCAAGCTGGGAAAGCAAGACATAGTGCTCATATCTGTCCATGCGGTCGCCGTGGTGGCCATCGGCGTAGGTCTCATCGTGAACCATTTCCGCAAGAAAAAGGTGCGTGCTGACTACTAATTAGGCCGTGATAGGGACGACGAATGTGACAGCGCGGCCGAAGAGATGACACACGATGACTGTCAAGTCAGAGCTAATAAAGTTTGGTGGAGAGGGACAAGGGTGCAAACTAGAGCCTAGGGCTTGCATTTTTCTGTATCCTCTCGGCCAATCTTAAAGACACGAGAAGAGGAGGAGGCAAGATGGGGTTTGGGGACCACATGCAGATGCAACTACCGGTGCACGAACATTGTTGGCAGGACCCATGATCATATGCTCCATGTTCAATCTCTCCCATTTGTTGGGGATCAAGCACAATCAGGGGTGGCTCTGGACGGGACCTTGCGCCCCATGCACATGGATTTCCGCCATGCTACGGCCTGCCCATTCGAAACACAGTAGAAGGCAGCTGAATCAAGGTGGACATATTATTACAGGGCAGCAGACGAATCCTCGCTGTCTCGCACGCTATATAATCTCAAGCAGCAGCGGCAGCAAGGTACTGGTAGGCAGGTAGACAACGCAGTAGTAAACGAGGGCACACGAGGGTATCACCTGTTGAGCATGTGCCTTCTAGCAAGTTGCGTCTATATGGGGCTGGGGATGCAACAGATGCAGCAGGAAATAGAGAGCAAACAGTTCAGGCCCCTAAGCGGCAGCAGCAATTTGTAAAACCCTTCAGTGCTGGGGGATGAAGAAAAGCAGTCCAATGCACACCATGCATGCCATGGTGACCTTGTGTCTACTTTGCAACTCTGCCATCATGTTTAGGATTCCCAGGTCGTTCGCGGGTCAAGGTAATCAGTTCCCATCATATGCGCATCATGCTGCCTGACATTTCCAACATCTGCTGGCATATCGGTGAACTTGTCACTGATGTGATAGAAATCTGCCACCGCATTCCCACAGCATTTCCACAGTATTTCACAGACACCTGCTTGCAACATCAGTGATGGATTACATGGACTTAAAAAGTACACCATCAGCGTCTTAACGGTAAAGGCTTTAAGCATCAGCTTTCGCTTTAGGCACATTTATGATCGCGATGCACGCGAACATGGGCTGAACACCAGTCCTTCCTTTCTAAGCAAGACAGTAACAGGATTTGACCCAGTGGAGGAGGCGCTGACGCCGACGCTGCTACCAAAGCTCGTGCTATGGTTATCAGTTTTTTGCTGATGGGAAGGCCCCAAACTATGTCTGGGCGGGGCCTTCTTTCGCCTGCCCTGCTCAATTTGGACCTGCCCTGACTTTTAGTGTCTGAAATGCACTATCCTGGATACGACAAGAACTGTGTGCCTGAATGCCTGCAGGGTGGCTCATCCAGCGCACCTGCCGTCAAGGCTCCAGCTTCTGAGCAAGCCTGTGAGGCATCCGCTGTGGCGCGCAAGGCCGCTGCCCCCAAGGCTGCATAAGTGTCACCCGTCACAAGGAGTGCTGCCGCAATGCCGCTCAACCCGGACAGTACGCTGCTGATGCAGGCTCAACCCTCTGGCAGCTGGCGCCCGGCTACCTGCCACTGGTGGTTGGCATCAGACGTACGGCACATGAGCGCATGCAGCTGCTGACGGATTTGTCTGCACTGTCTCGCTCACAAGCACGCTTCAACATATTACATCATATTCTACGGGTTGGCTGACACGGATACTCAGTTAAACTGAAAGATTGTTTGAGTGTGATTATACTGCCAGGCTGATCGGGCCATTCTGCCTTTATCCAGTACTTAATCCAACGCTGCGATTGGAAAGTTGAGGAATGTAGTGCATGATTGCGTGTGTTGCACTAGATCTGATAGGGCGCAACCGGTATGCAAATATACACCATTCTAAACTAGCTGTGGCAACATTCTGATTTCTTGAGCCACAATACTCTTGATTATGACAGGACTACAAGGAGGGGAGCAGAGGGAGGGGAGAGTGGAAGCTCTTGACTTATTTTACTGACGACTTTTCTAGCTGAGTTTCAATAGGGATTCTGAAATTTGTTTAAGGAATCTGTTAACCTTGATTGATTAAACTGTGCCAGCAGCCAATCATTTGGATGTGCCGTACTTAAACCTATGTTAAACTTGCTTGGCCGTGGAAGCCTCTCTTCTAGACCACAAGGCAATTTGTTGATTATAGAGACAAATACCGTGGCCAGGAAGCAAAGGCTTTGACGTTCTGCTTCCCTGATGGAAGAAACATCTGCAAATGGACGCGTTCCCTCAAACCATAGCCACCATGCCTTCCTGTCGGGTCTGCCTTAATCAGTCTGAACATATCTATGGCCCACCCCGCCCTGTCCTTCCACAAGTCAATAACGTTACACCTATGGGCCCTGCTCAAAACGCTTCGGCCGCGTCGGCGTATATCTTCCTTGTTGGAAGGGAATAGAAGTACTGGTGCATAGGAAGAAGGGGGTAGGAACGAGAGTGGTAATGCATTTAAAATGGAAATAACGGTATGGTCAGCTGGTGCCACCATTGCGTTGTAGGGTATGGGGCAACGTGCTTCCACCAAGCTCATTGTAACGGCTGGATCTGCCGCTGTCCCTCCACAAGCATTGAAGTCGGTTTTAATGAAGTATGAAGGATGATGGGTCCACAATCCGAATGGATCTTGAAGGCTCCATCCGTCCATCCCTGTCCTAGGTGGGGGTGTACTTCAGGCTTGGAAGACAGGAAGAGTCAATGACGTTACACCACTGGGCCATGCTGCAAAGCTCGGCCGCGTCGGCGTCCAGTAGCAGGTTGGAAACTAAAGAGAGAGATGAAAGAGACCCATCAAAAACAAAACAAAAAGTCCTAATCCCCAATCCAACGACCGGAAGCTAAACACGTCTGGGCCATGCTCAAAAGACTCGGCGGCGTTGGCGTCCCACTGTCAGAAAGGGGAAAGGGAGAAAAGAAAAACAGGAAATTATTGCGCAACCAAAAAGCAGGCACCTGTCCCAAGCGATACCGTCGGTAAAGGCCAAGACAAGCTGGAGAGCTAGAATCCCCATGCAAGTCTCTCCCGTCATGGGTCGCCTCAAACTCCATCTTCTAGCTGCTCCTGAGGCGGCCTTCGTGGATCGCCTCAAACTCCATCGTCTAGCTGCTCCTGAGGCGGCCTTCGTGGGTCGCCCCAAAACTTCATCTTCTAGCTGCTGCAGGAAGAGTGCGGGTGGGTAGAGTGCGGAAGCCCCATAACGGTGTTCAAGATCATTGTGAGGCTGAGATTATCGAGACGAGAGGAATGGAGGCGGTGTGGGCCTGTCAAGATTCAAGAAGTGCAAAATTTGCCACCCAGACGGATTCAAAGTTTTGGACATGGGTGGCAGCTCAATATCAGGTATGCATGGATACACGAACTAGACTGATGGCACCCCTGATGGCACCCCATCACCTGGCCCGTGTCGTTTGCCTTTCTGGCCGTCCCTTTTGATCCTTTCTTTTTGTTGTTCTTGTTTGCCCCCTTTTTAGTTTCTTCTCTTCTCCCTTCTGATCAGTGGGGCGCCCTCGCGGCCAAGCAGGGGTGGGATACACTTGCTTTTGTGGACTTTTCTTTTCTCAGAGGCTTTGTTGAGGGCTAGTCTCTAGTGGAACTCAGGTGTCAGACTTGGTCTTCTCTGCCTTCCCGGCCTCTCCTTTTGTTCCTTTCCCCCCCTTTTCCTTTTAGTGTCCCCTGTTCTCCCTTCTGAACAGTTGGGCGCCCACGCGGCCAAGCCTTGAGCGGGCCCAGAGGTGTAACGTTATTGACCTGGCCCGTTAGCCTGCACAATCAATTTGAAACCGAGGCATTGTGGGGACGCTTTCACAGACAATTATAGGCTGGCATTCGACCACAGTGGCAAGGGACATACGAAGCAGAAGTGGCAAACTGGCAATGATAGTGCATGGGATTATGGCCTAATAATGGGACCAGTGGAGTGCGGCGAGCTCAGGCAATTTTCTGACCCTGCGAGCTCACTCTTAATTCCATCAGTTGAATTGCTTACATGCTGGCCATGCATGTTGCCATGTTGGTACCTGTATCTGTCATGTGGCCGTACAGACAAACTGACGAACAGGGCGGGTCAGATGTATCGACACGTTTTAGGGGTACTGAGGTTTGACCAGCCGTCCCAACCTGGTTCACACTAGCAGTACCAACTGCAATTTGAAGCAATCTCTCTAGGAACTGCCTCGATCGACCTGGTGTGTTGCTACATCGCCAAGTGCTGTAATCAGCTTGCCATACACGGTTTATTAAGGCCTGTTGGTGTATCATTTGAATCCGAATGGCAGTTGGATGTCAAAACGGCCCCGTTGGGTACCAAACTTGCGGCGGCTGAGCCTGAAAAGTGGCCAAAACCCGGTTAAGGTAGAACCTTAGTGAGTGTAGGTGGGGCATAGACGAAGGCATTGCCACCATACCTGGGTCATTTGGCCAATCCAACATGCCGATATGGCCCTCCATGTGGCCCACATCAGGGCTGTCTTTCATGGATTGGAATTCACTCCAAACCTGTCTGATTGCTATGATGTATGGCGATTCAGAGAGCCTGAGAGTAGCTCATGAAGACTGCCCCACCCAAATTTTGCACCATTCCCCACTCCCGAGACTGCAAATTTGGGGCAAAGGTGGCTTGTCAGGAAGCCATGCCGCTTGCCCCTTGCAGCCCCTCAGCCATGCAAGCTCCCATATCACTGCCACTGAGTTCCAGAATGCCTTAAGTCAGGTATCCACTCTTTATTCACACATCTTGATTTTCATGTCCTTTATTCCAGACCCCCCTTCTTATCTGAGCTAAGCCAGCCAGATCTGCCAAGGACTGGTTTTGCGAGAGGATGGAAAAAACAGCACTGGTGGTTTCAGAGCCACAACCCTAGGCTTTACATCAGGTAATACTTCAGCTATGGAGGCCAGCATGGCAATCTAACATCCTCAAAAAATTAGAGGCAGGCCCCTCAGCATGGCCAAGTTATCTCAAAACATAAATTTATTGGAGTTGGTGATTCTGTCAAGTGGACTCCCAAAGCCCATTGTGTGTGCGGTTGATTATCTTAAGGGACAGTTGGTGCCTACCAGTATTAGTGCACTGCTAGCAATCAGGTTGGAGCACAGTCAATGTGTAACTGATATCAAGTCATGACCTAACCTCCTTGCACTGCTGGGCCTGTCAACGTTTTTACGCTACATATGACCCGCCCTGAACGCTTACTTGGGTCTACCGGCCGGTATTAGGGTTTTCTCCCTCTCGGCAAAAACGCCCGGTGGCCTAGGTACTTGAAGAGCATAATTGAAGAATTCGACCTTCCTGTTCATCGATAATACGCGACGCGAAACTTCAAGCCGTCTCCCTCTCTCCCAGGTCGTCAGTCCGAAATGAAGACGGCAATCAAGGTGCTAGTCATCACATGCCCGATCGTCGCGGTTGCTGCGCTCGGAGGCGGTTTCCTCTTTACGCTGCTCCGTAAGAAGAAGGTGGGTTTCCAATGTGAAAAAGCCTAGCAATGACATAGAATTAAATGCGCCTTCGCTGTCAGGATTTCGATGTGGGCCGAAAATTGAAGATGGATGGTCCAGCGGTCTTGCTCGAGATAGATCTTGGATTGAAGTGATACCAGGGGTCACGGCTCGGTGCGAAGCGTGCGAAAGGCTGAAATCCTGTCAACATTGTCCTCCTAAAGCAAACGTAAGAAGGAAAGACATGCGTTAGCTTTGCATGAGTTAAGAGGACGTCTGGCCAAGCTCGGACGTCGCAATATAGCCTCTTGAACGAAGCGAATCTGAAATCTGCTTTTTCGGGTGGATCACGTTTGACGCCAGAGACGCCTCCGTTTGACGCTGATTGCCACTTTATTCAACATAACTATTTATAAAGTATCATATCTACTTTTGCCTGTCGACAGATACTTACCGGTATTACATTACCTGCTCAACCGCAGCACAGGGCACAAAAGAGTGCGTGTGTTTGCTTTTCGAGTTTCAGTTGGATGCACCCTGTCTGGCCCGCTGCAGTCTTGGGGCTAGATCACTGGATGCCCCAACTTTTCTTCATACAAGACCTCTTGTCACCTGACAAACATACAGCCAGGGCCTGAACAACTGCTGACTACCGTGCAGCCCAATTGCGGAATTGCCGTCCCAGCACTCAGTTGCCTATCAAATGTCCCTCAGGTAGTCGGGTTGTACCGGTATGTCCTCGCTTGCATTTCTTTCCTCCTACCTTGGATTCCTGACCCTTATGGCCATGGCAGGGGATTGATATCTATCAGAATTCGGCATTGGTCTGCTGGGTACCTTCATGAGGATTCCTGCATGCATGTCCTCTCGACCAGATTGGCATGGCTCGGGTGTGGCCCCAGCACTGCCGCATTGTTGTAACTTCTCCCAGGGACCAATGTGAGCCTTACTATGAGCGTCATCAGTGGCTTGTATGCCTCGCCGTACGTAATGGGCTTTTAGGCTTTGGATGAGGAGCTTCCGGTGCTTTTAGGGTTGACTGACTAAGTACACGCCAGTCTTGGAGGGATACGTTACATCACTCTTTTTGAAATTATCTTCTCCTTTCCTTATCTTCTCTTTCTGATCGTGCCTTCTCTTTTTACTTTGCCTACGATAGGCATCCTAGTTTCTAGCCTACTTACTCCCTGCACCACGTTTTATCAATACCCTGTGGCAGGGAAGGGACGCCGGGCCCTGCCAACAAACCCCTTCCGGCAAACCCCGGCGAAAATGGGGGTTTGGCTGACAACGCCCTCGGCGTCAGCCGGAGGTATTTAAATTCCCTCACAGTCTCCCCGGCAAGAATTTCCCTCGAAATGAATGAAATAGACGATGATAGCGACTTTGAAATGCGTTGTGCTGACGCGGTCGAAGATGTCGAAGTACTCTAAGAGGCCACTGCACCGCCCCTACCTCCCGCGAAGCGAGCAAGGGTAAACCTCTTGTCATGGCGCGCGCCCTGCAGCTCAACAGCCTGCACCGCCGGAATATGCCCCCGCAGCTCATCCAGTCGAGGCCCCTGCAGCCCAGGCCGTCGATTTAGCTCAGCAAGAAGAGGCTCCGGTGGACTCTGGTACGTCCATTCGAAATTTACCACATTTCTCGCAATCAACGACTGTGTTCGAAGAGGCATTGAAGTATCGCTCATAAATAATAATCGCGTTTGTCTCTTATCTCGGATGCAGTCGAATAGGGGGCCGACCGAGCCACCTGCTACCGACAAGCTCCTCGCCTCATAGCTGGTGAATCCTCAGCATAAGGACTGGGCGGTGTGCGGAGATGCCAGCAAAGGAAAGCTGGAAAGCAGCGGATCCAACGCTAGATTTTTTTTTTTTTTTTTTAGTCAGTTTTTTTCTAGGCACACTTATTTTACAGTCTCCCATGAAGGCGATCCCTATAAAAAGTGAAAAAAAATCCCGTCCATGCCGCCGGCCAATTTTAGACCCCGGCCCGGCCTGAGGCGGGCAAAAAAAAGACCCTTCCCGGCGAAAACCGGCCACTTGGCTACCCCCCGGCCCTTCCCTGCCCTGTGGTTGTGACATGGTGCCCTCGCCGCTCATGGATGATTCCCGGCCTAACCCCTGTCCTCCGTGATGCCTTGCACTGCTCCAGGGAGGAGATGAGCCTTCTAAGACCTCAGCAGCAAAGCCAGCCAAGGCAGTCTAAGCTGTTTCTGTGGTTACCATGTCAACCCTTGCTTCCAAGCCAGCTCCACCTCCCATGACCACTTGAGATGCGGCTACTGACATGCTTAGCCGTCGGAGTCATCAGCCCTCGGCGCACATCTTAACACTGGCCGTCTACTTGAAGGCATGAATGGGGCCTTGGGAACTCTTTTGGGCACCAACAGAGCTCTTGAAATATGCATATGCATGCCCAACCAGCCTTGACCCTGGACGGTGAATTTCTGCTCTGTAAAATGAGCATGTCTTAAAGGAGCATAGAACAGCATGTTGGGCAAGGGCAAGCCATTTCGACCATCTGGCTTGGGGTCCACATGTCAGATGTGTCACATGTCTATCTTCGTGTGCCCTCAATTTCAAAATACAGATGCAAGTCGTTTCCTACATGGTCTGTGGCTCTGTCCCAGAGCCTTCACGGGAAGTGATATGCGATGATGTTTCCAAGAAACGCCATTCCCAAACGTGTAAACTTTGGCCTGCCTCTCCAATCCCTATCATGGTCCGTTATTGGGGTCCAATGTGCCTCTAACCAGGCGCATTGGCTGAAGGAAATATGTATGAATTTGCCAGGTAATAGCATCTCACGGCGTTGTGTTCCAAAGCCATACTAAAATCATATACCCTGTAAACCTCTTCTGTGTTTCTTTCCATTCTCCCTCCCAACTCTTTAGTTAGGCGCCCACGCAGCCTTATTTGAACAGGGCCCAGAGGTGCATGTAACGTCATTGACCCTGCGCCTGTAAACCTCTTTTTCATTGCCCCAAGCGAAGGCAAACGGTACCCTTGACGGTGACGGTACTTAAAGGGCTGACAGAGTTCTATCCATTGAAGTCTTCAAGGCCAATCGCTGTCTATGCTTCAGTCCGTCAGTACACTATCATGCCCTCATGTCAATGACGATACACCTCTGGTCCATTCTGGAAAGGCTCGGCCGCGTGAGCGCCCGACTGTCTGATCCAGATGAAAATGAACTAACGGTTAGTGGACAAAGGAACGAAACAGATGGAAAAAAAGGAGAAAGACAAGACCACCCCAAAGAGGAGAGTAAGTCTGAAGATCTCCCAGCCCGTCCAAATCCCAGCCCTCAACTAAGCAAAGAGAGGATAGAAAGCAAAGTGGGAGAAGGCCTGCCAAATAAGGCAGTCTTCCAAATCCCCAGCCCCTCAAGATCCAAGCCCTGAACAAAGTCTACCAGTCCAAGACGGGTGGATAACAAGGGACACACAAAATACTGGGGAAAAGGTCGGTGAAACGAGTGAAGCTCCACTGCTCCAGCCTCTGAAACGTCTACGCCTCCACGACATCTACCACATCCTCCACAAATCCAGGGTCAATGACGTTACACCTCTGGACCCTGCTGAAACAAAAGGCTCGGCCCCGTGGGCGCCTACGTAAAGGGGGCAGGAAAAAACAGGAAAGGGGTAAAAAGTGAAGGGACAGACAAAAGGCTGGAAAGGAAAGGGAAAATCTAGGGTATCCCACCCTGGCCTGCCATGATGGCACAAAGCGTGGAAGTTTTCAGCACCGACTGGGGGTTTGCCCATCCCCGCCTGCTCCCTATGTTGATCTTGCACGATGGGGCATTGGAAGTAAGCATATCAATCACGTTACACCTCTGGGCCCTGCTCAAATAAGGCTCGGCCGCGTGGGCGGCTAACTAAAGAGTTGGGAGGAAAGATGGAAAGAAAAACAGAAGGGGGCAGCCAGGCAGGGCAAAAGTAAGGAGAAAAAAGTGGAAAATAAAGTGAAGGGACAAACAACAAAGGCTGGAAAACACAATATACAAAGGAAGTGAGCATATAGCGCGTCCTCCACATGCTCGCCGTCTCCCCGGTCTAGCTCAGCGTCGCTAGCAGCAACGTGTGTCACGCTGCTGACCATTGCGCCTCCCTCTAGTGTCGGCCGTGCTGTTTGAGCCGAGCCGCAGCCTATAGTTTGCGTGCACGTAAGCAAACTCCCCCATGGCCTGCGCTGGCGCCCGACATAGACTGAAACCTGGCGCGGTAGGCGGCCGCCGACCCATATTCGATGGCTGGGTCCCTAGGATCCCCTGGGCCGGTCACCTTCATGTGCGCCCGCTCGTCCAGGCTGCGTCCATTAGCGCCAGCACCTCTGTGTCTAGTGAAGGGCCTCTAGGGCCTCTAGTGTCTAGTGAAGGGCCAATACCTCTAGTGTCTAGTGAAGGGCCTCTAGGGACTAGGGCCTCTAGTAGTAGTTTAGTGTCTAGTGAAGGGCCTCTAGGGACTAGGGCCTCTAGTAGTAGTTTAGTGTCTAGTGAAGGGCCAGCACCTCCGTCTAGTGTCTAGTGAAGGGCCTCTACTGTCTAGTGAAGGGCCTCTAGGGCCTCTAGTGTCTAGTGAAGGGCCAGCACCTATAGTGTCTAGTGAAGGGCCTCTAGGGCCTCTAGTGTCTAGTGAAGGGCCAGCACCTCTAGTATCTAGTGGAGGGCCTCTTGGGGACGTTGCTTGATGATATCCCCCATGCATCATATGCTGTTGTGATTGGTACGAGACCCAAAAATTAAACGCACATGTCAGTAACGTTACACTACTTACACCTCTGGGCCCGCTCAATGCTCGGCCGCGTGGGCGCCCAACTGTTCAGAAGGGAGTATTAAAGAAGGAACTAAAAGGAAGAGGGGGGGAAAGGAACAAAAGGAAGAGGGGGGGAAAGGAACAAAAGGAGAGGCCGGGAAGGCAACGAAGACCAAGTCCAACACCTGAGTTCCACTAGAGACTAGCCCTCAACAAAGCCTCTAAGAAAAGAAAAGTCCACAAAAGCAAGCGTATCCCACCCCTCTTTGGCCACGAGAGCGCCCCACCGATCAGAAGGGAGAGGAGAAGAAAGTAAAAAGGGGGCAAACAACCACAACAACAGCAACGAAAAAGGACCAAAAGAGAAGGCCGGAAAGGCAAACGACAACGGCACCTCAGAATCCCTGGAGACTAACCCTCAACAATGCCCACCGCACAGTCCACAAAAGTAAGTGCGTCCCACTCCTGCTCAGCCTGGTACAACTGGTGGAAGTTAGTGGCAGCGCCCGGAGGACCTGCCCACCCCTGCTCCCGTTACTGCTCCCTGACACTAGGGCACTGGAAGCACACATGTAGTACATCCTCTACCTGCTCGCTTCCCCCCCGTGACCAACACCACTGGCAGCAGCGTGCCTCTCACCGCTGACCGTTGTGCCGTCCACTGGTATCAGCAGTGCTGATCACGCCGAGCCGCAGTCGCAAATTTATGCACATAAGCACACTCCCTTTGACTAGTGCGGCTCTTGGCTTGCGCCAGCACGGCACCCGCCGTGGACTGGAACCAGGCGCGGTAGGTCGCCGCAGATCTGTGCTCGGTGGTAGGGTCCCTGGGGTCCCCACCGCCGCTTGCGTCCAGCCGTGCTTTCTCGTAGGCTGCGTCAACGAGTGCCAACACCTCTGTTATGGGTAGGCGCTGTAGGGCAGCTGCTGCCTCGCGCAAGGTGGGGGTGGCTACCCCCCGCTCCAGCCCCTCTAATGCACCCAGCAGATCAGAGCACCAGGTGCGGCCGCCAGTGCCCTGGCTGACTGCAAGCTGCATATCTGCTGCCATGGTTTGAGCAATGAGAGGGCTGTATTGCTGTGCCGCCGGTGCCACCGCTGCATTGTAGAAGCGGAGGATATGGGCCCACCCGTCTCGCTGTAGTGGCTGGAGCTGTAGCTCTCTCAGGACTCCCCAACTGGCGGCTAATGCAGGTAGCCCCGCATCCTGGCGTAGGTGCTGAAGCAAGCTGGACTGCATTTTGCTGGAGAGACATTGCCGCGGCCGAAGGTGGCACATGCAACGCACATGTGTCAAATGAAGTGCCCTGCTGGAGCTGGAGCTGGGCCGGATCAGCCCGCGTCCCCAAGCTGCGTCAGACAGCGACTGACCTACAGTCGCTGACAGTCACAGAGGTCTCAATATCAGCGATCTGCCGGGCATGATCGCAGCCTAGTGCCCTGCAGGGGGCATCATGCTGGGGGCGGGGCGAAAACTCAGGTGCCTATTATATGCGGATGATCTCACCCTGCTAGCCAGCAGGACGGCAGGGCTGCAGCGCATGCTAGATGCCATGCATGATTAGAACAGTGCATACCCGCTGGCCCCTGCTGAACGCTCGGCCACGTGGGGCTGGTGGGGAACGACTAGACTAAATTTCAGCTACCATGCATGCACAGCCTGGGCCATGGTGCAGCCATGCCATCCTCCTATGTGAGGGGGCAGGACCATAAAACCCAGCGCTCTAGTCGGGGGGAGAGAAGATCGTGTGGCGGGTTCGATCCCTCAACCTCTGGGTATAACCTGCATGTATATGCCCTGCATGTATATGCGGCGGTCAAGCAGCTTCAGGTCAACGTCAACAATACAGAGATATTGGGATTTGGCAGCCGCTTAGCTGCGCAGCGCCGACAATCAGCCCATCCTTGCATGTATGGCCCTGATAGGATAGTGCTGAAGCGTGTCCAGGATTTCAAGTTCTTGGGCATCATTCAGCACGAGAGCAGCAGCATGAGGAAGGCCATGCAATGATGCAAGGTAGAGATGTGCCTTTGGCTACCGCGTTGCACCGTGTCCGCCGCATGGCCGCCAAGGTGCACCTCAGGCATCATCTGCCTACACGCATCCGGTTGGCGTCTGTCTATGCAGCGCCTGCGGCCAACTACGGTGATGTGGTGTGGGCCACCGATCACCTTAGGCCGCGGCATTGCCTCAAGAGCAAGATGCAGTCCAGCTTCCTCCAGCATCTGCGCCAGGTTGCAGGGCTACCTCCGTCCGCTGCCAGTTGGGGGGTCATGAGGGAGCTGCGTATCCAGCCGTGGCGGTTACAGTGAAGCTGGTGGCAGCATGTACTTCGCTTAGACTACAACGCACCGGTTGCATCAGCAGCACAGCAAGACAGCCCACTCATGGCGGCAGCCATGGCGGCCGACATGCAGCTCCCTGTCAGGCAGGGCACCGGAGGACGAATTGGTGCAGTGAATTGCTAGATGCCTTGCTGGTGCTGGAGCTGGGATCAGGCGATCAGCCGTTCCCAAACTGCGTCAGACAGAAACTGTCCTACAGCCGCTACCTGTCAGAGAGGTGCTAGCGCTAGTTGATGCAACATACGAGCAGGCGCAGCTGGATGCAGCTGACAGAGGGGACCCAGAGATCGTGCCACTGAACACAGGTCGTCTGCAGCCGCGTACCGCACCTGGTTTCAGTGTGCCGTGCTGGCGCAGGCCAGAGGCCGCACCAGCCGAAGGGAGTGTGCTTGCATGCGCACAAACTTAAGGCTGCGGCTCGGCGCCGTCAGCACGGCTGACACTAGAGGACGGCGCAGCGGTCAGCAGCGTGACAGACGGTGCTGCCAGCGATGTTGGGCTAGGGGAGAGGGCGACCATGTGGAGGACGCGTTGCATCCATTTCATATTTTCAAGGGTACTCCATTTCATATTTTCAAGGGTACTCCATTTCATATTTTCATTGCATAATTAAGGGCCATGGATGGGGCGCGGTTTTACTCAGTTGTGTCCCCCCCTGACATGCCTGCTCCCGTTCATATTTAATACGGGAGCCAGACTACGAACACGCATTTGAACACCAAACCGCGAACTATACGACTGCTTACGTCACGACAAGGGGCCCGGGTTCGGCAGGACGTACTGTTGAACCCGTCTTGCCAGTATCTGCTTCATTTCTGACACATGTTCCATTACTGAAATGTATTACTGAAATGTATTGCGAAAGTCAGAAGTACATAATGCTCCAAACGGTGCGGAAGAGATGTACTGGAATTAAGAATGGCTAGGTGAAAGGAGTTAACCTCTCATGTCCGTCTAGACATGCCACGTTCCCCTTCTAGACACCCACCAAACTGGCCCCCCCGGCCAGCCACCCACACCACTAGGTGGGGGAGGGGACCTTAGCCTCCGGAGGCAATTCCTACACCTAGAACTCCCATAGGACGTAGTAGGCGCTGACCTTGTACCCCGGCGCCTTCGGGTGCCTCAGTTTCTTGGGCACCATGCTGCCGGGCAGGAACAAGTCCGCCCAGTGCGGGAGGCTCACCACCATCTTTACCGGCAAAGCCCACCCACAGGGCAGCCCACGGCCTAGGCCACACCGGGGCTATGATGACGCAATCTACCCGCTGGTCCTTGACTACCTTGACCTTCCTCAAAATCTGGCCCATCTTGTCAAAAGGGCCATTGATGAAGGCCAGATACGTGCCCGCATCGTCAGAGCGGGACAACTCTCTCGGGCTGAGGTGTTGATGTTTCGGCAGTAAGTTTGGACATACCCATGAGGGGCCAGCTTAGTGAGGATACGGATCCGAGATTAGGCGTGGGAACAAATCCCAAGGAGGTGGAGGGAGTTTGATGAACGGACATGTAAAGAGTGACCTCCCTTGCCCCATCGATGTTGTGCATGGCAGTTGGGGATTTAGTGCGGTGCGTTGATATATAGTTGATACAATTGTCTGAGACAATCTGATTTGTGAGTGGGCGGAGAGTAAGATGGCAGTCCCATGAGTTGGGTGCGTGGGGAGTTGAGAGTGGGATGGCAGTCCCATCAATTGTGTGGAGAGGGGAGTACTGGGCAACAATCCCATGAGTTGGGGGAAGAGTCGAGTGCTCGGTTATGACTATCTTATATTTCATATAGAGATGGACGCATTCTCCCAGGATTGGGGCACCGACGAGGAGGGCGCCAGGCACCTACATACGCTTGAATCATGGCGCCTCGCATGGCATGTCCAAAGACCCCTTGAACCGAAACCACCAAACTCCCAGACCGAAAAGCGTTGCCTCTACATGCTAGGCTGCCAATCGCATAAGGACTTATCTACGCTTCGTTTCCCAATTCCCTTCCCGGGGCTACCAAACTCAGTCGGACAGCGTTGCCTCACTATGCCACAGCCAGAGGACTTATCTACGCTCAACTTTCCAACACTTAAAGCCTCACTAAGCTGACCCCTCATGGGTCTGACATGGCCAGCGATAGCAACATCAGCGGCATGCATCATCAACAACAGTTGCAACCTCAGCAACCGCATCAGCAACAACAGCCTCCCCAGTATTCATTGCATCAATAGCCGCACCAACTTCAACCGCAGCAATACCAGCAATAGTAGTAGCATGAGCAACAACCGCATGCGGCTCAACTGCCTACAACACCAACGGCATGCAGCTCAACCACATGCAGCCTCAACATCCTTTCGCAATCACAACAACTCGCAGTCAATAGCCAACAACCGCAACAGCATGCCGCCTAAAGCATCCACAACATGCAGACTACAACAACACAACCAATATCAGTCGTAGGAGCAGCAACAACAGTAGCAGTCTGCAGCTCAATAACGTGCAACACCATCATCATGCAACACTAACAGCCTCCACACATGTATCTCAGCTTGTAGCCCACCGGCATGCAACAGCAACATGCAGCCTAAACAGCTTGCAGCTCAATCGCGTGCCGCTCAACAGCATGCAACACAACAATATGCAGGGGCCACCCAAACTCAGTCCGACAGCGTTGCCTCCCTCTGCCACAGCCAGAGAACTTATCTACGCTCTACTTTCCAACTCTGAAAGCCTCACTAAGATGACCCCTCATGGATCTGTCATGGCCAGCAAAAACAACGGCATAAGCATGTAGTTGCAGCCTCAGCAACCGCATGAGCAACAACAACCTCCTCAGTATCTGACATGCATACATAGCCGCACCAACTTCAACCGCCGCAGGAGCATGGGCAACAACCGCATGCACCTCAACTGCCTGTACCACCAATGGCATGTAGCTCAACAACATGCAGCCTCAACATCCTTTTCAATCACAGCCTCAACAACTAGTAGCCTCAACCCCTTGCAGTCAATAGCCAACAACCTCAACAACATGCCGCCTATGGGATCCAAAACATGCATACTACAACATCTCCTGCAGCAGTAGCAACAACAACAACAGCCAATATCAACAGTAGGAGCAACACAAACATTAGCAGTTTGCATCTCATTAACGGCAACACCATCATCATGCAACACTTACAACATGCAACTCCACATCAGGCAGCCGAACCAGCCTGCAGCTCCACAACATGCATCTCAACTTGTAGCCCAGGCACCGACATGCAACACAACAACATGCAGCCTAAACAGCTTACTTGCAACTCAACCGCATGCAACTCAACAGCCTGCAACACAACAACATGCATCACAACAACATGCCGCGTAGCAGGTTGTAGCAGCATGCATCAAAACTAACATCATGCAGCAGAATAGCCTTCAACTCAACAACATGCATCATACGCATCTTGCAGCACTAGCAGCACAACAACATGCAGCTCAGCATGCAACACACCAGCATGCAACACAACAACATGCAGCATAAACATCATGCATCTCCACAACCAACATCAGAATTCAGAACAACATGCAGCTCAACGTGTAACACCACATCATGCAACATAGCAGCCCAACCTACAGCACGACAGCATGCATCTCAACAATAAGCGGCCTAAGCGGTAGGTAGCACAACAGCACGCCGCTCAGCATGCGGCACCAAATATGCATTACAATAGCATGCAGCCTAACAACATGCTGCTCAACTGCATACATAGTTGATGCATCTCAACAGCATGGAACACAAAAACATGCACCTCAACCTGCAGCACAACAACTCGCATCACAACCACATGTAACATAACAACATGCAGCCCATAATGCAGCACAACAGCTTGCAACTCAGCAACCTGCAACATCCACGCACATCAAGCATCCACAACAACCATTGCATGCAGCCTCATATGATCATCAACATGTAGCGAACCAACCCCCGCCTGAACAACTGGCCACCTCGGGGCTGTTAACTGCCCACGTACAGGCTCTTAGCTGCCCACATACGGGCCTGGCAAACAACGGGCAGCGTTGCCTCACCTCTGGAGGACTTATCTACGCTCCACTCCTCACTGCCCACCTCGGGGGCCCACACATACCCACCTCTGGGGCTAAGCAACAGCACAACACGGCAGCAGGGTAAGCGCTAAGCCCAAGCCAGCAGGGAAACTGGGGCACCTCTCCGACATGGCCCCACTCTTCTACGACAGGCAGGGACAAACCGCTCCCCCCTAGTCCCTAGACCTGACGAAGCCATCCCTTCGAAACTATGGCATGGGTTTGCCGGGGGACGGATCTCTTCCGTGTCATCTCGGGCGGGCTGCAACGCCGGGGTCCGCTGCCCAAACTCCGGCCCTACCACTCTATCCGAACGAGCCTGCTGAGGGGACGGACGCAGTGACACCAGTTGAGAAGGGCAGACAGGCTAAACCGGGCAAAGTTGACTAACCGGAAGTCGAAATCAGCTTGAGCTGGAAGGCCAGTCCCTACTGTTTTTTAAAATATGTTGCATGCCAGGCCAGGCCGGATCAGGCTTCGGTTCCTCCTGTTTCATAACGAATATAAGCAGAGGCCAGGCAAGTGGCACAGTCCTCCAAAATGCATAAGCCACGGGAACAGCAACCCTGTCGGACCTGGTCAAAGTCTGCAACAGCTCGGCGGGCAAACACTCAAGGCAACAACTCGAACGGGCTGAAGGAAACACTGCCTCGTAAGGACCAGGTAGCCGCAGGTTACTAGCGCGGGCCTAAACAACTTTAAGCACAGGCAGACTCATTGTATTACCTCCACCAATGGCTCTTCAGCCTCTTCAACGATCTGCGCATCGAAGTTCAACCTCCGTTCTTCCGCGGAGACTCGGCACCTTCGTGCGCCAGCGCTGCCCGAAGACGTGTCGAGCGACGAGTGATGAGCGGACATTCTTAGTTAAGCTTTTTACAAGGAATGAAAGTGCAGAAACTAGCGTGGAACTGACGTTAGCTACGAGCTTTGAACAACTAATAACTGAAAGCGGTATCGGGTTACGAATTGTTGACCCTTCTCACACAAGTGGGAAGAAGCTAGTTCACACTTGGTGTAACACTGGCGTTGCCGAAATTGGCATCATATGAAGTGCGGCTAGTCTGCGTGTACACTTTGACTTCCTCAAATCCACGCCGTAAACGGGGTCCCTTCCTTTCCTTTCATTTCCATGAGCATCAGGTGCAGGCATTCTCTGTATAACTGCTAGACAGGACCATTCACCGAAGCGCCACACGAATCGTGGGGCAGGCAACGAGAAAGGAGAAAGCCCTTTGTCGGCAATTTGTACTGACGTGGACCGTGTGCATATGATGATGGGAAGGCTCGTCATCTTGACGTCCTTGTTGTGCTGTATGATGTAAGTGCTCGCTGCATGTATGATGTGGTTGCCAGTGAGCGAGTCGCCAGCAGGGTGTGATAGATCGGCGATAGATTCGTGGAATATTTGTACCAATGTTGGTGGCCAATCAATCAGTCACTGATGTCTCAGATGCTTGAGGTCTGCCACACAGCTCATACCGTACAACATATGTGGCGTGACCGAGGGGCACTCGCTCGTCACTCATTATTTGTTTCCTCGACAGCCATCACCATGTCTTTTAGGAAGCACTTCCACATGCTCGCACATGTCACCAGGGTAGCGGGTGAGTACATCTGCTACCATTGACTGATGACCCCACTTATGTTTGTAATGCACATTGCAGCATTATTGACGCCACTTTTGTTTGCCTCGCCCGATTGCTCTTGCCCAGGGGTATTGACCAATCATCAGCAGCACGTGATAACGGGGGCATCAGTACCTTCCCGTACTCGGGATCTTGCTGGAGCACTTGGCCATCCTCATGTTTGAACATCCTCGGCCCCTTTGTCAGCTCTGATGGCAAAACCCTCACATTCACCGTCGTCACCTCTTGTGCCTCCGACACGACGCCTCTCATGTTCAACTGTCGCGAGGACATGAACAAAGTACAGGTCAACTTACGTAAGCAAGCAGGATTGAAGTGGGGGTGGTGTTCTTGGTTGCTTGTGTCATAGCCTCTGAATACCCGTCGACCCAACTGGCCAGTCGGGACTCGAG
Organism: Limnomonas spitsbergensis; assembly: GCA_037349105.1. NCBI lineage: Eukaryota > Viridiplantae > Chlorophyta > Chlorophyceae > Chlamydomonadales > Limnomonas > Limnomonas spitsbergensis. The sequence goes on from JAYJMM010000113.1 coordinate 3,751,308, forward strand.
AGAATGCCAGCAATTACCACCGCCACGAATCGCGAGCGAGCCGCGGTTCCTGGTGTGACGGAAGCTAGGACGTACCGGTCATTTATTCCTTGGCACAAACCCGCCATTTCTTGCCATCAAGTCGTGCCCCGGCCGACCTGACGCGTGAAGAAGAGGGAGGAAACTGATAAACCGTGCCTTTGTACTTGATGTTACCTGTAACCTACGTGGGTGACTGCGTGTTGTCGGAGTTGCTCCGTGTTGCCCTCTCCCAGAGCGAGCGAGCACCGGTACTACCAAGTCTACCAGTAGTATGCGGTCGGGCGAGCGAGCATTCCGTATGTCGACGTATGGCCACAACACCGATAGCGGCCGAAAGATCGCCCAGCCTCCTGCACTGTATGTCATACTTCCGCCCTCCTGCACTGTCATACTTCCGCCCTCCTGGGATTCAAAGGCACACGAAGTTCCTCTGCGCACCTGTTTTTACACCAGCATGCCTGTCTGCTGATGTTCCATGCAGTGAACAAATGCCTGGGCAACCAGTACCACGGGAACTTCACATTCAAGGGCATCACCACAGAAGCCAGGCCAGGCTTAGAAGTGCCGACCACTGCCCCCAGTCAGCTGGTAAGTCCCTCGACTGTGCATCTTGCACCATGCCACCATGCATGTATCATAGGGCCCTGTCGACCATGCACCAGCAGCGCTCTCGAACATCCGACATAACATTCCTTTGTTTTCTTTCCATGGCATGCGTCTAAGCCGATCTTAGTGTGGTCTCCCGGAGGCTGGCTGTGCTGCCTGTGCACCTTGCTGAAGGCTGGCTGGGCAGGCTCTGTCCAAAAGAGGGCTTCTGAGTCCCGATGGGCGTACAGGCGCTTCCCAAACGCCATTCTTCAATCCTCACCTATGATCCAGTCGTTACCAACATCATACATCGTTATACGGTAAATTATGAACAAAACACAGCATGTTATGCTCATCTCAGCAAAAGGGCATGCCTCACTCTGCCCTGTCATCAATGATTATTTTAGCACGCTTAAGCTACATCATGGCCAACGGCCGTGGGGGCCTGGAGCAGCAAGCCCTACTGCTACGGCCTACGGCCATAGGTCCGGCCAGGTTTGGTCCCAATCGCCCCAGTAATGGCCGCCGGCTGGCCCCCCAAAGGTGCCCTGGCTGAGGCACGTACTACAATGAACACTGCTGTCATGGTGCCAGGGTCATGCACTCACGCATCACTCCATCCTCCCTGGTTTAGTGCCAGGGTCTTACATCACTCTACCTTCTCCGATCATTCTTCCATTCCCGTGTTTGGGTATCTCACCACATTGACTCCTGTACGCTTGTGTCTTTCATCGCTTGATGCAACTTGGTCGCTTTCCCCAGCTTTCGCACTGGTTCATCCAGCCGGGCCCTGAACAAGGCCAAAGTTCCCTGTTTGAACGCTGGAATGACATCCCTCCCTGTCTTGCTTCCAGGTCCTAAGGATACCCCAGCTGCAGTTTGTGTATGGCGGAGGTGGCGATTTGGACCTCGTCGGCCACCCCGTCACCTTCTCAATCGCCGTGGTGGGGAACCCTGGCTGCTCCACATGGGACGATGTTCTTAACAAGACTGTCAATCCAAAGGGGCAGCCCTACGCAGTGGCCCTTTGGAGCTCAGACTTGCAGTGCTGCTCCCTGGGGCCTGTCCCCGCGCTCTATTCAGCTCCCGCTCCGTCCCCGCCTGCTCCTTTCGCTCCTTCGCCACCGCCATGCACCATTTGTGCCACGTTTTCTGTCGCGGTGCCTGAAATTGCAGGGGGACTCAACCAGCCGCCCTCTCCTAGTGCGGCCACCTGTTCGGCCCTGTCGGACTTCATGACCGCGGCCTCCAGAAACATAATTGATCCCAGTGGTCCCAGCTATCTCAACTTCAGCTGCTTTGAATTCAATGCCACACATGTCACGACCTGCGTTACCGCGCTCAGCCCTCCTCGCCCTCTTCAAGTCTGCAACGCGTTTGGCAACTCCTCCGGCCCTGTCCCCAATCCTCAAGTTGTCTTCTCTTCGCTAGGCCATGGAAGCTATTCTTGCAACATGGCTCTAACCATCAGCACAACGTGCGGCTGCAGTTATCAATATTCAGAAATAGCTTGCGATGGTGTGCCCTCTCCCCCTCCTTTCCTCCCAACTCCTCCCCCTAGCCCTTCTCCCCCCCCTCCTAGCCCCCCTCCTCCCCCTAGCCCTCCGTCCCCCCCTCCCAGCCCCCTCCCTCCCAGTCCACCTCCTCCTCCTAGCCCACCGCCTCCCCCTCCTAGCCCCCCTCCTCCTCCTAGCCCTCCGTCTCCTCCTCCTAGACCCCCTCCTCCCCCTAGCCCTCCATCTCCCCCACCCAGCCCCCCTCCTCCCCCTAGCCCACCGCCTCCCCCTCCCAGCCCCCCTCCACCCCCCTCTCCTCCCCCTCCCAGCCCCCCTCCACCCCCCCCTCCTCCTTCACCAGCCCCACCTGCTCCATCTCCTCCGCATCCATCCCCCCCTTCACCTTCTCCCCCTACTCCCTCTCCTCCCCTTCCCCCTTCCCCTCCTCCCTCTCCTCCCTCTCCCCCCTCGCCTCCTTCCCCGCCACCTCCCCCTTGCAATATTTGCGTCCAGTTCACCGTTGCAACAGGCCGAGGCGAACCAAGCCAGCCACCCTATCCCAGTGTGGCCACCTGCTCTGCGCTCTCAGACTACATGACAGCAGCGTCCAGGAACATCATTCAACCCGGCGGCCCCAACTTCCTCATCTACAGCTGCTTCGAAACGTCTGCCACACATGTAACAACCTGTGCCGCTGGGATTGGCCCTGCAGCCCCCACTAAAGTGTGCAGCGCATTTGGCAACTCAACTGTGGCTGTCACTGACCCCCTGGCCATCTTCTCTTCAGTAGGTTACGGGAGCTATGTTTGCAACATGGGCTTGACTGTCAGCACGACATGTGGTTGCATGTATGTGTTTGAGGAGCCTGTATGCACTGGCGGGCCACCTGTGCCCCCCTACCCTTCACATCCCCCTTCACCATCTCCACCCCCATTCCTGTCACCTCCCCAACCATCCCCCTCACCTCCCCCTTCCCCTTCACCTCCCCCCCCTTCCCCATCACCTCCCCCGCCTTACCCTTCAACTCCCCTCCCTTCCCCATTACCTCCCCTCCCTTCCCCTTCACCTCCCCTCACTTCCCCTTCACCTCCCCCATACCCCTCACCTCCCCCCCCTTCCCCATCACCTGCCCCGCCTTACCCTTCAACACCCCTCCCTTCCCCATTACCTCCCCCCCCTTCCCCTTCACCTCCCCCATACCCCTCACCTCCCCCCCCATCCCCCTCACCTCCCACCCCTTCCCCATTACCTCCCCCCCCTTCCCTTTCACCTCCCCCATACCCCTCACCTCCTCCCCCATCCCCCTCACCTCCCCCCCCTTCCCCATCACCTGCCCCGCCTTACCCTTCAACACCCCTCCCTCCCCCATTACCTCCCCCCCCTTCCCCTTCACCTCCCCCTAACCCTTCACCCCACCCATACCCTTCACCTCCGCCACACCCCTCTCCTCCCCCATACCCCTCTCCTCCGCCACAACCCTCTCCTCCCCCATACCCCTCTCCTCCGCCACAACCCTCTCCTCCCCCAAACCCCTCACCTCCCCCACACCCCTCACCTCCCCCACAGCCATCTCCTCCCCCATACCCCTCTCCTCCCCCATACCCCTCTCCTCCCCCAGACCCCTCTCCTCCTCCAAACCCCTCTCCTCCCCCAGACCCATCTCCTCCCCCAGACCCTTCTCCTCCCCCACACCCCTCTCCTCCCCCATACCCCTCTCCTCCCCCATACCCCTCTCCTCCCCCTTACCCCTCACCTCCCCCAGACCCCTCACCTCCCCCATACCCTTCACCTCCCACAAACCCCTCTCCTCCCCCATACCCCCCTCCTCCCCCATATCCCTCACCTCCCCCATACCCCTCACCTCCCCCTAACCCCTCTCCTCCCCCAGACCCCTCTCCTCCCCCATACCCCTCACCTCCCCCTTACCCCTCACCTCCCCCATACCCCTCTCCTCCCCCAGACCCCTCTCCTCCCCCATACCCCTCTCCTCCCCCATACCCTTCACCTCCCCCATACCCCCCTCCTCCCCCATATCCCTCACCTCCCCCATACCCCTCACCTCCCCCTAACCCCTCTCCTCCCCCAGACCCCTCTCCTCCCCCAGACCCCTCACCTCCCCCTTACCCCTCACCTCCCCCATACCCCTCTCCTCCCCCAGACCCCTCTCCTCCCCCAGACCCCTCTCCTCCCCCATATCCCACTCCACCCCCATACCCCTCACCTCCCCCACACCCCTCTCCTCCCACAAACCCCTCTCCTCCCACAAACCCCTCTCCTCCCCCAGACCCCTCTCCTCCCCCACATCCATCACCTCCCCCGTCCCCCTCTCCTCCCCCATATCCATCACCTCCCCCATACCCCTCTCCTCCCCCATACCCCTCTCCTCCCCCATACCCCTCTCCTCCCCCATACCCATCTCCTCCCCCACATCCATCACCTCCCCCGTCCCCCTCTCCTCCCCCATACCCCTCTCCTCCCCCACAACCCTCTCCTCCCCCATACCCCTCTCCTCCTCCATACCCCTCTCCTCCGCCACAACCCTCTCCTCCCCCACATCCATCACCTCCCCCGTCCCCCTCTCCTCCCCCATACCCATCTCCTCCCCCACATCCATCATCTCCCCCAGACCCCTCACCTCCCCCATACCCCTCTCCTCCCCCATACCCCTCTCCTCCCCCATACCCCTCACCTCCCCCAGACCCCTCTCCTCCGCCACAACCCTCTCCTCCCCCATACCCCTCTCCTCCCCCACATCCATCACCTCCCCCGTCCCCCTCTCCTCCCCCAGACCCCTCTCCTCCCCCATACCCCTCTCCTCCCCCACATCCATCACCTCCCCCATACCCCTCTCCTCCCCCATACCCCCCTCCTCCCCCATACCCCTCACCTCCCCCATACCCCTCTCCTCCCCCAAACCCCTCTCCTCCCCCATACCCCTCTCCTCCCCCAGACCCCTCTCCTCCGCCATACCCCTCCCCCCCGCCATACCCCTCTCCTCCCCCAGACCCCTCTCCTCCGCCACAACCCTCTCCTCCGCCACAACCCTCTCCTCCCCCTTACCCCTCACCTCCCCCATACCCCTCTCCTCCCCCAGACCCCTCTCCTCCCCCAGACCCCTCTCCTCCCCCATATCCCACTCCACCCCCATACCCCTCACCTCCCCCACACCCTTCTCCTCCCACAAACCCCTCTCCTCCCCCAGACCCCTCTCCTCCCCCAGACCCCTCTCCTCCCCCACATCCATCACCTCCCCCAGACCCCTCACCTCCCCCAGACCCCTCACCTCCCCCATACCCCTCTCCTCCCCCATACCCCTCACCTCCCCCATACCCCTCACCTCCCCCAGACCCCTCTCCTCCCCCAGACCCCTCTCCTCCCCCACACCCCTCACCTCCCCCAGACCCCTCACCTCCCCCATACCCCTCTCCTCCCCCAGACCCATCTCCTCCCCCAGACCCCTCACCTCCCCCATACCCCTCTCCTCCCCCAGACCCCTCTCCTCCCCCACATCCATCACCTCCCCCGTCCCCCTCTCCTCCCCCATACCCCTCTCCTCCCCCATACCCCTCTCCTCCCCCACATCCATCACCTCCCCCGTCCCCCTCTCCTCCCCCATACCCCTCTCCTCCCCCAGACCCCTCTCCTCCCCCACATCCATCACCTCCCCCAAACCCCTCACCTCCCTTACACCCTTCACCTCCCCCATACCCCTCTCCTCCCCCACATCCATCACCTCCCCCATACCCCTCTCCTCCCCCAGACCCCTCTCCTCCGCCATACCCCTCTCCCCCGCCATACCCCTCTCCTCCCCCAGACCCCTCTCCTCCGCCACAACCCTCTCCTCCGCCACAACCCTCCCCTCCGCCACAACCCTCTCCTCCCCCAGACCCCTCTCCTCCCCCACACCCCTCACCTCCCCCTAACCCCTCACCTCCCCCAGACCCCTCTCCTCCCCCATACCCCTCTCCGCCCCCATACCCCTCTCCGCCCCCATACCCCTCTCCGCCCCCACACCCTTCACCACCCCCTTACCCCTCACCTCCCCCACAGCCTTCACCTCCCCCATACCCCTCACCTCCGTCACACCCCTCTTCTCCCCCTTACCCCTCTCCTCCCCCATACCCCTCTCCTCCCCCATACCCCCCTCCTCCCCCCTACCCCTCACCTCCCCCATACCCCTCTCCTCCCCCATACCCCCCTCCTCCCCCATACCCCTCACCTCCCCCATACCCCTCTCTTCCCCCACACCCCTCACCTCCCTCAGACCCTTCACCTCCTCCACCCTCTCCCTCACGTCCCCCCCCCTAACCCTCTCTTCCTCCTTCGCCATTACCTCCCCTTTACCCCCCATCTTATCCGCCATCCTCCGCCGACCCTGTCTCAGACTGACTAAGAAACAACATTCAAGGATTGTGATTCATGCACGGAGCCTTCAGTCAAGTATGCCGATGCCTAGGTTGTGGACATCTAGCCAACATTTGCCATGGTCATGCTCTCAGATCAATTGTTTTTGTGTTGACTACCTAACCCTATGTTAATGCACCTACACCAGCGAGGGTTTACATCGCACTTACCGTTCGTGTACTTCAATAGATTTGATACATTATTATTTGCAAATTTGGTGATTATTACGTCATGAACGAAATGTTTGATTGTCAATTAAAGACCTCCTGCGACAGGGACATTGTTTTTATTTGTCATCTGCAGTCCTCCTGATGCCATTCATACTGGTTTGTCTCAACTTCTGTTCAGCACGATTTGTAAAAGCTCTGCCTTTGGCGCAGCCCCCGAGTGACGTGGCTGCCCTGAAACCTGCTGCGGTGTGCTAGGCTTTTTTGATGGTGTAGCAGCAAGTGCAGAGCCGCGTTGTTGTGCGCCGGTACGACTGACGCAAGGCGACACGACTTCTGCCACGAGCATAATATGCATTTGTTAGTCAAAGAAACGCAAAGCTGGATGCCGCATAGGACAACGAACAGGCACACTTATGGTAGAGGTGTAAAGACTGACACGATCGATGGCCCTGCCTGAGATCGGGTGAACAAACAGAACCGGAGTTGCAGCAACCTACATCGGTCTACCCTGACGTTTCCTATCAGTTCTTCTTTGGCGCTGTGTCGCTGTTTCGGTACGACCTCGGTTCCTCATCACCGGAATGTTTGGGGCGCTGGAATCTGACAGCCTGTTTCTGATTGACTGCGGAGAAAAAAAATGTACGACGGTCTAATGGCCTGCGGAAGAGTTCCGCAGAGGTCGTTTCTAATTGGACTTTGCGGAGCGTGGTTGTCCAGGGCATAGGTCGTACACATGGCTGCCGATTTTGAATCGCTTTGGTGTCTATTTCCTATTCTTTCGAGTCGACTAAGTCCTGCTCGACACCATGCCGCATTTCTACCTGCTCTGTTGCATCTGCTGATTTGCTCGCTGTGCTTCATGAAAGGCGCGGCCTGACGCGGCCCATGTCCAGGGGTGCTCACACGACCACCTCCCGATACGGCCATGAGCAGAAAAACATGGCGATTCTAGTAGATAATTAATATCAGTTCGAAGGCCTAAAATCTTTCCGCAGACTGTGGAAGTTCCGAGGAAGGGAGGGGGGTCCTCGGAAAAAAGGCCGCACGTGGGTCTTCTAAAGGCCTGCGGAGCAGTTCCACAGACCCCGTTTCTGTACGACAGGGCCTGCGGAGGAGTTCCGCAGTCAATCAGAAACAGGCTGTGAGCCCGAAGGCTCAAGTGTTCAGAAAGCGTACATCTTCGGATTGCGGTCAGTTATTACACAGACAGAAGGACAACTTTATGTTGAATTGAAGTCAAGACACAAAACGAAAAGGCGCGCGCCTTATTGCTTCACGCTCAATCTTCCACGTACGGCAGGTGGTCTACCGGTACACCGGTAGCTGTTTCGGATATAGTTTTGTGTTTGCAGCTGGCTTTATGATTCATGTCCACCAATGTAATGTATGTGTGACTCAGTCAACTGTGCATGCTGGACACTGAATGTACCGGTACATGGCTGTCGCCCTCCCTAGCTCCCAGTCCTGACAGGGCACATGCACATGTGCCGGGCATCTGTCCCTAACCATCCCCAAACTTGCCCCTTCGTTGGCACACTGCCACGCCGCAATTGCCTTCTGCACTTGTGGAGCATCTCAACGCCTGCCATCTAACGTAGCACCTACAGCAAATAAAGGTCATACGCATGCGTATGTTCTGCAGTTTCAGTACCTAGTGTAAACTGTCGTCCTTGTGCATGTGTCTAGTTGCATCTGGGCTGTGAATGTCAGCTGTGCCACCATGTGAGCCTAGCACTTGTTTTTACAGTTAAGCGCGGCATCATATCTATCGCAGGGCATGTGCATGTGAACAGGTAGGAGCAGAAAATGAAGTGGGACGCTTTCCTGTGCGAAGACTTCTTGTGTAGCAGCTGGGCATGCTCACATGGTCCGTGCCATTATCTTCAGCGTGAACTGTCAATAATAGGGTTCATGCCGTGGGTGATACTGTGCACACAGCAACAGCCTGTTTGCACACCGAACGCAGCAGGTGGCCAAACCTGAGCAGCAGGTCCCCAAGCCTCAATCGGAACAGACACAGGTTCTTATATGTTGACCTGTGAGTGCGCATATATGTTTTCTTTTAAGCTGCTGCAGTTGTGTTGTGCTTGGATGACATTGTTCGTGCATGCATGGCACTGGACGCTCTGTCGAAAGGTCGTCAAACTTCATTCACGGGAAACTGAAGGAGGCAAGCAAATCCACCGACACTGCCAACCCTTGCTTAGACAACGAGTTTGCGCCTGGAACAAAGCTGCACGATAGTCCCTACGATCGTATTTCACATGTTCTGCAGTGTCAACTGTCATCCTGTAAGTTCGAAACCTGGTCAAGTGCTGGCTGCAGCGCTGCAGATCAACGCGAACGGCCAGGCAACCATGCCTTACCTGTTCAACGAGTTTGCGCTTAAAGCAGCGCAACGCGAGTGCATGACACGTACTGTGCAGTATGGACTTTCGGTGTGGTCAGTCCGAAATCAACTTGGCCGAGGACGTGGCTGCCCCACCACGAGCACATACATTGCGTACAAACATGCAAACGACTTTGCGCCCAATGGACAGCAACGCGAGGGCCTGTTCCTGCATTCGGCATCACTTTTCACCGCAAACCCCTCAAAATGGTAACATGCCCAAGAAAGTACGGCTCTTTCGATCCACTCCAAGCGCCTCCATTGCTGTGCACTGTCATAAGGTCGGGAGCCACGAGATACGCCATTGGAACAAAACATGACTCGAAACAGTGGGGCGACCGCGAAGAACGAGCCTTTCAAAACAGGTCCCACTTTGGCGGTTGGTAACCGACTTCCCAGTGAACTCAACTGAAAACCCAAACCCTATCCCTTTCCGTTTCTTTCAGTCACTCGGGTATTCTCCTGGACCATACTCATTGTTTTAAGGCGTTCTTTTTGTAAGGTCTGTTTTACCCAAGACACACAAATATTTTAGCCACTTCTGGTAACTCCATAGGCTAGACAAGTCTAAAGCGCCGCACTTCTATCACAAAATAAGTGAATAACGGATTAAACAAGTGGCCATAAATCTAGAAAGGCACCATGGGTATGGCTCCCTGGCCTCAACCATCAAAGGGTGTAATTCCTAACCGACGCCTGATAATCCCTTACTAGTACAAAGCCCGAGGGGCTTCGCCCCCTCAAAGAGCTTGTTCAGAATGATCGATATCCGCTGGGCATTGTTGAACGCTCAGCCACATGGGGCTGGTATTGGATGAGCAAGCTCAATTTAAGGTACCGAATCACGCTTCCACACTCGGAAATTCAGGGAGATCACATCGTGCACCATGCAAGTGCCTGGCGAAATAATAGTTGCATTGCAATTGGCAGTGGGAATGCCCGATATGGGGATGCATCCCCAACCTACGCAAGTAAAGACCCCGGGTGGCACTGATTGGCCATTCTTTCTCCTTCCTACATCAATTGTGATATTCCGCTGGACTGCATTTGTGATGCACCGCTGGATTGAAAGATGTTCTGAATGTTTTAAATAGTTGTGGCAGGTACTTGAATTTGTAGCATTTGTACAGTCCAGCAAAGCATCGCCGTCATGCGCAGAGTCGTTTCCTGTCGAGTGCACCAGTTTCGCCTGACCCTTGAATGCCTTCAACTTCCAAACTCACTTTGATTTGACTCCAAGAAGAGCGGGCCCCCTGACACGGCATTTTTCACGGACACGGAGAAAAAATACCGATATCATGCATGGAGATTCATTCCTAGACACCACTGGTATGCTAGGACGGGATGGTTGAACTCAATACCCACGGGATGGGATGGGTGGTTGATATCAGCCTGTCTCTGAAGGGACCCGGTTTATGAATTATAAATCGGTTGGGTCGATAACATTACACCTCTGGGCCATGCTGAAAAGGCTCATCCGCATGGGCGCTCAGCTGTCTTTTGAATAGATTAGGTTATGCAGCCAAACATAGGTCAAAGCACCGTCAGTACAGCAAAATCACACAGGGACTGATAAGGAATCAGTTAATCAACCAGGATCCACAGTGTCTGGAGGGACACGTACTCGTACTTGAAAGAACACCGAATAATTACCAGCTCAACCGGTCCGGACCTGTCTGTCTATAATTGATGACAAAGATCGACAAAGGATCCTAAACAGCTCAAGGGACAGGAAACCTGCAGAACTAACCAGTCGCCAGACCACATTGGCCCCACTGAACTTCCTACTAGAAAATAAGACCCCATTGGCCCCACTGAACTTCAGACTGTATAGAAAAGGAGACCCACACCCTCTCCTGCTAGCCCCTACTTGGGACACCAAATTCAGTACATGCTACCCAACTCCACTAGCCCCTATCTGCTACGCCGTAACGGCGCCTTTCCCACCCCTGACAAAGCCCCCTACCTATCCTCTGAACAACAATTAATGCTTTCCCACAACCATAGGGGCAGTGCTTATTTACTGATTTTAAATATTAATAGTTGCGTACTGAACTGCATTGGACTCCAAGACCAATAATTGTTTGATACCGTGTCTCAGTACGAGTCCTACTGGTACCCAGTACCGACTAGAAGAATCCCTGCAGAGGGGGGGTGAAACCTAATCTCCAGGGGCTACAGAACCCTCACCCTAGCCTTTCGCCCCTTCACCCATCGGTATCACACCCATGGTACCTTGCCCCTGCCACCGCCTCTCCACCTACCAGCTGGCAGCTGCCCCTCTCCCAGCTGTGGCACCTCCAGCCGTCCCAGGCCCCTGGCTGCTCCTGTGCTGCACAACCGCCCCGCCCCTGCCTCCTCCCACTCCCCTGCCCCTAACCCAGCCCGCCGGCAGTACCCGTCCGCCCCTGCTCTCGCCACCCCTGCTGCTGCTGCCGCTGCTGCTACTGCTGCTACTGCTGCTTCTGTTGCTGCTGCTGCTACTGCTTCCCAGCTGCATCCAGTCAGTGTGATTGAACGCATGGTCCGGGATGCTGAACAGCGCAGAGTGTGTCTCCACCAGCAGCATCAGCCGTTGCAGCCATGTGGCGGCCAGCTCCAGCCATGTGGCGGCCAGCTCCAGCCATGTGGCGACCAGCTCCAGCCATGTGGCGGCCAGCTCCAGCCATGTGGCGGCCAGGTCCAGCCATGTGGGTTTGGGGTTGAGGGTTTAGGAGAAGGGAGGGAGAGCTTTCAGTGTGCACAGCACACAGGTATGCCGCTCGTTGACCGAGACATTCCAAGCGACAGAACATGCCCAGCTCAAATGACTTACAAAAACATGAAAGCAGAGCAGCATGCCGATAAACATGGGAGCAGAGCATCACATCATTACCTGCAACATGTTGCAGCACCTCCTCCACCCATTTGGGGGGGGTTACAAAACGCAGCTGCCCCACCGCCAAAGCAGCCGCCTCGCCATCCCCATCCACCTCTGGTTGGTAGGAAGAGCTGCTCTCCTTGCACGCAGCCTCGGCCCGCACCATCCGCACCATCAAATATAGCAGGCTTGCCAGCCTCCGACCGCCCATCCCGTGTAGCTGCAGCCGCATCGCAGAGTAGATCTCAGACCACCAACCCTGCCCGCTGCAGTCATCCCCCGCCCGCCCCCCGGGCCTGCCGCCACCCATCAGCTGCTGCTGCTGTTCCTGCCTCCGCATAGATTCCGCTGCACCCGCTGCCTGGTCCACCGAGCGAGCTTTGATGGGCCATCAGCCTGAGGCCTGTAGCCCGTATTGAGCGGGGCCGCCAGCGGGGACAGCACCGCGAAGAGCACCGAGGCGGCCAAAGCGGCCGCAGGCGCGGGCGTGCGGCCAGCAGCACCGGGGCGATAGCCAGGGAGGTCTCCTCCTCCTCCTGTAGCTGCCGCTGCTCCTGCGCTGGAAGACAACCATGTTGGTTCCACAGCAAGCGTTGAGTGAATGGAGGAGGCTGCAGAAGGCCTGGTGAGGGGTGGGTTATAAGGGGGAGGTTGTGGTCATGGCAGCAGCGCATCCACCAAATACCCTAAACAAGGCCTGGCGAGGGGTGGGTCATAAGGAGGAGGTTGTGGTCATGACAGCAACGCATCCACCAAATACCCTAAGCAGGGCCTGGCGAGGGGTGGGTCATAAGGGGGAGGTTGTGGTCATGGCAGCAACGCATCCACCAAATACCCTAAACAAGGCCTGGTGAGGGGTGGGTCATAAGGGGGAGGTTGTGGTCATGGCAGCAACGCATCCACCAAATACCCTAAGCAGGGCCTGGCGAGGGGGGGGTCATAAGGGGGAGGTTGTGGTCATGACAGCAACGCATCCACCAAATACCCTAAGCAGGGCCTGGCGAGGGGTGGGTCATAAGGGGGAGGTTGTGGTCATGGCAGCAACGCATCCACCAAATACCCTAAACAAGGCCTGGCGAGGGGTGGGTCATAAGAGGGAGGTTGTGGTCATGGCAGCAGCGCATCCACCAAATACCCTAAACAAGGCCTGGTGAGGGGTGGGTCATAAGGGGGAGGTTGTGGTCATGGCAGCAACGCATCCACCAAATACCCTAAACAAGGCCTGGTGAGGGGTGGGTCATAAGGGGGAGGTTGTGGTCATGGCAGCAACGCATCCACCAAATACCCTAAACAAAGCCTGGCGAGGGGTGGGTCATAAGGAGGAGGTTGTGGTCATGACAGCAACGCATCCACCAAATACCCTAAGCAGGGCCTGGCGAGGGGTGGGTCATAAGGGGTAGGTTGTGGTCATGGCAGCAACGCATCCACCAAATACCCTAAGCAGGGCCTGGTGAGGGGTGGGTTATAAGGGGGAGGTTGTGGTCATGGCAGCAACGCATCCACCAAATACCCTAAACAAGGCCTGGTGAGGGGTGGGTCATAAGGGGGAGGTTGTGGTCATGGCAGCAACGCATCCACCAAATACCCTAAACAAGGCCTGGTGAGGGGTGGGTCATAAGGGGGAGGTTGTGGTCATGGCAGCAACGCATCCACCAAATACCCTAAACAAGGCCTGGCGAGGGGTGGGTCATAAGGGGGAGGTTGTGGTCATGGCAGCAACGCATCCACCAAATACCCTAAACAAGGCCTGGTGAGGGGTGGGTCATAAGGGGGAGGTTGTGGTCATGGCAGCAACGCATCCACCAAATACCCTAAACAAGGCCTGGTGAGGGGTGGGTCATAAGGGGTAGGTTGTGGTCATGGCAGCAACGCATCCACCAAATACCCTAAGCAGGGCCTGGCGAGGGGTGGGTCATAAGGGGGAGGTTGTGGTCATGGTAGCAACGCATCCACCAAATACCCTAAACAAGGCCTGGCGAGGGGTGGGTCATAAGGGGTAGGTTGTGGTCATGGCAGCAACGCATCCACCAAATACCCTAAACAAGGCCTGGCGAGGGGTGGGTCATAAGGGGGAGGTTGTGGTCATGGCAGCAGCGCATCCACCAAATACCCTAAACAAGGCCTGGCGAGGGGTGGGTCATAAGGGGGAGGTTGTGGTCATGGCAGCAACGCATCCACCAAATACCCTAAACAAGGCCTGACGAGGGGTGGGTCATAAGGGGGAGGTTGTGGTCATGGCAGCAACGCATCCACCAAATACCCTAAACAAGGCCTGGTGAGGGGTGGGTCATAAGGGGGAGGTTGTGGTCATGGCAGCAACGCATCCACCAAATACCCTAAACAAGGCCTGGCGAGGGGTGGGTCATAAGGAGGAGGTTGTGGTCATGACAGCAACGCATCCACCAAATACCCTAAGCAGGGCCTGGCGAGGGGTGGGTCATAAGGGGTAGGTTGTGGTCATGGCAGCAACGCATCCACCAAATACCCTAAACAAGGCCTGGTGAGGGGTGGGTCATAAGGAGGAGGTTGTGGTCATGGCAGCAACGCATCCACCAAATACCCTAAACAAGGCCTGGTGAGGGGTGGGTCATAAGGGGGAGGTTGTGGTCATGGCAGCAACGCATCCACCAAATACCCTAAACAAGGCCTGGTGAGGGGTGGGTCATAAGGGGGAGGTTGTGGTCATGGCAGCAACGCATCCACCAAATACCCTAAACAAGGCCTGGCGAGGGGTGGGTCATAAGGGGGAGGTTGTGGTCATGGCAGCAACGCATCCACCAAATACCCTAAACAAGGCCTGGTGAGGGGTGGGTCATAAGGGGGAGGTTGTGGTCATGGCAGCAACGCATCCACCAAATACCCTAAACAAGGCCTGGTGAGGGGTGGGTCATAAGGGGTAGGTTGTGGTCATGGCAGCAACGCATCCACCAAATACCCTAAGCAGGGCCTGGCGAGGGGTGGGTCATAAGGGGGAGGTTGTGGTCATGGTAGCAACGCATCCACCAAATACCCTAAACAAGGCCTGGCGAGGGGTGGGTCATAAGGGGTAGGTTGTGGTCATGGCAGCAACGCATCCACCAAATACCCTAAACAAGGCCTGGCGAGGGGTGGGTCATAAGGGGGAGGTTGTGGTCATGGCAGCAGCGCATCCACCAAATACCCTAAACAAGGCCTGGCGAGGGGTGGGTCATAAGGGGGAGGTTGTGGTCATGGCAGCAACGCATCCACCAAATACCCTAAACAAGGCCTGGCGAGGGGTGGGTCATAAGGGGGAGGTTGTGGTCATGGCAGCAACGCATCCACCAAATACCCTAAACAAGGCCTGGTGAGGGGTGGGTCATAAGGGGGAGGTTGTGGTCATGGCAGCAACGCATCCACCAAATACCCTAAACAAGGCCTGGCGAGGGGTGGGTCATAAGGAGGAGGTTGTGGTCATGACAGCAACGCATCCACCAAATACCCTAAGCAGGGCCTGGCGAGGGGTGGGTCATAAGGGGTAGGTTGTGGTCATGGCAGCAACGCATCCACCAAATACCCTAAACAAGGCCTGGTGAGGGGTGGGTCATAAGGAGGAGGTTGTGGTCATGGCAGCAACGCATCCACCAAATACCCTAAGCAGGGCCTGGCGAGGGGTGGGTCATAAGGGGTAGGTTGTGGTCATGGCAGCAACGCATCCACCAAATACCCTAAACAAGGCCTGGCGAGGGGTGGGTCATAAGGAGGAGGTTGTGGTCATGGCAGCAACGCATCCACCAAATACCCTAAGCAGGGCCTGGCGAGGGGTGGGTCATAAGGGGTAGGTTGTGGTCATGGCAGCAGCGCATCCACCAAATACCCTAAACAAGGCCTGGCGAGGGGTGGGTCATAAGGGGGAGGTTGTGGTCATGGCAGCAGCGCATCCACCAAATACCCTAAGCAGGGCCTGGCGAGGGGTGGGTCATAAGGAGGAGGTTGTGGTCATGGCAGCAACGCATCCACCAAATACCCTTAACAAGGCCTGGCGAGGGGTGGGTCATAAGGAGGAGGTTGTGGTCATGGCAGCAGCGCATCCACCAAATACCCTAAACAAGGCCTGGCGAGGGGTGGGTCATAAGGAGGAGGTTGTGGTCATGGCAGCAGCGCATCCACCAAATACCCTAAACAAGGCCTGGTGAGGGGTGGGTCATAAGGAGGAGGTTGTGGTCATGGCAGCAACGCATCCACCAAATACCCTAAACAAGGCCTGGTGAGGGGTGGGTCATAAGGGGGAGGTTGTGGTCATGGCAGCAACGCATCCACCAAATACCCTTAACAAGGCCTGGCGAGGGGTGGGTCATAAGGGGTAGGTTGTGGTCATGGCAGCAACGCATCCACCAAATACCCTAAACAAGGCCTGGCGAGGGGTGGGTCATAAGAGGGAGGTTGTGGTCATGGTAGCAACGCATCCACCAAATACCCTAAACAAGGCCTGGCGAGGGGTGGGTCATAAGGGGGAGGTTGTGGTCATGGCAGCAACGCATCCACCAAATACCCTAAACAAGGCCTGACGAGGGGTGGGTCATAAGGGGGAGGTTGTGGTCATGGCAGCAACGCATCCACCAAATACCCTAAACAAGGCCTGGTGAGGGGTGGGTCATAAGGGGGAGGTTGTGGTCATGGCAGCAACGCATCCACCAAATACCCTAAACAAGGCCTGGCGAGGGGTGGGTCATAAGGAGGAGGTTGTGGTCATGACAGCAACGCATCCACCAAATACCCTAAGCAGGGCCTGGCGAGGGGTGGGTCATAAGGGGTAGGTTGTGGTCATGGCAGCAACGCATCCACCAAATACCCTAAACAAGGCCTGGTGAGGGGTGGGTCATAAGGAGGAGGTTGTGGTCATGGCAGCAACGCATCCACCAAATACCCTAAACAAGGCCTGGTGAGGGGTGGGTCATAAGGGGGAGGTTGTGGTCATGGCAGCAACGCATCCACCAAATACCCTAAACAAGGCCTGGTGAGGGGTGGGTCATAAGGGGGAGGTTGTGGTCATGGCAGCAACGCATCCACCAAATACCCTAAACAAGGCCTGGCGAGGGGTGGGTCATAAGGGGGAGGTTGTGGTCATGGCAGCAACGCATCCACCAAATACCCTAAACAAGGCCTGGTGAGGGGTGGGTCATAAGGGGGAGGTTGTGGTCATGGCAGCAACGCATCCACCAAATACCCTAAACAAGGCCTGGTGAGGGGTGGGTCATAAGGGGTAGGTTGTGGTCATGGCAGCAACGCATCCACCAAATACCCTAAGCAGGGCCTGGCGAGGGGTGGGTCATAAGGGGGAGGTTGTGGTCATGGTAGCAACGCATCCACCAAATACCCTAAACAAGGCCTGGCGAGGGGTGGGTCATAAGGGGTAGGTTGTGGTCATGGCAGCAACGCATCCACCAAATACCCTAAACAAGGCCTGGCGAGGGGTGGGTCATAAGGGGGAGGTTGTGGTCATGGCAGCAGCGCATCCACCAAATACCCTAAACAAGGCCTGGCGAGGGGTGGGTCATAAGGGGGAGGTTGTGGTCATGGCAGCAACGCATCCACCAAATACCCTAAACAAGGCCTGGCGAGGGGTGGGTCATAAGGGGGAGGTTGTGGTCATGGCAGCAACGCATCCACCAAATACCCTAAACAAGGCCTGGTGAGGGGTGGGTCATAAGGGGGAGGTTGTGGTCATGGCAGCAACGCATCCACCAAATACCCTAAACAAGGCCTGGCGAGGGGTGGGTCATAAGGAGGAGGTTGTGGTCATGACAGCAACGCATCCACCAAATACCCTAAGCAGGGCCTGGCGAGGGGTGGGTCATAAGGGGTAGGTTGTGGTCATGGCAGCAACGCATCCACCAAATACCCTAAACAAGGCCTGGTGAGGGGTGGGTCATAAGGAGGAGGTTGTGGTCATGGCAGCAACGCATCCACCAAATACCCTAAGCAGGGCCTGGCGAGGGGTGGGTCATAAGGGGTAGGTTGTGGTCATGGCAGCAACGCATCCACCAAATACCCTAAACAAGGCCTGGCGAGGGGTGGGTCATAAGGAGGAGGTTGTGGTCATGGCAGCAACGCATCCACCAAATACCCTAAGCAGGGCCTGGCGAGGGGTGGGTCATAAGGGGTAGGTTGTGGTCATGGCAGCAGCGCATCCACCAAATACCCTAAACAAGGCCTGGCGAGGGGTGGGTCATAAGGGGGAGGTTGTGGTCATGGCAGCAGCGCATCCACCAAATACCCTAAGCAGGGCCTGGCGAGGGGTGGGTCATAAGGAGGAGGTTGTGGTCATGGCAGCAACGCATCCACCAAATACCCTTAACAAGGCCTGGCGAGGGGTGGGTCATAAGGAGGAGGTTGTGGTCATGGCAGCAGCGCATCCACCAAATACCCTAAACAAGGCCTGGCGAGGGGTGGGTCATAAGGAGGAGGTTGTGGTCATGGCAGCAGCGCATCCACCAAATACCCTAAACAAGGCCTGGTGAGGGGTGGGTCATAAGGAGGAGGTTGTGGTCATGGCAGCAACGCATCCACCAAATACCCTAAACAAGGCCTGGTGAGGGGTGGGTCATAAGGGGGAGGTTGTGGTCATGGCAGCAACGCATCCACCAAATACCCTTAACAAGGCCTGGCGAGGGGTGGGTCATAAGGGGTAGGTTGTGGTCATGGCAGCAACGCATCCACCAAATACCCTAAACAAGGCCTGGCGAGGGGTGGGTCATAAGAGGGAGGTTGTGGTCATGGTAGCAACGCATCCACCAAATACCCTAAACAAGGCCTGGCGAGGGGTGGGTCATAAGGGGGAGGTTGTGGTCATGGCAGCAACGCATCCACCAAATACCCTAAACAAGGCCTGGTGAGGGGTGGGTCATAAGGAGGAGGTTGTGGTCATGGCAGCAACGCATCCACCAAATACCCTAAACAAGGCCTGGCGAGGGGTGGGTCATAAGGAGGAGGTTGTGGTCATGGCAGCAACGCATCCACCAAATACCCTAAACAAGGCCTGGTGAGGGGTGGGTCATAAGGGGTAGGTTGTGGTCATGGCAGCAACGCATCCACCAAATACCCTAAACAAGGCCTGGCGAGGGGTGGGTCATAAGGGGTAGGTTGTGGTCATGGCAGCAGCGCATCCACCAAATACCCTAAACAAGGCCTGGTGAGGGGTGGGTCATAAGGGGGAGGTTGTGGTCATGGTAGCAACGCATCCACCAAATACCCTAAACAAGGCCTGGCGAGGGGTGGGTCATAAGGGGTAGGTTGTGGTCATGGCAGCAGCGCATCCACCAAATACCCTAAACAAGGCCTGGCGAGGGGTGGGTCATAAGGGGGAGGTTGTGGTCATGGCAGCAACGCATCCACCAAATACCCTAAACAAGGCCTGGTGAGGGGTGGGTCATAAGGGGTAGGTTGTGGTCATGGCAGCAGGGCATCCACCAAATACCCTAAACAAGGCCTGGCGAGGGGTGGGTCATAAGGGGGAGGTTGTGGTCATGGCAGCAACGCATCCACCAAATACCCTAAACAAGGCCTGGTGAGGGGTGGGTCATAAGGGGGAGGTTGTGGTCATGGCAGCAACGCATCCACCAAATACCCTAAGCAGGGCCTGGTGAGGGGTGGGTCATAAGGGGTAGGTTGTGGTCATGGCAGCAACGCATCCACCAAATACCCTAAACAAGGCCTGGCGAGGGGTGGGTCATAAGGGGGAGGTTGTGGTCATGGCAGCAGCGCATCCACCAAATACCCTAAACAAGGCCTGGTGAGGGGTGGGTCATAAGGGGAAGGTTGGGGTCATGGCAGCAGCGCATCCACCAAATACCCTAAACAAGGCCTGGCGAGGGGTGGGTCATAAGGGGGAGGTTGTGGTCATGGCAGCAACGCATCCACCAAATACCCTAAACAAGGCCTGGTGAGGGGTGGGTCATAAGGGGTAGGTTGTGGTCATGGCAGCAACGCATCCACCAAATACCCTAAACAAGGCCTGGTGAGGGGTGGGTCATAAGGGGGAGGTTGTGGTCATGGCAGCAACGCATCCACCAAATACCCTAAACAAGGCCTGGTGAGGGGTGGGTCATAAGGGGGAGGTTGTGGTCATGGCAGCAACGCATCCACCAAATACCCTTAACAAGGCCTGGTGAGGGGTGGGTCATAAGGGGTAGGTTGTGGTCATGACAGCAGCGCATCCACCAAATACCCTAAACAAGGCCTGGCGAGGGGTGGGTCATAAGGGGGAGGTTGTGGTCATGGCAGCAATGCATCCACCAAATACCCTAAACAAGGCCTGGTGAGGGGTGGGTCATAAGGGGTAGGTTGTGGTCATGGCAGCAACGCATCCACCAAATACCCTAAACAAGGCCTGGCGAGGGGTGGGTCATAAGGGGTAGGTTGTGGTCATGGCAGCAACGCATCCACCAAATACCCTAAACAAGGCCTGGCGAGGGGTGGGTCATAAGGGGGAGGTTGTGGTCATGGCAGCAACACATCCACCAAATACCCTAAACAAGGCCTGGTGAGGGGTGGGTCATAAGGGGGAGGTTGTGGTCATGGCAGCAACGCATCCACCAAATACCCTAAACAAGGCCTGGTGAGGGGTGGGTCATAAGGGGGAGGTTGTGGTCATGGCAGCAACGCATCCACCAAATACCCTAAACAAGGCCTGGCGAGGGGTGGGTCATAAGGGGGAGGTTGTGGTCATGGCAGCAACGCATCCACCAAATACCCTAAACAAGGCCTGGTGAGGGGTGGGTCATAAGGGGGAGGTTGTGGTCATGGCAGCAACGCATCCACCAAATACCCTAAACAAGGCCTGGTGAGGGGTGGGTCATAAGGGGTAGGTTGTGGTCATGGCAGCAACGCATCCACCAAATACCCTAAGCAGGGCCTGGCGAGGGGTGGGTCATAAGGGGGAGGTTGTGGTCATGGTAGCAACGCATCCACCAAATACCCTAAACAAGGCCTGGCGAGGGGTGGGTCATAAGGGGTAGGTTGTGGTCATGGCAGCAACGCATCCACCAAATACCCTAAACAAGGCCTGGCGAGGGGTGGGTCATAAGGGGGAGGTTGTGGTCATGGCAGCAGCGCATCCACCAAATACCCTAAACAAGGCCTGGCGAGGGGTGGGTCATAAGGGGGAGGTTGTGGTCATGGCAGCAACGCATCCACCAAATACCCTAAACAAGGCCTGGCGAGGGGTGGGTCATAAGGGGGAGGTTGTGGTCATGGCAGCAACGCATCCACCAAATACCCTAAACAAGGCCTGGTGAGGGGTGGGTCATAAGGGGGAGGTTGTGGTCATGGCAGCAACGCATCCACCAAATACCCTAAACAAGGCCTGGCGAGGGGTGGGTCATAAGGAGGAGGTTGTGGTCATGACAGCAACGCATCCACCAAATACCCTAAGCAGGGCCTGGCGAGGGGTGGGTCATAAGGGGTAGGTTGTGGTCATGGCAGCAACGCATCCACCAAATACCCTAAACAAGGCCTGGTGAGGGGTGGGTCATAAGGAGGAGGTTGTGGTCATGGCAGCAACGCATCCACCAAATACCCTAAGCAGGGCCTGGCGAGGGGTGGGTCATAAGGGGTAGGTTGTGGTCATGGCAGCAACGCATCCACCAAATACCCTAAACAAGGCCTGGCGAGGGGTGGGTCATAAGGAGGAGGTTGTGGTCATGGCAGCAACGCATCCACCAAATACCCTAAGCAGGGCCTGGCGAGGGGTGGGTCATAAGGGGTAGGTTGTGGTCATGGCAGCAGCGCATCCACCAAATACCCTAAACAAGGCCTGGCGAGGGGTGGGTCATAAGGGGGAGGTTGTGGTCATGGCAGCAGCGCATCCACCAAATACCCTAAGCAGGGCCTGGCGAGGGGTGGGTCATAAGGAGGAGGTTGTGGTCATGGCAGCAACGCATCCACCAAATACCCTTAACAAGGCCTGGCGAGGGGTGGGTCATAAGGAGGAGGTTGTGGTCATGGCAGCAGCGCATCCACCAAATACCCTAAACAAGGCCTGGCGAGGGGTGGGTCATAAGGAGGAGGTTGTGGTCATGGCAGCAGCGCATCCACCAAATACCCTAAACAAGGCCTGGTGAGGGGTGGGTCATAAGGAGGAGGTTGTGGTCATGGCAGCAACGCATCCACCAAATACCCTAAACAAGGCCTGGTGAGGGGTGGGTCATAAGGGGGAGGTTGTGGTCATGGCAGCAACGCATCCACCAAATACCCTTAACAAGGCCTGGCGAGGGGTGGGTCATAAGGGGTAGGTTGTGGTCATGGCAGCAACGCATCCACCAAATACCCTAAACAAGGCCTGGCGAGGGGTGGGTCATAAGAGGGAGGTTGTGGTCATGGTAGCAACGCATCCACCAAATACCCTAAACAAGGCCTGGCGAGGGGTGGGTCATAAGGGGGAGGTTGTGGTCATGGCAGCAACGCATCCACCAAATACCCTAAACAAGGCCTGGTGAGGGGTGGGTCATAAGGGGGAGGTTGTGGTCATGGCAGCAACGCATCCACCAAATACCCTAAACAAGGCCTGGCGAGGGGTGGGTCATAAGGAGGAGGTTGTGGTCATGGCAGCAACGCATCCACCAAATACCCTAAACAAGGCCTGGTGAGGGGTGGGTCATAAGGGGTAGGTTGTGGTCATGGCAGCAACGCATCCACCAAATACCCTAAACAAGGCCTGGCGAGGGGTGGGTCATAAGGGGTAGGTTGTGGTCATGGCAGCAGCGCATCCACCAAATACCCTAAACAAGGCCTGGTGAGGGGTGGGTCATAAGGGGGAGGTTGTGGTCATGGTAGCAACGCATCCACCAAATACCCTAAACAAGGCCTGGCGAGGGGTGGGTCATAAGGGGGAGGTTGTGGTCATGGCAGCAGCGCATCCACCAAATACCCTAAACAAGGCCTGGCGAGGGGTGGGTCATAAGGGGGAGGTTGTGGTCATGGCAGCAACGCATCCACCAAATACCCTAAACAAGGCCTGGTGAGGGGTGGGTCATAAGGGGTAGGTTGTGGTCATGGCAGCAACGCATCCACCAAATACCCTAAACAAGGCCTGGCGAGGGGTGGGTCATAAGGGGTAGGTTGTGGTCATGGCAGCAACGCATCCACCAAATACCCTAAACAAGGCCTGGTGAGGGGTGGGTCATAAGGGGGAGGTTGTGGTCATGGCAGCAACGCATCCACCAAATACCCTAAGCAGGGCCTGGTGAGGGGTGGGTCATAAGGGGTAGGTTGTGGTCATGGCAGCAACGCATCCACCAAATACCCTAAACAAGGCCTGGCGAGGGGTGGGTCATAAGGGGTAGGTTGTGGTCATGGCAGCAACGCATCCACCAAATACCCTAAACAAGGCCTGGCGAGGGGTGGGTCATAAGGGGGAGGTTGTGGTCATGGCAGCAACGCATCCACCAAATACCCTAAACAAGGCCTGGTGAGGGGTGGGTCATAAGGGGGAGGTTGTGGTCATGGCAGCAACGCATCCACCAAATACCCTAAACAAGGCCTGGCGAGGGGTGGGTCATAAGGGGTAGGTTGTGGTCATGGCAGCAGCGCATCCACCAAATACCCTAAACAAGGCCTGGCGAGGGGTGGGTCATAAGGGGGAGGTTGTGGTCATGGCAGCAACGCATCCACCAAATACCCTAAACAAGGCCTGGCGAGGGGTGGGTCATAAGGGGGAGGTTGTGGTCATGGCAGCAACGCATCCACCAAATACCCTAAACAAGGCCTGGCAAGGGGTGGGTCATAAGGAGGAGGTTGTGGTCATGGCAGCAACGCATCCACCAAATACCCTAAACAAGGCCTGGCGAGGGGTGGGTCATAAGGGGGAGGTTGTGGTCATGGCAGCAGGGCATCCACCAAATACCCTAAACAAGGCCTGGCGAGGGGTGGGTCATAAGGGGTAGGTTGTGGTCATGGCAGCAACGCATCCACCAAATACCCTAAACAAGGCCTGGCGAGGGGTGGGTCATAAGGGGGAGGTTGTGGTCATGGCAGCAACGCATCCACCAAATACCCTAAACAAGGCCTGGTGAGGGGTGGGTCATAAGGGGGAGGTTGTGGTCATGGCAGCAACGCATCCACCAAATACCCTAAACAAGGCCTGGCGAGGGGTGGGTCATAAGGGGTAGGTTGTGGTCATGGCAGCAGCGCATCCACCAAATACCCTAAACAAGGCCTGGTGAGGGGTGGGTCATAAGGGGGAGGTTGTGGTCATGGCAGCAACGCATCCACCAAATACCCCAAACAAGGCCTGGCGAGGGGTGGGTCATAAGGGGGAGGTTGTGGTCATGGCAGCAACGCATCCACCAAATACCCTAAACAAGGCCTGGCGAGGGGTGGGTCATAAGGAGGAGGTTGTGGTCATGGCAGCAACGCATCCACCAAATACCCTAAACAAGGCCTGGCGAGGGGTGGGTCATAAGGGGGAGGTTGTGGTCATGGCAGCAGGGCATCCACCAAATACCCTAAACAAGGCCTGGCGAGGGGTGGGTCATAAGGGGGAGGTTGTGGTCATGGCAGCAACGCATCCACCAAATACCCTAAGCAGGGCCTGGTGAGGGGTGGGTCATAAGGGGTAGGTTGTGGTCATGGCAGCAACGCATCCACCAAATACCCTAAGCAGGGCCTGGTGAGGGGTGGGTCATAAGGGGTAGGTTGTGGTCATGGCAGCAACGCATCCACCAAATACCCTAAACAAGGCCTGGCGAGGGGTGGGTCATAAGGGGGAGGTTGTGGTCATGGCAGCAACGCATCCACCAAATACCCTAAACAAGGCCTGGTGAGGGGTGGGTCATAAGGGGGAGGTTGTGGTCATGGCAGCAACGCATCCACCAAATACCCTAAACAAGGCCTGGCGAGGGGTGGGTCATAAGGGGGAGGTTGTGGTCATGGCAGCAACGCATCCACCAAATACCCTAAGCAGGGCCTGGTGAGGGGTGGGTCATAAGGGGTAGGTTGTGGTCATGGCAGCAACGCATCCACCAAATACCCTAAACAAGGCCTGGCGAGGGGTGGGTCATAAGGGGGAGGTTGTGGTCATGGTAGCAACGCATCCACCAAATACCCTAAACAAGGCCTGGCGAGGGGTGGGTCATAAGGGGTAGGTTGTGGTCATGGCAGCAACGCATCCACCAAATACCCTAAACAAGGCCTGGCGAGGGGTGGGTCATAAGGGGGAGGTTGTGGTCATGGCAGCAACGCATCCACCAAATACCCTAAACAAGGCCTGGTGAGGGGTGGGTCATAAGGGGGAGGTTGTGGTCATGGCAGCAACGCATCCACCAAATACCCTAAACAAGGCCTGGCGAGGGGTGGGTCATAAGGGGGAGGTTGTGGTCATGGCAGCAACGCATCCACCAAATACCCTAAACAAGGCCTGGCAAGGGGTGGGTCATAAGGAGGAGGTTGTGGTCATGGCAGCAACGCATCCACCAAATACCCTAAACAAGGCCTGGCGAGGGGTGGGTCATAAGGGGGAGGTTGTGGTCATGGCAGCAGGGCATCCACCAAATACCCTAAACAAGGCCTGGTGAGGGGTGGGTCATAAGGGGTAGGTTGTGGTCATGGCAGCAACGCATCCACCAAATACCCTAAACAAGGCCTGGCGAGGGGTGGGTCATAAGGGGGAGGTTGTGGTCATGGCAGCAACGCATCCACCAAATACCCTAAACAAGGCCTGGTGAGGGGTGGGTCATAAGGGGGAGGTTGTGGTCATGGCAGCAACGCATCCACCAAATACCCTAAACAAGGCCTGGCGAGGGGTGGGTCATAAGGGGTAGGTTGTGGTCATGGCAGCAGCGCATCCACCAAATACCCTAAACAAGGCCTGGTGAGGGGTGGGTCATAAGGGGGAGGTTGTGGTCATGGCAGCAACGCATCCACCAAATACCCCAAACAAGGCCTGGCGAGGGGTGGGTCATAAGGGGGAGGTTGTGGTCATGGCAGCAACGCATCCACCAAATACCCTAAACAAGGCCTGGCGAGGGGTGGGTCATAAGGAGGAGGTTGTGGTCATGGCAGCAACGCATCCACCAAATACCCTAAACAAGGCCTGGCGAGGGGTGGGTCATAAGGGGGAGGTTGTGGTCATGGCAGCAGGGCATCCACCAAATACCCTAAACAAGGCCTGGCGAGGGGTGGGTCATAAGGGGGAGGTTGTGGTCATGGCAGCAACGCATCCACCAAATACCCTAAGCAGGGCCTGGTGAGGGGTGGGTCATAAGGGGTAGGTTGTGGTCATGGCAGCAACGCATCCACCAAATACCCTAAGCAGGGCCTGGTGAGGGGTGGGTCATAAGGGGTAGGTTGTGGTCATGGCAGCAACGCATCCACCAAATACCCTAAACAAGGCCTGGCGAGGGGTGGGTCATAAGGGGGAGGTTGTGGTCATGGCAGCAACGCATCCACCAAATACCCTAAACAAGGCCTGGTGAGGGGTGGGTCATAAGGGGGAGGTTGTGGTCATGGCAGCAACGCATCCACCAAATACCCTAAACAAGGCCTGGCGAGGGGTGGGTCATAAGGGGGAGGTTGTGGTCATGGCAGCAACGCATCCACCAAATACCCTAAGCAGGGCCTGGTGAGGGGTGGGTCATAAGGGGTAGGTTGTGGTCATGGCAGCAACGCATCCACCAAATACCCTAAACAAGGCCTGGCGAGGGGTGGGTCATAAGGGGGAGGTTGTGGTCATGGTAGCAACGCATCCACCAAATACCCTAAACAAGGCCTGGCGAGGGGTGGGTCATAAGGGGTAGGTTGTGGTCATGGCAGCAACGCATCCACCAAATACCCTAAACAAGGCCTGGCGAGGGGTGGGTCATAAGGGGGAGGTTGTGGTCATGGCAGCAACGCATCCACCAAATACCCTAAACAAGGCCTGGTGAGGGGTGGGTCATAAGGGGGAGGTTGTGGTCATGGCAGCAACGCATCCACCAAATACCCTAAACAAGGCCTGGCGAGGGGTGGGTCATAAGGGGTAGGTTGTGGTCATGGCAGCAGCGCATCCACCAAATACCCTAAACAAGGCCTGGTGAGGGGTGGGTCATAAGGGGGAGGTTGTGGTCATGGCAGCAACGCATCCACCAAATACCCCAAACAAGGCCTGGCGAGGGGTGGGTCATAAGGGGGAGGTTGTGGTCATGGCAGCAACGCATCCACCAAATACCCTAAACAAGGCCTGGCGAGGGGTGGGTCATAAGGAGGAGGTTGTGGTCATGGCAGCAACGCATCCACCAAATACCCTAAACAAGGCCTGGCGAGGGGTGGGTCATAAGGGGGAGGTTGTGGTCATGGCAGCAGGGCATCCACCAAATACCCTAAACAAGGCCTGGCGAGGGGTGGGTCATAAGGGGGAGGTTGTGGTCATGGCAGCAACGCATCCACCAAATACCCTAAACAAGGCCTGGCGAGGGGTGGGTCATAAGGGGGAGGTTGTGGTCATGGCAGCAACGCATCCACCAAATACCCTAAACAAGGCCTGGCAAGGGGTGGGTCATAAGGAGGAGGTTGTGGTCATGGCAGCAACGCATCCACCAAATACCCTAAACAAGGCCTGGCGAGGGGTGGGTCATAAGGGGGAGGTTGTGGTCATGGCAGCAGGGCATCCACCAAATACCCTAAACAAGGCCTGGCGAGGGGTGGGTCATAAGGGGTAGGTTGTGGTCATGGCAGCAACGCATCCACCAAATACCCTAAACAAGGCCTGGCGAGGGGTGGGTCATAAGGGGGAGGTTGTGGTCATGGCAGCAACGCATCCACCAAATACCCTAAACAAGGCCTGGTGAGGGGTGGGTCATAAGGGGGAGGTTGTGGTCATGGCAGCAACGCATCCACCAAATACCCTAAACAAGGCCTGGCGAGGGGTGGGTCATAAGGGGGAGGTTGTGGTCATGGCAGCAGCGCATCCACCAAATACCCTAAACAAGGCCTGGTGAGGGGTGGGTCATAAGGGGGAGGTTGTGGTCATGGCAGCAACGCATCCACCAAATACCCCAAACAAGGCCTGGCGAGGGGTGGGTCATAAGGGGGAGGTTGTGGTCATGGCAGCAACGCATCCACCAAATACCCTAAACAAGGCCTGGCGAGGGGTGGGTCATAAGGAGGAGGTTGTGGTCATGGCAGCAACGCATCCACCAAATACCCTAAACAAGGCCTGGCGAGGGGTGGGTCATAAGGGGGAGGTTGTGGTCATGGCAGCAGGGCATCCACCAAATACCCTAAACAAGGCCTGGCGAGGGGTGGGTCATAAGGGGGAGGTTGTGGTCATGGCAGCAACGCATCCACCAAATACCCTAAGCAGGGCCTGGTGAGGGGTGGGTCATAAGGGGTAGGTTGTGGTCATGGCAGCAACGCATCCACCAAATACCCTAAGCAGGGCCTGGTGAGGGGTGGGTCATAAGGGGTAGGTTGTGGTCATGGCAGCAACGCATCCACCAAATACCCTAAACAAGGCCTGGCGAGGGGTGGGTCATAAGGGGGAGGTTGTGGTCATGGCAGCAACGCATCCACCAAATACCCTAAACAAGGCCTGGTGAGGGGTGGGTCATAAGGGGGAGGTTGTGGTCATGGCAGCAACGCATCCACCAAATACCCTAAACAAGGCCTGGCGAGGGGTGGGTCATAAGGGGGAGGTTGTGGTCATGGCAGCAACGCATCCACCAAATACCCTAAGCAGGGCCTGGTGAGGGGTGGGTCATAAGGGGTAGGTTGTGGTCATGGCAGCAACGCATCCACCAAATACCCTAAACAAGGCCTGGCGAGGGGTGGGTCATAAGGGGGAGGTTGTGGTCATGGTAGCAACGCATCCACCAAATACCCTAAACAAGGCCTGGCGAGGGGTGGGTCATAAGGGGTAGGTTGTGGTCATGGCAGCAACGCATCCACCAAATACCCTAAACAAGGCCTGGCGAGGGGTGGGTCATAAGGGGGAGGTTGTGGTCATGGCAGCAACGCATCCACCAAATACCCTAAACAAGGCCTGGCGAGGGGTGGGTCATAAGAGGGAGGTTGTGGTCATGGTAGCAACGCATCCACCAAATACCCTAAACAAGGCCTGGCGAGGGGTGGGTCATAAGGGGGAGGTTGTGGTCATGGCAGCAACGCATCCACCAAATACCCTTAACAAGGCCTGGCGAGGGGTTGGTCATAAGGGGGAGGTTGTGGTCATGGCAGCAACGCATCCACCAAATACCCTAAACAAGGCCTGGTGAGGGGTGGGTCATAAGGGGGAGGTTGTGGTCATGGCAGCAGCGCATCCACCAAATACCCTAAACAAGGCCTGGTGAGGGGTGGGTCATAAGGGGTAGGTTGTGGTCATGGCAGCAACGCATCCACCAAATACCCTAAACAAGGCCTGGCGAGGGGTGGGTCATAAGGGGGAGGTTGTGGTCATGGCAGCAACGCATCCACCAAATACCCTAAACAAGGCCTGGTGAGGGGTGGGTCATAAGGGGGAGGTTGTGGTCATGGCAGCAACGCATCCACCAAATACCCTAAACAAGGCCTGGCGAGGGGTGGGTCATAAGGGGTAGGTTGTGGTCATGGCAGCAACGCATCCACCAAATACCCTAAACAAGGCCTGGCGAGGGGTGGGTCATAAGGGGGAGGTTGTGGTCATGGCAGCAGCGCATCCACCAAATACCCTAAACAAGGCCTGGCGAGGGGTGGGTCATAAGGGGTAGGTTGTGGTCATGGCAGCAACGCATCCACCAAATACCCTAAACAAGGCCTGGCGAGGGGTGGGTCATAAGGGGGAGGTTGTGGTCATGGCAGCAACGCATCCACCAAATACCCTAAACAAGGCCTGGCGAGGGGTGGGTCATAAGGGGGAGGTTGTGGTCATGGCAGCAGCGCATCCACCAAATACCCTAAACAGGGCCTGGCGAGGGGTGGGTCATAAGAGGGAGGTTGTGGTCATGGCAGCAACGCATCCACCAAATACCCTAAACAAGGCCTGGCGAGGGGTGGGTCATAAGGGGGAGGTTGTGGTCATGGCAGCAGCGCATCCACCAAATACCCTAAACAGGGCCTGGCGAGGGGTGGGTCATAAGGGGGAGGTTGTGGTCATGGCAGCAGCGCATCCACCAAATACCCTAAACAAGGCCTGGCGAGGGGTGGGTCATAAGGGGTAGGTTGTGGTCATGGTAGCAACGCATCCACCAAATACCCTAAACAAGGCCTGGTGAGGGGTGGGTCATAAGGGGTAGGTTGTGGTCATGGTAGCAACGCATCCACCAAATACCCTAAACAAGGCCTGGCGAGGGGTGGGTCATAAGGGGTAGGTTGTGGTCATGGCAGCAACGCATCCACCAAATACCCTAAACAAGGCCTGGCGAGGGGTGGGTCATAAGGGGGAGGTTGTGGTCATGGCAGCAACGCATCCACCAAATACCCTAAACAAGGCCTGGTGAGGGGTGGGTCATAAGGGGGAGGTTGTGGTCATGGCAGCAACGCATCCACCAAATACCCTAAACAAGGCCTGGTGAGGGGTGGGTCATAAGGGGGAGGTTGTGGTCATGGTAGCAACGCATCCACCAAATACCCTAAACAAGGCCTGGTGAGGGGTGGGTCATAAGGGGTAGGTTGTGGTCATGGCAGCAACGCATCCACCAAATACCCTAAACAAGGCCTGGCGAGGGGTGGGTCATAAGGGGTAGGTTGTGGTCATGGTAGCAACGCATCCACCAAATACCCTTAACAAGGCCTGGCGAGGGGTGGGTCATAAGGGGGAGGTTGTGGTCATGGCAGCAACGCATCCACCAAATACCCTAAACAAGGCCTGGTGAGGGGTGGGTCATAAGGGGGAGGTTGTGGTCATGGCAGCAACGCATCCACCAAATACCCTAAACAAGGCCTGGCGAGGGGTGGGTCATAAGGGGGAGGTTGTGGTCATGGCAGCAACGCATCCACCAAATACCCTAAACAAGGCCTGGTGAGGGGTGGGTCATAAGGGGTAGGTTGTGGTCATGGCAGCAACGCATCCACCAAATACCCTAAACAAGGCCTGGTGAGGGGTGGGTCATAAGGGGGAGGTTGTGGTCATGGTAGCAACGCATCCACCAAATACCCTAAACAAGGCCTGGCGAGGGGTGGGTCATAAGGGGGAGGTTGTGGTCATGGCAGCAACGCATCCACCAAATACCCTAAACAAGGCCTGGTGAGGGGTGGGTCATAAGGGGGAGGTTGTGGTCATGGCAGCAACGCATCCACCAAATACCCTTAACAAGGCCTGGCGAGGGGTGGGTCATAAGGGGTAGGTTGTGGTCATGGCAGCAGCGCATCCACCAAATACCCTAAACAAGGCCTGGCGAGGGGTGGGTCATAAGGGGGAGGTTGTGGTCATGGCAGCAACGCATCCACCAAATACCCTAAGCAGGGCCTGGCGAGGGGTGGGTCATAAGGGGGAGGTTGTGGTCATGGTAGCAACGCATCCACCAAATACCCTAAACAAGGCCTGGCGAGGGGTGGGTCATAAGGGGTAGGTTGTGGTCATGGCAGCAGCGCATCCACCAAATACCCTAAACAGGGCCTGGCGAGGGGTGGGTCATAAGAGGGAGGTTGTGGTCATGGCAGCAACGCATCCACCAAATACCCTAAACAAGGCCTGGCGAGGGGTGGGTCATAAGGGGGAGGTTGTGGTCATGGCAGCAGCGCATCCACCAAATACCCTAAACAGGGCCTGGCGAGGGGTGGGTCATAAGGGGGAGGTTGTGGTCATGGCAGCAGCGCATCCACCAAATACCCTAAACAAGGCCTGGCGAGGGGTGGGTCATAAGGGGTAGGTTGTGGTCATGGTAGCAACGCATCCACCAAATACCCTAAACAAGGCCTGGTGAGGGGTGGGTCATAAGGGGTAGGTTGTGGTCATGGTAGCAACGCATCCACCAAATACCCTAAACAAGGCCTGGCGAGGGGTGGGTCATAAGGGGTAGGTTGTGGTCATGGCAGCAACGCATCCACCAAATACCCTAAACAAGGCCTGGCGAGGGGTGGGTCATAAGGGGGAGGTTGTGGTCATGGCAGCAACGCATCCACCAAATACCCTAAACAAGGCCTGGTGAGGGGTGGGTCATAAGGGGGAGGTTGTGGTCATGGCAGCAACGCATCCACCAAATACCCTAAACAAGGCCTGGTGAGGGGTGGGTCATAAGGGGGAGGTTGTGGTCATGGCAGCAATGCATCCACCAAATACCCTAAACAAGGCCTGGTGAGGGGTGGGTCATAAGGGGTAGGTTGTGGTCATGGCAGCAACGCATCCACCAAATACCCTAAACAAGGCCTGGTGAGGGGTGGGTCATAAGGGGTAGGTTGTGGTCATGGTAGCAACGCATCCACCAAATACCCTAAACAAGGCCTGGTGAGGGGTGGGTCATAAGGGGTAGGTTGTGGTCATGGCAGCAACGCATCCACCAAATACCCTAAACAAGGCCTGGCGAGGGGTGGGTCATAAGGGGTAGGTTGTGGTCATGGTAGCAACGCATCCACCAAATACCCTTAACAAGGCCTGGCGAGGGGTGGGTCATAAGGGGGAGGTTGTGGTCATGGCAGCAACGCATCCACCAAATACCCTAAACAAGGCCTGGTGAGGGGTGGGTCATAAGGGGGAGGTTGTGGTCATGGCAGCAACGCATCCACCAAATACCCTAAACAAGGCCTGGCGAGGGGTGGGTCATAAGGGGGAGGTTGTGGTCATGGCAGCAACGCATCCACCAAATACCCTAAACAAGGCCTGGTGAGGGGTGGGTCATAAGGGGTAGGTTGTGGTCATGGCAGCAACGCATCCACCAAATACCCTAAACAAGGCCTGGTGAGGGGTGGGTCATAAGGGGGAGGTTGTGGTCATGGTAGCAACGCATCCACCAAATACCCTAAACAAGGCCTGGCGAGGGGTGGGTCATAAGGGGGAGGTTGTGGTCATGGCAGCAGCGCATCCACCAAATACCCTAAACAGGGCCTGGCGAGGGGTGGGTCATAAGGGGGAGGTTGTGGTCATGGCAGCAGCGCATCCACCAAATACCCTAAACAAGGCCTGGCGAGGGGTGGGTCATAAGGGGTAGGTTGTGGTCATGGTAGCAACGCATCCACCAAATACCCTAAACAAGGCCTGGTGAGGGGTGGGTCATAAGGGGTAGGTTGTGGTCATGGCAGCAACGCATCCACCAAATACCCTAAACAAGGCCTGGCGAGGGGTGGGTCATAAGGGGTAGGTTGTGGTCATGGCAGCAACGCATCCACCAAATACCCTAAACAAGGCCTGGCGAGGGGTGGGTCATAAGGGGGAGGTTGTGGTCATGGCAGCAACACATCCACCAAATACCCTAAACAAGGCCTGGTGAGGGGTGGGTCATAAGGGGGAGGTTGTGGTCATGGCAGCAACGCATCCACCAAATACCCTAAACAAGGCCTGGTGAGGGGTGGGTCATAAGGGGGAGGTTGTGGTCATGGCAGCAATGCATCCACCAAATACCCTAAACAAGGCCTGGTGAGGGGTGGGTCATAAGGGGTAGGTTGTGGTCATGGCAGCAACGCATCCACCAAATACCCTAAACAAGGCCTGGTGAGGGGTGGGTCATAAGGGGGAGGTTGTGGTCATGGCAGCAACGCATCCACCAAATACCCTAAACAAGGCCTGGTGAGGGGTGGGTCATAAGGGGTAGGTTGTGGTCATGGTAGCAACGCATCCACCAAATACCCTAAACAAGGCCTGGTGAGGGGTGGGTCATAAGGGGTAGGTTGTGGTCATGGCAGCAACGCATCCACCAAATACCCTAAACAAGGCCTGGTGAGGGGTGGGTCATAAGGGGTAGGTTGTGGTCATGGTAGCAACGCATCCACCAAATACCCTAAACAAGGCCTGGTGAGGGGTGGGTCATAAGGGGTAGGTTGTGGTCATGGCAGCAACGCATCCACCAAATACCCTAAACAAGGCCTGGCGAGGGGTGGGTCATAAGGGGTAGGTTGTGGTCATGGTAGCAACGCATCCACCAAATACCCTTAACAAGGCCTGGCGAGGGGTGGGTCATAAGGGGGAGGTTGTGGTCATGGCAGCAACGCATCCACCAAATACCCTAAACAAGGCCTGGTGAGGGGTGGGTCATAAGGGGGAGGTTGTGGTCATGGCAGCAACGCATCCACCAAATACCCTAAACAAGGCCTGGCGAGGGGTGGGTCATAAGGGGGAGGTTGTGGTCATGGCAGCAACGCATCCACCAAATACCCTAAACAAGGCCTGGTGAGGGGTGGGTCATAAGGGGTAGGTTGTGGTCATGGCAGCAACGCATCCACCAAATACCCTAAACAAGGCCTGGTGAGGGGTGGGTCATAAGGGGGAGGTTGTGGTCATGGTAGCAACGCATCCACCAAATACCCTAAACAAGGCCTGGCGAGGGGTGGGTCATAAGGGGGAGGTTGTGGTCATGGCAGCAGCGCATCCACCAAATACCCTAAACAGGGCCTGGCGAGGGGTGGGTCATAAGAGGGAGGTTGTGGTCATGGCAGCAACGCATCCACCAAATACCCTAAACAAGGCCTGGCGAGGGGTGGGTCATAAGGGGTAGGTTGTGGTCATGGTAGCAACGCATCCACCAAATACCCTAAACAAGGCCTGGTGAGGGGTGGGTCATAAGGGGTAGGTTGTGGTCATGGTAGCAACGCATCCACCAAATACCCTAAACAAGGCCTGGTGAGGGGTGGGTCATAAGGGGTAGGTTGTGGTCATGGCAGCAACGCATCCACCAAATACCCTAAACAAGGCCTGGCGAGGGGTGGGTCATAAGGGGTAGGTTGTGGTCATGGTAGCAACGCATCCACCAAATACCCTTAACAAGGCCTGGCGAGGGGTGGGTCATAAGGGGGAGGTTGTGGTCATGGCAGCAACGCATCCACCAAATACCCTAAACAAGGCCTGGTGAGGGGTGGGTCATAAGGGGGAGGTTGTGGTCATGGCAGCAACGCATCCACCAAATACCCTAAACAAGGCCTGGCGAGGGGTGGGTCATAAGGGGGAGGTTGTGGTCATGGCAGCAACGCATCCACCAAATACCCTAAACAAGGCCTGGTGAGGGGTGGGTCATAAGGGGTAGGTTGTGGTCATGGCAGCAACGCATCCACCAAATACCCTAAACAAGGCCTGGTGAGGGGTGGGTCATAAGGGGGAGGTTGTGGTCATGGTAGCAACGCATCCACCAAATACCCTAAACAAGGCCTGGCGAGGGGTGGGTCATAAGGGGGAGGTTGTGGTCATGGCAGCAGCGCATCCACCAAATACCCTAAACAGGGCCTGGCGAGGGGTGGGTCATAAGAGGGAGGTTGTGGTCATGGCAGCAACGCATCCACCAAATACCCTAAACAAGGCCTGGCGAGGGGTGGGTCATAAGGGGGAGGTTGTGGTCATGGCAGCAGCGCATCCACCAAATACCCTAAACAGGGCCTGGCGAGGGGTGGGTCATAAGGGGGAGGTTGTGGTCATGGCAGCAGCGCATCCACCAAATACCCTAAACAAGGCCTGGCGAGGGGTGGGTCATAAGGGGTAGGTTGTGGTCATGGTAGCAACGCATCCACCAAATACCCTAAACAAGGCCTGGTGAGGGGTGGGTCATAAGGGGTAGGTTGTGGTCATGGCAGCAACGCATCCACCAAATACCCTAAACAAGGCCTGGCGAGGGGTGGGTCATAAGGGGTAGGTTGTGGTCATGGCAGCAACGCATCCACCAAATACCCTAAACAAGGCCTGGCGAGGGGTGGGTCATAAGGGGGAGGTTGTGGTCATGGCAGCAACACATCCACCAAATACCCTAAACAAGGCCTGGTGAGGGGTGGGTCATAAGGGGGAGGTTGTGGTCATGGCAGCAACGCATCCACCAAATACCCTAAACAAGGCCTGGTGAGGGGTGGGTCATAAGGGGGAGGTTGTGGTCATGGCAGCAATGCATCCACCAAATACCCTAAACAAGGCCTGGTGAGGGGTGGGTCATAAGGGGGAGGTTGTGGTCATGGCAGCAACGCATCCACCAAATACCCTAAACAAGGCCTGGTGAGGGGTGGGTCATAAGGGGGAGGTTGTGGTCATGGCAGCAACGCATCCACCAAATACCCTAAACAAGGCCTGGTGAGGGGTGGGTCATAAGGGGTAGGTTGTGGTCATGGCAGCAATGCATCCACCAAATACCCTAAACAAGGCCTGGTGAGGGGTGGGTCATAAGAGGTAGGTTGTGGTCATGGCAGCAACGCATCCACCAAATACCCTAAACAAGGCCTGGTGAGGGGTGGGTCATAAGGGGTAGGTTGTGGTCATGGTAGCAACGCATCCACCAAATACCCTAAACAAGGCCTGGTGAGGGGTGGGTCATAAGGGGTAGGTTGTGGTCATGGCAGCAACGCATCCACCAAATACCCTAAACAAGGCCTGGCGAGGGGTGGGTCATAAGGGGTAGGTTGTGGTCATGGTAGCAACGCATCCACCAAATACCCTTAACAAGGCCTGGCGAGGGGTGGGTCATAAGGGGGAGGTTGTGGTCATGGCAGCAGCGCATCCACCAAATACCCTAAACAAGGCCTGGTGAGGGGTGGGTCATACGGGGAAGGTTGGGGTCATGGCAGCAGCGCATCCACCAAATACCCTAAACAAGGCCTGGCGAGGGGTGGGTCATAAGGGGGAGGTTGTGGTCATGGCAGCAACGCATCCACCAAATACCCTAAACAAGGCCTGGTGAGGGGTGGGTCATAAGGGGTAGGTTGTGGTCATGGCAGCAACGCATCCACCAAATACCCTAAACAAGGCCTGGTGAGGGGTGGGTCATAAGGGGGAGGTTGTGGTCATGGCAGCAACGCATCCACCAAATACCCTAAACAAGGCCTGGTGAGGGGTGGGTCATAAGGGGGAGGTTGTGGTCATGGCAGCAACGCATCCACCAAATACCCTTAACAAGGCCTGGTGAGGGGTGGGTCATAAGGGGTAGGTTGTGGTCATGACAGCAGCGCATCCACCAAATACCCTAAACAAGGCCTGGCGAGGGGTGGGTCATAAGGGGGAGGTTGTGGTCATGGCAGCAATGCATCCACCAAATACCCTAAACAAGGCCTGGTGAGGGGTGGGTCATAAGGGGTAGGTTGTGGTCATGGCAGCAACGCATCCACCAAATACCCTAAACAAGGCCTGGTGAGGGGTGGGTCATAAGGGGGAGGTTGTGGTCATGGCAGCAACGCATCCACCAAATACCCTAAACAAGGCCTGGTGAGGGGTGGGTCATAAGGGGGAGGTTGTGGTCATGGCAGCAACGCATCCACCAAATACCCTAAACAAGGCCTGGCGAGGGGTGGGTCATAAGGGGGAGGTTGTGGTCATGGCAGCAGCGCATCCACCAAATACCCTAAACAAGGCCTGGCGAGGGGTGGGTCATAAGAGGGAGGTTGTGGTCATGGCAGCAACGCATCCACCAAATACCCTAAACAAGGCCTGGCGAGGGGTGGGTCATAAGGGGGAGGTTGTGGTCATGGCAGCAACGCATCCACCAAATACCCTAAACAAGGCCTGGTGAGGGGTGGGTCATAAGGGGGAGGTTGTGGTCATGGCAGCAACGCATCCACCAAATACCCTAAACAAGGCCTGGCGAGGGGTGGGTCATAAGGGGGAGGTTGTGGTCATGGCAGCAACGCATCCACCAAATACCCTAAACAAGGCCTGGCGAGGGGTGGGTCATAAGGGGTAGGTTGTGGTCATGGCAGCAACGCATCCACCAAATACCCTAAACAAGGCCTGGCGAGGGGTGGGTCATAAGGGGTAGGTTGTGGTCATGGCAGCAACGCATCCACCAAATACCCTAAACAAGGCCTGGCTGAGGGGTGGGTCATAAGGGGTAGGTTGTGGTCATGGCAGCAGCGCATCCACCAAATACCCTAAACAAGGCCTGGTGAGGGGTGGGTCATAAGGGGGAGGTTGTGGTCATGGCAGCAACGCATCCACCAAATACCCTAAACAAGGCCTGGCGAGGGGTGGGTCATAAGGGGGAGGTTGTGGTCATGGCAGCAACGCATCCACCAAATACCCTAAACAAGGCCTGGCGAGGGGTGGGTCATAAGGGGGAGGTTGTGGTCATGGCAGCAACGCATCCACCAAATACCCTAAACAAGGCCTGGCGAGGGGTGGGTCATAAGGGGGAGGTTGTGGTCATGGCAGCAACGCATCCACCAAATACCCTAAACAAGGCCTGGCGAGGGGTGGGTCATAAGAGGGAGGTTGTGGTCATGGCAGCAACGCATCCACCAAATACCCTAAACAAGGCCTGGCGAGGGGTGGGTCATAAGGGGTAGGTTGTGGTCATGGCAGCAACGCATCCACCAAATACCCTAAACAAGGCCTGGCGAGGGGTGGGTCATAAGGGGGAGGTTGTGGTCATGGCAGCAACGCATCCACCAAATACCCTAAACAAGGCCTGGCGAGGGGTGGGTCATAAGGGGGAGGTTGTGGTCATGGCAGCAACGCATCCACCAAATACCCTAAACAAGGCCTGGTGAGGGGTGGGTCATAAGGGGGAGGTTGTGGTCATGGCAGCAACGCATCCACCAAATACCCTAAACAAGGCCTGGTGAGGGGTGGGTCATAAGGGGGAGGTTGTGGTCATGGCAGCAACGCATCCACCAAATACCCTAAACAAGGCCTGGCGAGGGGTGGGTCATAAGGGGGAGGTTGTGGTCATGGCAGCAACGCATCCACCAAATACCCTAAACAAGGCCTGGCGAGGGGTGGGTCATAAGGGGGAGGTTGTGGTCATGGCAGCAACGCATCCACCAAATACCCTAAACAAGGCCTGGTGAGGGGTGGGTCATAAGGAGGAGGTTGTGGTCATGGCAGCAACGCATCCACCAAATACCCTAAACAAGGCCTGGCGAGGGGTGGGTCATAAGGAGGAGGTTGTGGTCATGGCAGCAACGCATCCACCAAATACCCTAAACAAGGCCTGGCGAGGGGTGGGTCATAAGGAGGAGGTTGTGGTCATGGCAGCAACGCATCCACCAAATACCCTAAACAAGGCCTGGTGAGGGGTGGGTCATAAGGGGGAGGTTGTGGTCATGGCAGCAACGCATCCACCAAATACCCTAAACAAGGCCTGGCGAGGGGTGGGTCATAAGGGGGAGGTTGTGGTCATGGCAGCAACGCATCCACCAAATACCCTAAACAAGGCCTGGTGAGGGGTGGGTCATAAGGGGGAGGTTGTGGTCATGGCAGCAACGCATCCACCAAATACCCTAAACAAGGCCTGGTGAGGGGTGGGTCATAAGGGGGAGGTTGTGGTCATGGCAGCAACGCATCCACCAAATACCCTAAACAAGGCCTGGTGAGGGGTGGGTCATAAGAGGGAGGTTGTGGTCATGGCAGCAACGCATCCACCAAATACCCTAAACAAGGCCTGGTGAGGGGTGGGTCATAAGAGGGAGGTTGTGGTCATGGCAGCAACGCATCCACCAAATACCCTAAACAAGGCCTGGCGAGGGGTGGGTCATAAGAGGGAGGTTGTGGTCATGGCAGCAACGCATCCACCAAATACCCTAAACAAGGCCTGGTGAGGGGTGGGTCATAAGGAGGAGGTTGTGGTCATGGCAGCAGCGCATCCACCAAATACCCTAAACAAGGCCTGGTGAGGGGTGGGTCATAAGGGGGAGGTTGTGGTCATGGCAGCAACGCATCCACCAAATACCCTAAACAAGGCCTGGCGAGGGGTGGGTCATAAGGAGGAGGTTGTGGTCATGGCAGCAACGCATCCACCAAATACCCTAAACAAGGCCTGGCGAGGGGTGGGTCATAAGGGGGAGGTTGTGGTCATGGCAGCAACGCATCCACCAAATACCCTAAACAAGGCCTGGCGAGGGGTGGGTCATAAGGGGTAGGTTGTGATCATGGCAGCAACGCATCCACCAAATACCCTAAACAAGGCCTGGTGAGGGGTGGGTCATAAGGGGGAGGTTGTGGTCATGGCAGCAGCGCATCCACCAAATACCCTAAACAAGGCCTGGTGAGGGGTGGGTCATAAGGGGGAGGTTGTGGTCATGGCAGCAGCGCATCCACCAAATACCCTAAACAAGGCCTGGCGAGGGGTGGGTCATAAGGGGGAGGTTGTGGTCATGGCAGCAACGCATCCACCAAATACCCTAAACAAGGCCTGGCGAGGGGTGGGTCATAAGGGGGAGGTTGTGGTCATGGCAGCAACGCATCCACCAAATACCCTAAACAAGGCCTGGTGAGGGGTGGGTCATAAGGGGTATGTTGTGGTCATGGCAGCAACGCATCCACCAAATACCCTAAACAAGGCCTGGCGAGGGGTGGGTCATAAGAGGGAGGTTGTGGTCATGGCAGCAACGCATCCACCAAATACCCTAAACAAGGCCTGGCGAGGGGTGGGTCATAAGGGGGAGGTTGTGGTCATGGCAGCAACGCATCCACCAAATACCCTAAACAAGGCCTGGCGAGGGGTGGGTCATAAGGGGGAGGTTGTGGTCATGGCAGCAACGCATCCACCAAATACCCTAAACAAGGCCTAGTGAGGGGTGGGTCATAAGGGGGAGGTTGTGGTCATGGCAGCAACGCATCCACCAAATACCCTAAACAAGGCCTGGCGAGGGGTGGGTCATAAGGGGTAGGTTGTGGTCATGGCAGCAACGCATCCACCAAATACCCTAAACAAGGCCTGGTGAGGGGTGGGTCATAAGGGGGAGGTTGTGGTCATGGCAGCAGCGCATCCACCAAATACCCTAAACAAGGCCTGGTGAGGGGTGGGTCATAAGGGGGAGGTTGTGGTCATGGCAGCAGCGCATCCACCAAATACCCTAAACAAGGCCTGGCGAGGGGTGGGTCATAAGGGGGAGGTTGTGGTCATGGCAGCAACGCATCCACCAAATACCCTAAACAAGGCCTGGCGAGGGGTGGGTCATAAGGGGGAGGTTGTGGTCATGGCAGCAACGCATCCACCAAATACCCTAAACAAGGCCTGGCGAGGGGTGGGTCATAAGGGGTAGGTTGTGGTCATGGCAGCAACGCATCCACCAAATACCCTAAACAAGGCCTGGTGAGGGGTGGGTCATAAGGGGTAGGTTGTGGTCATGGCAGCAACGCATCCACCAAATACCCTAAACAAGGCCTGGCGAGGGGTGGGTCATAAGGGGGAGGTTGTGGTCATGGCAGCAGCGCATCCACCAAATACCCTAAACAAGGCCTGGTGAGGGGTGGGTCATAAGGGGGAGGTTGTGGTCATGGCAGCAGCGCATCCACCAAATACCCTAAACAAGGCCTGGTGAGGGGTGGGTCATAAGGGGGAGGTTGTGGTCATGGCAGCAATGCATCCACCAAATACCCTAAACAAGGCCTGGCGAGGGGTGGGTCATAAGGGGGAGGTTGTGGTCATGGCAGCAATGCATCCACCAAATACCCTAAACAAGGCCTGGCGAGGGGTGGGTCATAAGGGGTAGGTTGTGGTCATGGCAGCAACGCATCCACCAAATACCCTAAACAAGGCCTGGCGAGGGGTGGGTCATAAGGGGGAGGTTGTGGTCATGGCAGCAGCGCATCCACCAAATACCCTAAACAAGGCCTGGTGAGGGGTGGGTCATAAGGAGGAGGTTGTGGTCATGGCAGTAACGCATCAACCAAATACCCTAAACAAGGCCTGGCGAGGGGTGGGTCATAAGGGGGAGGTTGTGGTCATGGCAGCAGCGCATCCACCAAATACCCTAAACAAGGCCTGGCGAGGGGTGGGTCATAAGAGGGAGGTTGTGGTCATGGCAGCAACGCATCCACCAAATACCCTAAACAAGGCCTGGCGAGGGGTGGGTCATAAGGGGTAGGTTGTGGTCATGGCAGCAACGCATCCACCAAATACCCTAAACAAGGCCTGGTGAGGGGTGGGTCATAAGGGGGAGGTTGTGGTCATGGCAGCAGCGCATCCACCAAATACCCTAAACAAGGCCTGGTGAGGGGTGGGTCATAAGGGGTATGTTGTGGTCATGGCAGCAACGCATCCACCAAATACCCTAAACAAGGCCTGGCGAGGGGTGGGTCATAAGAGGGAGGTTGTGGTCATGGCAGCAACGCATCCACCAAATACCCTAAACAAGGCCTGGCGAGGGGTGGGTCATAAGGGGGAGGTTGTGGTCATGGCAGCAACGCATCCACCAAATACCCTAAACAAGGCCTGGCGAGGGGTGGGTCATAAGGGGTAGGTTGTGATCATGGCAGCAGCGCATCCACCAAATACCCTAAACAAGGCCTGGTGAGGGGTGGGTCATAAGGGGGAGGTTGTGGTCATGGCAGCAGCGCATCCACCAAATACCCTAAACAAGGCCTGGTGAGGGGTGGGTCATAAGGGGGAGGTTGTGGTCATGGCAGCAGCGCATCCACCAAATACCCTAAACAAGGCCTGGCGAGGGGTGGGTCATAAGGGGGAGGTTGTGGTCATGGCAGCAACGCATCCACCAAATACCCTAAACAAGGCCTGGCGAGGGGTGGGTCATAAGGGGTAGGTTGTGGTCATGGCAGCAACGCATCCACCAAATACCCTAAACAAGGCCTGGTGAGGGGTGGGTCATAAGGGGGAGGTTGTGGTCATGGCAGCAACGCATCCACCAAATACCCTAAACAAGGCCTGGCGAGGGGTGGGTCATAAGAGGGAGGTTGTGGTCATGGCAGCAACGCATCCACCAAATACCCTAAACAAGGCCTGGCGAGGGGTGGGTCATAAGGGGGAGGTTGTGGTCATGGCAGCAACGCATCCACCAAATACCCTAAACAAGGCCTGGCGAGGGGTGGGTCATAAGGGGGAGGTTGTGGTCATGGCAGCAACGCATCCACCAAATACCCTAAACAAGGCCTAGTGAGGGGTGGGTCATAAGGGGGAGGTTGTGGTCATGGCAGCAACGCATCCACCAAATACCCTAAACAAGGCCTGGCGAGGGGTGGGTCATAAGGGGGAGGTTGTGGTCATGGCAGCAACGCATCCACCAAATACCCTAAACAAGGCCTGGTGAGGGGTGGGTCATAAGGGGGAGGTTGTGGTCATGGCAGCAGCGCATCCACCAAATACCCTAAACAAGGCCTGGTGAGGGGTGGGTCATAAGGGGGAGGTTGTGGTCATGGCAGCAGCGCATCCACCAAATACCCTAAACAAGGCCTGGCGAGGGGTGGGTCATAAGGGGGAGGTTGTGGTCATGGCAGCAGCGCATCCACCAAATACCCTAAACAAGGCCTGGTGAGGGGTGGGTCATAAGGGGGAGGTTGTGGTCATGGCAGCAACGCATCCACCAAATACCCTAAACAGGGCCTGGCGAGGGGTGGGTCATAAGGGGGAGGTTGTGGTCATGGCAGCAGCGCATCCACCAAATACCCTAAACAAGGCCTGGCGAGGGGTGGGTCATAAGGGGGAGGTTGTGGTCATGGCAGCAACGCATCCACCAAATACCCTAAACAAGGCCTGGCGAGGGGTGGGTCATAAGGGGGAGGTTGTGGTCATGGCAGCAACGCATCCACCAAATACCCTAAACAAGGCCTGGCGAGGGGTGGGTCATAAGGGGTAGGTTGTGGTCATGGCAGCAACGCATCCACCAAATACCCTAAACAAGGCCTGGTGAGGGGTGGGTCATAAGGGGTAGGTTGTGGTCATGGCAGCAA
This sequence comes from Limnomonas spitsbergensis, assembly GCA_037349105.1. Classification (NCBI taxonomy): domain Eukaryota; kingdom Viridiplantae; phylum Chlorophyta; class Chlorophyceae; order Chlamydomonadales; genus Limnomonas; species Limnomonas spitsbergensis. The sequence continues at coordinate 3,794,881 of JAYJMM010000113.1, forward strand.
CGCATCCACCAAATACCCTAAACAAGGCCTGGCGAGGGGTGGGTCATAAGGGGGAGGTTGTGGTCATGGCAGCAGCGCATCCACCAAATACCCTAAACAAGGCCTGGTGAGGGGTGGGTCATAAGGGGGAGGTTGTGGTCATGGCAGCAGCGCATCCACCAAATACCCTAAACAAGGCCTGGTGAGGGGTGGGTCATAAGGGGGAGGTTGTGGTCATGGCAGCAATGCATCCACCAAATACCCTAAACAAGGCCTGGCGAGGGGTGGGTCATAAGGGGGAGGTTGTGGTCATGGCAGCAATGCATCCACCAAATACCCTAAACAAGGCCTGGCGAGGGGTGGGTCATAAGGGGTAGGTTGTGGTCATGGCAGCAACGCATCCACCAAATACCCTAAACAAGGCCTGGCGAGGGGTGGGTCATAAGGGGGAGGTTGTGGTCATGGCAGCAGCGCATCCACCAAATACCCTAAACAAGGCCTGGTGAGGGGTGGGTCATAAGGGGGAGGTTGTGGTCATGGCAGCAACGCATCCACCAAATACCCTAAACAAGGCCTGGCGAGGGGTGGGTCATAAGGGGTAGGTTGTGGTCATGGCAGCAACGCATCCACCAAATACCCTAAACAAGGCCTGGCGAGGGGTGGGTCATAAGGGGGAGGTTGTGGTCATGGCAGCAGCGCATCCACCAAATACCCTAAACAAGGCCTGGTGAGGGGTGGGTCATAAGGGGTAGGTTGTGGTCATGGCAGCAGCGCATCCACCAAATACCCTAAACAAGGCCTGGCGAGGGGTGGGTCATAAGGGGGAGGTTGTGGTCATGGCAGCAACGCATCCACCAAATACCCTAAACAAGGCCTGGCGAGGGGTGGGTCATAAGGGGGAGGTTGTGGTCATGGCAGCAACGCATCCACCAAATACCCTAAACAAGGCCTGGCGAGGGGTGGGTCATAAGGGGTAGGTTGTGATCATGGCAGCAGCGCATCCACCAAATACCCTAAACAAGGCCTGGTGAGGGGTGGGTCATAAGGGGGAGGTTGTGGTCATGGCAGCAGCGCATCCACCAAATACCCTAAACAAGGCCTGGTGAGGGGTGGGTCATAAGGGGGAGGTTGTGGTCATGGCAGCAGCGCATCCACCAAATACCCTAAACAAGGCCTGGCGAGGGGTGGGTCATAAGGGGGAGGTTGTGGTCATGGCAGCAACGCATCCACCAAATACCCTAAACAAGGCCTGGCGAGGGGTGGGTCATAAGGGGTAGGTTGTGGTCATGGCAGCAACGCATCCACCAAATACCCTAAACAAGGCCTGGTGAGGGGTGGGTCATAAGGGGTATGTTGTGGTCATGGCAGCAACGCATCCACCAAATACCCTAAACAAGGCCTGGCGAGGGGTGGGTCATAAGAGGGAGGTTGTGGTCATGGCAGCAACGCATCCACCAAATACCCTAAACAAGGCCTGGCGAGGGGTGGGTCATAAGGGGGAGGTTGTGGTCATGGCAGCAACGCATCCACCAAATACCCTAAACAAGGCCTGGCGAGGGGTGGGTCATAAGGGGGAGGTTGTGGTCATGGCAGCAACGCATCCACCAAATACCCTAAACAAGGCCTAGTGAGGGGTGGGTCATAAGGGGGAGGTTGTGGTCATGGCAGCAACGCATCCACCAAATACCCTAAACAAGGCCTGGCGAGGGGTGGGTCATAAGGGGTAGGTTGTGGTCATGGCAGCAACGCATCCACCAAATACCCTAAACAAGGCCTGGTGAGGGGTGGGTCATAAGGGGGAGGTTGTGGTCATGGCAGCAGCGCATCCACCAAATACCCTAAACAAGGCCTGGTGAGGGGTGGGTCATAAGGGGGAGGTTGTGGTCATGGCAGCAGCGCATCCACCAAATACCCTAAACAAGGCCTGGCGAGGGGTGGGTCATAAGGGGGAGGTTGTGGTCATGGCAGCAGCGCATCCACCAAATACCCTAAACAAGGCCTGGTGAGGGGTGGGTCATAAGGGGGAGGTTGTGGTCATGGCAGCAACGCATCCACCAAATACCCTAAACAGGGCCTGGCGAGGGGTGGGTCATAAGGGGGAGGTTGTGGTCATGGCAGCAGCGCATCCACCAAATACCCTAAACAAGGCCTGGCGAGGGGTGGGTCATAAGGGGGAGGTTGTGGTCATGGCAGCAGCGCATCCACCAAATACCCTAAACAAGGCCTGGCGAGGGGTGGGTCATAAGGGGGAGGTTGTGGTCATGGCAGCAACGCATCCACCAAATACCCTAAACAAGGCCTGGCGAGGGGTGGGTCATAAGGGGTAGGTTGTGGTCATGGCAGCAACGCATCCACCAAATACCCTAAACAAGGCCTGGTGAGGGGTGGGTCATAAGGGGTAGGTTGTGGTCATGGCAGCAACGCATCCACCAAATACCCTAAACAAGGCCTGGCGAGGGGTGGGTCATAAGGGGGAGGTTGTGGTCATGGCAGCAGCGCATCCACCAAATACCCTAAACAAGGCCTGGTGAGGGGTGGGTCATAAGGGGGAGGTTGTGGTCATGGCAGCAGCGCATCCACCAAATACCCTAAACAAGGCCTGGTGAGGGGTGGGTCATAAGGGGGAGGTTGTGGTCATGGCAGCAATGCATCCACCAAATACCCTAAACAAGGCCTGGCGAGGGGTGGGTCATAAGGGGGAGGTTGTGGTCATGGCAGCAATGCATCCACCAAATACCCTAAACAAGGCCTGGCGAGGGGTGGGTCATAAGGGGTAGGTTGTGGTCATGGCAGCAACGCATCCACCAAATACCCTAAACAAGGCCTGGCGAGGGGTGGGTCATAAGGGGGAGGTTGTGGTCATGGCAGCAGCGCATCCACCAAATACCCTAAACAAGGCCTGGTGAGGGGTGGGTCATAAGGGGGAGGTTGTGGTCATGGCAGCAACGCATCCACCAAATACCCTAAACAAGGCCTGGCGAGGGGTGGGTCATAAGGGGTAGGTTGTGGTCATGGCAGCAACGCATCCACCAAATACCCTAAACAAGGCCTGGCGAGGGGTGGGTCATAAGGGGGAGGTTGTGGTCATGGCAGCAGCGCATCCACCAAATACCCTAAACAAGGCCTGGTGAGGGGTGGGTCATAAGGGGTAGGTTGTGGTCATGGCAGCAGCGCATCCACCAAATACCCTAAACAAGGCCTGGCGAGGGGTGGGTCATAAGGGGGAGGTTGTGGTCATGGCAGCAACGCATCCACCAAATACCCTAAACAAGGCCTGGCGAGGGGTGGGTCATAAGGGGTAGGTTGTGGTCATGGCAGCAGCGCATCCACCAAATACCCTAAACAAGGCCTGGCGAGGGGTGGGTCATAAGAGGGAGGTTGTGGTCATGGCAGCAGCGCATCCACCAAATACCCTAAACAAGGCCTGGCGAGGGGTGGGTCATAAGAGGGAGGTTGTGGTCATGGCAGCAACGCATCCACCAAATACCCTAAACAAGGCCTGGTGAGGGGTGGGTCATAAGGGGTAGGTTGTGGTCATGGCAGCAGCGCATCCACCAAATACCCTAAACAAGGCCTGGTGAGGGGTGGGTCATAAGGGGTAGGTTGTGGTCATGGCAGCAGCGCATCCACCAAATACCCTAAACAAGGCCTGGCGAGGGGTGGGTCATAAGGGGGAGGTTGTGGTCATGGCAGCAACGCATCCACCAAATACCCTAAACAAGGCCTGGTGAGGGGTGGGTCATAAGGGGGAGGTTGTGGTCATGGCAGCAACGCATCCACCAAATACCCTAAACAAGGCCTGGCGAGGGGTGGGTCATAAGGGGGAGGTTGTGGTCATGGCAGCAGCGCATCCACCAAATACCCTAAACAAGGCCTGGCGAGGGGTGGGTCATAAGGGGGAGGTTGTGGTCATGGCAGCAGCGCATCCACCAAATACCCTAAACAAGGCCTGGCGAGGGGTGGGTCATAAGGGGTAGGTTGTGGTCATGGCAGCAGCGCATCCACCAAATACCCTAAACAAGGCCTGGTGAGGGGTGGGTCATAAGGGGGAGGTTGTGGTCATGGCAGCAGCGCATCCACCAAATACCCTAAACAAGGCCTGGTGAGGGGTGGGTCATAAGGGGGAGGTTGTGGTCATGGCAGCAACGCATCCACCAAATACCCTAAACAAGGCCTGGTGAGGGGTGGGTCATAAGGAGGAGGTTGTGGTCATGGCAGCAACGCATCCACCAAATACCCTAAACAAGGCCTGGCGAGGGGTGGGTCATAAGGGGGAGGTTGTGGTCATGGCAGCAGCGCATCCACCAAATACCCTAAACAAGGCCTGGCGAGGGGTGGGTCATAAGAGGGAGGTTGTGGTCATGGCAGCAACGCATCCACCAAATACCCTAAACAAGGCCTGGCAAGGGGTGGGTCATAAGGGGTAGGTTGTGGTCATGGCAGCAGCGCATCCACCAAATACCCTAAACAAGGCCTGGTGAGGGGTGGGTCATAAGGGGGAGGTTGTGGTCATGGCAGCAGCGCATCCACCAAATACCCTAAACAAGGCCTGGTGAGGGGTGGGTCATAAGGGGTATGTTGTGGTCATGGCAGCAACGCATCCACCAAATACCCTAAACAAGGCCTGGCGAGGGGTGGGTCATAAGGGGGAGGTTGTGGTCATGGCAGCAACGCATCCACCAAATACCCTAAACAAGGCCTGGCGAGGGGTGGGTCATAAGGGGTAGGTTGTGATCATGGCAGCAACGCATCCACCAAATACCCTAAACAAGGCCTGGTGAGGGGTGGGTCATAAGGGGGAGGTTGTGGTCATGGCAGCAGCGCATCCACCAAATACCCTAAACAAGGCCTGGTGAGGGGTGGGTCATAAGGGGGAGGTTGTGGTCATGGCAGCAGCGCATCCACCAAATACCCTAAACAAGGCCTGGCGAGGGGTGGGTCATAAGGGGGAGGTTGTGGTCATGGCAGCAACGCATCCACCAAATACCCTAAACAAGGCCTGGCGAGGGGTGGGTCATAAGGGGTAGGTTGTGGTCATGGCAGCAACGCATCCACCAAATACCCTAAACAAGGCCTGGTGAGGGGTGGGTCATAAGGGGTATGTTGTGGTCATGGCAGCAACGCATCCACCAAATACCCTAAACAAGGCCTGGCGAGGGGTGGGTCATAAGAGGGAGGTTGTGGTCATGGCAGCAACGCATCCACCAAATACCCTAAACAAGGCCTGGCGAGGGGTGGGTCATAAGGGGGAGGTTGTGGTCATGGCAGCAACGCATCCACCAAATACCCTAAACAAGGCCTGGCGAGGGGTGGGTCATAAGGGGGAGGTTGTGGTCATGGCAGCAACGCATCCACCAAATACCCTAAACAAGGCCTAGTGAGGGGTGGGTCATAAGGGGGAGGTTGTGGTCATGGCAGCAACGCATCCACCAAATACCCTAAACAAGGCCTGGCGAGGGGTGGGTCATAAGGGGTAGGTTGTGGTCATGGCAGCAACGCATCCACCAAATCCCCTAAACAAGGCCTGGTGAGGGGTGGGTCATAAGGGGGAGGTTGTGGTCATGGCAGCAGCGCATCCACCAAATACCCTAAACAAGGCCTGGTGAGGGGTGGGTCATAAGGGGGAGGTTGTGGTCATGGCAGCAGCGCATCCACCAAATACCCTAAACAAGGCCTGGCGAGGGGTGGGTCATAAGGGGGAGGTTGTGGTCATGGCAGCAGCGCATCCACCAAATACCCTAAACAAGGCCTGGTGAGGGGTGGGTCATAAGGGGGAGGTTGTGGTCATGGCAGCAACGCATCCACCAAATACCCTAAAAGGGCCTGGCGAGGGGTGGGTCATAAGGGGGAGGTTGTGGTCATGGCAGCAGCGCATCCACCAAATACCCTAAACAAGGCCTGGCGAGGGGTGGGTCATAAGGGGGAGGTTGTGGTCATGGCAGCAACGCATCCACCAAATACCCTAAACAAGGCCTGGCGAGGGGTGGGTCATAAGGGGGAGGTTGTGGTCATGGCAGCAACGCATCCACCAAATACCCTAAACAAGGCCTGGCGAGGGGTGGGTCATAAGGGGTAGATTGTGGTCATGGCAGCAACGCATCCACCAAGTACCCTAAACAAGGCCTGGTGAGGGGTGGGTCATAAGGGGTAGGTTGTGGTCATGGCAGCAACGCATCCACCAAATACCCTAAACAAGGCCTGGCGAGGGGTGGGTCATAAGGGGGAGGTTGTGGTCATGGCAGCAGCGCATCCACCAAATACCCTAAACAAGGCCTGGTGAGGGGTGGGTCATAAGGGGGAGGTTGTGGTCATGGCAGCAATGCATCCACCAAATACCCTAAACAAGGCCTGGCGAGGGGTGGGTCATAAGGGGGAGGTTGTGGTCATGGCAGCAATGCATCCACCAAATACCCTAAACAAGGCCTGGCGAGGGGTGGGTCATAAGGGGGAGGTTGTGGTCATGGCAGCAACGCATCCACCAAATACCCTAAACAAGGCCTGGCGAGGGGTGGGTCATAAGGGGTAGATTGTGGTCATGGCAGCAACGCATCCACCAAGTACCCTAAACAAGGCCTGGTGAGGGGTGGGTCATAAGGGGGAGGTTGTGGTCATGGCAGCAACGCATCCACCAAATACCCTAAACAAGGCCTGGCGAGGGGTGGGTCATAAGGGGGAGGTTGTGGTCATGGCAGCAGCGCATCCACCAAATACCCTAAACAAGGCCTGGTGAGGGGTGGGTCATAAGGGGGAGGTTGTGGTCATGGCAGCAATGCATCCACCAAATACCCTAAACAAGGCCTGGCGAGGGGTGGGTCATAAGGGGGAGGTTGTGGTCATGGCAGCAATGCATCCACCAAATACCCTAAACAAGGCCTGGCGAGGGGTGGGTCATAAGGGGGAGGTTGTGGTCATGGCAGCAACGCATCCACCAAATACCCTAAACAAGGCCTGGCGAGGGGTGGGTCATAAGGGGGAGGTTGTGGTCATGGCAGCAGCGCATCCACCAAATACCCTAAACAAGGCCTGGTGAGGGGTGGGTCATAAGGGGGAGGTTGTGGTCATGGCAGCAACGCATCCACCAAATACCCTAAACAAGGCCTGGCGAGGGGTGGGTCATAAGGGGTAGGTTGTGGTCATGGCAGCAACGCATCCACCAAATACCCTAAACAAGGCCTGGCGAGGGGTGGGTCATAAGGGGGAGGTTGTGGTCATGGCAGCAGCGCATCCACCAAATACCCTAAACAAGGCCTGGTGAGGGGTGGGTCATAAGGGGTAGGTTGTGGTCATGGCAGCAGCGCATCCACCAAATACCCTAAACAAGGCCTGGCGAGGGGTGGGTCATAAGGGGGAGGTTGTGGTCATGGCAGCAACGCATCCACCAAATACCCTAAACAAGGCCTGGCGAGGGGTGGGTCATAAGGGGTAGGTTGTGGTCATGGCAGCAGCGCATCCACCAAATACCCTAAACAAGGCCTGGCGAGGGGTGGGTCATAAGAGGGAGGTTGTGGTCATGGCAGCAGCGCATCCACCAAATACCCTAAACAAGGCCTGGCGAGGGGTGGGTCATAAGAGGGAGGTTGTGGTCATGGCAGCAACGCATCCACCAAATACCCTAAACAAGGCCTGGTGAGGGGTGGGTCATAAGGGGGAGGTTGTGGTCATGGCAGCAGCGCATCCACCAAATACCCTAAACAAGGCCTGGTGAGGGGTGGGTCATAAGGGGTAGGTTGTGGTCATGGCAGCAGCGCATCCACCAAATACCCTAAACAAGGCCTGGCGAGGGGTGGGTCATAAGGGGGAGGTTGTGGTCATGGCAGCAACGCATCCACCAAATACCCTAAACAAGGCCTGGCGAGGGGTGGGTCATAAGGGGGAGGTTGTGGTCATGGCAGCAACGCATCCACCAAATACCCTAAACAGGGCCTGGCGAGGGGTGGGTCATAAGGGGTAGGTTGTGGTCATGGCAGCAACGCATCCACCAAATACCCTAAACAAGGCCTGGCGAGGGGTGGGTCATAAGGGGGAGGTTGTGGTCATGGCAGCAACGCATCCACCAAATACCCTAAACAAGGCCTGGTGAGGGGTGGGTCATAAGGGGGAGGTTGTGGTCATGGCAGCAACGCATCCACCAAATACCCTAAACAAGGCCTGGCGAGGGGTGGGTCATAAGGGGGAGGTTGTGGTCATGGCAGCAACGCATCCACCAAATACCCTAAACAGGGCCTGGCGAGGGGTGGGTCATAAGGGGTAGGTTGTGGTCATGGTAGCAACGCATCCACCAAATACCCTAAACAAGGCCTGGTGAGGGGTGGGTCATAAGGGGTAGGTTGTGGTCATGGCAGCAACGCATCCACCAAATACCCTAAACAAGGCCTGGTGAGGGGTGGGTCATAAGGGGGAGGTTGTGGTCATGGCAGCAACGCATCCACCAAATACCCTAAACAAGGCCTGGTGAGGGGTGGGTCATAAGGGGTAGGTTGTGGTCATGGCAGCAACGCATCCACCAAATACCCTAAACAAGGCCTGGCGAGGGGTGGGTCATAAGGGGGAGGTTGTGGTCATGGCAGCAGCGCATCCACCAAATACCCTAAACAAGGCCTGGTGAGGGGTGGGTCATAAGGGGGAGGTTGTGGTCATGGCAGCAACGCATCCACCAAATACCCTAAACAAGGCCTGGCGAGGGGTGGGTCATAAGGGGTAGGTTGTGGTCATGGCAGCAACGCATCCACCAAATACCCTAAACAAGGCCTGGCGAGGGGTGGGTCATAAGGGGGAGGTTGTGGTCATGGCAGCAGCGCATCCACCAAATACCCTAAACAAGGCCTGGTGAGGGGTGGGTCATAAGGGGTAGGTTGTGGTCATGGCAGCAGCGCATCCACCAAATACCCTAAACAAGGCCTGGCGAGGGGTGGGTCATAAGGGGGAGGTTGTGGTCATGGCAGCAACGCATCCACCAAATACCCTAAACAAGGCCTGGCGAGGGGTGGGTCATAAGGGGTAGGTTGTGGTCATGGCAGCAGCGCATCCACCAAATACCCTAAACAAGGCCTGGCGAGGGGTGGGTCATAAGAGGGAGGTTGTGGTCATGGCAGCAGCGCATCCACCAAATACCCTAAACAAGGCCTGGCGAGGGGTGGGTCATAAGAGGGAGGTTGTGGTCATGGCAGCAACGCATCCACCAAATACCCTAAACAAGGCCTGGTGAGGGGTGGGTCATAAGGGGGAGGTTGTGGTCATGGCAGCAGCGCATCCACCAAATACCCTAAACAAGGCCTGGTGAGGGGTGGGTCATAAGGGGTAGGTTGTGGTCATGGCAGCAGCGCATCCACCAAATACCCTAAACAAGGCCTGGCGAGGGGTGGGTCATAAGGGGGAGGTTGTGGTCATGGCAGCAACGCATCCACCAAATACCCTAAACAAGGCCTGGCGAGGGGTGGGTCATAAGGGGGAGGTTGTGGTCATGGCAGCAACGCATCCACCAAATACCCTAAACAGGGCCTGGCGAGGGGTGGGTCATAAGGGGTAGGTTGTGGTCATGGCAGCAACGCATCCACCAAATACCCTAAACAAGGCCTGGCGAGGGGTGGGTCATAAGGGGGAGGTTGTGGTCATGGCAGCAACGCATCCACCAAATACCCTAAACAAGGCCTGGTGAGGGGTGGGTCATAAGGGGGAGGTTGTGGTCATGGCAGCAACGCATCCACCAAATACCCTAAACAAGGCCTGGCGAGGGGTGGGTCATAAGGGGGAGGTTGTGGTCATGGCAGCAACGCATCCACCAAATACCCTAAACAGGGCCTGGCGAGGGGTGGGTCATAAGGGGGAGGTTGTGGTCATGGTAGCAACGCATCCACCAAATACCCTAAACAAGGCCTGGTGAGGGGTGGGTCATAAGGGGTAGGTTGTGGTCATGGCAGCAACGCATCCACCAAATACCCTAAACAAGGCCTGGCGAGGGGTGGGTCATAAGGGGTAGGTTGTGGTCATGGCAGCAACGCATCCACCAAATACCCTAAACAAGGCCTGGCGAGGGGTGGGTCATAAGGGGTAGGTTGTGGTCATGGCAGCAACGCATCCACCAAATACCCTAAACAAGGCCTGGTGAGGGGTGGGTCATAAGGGGTAGGTTGTGGTCATGGCAGCAACGCATCCACCAAATACCCTAAACAAGGCCTGGCGAGGGGTGGGTCATAAGAGGGAGGTTGTGGTCATGGCAGCAACGCATCCACCAAATACCCTAAACAAGGCCTGGCGAGGGGTGCGTCATAAGGGGGAGGTTGTGGTCATGGCAGCAACGCATCCACCAAATACCCTAAACAAGGCCTGGCGAGGGGTGGGTCATAAGGGGTAGGTTGTGATCATGGCAGCAACGCATCCACCAAATACCCTAAACAAGGCCTGGTGAGGGGTGGGTCATAAGGGGGAGGTTGTGGTCATGGCAGCAGCGCATCCACCAAATACCCTAAACAAGGCCTGGTGAGGGGTGGGTCATAAGGGGGAGGTTGTGGTCATGGCAGCAGCGCATCCACCAAATACCCTAAACAAGGCCTGGCGAGGGGTGGGTCATAAGGGGGAGGTTGTGGTCATGGCAGCAACGCATCCACCAAATACCCTAAACAAGGCCTGGCGAGGGGTGGGTCATAAGAGGGAGGTTGTGGTCATGGCAGCAACGCATCCACCAAATACCCTAAACAAGGCCTGGTGAGGGGTGGGTCATAAGGGGTATGTTGTGGTCATGGCAGCAACGCATCCACCAAATACCCTAAACAAGGCCTGGCGAGGGGTGGGTCATAAGAGGGAGGTTGTGGTCATGGCAGCAACGCATCCACCAAATACCCTAAACAAGGCCTGGCGAGGGGTGGGTCATAAGGGGGAGGTTGTGGTCATGGCAGCAACGCATCCACCAAATACCCTAAACAAGGCCTGGCGAGGGGTGGGTCATAAGGGGGAGGTTGTGGTCATGGCAGCAACGCATCCACCAAATACCCTAAACAAGGCCTAGTGAGGGGTGGGTCATAAGGGGGAGGTTGTGGTCATGGCAGCAACGCATCCACCAAATACCCTAAACAAGGCCTGGCGAGGGGTGGGTCATAAGGGGGAGGTTGTGGTCATGGCAGCAACGCATCCACCAAATACCCTAAACAAGGCCTGGTGAGGGGTGGGTCATAAGGGGGAGGTTGTGGTCATGGCAGCAGCGCATCCACCAAATACCCTAAACAAGGCCTGGTGAGGGGTGGGTCATAAGGGGGAGGTTGTGGTCATGGCAGCAGCGCATCCACCAAATACCCTAAACAAGGCCTGGCGAGGGGTGGGTCATAAGGGGGAGGTTGTGGTCATGGCAGCAGCGCATCCACCAAATACCCTAAACAAGGCCTGGTGAGGGGTGGGTCATAAGGGGGAGGTTGTGGTCATGGCAGCAACGCATCCACCAAATACCCTAAAAGGGCCTGGCGAGGGGTGGGTCATAAGGGGGAGGTTGTGGTCATGGCAGCAGCGCATCCACCAAATACCCTAAACAAGGCCTGGCGAGGGGTGGGTCATAAGGGGGAGGTTGTGGTCATGGCAGCAACGCATCCACCAAATACCCTAAACAAGGCCTGGCGAGGGGTGGGTCATAAGGGGGAGGTTGTGGTCATGGCAGCAACGCATCCACCAAATACCCTAAACAAGGCCTGGCGAGGGGTGGGTCATAAGGGGTAGGTTGTGGTCATGGCAGCAACGCATCCACCAAGTACCCTAAACAAGGCCTGGTGAGGGGTGGGTCATAAGGGGTAGGTTGTGGTCATGGCAGCAACGCATCCACCAAATACCCTAAACAAGGCCTGGCGAGGGGTGGGTCATAAGGGGGAGGTTGTGGTCATGGCAGCAGCGCATCCACCAAATACCCTAAACAAGGCCTGGTGAGGGGTGGGTCATAAGGGGGAGGTTGTGGTCATGGCAGCAATGCATCCACCAAATACCCTAAACAAGGCCTGGCGAGGGGTGGGTCATAAGGGGGAGGTTGTGGTCATGGCAGCAATGCATCCACCAAATACCCTAAACAAGGCCTGGCGAGGGGTGGGTCATAAGGGGGAGGTTGTGGTCATGGCAGCAACGCATCCACCAAATACCCTAAACAAGGCCTGGCGAGGGGTGGGTCATAAGGGGGAGGTTGTGGTCATGGCAGCAGCGCATCCACCAAATACCCTAAACAAGGCCTGGTGAGGGGTGGGTCATAAGGGGGAGGTTGTGGTCATGGCAGCAACGCATCCACCAAATACCCTAAACAAGGCCTGGCGAGGGGTGGGTCATAAGGGGTAGGTTGTGGTCATGGCAGCAGCGCATCCACCAAATACCCTAAACAAGGCCTGGCGAGGGGTGGGTCATAAGGGGGAGGTTGTGGTCATGGCAGCAGCGCATCCACCAAATACCCTAAACAAGGCCTGGTGAGGGGTGGGTCATAAGGGGTAGGTTGTGGTCATGGCAGCAGCGCATCCACCAAATACCCTAAACAAGGCCTGGCGAGGGGTGGGTCATAAGGGGGAGGTTGTGGTCATGGCAGCAACGCATCCACCAAATACCCTAAACAAGGCCTGGCGAGGGGTGGGTCATAAGGGGTAGGTTGTGGTCATGGCAGCAGCGCATCCACCAAATACCCTAAACAAGGCCTGGCGAGGGGTGGGTCATAAGAGGGAGGTTGTGGTCATGGCAGCAGCGCATCCACCAAATACCCTAAACAAGGCCTGGCGAGGGGTGGGTCATAAGAGGGAGGTTGTGGTCATGGCAGCAACGCATCCACCAAATACCCTAAACAAGGCCTGGTGAGGGGTGGGTCATAAGGGGGAGGTTGTGGTCATGGCAGCAGCGCATCCACCAAATACCCTAAACAAGGCCTGGTGAGGGGTGGGTCATAAGGGGTAGGTTGTGGTCATGGCAGCAGCGCATCCACCAAATACCCTAAACAAGGCCTGGCGAGGGGTGGGTCATAAGGGGGAGGTTGTGGTCATGGCAGCAACGCATCCACCAAATACCCTAAACAAGGCCTGGCGAGGGGTGGGTCATAAGGGGGAGGTTGTGGTCATGGCAGCAACGCATCCACCAAATACCCTAAACAGGGCCTGGCGAGGGGTGGGTCATAAGGGGTAGGTTGTGGTCATGGCAGCAACGCATCCACCAAATACCCTAAACAAGGCCTGGCGAGGGGTGGGTCATAAGGGGGAGGTTGTGGTCATGGCAGCAACGCATCCACCAAATACCCTAAACAAGGCCTGGTGAGGGGTGGGTCATAAGGGGGAGGTTGTGGTCATGGCAGCAACGCATCCACCAAATCCCCTAAACAAGGCCTGGTGAGGGGTGGGTCATAAGGGGGAGGTTGTGGTCATGGCAGCAGCGCATCCACCAAATACCCTAAACAAGGCCTGGTGAGGGGTGGGTCATAAGGGGGAGGTTGTGGTCATGGCAGCAGCGCATCCACCAAATACCCTAAACAAGGCCTGGCGAGGGGTGGGTCATAAGGGGGAGGTTGTGGTCATGGCAGCAGCGCATCCACCAAATACCCTAAACAAGGCCTGGTGAGGGGTGGGTCATAAGGGGGAGGTTGTGGTCATGGCAGCAACGCATCCACCAAATACCCTAAAAGGGCCTGGCGAGGGGTGGGTCATAAGGGGGAGGTTGTGGTCATGGCAGCAGCGCATCCACCAAATACCCTAAACAAGGCCTGGCGAGGGGTGGGTCATAAGGGGGAGGTTGTGGTCATGGCAGCAACGCATCCACCAAATACCCTAAACAAGGCCTGGCGAGGGGTGGGTCATAAGGGGGAGGTTGTGGTCATGGCAGCAACGCATCCACCAAATACCCTAAACAAGGCCTGGCGAGGGGTGGGTCATAAGGGGTAGGTTGTGGTCATGGCAGCAACGCATCCACCAAGTACCCTAAACAAGGCCTGGTGAGGGGTGGGTCATAAGGGGGAGGTTGTGGTCATGGCAGCAACGCATCCACCAAATACCCTAAACAAGGCCTGGCGAGGGGTGGGTCATAAGGGGGAGGTTGTGGTCATGGCAGCAGCGCATCCACCAAATACCCTAAACAAGGCCTGGTGAGGGGTGGGTCATAAGGGGGAGGTTGTGGTCATGGCAGCAATGCATCCACCAAATACCCTAAACAAGGCCTGGCGAGGGGTGGGTCATAAGGGGGAGGTTGTGGTCATGGCAGCAATGCATCCACCAAATACCCTAAACAAGGCCTGGCGAGGGGTGGGTCATAAGGGGGAGGTTGTGGTCATGGCAGCAACGCATCCACCAAATACCCTAAACAAGGCCTGGCGAGGGGTGGGTCATAAGGGGGAGGTTGTGGTCATGGCAGCAGCGCATCCACCAAATACCCTAAACAAGGCCTGGTGAGGGGTGGGTCATAAGGGGGAGGTTGTGGTCATGGCAGCAACGCATCCACCAAATACCCTAAACAAGGCCTGGCGAGGGGTGGGTCATAAGGGGTAGGTTGTGGTCATGGCAGCAACGCATCCACCAAATACCCTAAACAAGGCCTGGCGAGGGGTGGGTCATAAGGGGGAGGTTGTGGTCATGGCAGCAGCGCATCCACCAAATACCCTAAACAAGGCCTGGTGAGGGGTGGGTCATAAGGGGTAGGTTGTGGTCATGGCAGCAGCGCATCCACCAAATACCCTAAACAAGGCCTGGCGAGGGGTGGGTCATAAGGGGGAGGTTGTGGTCATGGCAGCAACGCATCCACCAAATACCCTAAACAAGGCCTGGCGAGGGGTGGGTCATAAGGGGTAGGTTGTGGTCATGGCAGCAGCGCATCCACCAAATACCCTAAACAAGGCCTGGCGAGGGGTGGGTCATAAGAGGGAGGTTGTGGTCATGGCAGCAGCGCATCCACCAAATACCCTAAACAAGGCCTGGCGAGGGGTGGGTCATAAGAGGGAGGTTGTGGTCATGGCAGCAACGCATCCACCAAATACCCTAAACAAGGCCTGGTGAGGGGTGGGTCATAAGGGGGAGGTTGTGGTCATGGCAGCAGCGCATCCACCAAATACCCTAAACAAGGCCTGGTGAGGGGTGGGTCATAAGGGGTAGGTTGTGGTCATGGCAGCAGCGCATCCACCAAATACCCTAAACAAGGCCTGGCGAGGGGTGGGTCATA